>JAQPZY010001163.1:0-1465568 GCA_029931535.1 Margaritifera margaritifera
GAAACTGGTACTTTATATTTAAGTTTTAATGTTGTGTCCGTTAATTAATACATACTTGTATATTTACGTTTCAATTTTTGAAAATGTCTTTGTCCGTTTTATTGCTTAGTACGAATGACATTGGCGGATTAAGTTATACGCCAAATTTAGTAGTGTCAAGTTGGCCATTCATAATAATTTATATTTTAATTTTTCTAAATTATTTCTTGTTTATTTGTATTATTGCTTAATTTGTATGAGGTTTACCGGTCGTTGAAGCTGCTTCGCAGCTTCATAAAAGTACATGGCTACCTCATTCAAAACTGGATTATTCATTTTGAATATTTTCGAATATTTAGCTTAAAAATGCTTAGATCTCGTAACACATTTATATTTTCTATTTATCTTTGTTTGATTTTTTGTTTTATTGCTTAATACTAATGAGTGTGACTCGATTCCTTGCCACTTCAGAGTTTCATATAGCTACTTAATTCTGAGCTGGATTGTTCATTATATATATTTTATAAATTATTAGCTCATAACATAACTTTGCTGGCGGCTTGTTGGCCAAAGTTAATAATTTATATTTTATTTTGGGGATAGGATTGTGCTTGTACATAGAAAATATTTCAGGGTAGTATGATTATTGGCCAATCAATTTTTTTAATAACATAATGTGGCTGTGGTAGGGCGTTGTTGCACAAAGATTTCTTTTTGAAAAGGGTAGGGTTTTAGTAGCTGGAATATTTTTGTTAGAAATTATTTTTTGTGTTCTATAACATATTGTTGTTTCCCGGAAAATTTTGAAGAAAAAAAATTGTTTTGGTGGGAGATAGGGATATAGTGACCGGAAAATGTGAAAAACAATTTTTTATGGGGAGTAGGGTTTTAGTAGCCAGGGATATATATTTATTTCTACTATTCATGTGCAAATAATTTACTCTCAGTCAGAATAGATAGATAGATAGATAGGTAGATCTGTAACACCCAACCACCTACCTACCTACTTATCTACCTACCTGCCTACCTACCTACCTACCTACCTACATACATACATACATACATACATACATACATACATACATACATACATACATACATACATACATACATACATACATACATACATACATACACTCATTCGCTCACTTACTCACTTAACTTTATTTTAGCCACTTATATAATGGCCCTATCCAACTGTTCTTCCAGAAGAAAGCTGCTGAATTCCAAGAAAGGAATCCCAAAATCAGCTTCATGTCTTTGCTGAATCAGATTCCTGATGATGAAATAGAGTCCACCAAGGGAGCTAACTGTCTTATGTCCACCACAGAATTGACGAAACGATTTGCTTATGTAAATTTGAAATACAATGGCTTGCAAACACCAGATATAGAAATAGTTCTGAATATTTGGGAAGACAGTGGTGTGCAGAGATGTTACAAAAGGCGGGCAGAATACAAAGGAAGTATCCTCAGTAATGGCGAGCAATAGTAAGTAGTTACAGTCCAAATTGTAGGAGAGTTTTATATCCGGGTATTTTGAGGTAATCCCTCATTCCGATGAAGTGAAAACTCGTCCCTTGTCTATATATCGATCGTCAAGTTTAGGACCTAAATATGAGATAATGGCTGTATATTTGATTGTGGTGAAACAAGTTTTAAAACCATTATAAATGGTATTTTGTTCAAACACTTCGTTATCACTAGGGATAACCATTCAGACCACCTTGTTTATTTCCGCGAGACATAAATATGCCTCGGATTTATGTTGGCGTAATAATTTAAAGAAAATGATAAATTTTGTTCGCCAGTAATTTCTCTGCAAAAATGAAACCGCAATCTATTCGGATCACCCGGGCTATTTCTATTATTGGATCGACCGTAGGACTGACCCAGAAGTTGCGAATGAAAACATGATCTTTTGTATTCGCAACTTTTCGGTACATCCTTGTTTCGTAAATAGCAGAGGTTGTCTGAATTGCAGCTATCGACATATATTCGAGGTATGATCCCTAGAATTTACCTCGAAGTTTCGAATTCATAACCATAATGTTGCCAGTACAAAGACTACACGCGGAAGTTACTCGTCGCGGAGTATGTTACAAATACGTGGCTAAATGTTCGTCAAATGTAAAGTTTTATCTATTTTCTCCATTAAACTTTATACTTTCGGGAAAAGTTGTAGCCTACGGAACACTGCAGTCTATCTGACCCCCGAAAGGTGAATTATGTGATAAATGCGTTGTGGACTTTGTGACTGGGGTATGCAAGAATTCTGATCGACTTAGAGTTCCGTGAACTATAACTGTTCTAGAAAGTATTAAGCTTAAAGGTCAATAATGAAGAAAATCTTCAAAATGTCAATTTATCATGCTTTTTGTATAAGATTGTGTGTTGATTAAAAATTGTTTTCCCTGGTAATATTTACTCCTGCCGAATTCCCGAAATGTACAGTTAAAATTAATGTAGAGTCAGTGTCCAGAATTGCTTACTGCATTACCTCCCTTGACAAAGGCACAGTGAGATGTTATGTCATTCGTAACATCCTCGTCTCTTTTCGATACGAGTCGAATAACTTCTACTCAGAAATAGACTCGGAGGTAAACACAGTGATACTTACCAAACTGGTAAGCATTTGGCGGATGAACATCCGGCTAGATGTGAGAAGAACAGATTTTTTTTATATAAAATGATAAGTATTGAAAATAACAACAATCAATGAAGTACCTGCACTTTTAATTTGTAATGTTATTCCTGCAACTTTATAATTGAATAAATTTAAGAAATCGTTCAGTTTCAATAATCGAAAAGTATTGCTAAAGTTGCTGTTAGTGATAATACGTCATCTAGTAATTGTGACATCACGAAGCTATTATTACTTGAAACCAACCCCGGGCTTAGGGAGTAGTTCGAAGTGGCCATTATTTACTTCCCAGGTTTGTTTCCAGCATGCCATGGAAACTGCCGAGGACGTTCCGATTCACGTTATGTGCGACATCATTCTAGAACAAACCCGCCAACCACTAATGTCGAAGTGTATTGACAGCACAGTCATATCAAGTAAAAATTACAGATTTTGTTCAGTATACGTCAACAAATTGTGATCAAAAACAGCAGAGTGGTAATTGTTTTCCTTTTTAAAATTTTCAAAATGACAAAAAGACGCAGTAATAGGATTCTACCGATTATGATGTGTCAGACATGGAAGTATTATGAACAGCTTTCCGAGTATGACCTACTCTTCATTCTAATTGGGTTTTTTTTTCTTCCACGCATATAACAAGCGATCAAATCATCACAAATCCTTATAAACGATTACAAACAGATTTATATATATGTGTGTGTGTGTGTGTAATTTAGGCAATCATCGGGTGTAAATGAGAGAGCGAAAGAAGGAGAAAAAGAGAGAAAACATAAAAAGAAAAACAATACTGCAAAAAGTATTCCCCTATTATAGGGTATAACATATATATATATATATATATATATATATATATATATATATATATATATATTGTTACGACTCTATGGTCTAAGAAAAATGTAACAGAAAGAAAGTGAAACCAACAAATCAAGTAAAAATCAACAAGCAATTTATTACTAGATAATTAAAATGAAAAATCAAAAAGTCACTTACAGTAATGTGTTTTGAAATCCTAATAATCCAATAAGAATGATTGTTCTAATCACAAGTCCTAAATATAGAATGTTCCGAATTCACGGCTGTGTCCTTGAATGTTATGATGTGCTAATGGTCTCCAAAGTCCTGATGTACTAGAAATCTTGATGTGCTGATGTCAAAATGAAGTATTCCAAAATATCTGAATAAGTTCACTTAAATTCCAAAATTGTCAATTAAAAATCCAAAATCCAAAAGTTTATGAGCACTGTTATAATCCAATGAATATTTAAAATAATTCCTCTCTTAGAATTTGGAATGAATTTTCACAACTGTAATAGCTCTTTACAAGACTGATGGTAATGTCAAAACTGAATAAATGTCCACCAAACATGGTATATATAAAGATTGGTCACATGACAGAATGTTCTAGAATGTGAGTCATCTTAATGGAATTCTAACTGTAAACAAAATTCAACCTTGACCTTCAAATTGAGAAAACATATTGATCAAAACAACCTAATTCAAGGACACTAGTTAAACATGTTTTTCCTGATAACATTAAGATTTAAGCAAATATTAAAGTGAAGAAACATTTACAATTTCCTAAAATATTTATAATATTATATAAACATCATACATAACAATATATATATATATATATATATATATATATATATATATATATATATATATATATATATATTATACCTTTTGCTTTATAGATTTATGATAAAGAAACAAGAGCAAAGCAAATATCAAGTAGAGCTTGGTAAAATTATACTTCGTTAAGACGTTCCTACATTTTAATGGTGGAGGGGAGGGTGTGTCTCCTATATGCCATTTTAAAGCACAGCAGTTTATTTTCGAAAGAGTTACTGTCAATATTTTTGACTAAAAATAGGGACCTGATGTTCTTGTTTTCATAACGTAAAATAAACATCAGAGATCGTACTTCTGCGTTTGAATGCACAGTACTTTTGTAATTCTTTCCAATAATTGTCATAATTTATTTTCCTTCTTTCTCTATCTGTTGACTACCATATTAACCATAGGTGTATCATTGGTCGTTTCATTTTCTTAAATTTACATTAGATCACTGTTTATTGCATAACCTATCGTAAATTCCTACGTTATAATCTGTACGTTAGCAAGTTCTTTGTTCTAATATACGTCACTTCCGTACACATATCAGGGGCGGGTAATACCTGTGACAATTTTGTGAGAGTCATACTTTTAAACGCAAATATTCGTAAATGATCCAATAGAAATTTATAATAACACCTAATATGGGGTTTTCAGGCAGGGAAGATCCAAAATAAGTTTAAACAGAAATCTCCATTCTACCTCCAATGAACATTGAGCCGTGTGTTTTAACTTCTTTTTTTTTTTTTTTTCGCGTAATTTGAGGTCAATCCGCGCTTATCATAGTAATGTAGATGTTTCAGCCATTCCCGGTGATTATGGATATCTGATTAATGCAGTGAAATTATTGGCTTTTTGCATTGAAAACCATGATTCAGCACAACGGAAATGTCCAAGTCTTTCAATGCGTCAAATCAATTGGTCTTTCGAAAAGAAAAGGTGCCTTACGTCATGACAATCTAACCTTGCTGATAGCAACAAATGCATCATTTTCTTGGTAACTTAAAGATACATGCAATAATTATTCGAAACAAAAATTGAGCAATGTGTCATTTTCAGACTTTCTGTTTGAATTTTTGCAAGTATAGGATATTCAAAGATTGCATTAAAACTGTTCTGCATATGTAGCCACACTGCTCAGTTCTAAAAATGGTCGATGTTTGTCTTTTTGCTTCCATCACAATATCATTAGGAAAATTCCCTTGGCGTTGAAAGTGCTTAAATAATAAACCACATAAAATAAGTCGTGATGTGTTCAGAGTAGGGTTGATTGAATTAAGACTAGTTTTAAAAGCAGCTGCCTTTATGTAACCTACATCGAAACTAGTGGTGTGACGATTAATCAAAGTAATTGAAGATTGATCGGAAAAGTCAAACAACCAAGCTGTTCAGTTATAATCGATTATAGTTTTCTTTTTGTAGCTGTTCCACGTTTTGGGGCAACATCTATCAGGAAAGGTACAATATGTGAATAAAAGCTTCCTGTTAATAACACCCATTCATTGCTGAGTGCAACCTAAGCGCCAATGACATTGTTCGTGAAAACATAAAGAAAATATCTCCAACCGATTAAAATCGATGGTTAATCGGTTATGATGAACCAAAATCGTCAATCTTTAAATGTTCACTGATTTCCAGAACTAGTACAATTGAAACAGAGCCACTTCGACACCGCTTTTTTAACCATCTGAAACTACATTTTACTCGTTTTGGTAAGTATGGTAACCTAATCTTTATATAAATCTCAGCACATTCTATCCTAGCTCCTTTGTCCTTAATGGAACAATGCCCGAGTGCAATAAAGGTTAGTGTACCAGATAGCCTAGCTCCCTCTCATTATCCCTCTCATTATCCAGCTACTATGACTGGTGTTGGAAATCGGTTTAAATTTAAAATTCATCCGACCTGATCACCCATCGAATGCAATCGGTTAGAGGTATTTTTAATATTTTGCATGGAAATAGTAATATCCGGATACTTGGAAACGTTTCTCCGTGCCCCTGAATTCACGAAATTAACGCTGCCAACAGGCTATCTTACAGCAAATTGACTGCTGTAAACAGGGCCGTCGAAAGGGGCGGGCGATATGGCCGACAGCCTGGGGCGCAAAGTCCGTGGAGGGCGCCATTTCGCGGAGTTTGCGGTGTTTTTTTTTTTTTTTTTTTTTTTTTGGGGGGGGGGGGGGGGGGGGGGGTAAAAAGCGACGCTCGCCTGGGGCACCGTTTCGTCGAAAGTAAACGTGCGACGGCCCTGGCTGTAAAAAGCATCTAATGGAATAAGGTCAGTAAGTGGTAGAAGCAACATGAAGAATGAAATATTTATTCTTTATAAAACAAAACATTTTTCCTGGTGTTTTAAAATAGAAAAGGTCACAATTTTAATAAAATACCCAGTATGAGGAGGTTATTGACTACGGTGTGTAAATATTAGGTTTTTTAAAACAATGATGAAATATTAAGCTTTTGAAACAGGTGCACCATTCTGAGATGATAAGGAAATAAACAATACAGGGGTCGGCAACCTATGGCGCGCGTGCCAACTGTGGCTCGCCAGACTCTTTGTAAAGTGCCAAGTCTTTGGAATATGACTTGCCTCATGGCACGCAACACTATACACAGCACTATACATTTGAGCGGACCGGGCACTGCAGTTCAAGAATGTTGCCGATGCCTTGTCTAATAGGAGTCGCTATACAGATATTATGTACTTCTGAGAGAGTGACAGTTGTAAGGTGAAGTTGTTTGAATTTGCAACATGCACAATGACGAGAATGTTGGCATACCTCTATGCTATTTTCATTTTCATGTGCTGTGGCTAAAATTTATTTACATATTGTACTTGTGTAAATTGTACATGATCTAAGCACACATTGGACAATAATGGCCGCTCCCATGTGCTCAAAAAATCAGCCTGAATTAGCCCAAGGTACACTATTTTTTGCAGTTACTAAAATAGGGAAAACGAAGTTTGCCAGAGTAGGCAATACCACCTTCTGAAAGTACAATGAATGAATTACAAAATATATAAAAAGTAAAAATAGTCATCAGCTCTTTTTTTTACAATTTACCTTTGAAGTCCAGGAAGTGAAAATGACCAAGTGGAGCTAGCAGTTTTTGATAGGCGCACATCTGAAGTAAGACCAAGCTGTATACTCTATAACCCAAATTACACCCATCAATCATACACCAAAATAAAAGGAATAAAAAGTTCTTTTAACAATACCTAAGATATGCAAAGTCTCTTTAAATAGCCAGGATAACCAGTGAGGAAAACCTGTGAAATTCTTTTTCTTACAAATCTAACCCTATGTAAAATACGAAACTGTAGAGTGTATATATATATATATATATATATATATATATATATATATATATATATATATATATATATATATATATATATATATATGTATATATATATATATATATATATATATATATATGTATGTATGTATGTATGTATATATATATATATATGGCAGTATGCGTGATTCTGTGATTCTGTGAAGCAAACCCCATTTGTCCAAATATCGAAGTGGAAAATCAGAGAAATGCAGACAAATTGTACATTGTAATCGAACGGCCTTTCTCTGATGAATCTTCTTTGTATTTAGGAATTCCTCGTACTTCTTTAAGTTGTGGGTGGGGGAATATTTCATTAAAATCTCGTTTTAGATTAGATCCTGCGAATATAAGGTTATAAATGCATTTTAAAAAAATTTATAAATAATGAATAGAAAAGTTCATGCAAAAAGTCATTTTACTTAGCTGAGGATTCAAAGTAGATAAATTCAAATCAAAACAGATTCGGCTGCGGCAGTGCAAAGTTATATTATTTGAAAATCTACAGTTCAATAGGTAATGCAAAAATCAAAATGATAATTTAAAAAAAACATCAGTAAAGACCTTGCACAAAGTATCAATAAGGGAGATAACTATATAATTATTTGGGGCGCTCTTGTCATCACTCTTGTATATAGGACAAACGATACTCTGCCCCCACTGTTTAGGACAATAGCCAGATTCAAAGATTTTAATTAATTGCAGCGTTAAGGAGTGGTAAGATTGTTTCAGACGTGCGCTGATACGAATGAATGGGTATCTTGTCAGGGCCCATGGTTTTTGTTTATTTATTTTAAGTCATCATTTCATCATTTGAAACAGGAGTATGTGAATTATCTCTCTCTCTATATGAGGAGGTTCTTCAATATGTATTGTCATAGTCATGGAATTCTAACGATGGGTGATTCAGTGATGTAAAGTATTCATACCAGTTTTTTTTGTTTTTTTTGGGGGGGGGGGGATATTATGTGCTAATTAATGCTGATAATGAGGGGTTTCATATTTTAAAATATACCAAAATTGTCGAGGATTTTGTCTCGCTTCAATTAGTTTAATGGTTTGGGACTCTCTAAAGTATATTTTCTTGAGTACAATGATATATTTAAATGCGTATGTATTGTCCCTATGGGACTTGAGACCAGTTTCTGTATTGAGAAATTAAAACGTCTTATACGGTGCTTCTGTCATATTTTGCCTCATCGCATTCTTTATCCCACCAAGGAGTTTGTGTTGTCACATAAGGCGCCTTGCATCTGGTTTGAAAAATCACACCTATATGATGGGGGGGGGGGGCTGCGAGATTATTCCCAGGGGTCCGCGAATTTATATAGCTTCTCAGCAAGTATTGCTCCTCCAGTCAGCTTAATTCATAGTTTTCCTTCGAGTACAATGTACTTGTCTACTGCAGGTTATTCGGATTACACGCTGAGCTTTGTGATTTGGAGTGCAAACAGTTTGTAATCGGTTTCGATGAAAATGGGAGCTATATTGAATATTATGGAAACAATATAAAACAAATTATATCAAGACGAACTTAAGCAGCTCAGATTAGAAGCAAAGCATGTTCGCCACAACGAGGTAAGAAGTGGAATCGTACATATATATGAGAGGCATAACAAGGGTCTCAGAAACGATGGATATTTGTACTGCTGGCCGATGAAGGGAAAACATTTGTGTTACAGCTCTCATGTGGTCGGTATCAACAAACAACGATTATTCATGAAGGATATATGCTCCAGAGCTGGGCTTGAAGGACGCTATACCATCCAGAGTAGCTAGAAAACCTAAAGCACATCCATCTATCAGCAAGATATTCCTCAGACTGAAATTATGTAACGAACTGACCATAAATCTATTGCTGGTCTTCGTAAATATGCGACAGCGTAAAATTATGTAACGAACTGGCCATAAATCTTTTGCTTTTCTTCGTTAAGTTCTCACAAGCTTCAAATTATGTAACGAACTAGCCATAAAGCTACTGCTGGTCTTCGTAAATACGCAAAAGCGTCAGATAAAATGCTACTGGATATTTCCAACATTCTGAACCCACCGAAGATCAAGGAAAATATAAATCCTCCAAAGATCAAGGAAAATCTCAACCCATTTAAGGACGAAGAGAAACCTGACCTGCTGGATAATACTGTGCCACTGAATGAAAACTCCCGTGAAAAGGTGAAAATTAAACAATCCATTACAAATCTACCTGACAAACGCTGTGGATTATTCTCTTGAACTTCTTTTCAAATTGCATATTTAATGTTAAAATAAGCTCGTGTTGCAGAATATCAAACCGAATACATCATAATTCTTCGATTGTTATGTTCTTTGGAGAATTCTAAACAAGGTTTGTTTGTTCTTTGTTACTTGATTTGATTCATTTTGTCTAGTCAAAATTTTAGTTTGCGAATTTTAGTATTTTTGTCAATTATTGACCTGTGCTTTTATTCCCCTGACCTTGTTATGCTCTCTCTCTCTCTCTCTCTCTCTCTCTCTCTCTCTCTCTCTCTCTCTCTCTCTCTCTCTCTCTCTCTCTCTCTCCACGCACACTCTAAGTGGATTTTTTTCTTCTCGCATTGATCCATTTTTGTCTTTTCACTGCCAGAGGCGCACTCTGATACTCGATCTGCCATGCACTACTGACGTCATTAATCAATATCTCACTTGGTAACGCCCATCCGTAGAATACCAGTTAAACGTAGAGCACGGCCAAGCTGTGGGTTACCAGAATTTAAAACACGGGAAAGATCAGACGAGAAAGCCACCGTAATACAATAAAGATGGATACACGGCGAAAGAAGGAATGCATTTAGACAGGCATTAAGAAGTACTCGCTTGCACAATAATACGATAATAATTTCAAAAAAATGACTACGTGGACTGCTACCAACTTTATTAAATAGTTGCAGAAACACGAGTTTCTAAGCACCAAAATAGATGAAATTTTTAAAACAAAATTGATCATTAATTTTATCAGATATCAATTGGGAGAAAACCAAAATGAAACTCTGTCTAGATATTATTGTTTTCAACCTATGCCCGAATTTTGATTACTGTTGACTGAATCTTCTGAAGTTATTTCTCTGTAAGGAATACAAATATTAAAGAGTGGATAGAGGTATGGACAAACTTTTAGTTTTACTATATGTTACTTATATAATACTTTTTCAAGTATCCTTTTGGACATATATTTCGTACATTATATACAAGCAACTCCATGGATGTAACAAACAATACTAATGTCAGAAACTACATTTCTTCCCCCCCCCCCCCGTCTCTCTCTCTCTCTCTCTCTCTCTCTCTCTCTCTCTCTCTCTCTGGCGTAGCGCTTGTTCCTTTGCTCCTTTCCAGCAGCAACTTCTTATTTGTCATATTATGACACAAGTTATTCCGTTTTGTGTGCTTCCAAGCTGGCGACTGACGCGGGAAAGTGATACACGTGTTTGCAACACCATAGGAAGCACGCTTCTCACAGCTCATGCTCTTTAAGAATATATCGCCGTCGTGCACGTTGAATGGATTCTATCTTACATCTAATATAAGACGGTTCAGAGCAGCTTCATTATCGGTATATCGTGACGTCTGCTGCGTGCTACCTTGTAACGTCGCCAGCACTGTGTTCCGTCTCTGCAAGTAAAGAATCCCCGACATTTTCCTCCTACGTATTAGATAAACTCTTCACATTCTGCACTAAAGACATTGTAAAGAAAATATCTCAGAAAATGCAATATGATTTGAGTGTGGTGCAGTCATCAAAGCGTACGCTTTTCTCCAGGTGGCATTCTACCGACAAATTTACTTCGTTGTGGCAGTGGGGTTATCCTTCCAAAGGGTGGTAAACCACTGTGAGTAGTATGCCTCAGTCGGAACATCCCCTGGTTTTCCCATCGCATGGTAGAAAAAACCTCGGATGTAAATAATGGCAATTTTGAACTGCCCTCACGCCTGTGGTTGTTATTACGTCATAATAACTACATAACGTCACAATGAATATATGACGTGTTATCAAAAGCAGCAACGCAAGCAATAGTTGCAAACAACTGAAACCGAATGTGTTCACTATAAAATTGCAGGAATAACATTAAAAATCAAATGTGCAGGTATTGAATTGAATGTTAAAATGTCGTCGAGTGTTATTTTCAAGACCTATCATGTTATAAGACTCTGTTCTTCGCACATCTAGCCGGATGTTCGTCCGCTAAAAACTTACCAATTTGGTAAGTATCATTACGATTACAGTCGAGTCTCTTTCAGTGAGTCGAAGTTATTCGACTCGCATCGGAAAGAGACGACGATGTTCCAAATGGAGTATGCGTAGAAGCTGGAGAATGTGTCATTTGATCAACCCAAAAGCTGTAGCGGTGTAGCTGGTGACTTTATCGTATTTTTAAGTTAGACTTATTATTCATCGGTTTAAATCCAGCTTGTGAACTAGCAGAAATGCATCAAAAATGACCGTACATTGAAATTTTGTATCTGTCCCCGTTCTGACAAACGAATTTTCCGACACTTACACTCGTATAGAGATGGAAGTACCTTAGTTTGACTTTCTCTAGACGATATTTAAAGAAAATCTGACCAGCTACACAATTGTTAGTTTGGTACACATTTTTGCTTTCTAAAACTGTGCGTTCACTCTAAGCGCACAGTTTCGCATTCGAACCCTAGGTAATCACGCTGAGCTAGGTAACTGCAGTATCTGGTACATATTGAATGCCTAAATGAAACTGATCTACACCCACTTAAGCATTCACAGAGTCTTCGTTAAATAATATATGATCCAACAGGGCAAATGTCTGGACTAGCCGATTCTTTAAAACTTTAGTCGTATGCAGGGCCGGATTAAGACCTTTAGAGGCCTTAAGCACTGAAAAGATAATGGGGCCCCCCCCCCCCCCACCAATGTAATTAAAAAAAAAAACTAAACCGTAATTTCTCTTCTTTTTTTTTTTTCTTTTTTTTTCGTGTGTGTGCCCCTGCGTTGCTGGTGTCCTAAGCACGTGCTTAGTCTGCCTATTGGGTAATCCAGCACTGGTCGTATGCAAAATACACAAATGGGAGTGGAAATTCAGGGGCATTGACTATACAAAAACAGCCAAGAAGTTACGATTAAAATAGAATCAAACAGTCTGGTTCCGTGTTCGAAATAACTGTTTCTTTACAGCAGGCATGTGCAACCTACAGCCCGCGTGCTGGATCCGGCCCGCGACCTGATTTCATCCGCTTATTTACATCATTGGGTGTGGCTTTTAAAAAAATCGCTTATCTGGCCCGCTACTTGGAGGAAGTTGCATATGCCTGCTTTAAAGTCTAACGTTTCAGTGAGTCTAGATAATTAAAACGATTCGAAGCAATCGCCGCTTCTATGAATCCAGCATAACTGCATCCAGAGTACCTACAATCGCCCACGCAATATGGCCGCATTCACGAACACTTTCACATAAAGGCATGAATCAATAGGTGAATGCGCCTATTAGCGACCTGACTTAAAACTCCAGATGTCTGGTACTGGTACCAATAAGAGTACATGTATGAGATAGTTTATCATTTGTCTGATAAACAAATTGGGTTGCGAAAACTTTAATAATTTAAAACCGATTATTGAAATTCATGATCGAATGCTTGATTATTTGGTTTTTCCTACCAATCTTCAACTATTTTGATTAATCGTCACACAACAAACTGTGACCTGTATGATAAAGTCAAGAAATACAAAATTTGCAAGACTATCAAGAGAGATAAATGAACTGAGCGCTCTGTCAATAAACTATTCCGTGACCGAGATTCCAAGGGACCATTTAATCAGCTAGATAGGAATCGTTGGGTAACCATAATCGTGTGGCAGGAGACAAGGCTGCCCAAAACGATTAGGGCATATATAAATAATTTACTATATAACACGCACAAATTTAACTCTTTTTATCTTTGAAATTTTTCATCCAAGTCTCATGAAAATTTCACAATAAAGTTATGAATCGTGTTTCAATCAATAGGGAAATGATCTGCTTTGCAAATGGGTAGGAGGCATTCTACATTTTTTCGAGGGTTCAGCTAATGTACCCATAGATTCTTTTCAAGGCCAAGAGGGCTTAAGGAGCGACCATTTAATATTTGGGGTGGGGGCACTAGGATTTTCTTTCGAGCCAGTATTTTTTTTTTTTTTGTACCTCAAGATAATGTATTTTCAACTAATATTATTGATATAATAGGTTCTATTTTTTTTAATAAATCAGAGCAAGAATATTTTTTTTCAAGCTAATAGAGGGCATTAAACTTGATTTTACAAAATCTCAGCGGCCCTCCCCCCATAGTTAAATGGTCGGTTCCTTACACAATTACTCGAGGTTCAAGGTAAAGTCAAGGCCATTATAATGCCTACGAAATTTCTACAAAATCTTTCGCACGTATTATTTCTAGCAGAAAACATTAGTTCAGTCACACACACATACATTGTGTCACTCACAAGACTATCACACACAACATTGTATCACATACAATATTCATTACTGAAAAGACGACATTAAGGTCTAGGTCATGTAACAAATGGTATTTGTAAGTTTATTCCTTCCCACTAAAGTTTAACTTTATACACGTAATATAAGGTAGATTTCCAACATCAACATGATGTAACTGACTAAATAACATTTTCATTTTCAGTTTTCTCGAGAATATAAAGAGAGTTTTGGACTCCCAATACCTACCTACCCTTCAGGACATATTGTTTATAAGAAGACCTACATTTGGTGTGATAGATCATTACTTTTATATCGATGATTTTGCATACAGGTAAGATAATATTAGATGACTTTTTTTATAGAGATGCATACAGGTTAGATAATTTGGGATTACATTTTTGTACAGATGCATATATATTTCTGTAACATGTACGTACGCGCAGACAGTGCAGCACCAATGCGATCGTTACTCCAGTTCAAATTTCGAATCTCGACCATTTCAAGTAATTAAAAACTTCAAAAATATTATTTTCAGCGTAAAGCAATTTGTCGAAGTTTTGGGAACTATCAAAATATATACCTTTAAGTTTTCTATATTAAGATATTTTGCCCATTTTATCTTACAAGGCTTAAATATGGGGCTTTATTCATGCCCCTAATATAGATCTACTGTTATGTGATAGGTACGAAGAAATAGTCATATATATATATATATATATATATATATATATATATATATATATATATATATATATATATATATATATATATATATATATATATATATATATATATATACGTTAAACCAGTTACATACTGGTTTATTTGTTTAAAATGTCAACTTCTTGAACTTTATTACACTACGCAACTTAAATGGTCTGACACAAATAGTTAGAAGTGTTCATAAAATTAAACATGTACTCTGTGCGTATGGTTTCCGAGAAGCTTGCCATAATCAAGGTGTAGGCGTAATCAAGGTGTAGGCGTAATCAAAGTGAAGGCATAATCAAGGTTTAGGCATAATCAAGGTGTAAGCGTAATCAAGGTGTAGGCGTAATCAAAGTGTAGGCATAATCAAGGTGTAGGCATAATAAAGGCTTAGACATAATCAAGGTGTAGACGTAATCAAGGTGTAGGCATAATCAAGGTGTAGACGTAATCAAGGCGTAGACGTAATCAAGGTGTAGACGTAATCAAGGTGTAGGCCTAATCAAGGTGTAGGCTCATTCAAGCATAATAAAGGTGCAGACGTAATCAAGGTGTAGGCGTAATCAAGGTGTAAGCCTAATCAAGGCGTAGGCTTAACCAAGGTGTAAGCTTATTCAAGGTATAGGGATAATCAAGGTGTAGGCATAATCAAGGTGTAGGCATAATCAAGGTGTAGACGTAAACAAGGTGTATGCGTAATCAAGGTGTATACGTAATCAAGGTGTAGTCGTAATCAAGATGTAGACATAATCAAGGTATAGGCATAATCAAGGTGTATACGTAATCAAGGTGTAGGCGTAATCAAGGTGTAGGCGTAATCAAGGTATAGAATAATCAAGGTGTAGACATAATCAAGATGTAAACATAATCAAGGTGTAGGCGTAATTAAGGTGTTGGCGTAATCAAGGTGTATACGTAATGAAGGTGTAGGCGTAATCAAGGTGTAGACATAATCAAGGTATCGGCATAATCAAGGTGTAGGCGTAATCAAGGTGTTGGCGTAATCAAGGTGTAAACATAATCAAGGTGTGGACGTAATCAAGGTGTAGGCGTAATCAAGGTGGAGGTTTAATCAAGGTATAGGCATAATCAAGGTGTAGGCGTAATCAAGGTGTACACATAATCAAGGTGCATACGTAATCAAGGTGTAGGTGTAATCAAGGTGTAGGCGTAATCAAGTTGTAGGCGTAATCAAGGTGTAGGCGATGAAAACTGTTCCTGAATTTATTTAAACAAAGATGTGTTGATATTCGTATGCAAAGCATGGCGTATTAAGTAAAGGACTTGGATAGATTGAGAGTTTACAAATTAATTAAGAATTAATAAAGAACCATATTTCAACATTATTGAAAAATCTGTGCATTTACATGTATTTGTAAATTAAGAGGAAGCGGTCTGAACCTTAGAGCTGACACAGGGATATATGAGCTGTCTGAACCTTACGGTAGACACTGGGATATATGAACTGTCTGAACCTTAGAGCAGACACAGGGATATATGATCATATTTCTTCTTATGAAGAAAATGTACATCTTGTGACAGTGACTTTGAGACTGAATAACATTGGATTGTGTCTGTACAACTTTTGAACTTCAGAGTCACCTGTATTTACCGAGATCTCTTTATATGTATCCAACTGAAGAACAATCAAAAACAAAAGCAAATTTGTATTAAATTCCATTTGCACATTGATTTTATTCTACGCATTGAAGTATAGAAAGGATCTCCAAGACTATCATATGTAAGACTATCATATGTAAGACTATCAAATGTAAGATTATCATATGTAATACTATCGAATGTTAGATTATCATATGTAAGACTATCAAATGTAAGATTATCATATGTAAGACTATCAAATGTAAGATTATCATATGTAAAACTTTCATATGTAAGACTATCATATGTAAGACTATCATATGTAAGATTATCATATGTAAGACTATCATATGTAAAACTGTCATATGTAAGATTATCATATGTAAGACTGTCATATGTAAGATTATCATATGTAAGACTATCAAATGTAAGATTATCATATGTAAGACTATCAAATGTAAGATTATCATATGTAAGACTATCATATGTAAGATTATCATATGTAAGACTATCAAATGTAAGATTATCATATGTAAGACTGTCATATGTAAGACTATCATATGTAAGACTATCAAATGTAAGATTATCATATGTAAAACTGTCATATGTAAGATTATCATATGTAAGACTATCAAATGTAAGACTATCAAATGTAAGATTATCATATGTAAAACTGTCATATGTAAGATTATCATATGTAAGACTATCATATGTAAGATTATCATATGTAAGACTGTCATATGTAAGATTATCATATGTAAAACTGTCATATGTAAGATTATCATATGTAAAACTGTCATATGTAAGACTATCATATGTAAGACTATCAAATGTAAGATTATCATATGTAAAACTGTCATATGTAAGATTATCATATGTAAGACTATCATATGTAAGATTATCATATGTAAGACTATCATATGTAAGATTATCATATGTAAGACTGTCATATGTAAGATTATCATATGTAAGACTGTCATATGTAAGATTATCATATGTAAGACTATCATATGTAAGATTATCATATGTAAGACTGTCATATGTAAGATTATCATATGTAAGACTGTCATATGTAAGATTATCATATGTAAGACTGTCATATGTAAGATTATCATATGTAAGACTATCATATGTAAGATTATCATATGTAAGACTGTCATATGTAAGATTATCATAGGTAGTACAAGAGTACGTATGTATGTAGTAGCGGTTTACGGCACACCAGCACAACAGTAGCTATAGAATGCCAACTACTGTGTATACTCGCGTATAAGTCGGATCCAACTGCAAACAGCATATACCTGAGCTGTCATTGTATAATGGGCCTGCGGATCAGGGTATATGTTGTTTCTTTTATTGATTGGTCCTAACAAACTGCATAGACCTAGGTCTACCAGCGCATTATGTGACGGTAGATCTGGGTCTATGCAGTTTGCAGTTGATCTGGCTTATCAGCGAGTAGAGACAGTAAATCTAAAGATCAAAAACTGTAAATAGATACGAATCAATATTAGTCATCATGTTCTTACTACTTAGCTATATTGTTGTTATTGTATAGATTAATTTGTGTTTGGGCGTTATGAATAAATTACTTGAAAAAAAGATGTCCACTCATATCCAGTAATATTTCAAGTTACATGGGCCTTAATCTTCATCCGAGATGTGTCTGTGTGTGTGGGGAGGGGGATGAGAGAGAGTGAAAGAGAGAGAGAGAGAGGGGGGAGGAAGAGATGTTGTATGTCCTCCATCGTTTGACGATCTTGTGCATCATAATCGGACAAATAGAAATCTGATAAGAAAAAGAAAGTAATGACATATTAAAATTTACTTATCTACAACAAATTTACTTATGTACAATAAACTATAACTTCTTCATGTAAGATCCAATGTTCTTGTCATAATATACCTTCTACCTGTGATTTTTTGCTCCTTTTCATTTTTTACTTTTTTCCAAGATATACTTATTTATCATGTATTACTTCTGTGTTATCATACTGATTAGTTGTAATGGATAATGACATGGATTATTTCAATTTAAATTAATAATGTCAATGCATATTCTTATGTGCTTTAACTTCGAAGAATTTATAGAAGAGCATAACAGAAACTTCGTTTTCATGCACACATTGGAATTATTGAGGTTTACTTAGCTCATCTGTGGGTGTTCAGTCTCCAGTCCTCGTTTCTGCACATTTTTTTTTCTTCATTGTTTTACTGCAACATGTTCTCAAATGTTAGTGATTTTTGCTTATTTCAGGCCTACGCAATGTAATTAAAATCATAATGTACGTGTCAAACAATTAATTTTTTGGATTTAACAGGAAATGTTTGTAATTGATTGCTTCTTACAGATATTAACAGGAACAAAGGGGAAGTTGTGAAATTCAGCGGCAATTGAAGGAATGGGCGTCTAGGAGAAAAAAATTGATTAACTTTCAACCTTTAGATTTAGTTCGATTCGATGTCAAGTTGCTTTTCGCAGAAGCCACAGTCATTTAATGGTTAGCGTGATGGACGTGCGAGAAGAATAGTGTGGGTTCGAATCCTGCTCTGACCAGAAAATTATAAAACTCTTGAATTTGATTTTGAGCTTGAGATGCTGTATGGACCAAAAGAAAAGAGAAACTAGTTATGAAAATCGTTGCAAAGCAAAATTCCGGAGTTTAAATTTAGTTTTCAACTTTCAAGTAGTGTTTTCTTAGCTTCCTTAAAGGTTTGTAATTATAATTCTATTTTTATCTATAGGGTGATTGACGTTGCCGGCCAAAAAAGTCAACGGAAGAAATGGATTCATTTCTTTGAAACGGTTACCTCTATTTTGTTTTTCGTACCCCTCAGCGAGTTTGACGAATATCTGGAAGAAGACAAAACACTAGTAAGAGAAATGAATATCCTTCTCCACCTCCTCTCATACACAAACACACGTACACGCTCCTACCCTTGTTAACGTGACACATAAATTGACAACGGTGAGCACTTCCTATATATTTCGAAGAATTGAATTGAAAATAAATTGCTTGGAAAATCTGTCTGTATATACGAGATATCAACGAGGAAAACTCCATCAATACAGCACCAACTTAAAACAAGCTACGTAACATAACGGAAGGACAGACAACGGTTTGTATAGATTCTTTTGCGTGGTTTTGAAATTAAATTTATTTTAAAGGTTTAGCATTTTTAGCAATACTTTAACATAACTGTATGCATTTTATCCGAAGAATAAGGTCTAACTATTCTTGAGCGGAACACAACTTATTTATTCAAAACATGGATATGCGCTTAAGCACGCACAAGTGAAAATTGCTAAGTGAATTTATGTAAATCATTAAGGATATTATGTTTATATTTTAAGCAAATTCTTATTAAGAACTAAAATAAACGTCATTAGCTTTGTGTGTGCGGTCTTTTCTCTTTTTTCGTTTTTTCTTTTATCTTCCTTTTTAATTGCTTCATATTATGCTGGTTTGTTTGTTTGTTTGTTTTTGTTTTTTATTTGGCCTACGTCTTTAGGAGATAAAAATTAAATAATTTCCGCGTACCAAGTATAAATCCAGGAAAAATCTTAAACTGGTGCTTTTCTTATTGATCTCTCCTGAAGTGTTCTTTCTAAACTTTACTACTGAAAATAAAACACAGAAAATGCGTTAAATTTTATTAATGTAGCAACAACAACAAAAAATGCGTTGAATTTCATTAATGTGGCAAAATAAACAAAAAATAAAAAAATCATGATAAAGAGATGCGTAGTATTTTTCTCTCTCATCGATTTAGATCTCCATTTAGACGTGAAAACTATCAAAGTCGCAAGTATAGTGTGACGGACAAATAAATTAGATACCAAGGAAATTGTCCTAAATTGTTTTCAATTATTTTATGATACCTCAAGAACATAGAGGGGGGAGGCGGCGGGGGAGTTTGTGGGATCTTAAGATAGATGTTGGAACGATAAGAAGCAAACAAAACAATTAAAAAATACCACGGAGATAGAGTATAGAGTTGCAAATGAATGGTTTGTAATATATATCATCATATATATGGCATTTTTAAAAATACATTTATTATTCATTTGCAACTTTTAATTTGATCTAGAATTCCGTACAAGACAGTCTACAGACTTTCCACGAAGTGAGTCACAACCAGTACCTCGAGCGAACGGACTTCCTCCTTTTCTTAAACAAATATGACCTCTTCGTCGAAAAGCTGAAGTGGAAACGTTTACAAGTATGCTTTCCAGATTATGACGGTATGTTAATTTATGACCCTTTATGGCAAATAAAGGGTATCCAATTGTATGTTTAGCATTACCACCACGCTGTATGTGGATTTTAGGATTCGATTTGTCCATCTTTTCTACGTCCGTTTGTCCATCTGTCCTACTTGTCTAGGTTGTATGCCTTATTTCAGTATCCCTTTTGAAACCAAACTTGCCGCGTGGGTGCATCTTGGGATACCTAAAATGGATTGCTGTGATAAACTTTCCAGGGCTTCTTCCACATTGTTTACCAAATCTTATCTGGACTCTAATTTCAATACCTTTACACACCACCAAAATTGACATGTGTTTTTTTTTTTGGCGCCGCATTTTAATACAACAACGCAAAATGTCATACTAACGCAAAATAACAGAACGTCGACGCAGAAGGTCATAATCAACGCAAAATGTCTAACAAATTCAACGCAGATTGCTATAGCGTTATCAACGCAAAATGTAAAAACATTTGTGAATAAGAGGAAGTATATAACATATTTGTATTATTCGTGAACATTAGGAATTTCTTTTTATGTAATGATTTTTTAATAGATTGCTTCGGGATTTACGTCAGTTTCATTTGAATAAAAACAAAGAAACAGGAACAAGAAAAGAAAAATTTAAAATTCCTCGTGTGGTAAGTGTAATGTTAACATACTAGTAATTTAATTGATTCAAAACTTGAAAAATGTAGGTTTGTATTTTTAGAGTTGGAGTCTGCCCTTGAAATCTGGAGGATTTCATATTGATTATATCAGGTCATGTTTATGGCTATTATTTGACAATATTAAGTCAGACTAAGAAAAAATACATGTTCACATTAATTTGGGCTAAGATGTGTTGATTTTCACCTTTTTAGGCTATTTACGCAAAGATTGAAACAATATAACTTTTCAAATTTGGAAAATTGTCATCACTAAAAGTAGGGAGATCGCAAATTCAATGCTGGAGGCAACCTGAACTATCTGGAGAACAAGAATAGTGTAATGACCCAAGGTTGAATATAACCTATTCTAGTTTTCCGGCGGACGGACACACAGACACACGGATGGACGGACGGTGGCCATTTCTATATCTCCCTCCAACATGCGGTGCGGTATAATTACATCATAAATGGTTAGACTAATGCACTGAAGGGGAAATCAGTTAAATTATATACATAGTATGCATGCATATAATTTTCATATGTAGAAAAAGGGTACATAATTGTTGTAAACAAAATAAATAGATAAATACGTATACATGTATTATATAGAGAAAGTGTCATTAGATTTTGAGATAATTTATAACACTATCTGACACTAATAAATGACAGAACTTTGAATATAATTGCAAATAAGCTAAGTACATAAAGGGCCATACTTTCGTTAATAAAAATATACAACACCGTGATTTTACAATATGCACATGTTCATCCCATAAGCAACAGTTACAAGAAGTTTTGTTAAATTGCGACCTTATTTGTGACACTAATTAGTCGAACGAGTGACAAAACTGTGCACACACACACACACACATATGTGTGTGTGTTCACAGCGCAATAATCAGGGGCGTTTTTAAAAAAAAGTGTACTTTTAAATTAAATTTAAAGAAATTGATCAAGTTTTCTTCACGTCATAAATTTGCTTTTAGAGGAATTTATCCCACTCCCCAAAAAAAATGGTCAAGTCCGTCTGTACTTATGAAGACCAACATGCTCAATTCCGATAGGTTAGTACATATATCAAAACAAGTTTTACAATATCATTAGACATTAAACATGAATGAAAGACATTGATGAATGGATCTTGGTTTTAAGGACCATCAGCTTATTTCACTACATCGAAGTATTTTATCCCATGTAAACGCTACACCCTTCTGATTAGATTTGGGCTTTACTGTGCCAGCACAGCAATTAGGCAATAGGCTATATGGCACCACACGGCAATTAGGCAATAGGCTATATGGTACCACACTGCAATTAGGCAATAGGCTATATGGCGCCAGCACAGCAATTAGGCAATAGGCTATATGGCGCCACACGGCAATTAGGCAATAGGCTATATGGCGCCACACAGCAATAAGGCAATAGGCTATATGGCGCCACACGGCAATTAGGCAATAGGCTGTATGCGCCAGCACATCAATTAGGCAATAGGCTATATGGCGCAAGCACAGCAATTAGGCAATAGGCTGTATGGCGCCAGCACAGCAATTAGGCAATAGGCTATATGGCGCCAGCACAGCAATTAGGCAATAGACTGTATGGCGCCACACAGCAATTAGGCAATAGGCTATATGGCGCCACACAGGAATGAACATTTTGATGCCACATATCATTTACATCGAGATAAAAATATGAGATATGGAACCAAAACCTTCACACCTGATGGAATAAGAGAGTTGCTTCTACTGCAACCTTTATAGCTCCATTAGTCGCCTCTTACGATCATGGAGGAGATCGAGCAGTGGTTACAAATCTTACGCGACCGTAGATTTAAGGTTTTTGTTGTTATGAAGAGGATACTGATTTTTGTATCCCTAAATGTCTCAATTATCTCTGCTTTCATGCATTTGTTTTTTCTTTTTTTTTTTAAAAAAAAAAAGGCTCCAGACAGGCAGGAAATCGACTTCCAACTTAATTTTTTTATGACTTTTTTCTGTTAAAACCCTTTCATCTTTTGAATTGATTTGCTAGAGGACATAAGTGGAGTCATTTGTGTTTTATGGACACCGCATCATGTAAAGGAGAAAGGGGTTGAATGAGCCACAGACTGAACGATCCAGCTGTCATCAGTGATTCCTCTTTGCGAGGAAATTGCGATAGAAACAGAAGTTTTAGACGCACCGTATTTGATTTCCTCATTAGCGAAGGTCTCAACAAGAAAACGCCGATAAACGTTGATATTTGTTTCAACATCCATGAGTACATTTTCCTGCTAGTAATATTTCTTTTTTAAATCGGACATTAGTTACTATGCCGTGGTCTAGTCCGTACGGTTAAATTAGCCAAACATAGATGTTCTCTTCCATCGGATCTTTTCCACTGAGTTATGAAGTTTGCGAGGTGATATTAGTACATATTTACTGGAAAATAAATTAACTTAATTCGACATCAACCATTCACCCTTAACACGTTGTTATTATCTTGATCATGCAGGCTTGTCAGATTTTCCAAAATTGAAGCGGGAGAATGATTCATTTTGGGTGCTTTTCTAGTAAAAAAAAAAACATACTAACGATCACCTTTTTGCATGCGGTTACAGCATTTAAACAAGTACTTACCTAAAAACTCATCCCTAAATTCTCGAATCCTTACCTTTTCTCAAGGGTTATTTACTTTGACATTTTCTATGTCGCAGGAAATGGAAACTGTACGGCTTAGTCCTGATGTACAGTTGAGTCTTTCCATCAAATATTTTGAAAAAATGTACAGTCCAGTCTCACAAAATGTGTACGGTTAATGCTCATATCCCCGTTGTCAGACAGCAAATAGTATGATTTAGGGGATGCACCGGCAGATGTATCCCAAACACCACAGTCGTCTGAAAAAGAACTTTTTTATTTTTTGTTCTTTTTTCTTCGTTGTTTCTGTTATTTAAAATAAACCAAATGTTTTCTTTTCACCCCAAGGAGTGTTTTGAAGTCCATTTACATTTTTCAGTAACAGCGTTATTGCTGTGCTGGTGTCGAAAAATCCCGAGTCTAAGCAACTCCGAATGTCACTAGAAATTTCGTCGAAATTTGATTCTGAGCTGATGCATGATTCCGCTTCTGTTTCAGAATCGAGAAATGTAACTGGTTTTATCTCTGAAGTGATATTATTATCAATGAGTTTACAGCCATTTTCAGCTTTAATTTCGTTACTAGAATCAGTACCCTCAAATGTTTTACCAGAATCATCCCATCCTTTTCAAAATGAAGACAATTAAATGCAATTTCTCCTGACTTTGAATCATTTGTGACACATGTCACCTCTATTTCATCAGCACAAGATGAAATTTCCGACAGACCTGATATTTCAATGTCAGAAATATTTACACATGCGGAAGACTTAACCAGTGGTACAAAGTGATTTGGTTGGAGTGTATTTCGGTCTTTTTAATAACCATGAATCTACAGCATTTACGACAGTTATTTTGTTTTGCTTTAGAGTGTCTCTTTTGCTTTAGAGTATCTCTTATCTTTGTGTTTGACATCTTTCCACTTTCCGGGATAAATAACATTTGGGAAAAAAAATTACTGAGTACTGCTTTTAACGTTTCATAGTGAAGACTACACGTGCGGTTCATGGGTTTTCCTTTCAAGTGAGCGACAGTTTTTGTTTACCATTTTACCGCTCTAATACATTGGTGTGCCCTGCCGCTGATATGTTTTCATAACCAACATGTAAATTCTAGAGAATATTTTAAATAAGGCTAAAACATTTTTTTTTTTACCAGCAAAACATTTTGTATACTGACGTGTCTACGGCGTGTTTGCAAATGGAGAATTGTAGTAAAGAGGGAAAACTTTTACAAATCGCAATGTCGAACTGCAAAGTTTCAGTTAAACTTTCAGATTGTGAAATTCGTATATATATCTTTGCAGGAGCTGTGAGTGCTTTTTCGGATTTTTTTTTCTTGTAAAATTTTACGAGGGTGACACATGATACGTAAATTACTCATCACTTTCTTCTAATATACATGTACTATATTAATATATATATATATATATATATATATATATATATATATATATATATATATATATATATATATATATAGCGAGAGAGAGAGAGAGAGGAATAACCCATGTGGTATTCAAGATATTAAGACTGCTTTGTCCGCTCTGCACCTGCACTTCGGGGGGGGGGGGGGGGATAATTCTATCAGAAGGCTTACATTTGAAACAAAAATAGAAAAACTGAAAAAAGACCGTTCCTTTCTATGCGTTATCTTAAATGATAACGCTGTTGTTACTGTCTGTCTGCCTGCCTGTGTGTCTGCCTGTCTGTCTGTTCGTTCTAGTACCTACAGCTATGTTCTTATTTGATTTCATAAAACTTGCTCTGAATTTGTATTTTAATAAAGATTGTGCCCTTTTATAAAGCAAGCAAAATTCGTCTATCACAATAAATAAAAAAATATATAAAATAGGAGCCACATGAGGGCCCGTATCACTCTATCGGCTAAATGTTTATACTTGCAGTATTATTGGCCCTGGGAACAAGGTTGATAAAAAGTATGAGTTAAGCCCACAACCTCGTGCTAGAAACAAAATATTCAAAGTCACTGATTCAAGAACTTGTTAGAGGATGTCAAACATTTCAATATTTTGACCAAATCTGAGGAAGATTCCATGAAAAATGTGGACTCTATTGCACGTTACAATATTACAACATATTGTAATTTTCAAGAATTGAGGGGCCATAAAATCAACTTCGTTTAATCCAAACTACCTGATTTTATAACAAGTTTGATAAATCAAGCATTTCAACCATCTGAGTAAACATGAAGAAGTTTGGATGAAACATGTAGGTTCTATTGCACTAAGAAGACAAAATAGAACTTTTATTTAATTATTGACAGACTGTAATGACAGTTTTTATCCATACTTGCTGATTCAAAACTTTTTTGAGATATCATACATTTAAACTTTCTGACCAAAAACACAGTAGTTTGGTTGAAAAATATAGGCTCTGTCATGTTAACAAGGGAAAATATAGCGACTTTCAATTTTTGATGGTCAGTAAATTCTATGTTTTTCATCCAAACTCGCTCTTTCAAGAACTCATTTGAGATATCGTGCAATTCAACTTTCTAACCAAATATTAGGTAGCTTGAAACAAAAATGTACACTCTGTCATGCTAACTGGACAGCAAATGGTATTTTTCAGCTATTGACAGGCTGACAAATCAATGTTTTAACCCAAACTCACTCATTCAAGAACTCATTTTAAATATCATGAATTTAAATATTTTGACAAATTTAAGGTAGATTGGATGATAAATGTGGGCTCTAATGCGGTAACAATGCAAAATGTAGCAGTTTTCAACTATTGACGGGTCTTAACATTAACGTTTTTAATCCAAACTCGCTCATTCAAGACCTCGTACAATATATTATATATTTCAACATTCTGACCAAATTTCAGGAAGATTGGAGGATAAATGTGCGCTCTTTCACGTAACAAGGCAAAATATAGCCGTAAAATCGACGTTTTTAATTAAAACTCGCTGATTCAAGAACTCATTAAAGATATCATGCACTTCAACATTGTGACCAAATTTGAAGAAGATTGGTTGAAAAAGAGGGCTACATCTGAATGAGCACTAGGTATATTGGTATATTTCAGGGGCAATAACTATGTCGTTTCTAATTCGACATGGTTTGTTTTCAAACGTTTCCGAGCATTAATAGATACAAGCATTCTAACCAAGTTTGGTCGAGATCCAATAAAACTGAAGGCGATATGGTGTCCACAAGAAAAAGTTAATGGACGAACGGACTACGGACAGTTTGCTATTGCATAACGAATTATAACCCTTAAGGCCTTAAATGAATTTGTTAAACTTGACCATTTGGTTATCTTAAGAAATTATTATTATACCCTGCCAAACGACGACATGCTAAGCATGAAGGGTAGATGTGCTTATCGCCAGTGACATTTATTCTATATAATTTTTAAGAATTTGTGGCCATTTGTTTACTGAGAAAATTCTTAAGAAAATGCATTAATCTCTTGTCCAAACTCCTCATACAGTTAATAAATGTATCAAATATAACTTGGTTCACACGAAGCACCAAGTGCAGAGGCGCCATTCGTCAGAGGCATTTTGATGGAGTTATGGCCCTTTTGTACTAAAGACATAACATCATGTGATTTATACCATTGAATACCCCTGTTAAAGATATTGGGTTGAAATAAAAGTAAGTATAGTATCACAATATGTGTGCATAACAGAAGCGGCATTAATTTTATATATGTTTTAAAGAGTTTTTCAATTTTTGCATCGTGGCATTTTTTTTATGAATTTTGTTTCAAACTTTCCGTTTACTTTCCATCTAAATATGACTGAGTGGTCTAAGGCGCTCGCCTTTACAGATCACTGACATCTCACCTCTGTCTGCGTGGGTTCGAGTCTCGGGCTCGACCAAAGTGGGTGTCTCGGGCTCGACCAAAGTGGGTATGTGAGAAAGCTTGCCAGTGGTTTCCCGTGGGTCGGTGGTTCTTCCCGGGGTTTTTCCGGGTTCTTCCTCCGCCAAATATATTGGCCGCCATGTATAGCCTATTATGTCCTGAAAAATGGCGTTCAACCCATAACAACATCAACAACAACAAATAAAACGATACTTGGAATCCATCAGACCAACAAGAGTATCTATCAGTCTGTCTGCTTGTCAACCGATGTCATTCAGTATTACTTTTTTTCTTATCGGCAGAAAACATGTTTAGCACAAAGTGTAAATACGCCCAACTTTAAGGGCAGATATTTTAATGATGTTTCACACCAAGGTATCAAAAATTGAACATTTTTATTTGAATTATGCCCGTTTCGTAATAAGAAATCATACATGAATACCCCAGGGCGAAGATAATTCGTCACATTCAGCGACAAGTCTAGTTTTGACTGTTTTTAAAACACCGACCATTTAATTTTCGGTTGGGTTCTTTTTTTTTTTTTTTTTTTTTTTTTTTGTTTGGCAAATGCTCAATAATGTTAAAAAGTAATAATATTGCATTGATATCTGATATTACTGAGCAGTTTGTGCGGCTGTTACCAAAGTATGTCGAAAATAAATGAGTAATAAAGCTTATAATTTCGGCAAATTATTTAGAAAAAAGGAAAATATGAGTAAAATACACTTTTTGTTATTCTTGTGTATCCAGACAAATTTTGTCTAAAGCTGATAAAGGTGAATGATAAGCAGTATGGATAAGGTTGGAATATCGTAATGATAAGCAGCATGGTTAAGGTTGAAATATCGTAATGATAACCAGCATGGACAAGGTTGGAATATCGTAATGATAGGCATCATGGACAAGGTTGGAATATCGTAATGATAACCAGCATGGACAAGGTTGGAATATCGTAATGATAACCAGCATGGACAAGGTTGGAATATCGTAATGATAAGCAGCATGGTTAAGGTTGGAATATCGTAATGATAACCAGCATGGACAAGGTTGGAATATCGTAATGATAAGCAGCATGGACAAGGTTGGAATATCGTAATTTTTAAAGAGAACTTACATTCCAAATGTACTTCGATGCTTTTCACTGTTAAATGAAAAACATCACAAACCTTACTTTTTAGTAATGATACTAATGTGATAATAATAATAATAATAATAATAATAATAATAATAATAATAATAATAATAATAATAAATTTTAATAAATCTTGAAGTAGGAGGAACATCTCAAGAAGCCTAAATTGATGTATGGTATAATGTTTGATGATATATCGGAGAGGAACTCAGTAAGAATTTCTTTCGTTCCAGTCCCTTTTTCATTTTTGTCCTGGTAACATTGTAGATATGTATGTATGGATATACAGCAAATAAATTTGTTTAAACTAAAAAAATTATGTACGACTTTATTTGTATCTCTTACGCTTATGACAAATCGCGTTGATTCTTTTTGACATTTCGTGTTTTCGCCATTTTTACAAAACGCGTTCTTTTTTATGACATTTTGCGTTAATAGATATGAAAATGTTATAGCAATCTGCGTTAAATTTTTTTGACAATTTGCGTTGATTATGACATTCTGCGTCGATGTTCTGACATTTTGCGTTAGTGTGACATTTTGCGTTGTTGTATCAAAATGCGGCGCTACAGTCGGTGCCTCATGCGATGAACGTCTATAGTACATCAAAACTGCTTCACAGTGACCTTTCTCTCCTGCGTTTATTAAACACTTATTTTTTTTAAAAAAATACTAATGCTAAGAACACTGGTATACAGCCAAAATGCTTCCGCAATAAATGTTGTCAAAATTTACTAATTCTGGGTCACTGAGAACGAAAATGATGCTTAAAATTGTTGATTGGCTCTAGTTTTAAAGATATGATACTGGGTCAGTATATACGACCCTTGACTTGGGAATGGCGGACGATAAATGAGTTATAAAGGGAACGGATCTCAATTAAAACCAGAAATGACTAAAATACATCTTTGACTGGATCTATGAATAAATCTATGACTGTGTTTGGACAGTACTTGCTTTTTAGGCAAAACAATGAATGATGCAATCTGAAGCTGGTATTACGTCATACATGATATGAATTGCATGATGTTATTCCTATAAGTCATGGATGATGCAATCATAACTAAGCTTACATCACTCAGCTGAAGAAATTGCCCTATATCAGCTCTACAAATCATACAGTGTCGTGCTCTCTTTTTTGGCAATGTTTGATTTTGCAAAGGGACACATTTCTGTTTAGCCAAAGTGAGCAGAGATGCCTCGTACTTGTGTGAACAATGCAGATAACTTCTGCTATGTTTGTGGTGAAGTGACTTTTGCATCACAAAAGCGCAGTATAACCAATATGGTTAAGAAAGCCTATCACCTTTATTTTGGCTGCAAAATTGGAGATCAGGGCTAGAGGTAGGCCTCACACATATGCTGCAACACTTGAGCAACAAATCTTCGCCAGTGGTTGAACAGGAAAAGGAAATCTATGCCTTTTGCAGTGCCAATGATTTGGAGAGAGCCAACAGATCATATCAGCAATTGTTACTTCTGCATGGTGCCTCCAGTTGGGAAAGGTGTGTCAAAGAAGAAAAAGTGGACTGTGCATTATCCAAACATTCCATCAGCTATACTCCCAGTACCCCACGGAGAAGGACTGCCGATTCCTGATGCACCAGAATCGTTCTCACTTGAGTCAGACGAGGAAGAGGATGAAATTTCTACTACTGAACCATCAATGTCACATGACCCATATTTTCTCCCATCCTCCTCCTCTGAACCACAACTCATAACACAAGGTGAACTGAATAACTTTGTCAGGGATTTGGAACTACCCAAGAGTAAGGCAGAGCTGTTGGGCTCCAGACTACAGCAGTGAAATCTCCTGGTTGGTGATGTTAGGGTTTCCATGTTCCGTGACCGTGAAAAGGATCTTGTCCCATTCTTCTTTATGGAAGGTAATATTGTAGCCTGCAACAACATCGATGGTGTGATGACAGCCCTCAACATCGTTCATGATCCAGATGAGTGGAGACTGTTCATTGATTCATCGAAGACGAGTCTTAAAGCTGTTTTGCTGCATAATGGCAGTGTTTTGCCATCAATTCCAGTTGGTCATGCAGTGCATATGAAGGAAACCTATGAAAACATGAAACAACTTTTGAGGTGCATAAACTATGACCAACATCAGTGGCAGCTTCGTGGCAATTTCAAGGTTCTTGCTCTCTTGCTTGGTCTGCAGACTGGATACACAAAGTACTGCTGTTTTCTCTGTGAATGGGATAGTCGTGCGAGAAATTCCCACTACATCAAGAGAGATTGGCCACTACGACAGTCACTGAAGCCTGGGATGAAAAGTGTTCAGCATCCATCACTTGTTGAATCAAGGAAGATTTTGTTACCACCCTTGCACATCAATCTGGGTCTGATGAAGAACTTTGTGAAGGCCATGGACAAAACACAAGCAGCTTTCAAGTACCTCAGTGGAAAATTTCCAAGGTTAAGTGAAGCTAAGATAAAGGAAGGTGTCTTTGTTGGTCCTCAGATTCGTGAACTTCTTCGAGATGATGCATTTCACCGTGCACTGCGTGGCAAGGAAAAGACGGCATGGAAAGCCTTCCAGTTAGCGGCAACAAATTTTCTCGGAAACAACAAAGCAGAAAACAACATGGAGTTGGTGGAAAACCTCCTCAAGGCATACAAAAGCCTTGGTTGCAACATGTCACTAAAGATACATTTTTTGCACTCTCATCTAGATTTGTTTCTACCGAACTGCGGAGCAGTGAGCAACGAGCACGGCGAGCGATTTCACCAGGACATTGCCACAATGGAGAAACGCTATCAGGGCAAATGGAGCCCATCAATGATTGCAGATTATTGCTGGACAGTGACAAGAGATGCTCCATTTAATGAATACAAGAGACAAGCCAAGAAGCGCCGAGTAGACACTGAATAAGGACTAAACTATGTACTTATATATACATAATAGTGTATTGACTTTTGTTTCCATTTATTTTTTATTAATATAACCCTTTTGCTGTTTTTTAAAGTGTTACATAAACAGGACAGGTGAAATATAATCATGTAAAGCAACCATAAACACATGAAAAGACCTAGGTTTACAATTTATGATTAAAAGTCTACTATGTGCACAATATAGATAGACGTAAAATGTAAAAACTTAAATATCTTGGAAACAGTAGCCAATCAGTTGTTTTAATTGTCATATTTGAATTCAGCACATCAAAATCCCTAATAAATAGCACATTTTATCTCTGAAGCAGATGACTTCTAAAAAAATTGTAGACCAGTGGAATCGGTGGATCTTTTGAAGTTCTGCGCTCAAGAAATTCTAGTCTTCTTACGCTTTATGTTGGTGATATCATATTTTCGCTTTGTTGAATATAGTAGCTATATATCTCCAACACTAAGCACGCTGCCTCGTACTTTCTTGAAAATCAATTGTTTTGTAACCGCTATAAACAAATTTCTCCGAGCAATTATGTTAAAAATAAGTAGTATATTGTGTGAAAAGTATTTAATATATTTACTTGCTAAATATCTGCGATATGTCTATGATAAAAATGATGAAGGGTGATTGAGAGAGAGAGAGAGAGAGAGAGAGAGAGAGAGAGAGAGAGAGAGAGAGAATAATGTTTTCACTTATTATATTCTTCTTTATGTATTTGCAGATGAAAATACCCCTGAAGCATGTGTGAAATACATTCGAGAACTGTTCCATCAACATCGTCCATGTCACAAGCACGTGTACACGCACGTGTCCTGCGCCACGGACGTGTCGCTCATGCGTGACATCCTTTCCAAAGTTCTGGACATCATCACAGAGATAAACCTTAGAAAAGCGGGAACATTCTAAAGCTTAAACTCGTTGATCATATGCCCAAGTATTTTGAGTACAGATAATTTTACTTTCCGTCTGAATCATCCTTTCAAAGTCCTGCACATTAAAACTCAGAAAAGTGAGGGCATTGTCCCATAGCATAAAGCCGTAGAATCTGCATTCATGTGCTTGGAGGAACCAGAAATATAATGTGTGATTCCGCCTGTTGCCGGCAACAGTAAATAATGCAATATGTAGCTTAACGGATTAGCATGTTCTTAAATTGAAAACATGTAGCAGAATGTAGCAGAATGCTGGAATATTTATTTACCAAGAAGCATTGCTGGTTTCATTCAGTGTGTTTGTGGATGCTGAATTCGTTGTTCGATTTAAAACAAACGATCAAGATATGTGATGAGTAAACGCTGGTAGACAACAATAAAGTCAATACAGTTGTAGAGAAATGTTTATTTTATATGAATCAAATATGAAACATGATGGCGGGTCGTATTCACAGCACTTTCTACGATATCTTGGAAAACTCGGTGTTTGAAACACGCATGAGCACACATGTTAGTATCGGAAACGTCTTGAATCTCACTGCTGATGTTGTTTGCCAATATTCCTGTGCACTTGTTGCGAAAACCTGTAGGAGAAAAATATTACAAAATAATTTTAGATCAGAGATAGACCAGTGTCATGAACTTTCACGTGCAAAGAAAAATGCACATTACATACACCATAGCAATAAGTAGCACAAGACTGTATTTTATAGTCACTATAAATGCAACAATTGCCTGTATTTTACAGTCACTATAAATGCAACAATTGCCTGACAGGGAGTTGTGTACAACTTAACACCAAAGACTTTAACGCACAGTTCCTACGAAAATTGCGATGATCGCACGTATCCAAATTTATCAACCAATGGGTTTATCAATGATCACTTCCGCTAGTTGGCAGTAGGTTGTACCAAAATGAAGTCTCAGTGGCTGGGCATGCCATTGTATCAATCTGGTATATAGAAATAATCAAGATTCTTTTTATAATAGAATTTTACAAAACAAATTTCTAGGAAGCTACTTGTACTATTATATATATATATATATATATATATATATATATATATATATATATATATATATATATATATATATATATTCAAGTGAATGTAGACACAATGCATACTTTTTAAGATTACATACAGAATTGTATACAAGACTTTATTCCCAGATAAAGATATGGGTATATATATATAGTCGGTGACTATAAAAAAGATGCAAAAAGAGCGAAAGTATACTTTATGCAACAAAGTACTGAACGGAAACATTGTAATATTTTTATCTCTGGAATTGAACATAGAACGCATGAATAACTGTATAAATTGTATTAGTATGGATATTTAAATTATGGAAAGCTATGCTAACAGAGAATATAATATAAGCAAGTAAACGTAGAAACTAGCAATAGTGTATGAACTTTTTCAGTTTATGTTGAGATGTATATGTAAATTATCAGAATGTGACGTAGCTAGAACTGAATATCTTTAAAGTCTTTACCGTATATACTCGCGTATAATCCGACACCAAATGCAAACTGCATAGACCCAGATCTGCCACTGCATAATGCGCCGGCAGATCTGGGTCTATGCAGTTTGTAGGGACTAATCAGTAGAACAAATTACATAGACCCTGATCTGCCGGCGCATTATGCGACGGCAGATCAGGGTCTATGTTGTTTTCATTTGGACACGGTTATAGGCGAGTATATCGGTAAGTTGTATAGTAAAAATAAGAGAAAAATGAAACCAATTTGCCCATCTTTCTAACATATTGAATATATCAGGAAAACTCCATCCTCTTTTGTCATTTGGATTGATAATATGTTACCATGGTAACGAATGATGAGAAGAATTGCAAGTTAATATGAAAATAGTAAATCACCGGTGCTGAAGAAAAAAATCTATTTTGTGATGGAAGAAAAGTTTTTGCTGAATTCTCATAAGAAGATAGTATGATATCATAAGTGTGCTCATTCTGAATATTCGCCTGAAGGATAGAATCGACAACTCGTAGAATGTGTATTTAAAATGCTTCAATTAGATACTGAAATGTTGACTGTATATGATTTGCAGTGGCTATACGTTGACTTCAAGGGATACATGAAAGTTTCCTAGGATACTATCTCTGCTTATACTTAATCAATAGCCATATTTGGACATTGTTCTGTCAATGACAATATCACGTGATGTAAGAGTTTAGTGGCTATACGTTGACTTCAAGGGATACATGAAAGTTTCCTAGGATACTATCTCTGATTATACTTCATCAATAGCCATATTTGGACATTGGTCTGTCAATGACAATATCACGTGATAAAAGAGTTTAGTATCCAAGAATAAGTACGTGACACAAGATCCCAGTGTTATCAACGTTTATCAACCGGTTTATACATGTTATGAATCTGAAGCGTTCCTGTCATTCAGTGTCAATGAATTTATAGTAGCAAATTATCATGAGTAGCAAGGTATCAATCATATTTTCCATAATTCATCACCAAAGCATGGCAACAGAAAATATCAATGATATTGACTTTATTGTCCAACCATGTCAAGCATATATATGAATCTTGTTTACAAATTGTCCAACCATGTCATAAATAGCAATGATCCTTGTTTACAAATTGTCCAACCATGTCACAAACAGCAATGATTCTAGTTTACAAAGTCTCCAACTGTGTCAACAATAGCAATGATCCTAGTTTACAAATTGTCCAACCATGTCACAAACTTCAATGATTCTAGTTTACAAAGTCTTCAATTGTGTCAAAAATAGCAATGATCCTAGTTTACAAATTGTCCAACCTTGTCACAAATAGCAGTGATTCTTGTTTACAAATTGTCCAAACATTTCACAAACAGCAATGATCCTGGTTTACAAAGTCTCCTATTGCGTCAAAAATATTAATGATCCTAGTGTAAAAATTTTCCAACCATGTCACAAATATCAATGATCCTTGTTTCCAAATTGTCCAACCATGTCACAAATAGCAATGATCCTAGTTTACAAATTCTCCAACCATATCAAAAATAGCAATGATCCCCGTTTGCAAATTCTCCAATTGTGTCAAAAATAGCAATGATCCTTGCTTACAAATTCCCCAGCTTTGTCAAAAATGTAAATGATCCTTCTTTACAAACTGTCAGTCATGTCAAAAATATTAATAATCCTTGTTTTCAAATTGTCCAACCATATTAAAAAAAACAATGATCCTTGTTTACAAATTCTCCAATAATATAAAAAATAACAATAATCCTTGTTTACAAATTGTCAATCATGTCATAACATATAAACGATTCTTGTTAAAAACTGTTAGACCATGTCAAAAATGTTAATGGTCCTTGTTTTACAAGTTGGCCAAACATGTTATAAAATATCAATGTTCATTGTTTTACAAATGTTCAAAGCATATCAGAAAAATCAGTAATCTTTGTTTTACAGTTTGTCAAATCATATCAGATATAGCAGTGGTCCTTGATTTACATACTGTCAAACCATGTCATAAAATGTCAATGATCATTATTTTTCAAACTGTCAAACCATGTCAAAAATATCAAAGATCTTTGTTTTACAGGTTGTGAAACAATGTCAGAAAATGTCAATCATCCATGTTTTAGCAATTCACAAACTGTGTCAAGAGACAGTATATATAATCCTTACTTTACAAATAATAATCAAGCTATTTCGATACTAACGTCGATGCTACGTGACTGGAGGAAACATTGTTGATCTTTGTAAACAAATAAATCTAATAATCATATATATATATATATATATATATATATATATATATATATATATATATATATATATATATATATATAATAGCATCCTCAAACCCCGTCAATAGAACAAATAAACAAACCATCTTTTGAAATATCCATGTCAAACCATTTTAAAATATCAAATATAAATATTCTTTGTTTGACGTATTATTGTCAAAGCTTTTAAAAAGGAACTATGAATGATCTTTGTTTCACAAATTATTCTCATGAAACCTTTTACTATGACGATGTCATTGATCAGACTTTCTGACATAAACTGCAAGACGCGTGTCACAAACGAGGTAGAATTTGTGCCATTTACGGCGTAAACATGTCTGTTGTGAACATTTTATCTTTGTAAAACACGTGGTTGTTGTCAAGTGTTATTTGGAACTTACCATCTATATAGTTTGAGTAGAATTTGTAAAACCAAGGAATTTATACATGATGAATATAATTGCATTGTCGCATGATATCATAAGGCAAGGCTTTCATGGCAGTATATATATATATATATATATATATATATATATATATATATATATATATATATAGATATATATATATATATATATATATATATATATATATATATATATATATATACCATTAACTGCCAATCCATTGTTGAGAGCCTGAGATTAGTTTTTACTACTGAACCATCATTACTTGCTGATCTAGGTAAAGTTCAAGTTATAACAAAGTCTAATAAAGTAGTGACGGCGATTTTTCAGAATACCCGTATCTATGGTATAACATATCAAAACCTGTATTATCCTGTAGCCATGTGTAAGCTGATTACAAAAAGTGATGCTGGAGTTGCCATATTTTCGACCCAATGAAAAATTGATATATGTTTCTATGGTAACCATAATAATGCACAAGTAGCTGTAATTAGTGCATACCTGTACATATTAACTTATGTTAAACCATAATTGATTGTACTTTTGAGCAATAAGTACATATAATATAATCTTCTGGTATATCTGACACAGACTTATGTCCATGAGAGTAAAATCTAACGAAAATTTCTACACACAAAATATAATAAAACAAGCCTGCAAAGGAGATATCCTCACCCCCTGCGTCTCCAAACTCATTGTTCTGTTAACGGATCGATGATCAAGGACAAACAGTAGATTGCGAACTCACGTATTTTAAGTGTTTGATCGAGAAATATCTTGTAACTTTCATCAAATCTTTTCTGCTTGACTCTGAAGTCAACATTTTTTATTGCCTGTCGCTGCACCGACAAAAATAAAATTAAACAAAATGTATCAGATCGACATACAGTCGAAGGCGGAAATCTTTGGTTTTATGACTATTTTATGCCCATAATTAACAAAATTGATAAATAATTGTATTTTCTGAAAGAAGCATGTTTTTAAAAACCCTAATTCTATTTACCTGCCTAAAAATTTCACGCATCTTTAACGCTTTGTCTGCCCCTGAAATATAGTTCGAACGGTAGGAATTTGTGGCAAGGCTGTTGGTAACAAACCTTCATCTGAAGGGTTTAGTTACTATACATTGATTGATTTCAAATTTGGATTACAACGTCTTGCTCTGGCTGAAAACTGTTGTCACTGAGGATGAGTGTAAGAAATAATTTTCTTGGATATTAATGTACGGTAATGTCTCTGTTTATTACTGAGAGCTCTTGTCCATGAAATGTAGGTCAAAAAAGTAGTTCCAGGCGAGTGATGGAAGTGCTGATCAAGCAATGAGCTTTTGAATCCGACTCGGAAGAATCGTATAAAATATGAACATTTAAAAGTTGTCGGTTATTTTTGTTGTGTTTTTTTTTCTTTCTTTTTTTTTTTAATTTTTGTTTCTTGGTCCTGTTGTGAAGCTGATTTGATCAAATAGATCTTACGGCAGACTTTGAGAATATTGTTTGATTGTGTCCTGTCAATATTCAACCAAAACAAAGCTTGACCTAAGTGATGTACTCCAGTTTGGGCTTGCGGTTTACCAATCCCTTTCTTTGATGATCGTACAGTGAGGAAAACGTCAATTTCAAAAAGTGTTGGAAAACTAAGATTGAATTTGAGAGAACTGATGATTGAAAAAATGGTGGGGTCATGCTTGAATCTCTTAATCAATTGTTTAAGACCTATGACAACTTTGGTTGAAATGTGTTCAGCGCTTGTTCACCAGCTGACTGTTGTGAATTTTGGGACTATTGTTTTGTGACAGATTTGAAAATCTTGGCGGCATCATCTAAATCTAAAAAATATTGATTCTAGTTATATACATAACGCAACAAAATATTTGACAGAGGGCAATTTTGCGATTGAGAAAAAAAAGTGGCTTTGGCTAATGTTCTGAACGAATTTATGACAAATCAAGCAAAAACATCCTGGACAGGTGCTGGTGCTGGGTATTGACAGTGGAATTCGAAGAAAGTAAGAGTGACATCAGCTCATTCAAGGATCACTGTCTGGTGTGTCAGATGTCCCTGTACTTTTCTTACCATACTTGAGGGTAAAAATATAGTGTCATACATATACATGCACCCTGGACATCAAAGCATATTTGTAAATCGAAAGTAATTCTTCCCAATATATGAAATATCCCATGGTCTTTTTCACTTCTATTCGATTGCTCATCATTCATAATTAAGCTAGTTATTTCAGTGCTACCGCTCTCCAAATAATTAATAGGTGAACGCTTTAATAACTGCCATAAACATTGATTTCCGGTTGATGAATTTTCAATTTCCCAGCGATGTAGTGATTGCACTGTATGGAGGCAGAGTTTAAAATCCAATGAAACCTAGCACATGAACATATGAAAGCAATAATAGCAGACAAAGTGTAAATTACCGCCAACATTTTATTGATTTAAGCAGTATGCACCACGCTGCCGTAAACAAGCACAACTAAATATTAAAAAGTCATAACCAAATCTGCAGTAACCTACCATATGAACTCGCTTATAAACAATACCAACTGCAAAATGCATAGACCCAGATCTTCCGTCGCATAATGCGCCGGCAGATTTGGGTCCATGTAGTGTGTAAGGACTAATCAGTAGAACAAACAACATAGACCCTGATCTGCCGGCACATTATGCGACGGCAGATCAGGGTCTATGTTGTTTGCATTTGGACTCTTTTATACGCGAGTATATACGGTACTAATTATGGTCGCATAGCTGCACATTATGGTAGGCATGTCTTAGCATTGTTTATGAAGGATCTAGCATATGAGAAACTGAGACATTGTAACCCTCTACTAGTATATAATAGCATTGTAGAGTACTGTGCTCAAATACTATTCCCTTTTAACTGGATTCAGATGCATGAAGTTTTTTTTAAAAAAAATTTAATTCTTAATGTAGTGACGTCACTGCCAGTGCCACTACACAATGACAATGAAAATATAGAACCAATGTGAATGCTTCACATTAAATATGTCTTACGAAGTATAAAATATAGGTATCATTCTTGTTTATGTTTGACAGTTTATGTCTATCAAAGTCAGACTTTCTCCAGTTACTTTACGTTTTGATTTCCAGTCGGTAATTAATTTGCTTTAACTAGTTCAGCCATACAAACTAGAGTAGATTTATGAAATTGTTATTTCGTCACGTGACATTTCGTTCAGAAAACAAATCATTGTAATGGGAATACAAAGGATCCATAAAATGCAGTGTCTAGCTAGCAGGAATAGAGTTATGATGATATAAACTTCTGCTTACGCAGCCAAAACAGGAACACCTAGCATATCAAAACAGGAACACCTAGCATATCAAGGCAGGAACATATATCATATCAAGGCAGGAACATCTAGCATATCAAGGCAGGAACATCTATCATATCAAGGCATTAATATCTAACATATCAAGGCAGGAACATCTAGCATATCAAGGCAGGAACATCTAGCATATCAAGGCAGGAACACCTAGCATATCAAGGCAGGAACATCTAGCATATCAAGGCAGGAACACCTAGCATATCAAGGTAGGAACATCTAGCATATCAAGGCAGGAACATCTAGCATATCAAGGCAGGAACATCTAGCATATCAAGGCAGGAACACCTAGCATATCAAGGCAGGAACATCTAGCATATCAAGGCAGGAACATCTAGCATATTAAGGCAGGAACATCTAGCATATCAAGGCAGAATCTTCAGATATAAAGTAATAGTATCATTAAGTTTCACTTGAATACAGCAATTGATGTAGAAAAAGTGGAACTTTCAGAAAACGTTCCTACATCATCTTAACATTGTTGACAAGAATGCCACGACTTTCTGCTTACACAATCGATACAGAATCTACGGTAATATTATCCCAATTCAGTCGATTGAGGCAACTGATGTGGAAGTTACGACTTTCAAAAGCCTTTACACAATACATAACATTGTATATACATTGATACCACCAGCTTTATGCTTATGCAGGCGAGACAAAAACTGTCATAGCAGGATATGTATTATCCGAATGTATCAGCTGATTACCGTAAATTATGTAGAAGATGAATGACAACCAAAAATTGTCATGCAGAACCTTTGCATAAATGTCATTATTGCAAATTATATCCTGATTCAGTCTGACAAATATATTACCGGCCTAAGTTACTGTACAACCCTTGGCAACATCATACCTCATTGGTGTTGGCTCTATGTACCGTACACTCTCGCGTACAATTAGGCTCTAAATGCAAAGAACATAGACCCTGATCTGCCGTCGCATAATTTGCCGGCAGATCAAGGTCCATGCTGTTCTACTGATTAGTCCTTACAAACTGCATAGACCCAGATCTGGGTCTATGCAGTTTGCAGTTGGTATCGGAATATACGCGAGTATAAACGGTACTTTTGCGCTGGAAACCAGTCGAAAAAATACGTCGGTGGGGAATTTGTCAACTCCAGCATCACTTTTCAAAGTCAGCATACGCTCGACTATTTACCATATCATATTCAATTTGTTATACCTAATGTTGGAGTATTTCCAAATGTATTGCCCTTTTGGCATATTGGCTGCTATTATGGCGTGGAATGTGTATCAAAATATGCATTTTACTTAAGCTAAAGTTGATTTTAGATTTAAAATAGTGTACCTTAGTGAAAAATCCCTTTTTAGCAAATGTTTTTATTTGACTTTAGCTTAAAATAAATTATTTTACCTTAAGCTAAAACTGACTTAGCTCAAGGTAAAATCTATAATTTTGTCACACTTCCACGCCATACGGTACTCTATAATTACTAATGTAGAAATGTATAACAAGTCATTTATGAAATGTCAATTGTCAGTATTCCCCGGGCAACCATGACATTAACGTATGGTATTTGAGTCCTAGATTTGTGTTATTTTCTGTCAAACCGCATCAACAGCAAGTTTTGATTTCGTCATTAGCTCTTGCGGGCACCTTCAAACCTGCACTGACTTGATGTACAAAATGGGCCAGTTTTGGCTCCGCACGCCCACCATGGTGTTTCAAGTCATTCCAAAACGAAGCAATGCCAAGAGACAAGGAAGCAAAGCGTGCTAGTGGCTATTTACAAATTAAAGTTTAAGAACCTCTTTAAATTGGGTATCCCCCCCCCCCCCCAGCGGGCAATGTTGTAAGACGATAAATAAATCAAGACCCTGACCCCAAAATTATATTAAGGTAATACGCTGTTAGGACCCACCATTTCAATACAGCAGACAACATGTCACAACGCTAAGTGATTTGCTTACTAGCTACTGAACGTTGCATCGTGCAAGCGCAGTTCGGAATTACAGTTTGTATTATGCGTAAAATATGTTATTTACAGTTCAACGTGTATTATTCGGAAATAATTATTCTTGGTTCTCTTTCATCATTGATAAAAGAGCCTTCCTTTGCCTACATTCATTGTTCATGGTTACATAAATATCCGGGTGACAAATAATCTGGGGAGAATTACTCAGTATAGGTCAGGATTATTACAGCTTTACTCTATTTCCACAAAGAACTGTCTCTCTCAAGGACACCAATCTGGTGAAAAAGAAAGTTCTCCTTGTAATGAAAAAGTCAGATTGATGGGAAATTGAGAAGGAAATGTGTAAAGAATGATGGATCAAGACCATAGCAGGCAGTACGGCTTGTACAGCAATGGCTGTGTCAATGTTTGGACCATATTCAAATACGTAGAAATGTAACCAATTTAAAGGAAAAATGTTGAAAGAAAATCCAAGTACGAAACTTTGAGGTCTACAAGTAATTAAACGTGTGAACATTGCAAAAGTTTAATTATGGAGAGAAAGTCCATGGAATAAAAGGTATGCAAGTTGAGACCTTAATGGAAGTCAAAATATTGTTTTGTATTTTGTGCCGTGACAAAATCCCACCCCTATCCCTCATCACTTTAGGATGTGAATGATCGTCAGAAAAGAAATTGGGAGGCGAAGGTCATATAAATATAAAATACTGTACAATGTTTGTAATTAGGTGTAAAATATAATAATCCTCGTTTTCTTCTTTCTTACCTGGATCAGGCAATAACACATATATTAAATCACACACGTATATTATACTGTAGCGAACGTCATTATTCTGAGCAAAGTGTAATCCGAGGGATACTCTCGGTTTGCCAGAAGCAAGATGGCGGACACGGGGTCGCCATGTTTAGTCTTCGTATATTAGTTCAAGCAAGATGTTGGACAGAAGGTTGCCATTTTATTCCTACCCTACCGTTTTCGCTCCAAACAAGACGATATTACTGGTTGATTCATTCGTGTATGATGATACACAGAGCTCAGATATACACAGTGTAATGCATACTAGACAATCATTGTGACTTTTTAGCATTATTCTTTGCTAATATGCCTATACTTGTTGCATAGTGAGTATTAAAAATATAGGTCCACCTAGACTCTAAGTATACTAAGCTCAAACAGTTTGGCAACACTGGATTGAATTATAAAACATTACTGGTTGAAAAGCCAACGCTTTATGTGTACAAAAAGAGAAAAACAGATAAAAATTACAAATAATAGATTTGTTAAAAGGTCAACTTTTAATTTCCTCCAGCATATATTGGTTTATATATTACAAACATTGTACAGTATTTTATATATCCTGTTGACAAATATGGGATTTACTTTTAACCAATCTCGCTCTTAATCCAAAGGATGTTTCATATTTCATGCAAGTATTTCTGAACCTAGTCTAATAAATCAGCCCCCAACCCATACTGATACCGATGGACAGTTTGGAACCCAAACCGTCCATCAGTAGCTGTACAGGTTTGGGGGGTGGTTTATCGGATTATCCTGAACCCGTTGTAGATTGATTTAATGGAATTGTGTAAACATTATATCTTTGTAAGATGTGTATAATCTAATGAGAAGAAAATGTTTACAGCGCCATCTTTGCAATAAAATAGAACAATCTAGTAACTTGTATTTCTTTGCATCGATTTTAATTGTATAGGAATACTCGCTAATGATATTGTTATTGTATGAGGCAAGTGTATAACTAGAGTGAGATTCAGCACATTACGAGAAATAAGCTTCCATTTTTGATAATCCCACAGACGTTTAGAGTACATGACACCATAGAAATGTTTATCATTTGAATTACATTAGTGAAATGCAAATAGATGCATTCTTCATTCCTATGGAATCGAACCTTTTATTTAAAGAAGAATTATTTGTTTGATATCAATGTTGTTTTGTTTGTTTTACAAGACTGTCAAATATATGGCAGGTGAAAGTTCGGAAGGCGATTTTTTTTTTTTTTTTTTTTTTTTTGTTATGGTTTTTGCTCCAGCACACCATAGTTAATCAGAAATTTACTGAAGGCTATATTGTTGGAAATGATGAGCATTCTGCTATATGATTCAGTCACGTCAAACAAAATTCATACTTCTTGAAGCCTTTTCAGAGCAGTCAGAAGATACTATAGCTATAACAAAGCTGTCAGTATCTGTAGAAGTCAATGAGAATTTGGTAAGTGGAAATACTGTAGTTGTGACAAAACTGTCAATATCTATAGAAGTTAATCGGGATTTGGTAAGGCCTTTAATATTTGCAGAAGTCAATGGAAATTTGGTAAGTGGAAATACTGTAGCTGTGACAAAACTGTCAATATATGTAGAGGTCAACGGGAATTTGGTAAGTGAAAATACTTTAACTGTGACAAAACTGTCAATATCTGCAGAAATCAATGCGAATTTGGTAAGTGGAAATATTATAGTTGTAAGAAAACAATCACTAAATTGCATTCGGTGGACCACAAGTCTTTGAGCATCATTGTGATCACTAAAGATTTTAATTAAAGTGCGATTCAATACAATAATTTGTTATGTTTATTGATTGACTGAATCATGCATTGATTAAATGATCGGTTAATTATCATCAGAATTACTCAAATGCATTTGCTTGTTTTGCATCTTGTGCTTTTTCCTCGCTTTGAAGGAAATGGCATCAATATTACCATTTAACACCGCTTTACAAAATTACAGCGGAATTTAATAAAGGCCACCACGCCCAGGACAGCAGAGTTTCACAACTGACCGGTATTTTCCTTAATCCAAAATAAACTATTTTGGGACCCAACTAAACGTGTGCATAATATAATGTATGACCGGTTTAGTCAGGGTCCCTGTTACCCCAGTTCTGATGACGTATCAAGAATTGCATTCCTATTTTTATCCGACCAATTAAATATTTGTTTCAGAGCGAGAAAATGTTTTCAATTGCTGTGCATTGTAAGACATATCCTTACTGAAATATGACACTTTTACTATTTTTCGCAAACTTTCTGGAGATATATATTTTCTTCATCTGTAATAACAAGCTCAACCAACGAGATGCTAGAGTATCTATATAGCATAGTTTTCGTAATTAAAATCTTGCGAGACAGCGATAACATAAGTCAATATACCAAGTTTAATTAGAATTTATTATATTCCAAAATGCAGCCTCTAGGATGACAAGCAAAGCCAATCACATGCTAAATGACATCATTATTATGTGCTTTTTTCGTTCCTAATCGAACACGTCCAAGATTTCAATATAACCCTGTATACAAAGTTTTACAGTATAATGGATGGTTAAAGGTTCAGCCAATCAGAAGTCAGTTACCACGTTATTGTGTGAAAATGTTGGTCCATATTAATACTCATCTGAAATAATGATGATCTAAGTTTATATACCTAGTACAATCAAAATGTTTTCCAATAACACCAACTAGGTCATGCGTTCATCTCCAAACAAGAATTGTAGAAAGGTCGAAGGTAAGGACTCGATGCGCATAAGAACTCACTCGTTAGTCGAGCTGAATTAACATTCAGCTACATGTACAAACCCGCTGCATTTCTATTAGAAAATCCAAGGTTATGCATGAAATTAAATTATAAGTTGACACCTATATACCACACAAAGGAACAAGTATAGGTACTGTATTTACTGGGTCAAATGAACATACCAACAAACAGTCATATTTTCATTTTTCAAAAACCAATACCCACCCCCATAAAACAAAAATAAATTACCAACACCCTGACACCGTGTTTCCTGAGCAGAGCGGCATAATCACAAACAGCCTTATTTTCATTTTCAAAAATAAACACCCTACGAGACAAACATAATTTGTCAAAAATAAACACCCTACGAGACAAACATAATTTGTCAAAAATAAACACCCTACGAGACAAACATACTTTGTCAAAAATAAACACCCTACGAGACAAACATAATTTGTCAAAAATAAACACCATACGATAAGTTCATTTATTTAATAAAAACATTACGATTCCTGGCTCAACCACAAAATAACTTATTTTCATTTTTTTTAAAATAAACAGTAGCCCATCCAACTCCTCCCCCCTACGCTTAGGAATTACTTATTTTTTAAAAATATTAGCAACATTATATTTTGAGCTTTGTAATTTGAGCGCCGGGTGGTGCAGAACTTACGAAGCCATAAGAACAAATGCATACCTATCTAAAATTATTATTTCAACATCCCCCACTACCCGTAGCTCCAATAACCAAATATCATCAGCTAATCATTATCATCCAAATAATATTCTACAATTAGCAGCATTGAACACCCAACACGTAATCGTTATCATCCAAATAATAATCTACAATTAGCAGCATTGAATACCCAACACGTAATCGTTGTCATCCAAATAATAATCTACAATTAGCAGCATTGAACACCCAACACGTAATCGTTGTCCAACTGAAAGGTGATCAATAGATGTAGACGTAGACATTTGAGCAATTAAAAAAGTGCATAAATAAATAATGGACTTAGCAGTGCACCTTACCATTGGCAGCAATCCAATTTAGTCTCCAATTTTAAAGAAATATAAATGCATAAGGATACAAAAGTATACTAAGCAAAAAATTATTATTATTATTATTATTATTATTATTATATATATATATATATATATATATATATATATATATATATATATATATATATATATATATATATATATATATATATATATATATATATATATATAAGCCATTCAACATTTCAGGCAAATAAACTTTAAAAGTTGACAATGATGATTCAGTGAACAGATACAAGCACAGTGTAATAAAACATTTTAGCAAAATTAATTAAACTGTGCAGTATGAATGCCAACATCAGAATGTGGAATATCTTATTGGTATCTAACTGGGTAGTATTGATGCCAACATCAGAATGTGGAATATCTTATTGGATTCTAGCTGGGAAGTATTGATGCCAACGTCAGCATGTGGAATATCTTATTGGCATCTAACTGTGTAGTATTGATGCCAACATCAGAATGTGGAGTATCTTATTGACATCTAGCTGGGAAGTACTGATGCCAACATCAGAATGTGGAATATCTTATTGGCATCTAACTGTGTAGTATTGATGAACGTCAGCATGTGGAATATCTTACTGGCATCTAGCTGGGTGGTATCGATGCCAACGTCAGCATGTGGAATATCTTATTGGCATCTAACTGGGTAGTATTGATGCCAACGTCAGCATGTGGAATATCTTATTGGCATCTAACTGGATAGTATTGATGCCAACGTCAGAATGTGGAATATTTTATTGGCATCTAGCTGGGAAGTATTGATGAACGTCAGCATGTGGAATATCTTATTGGCATCTAGCTGGGTAGTATTGATGCTAACGTCAGCATGTGGAATATCTTATTGGCATCTAGCTGGGTAGTACTGATGCCAACGTCAGAATGTGGAATATCTTACTGGCATCTAGCTGGGTAGTATTGATGCCAACATCAGAATGTGGAATACCTTATTGGTATCTAGCTGGGAAGTATTGATGAATGTGGCGTGTAGAATATCTATTTGGCATCTAGGTGATACTAGCATACCAGAATCAGACAGGTCAATATATATATATATATATATATATATATATATATATATATATATATATATATATATATATATATATGTTCCACTTTCAGAAAGGTAAACTGCTGTCTGAATGCAAAATACCATTACATGATGATCAATCTTTTAATCCAACAAACAATGGCATAGATTTAAACAAAAATTAACATAACCTGTGATAAGTTTAAAATTCCTTTTCATCATGATTGGAGATCTATCAAAAATGAAAAAAATATCTTATTGAAAATGGTACTAAAGAACATAATACTGTACATCCGGATTCTGGAGAACCTACACCAGATCATGTAAAATATGCTCGCAAATGCAAAAACATACACGTATTACTGATCGGGAACAGTTGAATAGTGTATACAAATGCCTGATGAAAAAATAAATTAAATGAGTGTTGAAAAAAAGACGATGCACTTATTTTTTTCTTCAATATATCAACGGACTAACAGAAGGAAGACTATCTTGACTAAATCTAGATGTGAATTCGTACGTGATATGTATTTTAGGTTGTCAGGTACAAACCAACATTTATTACCCAGTCTGCCTCAACTGCACAAGACACCGTAAAAACATAATTGATTCAAAATTTAATTTTGGGTGAAGAAGAATGTGACTCAGATGAAAACATTTCAATAAGATTTCAGCAATTTATTTCAGATTCGAAAGTAACGCTAAACTATGCTGTTGGTGGTGATGGTATAGTTTTATTACTTAGTGATATGGCGATGAAAATACTACAGTAAGTCACAACAACAATTTACAAAAGTAATCAGAAGAATTTATTCTAGGATAAAAATACTGCTATAGATAAATACTGACGAAAAAAAAGAAAGAAGGAATTTCAGCAGATGACTAAATTCCAAATGGCAATTTGCAGGTTAAACCAGGTTCAAATGCATTTTATTGCAGGTAACATTAAACTTAGTAAACATTTTCTAGGCCCCCAAAGATTTAACTATCGTAAAAAATGTAAAGAATAAAACAATACTGTATAAAGTTTGATTTAAATTGCCACAGTAGTTTTAAAAATTACTAAATATTTTTTCCACCAGGTTGATTTTTTTAAAAACAAAAATAGTTTGCTATAGAGGCTATAAGAAACAACCTTTACTAGAATGCGTCACGTGGAACATTTCCTGAAAGTTTGATAACAATGAATGAAGTGGTTTTCGACAAGATTTCAAAAAAATGTTTCTCATCTCGCTGCCATGAGATGAACGCATATTTATGGTAGATCATATTATGACAAATATGTGCTGCAATTCTTTGATAAAATATTTCTGGAAAGTTTGATCAAATATGGTAAAGTTTCATTAAAATATCTGTAGGGTCAAAAAGTGACAGACTAGATAAGGAAAACTAGCCACAGACTTACATTATCCCTTGTTTTTTTACCTTGACTTTAGGGGCATCGGGTAAGACTGCGAATATGCAAGACGCTGTCAAGTCCAGATCTATAAGAGGTTAAAGTTTCATGAAAACATCTTCACTGAGTCAAATATTGTACCTGTACATGGATAAAGGTCACTGGTTTATATTTTGCCTTGCCGTGATAATAACCTTGAGACAGAGGTCATTGCCTTATCGTGAAATTAACCTCGAGACAGAGGTTATGGTTATGGTATGCAGTACATTGTCTAGTAAAGACATATAAATGATTAAGGTATAAATGATTAAAGTTTCATTAAAATGTCGTCAGTAGTTCAAAAGTTATGCTCCAGACAATTTGCAAGTCACAGAATTACATTTTCCCGTGCCTTGCTGTGAACTTAACCTTGAGGAAAGGTGCCTGGCTGTTGTACGTAACGCACCGTCAAGTCATGATCTATGCATAGATAGAGTTTCATCAAAATCTCTCCAGTTATTACAAAGGTATGTCCTGGACAAGCATATATTAACAGAAGGATGGACAGAAAATGCCCTAACATAATACCCCCCAACTTAAGGTTGGCGCATACAAATGCATCAACATTCATATAATAACTTAGGATGACAGCCGAGTTAAATGTCACCAGAAGCAAGTGTTCATGCCTTGACCTTGAGAAATGGTATAGAATATGGTATGAAAAACACTCTCTAGTCATGATATATCAGTATACATACATTCCTCCTAATATCTTAAACAGTTTCAGAGCTACAGTCTGGATACAAAAGACTGAGCACCTTGACCTTCTAGACAGAACCATGAAAGTAATATATGAAAACATTATCAAGGTAATAATGGTTATCAGCATTCTGAGATTCATCTCTACAAATATCGATTTTTTTTGTTCAAGAAAAATATATACTCTGACATGTGACCTTGATCTAGAGGCTACGAATATGAAAACCACAACAAAGTTAAAACGTGAAAGTACACAATGTTTGATAATACTGGATTTAATGGCTTTAGCATTACAACCAAGACATTACAAGTAAGTAATCCTGAGATGACTGTGACTTTAGCATTACAACCAAGACATTACAAGTAAGTAATCCTGAGATGACTGTGACTTTAACATTACAACCAAGACATTACAAGTAAGTAATCCTGAGATGACTGTGACTTAAGCATTACAACCAAGACATTACAAGTAAGTAATCCTGAGATGACTGTGACTTTAGCATTACAACCAAGACATTACAAGTAAGTAATCCTGAGATGACTGTGACTTTAGCTTTGCAGATAATATCTTGATAGTGGTACAAGACGCGCCATCAAACATATTTTATTTTCATTACTTAAACAGCTTCTGAGTTACAACACAACCATGAAGAATGACATTGACCTTTGAAATTGGATCATAACGACCTTAGGTTATGATGCATGAATATACAATGTTTCATCTCACTATTATTATCCTTGAGAATTTCTGAGCTAGAGCCCTGACACAAAAATAAATAATGTTGATCTATGATCATAACCTTGATGAAAATACCATGAAAAATAAATGGCACATTCAAAAGCTATGATGCGAACATACGTTCATTACACTACCTTAAATGGCTTTAGAGTCACAGTCCTAGTACAAAAATTGAGTAAGATTCACATGTTACTCTCATCTTGTTGATCGGGCCATTCTGTTTGAACACATGATAGGTACAAGATACTTCATCAAGCTATAATTTGACAGGGTAAAACGTTCAATTCCATATCTGTAACAACTGGGCGACAGAATGGACAAATCCAAAAATGACGTTGATCTGACACCCGCCCTATCAGATAGGTTCATGAAGGTTCTATGTGTCAACATTGAGTCATGATGTATAGCTATACCAAGTTATATGTGTCAACATTGAGTCATGATGTATAGCTATACCAAGTTATATGTGTCAACATTGAGTCATGATGTATAGCTATACCCAAGTTATATGTGTCAACATTGAGTCATGATATATAGCTATACCAAGTTTGATGTCTTTCACCTGTTTTTAAAAGTTTGCAATTTACATCCTCAAAACAAACATAGTAATGTCCACTTTGACTTTGAACTGAGACCCATGAAGGTGGTACGTTTGAAATTCGTGTCTTACATATATGTAACCGTGTTCAAGTTTCAATACCGCTGTCTTTATCAGGTTCAGGGTTACAACAAGAACACTAAAAGTAAACATACCCTTGATATGTGACCTTGACCTTCAAGAAAGAACGGCAACGCACCCTCTAGTTCCGATGTGCAAACGTGCAACCTATCGTCCAGCCACTAGGTTGGTTTCAGCAGTAAACATTGCAAGCAGAATAATCACGGAAGATTCTGTACACATTTGTGTCAATTATTAAGTCTGTGACATTACAAATACTTTATTTGTTTTCTTCTTTTTATACTAAAGCTAAATAGAGAGAGCTAAATAATTTGCATTTCGAATTAAACAATATTAATGACATTAGAAAGCATTTTCTGGTTATGTAGATAGCATGCAAACATGCACACAATTAAAGTTCATAATACACCGCTCCCTCGATAACTCGCGCACAACGGGGTCCGAAAACAGAGACCGCACTATAAGCGAGGGTGCGAGTTACCGAGGGACCTCAAAAAAATTAAGAAAGGGATGCCATCCCCGCTGGACATCGAGAAAACTGCAGTGGGGGTGGGGGTGGGTAACGGGGCTGTTTAATGGCGGAATACTCGTTTTATAATTGCATTGGGAATAATTGTCAATAAAGAGCTTTTTCTAATGTAGTTGTTTGCTTTTCTGTATAAATTACCTTTATTTTCAATATAACGAACCTCTGAAAGATCGTTTACAACATTAGTCCAAGCGGTTTGAACAACACGTGTACGCGATACATTGTGTATTACGTCACTGCTTTTTGTTGTTGTTGATTCACAACTAAACAAGATTCATTTTTTCAAAAACTATTGACATTTATTTCGTGAAACAACCGTCAACATCGAACCTCGATTTATTTATTGTTCGATTAGTAAAATATGGATGCCGTGATTTCATATCAAGTAACAGTGAAACTTCGTCTCATCCTTGAGGAAATCCCTGAGTAGCATGTTAGAAAGTTCAATACAAACTCTGGAACTCGCTTCTCCGTAATGAATCTGCATTTGTAAAACAAAGCTTTTATTCTCCAAGTACTCATTTGGCTTGGTTGCCTAACTATCTTTGATTACATTTGTGAATGAGTAGGCTAATTTAAGGTAGTTTAATTATATTACTTACATAATAATATTTATAACAGTGTTCAATTGATCAATTGAAATGAGTTGACCTGACACACGGCCGTGACCGCTGGCTCTTACGCAGGCAGGATTTGCACGCCTTTTAACTTTTCTGTTATTCCGCCCCCTTTGTTTGATTTGATACAAAAGACGTAATTAACGTGATAATACAAAGCAGGTCTGCTATTAATTGAGTGTAACAACACAACATATACTTCCGCAAGTTGGAGATAAGAACAAAAAAAAGGTCGGCACATAATTAGATTCTCACGGAATCGCTCGCGGCGATAGTTGGGTCGGTTGAATTTTAATTTTCACGTTTGAATACAAGAGGGCTTATTGCATTTATGATGATTACACCGAAACCGAATTAAAAGATAGAACTAAAACACATATTTCACTTGACAAAACTTATTTAATTGGTATTTATTTTTAAAGTGTTGCCACCAGTAGGCTTTAGTGGCGTTTTCATTGATCGAAATTTCGTCAAATATTGTTATTTATAGTGTACTGAGAATGTTGTTTGGAAAAAAAATTGAACAAAATATTTGACTTCTTATTAAAAGTTGAAAATTTCTTGATGATGATTCAAATTTCTGGGTACTAACCACTGGTTTTGTCGATAAAACGAGCGATATATTAAGGTTTCATTTACTAAATTTTGATCGCGATTTTTTTTACCTTCAACAAATATGGTCAATTTTTTTATTTTTTTTATTTTTTCTTTAAAATTTTCTAGTTTAAAAAAAAACGGGATTCACGTCTGGTCCGCGTTATAAGCGGGTTCGCGAGTTATCCGGGCGCGAGTTATCGAGGGAGCAGTGTAATGAGAATTAATGATAATAGATTCTAGGAGTTCTCCTTTACCCTCCAAGTTAATTTCCAGTCATGATAATTTGTATCTATTATATTGAATGCATATCCATTCATCAATCACTAAAAACGTGTGAAAATATCATTGCGCTTCAAAGTTGCTGAAAACATCGATAGGAAATCCTATTAGGAATGCATGAAATTGATCATTAATTACCTAGTGTTCGTAGTTAACCGTTTTGAGGTCTACCCCCCCCCCCCACCAACCCCCGGTTTGTCAAATCAGTTTACTTGTAGCCATTTTAAATTTATATAGATTGGAAGCTTCTAGCTCCGTTTATATGTTGTATGTTGCTCTGTCTGCTATTATTTCTTTGTCCCTTTTCGTGATCGATTTAATTCCATCTGTACAATTTTACCACATGAAACATTTCTTCTTTTGGGATGGGGGTCTTCGTCACACTCATGTATACAATGGGGTCATTCATTTTACAGGGTCACTCTACAATTATTCAACAAAAACAGGAAGAAAAAAACGAAAACATATTTAGGTTTAAAACAGCGCTAAGCGAGTCAGTAAATGAGACAGCTATTTTAGAATTTAACAGATGAATAGCAAAATTTGATTTTCAGTTGTACTCATTCATATAAAATGCTGAAAGTAAAGGTAGCTGTTTCAGATGGTTCTTACGTTGGTTCGTTATTAAATCTTAAGACAATTTATCAGGTGTTAAGTATTCTCGGGATGTTTTATACCTTTCTAAATGATCGACAAAACGTCGTGTTTAAGACCTTTTTACAACGATCCTGAAAGTTCTTTGCTTACACAAATAGCAATAAATTACACAGTGTAACAAAAAAGAAATTGTTTTTGTTCCTAGTAAGTGTTATTTCCTAATTGCTTATGCCTCAAAAGTATAGAAAATGGCTATTATTCCCCACAAACTTTGCTTTTGTGACCAGGAGAGTGATATTTTGAAATTTTCCTATTTTCCAGAACATTCCAGATAGATTCAGTGCTGAGTAAACTTGGAGTAACTTCTAGAACTTTCCAGTAATATAAATAGTAGTATAAACACAGGGGCCTTAAGCAAACCAGTTTAGTTTAGTTCCAGCTGCATAAGTGGATACATATCTGCATTTTTCTGAGATGGCATCAAGAGGCTGCAAGCATCCGGCAGACGCATTTTGTTATGTCTGCGGCCAATTTATCAAGACAAGAGCGAAAAAGTACTCCGTGGAAGCATCTGCTAAGATGTGTCAGGCCTACAAGGCATATTTCGGCATGCCTGTCGGGGATCAAGACAAACCCTGGGCACATCATTTCACCAGCGAGCACTGCAAAAAAACTCTGGAAGGTAAGATGGACAATTGTTGCTGGGAATTTTATGTTATAAAATTTGTTACAATTTTTAAAATTGTAAAAGTTTTTAATTTTAAAATGTTTTACACTTTTCAATGTTATTGAAAAAATATATCATATATGAAAAATGTTGCGATAATCTCTTACACATTAGTCATGGGTGAAATAAATGTATTTTTGTAGGATGGTACAGAGGGGAAAAGAGAGCCATGAAGTTCGCTATCCCAAGAATTTGGCGGGAACCCACTGACCACTCAAGCAACTGCTACTTCTGCATGGTGGACCCTTCCAAACGTCGGACTGGCAAGAATGCACCTGCTATCACGTATCCGGACCTTCCTTCATCCATCGCCCCGGTGCCACACTGCCATGAGCTCCCCATACCCACTCCTCCGGAGAGAGAGCAGCCGTCTTTAGAAGAGAGCAGCAAGTCAGAGAGTGAGGAAGACGTTGTAGATCCAGATATGACAATTTCAGAGAAACCTATACTACCCCAACCAAAAAGACCTCAACGACTTGATTAGAGATCTTGGTCTCACCAAGTCAAATGCCGAGCTTTTGACGTCTAGGCTCAAGCAGTGGAACTTGTTGGATGAAAGTGTGCAAGTCGCAGATCAGAGGAAGCGTCACCAACCTTTTTCCAGCTTCTTCACCCGTCAAGATGGGCTCTGCTTCTGCCACAATGTGACCAGTCTGTTCGAGGCAATCGGAATCGCCTGTAACCAGAATGAGTGGCGCCTCTTCATTGACAGCTCATACAGGAGCCTCAAAGCCGTGCTGCTCCATAATGGTAACAAGTACCCGTCTCTTCCCCTGGCTCACTCGGTGCACCTCAACGAGGATTGCAACAGCATCAAGACCTTGCTGGACGCCTTGAAGTATGATGAGTACGGCTGGGAGGTCATAGGAGACTTAAAAATGGTGGCATTCCTGATGGGTCTCCAAAGCGGTTTTACCAAGTTTCCCTGCTATCTTTGCCTTTGGGACAGCAGGGACACCAAGGAGCACTACCAGAGGCGGAACTGGCCACAGCGGACCGAGTTCACGGTGGGGAGGAACAACGTCAAGTGGGAGCCACTTGTGGACCCCCGGAAGGTGCTGATGCCACCACTGCACATCAAATTGGGCCTTATGAAACAATTTGTCAGAGCTCTAGATAAAGAGTCGGCAGCCTTCAAGTACCTTCAAGACTTCTTCCCTAAGCTGTCTGAGGCCAAGGTCAAAGCCGGTGTCTTCGTCGGACCACCGATAAAGAAGATCCTGGAGTGCAATGAATTCCCCAAGAAGCTCACTCGTAAGGAGAAAGCGGCTTAGAACAGCTTTGTCGCAGTGGTTCGGGGCTTCCTGGGCAATCACAAGGCCGAAAACTATGTGGAGCTGGTTGAGACGTAGAGACTCTGGTGAAGAACTACGGCACAATGGGCTGTAGGATGTCCCTCAAAGTCCATATCCTTGATGCTCATCTTGATAAATTCAAGGAGAACATGGGAGCGCACTCGGAGGAGCAAGGCGAGCGCTTCCACCAGGATATACTGGACTTTGAACGCCGCTACAAAGGACAGTATAACGAGAACATGATGGGAGACTACATTTGGGGGCTGATTCGTGAAAGTGATTTACAGTATAATTGTAACTCTCGAAAAACTACTCACTTCTAAATCTTTTGTACACATTTTTGTATTACCTTAGTATAAATACATGTTAATTTGGATTCATATGTTGTTTTTTTCTGACTTTATGAGAACGAAAAGACACAAATTCGCCCGTTTTCTCATTGGAAATAGGTAAATTTCAAAATATCACTGTCCTGGTCACAAAAGCAAAGTTTATGGGGAATAATAGCCATTTTCTATACTTTTGAGGCATAAGCAATTAGGAAATAACACTTACTACCCAGGAACAAAAATTGTGTTACATAGTGTTATGGGAACAAAGTAAATGAGACAAAAATAAAATAAAATACAGTATTGAAAAAATGATTGACTAAAATATTTACCTACACAAGCGAGAACAATAATTCCGTTCAGAAGGGTATATGTTAGTAAAGCGGATCATCGGTGATAGGCAGACACTGTTGATATTCGGGCAAATGAAAAATACAAAAGGATAAAAGTATACTTGAGATGGATATATATCTATCGAACCACGCCGCTTTTTGAGAACTCTTTAGAGAGAAAAGACATGAAAATATATAGTCTGAGAAAGACAAGAAGGTTTACAACAGAAAATTAATGATTTGCACACCTCCAATATATATATATATATATATATATATATATATATATATATATATATATATATATATATATATATATATATATATTGTTACGACTAGGGGTAATGTAACAAAAGAAAAGACTCAAACAAGCTTTCAAAATTTAAAACACAAATATTTAAATATTTAATTTCCTAAAATATACTAATATTTCAACAAACAATCAAAGTGAAAGAATTAAAAATAACTTACAGTATAGAATATCCTTAAAAGTCCTAAATTGTTCTAATGTTCACAAATAGGAAGTTAATCCAAATATTCCGAATGAAAAATATTCCGAATTAAACCACCAAAGTGCTGATGTACTAACAAGAATCAGTTATATCCAAGTGTTATTAATTCCAAGTAATCCTTGAAAATATAAAATATCACACAAGTTCAAGAGATGTTTCCGATAATTCCAACGGAGCTGTATAATTCTTAAATATCAGTAGTTAATCCCAAAAAATACTGTCTGGAAAATATTTCTGAAGTAGCAGTACTAAATCCAAAATGTACTGTATAATACTATCTCTAAAGCAGAATATCACATACAAGAACCAATTTCGTTAAAGACCTCTCAAGCTGACGAAACTATGTAGAATGGCGAATGCTGCGATTACATCTTATTTTATAGTTTCTGTACTGCGTCATTGAAATACAAAATAAAATCATTTCTTATTCCGTCTCAAATCAACATCTTAATACTACGATCTTATTCTAACTTCTGTTCAACAAAATGAATCATTCTTGAATTGCAAAATCCAGGTCAGGTCAAGGGTACAACTCCACGCGCTGGACCACGTGACATGACTAATGCTTCACCGACAATATTGATCTTCCCATGACCAATGTACTGGGTCACATTGAAATTACCGTATATTTGTACTCTGCAAAACGACAACTATTATACTATTATACAGAGGTCATAAACTAATAAAACTATACCATTATTTAAAAGAAATGATACATAATTCCGTAACAATTTATATATATATATATATATATATATATATATATATATATATATATATATATATATACGTACGTATTGGAATTTTTACCAAATTGGCATGCTTTACAGCGAAGTTGCCAATGTCAAGAAACCACCAGGAAGCCCAAAAATCCATTTTAATGAGGTCTGCAAGCGTGATATGAAAGATATCAACATCGACATGGACGACTGGGAGACACTGGCAAGCAACAGAGACAACTTGCGCCGCATGCTCCGGGTTGGAGTGCAACATCATGACGAACAGTAGTTAGACCAACTAACTATCTACACAGCCGGCTCCAACGCAGGAAACAGTGCGCCAGCCAGGTTCTCCCCACCACAGAACACACTTGTGACACTTGCGGTTCGCCATGTATATAAAGGCCCATATCTATCTAGTCAGAAACTCTTCAATAAGAAAGAACAAAAACAAAACAATAGCTACCACGCGTGTCACTACCACATCAGGAAAGAAAAATAAAACGTATATGACTATATATCTAGACGTCCAAAGGAAGAGGAATTTATTAATCTCTCTGTCCCTCTCTAAAAGAAGCAAAAAACAAGTAGCATTATTAATTTAAACGTTGCTTTTTGTGTTACAACCCTGTTTGTTTTGTGTCTTTATAACTGATAATTATTGGTAACGAAGTTTTACATACAATGCTGATTTAATACGGAATAACTTAATATGATATTAAATCATGTAGAACCCTTGCTGTCTTAAAACACAAATGCAAAACATTCTTTCTTAACCAAAATAATATATATTATTTTACCAACTTGCCTAATTTTGATGCCTCCAATCTGCAATAATAATTTTTTTTATTTAGTGCCTGTATTTTATTGTATATAATTTGGATACTTAACATTTTAAATTACCTCGAACCTTTGCGAGACGAACCTTCGGGTCAGCATTCTATTGAGAATAAATAAATTCTATTATTATTATTTTTATTATTATTTTTATTATTATTATTATTATTTTTATTATTATTATTATTATTATTATTATGCGATCTCTACTGATTTCAAACGTAAGCGTATATGCTTATTAAGCTGACACCTCGTTTGAAACTAGTGTGAAATTTTTCTTTACCAACATGGAAATATAACACAGATTACAATTAGATTGAAAGTTGCCAATTAAGTAGATATTTTTTTGAAAATTCGAAGCCCTTGACTACTCGATGGTAATCCCCATCTTAGTTGGTTCGTTGATGGATTTTGCTATTAAGTAATGTGGTAAATTGAACCCGTTACCCCGGTACAAGATGGCATGAGGTGTGTGTGATGGGGTAATGTCTAGATAAATGAAGACGAATCCAGGTTAATTATACTATTGATTTGACACGGCTTTACCCTATCAAGTGCCATTTGATAGATAGGATTTCTGAAAAATAGATCACACAAATGGATTTCTATTCCAGTCGTCAACTCGTCCAACTCCACTCCACTCGTTCGTGGAGGTTAGGACTTTTTTAAAAAATAGATCATGTAAATGGATTATAGATTAAAACACTTATCTTCTCCACATACTAATCCTTGCCCAGCAACTATCTTTAATCTTCAAATTTGGTAACTCGAGTCATAGACGTTAATGTGTCAAATGTATTTAATGAGATTATTCACTACTACATGGAAAACGACTACTTTACATACAAACCGCTAAGCATTTTCAAAGACCACGATCTAATATTTGACAGTAATGTTTCTCTCAATAGATACCGTGCAATAATCAACATGGTAAAGATGAATATTGTAGAGCGATGCCCCCTCATTAAATCAACTCGATATTTATCCCTGATAGAAGATGGACATACTTCTTTCTCAAAGACGGCAAGGGATTAACAAGCGAAGAAATCTTGCGGCTAAATCAGAGTACTAGAGCATTTCTCATGTGTTCTGGGCGTCCAAGGGCAGAATTGAACAACTACCACAGGGCACATTGCCACTGTCCAGGACACCGTAAAGAAGTTGTTTGAAATAATATTTTTTGGACCGAATGACATTGCAGTTAAATTCCAACAGTATATCACGGATTCAAAAGTGAAGTTAGATCATGCCATTAGCAGCAATGGCATCTGTTTCATAATCGGTAATATGGTTATGAAAATTGATAGTAAAGTTGGCTACATAAACAATATCCGAAAAGTAATCCAATACGTTCGCCTTGGGGATAAATAAAGTCAACAACGAGGTGGTGAAGAGTGGAGATACAAATTCAGATGAAAGGTTAGCAACATTCCTTCAAAAGGTAAAAAAAATAAAAAATAAACCGCACTAAACAACTCTAGGAAGAATTATGTTAACCACAATGTAAAGCAGGGTAAAAACTAAGGATCAAACCACAACTCATTTAATGAATAGAGATCACAAGATCAATAAGCGATCGTTCATAGTGGTTGTGATTGTACCCGGAGTTGAGTTACTTAGGTTTGTGAAATAGTATCTGAGTATTTTTGAAAGTTCTCCGAAATACTTTTTCGAGGTCGTCCAGGCGAGTGAACGAATATCTTCTAGACGACATGGACGAGTGGACGAATTTCGTCAGGACGATATATATAACTTCGACGGCTATCGTCTGGACGAGTTCGACGTTTGGCAACCTTCTCCACACCCTTGATGGCTATTGCAAATATCAGCCCAAATATTACACAATGAATAGTATGACATGATCAGCCAGGAATGAGACTGTCTTTGCTACGGTCGCGACTGGCCAACTTATGCTACCAGTGAGACCTGGTACGGCTGATATCGCTTTATCGGCTAGCTTCTTCAAATACTCTGTGATATTGTCCAGCCCTTGTTTAACCTTTGTAATGAATTGAGGTGGACTTGGCGAACCACGTGAAGTAGTTGGTGTAGGTGTATGAGTAATTAAATTCTTTACCAGATTTGCAATCGTTAAAGCGAGGATCGTTGCAATCATTCCCATTGCTGCAGCAATTGTGGCAATAATTGCACCCTTATCTTTGAACAATTGTTTAAGTCTTTCATCCAATGCTAACTTAACCATTTCATCTAACTCTCTTGTTCAACCATGTGTCCCAGTCTTTGAGTTCTCAGACTTCCAGCACTCAGCAACAGACTTTATAACGTCTTTAATTTGCTATTGTCCTTTTCTTTACCGATGTCCTGATGTCCTCTATCTGCCTGTCATACTAGCTGTATCTGCATACATTGATTTCACCACATCTCTCAGTTCAAATCTTTTTATCTCACGCTCATCCTCAAATATATGCAGTCTATCAGGTAGTAGTCTACTTTCAAGTATTTCAGGTAAATTAACATATTCATCATTGTTTCTGCTTCTCTCGCTCGCTGGTCTAATGGTTCGTTTGTGGTTTGTGTTAATCACTTGCATCTCTATTTTCTCAGGTTCAATTATCCGTTGTCTATGTACGACGGTAGGTTCCATTTGCTTATCTCTGAGTCTATCTCTGTCTGTTATAGGTGCACATTTCCTTTTCTCTCCCAACCTAAAGATTTTGGAAATTTGGTCCCGTCTTTTGAAGCTATAGTGTTAGGTGTTAACACCGAACGTGGATTACCCTTTTCAGAAAGATGTATCAGTTACACATCAACTTCGTGACAGAATAGCGTATCCTTATCAATTTTTGATGTTGTGCCTGATCAAATTGTACTGATCATCATCTATTTCTAACCCATGCTGGATGTGCTCCATGTACTGATCAACTATTTGTAACTGAGGAGGTTCAACTATTTGATGTTGAATTTTAAATACCTCATTATTTAAATTTCTACATGTTCAAATTGAGCTGGATTATCCTTATTTTCACCCTAGTCATGAAGGGGAATTTTATGCATTTTGAAATCTCGAAACCTACCTCTCTCGGCTATTTTTTGTAGCTATTTAAATGGATGGTAAATTCGAGAATGATAGGACAGTTAAGATACCTAAATCTCTATCCAATGTTATCATCATAGCTGTAAACAATCTGGTGTGTACAATTTGTACCCGTTTACAATCTAGACGCCTTGCAAACTGAAATCAAGGATGATTAATCGACATCTCATAAATTTCACAGTCTTTCTATCATTGAAGCTGGGTATACCCAGGTCAGCGCTCAGTGCCAGTTTGATAACACTCACACGCATACGAATGAGCAAGGATGCGAATGTCATAGAGATGGTAGAATAGTAGCTATTCAATGTGTACAAACTGCCACGCGATAAGATCTTTAGTGCCCATCACAGCTATACTTCTGAACTGTGTCACGGTATGAGTATCTATTTACTGTTTGGTGAAGTCTGTCAAACAGATAATGAGAAAATCTAACAGTGAAGACGGTCTAGAATCTCCTCGATGATGAAGTTGGCTACTTTGAATTAATCAACCTGCTTTTCATGCTCTGCGATCTCACTCTCTGATGGCACCTTATCACTCTTGCGTCTATTATCATTTGCCCAAATAAATGTCATGTTGGTCCAGTGAAAGCATATTTTCTGTTGCACAAGGTCAGAAAAATAGAATGGTGAGCATGATATGAAATGATCAATGTGTAGCGTATCGTTGCCTTCTGGCTTGGTGAAATTCAATCACCTCCTAAAGAAGTCTATTGACGGAGCGCCAATTAGTTTCAAAGTTGCATCTGATTTCAGGATACCCTTTAATAAATGGATGAGCCTTTTCATGTGTACTGAATTAGTCTGTTTTCCCATCAGTGTGGTACCTTTGCTCAATTTTGTTGCCTCCACTGTTAGTGTCCTCTTTACGGTGAGTTATATTTTTCACTTCTCCGCTGCTTGTTCTATTCACTTTGACAATATCTACTAATTTTTTGCAAACTTGTTAACACGTTTTGCAATTTAACACTCTGAACTTCGCCTCGTGTCCATTTAAATAAATATGAAATCAATACAGCTGCGTTAACATATTTTGTAAAGTTACCTTCAAGGTGATGTTAGATATCTTACAAATAGACAGTGTTCCATCTGTCATAATTTTGTAAATTAAATAGAAGGTGAGAAAAGGAAGATTCAAAGTGAAACCAAGGTTGAAAAGATAACCTCACAAAAGAAGAAAGACCACCGTAGAATTTAACTTGGTAGGCAACTTGGCAAGCGTTCACATGATATACTCCTGGAGACAATTAAAGAGAAATAATGTACTTCAAAGCTAACAAAATATACCACTGTTGACTGGGCTAGTGATCAAAGTTGGCACAGTAGTATATTTAAAGATGCAAAGGAGATACATACAAACCATACAATCCACCCCCATTCAACCAATATATACGCAATCTAACCCCTTACCAGAGATGTTGCAATTTCATATCTCCTAAATGAGCGAAACAAACAATATAATTAACACTGTATATCATGTAAGTGTTACATGTACCTCTATACTTATGGTTGGTTACAACATGGTCCTGAATAGGCAACCGAAATTCAGTGAGGGGCCACCCATCAATATGCCATGCTAATTGTACCTGTATCGTTGAGTGAGTTTACATTCGACTACCTTGTGGGATCGGGTGTCTTGCCCGCGAAGATTATCAAGCCCTCAATGCACAATGGAATGACTTTCAAAGTGCAAAAGATCAGTGAAATCTAGAGTGAGTTGAGTAAAGAGATTTAACACTTGAGAGGGATAAGAAATAAATAAAAGGGTGCATACAAATCGCTAAGCTGCATAAAGGTATTCATGTGAGCCATATCGGGTGCAGTGGGGTGTAGTAGCTGGTAGTTTAGGTACGGTCGTCCAACTGTGTTTTGTGATTCCGTTAGCATTTATTAGTTTTAGTGTGACTGTAGTAGCATTCTTGGCAAAAGCTCTCAGAGATACGATCGTTCGCAAGAAGGTACTAAAGCATGGTGAGAGAGTTACATCTGCCTTGAGCAAACTAAATAGTATATATGATGTATTTAGCAATGCACTAAATGATAATGAAATCGATCATGAGGAATATACTACTGAATAGATTGTGATGTTAGAAGTGTATGAAAATTTGACCTATGAAGTAAATGAATAGTCTGGTGGAAAATACACTAACGATGGTTGGCAAACTATTGCACGAAAGGGTAGATCATGTCTCAAATATGTTAACTCAGAAGATTTCTGAAAAGCTGATTCAAATACCACTACCTATTATCGTCAGAAAGGTGGTAAAAGATGACGAAGAAAATGTATCTGGTGTGCTGAATGACAAGGTTGAAAATATTGTGCTGCCCAAACTATTGCCCCAAGCTGCACCACAATTCATTGATCAGCCCACATTTCAGACTATAATGGAATCTATTGAACCTGTAATAGAAACTGTAACTAAATCTGTAACTGAATCTATAGAATCTGTAATAGAACCTGTAACTAAATTTACAACTGAAACTAATGAATCTGTAATGGAACCTGTAACTAAATCTATAACTGAAACTAATGAATCTGTAATGGAACCTGTAACTAAATCTATAACTGAAACTAATGAATCTGTAATGGAACCTGTAACTAAATCTAAAACTGAAACTAATGAATCTGTAATGGAACCTGTAAATAAATCTATAACTGAAACTAATGAATCTGCAATGGAACCTGTAAATAAATCTATAACTGAAACTAATGAATCTGTAATGGAACCTGTAAATAAATCTATAACTGAAACTAATGAATCTGTAATGGAACCTGTAAATAAATCTATAACTGAAACTAATGAATCTGCAATGGAACCTGTAAATAAATCTATAACTGAAACTAATGAATCTGCAATGGAACCTGCATCTAAATCTATAACTGAAACTATTGAAGCTGTAACTGAACTACCAAGCCTAAAACAAATAAAGCTGAAAATGGAAAGTGCAAGATGGTTACATCTTCAAATTGTGAGAAAGACGTACTATCAACTAATGTAAGAAAACACAAAAAGAAATGTGATAGTAGTGGTAGGGAAGAAGATGAGGATGATGAGGAGAATGTAAATTATGGTAATTTAAATGACCTACTGTATTCAAAACCGAGATGTGCGGAAAAAAGAATGAACAAAATATATGCAATATACGGTAAGGCATATCATGAAGGACTTGTCAATTCGTGTCCCAAATGCAAATATAGTGCCTTGCCACCGAAACTAATAATTGAATATGAGTACACGGATATACGTGACATGCTAACCAAAAATGTCACATTCAAATATAATGGTAAACAGCTACAGTTAGATGACTGTGATAGTAGAACGGTTAAGGCATTTGCGTCAAATCACAATATGCAGTGCTATAGAGCTGACAGATTCTTAATGGCATATATGGATGATGATGATGATGATGATGATGATTCAACATAGCATTCTGCCGGTGCTAATTGAATGGAGTAAATACATAAAAGTGTTCATGTGATATCATTAACCTTTGTTGGGAGACTTTAACGTCCAGGCAAGTATACCAGTTTTTCAACCCTTTAAAATTCGATAATGCAGAAACGGTATACATAGCATTAAAGGTTAGATAAGGATCAATTTCTCGAATGGAATTGTAAGATTTGAATCATGTTGGTAGAAAATTAAATCTCTGCCTTGTGGTGATTTTTGAAAATGCAAGTATATTTCCAGACTGACGATCAATGAACCTTCATAGTCTACATCCACTGGGTATCGAATATGAAGTTTCCATTATAATACTTGAGTTACTTCAATAGAAGCGCCTTGGTAGCTAAGCAAGCTTTAATTTCAATTCTATCCACCGGTACACTATCATCAACTTTTCAGCCTTTTACCCATCTGAGGTTTCAAAGACAGAATTACATCCATACTTCCTTGTACCTTATTCTCCAGGTGTACAACATCACACCATGCCTTGAGGTCATTTAAATGTGTGAATAGCAACATGTTAGAGTTACTGTGTACAGACTTAGAGGTTAAGACATTTCGTTTTACAGTTCGGAACCAGCTGAAAATATAGTAGCTTAGAGTTTCCAAAATCCTTTTCCTATAGACGATTATCGTCCGGACGGCATGAAAGTCATCGTCAAGGCAACATGGACGTTTTGAAAAGATATTTTTGGGAATTAATTTTGAAATATCTATATGTAAATGCAATCCATACCAGGTAGTACATATCTTCCAACCAAGGAAAGAGATGAATGAGGCTGTTAGGAAAATGTTCGAGATGTTGAACATTGAATTCCCACAGGAGGTAAGTGTAGATACGCAACGGATCTTCGTTAACATCGAACTTCTCACGGTTCTCGTTATAAACTTCATAGTGGTATATCTTACACTGAATTACCCAAATGAATAAAGAAGAAGTGTGCGTGCATACGAGTCCGAAATAAGGATCACCGTTGCTTCCTCTATACTATCAAAAGTGTACTTACACCTAACACTAATGTGCAAAACCTTACAAATATTTTCTAGATAGATACAACATTGGTTTGATTATTGTCTCATTCAAGTTAATGATATAGCTGATTTCGAGATTGAATTCAACATTTCTGCAAAATGGTGATAAAGAGATCATTCCATATCGTATGACCAAGGCGGAAAGACATAGAGATATTGAGATGCTACTCACATCCCCTTTGGATTCTGTCTCTATCTCAAGGTGCATAATGAATATGCCCCTATAGTCCACAGAGGTATCGACTGTATTGAAAAGTCTATAAATATCTGCAAAGGATTGCATAGTTAATGGTAGAAATAGTACAATAATAGTATATGATAAAAGTGATAGAAAGTACTTCAACGAAACCCACGACTGTCACATCTGTGGAAAAACACATAGAGGGTACCGTATATACTCGTGTATAATCAGATACCAACTGCATACTGCATAGACCCAGATCTGCCGTCGCATAATGCGATGGCAGATCAGAGTCAAAGTTGTTTGCATTTGGACCTGGTTTATACGCGAGTATAGACGGTATATGGATTCGATATCACTGTCACCTAACAAATCGATGTAGAGGTCCAGCTCATCAAGATAGCAATGTCAACTATAGATATCCGAAATACATTCCACTATTCAACCACAACGTATCAGGTAATGATGCCCACTTATTTCTCAAAGTCTGGGTAAAGAATAACCCCAATCAATAGGTAAAGATCATTCCCAACAACAAGGGGAAGTAAACCTCATTTTCGAAAGACTTCATAGTTGACGCATTTATCAAAGATGGTAAGGTGATGACAATCAAATCAATAATTTGAATCCTTGATAACTAGTTGGCTAAATATTTACTTGTTTCCAATTCATTAACACCTAGGAACAATTTAAGATGGAGGCACAGTATTTGAGAAAAGATATATAACCATACGATTCGATGAGGGCTTAATACCCTTGAATGGATTACATTCCTCGCTCTGAGGGAAAGAGATTACACAAAAAGACTACCAATATGTTCAAGATGTGATGAATTATCTCAGTCTACACTCTCTAGGAGACCTGCATGACTACAATGTGAAGAAGGATACATTGTTACTGCCCGATATATTTAAAGAATTTAGAAATGTCTGCAGAGAACATTTGAAACTGGATACAACACACTAGTGTGGTTCATCATGCTTGGTACATGCTGCAGCTTTGAAAGTTAGCAAAGTAGAGTTAGAATTGTTAACTGATTACGATATGTTTCTCGTGATATAAAGAGAAATTAGAGGTATGGTATCTATGTTACCCTGCAATCAAACCATGACACATTCATCATGTATGTAGACTGTAATAAACCTTTGTGGAATCATTCCATGATGCAATTATCTATCGACTGAAACTTTCAGATTCAAGGCATAAAACCTAATATGATGTCACAGAATGATGAAAAAACGTTCGGTGGCTTACTGAAAATACCCATATACTTGCACGACTAGTTTTGAGACTTGCCATTAGCTCCAGAAATATTAGTACTCAACGACTAGGAATTGTCACCGTTACAGAAGACGATAATAGATGATGGAAAGGGTTGGAAACCATTCCTGCTCAAGCTAATGTATACACTCAACTAGAAGGACAAGTGCATAATTGACTACCGTGACCTTAAACTGTGTATTCAAAGATACGTAGAGTAATCCTATTTGATAAAGAGCCATTGCTACGGAGCTATATTGGAAAAAAAGTATTTTCTTAATTTCAAATACTTATATCTGTACAAAATACATACTCTAACACCCATCATATCAGCAATGACTATGTCAATTTTTTTTTCATTTCTCCCGTAACCTTGCTGATCGTAGGGGCGCCACTGATGACTTTGCGACAATCTCTCTCCATTTCGCCCTGTTCTCCACTGCTCTTTGGGACTTTGCAAAGTCCATGCCTGTCCACTCTTTGACATTGTCTTCCCATCTCGTCTTCTGTCTGCCTCGTTTTCTCTTTCCCCTCACTGTGCCCTGTAGGATTGTCTTTGACAGGCCAGGTGAGCGTGAGACGTGACCATACCATCTTAGTTTGCGTTTCTTTGCAGTGGTGAGCAGATCTTTATAAGGTCCAATTGCACCTTGGATTTTAGTGCGCACCTCCGCATTAGAGACATGGTCTAAGTATGAGATTTTCAAGATCCTTCGATAACATCTCATCTCTAAGGCATGGATTCTTCTCTCTAATTCTGCGGTTAGGGTCCATGTCTCACATGCATATAGGAGTATGGACATGACGAGGGAGCGCATAAGCTTGATCTTGGACCCAAGCGTGATGTTGCTGTCTTTCCAAATATGCTTCAGCCTAGCCAGAGCAGCTGTTCTCTGCACAATCCTGGAAAGAACCTCAGGTTTTGAACATTCATCAGAGGCGATAGCACCGAGGCACTTGAAGCTTGTTACTGTGCACAGCTTCTGTCCATTCACTCTTATTTCCTTTTGGATGCCACTCGGGTTGTTTGTCATTAGGTTTGTCTTTTCAGCTTTTATCTCCATTCTATATCTTAGTGATGCTTGATTGAGACGGTTCACTAAGGTTTCCATTTCTTCTTCATCTCCTGCTAAGCCATCGATATCATCAGAGAAGCGCAGGTTGGTGATTGTTCTGCCTCCAACACTGATAATGCCCTCAAGGTCTTCCAAGGCGTATGACTATGTACTCCCATTTAACCATCTCGTTACAGGGGATGTAGAAATCATTATGTTGTGGAGGTTTTTTGTGATTATTCAAAGTGGTACCTGTATGTGTGACTGCATACATAGAAAAGGCATCATCCAAGTTCGTTTGGTACTAGGTTACCAGACGTTGTTTTCTCAATCTTAAATCGTACACATACCTAATTTACTAGCTTGAATTGCATTCATTTTCATCCTAATAATCCTGTGAACTTTGTGCTCAGCGAGACGTGATGGCGCATAATCCTGCCTGTAACTATTAACTCTAGTAGGTGGTGAAACATTAAGATTGAATATTCGCATCAATGTTGTAAATATTTCAGCTACTGTTTCTCTTCTACCAATCGAAATTACATCTCTCGAACTCACAACTATTTTAGATTCCTCTTTCTCAACGATGCGATACTGACAGAGTAATACATATCCAGATGTTAAGTTCTTGTCGAACTACTTTTTGTATCTTTCCATCTCCTGTTTAAGTTCATCGATCTTAGCAATAAAGGCAATGATTCGTATACCCATCTCTGCGTTTACTCCAGTTTTGAATGTCTCCATGTTGCTTGCAAGCTTCTCGTCTAGATCATTACAATCTTTCCTCGTGTTTCATTCTCGTATTAAACTATTCTATGCCACCGTGTACCATACCACCACTAGCGGCTATTTCCTTGTCAGCGTAATTCTTGGTATCTTGCATGTTTGAATTCAGATAATCCTAAGGGTTATTAAAGTCTATTAAAGCTTTAATCTTGTCATTAAAATGTAGCCAAGATGCATCTTGAGTTGTTTTCATTTATATATGAAGGTTTTCAATCGCACGGACCTTATTCGATAAGTCCTCTAAGTCTTTTATCTTTTGATTGACTGCTTGAAAGTCATTTTTACTCTGCGTAACATCTTTTTAACACCAGCCTTGGAGTCGTCAATGAACGTTTAATCTCGTCATTATTCTGTTTCTTTTCATCATTCAATTCCTTCTGCAATTTTAGACGCTGAGATTGCAACGTTTGTAATCTTCCAAAGACTTCTTAACTTCTGCCATGTCACTCTCCCTATTTATCCTTTACTCAATAACTTGCAAGTTTCGAACTTCACCATTAGTTCTAGCAGCTTGTAAAGCTTTTAACGAAGCAGTTATAATGCTCAATCTTCTGTTAAATATCTCTTGTTATGTCTGAAATCTTCGTCTTGTTTGCCTCTCTCTGCGACTTCTCGGTCTACATTCAGATCTACAATGGTCAATTTACCATTAACTTGTTCTCTCCATCTTCAAATATTTTTCGGATTGTTATCTTCCAAAGTCTCGCAAATTGGAGCATCCAGACATCGTTGTACAAACTGTTCAGTAGCTGCATTAGTTAATTCATCTGTGTCACCAACATTAATGATACGGTTGTTGTTTAAGTTAAGCTCACCCAAAATATTCGTAGTATCAACTTTACTCTCTCTCTCTCTCTCTCTCTCTCTCTCTCTCTCTCTCTCTCTCTCTCTCTCTCTCTCTCTCTTCGTCCAACATGGTGGGCCGTCTTAATGATATTTCCATCATTTACAACGTGGAAATTTGATGCAATTGGCATGCCATGAAAATCTATCATCATCCCTTCTTCATCTTTGCTGGCAATATTCAATTTGTTTACTGGTACCTCTTTGCAATGATTTGTATGAACTGTTCACCGCATATGGTATGAAGTCCCCGTCAAATGCATTCTTTACAGGTTGAGAATCTAACAGAGTAGAGTAAGAGACATTATGGTAAATAGAATCCTGGTGTTTGGTAAAGTCGTTAAAAAAAATGTATAAATTCTTAGGTCTCAATAATCCGCAATATGTATCTGATTTTGTAGGTACCTGTATATATTTCGTTTGACTGAATCCCAACAACTTAGCATTCTAGTCTGTTATTTGAATGGCTTAAATTGCTGGAGGGGTTAATAAGCACTTTGGAATTATGTTTCAGACATTCGCTATCTATACTTTCCTTTTTGTCACCATTTGCAGTCATGTTCTCTTTAACTCTCTTCAAATACATTTCTGTATTATAGATGTCATCTGAAATAGAGATAGTCTTGGCCTCATTCTTATCATTGACGTGGCAAATAATGTAGTTATTTAAATCAGAGAAATGTTGTAGTAGCCAACTACAAAATCTATTCCCAGTAACGAGATATATAGCTTACCATTCCTGTTGTCTATGGAATTGGATAAATATATCTCTTTATATTTGCTATGGTGATATAGGCCTCCGTTTACATAATCTATTTTCAAGGTACCAGACTCTATGAACGAGTGGATGAGTTGGATGACTGGAATAGAAATCCAGAAATTCCTACCCACTAAATAGTACTTGATACAGAGTTATTTTGTATCCAATCTGTTGTATAAATAACCCGATTTCAACTTCATCTATTGAGACATTACCTCATCACACACATTACATTGTACCAGGGCAAAGGGTTCGATTTACCCTTTCAAATTACAAAATCCATCTCTGGTTGGAGCAATACATCAAGTTTTAAGGAACCAACTAAGATTGGGATCCCATCGAGTAGTCGAGTGCCTAGAGTAAATTTTGGGTGTCTAGAGGGGCCCCGAATTCACAAAAGTTAGTTACTTAGTGGGCAAATTTCAATCTAATTGTAATTTGTGTTAAATTTCCAATGTTTTAATTTTTGGAAAACAAATCCATAAACCATTGCATGTGTGTTACTGTTAAGACTGAAGACATAAAGTCTGGTGTAAGAAATAGGACAAAAATCACTATTAGGGTCGTTTAACATCAAACAATTTGCAATAAGTCTCAAGGAAGGGAGCCAAAAATGAAACCCGGCTTGCACATAAATACCGCAGAGAATTTAAACTCGTCTGGCACATAGATATTGAAGAGAAATAAAACCTGTCTTGCACATAGATACTGAATATAATTTAAACCCATCTTGCACATAGATACTGAATAGAAATGAAACCCGTCTTGCACATAGATACCGAAGAGAAATTGAAACCGTCTTGCACATAGATACCGAATAGAAATGAAACCCGTCTTGCACATAGATACCGAAGAGAAATAAAACCCGTCTTGCACATAGATACTGAATAGAAATTAAACCCGTCTTGCATATAGATACCGAAGAGAAATGAAACCCGTCTTGCACATAGATACTGAAGAGAAATTAAACCCGTCTTGCATATAGATACCGAAGAGAAATGAAACCCGTCTTGCAAATAGATACCGAAGAGAAATGAAACCCGTCTTGAAAATAGATACCGAAGAGAAATGAAACCCGTCTTGAAAATAGATACCGAAGAGAAATGAAACCCGTCTTGCAAATAGATACCGAAGAGAAATGAAACCCGTCTTGAAAATAGATACCGAAGAGAAATGAAACCCGTCTTGAAAATAGATACCGAAGAGAAATGAAACCCGTCTTGAAAATAGATACCGAAGAGAAATGAAACCCGTCTTGAAAATAGATACCGAAGAGAAATGAAACCCGTCTTGAAAATACAAAAGAGTTAACTAATGGCACAAGGTGAGTTTAGCTTTTTAGTAGATAATTACATGAAAGAGACACGGAGAAGTGACAGACAGATGGAAAGACGGTGTCATCACAATATTCTCAAAATGTAAGCGTGTGGATACTGAAAGGTTGCTTAAAATACACTGATAAGCTTGCGGACTTTCTGTGTTGCGCAATGCCAGAACGCAAAAAAAGTCAAGTCGTAGCATGTAAACAGCCGAGAGGGCTACACAGATGTGCTTAAAATGCGAGCTGAGTTATAGTGATATTAGTGTAAGACAGTGATGTGATATTTGTCTTTCCATTAGTAGTAATGCCATCTGTCATACATTTTGCGTTGTAAAGCCACCCCCTGTCTTTTGATAATGTATTGGTATGTAATCAGAGAACGTATGGCATCATCTACAAATAAATCAAGTTTTGTACTTAGAAGTGGAAATCAAAGCAGTTCCGATGCTGCAAAATTTGAAGGTGAGGTTGGAAATGGTTCTCACTTGACGCATGTAAACAATGATGTTAGCGAAGTAGGATGGGATGAGATACGAAATTATATGAAAGACGAGTTCAAAATGACTTGACAAACAGATGCATGAAAAGTTAGACAAATTAGAAAGTAAATTTTCAAACATTATTGAGGAACTCAGAGGACAGCAGAGAGAAATGATAGCCAAAGTAGAGATAGCAAGGGTTGATGTGAGGGCTCTGTCAGAAAAGTGCGACGAGCTAGAAGTGAGTGTCAGTTTTAACTCTGAATTGATTAAAGAGTTAGAAACAGAGGCATACAAGAAAGAAGATAATCAGGCAGAATGTATCAAATCAGGAAATGAAAAATTGGCGCAAAATTTAGACAAATTAATAGAAGATGTTTTCTACTAGAGAAACATGACAGAAAGTTTAACTTATTGATGTACGGTATCAGGGAAAAAATACATGAAACTTTGTATGTTATTGTTAGAGAGTTGTATGTTATTGTTAGAGAGTTTTATGTTATTGTTAGAGAGTTGTATGTTATTGTTAGAGAGTTATTCGTTCAGGAGCTTCATATAGATAGACACAGAGCTCAGCAATCCGGACCAAAATTCATCATTATGCGGTTTGGTTCATTTGATGACAGAAAGCTCGTGCTCTCTTGTACACCTAGTTTTGCTGGTACTAGGAAAAAAATTAACACTGACCTACCGCTACCAATGAAGAAAGAACGGGAAAGATTGTCTAAAACTTGCATATGAACTTAGATAAAGGCAAAACTTAGATCCAGGCAAAACAAAAAGACAATATTCATAAGGATTGTAGAAAAGGATTTAGAAATCAAGCTGGAAACTAGGAAGGGGAAGAATGAAAAGTGGAAAAATATTATGAATAAACTGTAAATAAGAATAGGCAGATGATCATCAGTATCTTGATGTGGTGGTTGAGAATGATGTATATGCGAGTGAAGATGTGAAATGTTGGTGACGATGAAGATGAAGATAAAGATCATAATGGTAGTATAGTAATAGTGATGATATAAGTCTAAGGATATTGGTGGAAACTTTTGTTTACAAGGGATGGAATAATAGATATAAATGGATTTTACAGACATGGCAGTCAGTTCTAGAAATAGAAGGGGGGTTGTTGAGAAGTCAGAGATTCAATGTAATTGAAGGAATAGTATTATGGCTGAAACTGACATGAATGATAAGTTGAGATGATAACAATGAAGAGAAGGAGAAGTAGTATAATTTTTGAATGGGTTGATTATATTGTATGTATAAAACGTACTTAAAGTAAGCATTGACATTAATTGCCACTTGTACTTACAGAGTTCAAGATATATGGGTAAGAGGTGAGAAAAGTGCTAATGTGGCCTCTTTAACCCTTAAGTAATTAATCTCTTTTTAATGCTTCTTGTTTTTGTTCTGCAGCTTGATGCTCAAAGTTGACAAACATTTCTTTTGGTTTGTTTAATTCAACTGATGTTTTAGTTTAAATTTAGTTTATAAATGTATATTCTATTTGCTTACATTTTGTGTTCAGTTTCCTTGTGTTTTTTATTTTTTATTTATTTTTTATTTTTTTATTTTCGCGTTTAGTGTAATGCAAACCAGAAATTCAGTTACGTTTTATTACTCTATATTTAAAAGTAGTTTCATATTATGCGTAATCTTGCATATGAAGTACATGAGATAAAGCATGTTGTTCCAAGTAGTAGAAATTGATTCAAATTCAAACCTTTTAGTAATGTGTTTGCTAAAGCAAATAACTAGTTACATTTTTTCTTTAAAAATTAATGTGTAGATTGAAAATTTAACATATTATTCTGTCTACGATAACTACAGTAAAAGGGAAGTAACTTTCTAAGAAATATTAAAAACATCAAGTAGCTGTATATGTATGAAAAGTCAGCATATAATTCTGTCTACTATAACCATGGTTAATGTAAAGTAGCTCTTTAAGAAATATCAAAATCATTAAGGTTTGTATATGTGTGTGATCTATTTTTGTTGATTTGAATTCTATACACTGGAGCATTTTTGAACAGTTTTGTATAATTTAGATTTGGATTACTGTTAATTTATGTTTGTGTATGTCTTTCACAACTAAAACTCAGACCCACTCATGGATGTTTGTGTGTATATCGTGTGAGCACTCCTACCCTTGTGTATGATAGGATATACGTATGTTTGTGGGTATAGTGTGTGTAGGCACTCCTACTCATGTGTGTGATAGTATGTTTGTGTATGTGTTAGCACTCCTACCCTTTTGTGTATGGTTACATGGATTACAAGGATGGAGGGGGTGTGTGTTTGTTTGTTTATCAGGGGATGATAGAAATGTTATAGGCGGATAGGAGGAAGTAGAGGATATTTTAGTTTTGTTAATAAAAGAATTACACTTATATTTTATCTCTCTTCTTTTACATCCTACTCTGAGTTGGTTAGTAGATGACTGGATGTTGGTCAGTCTATCTGTGTGTTGGTTAGTAGGTGTGGGTGTTGGTCAGTCAATGTAGCTTTAACATTCCCTTGTCACCACACAGACCCATCATGTTAAACCTATGGACGTTTTTAAAACTCACTTTCCCATTGTCGCCATACATACCTATTCCTAATTATATATATCTGCATGGGGAAATGCTAGGTTAATTTTAACATGACGTTTTCCCTTGCCGCCATAACGGTCCATAATGTTGATCAATTAGACTAATATTAAATTTCTATTGTCGCCATAACGGCCCATTTCAAAATGGACGCCAAATGTTAAATTTCCATTGCCGCCATAAAGGCCCATCTATCGCCATATACTACTCACATCATTATCATTTGCCAGTTTTGAATGGACTCAATGCCAGGATGCTTACTGTCCAAGTTAGTCAAATTATGTTTACCATTTTTCTCAAAAACAGCTATTTATGTGTGTCTTTTTTTTAAACGGTGAGCATATATGACGGCGTTTCGACATCAGTGTCTAAATCTGAAAGGCTCTCAAGCTAGGATGATCTCTGACAAATTTGGTCACTTTCTACTGAGAGGTATTTGAGAAGTTATTAAAGGTTTGTTTATTTTTAGTAACAGCAGCAGTAAAAGATTAAATGCCATTTATTTCATGATGCTTTCTGTAAAATTTGTTCAAAGTGTATCGAGTGGTTCTTGAGAAAATATAATTTCAAGGTTTTTCTTTTTTCGTAATGGTGGCCATATTTGATGGTGAATTTGAATCATTATACAAGCTTCCATGGTCTTTATGCCAGAATAGATTCTGTAAATTTTGGTCAAAGTCTGCTAGGCAGTTTCTGAGAATTCATTTTAAGTTGTTTATTTTTATTTATTTTTTGTTAACGTTGTCCATGCTTAATGCAGATCATAATCATTCACACAGATTTGAAAGGCTATATGCCAGTATACTTTTCGTCAAATGTAAATTCTGTTCAGCGGTTTTTGAGAAGAAGTCATTTAAAGGTTTTATATATTTTAGCAACGGCGGCCATATTTGACTGCGGATCGGCATAATTTGTATAAAATGTAAAGACCTCTATGCCAAGATGTTTTCGATCAAATTTGGTCATATTCATGCTTAGCGATTATTTCATAAAAAGTCGATTCAAGTTTCTTTTCTCTTCTAAATATTTAGTAACGATGGCAATATATAATGGCGGATCGGCATCATTTGTACAAACTTGAAAGGCTTTCATGCCAGGATGCTATCTGCCAAGTTTGTTGAAAATGATTTAGTGGTTTTTGAGAAGAACTTGAAAAAATACAATTGTTGACGGACGTACAACACTCTCGACGGACGCCAGGTGAGTTAATAATGCTTATGTATACAAATGACAAGGTTTTCAGGCTGGGAAGCTTTCTCTCAAAATTTGGTCAAATTCTATTTAGTGATTTTAGAGAAGTCATTAAAATTTCTTTACATTTTTCGAAACAGTGGCCATATTTAATGATGAATCTGCATTAATTTTAGAAAATTGAAAAACATTCATGCCAAAGTGCTTTCTTTCAGATTTTGGTTAAGTTTTGTCGAATTTTATTTTTGTTTAGAACAAGAAGTTGTTTTTATCTGTTTTTCTATTGTAACAACAATATTTAATGACAGACTGACATCATTTTTATACATATTTGAAAATTCATTATGCTAGGGTGCTTTCTGTCAAATTTTGGACAATTCTGTTGAGTGGTGATCGAAAAGAAGTTGCTTGATGGTTTGTCTATTTTTAGTAACGGCTACCATATTTGAAGGCGAATCAGCATCATTTGTACAAATTTGAAAGGCCATCACGCCAAGGTGTATTTTGTACAATTGTGTTAAATTCTGTTCAGGAGTTGTTAGAAGTCAGCTATTTTATATATTTTTGGCAACTGCAGCCATTATTGATGGTGGTGGTGGTGGTGGTGGTGGGGGGGGGGGGGGTCTGCATAATTTTGTATGAGTGTGAAAGAACTTTATGCCATGGTGCTTTCCGTCAAATTTGGTAAACTCATGTTGCATTATTTGATGACAGATTGTCATTTTGTCTGCATATATGAAAGGATTTCATGTCAGGGTGCTTTAAGTCAAATTTGTTCAAATTCTCTTAAACGATTTTTGAGACAAGGATCTATATTTATGAACGGCGGTCAGCAGCAATATTTAATCATAGATCAGGATCATTTGCACAAACCTGAGAGACCTTGATGCCAAGAATGCTTACTGTGAAATCTGGTCAATTTCTGTCGCGTGGTTTTTGAAGAAGTTGAAAATAGCACATTTTGATAGGTGGACGACAATCGACGGACGCAGGGCCATACCATTACGGCAAGGTGAGCTAACAACTTAGGGTCAAGGTTACGGTTAGGACAACTGTATCCATAACAAAGTTTAAAGAAAGCATTCGAATTAGAAAGTAGCTAGAGTGGTAAAATGTTCAGCCAATCATATGCAAGATCACTTCAATAATATGCATAGGTTTCGTTCATAATACAAACTCATCAGCATTTTCATGAGATTAGCCTTTTGACCTAGTTTTATCAGAATCGAGTCAGAAATACCGTCTATTTTTAAGAACCACAGCCAATTACATGCATGATCACCTCATTAGTATACATGGATCTCGCTTAATATAGAAAAGGTCTGAGATCTTGATGACATACGTTTATATTCTAATTTTGGTCAAAATTAGACCAGAAATAAGGCATCCCCAGTGGCAACATCCAACTGTTGACGGACGACGAAAGATTTACACATGGCCACACCAAATGCTCACTTGGACCTAAGGCCAAGTAAACTAAAAACTAGGAACCCCTTTCTCTCTACATATGTAAACTAGCAATTCAAACGAAGTCAACTTTGCAGACGTAACAACCATTTAATGATTATGTAATATGTGGTTAGTCTGAACGGAGAGAGAGAGAGAGAGAGAGAGAGAGAGAGAGAGAGAGAGAGAGAGAGAGAGAGAGAGAGAGATGCAGCTGTCAAATATATTTAGTTCAGTATGAGCTTTTTTCCAAGGAAATGGTCAAGAAGTATTGTTTGCAAGCTTTTATAGGTTACTGTATATAAAACAGGGATTGGAAGCTCCAGAGATCTACCAGATATCACCCGTTACCTTTTGATATGCAAATGAGGTTCCCAGTCGTCGGCGGAGCTGTAAGATCAAAGGCACAGTATGGGGGTGGAGGTGTGATTTACCTTAGGTTACTCTCCAGTAAACCTTGATTTAAAATTGTAAAGTATTAAAATGGGTAAACGAAGAACAAAGAAAAAAAAAAAAAAAACGAGTCAAAATGATCTCCAATGGATTTTTCAATGCACTGAGAGTAAAATTGTATTTCTATATCTTGCATATAACAGTTGTAAAGTGCAGTTACAAAATGCCATGGTACAAACTTTCTGTGCAATTTCAGAATTCATCTTTTGCCTCTCATTTTCCCAAACATTTTGCTTAAGTATGCAAATAATTTACACCAATGCACCCTCACATCTTCTGCCCGAAAAATCAACTTATTAATCTTACCGTGCACTGGGGATCTCATTTGCAAACAATATGGAACGGGTGATATTTGGTGAGATAAGCTGGGAGTTTGCAGGCTCCCTTATGCTAGTCTCAGCTTTTATCTAATCAAATAACATTACAATTTAAAATAAACATTTAATCACATAACTAATCCCCCCTCGGAAAGAAAAAAAAAAAAAAAAAAAAGAAAGCTGTCTTGTGGAACACAATACTGGCACGTTCACTTAATCCATTTAGAATTTTAGTTCGACAGGGGAAGAAACACAGGAAGAATAAAGTGAAAGTAAAAAACAAGGCGCTGTTTGATACGAAATCGTCCTCGATAAATCTCTTCGCTCGAGTGGTTCCAATCTGACGTGTAATGCCTATTTATAGCTCATTTACCCGAGTCGGAAATCACCTGTCAATCTGTGATATGGTCATTCACACTGCATTACAGAGCAATATAACAAAATACTACTTGTAATCTTTTCTCTATATTTTGGTTTAATTATCAAAATGCAAGACACTCAAGTGATTTAGACATTTAAAATTAGAACACGTTAAACGACTAAAGGTGACTGATATAGGCTCATAAAGTACAGGGACTAAGATAAAATGTTTTCCTCGAGAGTCGATCTTGAGTGCTCTGTTACACTGTCCAATCACTCTTACCACTGAGCTAACGATATCACTAAAAACGATGTGGTGTATCTAGCAAATGGTCATACAAGCATTATAAGTTTGAAACCGCATTTGTAATTCTGGTTAAACGATAGCATTTTGCGTGTATAGCACAGCCGAGTCGTTAAATTTAATGTTAACTTGGAGAGATTCTTTGGAGAAAAAAAAAATGCTGAGGTACTCCTCTGCGCTCTAAGGTGAATCATATTTTATAATCGGGAAAATCACAAAATGTAACAAAACGACTTTTTTGTTTCTTCACTTAAGATAAAATCAAAACTGCAATCTAACTTTGTTGTTTTTGTATGGGGTTTTTGTTGTTGTTGTTTGTTTGTGTGTGTGTGTGCTAAAATCCAACCTCTGATGGAATGCACGTTAAAAGCGGCCTTGTCCATTGTAAAAACCAGGTCAGGAAGAGATATACAATTAAGAATACTTGCCCCATTTTTAAAATTAAAATTATTACCATCTCGTGTATGGGTAGAATAACATCGTGTATGGGTAGGATAACATTGGTAAAATTTAAATTATTATCACCTCGTGTATGCGCTGAATAATATTGGTAAAATTTAAATTATTATCCTCTCGTGTAGGATTACGAAAACATTATTAGCACACTTGTAAATTTTAAATTAGTTTGATCTTTTTTGCGTGGATTTTTCAAACGTATGATACATAAAAAGCAAAATATCACAATGATAATTATAATTACCGACTTGTCAGTTTGTAAGCTACTTGCTGTGATGCCCCACTTGTGAAATTTAAATTAGAACAATCTTCATTTTTTGAACAATAAATGAAAATATCCAAACTTAAAAATTCTATATCTACTCAAGTTCTTGAAACAGACTAAGATATACAGTAACAGAACATCCATAAATGACGCATTACAAGAACAATCAATTGCTGTATGATCAGTCACGTGATTCATTTATGCCACATACATTGGTGCGTCTGTAAAACGCTTACTGCTGTGTGGGCTAGTTAAAGAACATACACTTAGAGCGGATTTAATAAGGAATATAGTCTGCTACTTAAAAAGTCTAAATATACAGTACTGTCTTATACACACTATCGTATATACTCGCGTATAACTCGGATCCAAATGCAAACAACATAGACCCTGATCTGCCGTCGCAAAATGCGCCGGCAGATCAGGGTCTATGTTGTTTGTTCTACTGATTAGTCCTTACAAACTGCATAGACCCAGATCTGCCAGCGTTTTTTTTATTTAGGCCCAACTAGAATTCATCAAAAGTCTTGTAGTGATAACCCCATGTTGATTAGATCATTTAATAACAAGAGTTAAGATGGCCGAAAGGCATCATTTTCATTTAGGCCCAACTAGACATCATAAGAAGTCTTGCGGTAAAACCCCCCATGTCAAGATGACCTTCCATTCATTAGAAGTGGAGATACGATTTTGGAGATGGCAGCTGTAGCGACCATATTGGATATCCGAGTGGCACCAATTTCATTAAGGACCAACAAAAACATCATAAGAAGTCTTGTAGTGAAAACTCCATGTCAGTATGATTTTCCTGTTCAGGAGGAGTAGCGATAACAAGATTTCCAAGGTGGTTGCTGTGGCGGCCATACTGGATGTTCAAATGGTACCATTTTCATACAGGACCAACTAGACCATGGGACGAACGTGTATCTAAAGTTTCATGGCAATCCTTCATGTAGTTTAGGTGGAGTTGAGATAACAAACTTGCGTTAATGGACGCACAGGCAACAGACCAGTAGAGCAACAAATGTATACTTTGGTCTTGGGAATTTGTAGAGGTGGGGGTGGGTTGGGGGACAGAAATGCTCCCGTATTGGGATACGAGATTTTAAATTGCAAAAAATACAAAAAGAAGACTGCATGGCTTTAACTCAGTTAAACAGGTTTAAAATGGTTCAGTAGTCTTAGATTCGCACACTCTTACTACTGATAAAAAGGACATCAAATGATATTTTAAAACGGTGTTGTTTTTTTTATTATCTGAAAACGATGTTTCGTTTCTGTATCAATTCAACCTCAAGCTCCTGATGATGATCATCGAAACTTTTACTTTTTAAAGTAGTAATTAAAGACTGACCACATTATGCGAATTTTCCGTCATGGTTTTAGATACTTGGATTGATAATCTAATAATGCGGATTTTGTTTAAAAATTAAAAATTGAAATTACATCACTAAATATACTTTTTCTCTGAAATCCCTTATCTAGAGATGAAATTTTGTCCAAAATATCCTTTGATAAATTAAATATTGTATGCTGATGAATGGATTACAGGAAAATGTAACGAGGATTGTATGTACATTAATGTTTTAGGTATTTCTAAGGATTTAAGTATATATTTTTGTTTTCCAATGCGGATAATATTGGCTACATGTAGCGTAATGTATGGAACTAATACAAAATCCGTGTGGTCACTCTGTAGAAATAGTAATTTACAACTACTTATCTGGTGTTTCTTGCTTTCGCTGTATGGGTTTTTCGTTTGATTAAAGTTTAAAAAGGAAATGCAACGATAAAAATGTATCTGACGAATAGCTTTTTAATAGTTTAATTCCTTTTCTTACTCTCGTTTCCACATTTATACTATTCAGTCATCTCCAAGACACGTGACCAAGGGGAACACCTTATAAACCAGCTTGCCACTGATAATTTGAATTGGTTCTAGATCAGCAACTGAGCTCATGGGGTACATCAGCAACTGAGCTCATTGGTACATCAAAGATGAAATGGAGTACATAATGGTACAATGAAATCTCCAGTCAAGAAAACGAAAAATAATCTCGTGCAGAACCGAGGTGTCTTTTGCAAACAGATTTACCACTAACATTATTGCTGCATTCCAACACTTGAATTACTAGTAATGTCAGCAAATGCTGACCAATTCAAAACTGACATACATTTAGCATTCACATGTATACGAGCAGAATGAAATTGGAAGAAAAGAAATTGAGGGTCCTGGACAGCACAATGATAACACATTCTTTTTCAACATGTTAGGTTATGGGTTTGATCTATGGTTTCAACATGTGCAACAGCATGTTGTTGTCCAACCAATATTGCAATTTCCTCTGAGTTTTCCAATTTGATCCTTCTAAATGACAACACAATACTGACATTGAAGCTACCGAGAGAGTGCTGAGCATTTTCTGAACTTGTGCAACTGACGTTAAATAAGTACTGGTAAATACACGAAAAAAGAAAATTCAAGTATTTCAATTTCTTTTATTTGTCGAAATTTTAACATCTATTGTATTTAACTACATCATACCATTGGTTAAATACAAATAACTAAACATCATTACATCTAGTTGTTACAATTAACTGTCTTTAAGTATGAAAAGGTTAAACAAAATTAAAAATAATTGTCCAATATCCAATACATATATTCCCCATCACCAAATACATAAAATATATAAAGTTGATGAAGAACAAAATACACACAAAACACAAGTAATAAAACAATAAAAATGTGTCTACTGTCAGTAAGAACATTTGCATGCAACATTTTATCTGAAGATGTGTAGTTAGCTTCATCATTAAAACACAGCACTCAGATTTAATATGACCAACCAAAATAATCCATAAAAACTGTCTTAGACTTCACATAAACAATTAAAAGACCACTTTTGTATATATACTTATTTCCATTCAAGAACCAAACATAAGCTAAATCTTCCATAAGGTGCAAGTATGACAAGTCTGAAATGTATAGGAAGCATACAAAATGTATTTTGTTTAAAAATCAAATTATAGAAGCTATTGTTATTTGACCTATCTATCGAAAAAGAACCTCAAAATTTTATAATTTATGGATATTGCCTCAAAATTAATTTAAAGTTGTAAACATGGAAAAAAGAAAACAAATAAAAAGACGTACATTCTTCTGACAAACAAGTCATGTTATAGTTCCATGTTGAAGTCCAGATTATCTGCAACTCTACTGGCCCTTTTAATTTAAAGCAAAACGCTGTGGAAGAACGACGTCAAACTTTTATAATATTTGATGGATATTGCCTCAAATATAATTTAAAGTGGCAAAAAACAAATAAAAAGACGCACATTCTTCTGACAAACAAGTCATGTTATAATTCCATGTTGAAGTCCAGATTATCTGCAACTCTACTGGCCCTTTTAATTTAAAGCAAAAAGCTGTGGAAGAACGACGTCAAACTTTTATAATATTTTATGGATATTGCCTCAAATATAATTTAAAGTTGCAAAAAACAAATAAAAAGACACACATTCTTCTGACAAACAAGTCATGTTATAATTCCATGTTGAAGTCCAGATTACCTGTAACTTTACTGGCCCTTTATAATTTAAAGCAAAGGCAGCAGTCATTATGCTGGATTAGGATTAAAGAGAGAATTCACTTGAAAACTTTGCAGGCAGGCATGATTGAACTGAACTATTAACAAGTATCAACCAAAATATAAAGAATAAAATGATTTAAAGACTTTCATAACATTTTTGTCATTTGATTTTAATACAGATTTAGAATGAGGGTCTAACTCAATGAAACTGAGTTTTAACAGGAAAGGTATGCCTTCTTTAACAACAAAATGTTTTCTTCGGTTATAATCATGTGCTGGAACGAAGATGTCTGCAAGTTATCAAATAATGTATAACAATAAGAGTCATCTAAAGATAACATATCAACCCATTACCCTGGTCCCTTGCTTATGTAAAAACTCCTACTGAAAGTACCCTATAGTCCAACACTGAATTTTTTTTTATTGCTTATGCTAAAACTCTATGGTCCATGTCTATCAATTCATATACTACTTGTTACTCTTTATTTCCATGGTAACACAAATAACATTGAATGTGGATAATTTTAGGTATAAAAAGTGCTTCTATGTAACTAAACTGCTTGATATGTGTACCATATATCTAAAATAAAATGTTTTACAGACTGATGGAATTAGTAATAGCTATATTCCCCTATATTACATACCGGTGGGATAATAATATGGTTCAATTCTGAAAATTAATTTTAAAAAATAATCTCTAGCAACATGTGGAATAGCAGCAATTAATTGTACCATGGTGAAAATGGAGGAGCAAAGTAAAGCAAATTTTCACATTATCCAAATCAAAACTGCCACCATTCTTAAAATTTCATTTGTTTGGGGTTGTGGGTTGCAATAATTAATTGGACGAGTATTTGTCAAATTTAAGTAGTTGTTGACAATGACGGAATATAATTTCTTTTACATAACATTCTTTAATGTTCTGTATTAAGATATCAAACCCTGTTTTTGTTTCAAATGGTGTATATTTAGATACATGAGCTTCCTAAATTTTTGTCACATTCAGGTATCTCCCTAAAACAAAAACAAGAAAATTCAAAGCAAATATAAAATTTTCATATCAGATTACAATTGGTATATTATAAAATTCATCTCTGTCTATTCAATAAATACTGTTGTGTATGTACTTGATTGCTTTGCTTTTTAAAAAGTTAACAAATGAGAAGTAATAAAAAGTTTATCAAGTTCATGTTCTATAACTCTAAATGACCAGTGTGTAGTGTTAGCAGGAATGTGTTCCCCTGCATGATGAACAAGAAAGCTGATTCTGCTAAACACGAAGACTGAATGCTTTTCACATCTTGATTTTTTTGAATATTTTATGATAATTAAGTATATGATGTAATCAAGGTTATTGCTGACTTACTGGGGACATACATTTTCTGTAAATGTGTGATTGGGATTGTCTAAATTCAGAGTAGTTTATGCATTTGATGACTCATGCGGTCTTTAAAACACAAATTGCCTTTAAATACTCTGATCATGCATACTTTTCATTCTGAAACCATCTTCAAGGCCATTAAGATAATGCAATGATTTTTGGCAAATATTATTAAACATTTTTAAAAGCATTGCTGGGCTCAGAATATTGTCCAAATGTCATGGCATGTAGTAGAAAAGATATATTGACAGCTCAAAAAATTGCTACATATAAATACTCCTTGTCTTATGGATATGTCTATTACAAACCACTATTCCAAAATATTCTTTAATTGCACCAAGATTCTTATCATAGGTTTAATGTCATGGATGTCTAGAATTGAACATTCTGTAAAAATCTTGATAAATATGGAACCGTGACTACATGAAGAAAAAAAACAAGATCTCATACTTTTCCTCAGTTTATCTCTTTTATAACTTAATCATTTTTCATTAATTAAAATATTTTTGAAAAAGTGGGGGTTTTATTCTTATTTTAATAATTTTTAAAAACTTTTATCAAAAAAAAAAATAAAAAAAGATTTAAAAAATAAAAAGAGGATGACTGATGAGGTAGTTAAAGGTATTATGCTAAAAAAAAATCAGTACTTGCAATTCTGGGTGACACTGAAAAATAATCTTTTGATGTATGTATTTGTAAAGAAAGCAAGTTAACAACTGCACAAGATAACCAGGAAAGTTGTGTTTTGTATGGTAATTATAGCTAACTGTATTCCAGACCAACTACAAATATATTTAACCAACAATCAATCAACCCCACAACTTGCAGAACATTTATTCTAACAAAATTCTACCAATGACATAAAACAGCATTAAGTTTTCTGAACACTACCTGCTTTTCTTGTACATTTGCAACAAAGATTGCACCTAGTATCTCACAAAGGTTTAAACTAATACACTAAGCTACACAAATGAATATTTATTTGACAGATCTGAGAGTTAAACTGAAATACTCTTTGGTATGGTGCTGCTACTGATTTAAACTGACTAGTGACACTCTTTCACCAAAAGTATTTTAATAATAAGGGTGTTTTTGAGATATAATATGTATATATCACGCATACTTAGAAAATAGGTCCAAATTTAACAAAGAAGAGTCTGTTCTCTAGCAGTAGGAATTATCAAGACCTGGATAGTAAGGTAAGAGTATGTGCAATTGTATTAAAGTGTTCACGGCATAAAAAAGCAAGAAATTAATAACCTATCTTATTCTTCAAACTGAAACTGTTACAATTACATTTTATAGGCAAGAACTGTTTTTTAAGTAAGAAATACATACACATAGTTGTCATGATTCTCTTCTCTATACATACACATCTTGGTTATTTGACAACTAAATTATATGAAACTTTAATATGAACTTTTCCCACTTTAAAGAGAGTAAAACAATTATGCTCATTTAGATCTTACTGTCTATACTCGCGTATAAGTCTGGTTCAAATGCAAACAACATAGACCCTGATCTGCCATTGCATAATATGCTGGCAGATCAGGGTCTATGTTGTTTGTTCTACTGATTAGTCCTTACAAACTGTATAGACCTAGATCTGCTTGTGCATTATGCAATGGCAGATCTGGGTCTATGCAGTTTGCAGTTGGTATGAGAATATACGCGAGTATATATGGTAAATATAATTGTGGCATTACATTAAAAAATATGCATGTATGTTGTAAGTACATCAATAAATGACATTTATTCTGGGTATCTATGATTATTTCCATGCGTTTCTTAGCTGCAATTAAACAAGATCACTGTTACTTCATTTTATTACTGTACATTTCAAAAAGAACTATACTTAATCTATACCCAAAAAAATAATACCTTCTGAGTGAACAGTTGATCGTATACATTTAAAATATAGTCTACTACAATGTATATGACAAAGGCCTGCTGCACTAAAACTCATCAGATAAACATAGTCCTTCAAAATTCTTTATAATTTCTGTCTGTCTTTGTCAAATGCAACTGCTTTATTGTACATGTACAAAGGCCACAAATGATGAAAACCAATTTCCAACTTGTGTTTTGAGGAAGTTACCTCCCTTTCCAGTAAGTACTTACTGTACCTACCATAGTAAGTATTTTACTATACAGTATCTACTTGAAGGAGCATTTTAAAAATAAGTTTAAAATGATTTTAAAGAACTAGTTGTCAATCCATGGATATAAAATTGTGTATCTGTACAAAATAAAACTTTATTTTTTATATAATAACGATTATCAGCTAAAAATGAATAAAGATTTTGTATGTTTTCAGAGTATGGTTTAGCAAAATTCCCACTATAGGGAGGTAATTTCTTGATAGATAGGGAAGCAACCTATATCCTACATAAAGAAGACTATTGCGCTTGTTCATATAAATAGAAAACCCAACTTCAAACTTTGTAGACCCTGATCTGTCCGACTATAGGCCACACGCAAATCTGTCATATAATGGGCCATAGGCATATCTCTCACATAATGGGCCACAGGCAAATCTCTCACATAATAGACCTCAGGGAATTTGGTCAGATATGGGGCCATGGGCAAACTGGCCATATAATGGGCAGGCAAATCTTTCACATAATGGGCCATGGGCAAATCTATCATCACCTAATGGACTCTGAGAAATTGGTCAGATTATGGGGCAAAGGGCAAATTGGTCATATAATGGGCAGGCAAATCTGTCACATAATGCGCCATGGGCAAATGTCATCACATAATAGGGCTCAGGCAAATCTGTCACATAATAGGCAATAGGCAAATCTGTCATCACATAATGGACCTCAGGCAAATCAGTCACATATTGAGCAGGCAAATCTGTTGTCACCTAATAGGCCACATGCAAATCTGGGTCTACACTGGGTCAAACAAACAGCACAGACTACGATCTGCTGACACAGTATGCCATGGCAGATCTGGGACTATGCTGTATATATCTGACTATGTGCTGTTCTCAAGTCAATAGAGTATATTGTGAATTTTATTATGTTTGCTTTTAACACTTGTATTTAGAGTTCTAGATAAACAAATATCTGAAAAAAATCGGACAGCATAAATGCCAATATGCCTGATATGAAATTAAATGTAATACTCACTTTGAAACAGAAATTTAATAAATCTAGTATGTGCTTCACGAGTTGAAACTATATTACATGATGATAATGATAGTTATTGCCACATATATTATATAAATTTAATTCAAAGCTTTTGTTTCTCCTATCAATTGGTTTAATGTGTACAAATTAGAAATAAAACAAAATAAACTGAACTGAAGATTAAAAGATCTGGCAGATGGCCAATTTTTTTGAGACCAATGATATGAACATGTATAAAACTCTGAAATGATTTTTTAAAAAATCTGTCTTTAAAATGTCCAGATTTTAATGTATGTGCATACTTGGGAGTCTATATATATATAGAAAGATGATTGAACACTCAACTATTTACAAAGAGAGTGATATCTTAAGATTTTTTACCTAATGTTTTTGGCTCACATTCAATATAAAGACATAGCAAACGCATGTATTTTAAAGTGATGTCAATTTCAGACACAGCTGCATGTGCATGATTTTACTGAATGAAAAAATTAATTGAAGAAACTATACTCTTATAGCAAAATCAAAGAAAGAAACCACAGCCTAAAAATATTGATATATTCACTTTGACTTGTATTGTCATGAGTAATTATACAACATGTTACAAACAAGTTATAAGAAACAAACAGCCTTAAAATACTGATATATTCACTTTAACTTGTATTATCTTGAATAATTATATAACATGTTACAAACATGCTATAAAAAAACTTTTTACAACTCTTATGTCTGTTTCACAGTATCTAAGTCATATTGACCATAAATCTTCCTTTAGTATTAAAGCTTTTACAAGTCCATGCAAGAAATCAACTTAATCAAAATGATGAGAAACTGATATACAGGATAAAAAATAAGCACAATTTTTGGTAACAACAAACAACATTTTAAAAACTAATAATAAACTAGAACAAAAAACTGTCCAGCTTTAATTACTTACTCTTTTGGTAATCCAATGTGTGTATCAAGAATATGATATATTCAGTATAGCTTTCCAAATCTGTGGAGAAGATCTCTAACATCTGCAACCCTAGGGAACAAAACTGGATGAATGTTAGCTGCAAAACTGCATCTAATGTGGATCTAATTTAAGCACACAACAACAGTTCCTTGATGAGACTGACACTCTACTGACTGAAATGAATTTCCATGAATCCATGATGTGTCCATTTATTTGTCCTAAAAGATATAGTAAGTGTTGTAGTGAAATCCCCATGTATATACAACCATTCCTTCAAAAGGTGTGGTGATGAGATTTTCAAGCTGGCCAACATGGATGCCATATTGGAGGTCTAATTGGCACCATTTTCGTTACAGACCAACTACAGATCTTAAAATGTCTTTTAGAGAAAACCCCACGTCCAAATGACCAAACATTCAGATTGGCACCATTTTCATTTAGGAACAACCAGACATCACAAGAAGTCTTGTATTGTAAACCCCATGTTGTTATGACCAGACATTCAGGAGGAGTAGTGATAAACATATTTTCAAGATGGTTGCTGCAGCAGCCACATTTGATGCCTAAGGGGCACAATTTTTATTTAAAATTAACCAGACCCTGGGATGAATGTGTATGTTAAGTTTCATGGCAATCCTCTAAGTAGTTTAGGAGCAGTAATAGATTGTGCTAACAGATTGACGTAATAACAGACCATCGCATAAGTTCTTTAGGTCTTGGACCAGTCAAGTTAAAAACTGAATCAGTATCATTGTGTGTATCTTCAGGATAAAGAATCAATTTTTTTAAATCCCTGGGTGTAACTGGTTCTTGTAACATGAAGTGATGTCTATCCAACAAATATACAACTGACTCAACATAAAACATGACAAGTAAGTGTTGAATAAAGGCAGAGTGCAACAGACTAATATTTTTCAAATTTTTGAAGGAGAAAAATCAAATTTTCCAGTGCATTTCATCATTTTTGACCTTGTTTCATACTCATGCATTCCACAATAAAAAGAATACAGCTTTACTTTTATTTTGTTTGACATGAAGGGAGATACACGGATTTGTGTCCTCTTTTTTCTATGACAATTCTAATATTTCAACTAAAATGCATAGGTCTCTAATTTATTATTTCTAAGTGTAACAAAGAAACATGGCATGTATGTAAAGATACTGAACTTCTTGATAAACTTTATATTTCGGATACAAAATTTATTTCCTTCTGTTGCCATAGTGACCATGCTCTTCATTGTAGTTTTTTGACATTGTGGATGTCTGGGATATCATCAACTGAACAATTTCTTTTTTTAAAACTACAAATATAAACCAAAATATGTAATTACTTTAAAATCTCCTTAATTAAATTAAAAACTTCCTTATTGATTCTACATACTGTTGATAATCTCTATCTCTTTCTTCCAAAGGACAAATATTGCTATGTTGAAGGATAATTATCACAAAATTACCTCAACTATGATTTATGTCTTAGTCTTTGACCCTGCAGAGTTATGTAATTGTTTTACATGTGGAATAGCATCAAGGCATTTGCTCTATCTATACACCCTGCCAGATTCAAACAGCTTCTGCAAAAACAGACATAAACTGGATATTATGGAGCTTTAATCATCATTCTCAGTTGCCTTTTCATTCTCCTCGGGAAATGAGTCAGACTTGGGCGAACTGCCTATTTTAGCAGGGCTATTGCTGTACTTAGGTGGGCTCCCAACCTGGGGAGGGCTGCCCTGCTTGGTGGGGCTGGTGGAGTAGAGTCCTGTGGGTTGATCGGCCTCCTCCATTGACATGCTGCGAGTGCGGAAACCCTTGAAGCCATGTTCTGTGTTATCCTGTGAACTGCTGCGGACTCGTACCATTGGAACTCCACCCACTGAAATAAAACCAATGACCATTTATACTAAATAGTGGTCTCTGCTCTTATAAAGCCACCCTATCAGGACTCAATAGGTAAAAGTGGAGCAAAATTTCACTTTGAAAAGCTAGACTTTGCCTGGTTTTCTTCACTGGGGTGTAGATAAAGTCACTCTCTTCTCTGCCAACACTTGGAACAAATAGAGGAGCAAATTCTTTGTGTACTTGCTGTGCAATGATGCGTGACTAATTCCACTACCTGTTTTCTAGACCTATGTCGTTGACACCTAAAAACATCTGGCTTTTTTTACTGAGATGATTGCTTTACAATAAGATTAATTAAATGACTTAGATAGGGATTTATAAAGGTGCTCACAATGAAATAGATATCATGTGAAATGTGAAGAACTCAAATCGGAATGTTGGCATTTGAAAAGGAAATTTGCATGGATCATCAAGGCATAGTGTCTTGGTCACATTTTACTGCATATTACGATCAAATAATCACAGCTTCTAGCAATTTTAATTATAATCATGGGAATTTAAGAAATTGTTCATAATGGTAATGTAATGAGTTTTACTTTACACTGTCAAAATGTCGCTAACAAGTTGGTTAGGTATTAGAGAACCATAATATGCCATGGTGATCTTTGAAAGGAACATACATGTACATGCAGTATAAATGTCAATTTTGCTTTAAAATTTCATTAGTGATAAATGAATGAACAAGCTGCTTAGATGTTGAACATGTTCATAAATATAGTGAAAAATTTTATATTTGTTATTAATGCAATTTATTTTATGCTAGGCAGTGAAATACTGGATTTTCCGAGTGAAATAATTGTGATATTTCACTGCAGTGAAAAAATATATTTTGTACTGGCCATCGATAGACATTGATAACATTATAAGAAAGAAATTTCAAACTTTTCGTAAGGCGCTTGCGTGGTGTAATGGTAAAGATGGCCGCTTCGCATCTCGGCGAACCGGCTTCAAATCCAACAAAAGAAATTAATTTTTTTTGTTTCATTTTCTTTTTATCTGCTATTTTACCTTGAATTGGGAAGGAGCATTATGTAACTACTGATATTTTATGTGCAATATACACAAAACAGAGCAGAACATAAACAGTAGACTGCTGACATTATTGTGCGGGATGCAGTAAGAAATCAGCTACTTCTGCGTGTTATACAAATTGCTAGACAATACGCTTGAGCATAAAATAAAAAGAATAATTTGCTTGCTCCTAGTGAATAACGGATGAATTTCATCGCGTGGGTGAAAAACTGAAGAATTTTCACCCACTCAATGAAATATATCCGTTATTCACTTGTTTCAAGCAAATATCCTCTGTATATTGTGTATGTCAGAGTCTCACTGCAATAACTTGACTACAAAAAGTGAAAACACCATACATGTGTTATTTGTCATTGTGAATTTATCTATGTGCTTCAATGGCAAACTTGCAATGAATTAATTGAAATGTTTGCTATGTGTTTCTGTTGATAAGAGATCTCTAAGTTAAAACCATGTGATGGATAAATTAATAACATATTATATTGTTCTATTACTTGTATTTAATGGATTTATCCAATACCTGCACAATACTTCTCTACTTATCTCTGCATCTTCTTTCTTTTTCTTTCTTTAATAACCATAATTATATAGATTTTTTGAAATTCTGTTCAATATTCTGAGTGACACGATCAAGTATGACACATTGAACATTAAATTTTTTGTTATCCAGCCAGCCATCAAGAGGCGTACATAAATGCATACGTACACACACACATACATTTATATACAAACCATGCCTCCAGTAACCCTTGTATATGCTGGACATCTCTGATGGTAACACTGTTCTGAATGATTGCAAAATACTCCTTTCGGACATTCGTAGTTAGGAACGTAAATCTTATTCATTTTCTTATCCTAACACCACAACTGTAAAACGGAATAATTTCAAACCCCTTATATGACAAAACAAACACGGGATGGCAGATCTTCATATGAGATGTATCCGACTGCCTAAGGTTAAGGTCATAATTGCACCGTAATCCTGACTTTGCACTTTTACTAACAAAGCAGATTAAGGTTATACACTGCCATACCCGAGTGATCCCACCTATGCTGCTATGCATACTGTCAAACATAAAACAGAATTTCTACTTTAATTTGCCAGCACTGATATAACAATAAATTGCAACTTTGTTTCAAATCAAAGTAATGATACAGAGGACAGCAGGAAAGTAAAGATCAATCAAGCAAAGTACAGTAAAACCTGTCATGAGAGACCGCCCCTCCTGCCAGCAAAAAGCGGTCTCTCAAGACAGGTGATCTCTCATAACAGGTTTGTACAAAAAGACCAGTTTCCAAGGTTGAAATTCAGCACTGTTTAAGAGGGAAACATAAGCACAATCATGTACATTTATTGTATTCTTTGTTCATAGTTCTTGTTAAAATATTGCATGCATTAATCTGAAAATAATTTTAAATAGTAATAAAGATATATATCTATCGTTAAACATGAATCACATTCATATTTGAAGATCACACATACATGTACTAGTATTAGCATATGAGTTCGTTTCTAATTGATTCCTTGTCTTTTATAACACCCTAAATTTGAGTTTTACCGACGTTTCAAGTAGTTGCTATGTTGCAAACGGCCTCCCCTTTTTCACTTCTTTCAATTACATTAATTCTTTCCTCCAATGTTAGAATTTGTCTCTTTTTCATTGGAGGTTCTGCCATTGTTATTAAAGTGCTAGGTGTTAATGTTATAAGGGATCAATTGTAATAATGATTGTAGCGGTTTTGATCAAGCTTTGGGGAAATATGGAATACATATACAGTGTATATGTACCAATGAATGAAATAAAAAGACAAAATTAATGTATCCAGAAACAGAATAAATTTATTCAGAGACAAAAGTCAAAGACTTTTTTCACCGACGATACAAAGGGATTAACTCTATAAACAGAGAGTGTAACCAGCTGCACTAAGGTAAACAGATGACGGTTTGGTGTATGGGCTGTAATCTCTGTAACATCAAAAACACCCCAACAAACAACACAAGTCTTTCACAATGACAATTGAATCTGGAAAACTATTCTCACCTACTGGTATTAAAGACAAAGACAAAGAACTCATTCACCCCAGGCATTACGGATTAACTCCAAAGACAAATGATGTATGCGGCCACTATATTGACTTTGGCACTACAATGGCAGTTAGTCACATGTACTTTAGTCTGGTTTACAGTCTAGAACATAAGAAACTACATGCATGACCTGCAAAAGTTAGGAAACCGGTTGCCAGTCTAATTTGTTTTTATAATTTTTTTTTTAGAACATTCTTTACTTTGGAAGTGGTCATTGTTACAAAGAATAAAATTAACGTCAGTGGTGTTTGTCTCAGTTCTCGCAATAGGGCCGTTCATAGCAGTATTATTTTAGAACAAGCTGCCATACGTGGGAAATCCTATGGATCATACTTTAGTCTCGCAGAAATAGCAGAGGTATTTCCGAATGAGCAATCAGCATGTACTCTAGTCTGGTTTACAATCTATAACATATGACACTACATGCATGACCTGTACAATTCAAGAAACCGGTAGCCAGCCTAATTTGTTTTTAAGTTTTTGATTTTGTTTTTAAGTTCTTTGCTTCTTAAGCTGTTGTGGTTTCAAAGGGTTAAATAAAGGTCAGTTGTGTTTATCTCTGTTTTTGTGATGCGGTCGTTCATATCAGTGTCAAAATGCATATTTTGCCAAGAAATCGCGGTCGCTGGTCGCGTTCTGCAGGTGGTCGCTCATGACAGTGCGTTTATATAATAAAATCGATCCGTGCATTACGATTGTGGTCGCTCATGACAGGTGGTCGCTCATAGCGGAGGTCACTCATGACAGGTTTTACTGCACCTATCTAACGTTTGTTAATTCATTTGTTCAGTAGTAAAAACAGCCAATCAAATAAGTTTGATAGCATAAATTGCCACTGATTAAGTATGTAACAATTAATAACATCATAGAAAAGACACAGCACAATTATTTTCATTGGAGTTATCATAGATAGCATTAACCATCATAAATTAGTGAAAAAAGAGGCAATTGGGGTGAAAATTTAAATCTGAAGAAGTAAAGAAGTTTCAAGAGCAAATGGTCAAACCATTTCTCATCGCCGAGATATGACAAAACACTGAATACGATGTTTTGCAAGTTATGTCAAACACACAAGTGGAAGAACAATTTTATCAGTCCAGGTGTTTCCAATTTTCAAAAGACACCCCTTGTTGACCATGTGGGATGTAATAAACATATACATTCCTCAAAAGCTGAAACTGTCTCAAAAAGCAACTCTCTTCTTACTATCTTCAACAAAGTGTCAGACAAGCCAGATGAAGCTATGGCAACAACATTTCAAAATGTCTATCAATAATCAATAATGTATCTTTTCCGCATTGAGTGCCAGTTCTAAACGACTTGTGGTATCAAACACTGGAAACTGAAGATTCTCCAGACAAATGTATTTTTGTGTGTGTGTGTGGGGGGGGGGGGGCGACTAATTTTAATGATGTAATACTTACCTGTTGCTATTGCATAGCTGGTACTTTTCAGGGAGGAAAATACCCCGACCATATGATGAAAATTTGTACTCCCATTAGGTTGAACCTGAAGATTCCAGAACACTGCATCTCTCTTGCAGGACACCCCACACATACCGCCCATGCATACCGCCGCTTTCATTCTTTTCGAGGGAGCAGCCTAACTTAGTGGGACATCAGTGCGGGGTGGGAGGAGGGAAATGGGCAATAGCAACAAGTATTACATCATGAAAATTAGTCCCCCCCCCCAAAAAAAATATACATTTTAATATCAGTAATACCATATCTGCTGCTATTGCATAGCTGAATTTGTCAGTTTGGTGGGAGGCTGATGATCCCACAACTGGAAAATCAAAAACAAACACAAGCAATACCCACCCTCATTGCATGGTCCACTTTTTTGAGTGATGACGATTGGGCCAAGTGAGAAAATGCCTTCGCTTTGGTGGGCTAATGAGTGAAGGTCAAAGGAGGAGAAAGTAGTGTGAGAGTGCCAAAATGCGGCTTTCATCACATCCTCTAAAGATGCATGAGTTAGACAGGCCAATGAGGCAGCAATGGTTTGAACCTCATGGGCTTTAATTTTCATGAAAGACAGGTCGCTATCGGTAGGGGACTGGTAAGCTCTCTTGATAGTTAATGCAATCCACCTACAAATGGTGTTAGTTAATGCAATCCACCTTGAGATGGTGGAAGCTGAAATATCAGTTGAACCTTTCATGGGGGAATAAAAGACACTTCCTACCCTTCCTTCTCCCTTTAGAGGCTGCCAAGTAAAAAAACGTAGCCCTAACTGGACATAAAAGTCTATCTTGATCATACGTCCGAGACTCGGGATCTCAATTGGGAGTGATGCATCTGATGGAAGCTGTTTTTTTGCTAAAAAGCCTGGTTGTCAAAGGAGAAAAACTGACTCATAATTCCCACTTAACCTGATACTGACCTGCTATATGGATTGGGCATGAAGCTCGCTCCTTCTTTTTGCAGACCCTAAGGCAAGCAAGAAAACCATCTTGACAGTAAGGTTCTTGAAGGAAGTTTCACCCAAAGGTTCGGGGGGGGGGGGAGGGGGTTTAAGAGACCACAAGACACAAGAAATATTCCATGTAGGCATTAGAGAGCAAGACATTGGTCTTTGCAGTTTGAAATACATGATCAGGTCGGCAAAGTGAGACTCTATCATGATGGCTAGGCCTTTTGAAAATTTGAGATTGTTGGAAAGGGCTGCTCAATAGCCCTTAATAGCAGCAACCAAGCACGGTTTCTCTTAAAAAAGGAAGAGAAGAAAAATCAGCTACTGCACTCACAGAGGGACAGCTAGGATTGACATGTTTTCTACTACACCAATCACAAAAGATTCTCCATTTGGCATCATACACCATATACGTCAATCTTCTTCTGGACTAAATAATGCAGTTGGCAACTTTGAGTGAAAACTTTTTTTTGCAGAGAAATCGTTTGAGATTAGCCAAGTGTGAAGGTGGAGCCTCTGTGGGCTGTTGTGTAGGAGGTGTGCTGCAATAGGAGGTCCCTCCTCTGAGGTAATGTCCTGGGATGGTCTACTAGCAAATTGAGAGAAGATCGTTGAACCACGATAACTGGGGCCACAGTGGGGCCGTCAAAATGAGTTGAGCAGTAGAGTGCCTGACTTTGTGTAGGACCTGTGGGATCATCCTGAAAGGTGGGAAGGCATAAGCGAACAGATGATCCCACTTCAGGCTGAAAGCATCCACTGCCCTATCCCTCTGGTCAGGGACTGGGGAAATGTAAAAGGGGAACTTGTTCTTTAGCTTGGTGGCAAACAAATCCACCAAAGGAGTTCCCCAAAGCTTAAACAGAGAGTCTGCTATGGATTGATGGAGCAACCATTTCGTCAGGACTATCTTCCCTTTCCTCGATAGACTCTCTGCCAAACTTGTGAATGTGGCAAACTCGGAGGGTAATTCCTTCTGAAGTTGCCCAGCAAAGGAGGTTCCAAAACTCCATGCAAAGAGAAGGTGACGTGTTGTTGGAGGAGACCATCATGCAGTGACCTCTTATTTGGTGGATGCACCCCTGAAAGCCTAAGAACACTGCCCTCATTTCCAAATTGTTGATGTGGAGGGTAGATTTTTCCTGGGACCATGAACCCTGAAGAAGCAGTCCTTCCGGCTCATTATTAGCACCCCACCTTGAATTTAATGTGTCTGTGAACAGGTAACAGTGGGGTTCGGGGGTGGGGGGTGGTGGTGGTGTTGCATGGGGACTCTAGCCAGAAACCGGTCCTGATTTGTCCACCAAATCAGATGATGGTGAAAATCCCGACCCAGAGAAATCTGAGCATTCAAAGGGTCCCTGTGTGGTTTCCATGCCGCTAAAAGAGAAACTGGAGAGGACACAAGTGCAGTCTGCCTACGGGAACCAGGTCCGCTGTGGAATTCAAGGTTTCCAGCAGAGAGAGAAAAAGACGAGTTGATAACGTGGTCTTTACTATCAGCACCCCAAACGCAGACAGGATCTTGTCTACTCTGTCCTGAGGGCCACTGACTAATCCCTTGTTCGTGAGGAAATTCATCCCAATGTAGACAAAATCTTGAGATTGAGTGAGCTCTGATTTCGATAAGTTGGGCAAAAGAACCAGCCTGGTCACTACACACCAACAGTAAAACAGATAGAGTCTGAGAAACTCTAGTCGACCATTGTGGATCAAACAATCGTCTAAATATTGGAGGATTGGGATAACTAGTGACCATAAATAGGCTGCAACTACTCCATGACCCTGGTAAAAGCTCTGATTGTGGAGGCTAGGCCAAATTGCAGAGCTCAAAATTGGGAGACCTCCCCATCCAAACATACTGCCTGTGTGGAGGAAAGATAGGGATGTGAAGGTAGACATCCTGATGATTGATGGAGACTGCCCAATTGCCAGCTCTTATTGCATTCCTGACTGAGGCTGTCGTCTCCATCTTAAATGGTTTCTCCAGCAGATATCTGTTTAGAGAGGAAAGGTCAATAATTAAATGGAACATTCCCCCTTTCTTGGGAACCAGGAAAATCCAGGAGTAGAAGGCCAGAGATTGGTCTTTTAACACCCTCTCTACTGTACCCTTCCAAAGAAGTGCTTCAAGTGCACCAGATTTAACTGGTGGAAGTAAATGGGGGATCTTACTATAGGAGGGAGATCCTGGTAGTCATCTTTTATGATAGAAAGGACCCAGTCATCGACCATTACACCAGACTAAACCTCTGAAAAGAGGTTTAGTCTTGCACCAATGGGAACCAAAGGAAGAGGTATGCTCTGCAGGAGAGGGAGTGAGTCCCTATGGCTGTCCACCCTTGTCCTTAGGAAAGGGAAAGGGCCCACAAACTTCCTTCCTTGGCCTTCGTGGCATGCCTGCCAAGGGGTATCACTGAAATGGGGTTGTTGCTTTAACTGGGCTGCAAAGAATGAAGTCAATGGACCCTGAGGGCAGTCAGGATGATTTCCCTTCTTGGCTGGTTTCGAAGAGCCAGGAGCAGATGCATGGGACAGGTGTTGATGGTCTCTCAAATCCTGAGTAGTCAGGGTGGGGATGAGCTCTCTGAAGAGAGTCTTTGCCCACTGGGGGGCAGCCCTCAGAAGGTTCTTACTGTGCTCTAGTAAGGCCTTGGAAGTGTCCAGAGCAACATCCCTGCGGAGGTGGAGAAGCTCCGCTGACAAGGCCATAGACAAGGACAATACATACCTATAAGTTTTTGCCACTGCTTCCAATAAATAATGGAGAGCCATTGGCAATGGAGATTCCTCTTTCAGCAGGCATCTGAGGCTACGGTTACTAATGACCTAGCCTTTTGCTCTAAGGATTCCAGTGTTTTCACAGGAAGGCAAGCCAAGGTCCCCATAGAAATATCCACTTGAGCTGCTTCAGCATCCAAAGTGGGTGGTTTGGTGGTAGAGGAAGTGATATCAACCTTATAGCTAGAAGCAGCTACCAAGGGTCACAACATGGACAGACCACCCCTTATGTTGTCTAGCAAGGTCTTGGTCCTTGCTAAACCCTTGAGAGCTCCTTGATCGTGACCGAGTGAAGAAGTAACAAGAGATCTGGTCAAGCGTTTGTACCAGAAAGTTTCTCCAAATTGGAAAGTATTTTAGAGTCACCAGAACCTGAAGGTTTGGGACACAGATCACTGGGCAAATGGTGGTAAACCTCATTGACTGCTTTATCAAAAGACCAGCTCTCCTTCTCCTCTGCCTCCTTAACTGATGGGTGAGAGGGGGCATGGGACCACATCTGCCTGTTCTGTGTCAAACTTGTGTGCATCGACGAGGACAGAAAGGATGTCTTTGTCAGGACAGGACTACATGACCCAATGTCTCTCTGTTGCAGGGTAGACTTGTGGGGGGAGGAGGAACTTGAACTGGTAACTCCTCCCGTGAACTAATGAACTGTTCTTAGCAGTTGACTCAGCAAGTGTGTTAGGGTGACTTTCCACCCCACCCCACCCCCAGAGCGTTTGGGAGAAGAAGGTCTATCCCTCTCCCTCTTTTTGACCCAACCTCGTAAGACAATGTAATTCCATGGCCCGCAGCCATGACCAAAACTACCATGACCAAACTACCATGCAGCCAAGGTCCAGCAGTCCATTGCTGCATGTAGGGAAAGGGCCAATTGCTTCCCTGTGGCAGAAGGCCCCACTTCCCATATGGATTTAGAGGGACAATAGGGAAGGGGGGATGCCAATCTGATCTCCTTCCCTAATCTGGCGTCTGTAAGCTGATTCCCAGACTCCCATGGGATGAAATGGCAGTCTGGAGAGAGGGATGGGGACTCGGCCTGATCCCTATGCCCATACTGTATGGGCTCCAAAGACCTGTGCCCGGTACCCGGTGAATGGGCAAAGACTCATCAGGTGACTCAGACCTGTAGGAAGACCATTCCCCCTGCCTGACAGACTTAGATCTGAGCTCTCACCTTACTGGGTGACTCGATCCCATCACGGACAAGCCCTGGGGACTGAGAGGGTGTTGCTCCCCCTTACGGCTTTATGGGGGGACGTGACTCACTTTCAGCCCGTACCGAGCTGTGGGTCAGAAGAGGGTGTTGCTCCCCCCTCATAGGGGTTGCGACTCACTCTCTGCCCTTCTGGACGAGAGAGGATGCTGCTCCTTCCCGAGGGCAGGGTGTGACTTGCTCTCTATTCTAGTGGAAAAGGGTGCCACTCCTCCCTATTGGGAGGGTGCAACTGCCCTCATGGAATGGGGAGGGTGCTGCTTCTCCCTAACGGGAGGGCACGACTCACCCTCCACCCATTTATAACCTCGCTCAGGAGGGGGCCCACTAACCCTAAGAGTCTCCGGAGAGACTTCAGTAATCTTCTCCGACACCCGTGGGACAATGAAGAAGATGAGGATTCCTTCTTCCTCGCTTTATAGGTGCATCTACTCAACGGCGAGATCCCAGACCTCGTCCGGCCATAGGCTAGATAAGGGACAACCATCTGTCGTCTTGCAGTGTGTGGAAGATAAGCAAGTGGTGTGTGTGTACCAGGAGGATTTCCTGTGACCACACGTACCCACAGCTTGCTTTAGACAGTGTTCCTGTAAAAAAAGAGCTGAAAAGAAGATTTTTTTTACATCAAAAAACACAATATACATATGGTAATGTTTGGACTAAGCCTATGCTAATATAATAATTTCAGCGAGAAGTCACCTTACTTGGGCGTTTTCACAAGATTAAATGCTAAAAAAAAAGCAACGCTGAATTCAGAACAGAAAAATACAATATAAACAAGCCAACCAGGCTTAAAGAAAGCTAAGGACTACTAAATTAGTGAAAAACCAGCAGGTTATGATTGCTAATAATAAGGAAAAAAATCAAGGAAGGCTATCCAAACTAAAATTTAAAAAGGACCTGTGTTCGATAATCGAGCACAAGATATGAAAGTAAAAAGTGGTGTGCAACCTGTTTACCACATACAATTAGCACAATTCACAATATAGGGAAGGTGAATTAAATGATTTGTAAGGAACAATAAAATAGATAAGGGCGAGTCCGTAGATTGCAATTATGCAAGGATAGGGAAATTTAAACAAAACACCTACCCTTAGCTAGAAAAAGCACAACTAAATTTGAAACATTAACGCCCTGTGAAGGGGTAAAAAGAATAAAATAAAATGCCAATCTGTACACCACATGTATGGAACAAAAGCTAAAAACTCTCAACATAGCTTAATTAAACAGCAATAAAACTCAAGCAGGGTATAATCCTGATGTTTAAGAAGGGTATAGCACACAAAACAAATGGTAATTCACTCGTTGACCCATGAAGTGGCGGCTGAATCTTCTTGATGTAAACAATGTTGGACATTACAACATGTCAACCGAGAAAAGAATGAAACGGCAGTATGCATGGGCAATATATGCAGGATGTCCCGCAGGGGAGATGCAGTGTTCTAAAATCTTCTGGTTCACCCTAATGGGAGGATAAATTTTCATCATACAGTCGGGGTATTTTCCTCCCGGAAAAGTACCAGCTATGCAATAGCAAGAGGTATGATACTACTGATATTAAAATGCGTATAAAAAAAATGCAGTACAGGAGTTTCATGTTTCATACATAAAAAATAGCACAAAAAGTTAAGAAAAACAAAATACATGTAATACTATAAATATAAATAAAAAAACTATATCTATACTATTTAGTATGGATACAGATATTTTGTCATTTTATGAACTTTTTGTCATATTTTTATGCAAGAAATGTCAAACTCCAAGTTCCAGCTCTGTCAGTCATAATATGATATTACATACCTTATATACTCGCGTATAAGCCGGTACCAACTGCAAACTGCATACACCCAGATCTGCCATCGCATTATGCACCAGCACATCTGGGTCTATGCAGTTTGTAAAGACTAATCAGTAGAACAAACATGTTGTTTGCATTTGGACCCGGATTATGCACAAGTACATACGGTAGTTGTTGACAGATTTATTTTAGTAATTTTTTAGTTTCATTATGGATTGAAATGATTGTAAGTATACATGACTAAACAGTTGCTGGAAACATTAATATGGTCACGCTAGCTTCCATCCCACCCCAATCAAAAATGTTCGTATATGGAACATTTTCTGGACCTCTGATATAAACATAGTTAAAATATAAGTGCACATAGGAAATTATTTGCCAACCCAAACCAAGTCTCCCTATGAGTTCAAACTTCTCCCTCTTGGCCCTTGGAGAGAGAAGTGACTTCCTAAAATTCTGATGAAGCTCTGGCTATGGTTTATTTGTGGCTGTAGGGCTGGGAAAGTATGCTGTCCTCACATAAGGATAAGTAAAACAATATATAAATAACATACTATTTTGATGTTTGATGTGATGGAATCTTAGCACAGTGACCTATTTTGAGAGAAAATTAAGAAGCAGTGATGTAATGATTATTCAGAATACTTGAGCATTGGTTTGTAAAGTCAGACCACAAAGTATTGGGTTACGATTTCCCATAACTGAAAATACATGACTGAAATGTTATTCTTTAGGAAATATCATTTATGTACCAGGTCCTTAAATTCTTAAAGTTTCAAAGATGTTAAACCTAAAATGAAGTTTACCTGACAAATGATTGAAAATGTGATCTTATTGGTCATGGATACTCAGTACCAACCAATATGAGCTATGGTTAGGTCAGTGGTGTAATGGCAACAATGAACACAATTCATTCTGTTGTAAACAAAACTACGACCAACTTGTATAAAAAACAAATCCATACTTTAGCAAAATCTCCACATGAAAAGTTTTTTCCCCGCTTGATCTTTATATGCTACACAAGTACATGGTTTTTGTAGAAAAGCTAAACATAAAAATAAAATCTTTCATTTAAAAATACTTTCCAACATTTTTGTACAACAAGAATCCCTTTAAGGGACTGACACTCTACTGACCAAAAAGAATTTGTAGGAATTATGACAAGTCAGTTTTGTCCCTGATTTTATAATCTTTTTGACTGGTAGTACTGAAACCATATAAAATATTCCTGAAAACTTGAACATAATGAATTAGGTAAAAAAAAAATATTCTCTTCTCTGTCTGAATTAACACGTTCTCAAAAGTGGTGCAGTACAAAAATCTTGAAAGTCAATACCCTTGACCTTGAACCTCATGTCATGGATAGAAGAAGATCAATGAAGCTGAAAGCATTAGATGAAGGAGAAATGGTTGGCACTATTATGGCTGATGTTCGCAAAGCTTTTGATCTTGCAGACCATGAAATTTTGCTTGAAAAACTGAAAATCTATCAATGTAATGAAAACTCCCTATACTGTCATATGTCTTACATAACTGATAGAGTGCAAAAAGTTTCTTTAAATGGTCTCCTTTCTGAAAGTAAAAATATTAATTGTGGAGTACCACAGGGCTCTATCCATGGACCTTTGTTATTCATTCTATTAATTAACGACTTACCCCTTAAGACAGGAATTCAATTTCTTCTACTGACTATTATGCAGACAACACTACACTATCTGAGTCAAAAAAATCAAAACTGAACTTGAAAATAACTTACAAGATGCTCTTAACAGACTTAAAGTACGGAGCAAGGAAAACAGTATGATTGTAAATACAGAAAAACAAACGCACTGCCAGTTACAACAAAACAATAAAAAGCATGGCTAGACAGCAACAAACTCCAAGTTTTATTTGAGAGTGTGAACCTTAATATGACCTCTCATGATAAAATTCTTAGTGCATTTTTAGATAACAATCCAATTTGGTCTATTCACATTAAACATGTTTCAAAAAAGGTTACATTTTATCTTTAGCTACTTAAGAAAATCAGAACATTCATTCCTTTTCAGTACTGAGTCATCTTTTATAAAAGTTCTATTCAGCCATATTTGGACATCTGTAATGTAATTTGCGGTAATACCTTTTTCAGGACGCAATGAATTATATAAAATTGTTACCAATATATGAAAGAATATTCCATAGAAAGCCAAATTTATGTATAAAGTGTCCAGAAAAGCCATTGCTGTCTATCTAAGCAATATCTTTCACCAAAGAAATGCTGATGGTACTCCAAATTTAAGGTCTGTTAGAAGTAAAAATTTAAATCACATTATACCAAAGCCGAAGAAAGAATTGTTTAAAAAGAGATTTCAAAATACTAGTCCACTGGTATGGAACAACATACCCAGTGACATAAGGCAGGCTCCTTGCATTTCTTCTTTTCATAATCAATGTTGCAAATGGATGAAATTTTAAGACAGTCAAACAGTTCTAAGTAATGTAAATACCACCTGCTATTCCCTCCTTATAGATCATTTTCACAAATGAATTTTTTTAATGAGTTTATGTGCTCAATGATGTTTGTGCATATGTTCTGGACTTGAAACTTTGGTTTTCAGAATAACTCAATTCTTTAGTGTTAAGCTAAATTTATCACCTTAAGATCGATATAATGTATATACATATATTTTACATAACAGAAGGCCTCATGGTAGATTAGTTCCTGTAACTAATTGAGTAACCTTCTCAAAATAAAGTTGTTATTGTTATTATTATTATTATTATTCTCAGATAATGTAATATATACCCTCATGCTAAGTTTGGTTACAATCCATAATTACTATATGTCTGAACTGTTGTATTCACAGTTCATTAGAGTTCAAATGCTTAAGTTAAAACCATTTAACTGTATCTTTGACCAGTAGAGCTAAAAATGACAGACCCCGATGCCAGGATGGTTTCTCTGAAATCTAGTAAAATTCTTTTGAGTGGTTATTGAGTAGAAGCCAATTAAAGGTTTTGTAATTTTAGTAATGGTGGTCATTATGAAACAAATTGACATCATTTGTAAACACTTTATACCATGACATTTTCCATCAAATTTGGTTAAAATCTAGTTATTTAAAGGTTTTTCTAATTTTAGTAATGGCAACCATATTTGATTGCAAGTCAGCATCATTTGTATATACTTGACAAACCTAGATGCCAACTGGAATGACCTCTCCATATTCCACCACATGGTAAAAAAACAAGAGTCCCTTGAAGAGACTGATGGTCTACTGGCTAAAAAGAATTTCCAGGAATTCAAGATAAGACCATTTCTTCCTTTAAAATGCTAAGTGTTGCAATCATCTCTGATATTCTTCAGCAATAACAAGATTTTCAAATTAGCTGTTGTGGTGGACATAATGGATGTCAGATTGGCACCAATTTCATTTAGGACCAACAAGACATCATAGGATTTTCAAATTAGCTGTTGTGGTGGACATAATGGATGTCAGATTGGCACCAATTTCATTTAGGACCAACAAGACATCATAGGAAGTCTTCTAGTGGAAACCACATGCTGATATGACTTTCTGTTTTGGAAGGGCAACAATAACAAACTTGTTAAGATGACTGCCATGGTGGCCATATTGGATATCAGACTGGCATCATTTCCATTAGGTCCTACTAGATATTATAAGAAGTCTTTGGTGAAAGCACAATATCGATATGACCAGCCATCTAGGAGAAGTAGCGAAAACAATATTTTCAAGATGGCCATTGTGGTGGCCCATATTGGAAGTCAAACTGGCATCATTTTCATTGAGGACCAACTAGACATCATACGAAGACCCCATTCTGATATGACCATTCATTCAAAAGAGATAGTGATAACAAGATTTTCAATATGGCCACTGTGGTGTCTGCAATGGATGTCTGAGCAGCACCATTTTCATTGAGGACCAACTACACATCATAAGAAGTCGTTTAGTAAAAACCCCATGTTGATACAAATATCCATTCAGGAGGAGTAGCGACAACAATATTTTCAAGATGGCCATATTGGTTGTGCAAGTGGCATCATTTTCATTTAAGACCAATTAGACATCATAAGAAGTCTTCTGGTGAAAACCCGATGGCAATATTACTTTTATTTCAGAAGGAGTAGCAATAACAATTTTCAAGATGGCTACTGTGGCTGCCATAATGAACGTCAGATTGGCACCATTTTCATTTAGGACCAACTAGATATCATAAGAAGTCCTTTAGTGACAACACCATTTTGATATGTTGATATGACCATCCATTGAGGAGGAGTAGTGATAAAAAAAATGTCAAGATGGCCACTGTGCCAGCCATAATTTGGACATCAGATTGGCACCATTTTCATTTAGGACTAACTAGACGTCATAAGTCTTCTGGTGAAAACACCATGTCAATACGACTTTCCGGCACCATTTTCATTTAGGTCCAAGTAGGTATCATAAGAAGTCTTTTCGTGAAAATATCATGTTGATATGACCATCCATTCAAGAGGAGTAGTAATAACAAGATTTTCAAGATGGTGGCCATATAAGATCTTCAAGCAGCACCATTTTCATTTAGGACCAACTAGACCATGGGATGAATGTGCGTGTGTACAATTTCATGGCAATCCTCCATGTAGTTTAGGAGAAGTGGTGATAACAAATTTGTGCTTGTGCTGATGAACAGACATAGTCAACAGACCATCCCATAAGCTCTCCTGGTCTAAAACCTGTAAAACTTAAAAACCTCAGATGAAAATAATGGCCATTTTGAATTGCCCTCAAGCCAGTGGTTGTTATTATGTCATAATACCTTCACTGATGTCACAATGACTAGATAGCATATCATGAGCAATTGTTTCAGGCTACTGAAACCAAATGATTTTTTCATTTCAAAGTTGCAGGAATAACATTAAAAATTACAAATGCAGGTGTTTAATTAATTGTTGAAATGTTGTTGAGTGTTATTTTCAACACTCAGACATCTAGCTGGATGTTTGTTCACCAAAAACTTACTAATCTGGGAAGTACTACTATAATTACCTTTCAAAGAGCTGAAGCTATTTGACTAGCACTGGAAAGAGATGATGATGTTAGGAATAACCTAGATGCCAGAATCCTTTCTATAAAAAGTTAATAAAAATATGTTGAGCAGGCAAGACAAAAACTAGATATAAGATGTTTGGCTCAGAGGTCTTTTGAATTTTCTGTATCTTACTCTAATTAACATATTGCATTAATTTTAAAGAATACAGGAATCTTTTATATTAATTTTCTGTCTTGACTGTGAAGGTGTTAGCTACTTACAAAGTCCAAGACCTTGGCAAAAGTACAGGAAACCTTCTGCTAACTTGTGTGGCTGCAAACAAAACAAAAAAACAAACGTAGCAATGTAACAAAATATCCTTCAAACACTTCATTTTTGTACAACAAAATATCTCTGAAAATATTACATCACTGACATGTTCACAATTGATGCAGTGCTGCATCTAGGTTAAGTGTCCCATGACCTTCGAAAAGTAGGCCATCTACTGGCTGGTATAGTAAAGGTAAATCACAATATTTAAATGCTACATGAAACAGAAGTACCTGCATGAACTAACAAAATAAAATATTTTAAAAAGAAACAGGATGTTTATGTGTCTGTGATTATTCGCTCTCAGCAACATTGTGAAAAAGTCTGTGATATGGGAAAACTTTCTTGCCGATTCTACGAGAAAATAATACAAACCACATGTCCTTTTACCACAAATGTGAAGGAAAAAATAAAATAAAGATTGATAGAAGTCACTAAGAAAAGTTAATGTGCCATATTCGATGAGTTCTAATTAATATCACAACATTAATAATGTCCATTTTGACTATCCCATTCCTGAGAAAAACCACCCGAGATCTTTTATAATGCCTGGTCAAAAAAGTGCTTGATAAATTTTAAATTGTCACAAAGTACCTGTGAGTTACTCTTCTGGGAATCCACAAGACTGACACTATCCACTATAGTCGATCAATAATCTCGGCTTGATCACGAGGTGCAGCATGTGACCAAGATAACATGTCAGAAATATGACAGGGAGTTTAATGACAGTGACTAACTGAAGCAATGTAGTGTAAATTACTTCTGGGAAATGCTATTTTTAGCATGGGAATTTCCAAAAGGTCAAGCATTTTCATGGATATTATTGACTGATTATAAAAATGAATTATGCATTAGGGATTTAATGTTTGTGCCAACTACAGACATTTTTCACCACAAATGGCGCACAGTACTAAAGATTTTGTCCCAGGCTTTCAAAAATATGCATAAATAATGCAAAAATGCACTCTAGATGCAATACTGTTACTAGGCATTATTGGTAATCAAGTAGGCATAACACAATTAAATTCACCACATAATGCCCATAAAATGAGGTTCTAAAACCTATATTCTATCTTATTTAAAGATTAATTTTTTTGCAGCACTAGCAACATCACTTTTGCTGTACAAAAGAACTACTTCGTGTATATAGCAAGAGCTGATATAACAAGAAATTGCATAAAAAGTATGTTTTCCCTGCCAAACTGAAAATTCATTTTCAGAGAATTTTTTAAAACAAGATTCATATATAAAAACCTAACTCCTTATTACCCGTCCACTTCATTATAAACAAAGTTTACTGTGATTTAAAAAAAAAAAATTGGGCACCCTCCTCGAAATATCATTCACACAGCATCTTGAAATAACAAGAGTGTAATCAAACATCACATAGCTCACTTCGACATTGACTAGTCTCCAGTAGCCATTGTAAACATTATCATGCAGAAAATAAATTCAGACTAAAGTGATCTTGGCACCTTCTCTAACAAAAATCTTTCATCTTTAAATTTAAATTTGACAGCCAGCAGTACATAGTTCATACATCAATAATTACCTTGATTAACCACTTTAGGTGAGGCCTCAGATGCAAAACATGCAACATGCAGTCCACTCACCTAATTTGTATAATCACTCAATTACACAATACACAGTTAACCTGCATAGAGTAACATATCACAATATACAATGTATAGTCATTAAATTAATATGGAAAGTCTACAACTGAATAAACATATTGATTCCTACTTCCAATTGCATTGGTCCAAAAGGGCACTCTGAGTAGGCTAGGACATATATATACAGTCTAGCATAGTTGAATCAATGTGATCACAAGCACAAATACATAACCAATGTTAGTAAAGCATAAAATGAAGGTCACAGTGACCTTCTTTGGTTTTAAGGGTTTAGTAGTAACAGAGATACATCTAATTATCAAATTTCACGATTTGAACATATACAGCATCCAAGAAATTAACTTTTACCACAAAATGTGAAGAAAGTCACTTAGAATGAAATATAGGTCACAGAAACCTTTTGGCAAAAAGGATGTAGAACTTATCAAGATGAATCCACTCACCAAGTTTCATGATTCTAGGTAGGATAGTATGCATATAACATTACAAAAACTCAAGTGGTCATGAGCTAAATACAAAAACTTAACCAAAGTAAAATATGAAACAGACTTCATGATTAACCTCATCTGTTGTAAGGTTAGATGCATATCATAAATTTCACAATTCTAGCATGAACAGTGCCTGTGAAATGAACATCAAACACAAAATGTAAGCCAAGTCAGAGGAGCATTAAATATGGTGGATACTGACCTATTATTTTAATAAGGGAGTAGTACTCATAAAGACACATTCCCAAGTTCATGATTCTGTATAGGACAGTATGCACAGAGCATGCAAAAAACATATGTGGTCATGAACTAAATGCATCAACCTCCCTTAAGCCAGTAAAATGTGAAATGTAGGTCACAGTGACCTTTTTTGTTATGGGTGTAGTATGAAGAGCAGTGTATACAATCACTAAGTTCAATGATTAAAGTATGAACTGTAAAAATGTTAAATATTGAACCAAAGTCAGAGAAATGTGAAATATGGGTCATAGTGACCTACTTTTAAGATGAGCATGTAGTACTAATCAAGATGCATCCTTTTGACAAGTTTCATAATTCCAGGTGTAGCAGTATAACACCAATGTGATCGGGAGCTAAATGCAAAAAGGGAACATAAGCCTGTATAATATTACATGTAGGTCACAATGACCTTCTTTTGCTGTATAGGTATGTTACTAATAGGGATGTATACAACTTAGTCTGATGATTCTGGCATGAAAAGTGCTTGAGACTGAACCCAAGACAGTTAAACATGAAATATAGGTCACAGTAACCTACTTTTGTGAGGGTGTCATACTCATAACAGTATATATACAGGGTACATATAAAAAAAAAACTCAGGTTATAAGCAAAATGCAAAAACGTAACCTAAGCCAGTAATATGTGAAGTGTAGGTCACTGTGACATTCTTTTGCAGTATGGGTGTAGTACTAACAGAGATGCATTCAAATATCTAGTCTGATGATTCTAGCAGGAACAGAACTTGAGAAAAAAGCTTAAAAAACACAATATACGAAATGTAGGTCACCATGATATTCTTTTGTGGTAAGGGTTTGGTACTAATAGAGATGCATACAATCATCTAGTTCAGGAGTGTCAAACTCATTATCTATGGCAGGCCAGATTTGATATGAATAGTAATAAATAATAATAAACAATAATAATAAATAATGAGTCTGGCGGGCCATATATGTTTGACACCCCTGATCTACATACCTGCCTACCCCTACCGAGGTATAAGCGTAACCTAAGTGGCAAAAAAGCATAATCTGAGCATAAAAAGCATAATAGATATATTAAATGCCATAATTACAATAAACTGTATGAACAATGAACGGTTTAGTTTTGCTACTAACCTGGATCATCATCTAGTTTGATGATTATAGCATAAAAAGAGCTTGAGAAATAAACTTTAAACACAAAATTTAACCAAACTTAGAGAAACAAGATATATAGGTCAGTGACCTACTTTTGTAATGAGAGTGTAATACTCATCAAGATGCATTCCCTCACCAAGTTTCATGAATCTAGGTAAAACAGTATATATACAGAGTGCAAAAACCTATTTGATCATGAGGAAAATGCAATAACTTAAGCCAGTAAAATATGAAATGTAGGTCACAGTGACATTCTATTGTGGTAAGGGTGTGGTACTATCAGAGATGCATACAATTATAAGTTTGATGATTCTATCAGGCACGGAGCTTGAGGAATAAACTTAGGCCAAAAAATATAACTAAAGTCAGTGAAGCATGAAATATAGATCACAGTGACCTACATTTGAGATGAGGGTGTAGTACTCATCACGATGCATCCACTCACCAGTTTCATAATTCTAGGTATAACAGTATTTATACAGTGTGCAAAAACCTGAGCTAAATGCGAAAACTTAACCACAAATGTACAACTAATATACATATATGTACAAATTCAGCTCCCTCAGCCCCCCTACCCTTGGTGTAGGTGCTATAAAACCTACTACAACCTGTTGCCTAGGACCTAGGATGAAAGAATGGTTGACATTCAGTGAGAGTGTACATATCGTATATGCTTTTTATTTGTGGGGATGCCGATGTTGACACCAGGGGTAGTACAGTATCCTAGCTATACTTTGCAGAGGTGAGCTAAAATTAGAATTTTGGAATACTAAACCTCCTGAAAACTGAGAACTTCTCTTTTCCATATATGTTTTTTTTTATCCCAATTAATAACAAAAGTTCTGAATAATGGATTATATTACCCTGAGTAGCAAAGCCTTATACAAGGCAGTCTTAGGGAAATTTTCTCATTTGCAGTTAAAACAAAACTAGCACCATATTATTTGAAACTTGCTGAGGATGAAACACAACCTGTCAAAATGTCAGCACGGAGTAGCTCAGTTAGTAAAGCATCAGAGTTGTAATCCAAGCTTTGTGAGTTTGATACCTGCCAAGGTCACCCTGAGATGGCTGCCTCAATGTGTCCTTGACAAAGGCATTGAGTTCTCATTTCCTCTTCATGCTATAGCCAAATAAAGTGCTGGAAGAACCATTATATACATGTACCAAGCAAAAACAATAACACTAAAAAGCTGACATTCTGTAACTTTATTGAGAGAAAAGAACAAATCATCTAGTTTTTAATTTGTTATTGGTATTGATTTTTCTACTAGCGTGCTAAATTTCAATAAAACAACTGTACTAGAGATTTATGCTGAAAAAGATTCAAAAATATGGGTCATGGTGTAATACTGTCACAAGGGCTGTCGATGCCAAGAAAGCAATTTCTATGTTTTGCTTGCTTTTGCAGTACAGACAATAGAAACAGTTGCAACATGAGACATCTTCCCTTTGGACAATATGATATCATCCTTTAATACTGATGACAATATGATTTCATCCTATAATACTGATGACAATATGATATCATCCTATAATACTGATGACAATATGATATCATCCTATAATACTGATGACAATATGATATCATCCTGTAATACTGATGACATGTAGCAATTTCTAATGTCAAAATGTTGTTGCATTGTGAATTCAAACTGTTGTATCTCTGGTAGTATTCATGATATGAAACAAACTGCACAAAATGTCAATTTTATGCCCAAAGGAGCTTTATCTTATGTCACTGCTCAAAATCCAATATGACTGTCTCTCTTCCTAGATATGAAATTAAATTTAGCAAAAATTGAATGATCTGAATTCATCATATTTATGGGGAAAATATTAAGAAAATTCCTGTGAAAAATAATGTTGGGCATGTTTCTACTGATCTTTTCATTTATCTGGTTGAGTTAGGTAGATAGGTAGATTGGCTGATGAATGGATGGATAAAGAACTAAAGAAAAATATACAAATATATGAACAGGTGGATATGCAGTATATATATATATATATAAAAAGAAAGCAGATGAATAGTGAATGTAGAGCACAGTGTTTTGATGGCAGGTACATTTCCTGAATGTTGTATGAAACATGAAATACCATGGAACACTTCATATGAAAATGTTATACCTTTTCCTCAATGACATTAGCTACCCCCTCCACCTCCACTAGTTCTGTGTTCTTTTTGTCCAGTTTGACTGCCATGTGACTGTACAGGTTGTGTACTGTGTGGTTGAAAGAAGCCCTGTCACCTGTTATCATTAGTACTGGGCACCTGCGAAAGAATAACTGATTCATTCATTCATCTCTTTATTAATTCCTCAATATATCTTTGCACATAAATCTAGTGTTTGAGGCTCACAAAAAGGACTTGAATTTGTTTGATGTCTATTTTCATAACTATTTGAAATATTTCCCAAGTTTGTCATAAACTTTTCTCTGTGAGACTGTGTGAAACCCATGAAGCACAGTTGGTGTCAGCAACAGTACTGTCTTTTGATTTTGTAAAGGATGAGATAGACTGATGTACATGTATTGCAGTCTGTCTTTTCTTCATTCAATTCTTTAAATAAACAAAAAAAAAAATAAAAGGAAAAAGTATACTGTAATTCATAATATTTAGCATCATTAAATTCTTGGCATAAATTTATGAAATAAATTTTTTGCAATCTGATCATCTGCAATATAATATTGTTCAAGAAGGTTGCTGGTAAACAGATTTAATCTTGACAAAGATTTTAGTTCTGTCACTAAATTTACTACAATTTTGTGGAAATGTGTTTTACAGTATTTCCAGGTTTCCAAGGATTTTTTTTCCCCAACTGTCGATATCTCGAACAAAGTTTGAGTCACAAATCAATGAATACTCACTTCAGTTTCCCAATTTGTTCAGCTATGTTTGTGCGCCTGAAAAAGAAAATACTTGCAATAGTCAGAATTACAATTATAATTTTTTAGATTTTTTTACAAAAAAGCTATGTTTTTTTTACCTATCTTTCTTTGGTAGAAATTTATCCTTATATCTTCTGTATCTAGCTATTTGAATTATATCTGTTTTTCTGTTATATTATTTACTATTTGCCTACTGCTTCTCTTTTAAAAGCTTCTTCTCCTATTGGTTCTATCTTTAGATATCCACTTGAGGGTAGTATTTTTATGTAATGGCCAATAAATCCCCAAAATAGGTCACAGATAACCAGTTTACTTGTTTATTGCATGATGCAGCTATACTGCAAACTTTGTGAAATAAATTAAAAGATACTTCAATAATTAGACCCGTTGGTTAAGAAATGTTGAACTCTGAAAAGTGGGTTAAATTAACCTAGCTTTTCTGTGTGACACACTTTCATTTCGAGAGGAAACTGTACTGCATGTATGGTCTCAATAGGTTTGTCAAGATAAGTTACAGCTGGAGACCAGAAAGATATATTCATGGATGGATAAAAGGAATCTTACATACGTCTGCTTCTGGAACCAGAGTAAAAAATGTAAACCTAGAGATATGTATATCCTAAATTTAATACACAGCAAAGAATTTTACTGCCATCATATCAAAATAATAGTATTAATACATGTACAAATATCTGTCTAAATATTATCATGGACCTACTTCATGAAAGACTGGACAAAGCGGTTAAGGTTGACAGGATTAATTTTGCTGCGAAGTTTTTCTTGGAATGTCTCAAGCACTCGATTCAGTTGTTCAGCATTCTCAGCCTTCTCAAACTGTTAAAAATTCAGAATGGTTCAACATGTATTCATTGAAATACTGTTTGTCAACATATAAATTTGATCTGCTTCAAAGAAGAAGACTATGATAAATACTATTTTATGTTGACATTCGTGAAGATTATTAAAATAAACTGACAAATAAATATTTTTCAACACACATTTATTGATAATTCATTACCACAATACTGTATTTAATATCACTATATATAACAAACATAACAGCTGATCACAAAGAAATAACAGCACTAAAAATAGTCCTGCAGCATTAGTATCAATAAACATCAATGCAAGAAAAGCATTTTGCCTTCGTTCTTCAAAATGCTAATTAAATTTCTCATTTTATGAAAGTTATAGCATTTTAATTCAAATCCATGCATTGAAATTTGATATGTTTGTAATATGCATTGATTTGGGAGCACTAAATTATACAAAACACATGCATAAGGTATTCATTTTTTTAAATACAAATAAACTTTTGATAAACACATCTTGTAAATATTTCAATTCTTGTGTGTATAAACATAAGAATGTAATAAAACATTTAAGTGTATAATACACAGTATGTGAAAAAATGTTCTTGATATGTCCTTGGTTAAAAGATGTAAACTAATGTGCTAGCAGTTTTAGGAAAAATTGTCCATTAGAATATTGTCATTTACAAACTTTGGCTGATTAGATATCACATGCCAATTTTTTAAAATTATCTTAAGAGTTTTGGTATTGCTCATGGTTGCTATGAAATGCCCAACTTCCTTTGTTTAGCACTATCGATTTTATTCACCTTGATTGATGTGCAAATGACCTGTTCAATTAGCATATCTTTTCATTACAGAAGATGGTGCCATGGTAAAGTGTTTGTGCTTGAATACCTAGCTACCTATAGTACTGGAGTTTGTATTAAAATTATCTTTCATTTGAGAAAAGTTATATCATATAATACATATGGTTCTGTATAAAATAATATTTTAACCTTTTAAGGGTAAAAAATAGACATCAACCATCATAAAAAATTAACAAATTATCTATTATATTAATTAAAATACTTTTAATCAAGTAACTATTTAACTGGAAATCTAGTAATGCTAATCATAAATGAACAAGTGTCTGCTTAAGAGGACCGTAAATGGTACATTAAATGCATGCCAAGTGGTAAAGAGTATTATTATACTTCTTTATGTAAAAACTCTTTTCCTGATTGAATACTTCACCTTTTTCAATTCAAAATCAATAGGTCTTGAATCCATCCTAAAATTTTGGTCAAGGTTAAAGACATACACAGAACTCAAGCTATTTTGTGGAAATTATTTTTATTCTTTAAATCTTGGTGACCTCGATATTTGACCGACTGACACAAAAATCAATAGGTGCCTTTTCTCATCTCAAACACAGGCCATCCACAAAGTATGGTCATGGTTTGTGGCATGGGACTTGAGTTTGTGGAAACCATTTTCCTTCTTGGAGTCCATCCAACCTTGACCTTTAATCAAACTCATTATGTTTCTTCCTCGTCTCAAATGCAAGCCACATATAAAGTTTAGTCAAGGCATGTGATACAGAACTTAAACAGTTTTGTGGAAATTGATTTTCCTTCTTTTTGTCCCTGTGATTCTGACCTTCGACCTTTTGACCTAAAATAAATAAACATCTTTCTGGTCTCAAGTACAAGCCATCCACAAAGTTTGGTCAAAGTAGGTGATAAAGAACACAAGATATCATGCAGAAACCTTTGACCTTTTGACCCAAACATCAATAGGCATCTTTCTTATCTCAAATGAAAGCCATTTACAAAACTTAACAAAGATATCTGGTAAACAACTTTTATTGTGTGGAAAATTTTCTTTCAGTCTCTGACCTTGACCTTTTGACACCAAAATTAACAGGTTTCTTCCTTGCCACAAAAGCAAGCTACTTACAAAGTTTGGTAATAGTCATGGCAGAGAACCCGAGTTATTGTGTGAAAACGAAAACGGGAACAGATGAATAGATGGACAACATTATAACACGATATACTCTGCCTTATGCCACGCATATCAAATCCATTTTAAAATTTATTTAGAAATCAAATATTTCTCAAGAGTTTCACTTTAGTTTGTTAATAAAAATAGTTTTTTTTGTATGTAACTTTTCAATGAAGTCTTAAAAATTTCATTTGGATGAAAGGTGTGAGATTATTTTTCCTTTTTAAATCTGTTTAATTCAAACCTGGAAGCAAAACAACAATTAAGTTGGAAGATGAAACTCTGGGTTATTCACATGCCATGCTTTTGAGTAAGCTCTGTCTTTGCTGAAGAAGCCAAAACATGCAACAACAAACAAAAAAAAAAAGAAAAAATGCTGTGAACTTTTTTTTATTTTGCTAGGTATGAATTTCATGGATTTGTGAATAATTAAATTTCTTTGTTTTACTGTAATTCCAAGGTTTGTGAATGGATTCTGTTTCCACAGAAGGGATCCTACTGTTTCCACAGGAGAATTATTGTTTGTTGGGTCTTTAAATTGATGGTTAGTAGCAACCACAAAATCCGTGAAAATTGTTATCCCATGAAAAAAAGTGACTTTACAGTACTCCAATTATAGGGATCAAAAACTTGACTTCCTGCTAGGGATATCTAGGTTATTTTTGTTGAAACCCTCTATCTGAAAACAAAACACTGCTCAAATTTGCTTATCAACATCTACTGCTGCATCTTGTTCTAGACAAATTATGAACAACATGAAAACTAGATTACTTGGATTTTTCTGTTTTCATCCATAAGGAATTAATACAGTGGGGCTTCACTATTAAGTGCCTCAGGATAACCTGGTCTCTGATATAACATGGTCTCTGATCAAACCTGGTCCCTGATATAACAAAGTCTCTGATATAATATGGTCTCTGATATAACATGGTCCCTGATATAACATGGTCTCCGATATAACATGGTCCCTGAAAAAACATGGTTATTGTTGTTGATCAGATAGCTGAATTATAATTTTTGGCCTTGGACCAGGTATTCTTAGCTGCAGAAATGTCTAAGTATTTGTCGTTTCTTGAAAATTTAACCACAATATTTTTTTAAAAAAAACAATCTTCAAAAATTAAGTCAGTTTGTTGTTGTTGTTGTTTTTGTTGGTTACGATGGCACTTTTAACACAGTATTGGCTATATCATGCCAAGGAAATGTGAATTAAGTGACTTTCCCAAGGACACACCAAAGCAGAAAAAGAGAAAGTGTCAGAAAGAACCTTGAAAAACAACTGTGAAAAATTCATAACTTAAAAAAAGGCAACATTTTCATGAAATTCCAAAGTGAAAATTAGATGCTACAAATTCAAACATGTATTTGTTAAATTTTCATTTTCTTATTTAATGTTAATAACAAGTGCAAAAGCATGCTAGTCAATATTATCACTACAATTATTGAAATGACTTTTTTTAAAACTGAGGCCATTTAATATTGTTTAAACTTATGCTAAACATTACTTTACCCACTGAGTTAAAGTTTAATGAGGAAATATTACCATTTTGTTCAAATTTGGCAGAGACTCAGGTAAATACAAAAAACATAAGTGACAAGGAGGTGGTATTCAATTCAGATAAAGTGGATGAATGTGGGGATCTCTCCTTATAGAAACAAAAAATACAAATATCAGAATGAATTCTATGCAAAATGCTTCAATTTTTTCCATGGAAACTGTTCCAAGAATAAGGAGACATACAAAATATTTGATAACACTAATCTGAGACACACAAGAAACTTATTTTAGAATCTAACTGAGTTTCTACTGAAGTCTGTATTTTAACACTTCATACATATTGAAGAGAAAGAAAGGAAGTACATTAACTCATCTATCAGACAAAAAAGTATCTTTTTCATCATGCCAGTTGAAATTTTAAACAATTTAGGAAAAAAATAATACAAAAAAGACCTTATAAGAAAACACTGCTTAAAAAAATAAGAAATGGGTGAATGAAGTGCTAAGAAAATGGCAAAGTGAATCCTTCAAAATAACTGTACGTTTTACTTTTGATGAACATTATGAAATACTAATTCAGACAGTACTTTCATGTCCATACAAGATGGTAGAGTACTTGCTGATTTTATGTTCACTGTATCTTAGTTTTTCACTTGCTAATTCTGGAAATATTTTATGAGTACCGTCTACACTTGCTTATAAGTGGAGTCCAACTGCAAACAACATGGAACCCTTATCTGCCATCACATAATGCGCTGGCATATCAGGGTCTATGTTGTTTGTTCTATTGATTATTCTTAACAAAACTGCATAGACCCAGATCTGCCATTGCATTATGTGATGGCAGATCTGGGTCTGTGCAGTTTGCAGTTGGAGTGGACTTATAAGCAAGTACAATTGCTAGCCTAGATAAAAAGAACCTGTAAGTTGTATTTATCCATGTGTAATGTTAACTACAAACACTGTAGACCCAAATCGGCTATTACAAAAGGCGTTGGCAGATCAGGATATAGACTATTCCATTTAAAGGCCAAGGTTCAATACCAGTCGCTTAAAGGGGTAGGTAGTATATGTTACATATTAAATTATGATTAGTTAAGTAGGTTGAACTTAGTTACCTAACTGTATCTAACAAGGTATAACTAAGAAAACACAGAATTAATCTCCCTCTATAACCAATTAACAAAGACAGGTGCTCAATTAGGTGTTAAGAATCATTGTGTCAGCTGGTTCCCAATGCCAAACAGCTGATCAGGACCTAATTTCAACAACATGTCTAAGGAACAAAATCAATGCTTCAGACATTTGATTGGTCAATTTTAAATCAGACTTAAATTTCATCCAATCAGATTGCTGGAATCCAGATTTAACTCAAAGTCCAGACCTAAGCTCCGTTGGTAAATCCAGGCCAGATCTTAATAAGGAGTTTTGTCAATGGGAGTCAAAAAAAGACTGAAGGAAAAAGCCTAGTAACCCACTCCTCTTTAAAGTGGGACCTTGACCTTTAAATCATAAATAGAACCAACAACTTACACCCTGATTTTGCATCATGCACTGTAACGGCAGTTCAGTGTTTATGCTGTTTGTATTTGGGTCCATTATACACAAGTAAACATGGTACTCCCCATGAGGAATGTTCTGAAACTGATCCATGATTAAAACGAGGCCATTACTGGGGCCTTGCATAAATTAAACTTAATTGTGAATACTGCAGAGCCATTTAATTTTATGGGTATTAATTTTTCTGGTTTTGAGAAGAAAGAAAAAAAACATTTTCTGCAGCACTTGATTTGACGAATTCAGACAGGCACCTATTGTTTCCATGGCAGAATCACTGTTCATTGGGACTTTGAAATTGTGGTTTGCAGCAATTGGTATCCCACAAACAACTGTGAATTCAAAGTATTTAAATACCATTTTAATCACCACTGATTTGTATGAGCCTAACATTTTTTATTATAACCAACAGGTTACTTTATCAATAATTTTTGTATGAAATTAGCATGGCTGTAGGTTTGTCATTTAAGTTAGCAGTTTCTGCTAACATCATAGTTTTTAGTCTCAATTTTTTCTACACATATCATCATCATCATCATCAATTCATAAAATATAATTCAGTGATCATATCTTTAATGGAAAAAGTTTTATTATGGTCACTGAAGAACAAGTTTTCCATGAATTCAGGAATGGAAAGCATAAAAAGTATCTAGATGAGAGACCTGTAGTGTAGCATAATTTTCACCAAATCTTCTCTGAACTTTACATATATATGCATGATACCGACTAATGTTCATCAAAAGATATATTGAGAAAATTGGTACAAAAATATTTCTCTTATTTAATGGGCAACTTGTTGTAAGAAAAAAAAAATGTGACATTGATAATAGTTTTACTTTACCTCTGGTTAAATCTAAAGCATGAAGAGAAGAACATGACATAGAGTTGAGATGTAGGTAATTAGCAAATAGACTCTACACTATGTGGCTGTGTAACCTGTTTTCTGAGATCATGTAAAATGTTTACCGTATATACTCGTGTATAAGCTGCGTCCAAATGCAAACAAAGACTCGGATCTGCCATCGCATAATGTGCCGGTAGATCAGGGTCTATGTTGTTTGTTCTATTGATTAGTCATTACAAACTGCATATACCCAGATCTGTTGGCGCATTATGCGATGGCAGATCTGGGTCTATGCAGTTTGCAGTTGGTATGGGCTTATACGCGAGTTACGGTATTCTTTTCTTTTCATACAGTAATACTTCATCATGCTAGTTTCAACGATAACAGTGTTATATCAAGGACTGTTACATAGAGGCACTTTACTGTGAGGAACCAATGTATTTCCTCTTAATATTGTACTAACTACATGCTTTTCTATGAAGGAATCAGAAATATACAAGTGCAAAAATAACCTGAATCAATGGAATATAATCCATCATTTTACTTTATAACATGTTTACACATATAATAAATTAATGTCAATAATTTGTGTTCTAGTACTTGATTGATATGGAATGCATTAGAAGAATTACTGTATGTAACGATGAGTATTTTCTGATATGATTATATAAGGGAGTATATATGATTACCGGTATACTTGTTAGTTAACATGTTTAGTGAAATGTAAAGATTAGGACTGTTCCCGAGGCCTTTGCCAAATGTTATTGAGTAAAATGTAATGATTAGGACTGTTCCTGAGGCTTTTGTCAAATGTTGTTGAGTAAAATATAAAGATTAGGACTGTTCCTGAGGCTTTTGTCAAATGTTGTTGAGTAAAATATAAAGATTAGGACTGTTCCCAAGGCCTTTGCCAAATGTTATTGAGTAAAATGTAAAGATTAGGACTGTTCCGGAGGCTTTTGTCAAATGTTGTTGAGTAAAATATAAAGATTAGGACTGTTCATGAGGCCTTTGTTGAATGTTGTTGAGTAAAATATAAAGATTAGGACTGTTCCTGAGGCTTTTGTCAAATGTTGTTGAGTAAAATATAAAGATTAGGACTGTTCCTGAGGCCTTTGTTGAATGTTGTTGAGTAAAATGTAAAGATTAGGACTGTTCCTGAGGCCTTTGTCAAATTTTGTTGAGTAAAATATAAAGATTAGGACTGTTCCTGAGGCCTTTGTTAAATGTTGTTGAGTAAAATATAAAGATTAGGACTGTTCCTGAGGCTTTTGTCAAATGTTGTTGAATACAATATAAAGATTAGGACTGTTCCTGAGGCCTTTGTTGAATGTTGTTGAGTAAATTATAAAGATTAGGACTGTTCCTGAGGCCTTTGTCAAATGTTGTTGAATAAAATATAAAGATTAGGACTGTTCCTGAGGCCTTTGTCAAATGTTATTGAGTAAATTATAAAGATTAGGACTGTTCCTGAGGCCTTTGTAAAATGTTGTTGAGTAAAATATAAAGATTAGGACTGTTCCAGAGGCCTTTGTTGAATGTTGTTGAGTAAAATATAAAGATTAGGACTGTTCCTGAGGCCTTTGCCAAATGTTGTTGAGTAAAATGTAAAGATTAGGACTGTTCCTGAGGCCTTTGCCAAATGTTGTTGAGAGATAAGATTTACATATAATTTTAAAAAGTAACACAATAAGAGAAAATTATTAACTTGCACCAAACATTTCCTCAGAGCAAAAAGATGCCATAATTTAAAGAAGAAAAAAATACAATTTTAGTTAAAATGTATGTAAACATTAAAAAGTGAATGATTCTGAACTGAGTAATATTTTAATGAAAATAAATAAGAAGAATGCATGACTACAGGAATAATCTAGAATTACATACATGAAAATAATTATGCTAATATAGTACATCATATAACAATGCACAGAATAGCTGCAAGCACACAAACAAATACTATTACCTGTAAACTACTGCAGACTTCAACTAACAATTTATCAGAATAGGCCTTGTAATGCCATTTATATATTTTTGCACAATTTATTATATTTGTAAAAATAGATCAATTCCTATGGTAACAGGCAAAGTTGCTTATACAATAATATTCTGGTTACCATGGTACATCCTTCTTGTAAGACATCCATCAACTTGGCTGTCATTTACTTAACTTTGAAACTGAGATAAAGTGACAATTCCAGTCTGTTTCAGCTATTATTAAAGTCAGAGGCATGAAAATCATTACAAACATAAATAATGAAAACAAAATTCACAAACAATATACTCATAAAAATGTTTCCTAATGTAATAACCTTTACATTAATTTTTGTGGTCCCATTAAGGAATCATGTGCATTCAAGGCCAGTGTGATTATTCTAAATTGAAATCTGCATGTAGCTGCATAAGATTTGCATTCTACCATTGCTTAACTCACCGATGGCATGTTCTATACAACATAAAAACAATATCAACATCATCACAGGCAACCTCCAAAGTATTTAATTAATTATCATGTTTCTCAAAGACTTGCTTAATTAATCTAAATTCATCAACTGAAGTTTGAACTAAGTCAAATATTTCAAAATCTGTTATGAAGAATACATAGGAATAATTTGTATTAGCCTGAAATTATTTAACTTGTTTGACATAAAGATAACACATGCCTTAATAAGTGCAGATTTCTCAAGCTTGACATACCTCAAGGTGGGAAGCTGTGGTTAAAACCATCTTGATTTTTGAGGAACTTGGAATTATGCACATTTAATATCTCATTACCACTTAACTTTATAACTTAAATCCAAATCCAAAATAAATCTAACATATGCTTTATTCAGTGTGACCATATTGAGAAAGACAAACTGCAGTGATCCCCCTCTTATACGCCACCCCTTCGGCAGCAGGAAAGTGGTCTTATAAAAAAGTGGTCATTCTAAAGGGGGATAATAATAAAGTAAGAAAGGCACAACTAATTTTTACATTTTATTATTTCATTCAAAAATGTCATGGAATCAGTATGATAAATCTTATATTGATGTAATTTAAAGTAAGCATGAATAATCATCAATGCAAAACCATTTGACAACCTTGTCAATAAAATCAGAATACCAACATCTAGCTGTAACTATCATTCTCTGACCATTCCGTTTCCCCACTACTTTAGGATATTTGACTTATGATGCTTATTTTAATCTTTCTGATGTCAAATTTCTCAGCAGTGATCAAAGGACTCTCCCTCATTTCGTTCAGTAAAATGGCTTTCACTTTTCCTTCTAAACTGAGAATATCTGATGACATTCTGCACTCTTTGCAACAAATGATTTCTTCATTGGAACTATACTGAAATGCTCCGTGTTTACAAAGTGAGCTTGTCACGTGATCAACTAGTTTTAGTCTGGTACCCTTTAAAATACATTTCGTAATCTTTGAGAGAGAAACCATAACAGCCACAATACCATTTTTCATTTATGGCAACCAGGCATCATGCTGATTTGAGCTAAACAATACTGTCCTTCTCAACTGTTAGCTTTTGTCATCTTGATAATTATTGGTGGTAGTAATAGCCAGTAATTATCAAAGTGAGAAAACCTGTCATCTACAGAAATCACAGCAGTAAGGATAATCAAATGACTTACAGTACCTCTTTCTATGGATTAAAGTTACATAATGGAAGTCTCTTTTATTGGCATACCGAAACAAATGTCAATGTGTTGAACTAAGAAATCAACAAATATTTGTGAGATTTCTATCTATAAATTCCATTATGTGGCCAGTCATGAGGAGTAAATTTGACAGTTTTAACACTGATATGCTGGCTGCGTAAGAGAAGTGGCAATCCTAGAAGGATACTTTTGAACACAAATTCATTGGTGCCAATGTATTCTGGCATAAAAAAGCAGGGGGCTGCTGGTCAGGGGATCAGTGTACCTCCAAAAGTATAGAGCTCCCAACATAGAGAAGGAAGCTAACATTTCCAATCTGTATATACAGGCTGGGCCATCGCTAGTTTGCTCTGGACGAAATGGCGCCTCGGGCGAGCATTGCCCTTGGTGCTCCCCAGTCAGAAAAAGTACCGCAAACTCCATCAAATGGCATCGCCTCAGGCTAGGCGCCCAGGGCACTCGCCCGTATTGCCAGCCCCGAACAATGGCCCTGTATACAGGTGATGGGGACACTGTCTATGACAATATAGGTGTGTGTTTACTATGAAGAGCTTCAATTTCATGAAATTCACCAAAGTACCATTTATACTCGTGTAAAAGCCCATACCAACTGCAAACTGTATAGACCCAGATCTGCCATCGCATAATGCGCTGGCAGATCAGGGTCTATGTTGTTTGCATTTGGACCCGGCTTCTATGCAAGTATATACAGTAATAATTTGTTAAGTGTACAATGCAGGGAAATTATGTCGAATACAGTAATTTCCCACCCAGTCATAACATGTGGAAGTCATACAAAGGAATGTGGTGTCTTGGTATGTCATGCATCAGCATTATGAGGATAAAGGAAATCCAGGTATACCAGGGTACAAACTTTAGCCAGTAATATCATTACAAAGTTCTGGTTTGAATATAGCAACTCATAAAGATGATATACCGTATATACTCGCTTGTAAGTCCAACAGCAAAGTACACAGACTAAGATCTGCCTCGCAATAATGACTTGGCAGATCTGGATCAATGCAGTTTGTTTGGAGTAACCAGTAGAACAAACAACACAGACCCTGATCTGCTGGCACATTATGCAATGGCAGATCAGGGTCTATGTTGTTTGCTGTTGGACTTCACTAATTAGTGAGTATATATGGTATGTCTTGCCATTTCCAGGTAAGGTAAAATGTTTATTTTCAATTTAAAATTTATTAAATTCTTATTTCATGTAATTTTCGTTTTGAAGGTTATAAAACAAGTGAGGGATTCTGTATATACCACATGTGCTTTCAAGCTTATAGGAGTAAAAGTGATCCAGTTTTATACAGTTAACCAGTGATTAAGACTAAAACACGAATCCCTTGAAAGGACTGATGCTCTACTATCCAAAAATGAATTTCCAGGAATTGAAGATAAGACCATTTTTTCATTTTAACTGCCGAGTTTTTAAACCATCTGATATTCTTTTGCAATAACATTTTCAAATTAGCCACTGTGGCAGCCATACTGGATGTCAGATTGACACCATTTTCATTTTAGACAGACTAGACACCATTAGAAGACTTTTGGTGAAACCCCATGTTGATATGACCATCAATTCAGGATAAGTAATGACAAGATTTTCAATAAGTTTATTTGTGGTAGCCATATTTGATGTCAGATCATAACCAATTTCATTCAGGACCAACTAGATATCATAATTAGTCTTCTGGTGAAGCCCTATGCTGATATTACTTTCCATATAGGAGGAGTAGGAATAAAAAGATTTTTAAGATGGCTGCCATGGTGGCCATACAGGATGTCAGAACAGCTCCATTTCTGCTGAGTATCAACTAGGCATCATAAAAAGTCTTCTGGTGAAAACCCAATCTTGGAGTAGCATAACAAGATTTTCAAGATGGCAACTGTAGGTGGCCATACTGAATATCAGATCGGTACCATTTTTATTTAAGAGTAACTAGACACCATAATAAGTCTTCTGGTGAAAACCCCATGCTGATCTGACTTTCTGTTGTGAAGGAGTAGCAATAACAACATTTTCAAAATGGCTGCTGTGGTGGCCATATTGGATTTCAGATCAGCACCATTTTTCATTTAGGACAAACTAGTCACAATAAAAAGTCTTTCAGTGAAAACCCCTTACTGATATGAAAATCAATTCAAGAGTAGCGATGACAAGTCTTTCAAGATGGCCACTGTGGCATCCATTTTGGATGTGCAAGCAGAACCATTTTCATTTAGGGCCAACTTACAAATCGTAAGAAGTCTTCTAGTGAAAACCCCATGTTGATATGACTTTCCATTCAGGAGAAGAAGCTATAACAAGATTTTCAACATGGCGGAAATGGTGGCCATATTACACATCAGATTGGCACCATTTTCATTTAGGACCAACTAGACATCATGAGAAGTTTTTAGTCAAACCCCTATGTTGATATGACCATCCATTCAGGAGGAGTATCGATAAACAAGACTTTTAAGATGGCTGCTGTGGCAGCCATATTGGATGTCTGATCAGTATAATTTTCATTTAGGACCAACTAGACCTTGGGATGAATATGTGTGTTAAGTGTCATATTAATCCTCCAAGTAGTTTATGAGGAGGTGCGATAACAAACCTGTGCTAAAGAATGGATGGATGTCTGAAGATGGCCCATAAGCTTTTCTAGTCTATGACTAGTAGAGTAATGAGCTCCATGGAATGTGGTGTTTCACCTGTGGTCTATACAATACCGCAATATTGTTTTTAAAAATAACTTTTCATGGTTTTGCAAAAATGACATTTTTGTTGGTACTTAATTTGTGGATCGGGGAAGAGATCCTCTAGTTGCCACAGAAGAATCCTTGTATGTTTTGAAAATTTGTGGTTTTTTGAAACCCTGAAATCCCCGAAAATTGGTACTCTCCAAAATAATGAATTTACAGTAAGTAATGTATGCCTTCAAAATCTAACTTGCTAAAACTTTATTATGGAATGTTAACAATGATGCCCTCATCACTGCCAAAAAAGTACATGATGCATGTCTCATCATGCTTACACTGTTGAACCAAAAATTTACTTTTCGTGAGTAAGATCCCTATTATTTTCAAAATAAAATTTCTTGTTTGGGTAAGATCAATTTTCCATGACTCTTGGATATAAAACAAAAATTCTGTAGAATGTTAAACCTTGCCTGCTCGACTGTGGTATAATCCATAAACCTTGCAAAGTTGCTAGAGCAAGAAAAGTAGGTTAACATGACCTACTTTTGCCCATGGTGAGTAGTACTCTGCAAGATGAATACACTTGTCAAGTTTAATGACTGTACATACAACAGTGTCAAAGAATCTCTGAGTTAAATGCAAAAGCTATGTTGACACCTACAATAACAATGGGCCCAAGTGAGCCTGAAATCGCTCACCCGCCTTACATCACTTAACAGTTGACCATTTCACTAAGCAGGCTTATGCAGTACTGTAAGAACACAACACAGGCAAACTATCTCCCAAACTTTATAGGTTGTTGATTTTACCTATTTTACTATATCCTAATAAAAATTTGTTCTAAAGATAGTGGCATCATTGATATGCATAGTCTCTTGCTCATAATCAAAGTCATCCTAGATCTTGATGATATAAACTCATTTATCAAGTTTTATACAGACTGGAAGTGAAATATAGTGTCTCGATCTAAAGAGGCAACAAACTCAGCCAATCATATGCAAGGTATCTCAATAATATAGCCTATATTTGAAGTTGAATCAAAACCAGATCAAACAAATCAAGAGTGGCAACATGCTCAGCTAATCAAATGCAAGATCACCTTATTAATATGCATTGATCCGGTTCACTTTTGATATTGACCAAGATCTTGATGATATCAGGCCTTATTCCAATTTTGATCAAAACTGAATCAGAATTATGGCTTCTAGAGTGGTAATAAGTTCAGCTAATCAGATACAAGATTACCTCATTAAGATGCATGGATCTTGCTCATTATCAAAACTGTCCAAGAACTTGATGATATAAACATATATTCCAAGTTTGATCATAATGGGATCAGAAATATGACCTCCAGCGTGGTCACAAGCTCAGCAAATCAGATGCAAGATTACCTCATTGATATGCGTGGTTCTTGCTCATTATCGAACCCATCCAAGATCTTGATGATATAAGCCCATATTGCAATTTTGATCAAAATCAAATCAGAAATGTGACTTCCAGAGGGTTAACAAGCTCAGCCAATCAGATGCAAGATCACCTAATTAGTATGTGTGCATCTCATTTATTATCAAACTCACTTGAGATCTTAATGACATACCAGTAAGCCTATATTCCAAGTTTGATCAAAATCATATCAGAAATACATCATCCAGAAGGGTAACAAGCTCAGTCAATCAGATGCAAGATCACCTAATTAGTATATGGGGATTTCACTCATTATCTTAATGATATAAGCATTTATTCCAAGTTTCATCAAAATCAGATCAGAAATACAGCCTCCAGAATGGTTAGAAGTTTAGCCAATCAGATGCAAGATCACCTCATTTCTATGCATGGATCTCACTACCTCTCAAAGTCATCCAAAATCTTTATGATATAAACATATATTGAAATGAGATCAGAAATATGGCCTCCAGAGTGGTAACTAGCTTAACCAAACAGATGCAAGATCACCTCATTAATATGCATGGATCTTGCATGCTATCAAACTTGTCCAAGATTTAGAGGATATAAACCCTTATTCCTATTTTGATTGAAATCAGATCAGAAATATGGACTCCAGTGTGGCAACAAGCAATTGTTGATGGACAGATGCACCACACATGATTCCAACACAACGAATGATGCGAACAGGATCATACCATAAGCTCTCTTGGCCTTATAGCCAGGTGATCTAATAATGATGACAATAAGGCCTATGCTTTGCAGGTGAGACAACAAAATGGAAGTAGATCTTTTACTATAACTTGTGGTTTAAAGACTGAGATAGAGAAAATAAGTTTATGCTTGCAGATTCATGAGATGTCTAAATATTTAGTTAAGCACACCAAATTCAAACACTATATTCCGGTATATATGTTGACTAATATTTACATACTTAACAGTTTTAATGCATCAACATCATCATCATACAAGAAGTTTGTTAGCATTCATATAACATATACAGCTGATAAAGTCTTCATTCCCAGATACTTGCATCCTACCAAAGCAAGAGTTGACTTGCCAGTTACAATAGTTATGGTTCCTGTGAACATTTACTCTAGTGTTACTTTCCTTTCAGTAGGGCATTACAGACAATTTCCTTAATTGAGCCATATACATTTAACCATAATCTCAACCTGATATTAATCAAATTTGAAGACATATTACAGTCTACCAGAATTACACTCAGAACGCAAATGGAAAATTATTTTCTGACAATTTGTGCACAAAATTCACTTAGTCAAAGGACAAATTCATTGTTTTTGTCCCCCTATTACTGACAAAGAGAGGTAACACATGTGACAAATTTGCAACACATGGTAATAAAAGCAAACTGTATATATAGGTTTCAAAAATGGCAACCACCATCTGTGAGAACTGCTCCTTTTGTTATTCAGTTGCAAACTCCTTGACAATAACTAGCAATACATTGGTACAATTTCCACACAATATATGTACACTGTCACACAATATATGTATACTGTCACACAAGGCTTGCTAATCTTATTCTGTCTTAAGAATTTTCACTTTTGTAATGCTTATTTCACAGCTTCAAATGTGATTGCTATATTATGACATCATCAATATGATGTAACAGGTTACCTAATCATACTGTAGCGCTCTGAACCTTGGGAGAGATTAGAAATATGATGATAGAGTTGTGACTTCTGCCTCTTATTAAATAATGGAAAAGAAACATTATTGTACAATTTTAATAAATACAATACCAGTCCTGTCAAAGAAAATGAAAAGTATATGAGACCTTGAAAAAGAATCTGCAATTTAGGACCAGCTGTAAATTAACCACCGTATATACCATATATATATATATAAGCCTCGTCCAAATGCAAACAACACAGACCCTGATCTGCTGTCGCATAATGCGCCGGCAGATCAGGGTCTATGTTGTTTGTGCTACTGATTAGTCCTTCCAAACTGCATAGACCCAGATCTACTGGTGCATTATGCGATGGCAGATCTGGGTCTATGCAGTTTACAATTGGTATTGGCTTATATGTGAGTATATACGGTATGTCGGTCTTCTATTGTGGAAAATTGATATGATCTCAATAACTGTGTCAGACTAAAAAAATTCAATTACCAATGTACATTTTTCTGTTGCGTATTTTATAAGAGGAATCTATAATATTAAGCTTGTGTAAATTTGATGACTTTTTAAAAACTCGTTCAGCTATTTTTGTTATAGATGATTGGTGACAGAGTATTTTTTCCCATACTTTTCTATGTAACGACACTTACTTGGGGGTCTATTTTCAGCTGTTTTTATTTACTGAACTTGTCTTTTGCTCTGGATGTGTGAAAATTTCTAGGAATGAGACTTTCGGGAAAGCATTGTGCCAATCCCATGCTTTTCACTTATATTTACAACATGGTCTTGCAATCAAGAATTAGAATTACAGTGATCAGTGTAGAATTTGACCTCTCATCATAAATGCAATAAAAAAATGATATTCAATGCAATCTGATTAAACTTCAAAATCTCCGATATATTCAGTATATGGCACTTATAAAAGTTTATGATTTCATGACCTTTGGAATTCCTGGTCAATCTATTTTTAGTAGCATTCCAAATAACATTTTTCACTTTCTGAAATAAAAGAGCTGTCATTTGATTAGTGAATTAGAAGGTCAAATGTTACAGAACATAACTTGTATTGGTGCCTTTCAGTCCTACTTATTATAAGTATTTCTCAATTGATTGAAACTCAATGCCGTTCATATGGAAGGTTATTTGTAATTACCAGGTAATATTATGATTTCTTATGTAACATCCCAAAAGGTCTTCCACACTGTTCAGCTGTTTTTTGAAGATTAAAATGTTATTAAATGATAGCAAAGCTTTAGTCACAAACAATATATTTATATCAATATCAAACAAAAGATTCAATGCAAAATAATATCAAGGCATGCTTAACATCATTATAAAATAAAGAAAGTACATATATGAAACTGATAGAACAGAAAAAAGAACCTGTAGAGAAAAAATTAAGATTATAAAAGCCTTAACTCTAACAAAAATAAAAAAATTAATAAAGAAATGATGAATTACTGGCATCCTTATTTTAAATGACAAAACCCTCAGAATTTGACCAATGATTGGAGAAATAATCTTACAGTGAAGTTATAAATTACAAAATGTAGCAAAAGATATAAACATGTTCCAAAGCAATATATATAAAAGAATATCAGAATTATGCCACAGAGCTCAATGTTTTTTAAAAAACAGTTCCTGATGACCCAATCTTTTCAAGCAAACAGACTGTAACACAACAGACTATAATGCCATTTCAATCCGACTATAATGCCCCATTGAATGAAACAGACTATAATGCCCCTTCAATCAAACTATAATGCACGATGAATGAAATCTAATATGACAGACTATAATGCCCCTTCAATCAAACTGTAATAAAGGTCATGTCAGGCTATGCCTGCTACTGTAAGTAACAGTAGACAGTACTACCTGTGACTGCTGACCCAGATTGGACAGCTACACCTGGCTCCCTCTGGAAAGTCCTTTCTGGTGGATCAGGCGGCCAAGCAGATATGCTCATCCACCCCCCATGTAAAGGCAGATGGCAAGAGCTGTATGGACAGCGCAGGGCATTAGCTCAGGTGCAGCATTAGCTCAGGTGCAATAGGAACTGATGGTCATCCACTGCATCTGGACTCATCTCCAGATGTCTCTAGATTGTTGTGCCACTGGATTCAGACAGGCCTGGACGAGAGAGTGAGGTTGCAACTTTCCCTCACTTAAATCCAACTCATGTGCAAATCATGACATTATTTCCCTTCCCCCACCAGATACCTACAAGTCCTGTGGCAATGCAGCAGGTGTGGATACACTGGGAGCTGTACCTGCAGACCTGCACACAGGCGGCTTCGGGTAAAGGATCGCTTTTCACTGGATTGAAGCAGCAATGGAACTCAGCATCCCCCTGGGTGACTGAGCAGCTCTTTTTTAGGATCACACTGCTCACCTCCGTAGCACAAGAAAGGGGCTAGAAAAGGTGACCTAAACATTGCCTGCTTCACCTTATCCCTGGTCAGCATACCACGGCTGATGGGGATCTCAACTTAGCAGTAGAAAATCTAACAAGAAGACAAAGGTGACAAAACTCACCATTGGTGCCTGGAACGTACACACACTAATGAACAGTACATCAGCAGATAGCCCAGAGAGAAGAACAGCTCTAGTTGGTAGAGAACTGGCCAGATTCAACATCCAGATAGCAGCCCTGAGTGAAACTCGCCTAACTGAGGAAGGACAACTCACCGAAGTAGGAGCCAGCTACACCTTCTTCTGGAGTGGCTGCAGTAAAGAAGAGTGACATGAAGCTGGTGTTGGGTTTGCCATAAAATCACAGCTAGTTAGCAAGCTCACAAATCTCCCAATGGGCTTGAATGACAGACTAATGCAAATGAGACTCCCACTGTCTGGAAAAAGATGTGCAACTATCATCAGCGCCTATGCACCCACCATGACCAACCCTGATGAGATCAAGGACAAATTTTATGAAGACCTGGAGTCTCTTATTATAGATGTACCAAAGGCAGACAAACTCATCATCCTTGGTGACTTTAATGCTAGAGTGGGCACCGATCACCAGATATGGCCAGGTGTCATTGTCAAAAATGGCTTTGGCACATGCAACAACAACGGACTCCTCCTACTGAGGAAATGTGCTGAACACGACCTCCCAATCACCAACACAGTCTTATGCCTACCAAACCGCAACAAGACATCTTGGATGCACCCACGCTCCAAGCACTGGCATCTTACTGACTATGTCATCATCAGGGGAAGAGACATGCAGGATGTCTGAGTGACAAAGGCCATGAAAAGTGCAGAATGCTGGACTGACCACAGGCTCACAGTCTCAAGCTCAATATCCAGATTCAGCCTAGCAGATGACCACAAGGCAAAAAAGTGCCTGGAAAGCTTAATGTCTTCAAACTGAAACAGGAGATTGTGCACCTCAACTGGCATTTGTCAAAGAATTGTGCAGCCAGCTAGATACAATCGATATGAACTCCAAGAATGTCGAGGAAAACTGGGGATTCTTCAGAGACTCTGTGTACTCAACTGCATCCAAAACCCTTGGTCCAACCACATATAAATATCAAGACTGGTTTGATGAGAATGATGCTGCCATACAGAGACTTCTGAATGAAAAACATCCGCTACAGAAGGCCTATTTAGAAGACAGCACTTTATCATCTAAGAAGGCAGCCTTCAACAACATCAAGAGGACTGTCCAATGCAAACTCAAAGAGTTGCAAGACTCATGGCTGAGCAATAAGGCAGATGAGATTCAGTCCAACGCAGACATAAATGACATGAAGAACCTCTATGATGCTTTGAAGACAATCTACGGGTCACAGTCATCAGAAACATCTCCAATACTGAGTGCTGACAGTACTACAATACTCACTGACAAAGAAAAGATACTTCAAAGATGGGCAGAACACTTCATAAACATCCTCAATCAACAGTCATTTATCAGTGAGGAGGCATTTTGATTGACTGTCCCAAGTGAAAGTCAACATATCACTTGCTGATCCTCCAATGCTGACTAAACTGAGAAAGCAATTGACCTGCTGTCAAATGGCAAAGCACCTGGAGCAGATACTATACCAGCAGAAGTCTACAAAGCCGGAGGCTCACACATTGCACAGAAACTAACTGAACTCTTCCAGTAAATGTGGACTCAGGGAACTATACCACAGAGGTACAAGGATGCATTTATTGTCCACTTGTACAAGTGGTAAGGCAACAGACAATCCAGCGACAACCATTGAGGTATCTCCTTGCTATCAATAGCTGGCAAAATCATCACCAGAATTCTGCTGAATCGCCTTGTGGATCCATCGATCAAGGGCTCCTGCCTGAGAGTCAGTGGGGCTTCAGGAAAGGACGAGGGACCAAACATGGTGTTTGCAACTCGTCAACTCCTGGAGAAATGCCAGGAACAGAACTGCAACTGGTACATGACATTCATCAACCTGACAAAAGCCTCTGAAACAGTCAGCTGTAGAGGCCAATGGAAGATCATGGCAAAATTTGGTTGCCTAGAGAAATTCACCATGATAGTTCAGCAATTCCATTATGGCATGCTCGCTCATATCTTGGACGATGGCGAGTCATCTGAACCATTCCCAGTCACCAAATGAGTCCAGCAGGGTGTGTGTTGGCCCCAACCCTCTTCAGTATGATGTTCTCTGCCATGCTTACTGATGCCTTCCGTGACTATGACACTGGGATCGACATCAGATACTGGACTGAGGCAAGCTCTTCAATCTGGAGAAGATGAAGTTACAGGAACTGACTGTTCATGATTTCCTATTTGCCGAGGACTGTTCCCTGAATGCCAAATCTGAGCCTGACATGCAACAGAGTATGGACCATTTCTCTTCAGCTTGTGACTATTTCGGTGAAACAATCAGTATCAAGAAGACGGAGGTGATGCACCAACCTGCATCAGGAAAGCCTTACATAGACCCTACCATCACAGTAAATGGCCAAATCCTCTTGGCAGTGGACAAGTTCACCATCTCAGAGGCACACAGTCACGTGCAGTGCACATCGATGATGAAACCAACTGCAGAACTGCTAAAGCAAGTGTAGCCTTTGGCAGACTATGCGCAAATGTGTGGGAGTGCAAAGCCATCAGTTTACAAACAAAACTAAAGTCTACAAAGCCATTGTGTTACCGACCTTGCTGTATGCTTGCGAAACCTGGATCGTGTACAGATGCCATGCCAAGAAGCTGAACCATTTTCACATGGGCAGCCTAAGGAAACCGATGAGAATAAGATATTAGGACAGTGTTCCAGACACTGAGGTTCTCATACGGGCAGGCGTTCCAAGCATCTATACTCTGCTGATGAAATCACAGTTGAGATGGGCAGGCCATGTCACCAGGATGTCAGAAGAGTGACTACCAAAGATCTTCTATGGTAAGCCGAAGGAGGGAAAGCGATCTCAGGGTAGTCAGAAGAAATGCTTCTTAAATTCCCTCAAGTCATCCTTAAAACACTTCAACACTAACCCTAAGTCTTGGGAAGATCTCGCACAGGATCGCTCCACCTGGCACAGTCTCATCCATACCGGAGGTATAGACTTTGAACAGAGGAGAATTGCAAAGGCAGTGCATAAGTGCGAGCAGTATAAATCTTGGATATGCAGCATGTCCTCTATTGATCAAGCAAACATAAGCGGCATCTCCCGTCAAATGTGCCACAGAAACCAAACCAGTTAGTGATGTCATGGTCATCTTCAAACTTTATAGGACGAACAACAATGCCCACTAAATGAAATGTACTATGACAGACTATAATGCCCCTTAAAACAAACAGAATTTAACAGACTATAATGCCCCGTCATACAGACAGACTATAAAACTCCTTCAATCAAGAAGACTCTAAGACTATAATGAACCTTTAATCAAACAGACTATAATGCCCCTTTAATCAAACAGACTATAACAGACCATAATGCCCCTTCAAACAAACAGACAATAATGCCCCTTCAATTAAACAGACTATAATGCCCCCTTCAATCAAAAGACTATAACAGACTATATTGCCCTTCATATGTAAAGTTTTCCCTCCATTTATGCTTTATTTCAGCTGATAAATTTTCTTTAATTTTTCATACAGACAGGACTTTGTTCATACAGACAGGGCTTTGTTCACAGACAGGGATTTTTTTCTATTTAAAAGTTTATAAATTGTAGGTACTTAAGACACTTTAAATTATAGTAATCTGTGCACCTGAAAAATAATTATTAAACACTGCAAAAAAAGTAGACACAAGATAGTATTTAGATGAAATCCATGATTCCTGAAAAATTTCTTGCAATGCTACAGGGACCCCAGGTGGCTGAGTGGTCTAAGGCACTCGCCTTTATAGATCAGATATCTCACCTCTGTCCGAGTAAGTTCGAGTCTTGTACTCAACCATACGTGGTATGTGAGAAAGCCTGCCAGTAGATTCCTGTGGGTCGGTGGTTTTTCCCGGATTTTTCCCGGGTTCTTTCTCCACCAGATATACTGGCTGCCATGTATCATGTGCTGAAAAATGGTGTTAAACCCACAACAACAAACAACAACAGCAATGCTACATGTTGTAAATTAGGATTGTCTCAGCTTGAAACAGATCAAAAAAGAAAGATCACAGGGGAAAAAATTACAAATGAAATAAAATGATTCATTCTAAGTTTTAGCACAATCAGAAATATTTTTTTCAAGTCTGACATCAGTGTAATGAATTATAATTTTAAGAAAACAGATGAGACAGCTTCCCTTCTTGTATGTAATTCTATATTGTGCACCATCCTGACTTGTTGAAGCTTCATTGGAAAAGTTAGTAGACTGGCCAGTTATGGTAAGACAGGCAAGGTTACACTTTCTAGCTGAATTACATTGATTTCCACTTCTACATCTGATTCAATCTATTGATCTATGGTTCCAAATTTACATCACCATTCTTGACAAGTTTGATGGCTGTGCATTTCTTATGAAAGCCAGAACTTAGATTATTTAGTATGGAATAAGATCTTGTAGATTTGACCCTTAACATTTTAGTTTTCTTTCAAACACCACCAATCAATCTAATAGACACACAAGACAGAAAATACAATAAGTGTAATTTTTTGCATCACTACAACAACATTCTGGTATATCCAGATGATATCTGAACTAGATGTGCAATTATTTTGGACATATCAGTGAAACTTGAGCTACCAGTCAAAAATTGTGACATTTTGTAACTTCTCTCAAACATCAGTCAAAATCATTGACCTTTCAGTAATGGCAACACTTGGGTTCTTCTACTTGCATGCGGAATTTCTATTATAAAGATATGCTCCATGTATGACTTCTTAGACTGGGGTTTCAAGCCTGAGTTTTGTAATTCAAAGAATTATCAATCTTCACATACCAAGTTCTATATATTATTACCTTAACTGAATACTGTTGTGCTCAAATGTTTTTAGAATAATAGCTTTAGAATTAAGCTGTACTGATAAAATATAGTGAGTTTGAACCTAGTGAATTACAGTCCAACCTGCCATACAGTCAACTCAGAGAGTAAGAGAATGGCCTCCTAACATTGGTTGTATGTATTGAATTACAGTCCAACCTGTCATACACAGCCACATCTAAGAGTAAGAGAATGGCCTCCTAACATTGGTTGTACATATTAAATTATAGTCCAACCTGTCATACACAGTCAACTCTGAGAGTAAGCGAATGGCCACCTAACATTGGTTGTATGTATTGAATTACAGTCCAACCTGTCATACACAGTCAACTCTGAGAGTAAGAGAATGGCCTCCTAACACTGGTTGTACATATTAAATTATAGTCCAACCTGTCATACACAGTCAACTCTGAGAGTAAGCGAATGGCCACCTAACATTGGCTGTATGTATTGAATTACAGTCCAACCTGTCATACACAGTCACCTCTCAGAGTAAGAGAATGGCTTCCTAAAATTGGTTGTATGTATTAAATTATAGTCCAACCTGTCATACAGTCACCTGGTGGGAATAAGGAAATGGCCTCCTGACATTGGTTGTATGTATTAAAGTACAGTCCAACTTGTATGTATTGAATTACAGTCCAACATGTCATACACAGCCAACTCAGAGAGTAAGAGAATGGCCTCCTAACATTGGTTGTATGTATTATAGTCCAACCTGTCATACACAGTCAACTCTGGGAATAAGGAAATGGCCGCCTAACATTGGATGTACCATAAAAATGTTCTGTTCTTGAATAAACATTGTTTTATATTTTAAAATCCTCATTTTAGAATCTTTCTCTTTTGCATCTCATAATGACATAATGTGTGGTCTTCTCACATACGTGTAAGTTCCAATTTTGTATTTTGCAATAATTACATTCAATATTGTTCTATATTAAAATAAATGTTATAAGTCCAAAATGTACAAATTATATGCAGCACCTATAGCCACATAATGAATACATAATTTTCACTCAGTGAGGTGTGAATGCAGGGAATGGAGTTACCATATGTACTCACATAGAAGCCGATATCAACTGCAAACTGCATAGACCCAGATCTGCTGTCGCATAATGTTCTGGCAGATCTGGTCTATGCAGTTTGTAAGGACTAATCAGTAGAACAAACAACATAGACCCTGATCTGCTGGTGCATTATGCGCCGGCAGATCAGGATCTATGTTGTTTGCATTTGGAACTGGCTTATAATCGAGTATAAATGGTAATTAAGAGCTTTGCCTTACAAGAAATACCTCTTAATATAGCAGTGGTGGGTTCAAACCCATGTGGTAGTTATGTGTTTTTCCCCCATGCCTTACTGAAAAATTGAATTCCAAGATTCACAACATGAACAACAACCCTTCATTCTCGTATACCTGCATGGCTGCAGATAAAATAAACCAATCTTTTTTGTTTTTTGACATGAACAATGATATTACATTAGAATACTTAATACTGACAAGTTACATTAAACATTTTTTACTCCAAAATAACCACTATTTCTTTTACAATAATGATTTAGGAATGTTTGGTCTTCCCAAGTGTGGATACAAACAAAACCCTTTATATGACAGAGTATCCTTGCAAAAGACATAGACTTTTGAATTCAAATGAGAAACAACTGTGGCATAATCATTTAGATTCGATAATATTATGTACATGGTCTACTGAGGGTTTTTCTATGTAATATTCAAATGTGAAATTATGCAAAATTTATTCATCAATATTCAGAAGATGATTTCTCTGATTTGGATTCTCACCAAATAAAAACCTTCTTGAAAATGAAAAACTGTATAAACAAAAAAAGGAATTTTAAAAAACAAAATCATCAAAGAGAACCTCTGAGTGAGCATTGTAAGACTGAAATTTGACCAGAAAAACATAGAACATGATTGTCTGAAAAGATTCCATCAACCTGATTAAAATCTTATGTCATCCTACACTGCAAGGATCATCTTCGCTAGCCAAGGGGCATTGATTCACTTCATTCCATATTGACCCTGCTCCGCAGTCTGATTGTTGCAGCTGAAAGAAACTGATTCAATCAGACGGCTTATTACATTTACAGAGGAAGATAGTTTGGGATAATAGCAGTCATCTCCATAAACAAACGACATAAATCACGTGTAAGTTTCTTCAGTTGAAACCTTTCATACACAAGTTTTTCATTCAAGTCAAGGCATGTTGATATCCATGAAGTCACCATACTGAATACCCAACAGGTCAGGTAATGAGCTCTTTGATTGGTCAAATGATTTCGCTTAATTTGGGTAATAATTCTTTCATCCACAAGAGGGCACTTCTTCAAAACACTGTTTTGGTTAGTTACATATATCAAGGAACAATGCGGAATGTAGTGGATCAATGACCCTTGGTTAGCTAAAGATGTGTAAGGATCTGACACAGATGCACTAGAAGTCATGTTAAATTAACTGTTTGATTAACTAGTCAGAACATGACAGTCAAATTTCTAACATTTGAATCCATTTGATCCTATGGAAAAAAGTCTAAACTGCATGGCAGATTCAAAACAAACCATGTATGAAACGGGGAGCTTTGATTGGTTTTAAAATCTTTTAATAATAATCTCTACTATGGTCATCAGGGCAGCACTTCCAATGCAACCATTTCATATTGTTACAGTGTAGATCAACACAGTACTGGAGGTCAGATTTAAATAGGATTGTTTAAATAAACTTTATGTTGCCCACTCAGAGGTAGGCAATATTATAATCCTATAGGAAAGGAAATGGCCTGCATTAGGTTCTGTTGTGTACTAACCGAGCCAAATCTGTGTAATAGAAGATAGGCTTCTGCTGAAGGATTCATTCCAATATGTGTCAGCTTCCAGCCAAGCATCTGAAAAAAAAAACAAAAAAAAAAACCACAACATTATCTTGATGATCTTACATCAGTGCTCATTTTAAAAGAAATTTTGGAAACTCAATGAATAATTCTATCTTTTGCAAGCCTTAGTGATTAAAAGATTGAAATTTTTGAAAAAGTTTAATAAATTTCATTTGGAATGAGCACAGTTGTAAGATGTTTTCATCACATGATAAGAAAATACTGATTTTATTCAATAAAACCATAGAATAATGTAGTGAAATTACTCTGAAATGCATTCAAAATCCTTGGTAACAACACCTTTGCCTTATATAACATCATTTTGTGACATCATGAAGTGTTATTATGCATGTTAAATATAGAAAAATTATGGCATGAGCAGATTAACCCAAATAACACAGTAATCATTAAATAACCATAGACCGTAGTTAATTTGCTATTGCCCTCAGGTAGCATGACATGCCCTGGGTGGACAATTTATCATATGACCCATGGGCAATACTTGTATAACACTCCTGGAGAAAATGTAGTTTAGGTTGCAAAACTTACTTTATAACGTGTAATTTCAATATGAAAAAAAAAAAAAAACAAGAGTGCCATGAATGGTACATTATATTGCCAGCCCTGTGTTTAATAGTCCTTTGCAGGCACTTAACACACTTAACTTAATGTGCAGAAACCATTATTTTCTTATTAGACTTAAAGATGACCATGAACTCTGACCTTTAGATCCCAGAATCTACAAGTTATCACCCTATGTGCATGCAATCAAGAAAGTTTGGTCAAGGAACTTACTCTAGAACAAAAGTTATTATGCAAAACCTGTTTTTTCTTAAAGGCACAATGACCCTGACCTCGGACCCCAAACTCAATGGGCCTCTTTCATACCTCCAGTGCATGTCTCCACAAACTCTAGTCAATGTGGTCTAGGACCAAACTTATTATGCAAACACAATATTTCTTCTTTCAGTCACAGTGACTTTGACCTTTGACCTTTTGACCCCAAAATGCAATTTACTTTTTTTTTTACTCAACATGCAAGTTATCCAGTAACTTTGCTGAAAGTACATGGTTGATAACTGAATTTATTTTTGCAGAAACCTTTTTTCTTCTTTCATTCAGTGACCTTTACCTTGGACATTTTAACCACAAAATCAATAGTCGTACCCCAAGTGCAAGCTATTCACAAAATTTGTTCCAGGTAGAACTAATTTTGTTGTGCCTAAACCATTTTTCTTGCTTCCATCAGTGACCATGACCTTTGACATTTTGACCCCAAAATCAATAGGCTTATTTCTTTCCTAATGTGAAGGCCTGCTACAGCCTTTGGTGAAGGCACATGGTTGAGAACTTAATTTTTTGTGTGCAGAAACTATTTTTCTTCTTTCAGTCACAGTCACTTTGGTCTTTGACCTTTTGAACCCAAAATTGATAGATTTCTTCCTTATCCCAAGTGCAAGACAAGCAAAAAGTTTGGTAACTGTATATAGAGTGGAGTACACAAATTACTGTGCAGAAACCATTTTTCTTTCTTCAGTCACAGTGACCATTACCATTCACCTTCTGACCCCCAAATAATAGGGTTCTTCCTCACCGGAAGTGCAAGCCATCCACAAAGTTTGACATCTGCTGATAGTGGAGAACTCAAATAATTGCGTGGGAACCATTTTCTTCTTTAAGTCAATGACCTTAATCTTTGACCCCCATATCGATAGGGTTTTACCTTACCCCAAAAAGCAAGCCATTCACTAAGTTTGCTAACTGTAGATGGTGTACACCTTGAGTTATTGTGTGGAAATGAAATTGGTAACAGATGGACAACATCATAAAATTACATGTAACATGCTCTGCCTTACGGCAGGCATATATAAAGGAGAAAACTTTTACAATTTACAACTGGTTAATATTTAAAGTGATTAAATTCTTCTTATCTAAACAGACCAAAACTAGAAATGTATTCACGACACACATATGCCCCTCAACTGGAACCTAAATGCAAAATTTCACTATACTGGATGGACAGACAGATGGAAGGTTGGATGGACGGATGGAGGTAACATTATATGCCCCTTCCAACTTCTGCTGGATTACAAAGCAACTTCTCCCAGGTATCTTCTATGCAAACATCTAAAACCGCATTACCAAATACATATCTAAAACCGCATTACCAAATACACGACTTGTAGAATATTTAGAGCTACAATATAATTAGAAATATGGTGTGAATCAGCATCAAATAGGGTAACAATATTATCAGAAATATGGTGTGAATCAGTATCAAACAAGGCAACAATATAATTAGAAATATGGTGTGAATCAGTATCAAACAGGGCAACAATATAATCAGAAATATGGTGTGAATCAGTATCAAACTGGGTAACAATATTATCAGAAATATGGTGTGAATCAGTATCAAACAGGGCAATAATATAATCAGAAATATGGTGTGAATCAGTATCAAACAGGGCAACAATATAATTAGAAATATGGTGTGAATCAGTATCAAACAGGGCAACAATATAATCAGAAATATGGTGTGAATCAGTATCAAACAGGGCAACAATAATATCAGAAATATGGTGTGAATCAGTATCAAACACGGCAACAATATTATCAGAAATATGGTGAAATTCAGAATAAAACAGGCAACAATATTATCAGAAATATGATGTGAATCAGTATGAAACAGGGCAACAATATTATCAGAAATATGGTGTAAATCAGTATAAAACAGGGCAGCAAGTGTGCTGGTGTGCTGTGAAAAAAAAACCTTATAAGTTTGTAACCATATTTAACTTTATACTAGACAAGCAAAGAAATTATTTCCTGTATAGCACAGAGTTTAATGCTTTCCATGCGCATTACCATATACATATCTAAAACCACATTACCAAATACACGACATGTAGAATATTTAGAGCTACAATATAATTCGAAATATGGTGTGAATCAGTATCAAACAGGGCAACAATATTATCAGAAATATGGTGTGAATCAGTATCAAACACGGCAACAATATTGTCAGAAATATGCTGTAAATCTGTATAAAACAGGGCAACAAGATTATCAGAAATATGGTGTGAATCAGTATCAAACTGGGCAACAATATTATCAGAAATATGGTGAAATTCAATATAAAACAGGCAACAATATTATCAGAAATATGGTGTGAATCAGTATCAAACAGGGTAACAATATTATCAGAAATATGATGTGAATCAGTATCAAACTGGGCACAATATTATCAGAAATATGGTGTGAATCAGTATCAAACTGGGCAACAGTATTATCAGAAATATGGTGTGAATCAGTATCAAACTGGGCACAATATTATCAGAAATATGGTGTGAATCAGTATCAAACAGGGCAACAGTATTATCAGAAATATTGTGTGAATCAGTATCAAACTGGGCACAATATTATCAGAAATATGGTGTGAATCAGTATCAAACAGGGCAACAGTATTATCAGAAATATGGTGTGAATCAGTATCAAACACGGCAACAATATTGTCAGAAATATGCTGTAAATCTGTATAAAACAGGGCAACAATATTATCAGAAATATGATGTGAATCAGTATCAAACAGGGCAACAATATTATTAGAAATATGGTGTAAATCAGTATAAAACAAGGCAACAAGTGTGCTGGTGTGTTGTGAAAAAGAACCTTATAAGTTTGTAACCATATTTAACTTTATACCAGACAAGCAAAGAAATTATTTCCTGTATAGCACAGAATTTAATGCTTTCCATGCCATCTAAATCAATGTAAATTAAAATAAGGTAGTTTATTTTTGTAAAATCATTGCTTACAGAGTAGTTCAAAATGCCATGATCATAACATTATGATTCCGTTATTTTATCACTTTATACCTAACTGCATCATAGCACTATGAGAGATTAGCCATAAAATGATGTTGCAATTTCTGTGCTGTATTAAATAATGACAATGAAATAATTGTGTACAAATTTATTAAATAACAATGACAGTCATGTGAAACAAAATGATAAAGAAAAGTACCATCGATACTTACATATAAGCGGAGTCCAAATGCAACAACATAGACCCTGATCTGCTGTTGCATAATGCACCAGGTGATCAGGGTCTATGTTATTTGTTCTACTGATTAGTCCTTACAAACTACATAGACCCAGATCTGCATTATGCGATGGCAGATCTGGGTCTATGCAGTTTGCAGTTGGTATCAGCTTATACGCAAGTATATACGGTATACAATATCTTTAGAAATCTTTACCGATTTATGATCTGCAGTAAATTGGCCATGTTGGCATTCTGTTGCAGAAACAGAAGTGATCTCAATAACTGTGTCACTTTGAAAGAAAAAAAAAAATCATTCACCAAGATACCCTTTTCTTTGTGTTTTTGATAAGAGAAGTATATTATCTTCAAACTGAGTGTGCAAATTTGATGAATTTTTAAAAAATACTTTTTCATCTATACTTTTATGGACATTTAGTGGCAGGGTACTTTTTCCACACTTTTCTATGTAATGACCCTTACTTAGGGATAGAGATTCAAATAAGAGGAGTGCAAGACAATGCACACTATCATATAAATTTTGTAGTTACTTTGGATGACTTGGATCTTTAGCTATGTAAAAATGTAGTGGGGGGGGGGGGGGACTAAATTTAATGATGTAATGCATACCTGTTGCTACTGTATAGCTTACTCTTTTCCAGATGGAAAATATCCTTGAGCGTATGATGAGAATTCATCCACCCATAGGGTAACTTTCTTAAAAGATCCTGAACTCTAACCCATGACCCTGGCCAATGCACACTAGCCATAATTCTTTTTCAGGATGTAGCTTTAAAACATGTCGGACATTAGTGTGGGGCAGGAGGAGGGAATCTAGAAATAGCAACAGGTAAGTATTACATCATTAAAATATCCTCCCCCCCCCCAAGAAAAACAACTACATTTTAATATCAGTAATATATAACCTGTTGCTATTGCGTAGCTGAATTTGCCAGTTCAGTGGGAGACTGATGATCCTACAAACAAGATCTGGGGAAGGAAAAGGAAGGAATACTCAATACTCACCCTTACTGTAGAAGTGTAGATTACTGCTGGACGGTATCTGCATGAGCCACTTTTGTGCTACTACTATTGGCCCCAAAAGAAAATATGCCTTCGCTTTGGAGAACCAACAAACAAAGGTAGAAGAAGGTCATGTGAGATCACACAATATGCAGCTTTCATCACATCCTCCAGAGATGAACGAGTTAGACAGGACCATGGAGTGGCAATGACTCGAACCTCATGGGCTTTAATCTTCATGAATGAAAGGTCACTCTCTGTAAGGGGCTGATCAGCTCTCTTCATAGTTATGGACATCTATCTCAAAATGGTGGAAGCCAAAATACCAGCTGAGCAATTAAGGGGTAGGAAAAGATGCTTCCTACCCTTTCTTCTCCCTTCAGAAGCTGTCAAATAAAAACTGAAAAGTCCTAACTGGGCATTAAAGTCTATCTTAATCATCCTAAGCACAGAAATGACTGAGAATGGGGATCTCAGTTGGGAGTGGAGCAACTGATGGAAGCTATTGTTTTTGCTAAAAAACCTGCTTGTTAATGGAGAGAAAAACCAACTCATAATTTTCAATGAACCACAGACAGCCTGGTTCTATTGATAGGGCATGTAGCTCACTCCTTCATATTGCAGACACTAAGGAGAGCAAGAAAACACAAGAAGGGGCATGTGTGCCTTCTTGTCACTTGAGATACACTACCACTGACATGTTGTCGTCGAAATCCATCACACAGCGATTTCTTATTTTGTTGACGCACCCTTGATGGGCTAAGAACACTGCTTTCATTGCCAAATTGTTGATGTGGAGGGCAGATTTTTCCCTGGACCATGAACCTTGAAGAATTAGCCCTTTCAGCTCCATGTGAGTGCCCTACCCAGAATCTGATGTGTCTGTGAACAGACAGGAGTGGGGTTCAGGGCATGCATGGGGACTCCGGCCAGAAACCAGTCCCGATAAGTCCACCAAGTCAGGTGTGGGTGGAAATCCAGACCTAGAGAAATCTGAGCAGTTTGAGGGTCCCTGTGTGGTTTGCAGTTTGCTAGAAGGAGAAACTGGAGAAGTTGCAAGTGCAAAATCTGCCTAGGGGAACCATGTCTGCTGTGGAGTTCATGGTTCTCAGTGAGATAGAAATAGACAAGCCAAAAACATGGTCGTGGCTCTCAGCACCTCCAACTGGGTCAGGATCTTGTCTGCTCTGTCCTGTGTGACACGAAGTACTCCTCTGTAGACAAAATCTTGAGATGGAGTAAGCTTTGATTTCTTTAGGTTGGGAAAAAGACCCAGCCTGGTCACTATTGACCAACAGCAAGACAGATCTAGTCTGAGGGACTCTAGCAGGCCATTGTGGATCAACCAATCATTGAAATATTGGAGGACTGGGATCACCAGTGACCTTAAGTAGACAGCCACTACTGCCATGATTCCGGTAAAGCTCTGGGTGCAGAGGCTTGGCCAAACGGAACAGTGCAAAACTGGAAGACCTCCACATCCATGCAAAATCAGAGGTACTTCTGTGAGGAGAAAAGACAGGGATGTGAAGGTATGTATCCTGAAGGTCGATGGAGACTGCCCACTCGCCAGGTCTTATGGCATTCCGGAGTGAGGTTGTCGTCTCCATCTTTAAAAGTTCCTCTTGCAGAAACTTGTTAACAGTGGAAAGGTCGATAATTAGTCAACCCCTCAGCCCCTCCCCCCCTTTGTACCAAGAAAATCCAGGAATAGAAGGCCATGAGAGATCGGTCATTGAACACCCTCTCTACTGTACCCTTCTGGAGAAGAGAGTGTAGCTCTTCCTTTAATTGCACCAGATTCAACTAGTGGAAGTACACTAGGGACCTTACTAGAGGAGGAAGATCTCAAAACCAAATCGGTATCCTCCTTTTATGATGGAGAGGACCCACACATCATCTGTGATACATGACCAAACCTCTGTAAGAAGGTTGAGCCTGGAGCGAATCCCTAGGGCTGCCCCCCCCCCCCCTTTTTCCTTCTAGGGACCAACTGCCAAGGGTGAGCTCTGAATTGGGGTTGTTGCCTGGACAGGGGCTGCATGGCTTTGAAGAACTTTGCTGACAGACCCTGTGGGTGGTCTGGATGATTCTGCTTCTTAGCCGGTTTTGAATACGAGGGACCAGTGTTGCTGGTCTCTCAAATGATGTGAAGCCATGGACCGGATGAGTCCTCCAAAAATAGGGTCTCTGCCTCCTGGGGAGCAGCCCTCAGAAGGCACTTACTGTGCTCAGTAAGACCTTGGATGTGTCCAGGGCAACATCTCCACACAGGTGGAGAAGCACTGCTGATGAAGCCATGGCTACAGATAATGCATACCTAGATGTTTTTGCCAATGCTTCTAACAACTGGCGAAAAGAGGCTGCAGAAAAAAGGTAAACATGCAAGGCTATGGTAACTAGAGACCTAGCCTTTTGTTCTAAGGCCTCCAGTGTTTTAACTGGAAGGTGAACCCAGGTCCCTGTGGAAATACCCTCTTGTGCTGCTCCAGCATCCAAATTGGGATGTTTAAGGGTCCAGGAAGGGGTATGAACCCTGTAACTAGCTGCAGAGACCAAAAGTCTCACATTGGGGGGGGGGGGGCAACAGACCACCCTTTACATTGTCTAGCAAACTCCTGGCCCTTACTAAACTTCTGGGAAAGCTCTCTGACCATAGCGAGTGAGGAAGCAACAACAGATCTGGGCAGAAAGTAGTCCGAGAGTCTCTCCAAGCAGGATATAATTTTTGTGTCCTCGGAGCCTGAAGGCTTGGAAGAGAGATCCTGGGGTAAAAGACAGTAAACCTCATTAATTGCCTTGTCAAAGGACCAGATCTCTTCCTCTTTTTCTGTCTTGTTTGACAGTAGAGAGGAGGTGGGGGACCTGAAGGGAGGAGCTGACACCTTGGTGTGTTCTACATCAAACTTGTGAGAATTTATGAGGACTGACAGGACATCCTCATTCGGCTCTCACTCCTAGGAGGCAGGACTTTGTGACCCAATGTCTCTCTGTTGCATGGGGAGACTTTGGGGTAAGAGGGACCTTGACCTGTAACTCGTCACACGGAGCTCAATAACTGTCCTAGTGGCAGATTTGGCAGGTGGGTGAGTGATCAACAAAAATGCCTATAACTCTTGAGACAGCTAATTCCAAACAGGAACAATACTTGATCTGAGGGTAATTTCACGCTGTAAAAATGATGCACACGATGAAAATGTTCAATTTCGTGATGTATGACTCGAAACGTGAAGGCAATTTTCTTTGAAGAGTAATTTAACTGCCATAATAATGGTGGTGACTGAAAAAATATGAGATCCAGTGTACATGGGCCAGGGTCATGGGTTAGGCTTCAATATCTTTCCAGAAAGTCACCTTATGGGAGGATGAATTCTCATCATATAGTCAAGGGTATTTTCCATCTGGAAAAGAATAAGCTACTGTATGCAACAGCAACAGGTTATGTATTACTGATATTAAACAAATATATTTCAATGAACATAAGTAGTCCAATGATCTCAAACAATCACATTATCCAATGTTCACATTATCACTCATAAAATGTTCACCTATGATGTTATTAGTAATTTGTTCTGTATTTATTATCGTTTTTTTGAAAATTCTAGTCAAGAAATTTATAAACATGAGTGGACCTGAACTACTCAAATGGGCCCTAACCTTTTTTGATCAGTATATTAAAAACTTTTATAAATACAAATGAAAACATGATTTAACTTTAAAGGCTGAGTTGTCAGACAATATATTTGGTACATGTACTCCCTCATTATGAAAAATTATTTGAATTTCATAAAAAAATTTTAAAAAATAAGGTGCTTGTTCTATCAAAGGGTCTTACACAAGTCTGGAACTGAGCTTGATATGAAATTTGTGAAACAAGTTGATTTCAGTACAAACCAAAAAATTGCTTGCTATGAGCTTTGTATTGTATTATTCAGTAAGTATCACAAATGTCATGTCAAATAAAAATGATATCAAGGTTCTACTTAATACATAACATTAAGGACTTGGTACATTTTATGTGATCAATCAAAAAACACTGTCAATTCACTATTTTTCATAGGATATCAATTTTTGTGGATTTTGTGGTCGCTTCAAAGCACTGATTTCAAGGCCCAACAAACAATGATCCTCTGTAGAAAGAACAGAACTCTTTCATGAATTCACAATTAAAGGCACAACAATGATCCTCTGTAGAAAGAACAGAACTCTTTCATGAATTCACAATTAAAGGCACAATAATGATCCTCTGTAGAAAGAACAGAACTCTTTCATGAATTCACAATTAAAGGCACAACAATGATCCTCTGTGGAAAGAACATAACTCTTTCATGAATTCACAAATTTAAGTAACAATGAAAATATAATTTTTTGCAAAACCACAAAATATATACCACATAAATAATGAATTCACAGTATTGTATGTCGATGTCTTTAGGGGTCTAAAGAGCATTTTCTATGCCCAGGAATTCATGAATAGTGACTATTGTACACTGAAAGACCAATAATCCATATGCCAATTATTTAGACTTTACACTTGTTGGTATTTCCTCTGGATCTAAAACTTCTTCTTTATATTACATGTATTATCATTTATGCAGATGAACATTTATCTAGATAAACTATCTCCAACTGAGTCTGGATTCTAGACATTTGACTGTATAATTTAACTGAATCAGACTTGGGAAACAATGAAACATTTCAAATTTAAAACAGAGCAATCTTGTATTTTTTTGTTACTGAAAGAAATTCATGGAGAGCTCCAAAGGTTTACCTTATCTACTTGCTTATAAGTTGGATCCAACTGCAATCAGCATAGACCCAGACCTGATGTGGCATAATGTGCCAGCTGATCTAGGTCTATGCAGTTTTAGGACTAAACAATAAAACAAAAACACAGACCCTGATCTCCTATTGCATAATGTGTTGTTTGCAGTTGGACCCTACTTAAATGTGAGTACATATGGTGCTATGAATTAACTGTTTTTCATGGGTAACAATGTTTGTGCATTTCATGTTTGCCACAAACCATAAAATATAAAGACTCAATGAACAGTGACTCTTTTAAAACAATTCAGTCATTACTATTACAAGGAGATATGGACTTGTGCAGAAGCTGTACTGTATATTGATCAGAAAGCTGATCAGTGGGTGTTTACACTGGAATCAATGTTTTTTCTATTCACTAGACCAGCCTGCACATAAAAACACCAATTCTGCGTCACCTATACTATTTCTGTAACAAGTCTCTGGCATCATGACCAATTCAATTTACAGACACTGGGCAACCAGTGTAAGGCTTATAACAGTCAAATGTTGATTATCCAGACTCAGAATATTTTACTACACAGTGGTCCCTCACTATATTACTAATATCAATAATAATAAATATAAATAATAATAATAATACTTATTTATACAGGGTAGTTCATTTAGTACAGTGAGTATTCAACCATAAGGCCCTCTTTTGTTGAAAAACAAAGAAAAGAAAAAAGTAACAAAAAGAAAGTGAAACATAGCAAAAAAAATGTAAATGATGGGTAAAAAAACTACAAAATCAGCACGAAGGAATATAATTTGTATCTAAGTAAATGAAGTATGATTTACACAGCAAATGGAGTTGTGTTTTGAAGTATGGTTTACACAGCAAACGGACTGTTGTGTTATGAAGTATGGTTTACACAGCAAATGGACTGTTGTGTTATGACGTATGGTTTATACAGCAAATGGACCGTTGTGTAACTTAGGATTTTAACTTGTATTTTATCAACACCTGCATACACACTTTATTTAAATTCCAAGCAACATGTTTACAAAAATAATATTTTTATTTCTTTGATATTTTCATCTGTCTTTACATGTGGGGAAAGTGAATTCTACTGAACTGCAACAGAATATGGGAAACTTCTCTTAAATTTTTCAGTTTGGGTTGACACTGATAAATTTACTATTTTCAGTTGATCCTGACTCATTGCGTGTGTAAATAAGTTGAACATTTTCTTGAAGATATTTTGGTGCAAAAGACTGCCTTTTGAAGATCAATCCTTTGGTGAATTTTTGCCATTTAAGTTCTGCAAAAAGGCTATCTAATGAATGGTTAAGGAATGCATCTAAAATGACATGACCATTTTTTGTAGTTCATAAATCCTGTTGAGTTCTGATGCAGCACAGTTTCCCCATACCAATGAGCAATAATTCACGATTGAGAGTATACAAGTATTATACTATAGGAGACAGGTTTCATTCAGGAGATATCTTTTGGTTTTATTTATTTATGCAATTTTAAAGGACAATACTTCACAGATGTACCAGAAGTTCACATGATGATTCCAACATAAGTTACTGTCAGTATATAAACCTAAATGTTTCTCACATTCCACATTTTCAATACATTGCCCATAAACTGTAACAGAAAGTTTGAGATTACCATTTATACTCAAATATAATCCGATACCAACTGCAAACTGCACAGACCCAGATCTGCTGTTGCATAATGCATCAGCAGATCTGGATCTATACAGTTTGTAAAGACTAATCAGTAGAATAAACAAAATAGACCCTGATCTGCTGGCGCATTATGGGACAGCAGATCAGGGTATATATTGTTTGCATTTGGACCTGGCTTATACGCGAGTATATATGGTAACATATAAGGTGTCTTAACATAACATAGTTCTTCATTTATAATTTACCCCAGTACAAGACAACCAAACATATAACACAGTACACTTTATGGCACTAATGAACTGTATTACAGTGTGGGAGGAACTGCTTAGTTTACTTGATAATCGGTCATGACAGATCATATTTTATGCCTGGATGCCACTCCAAATTAACATGCAGGAAAACCAATGGTGGTAAATATGACTGCAGATTTTCTGTATAATGACATCTTTTGAATCAGTCTACAAGCAGTAACAATTGCTAGGCTAGCAAACTTTACTTTAAAATAAAAGAAATGTTTACATATAGCATGATTAATTATGACCATGATTTTCCCATGTTATTGGCCACCATTTTGCGGTGTCATTCTTTTGGGAACCAGTCTGTGTCATGGCATGACACCAAACAACAAAATACTAAAGTGAAGTTTTACTCCAAAACATGCTTGATTAAAATAAGCCTAAAAAGCATTATTGACAAATCTTTTAAATGTGCCAATTTTTATATTAGAGTTTCTCAATGACATAACTTGGCTGACATGAAAGAAAACAGTAGCCTCAGATATTATTCCAATGTAGCTGTAAATGACAGCAATTTCTGCTTTCTAAAAGTCTGTGTTATCTCCCAGGTGGAACTACATTTAAAAACTTGTTAAGCATCTTTAATGAAAAAACTTAAAAACTGAATAGCATGAATGTTGATTCTATTCTGTTGTGAATTCATCTGCTGATTGCATTAAAATCAGGTTTTCTCAATACATTACTTTGTTGCCATGCAAGAAAACATCCACATCCAAGTTGCAAACCCACACAATTTTACACTTATTCTGTAAATGTCACATTCTCTCCCAGATGATATGAAATTAATCAGATGTTTGACTCAACAGTTAACTCATTATCATCACCCAAGAGGAAAATACAGCCACAATCTCTTTCAAACTTTTAATGAATAAAAAATTAACACTTTAGGTATGTTTCCAATAATTTTATCATCAATTATCAATCCTCCAAGGGAACCATTGTCAAATAAGAATGATCAATACTTTATTTGATTATCTAGTATCAAAACCGCACATAACAAAGACTGGATCATGAAATTATCAAAATGTATTGCAAGATATGTTGTTGTTGTTGGTTGGTTTTCAATGGCACTTTCAACACATTATTGGCTACAGTATATCATGCTGAATATATGGAAGCTAAGTGCTTTTTCCAAAGAAACACTGAAGCAGTCGGCCCACACTGGCCTGGGCAAGTATCAAACCCATGATCTTTGGATTACAAGTCTGATGCTCCACCAAATGATCTAACATGGCTCGCATATTGCAAGATAAAAATCTATCATAATATAAATGCCATGTTGAGTACATACTTATGCATAACATGAATCCAACCATAAACGATATGTTCTTGGATTTTTTGCCATGTAATGAGCTAGCAGATCAAAGTCTATGTTGTATCAGCTCCATTCGCAATTGCTGTATCAGCTCCATTTGCAATTTTCTTTCAGTTGATGTCACTAAAACACTTGTGTGTTACTTAGTACTCTCTAGACTGGACTATTGTGATTCACTTTTATCTGGTTCATCTCAGTATCTCCTACAGAAACTTCAAAAAGTTAAAAACACAGCTGATCAGATCATCCTTAGAGTACCAAGACCCAAGCACTCCTCCCCTGCAATGGTCCCTCCACTGGTTACCTGTTCGCTCCAGAATCAAACATAAAATCTGTTCTCTATGCTACATTTCTTTGACTGCCTCCAGTCCAAAATACCTATTGGACCTCACCCATGTGCACACCCCTTCTAGATACTTACACTCCTCTTCCGACACTCATATTCTCATTATTCCCACTATCAAAATGAAGTCCTATGGACAATGTTCTTTTGCGTACCAGGGCCCAGCTACCTGGAACAAATTGCCTGTTGAACTTAGACACAATGGCACTGTGATCTCATTCAAGAGTGCTCTTAAAACTCACCTATTTTGACTGCAAGAACAGACTTAAGACTTAGCAATGTTTTCTAAGCTTAATTATTTTCAGCATGTTTTTTGTTTTCTAATTTCATGGCGTTTGTTTTTTGTAATCATGTCCATATATATGTACTTATGTGTTAACTAATATTGTAAAGCGCTTAGCGCTTCTGAAGATTAAGCACTGTACTAAGTCCTCATTATTATTATTATTATTATTATTATTACATCTGCAATCCTAAGTAGAACAAACAGTGCTGACAAACCCAGATCTCTAGGAGCTTTATGTGATGATAGTCAAGTAGGTGTATACTGTTGGAAGTTGAATGTACATTTTACATTAGTGAATACAGTACTGCCTGTTATCAGATTCCCTGATAATAAAAGTTTCATATTTAATGTGATGTTATACTTAATCAAGTTTTCAACATCTGCTACTCTGACGTCCATTCTAAATCAACTAACAGGTAATGTTAACAAGCTATATAGCGACATGATTAGAAACTGACTGGCCTCAGATAAAATCAATGGCATCTCTATTAAAAATTTTACCGATTTTCAGCAATGAAAGACAAGGTTATTGAAACCCTTATTATTTAGTTTGGTGTTTTACAGAACAACACAAGTAAGTTATTGAGTACCAAGGCGATTGGAGTAAAGTGCCTTGCCCAGGGACACACCATGGTAGCTGACCCAGGCTGATCCAATGGTAGGTTTCGAACCAGCAACCATTTGGTGACGAGTTCAGTATGCCAACCACTGTGCCACAACAGCTCCTGTTTCCATTAGTCACCTCTTCTATCATACAGCAGGGTTCATGGGGTCTATTCTACATCCCTGAGCCTGCTGGGGGCTAAACACTCAGCAGAGTAGGCATTTACCCTTATTTAGTATTTAACCACTGAAATGTAGTTTTTTTGGGGGAGGGGGGGGGTAAAACTAATTTTAATTATGCAATACTTACCCATCACTATTATATAGCTTATTACTTTTTCGTGTCGAAAAATCTCGTCTGTTCGATGTGAAAACATCCTCCCACTTAGAGTGGAGATTTTGTCAACAAGACACGTCACACCCGTGCACCTCTCCGCGCCTGCGCGAACATTCATCTTTTTCATAGACGAAATTACGCCAGGATATCAGAGCGGGGTGGGAGGAGGGCATTTGATAATAGTGATGGGTAAGTATTGCATAATTAAAATTAGTTTTACCCCCCCCCCCCAAAACTACATTTTAATAGCAGTAATACATTACCCGATCACTATTATATAGCTGAATTGGTCAGTTAGGTGGGTAGGCTGATGTTAAACTGGTATTTCCACCGGTTTAACAGGGGGAGATCGAAAATGATACACAATTTCCCACTTTTCTTGATGACCAGGAAGAATTGGAAATAGAATGCAGGAGACTGATCGTTCAGGAACCTCTTGACTGCACCTTTCTGTAAAAGGGTATGCACCTCTTCATTTAATTTTCCCCAAATTGGACTTGTGAAGAACATCAGGGTCCTTGATAGAGGAGGTTGTTCCCAGAAACTGAAGCCGGTAACCCTCACTTACCATAGAAAGGACACACCCATCATCCAAGTTACTTGACCAAGCCTCTGAAAAGAGGCCTAGACAAGCACCTACAGGGACATTAGGAGAGGAATGCACGGCAGGAGAGGGTACAAGTCCCTAGGGCCATCCCCCCACACACTGCCTTCCTTGGGAAAGGAAGGTGGGTTGGGGAAGTTCCTCCTGAGGACTTTACTCAGGAGGAGGAGGTCTCATTTAAACTTGTGCATTGGACTGGGCTGCATCTGTTTAAAAATTTAGTGGGTGGCCCCTGGGGGCAATTCACCTTAGTGTGCTTCCTGGCCGATTACGATGGGCCAGGTGCAGTTGTGAAGGATCTATGTTCATGATCCTTCAAATCTTGTGAAGCCACAGTGGGGATGAGTCCTCCGAAGAGGCTCTTGGCTTCCAATGGAGCAGCCCTTAGAAGGTCTTTACTATGGTTAAATAAGACCTTTGAGGAGTCCAGCACAATGTGATGGTGGATGTTAGAAGTTCCATTGATAAAACCATTGCGACAGAGAGTGAATTCCGGGATGTCTTGATCACAGCTTGCAGCACGCATAGTAATGCGGCTGGGTTCAAAGCAACCTCCTTCAGCATACTAAATGAAGTAGCTGAGAAGAGGTCTGCATGGGAAGCTATGGTGACCAGAAGCCGGCCTTTCTGCTCAAAGGCTTGATTATTTTAATAGGAAGGCATGCCCAGGCTTCAATTATAATACCCACTTGAGACATCTGCATCCAACTGGAGAGGTTCTTAATGGGTTTTCACTTCGGGAATGTACCCAGTAAATAGAGGCAGAGAAGGTCTCAAAGTAGAGGGAGGGACAGACCATCCTCTACGCCGTCTAGCACAGGCTGGCCTGTGGAAGAACCTCTATCACATTTCCTCAATCGTTGAGGAATGTAGAAGGAGCAGGAGATCTGGTTGTGGCTGGGTCCCTGAGATCCTTTAAACTGGAAAGGATCTTCTTGGGCTGTGCGCAAGATGGCTTTGGGCACAAGTTACAGCATTATCAAAAGACCAGATCTCTTCCAAATCATCTAAGTGAAAGGAACTGGTGGGACTGATAGGAGGCGACAAAAGAGCTGTTTCTACCTCGATCTCACTGGAGTCAACGAGGGTAGATAAATGCATCATCATCTAGAACACTTCGACCAGGAGAGTGGCTGGACATCATTATGTCCTTCTGAGACAGTGACATAGGTGTACTCGATGCCATTTCCCGTACTTGTTCGTCTATGTGCTCTAGATGTTCCAGGATAAAGACGAGACCGCTTGTCTTTCGTGGATGATGCTATGCTTTCGCCTTGCTTGTGAATGCCACCTGACGAGGAGGTGATGGCGGGACACGAGCCGCGGTATCGCCTCTACTCTGGGCCCCACCTCTCGTACGGATTCATCGGGATAATAGGAAAGGGGGGATCCCGATCCGATCCCCTTCCCTCGTCTGAACCCTGTGGGCAGACTCCCAATCCTGTACAAGGTATGATGGTAGAGTTGGGAGATGGGGTCCTTTTCCGGTCCGATCCCCTATCCCCGCACTATGAGGCCTCTGGGTGATGACCGGTATAAGGTTTGAAAGGTCTGAGATGACCGACGGCCTGTGACGATGTAAGCAGCCACCGGGACGAAGTCACCGGTGACCAGTCATTATACATTGACCAGTCATTTCTACTGGTCAATGCCCATTGACTGGACCGGTCACCGGTCAATACCCGGTGACCGGACTGGCCACCGGTCATCTGTCAATACCCGGTGACCGGACCGGCCAATACCCATTGACCGGACTGGGCACCGGTCAATACCCGGTGACCGGACAGGTCACCGGGCACCGGTCAATGGCCAGTTAGGCGACATAGATATGTCAGCCTAGTTCGTCTTCATCACTAAACAAGGTGCGGTGCATCTCCTCCCATTCGAGAGGGTGCGACACGCTACCACGGAAGTGTTGGGCGCGGTGCAGCTCCTCCCTCTCGGGAGGGTGCAACACGCTACCCTGAGACGAGCGGTGCACCTCCTTCCTCGCGGAAGACAGCTACACGCTACTCTGATATAAGCGGTGCACTTCCTTCCTGGTGGAAGGCAGCTACACGCAACTGTTAATTTTAGGGGTGTTCGTCTTCTCCCTTCCAGGAGAGGCGATCTACTCCTGGAACGTTCACTCCCTCCCTTACAGGAGAGGCCTAATCTGTCTCCGGACTCTTGAGATTGGTCCCATAGACTCCTGGGACCCTGGAGTGTTCTGAGCTTGTAGAACTAGTCTTCTCCCAGTGTGTTCCTGCCTGAGACTCTATCAGAAAAAAAATCTGAAAATTCAGACGATGATGCGGATTAATGTTTCTTCCGCCCTCTATACATGCGTCTGGAATCGGCTAGATTGCAGATTTCATTAGTCATTTGTGCGAGAAGTACAACATTTTTCTTACGTGTACACTTGAACATGTGAGGCAGTCTGGGTAAGTGTCCCAAGGGCCCTTCTTGTGGCCCTACTTCCTACAGACTGACCCGACATTGTTCTCTGAAAAAAATGTTATCTGAAAGAGAACAATAATAATAAAAATAATATTGTATTATTCTTCATACGTAAAACTCACCTGTCTGTATGTACCGGTGTTATATGCCCCCAGTATATTTGCACAAGGTAACCAATTGTTCCCTGAATTAAGAATTTATCTGAAGGAGAACAATAATAATAATAATAACAATATTGTATTATTTCCACACGTGAAAACTCGCCTCGTTTGTATATACCGCGTACTATACACACACCAGTTCATCTGACCTCTTTGCATCCACTGCGTGCTAAATGCACCCCAGTGAATGTTCTAAGGTAAACAATTGTTATATAAAATAATACAATAATAAAACGTGTAAAACTCACCTTTTATTTCCACACATGAAAAACTCACCCTTTTTGTATATATCGCGTGCTATATGCACACCAGTTCACCTCGCTCTGTTTGCATATACTTTTAGCGGTCATATGCACCACAGTGGATTTTGTCTAAAGGTAAACAATATACATATACATGTTAACAAGGATTAGAAGTCTAGTTTTCTTGACAAACTTTATTGTTCTCAAGAAAGTACAGAATAGCAATGCGACGCGTCACGCGTGGTTATTAAAAATACAATTGATGAATTAGCAAACAGAATATTTAATCAAATATTTAATTGGTAGAATTATGCACCTGCTAATTGCGGCACTATCCCGGTTGTCTATGTTACGTTGTAATGAACACACAAGACTTACCATGAGCTAAATTGTATTTCTGAAAAGAAAAAATATATGGTGTACCCTAACCCCTAAGGACGGAATACACGTGGCAATCTAGAAAGACTCTTTCTAGAACAAACACTGACGTAGGGCAGCATAAGACACATAAGACGAGATGGACAAATGTAACCCAGATGAATTTAGGCTGAAAGGAGAACCCAAACGTGGTTGAAAACCGCAGCAGACAATTTTTCTCTGGTTACGTTCGCACGACACAACCATTAGCCATGGCGTCCATGAAAAAGATGAATGTTCGCGCAGCCGCAGAGAGATGCACGGGTGTGACGTGTCTTGTTGACAAAATCTCCACTCTAAGTGGGAGGATGTTTTCGACACGAAAAAGTAATAAGCTATATAATAGTGATAGGGTACTGTATTGCTGCTATTAAAATGTCACTTGAGCAGTTCCTGTTTGTAACTGTATCAAGAGAAATTATTAGGAATCCCTCAAAGATTTGGTCATTTGATATGACCAAAAAAACATCTGCTGCATATAAATGTCCCCTGGATATAAACAATAGTCCCTCTACTGAAGCTCTACTGCCCCAAATGAATTTCCAGGAATTTAAGATAAGACCATTTCTTCTTTTCAACTTCTGAGTGTTGAAACCATCTCGGATATTCTTAAGTGTTAACAAGATTTTCAAATTAGCTGCTGTGGTGGCCATATTGGATGTAGGATCATTCATTTAGGACCAACTAAACATTATCATAAGACTTCTGGTGAAAACCCATGCCAATATGACCATCCATTCAGGAGGAGTAGCAATAACATGATTTTCAAAATGGTTGCTGTGGTAGCCATATTTGATATCAACAGTGTTGCAACTTGAGCACAGGATCACTGCAATTTTTTGTCCTATGCCCCCCCGCCCATCTTGACCCCTGTGCCCCATGGCTACAGCTGTACTATTTATTGCTTTTGCCTACTATTTTTCTTTAGTGCATGTCCATCCATGTCTATGCTGGTGCTAGGAATGGCCAAAGTCGCTAAAGGTGATAAAAACTGCAAGATGACATCCATTTTAAAACAACATATTTGGCAATCAAAACATTCAAGATATGTGGTAGTTTGCCGAGTTGCAATGTAAAGTCTTTGACAGCTGCTAGTGTAACATACATGTATTTGTGAGGCTGAAGGCACACCAACAGTGATGAAGATTTATTTCGAGGTTGAATTACTGACAAAAAGGGACTACATTTATGCAAATACACAATTTGTCATTTATTCAATGAATTATTTGAAAAGTATTTCAGAAAAAATGAGCATTATTATATCTAATGCTGGTAAATAACGAGTGAACACTAAAATTAAATGAGAGCAAGATCTGGAATGGAAAATTCCCTAGTGAAGCTCATTTCAGGATAATCAGATATTCAAACATGTTAATGTTTTCGTGAGTTGCTTCAGCACTTGATAAAACGTTCATTACAAAATGTAAGTGTCCAAGGAAAAGATGATAGTACAGTGTAGCTGACAAAGTTAATGTGGCAAACCATCAAAGCAAATATAATTCTCCCATATTTTGAAACTACTAGTGCATTCAGTCAGAGTTTCCTCTTGCTTTCCCCACCTCAATTTAGATATTTTGTCATTTATGTTGGGGTGTGAAACTTGGACTATAGTGCATTAAGTACCACCTAAAATTTTCCTTTGTCCTTTTAAAATGCTGTATCCCCCAAATATGGAGGATGGGGGACATGGTGTCCCCCACCCTTGGGATCCTAGGTGCAACACTATACAAGATTGATACCATTTTCATTTTGGACCAATTAAATATAATAAGAAGTCTTTTGGTGAAATATCCATGTTGATATGGACATCAATTCAGGGAAGCAGCAATTAAAACATTTTCAAGCTGGTCAAGTTGGTGGCCATATTTTATGTCAGATTGGCATTTTTTTCATTCAGGACCAACTAGACACCATAAGAAGTCTCCTGGTAAAAACCTCATGTCAATATGACCATACATCCAGAAAGAGTATTAATAACCATATTTTCATGATGGCTGCCATGGTGGTCATAATGAAGGTCAGATTGGTATAATTTTCATTTAGGAGCAACCAGGCAACATAATAAGTCTTATGCTGAAAACCCCAAGTTGATATGACTTTCTGTTTAGGAGTAGTGATAACAAGATTTTCAAGATGGCTGCCATGGTGTTCATGTTGAACATTAGAACTGCACCATTTTCATTTAGGCCTAACTAGAAATCATAGGAAGTCTTGTGGTGAAAATTCTATGTCAATATGACTTTCTGTTCAGGCGGAGTAAGGATAACAAGATTGTCAAGATAGCCACTGTGGCAGCCATACTGGATGTCTGAGCAGCACCATTTTCATTTAGGACCGACTAGACATCGTAAGAATAATAAGATTTTCAAGATGACCACAGTGTTGGCCATATGTTTAATGTTTATTTTGGCATAACACTTAAAGAAATTGGTGAAATTGTTAAATTTCAGAAGCCACGCCACGATCGAATTCATATGTGATCTCTTCCCCAAAATGATAATAAACTTTTTATACACTATTTCTCGTACTTAAAAAAAAATTTTTTTTTCCGTGTACGAGAAAAATACATGAACATGTATATAAAATTTCATGAACCACGCCACAAATGTATTATACTCGAATTCATACGCGATCTCTTCCCCAAAATAATACTGTAATATTCACATTTTATACACTATTTCTCATACTTTGAAAAAAAAAATTCATGTGCAAATGAATATATGAAATTTTGGGAGCCATGCCACGATCGCCTTATATTCGAATTCGCGTTATAGCGGGGCGCGTTATAGCAGGGTTTCACTGTACCTATAACAGGAAGTGAGTAACATGAGGCAAAGAGTATTGACTGGGAACAATAATTTCTAGGTCAACCTTGACCAGGAAACTAAACACCATTGTTAGGGTTAGTAAACCTTCATGTAACTAGCCTAATTTTTGTACAGAAGAAAATAAAAAGAATTCTAATTTTGAAATAGCTTTTTATGCATCCTCCATGCCAGGCTACAAGGTCAAAATTGTAATTGTCAACCCTGAGTGATAATGTGAGGTGACTTGCTGGATAGCCCCTTTCACTCAGGGTCCTATCAATTACCATGGCAAATGTTATTGTGTCCTAGGCAAGCATTAACCTCAATGGCCCTTGTTAATTTGCCTGTGATGGACTGCTTTTCCATCCAGAGAAGTCTTGTACTCCCAGTCACTTCAAGCAGGTGATACCGGGCATGGAACTTGTAAAACTTTCTTGAACACTTTCTTGCTATACTGGCATAAAAATTTACCCAGGTCATACACATATGCATACAAACATGCTTACCAAATTCTGATCAGCTACCTCGGGTGGTTTTTGCTTAATCATGCTAACAAAGTTTTTGTCAAAGTAAAATATATTTTCAAAAAGTTAAAAAATGTGCAACAAAATTGCCAAGTTGCTGTAATAGCCTGAAAATATCATCAGGTGATCTAGATATAAATACAAATATGCCTACCAAATTTCATTTGTCTGCACTGAGTGGTTTTTGTTTAACAAGGTTTTTGTTGAAAAGTCTAATTCCAAAAGTTCAAAATAGGTATAAATAAAATTGAAAGACTGCTGTAATGGCCTGAAAAGCTAGTCAGGTCAATGACATATGGATACATATATACAACATTTATATTAGCCCAATGTTACCATATATACTCGTGTATAAGCCGATACAAACTGCAAACTGCATAGACTCAGATCTGTCGTCGCATAATGCGCCGGCAGATCTGGATCTATGCAGTTTATAAGGACTAATCAGTAGAACAAACAACATAGACCCTAATCTGCTGGTGCATTATGCAACGGCAGATCAGGGTCTATGTTGTTTGCATTTGGACATGGTTTATATGCAAGTATATACGGTATTTGTTTACGATGAGTGGTTTTTTGCACAATCTTGCTAACAAGCTTCTTGGGATGAATTGATGGATATACGGACATAAATACGGAAGAATGTATATGACCAAATCAAGAAGCCTCCTGCTGCAAGCAGTTGGGGCAAAGAAATTAAGACATGTATTTGATATGATCATGCAATTTTCACTGCTGTAGCTCTTTGTATTAGAGGGCTTTTTACAGTCAAACTTCTGAACTTGAGTTCAGATTGATACTCAGAAGTGATATTACATCCAAGTCAGGATGTGATTTGAGCAAAGGACTGTTAAGATTCAGGAAAACTTTAATCTTCAAAGTGATAGAGTCGGGGGTGGGGTGAATCTAGAGTTGGATGTGGGTATTCCCACATTCCTGTAATTCCTGTATGTGCATGATTGTGTTTTCCAATGTAGAACAGGTTCAGCTCTATCCTACCTCACACATGACCTTTATCCTAACTCGTGGACTATTTTGAGAAGGTGAGGATAGTGCACCTAAAGTAGCAAAAATTTCCCAATTTCCATCATCACTTGAACATTCTTTCAAAATAATGAAGATAAACATTAACTGCAACACATTTATGTACTAAAACAAGCAGTGGTTGAAGTGTAGTGTACTGCAAACAGGCCGTTTTGCATTGATTGACCTAGCTACATGTATAGCGTCTTCGTCTAATTTCGAGTCTAAAAAAACCGTTGTTGTAATTGTTATTTTTTAAAAAAATTCATATTCTCGTTATTATTTCTGAAGGGTAAATCAATTCAAGATCAAAGCTGAATCAAGAAGAATTTAATTATTTTTTGTCTGTCTCAATTAAGCTCATGGATAAGAGTGGACTTTATTTTCTGACCTGTTCACATCTGTATCATTGCGGAAGCTATCTGCAGTACACAATTCAAACGCCTTGTACTGCTGTTACCATAGCCATTTCAACCATTGCTCTTTGGGAGCTAAAATGTGTTTAAATGCCATTTAAAGTTTACACTGAATTTTTTAGTGTCAACCTAACTTTTTACGCTCTATTTTAAGGTAAGGAAATTTTGAATGGGTGTTTTGCTGCTTGAAAGTTACATCAGTATTCACAATATGCCACTTTGTCTTCGATCCTCAATTTTTGTTTAGAAATGTGAGAAAAAGAATCCTTCATTATGCTTCAGTGTAGGATAGGAAAATTCCACCCTTGGGATCAAAATTTTGCATCAGACACTCTGCAAAGCCTCATGTCTGATGCAAAATTCTGACCCTCGGGTGGAATTTTCTTATCATACCTCAATACATATGAAGGATTCTATTAGTCCTACCTTGTCCTTCAAAGATTCCATGAAACCAGCAGTGGTACCAGTACAGTGGATCAGACAGGCCCCCATACAACGGTTAGGATTAGCCATCTGTGAAGAGATAGAAAATCACTACACTTAGTGTGACATCAAAAGGCGGTCCAGGGACAGAACAAATTTCTTCTTTACAGACAGGTGTCCTTCAGAGGTAATCTGGAAATTTCACTTTCATACACTAGTGCAAGTGCTATTTTTGTTGTGGGAACAATAATAAGTGGCTGTCTTCTGAATCTCTTAAAGATAAATTGAATGCATCAAGGAATAGGTTGAGGTATTCAAGATAAGTACAATTCTAAAACCATTTTTATTCCATTGTTCTCAAATGTAACGTTGTCAAATAGTATAAAATTGGTATGATTCCTCTTTTAACATTTTGTGCTTTACTCCAAGATTATGTGTTACAAATTTGCTTATAAATCCTGATATGTTAACATGCTAAAGATTTTCAATTTCTGAGTTTGCTACTTCAAATAGGTTCCTACTTCCAACCAATCCCAACTCCCCACTCTCTCTCTCTCTCTCTTGCTCTTTCTGCTGCTAGGAGTTGCATGTAGCCTATTATCATTCTAACAGAAACTAGAGCTAATTCCATGGCACAGCAAGGCAAACATTTGCTTTTTTTTTTAAATTACAAATACTCATTCCCACCTATTCCCATCCCCACCCCGGAATATGACCCAGTACTTATTTGCCAAAATCTGTTCATAAATATCCTCCTATTATGAATATATGTATACTGTTTGCTCAAATAGTATTTTTAAAAATAACTATTTTATCATAATTTTATGTCTGACCTCTCCCAGGGACTGCAGGGGATTGGGTCAAAACAATACCCCTCTTACTGATGGTCACCATATGGGTAACTTATGTACGAAGTTAGGTGAATTTCCACCCAGAGGTTTGGATACATTTTACAGACAGATGGACAGACAGACAGATGGATGTTATCACAATACCCCTGACACTCAAGTGTGTATTTGTGTGGTAATAAATCTCTCATACTTAGCTATTCTGGGAATATTTATAGTTGCTTGGATATTGTTGTAATGGCCTATAACTGGTCTTGTACTGCATTAGCAGCAGTCAAAACCTATGTGTCAACATCTTGAATTCTCAAGAATGCATAATTTCTATCCCTTAGCTTAGGATGGTGAGTAATTTGTACAAGTGGAAATAATGTTTAGTGTTACCAAATATTGGGTGTCATTACATTTTAAACAGGAATACTGAATGTGTATCCTAAACAAAGTGGGCTTTAAATTAGTTCATTAATTCATGGCCATACAAGGAAGATTAATTTGTAACACTGACTTAACTTTCTGCAATGTATGAGTGCGTGTGTGTGTGTGTGTGTGTGTGTGTGTGTGTGTGTGTGTGTGTAGATATATATATATATATATATATATATATATATATATATATATATATATATATATAAGTATATATATATATATATATATATATATATATATATATATATATATATATATATATATATATATATATATAAAGCTTGAAGTTTGGGAATTTATGGAAAGATTGGGGGAAAGGCAAACAGAAGTATCTGCCCCCCTCAAAGCAATCTTTAAGAAAAACATGCCCGCAGATATTGGCAGTAATGGTTCATCCATCTCAAAGTTCCTTCATGTAATCAGTACCTTTCTTTGTGATTGTGAGGCCGAATACTACTGATAGCTGCATATTGTTAAGTACATGTTGATTTTTTTGATAGCTTGATAATGAAGTAGGTAGGTAAATAACTAGTTATGTAGCTATGTAGCAGGTAAATACCAAGTTGTACTCACAGCAAACCTGCAGATAATATTGGCACCTGCCCCTTCTCCTAGACCAACCACAGCTGAAACACTGTAAAGACAAAGAGAAGTACACTCTAATTTTGTTAATCCCACAAAAAGGAGTTGCTATTAAATGATAATGTTGAATAAATCTGACTGGGGGTAGAAACAGGTTTCATGTTAATTATTTTTAAGAAATCGTTTCCATTTATGACAAAATATGTCCTAGAAACATTAGATAATAAGAAGTTGGAATAACTGAGGCATTATTGTAAAATACAAAGTATTAGCTAAAATGTCATATAATCTGAAAAAAGATGAAATTTGACAGGTTTTCATCCATACTAGCCACCAATATATTTTTCACATAATTTGGACAGGAAGAGAATACTTCTGTCTATACTCGCATACAAGCTGGGTCCAAATAATGCGCTGGCAGATCAGGGTCTATGTTGTTTGTTCTACTGATTAGTCCTTACAAACTGCATTGACCCAGATCTGCTGGCACATTATGCAATGGCAGATCTGGGCCTATGCAGTTTGCAGTTGGTATCCGCTAATAGGCGAGTATATACGGTACTCTCTTTTTGTATGTGAATACAATTAAGGCACAGTGTATCAGCTGGTATTGAACAAATAGACAAAGACACATACAGATATCAGAGAAAGTTCCAGTTCCTTACTCTAATTGATCCAACACACACACTAAATCTTCTCCCAGACTCTGCATAGTTGGAAATGTGTAGCTAGAAAAAACAAAAGAAAATTTATACTAATTAATTATGGTAAAAAAACAGACAGAAAAATTATAAAATCCCTAAAGCATCAGGCATGAAGCCATTCAACATTATGAAATCACAGTCTGTAAAGATAGAATCTGATCACCAAATAGCATCTGGTTTTCTGATTATGAAAACAAAAGACAGTCTAAATAATGTTCTAAATTGGCATTTTCTATATAGAATAAATATGACAGTTTAAATTGTGAAAATGGAGTCTTCCAAGTGCAACTTCAGCAAAATTATATAATATCCCAAAATTATAATAAAACTGCTGCCAAAATTTCATAATTTCTTTTACGTGTCCTCCTGCTATAACTGAATATTCGGTTTTGGTTTGGTGTCTTATGGACCGATAAATCAGTCCCCATTACGACTTGTTATTCTGATTCTAGCTATAATGACCTTCAGAATAAAAAAATTATAATGGGGACAGATTTATCAGTCTAGGTGTTTTATGGCACATCAACACATATAGTTTTTTTGTGCTAAGGCAATTGGAGTAAAGTGCCTTGCCCAAGGACACACCACAGTGGCCAACCTGGGATGATCTGATGGCAGGATTTAAACCTGTACACTTTCGATCACAAGTCCAGCATGCTAACTACTGAGCCACAGTGACTCCTGCCTCTATTAGTCACCTCTTACATCATGCAGGAGAGTGCATCAAGCCTGTTCTACATCTCCCAAAGATTGGTAAAACAAATATTCAAAAGTGTCACTACGATTGCAATTTTAACCCCCTCCCAGAGACCCCATATAAGGGAGCAAAAAATAAATACCTTAGGTTGGCACCATATAGCCACCATTGTGGTGAGGTACTTTAAAATGTTACTAAATACATACATAATATATATACTTGTTTTCATGACACTTAAATCTCCAGAAAAGCTGCATCTATATGCTTCCAATACAGTTTCAATTTACTCAGATCTAGCACACATGGTTATATTCTCTACTACTGATCGATTAATCTTGTCCACATTTAGACATATACTGCTAATCTTATCTACATTTAGACATTTTCTGCTAAACTTGTCCACATTTAGACCTATTCTGCTAATCTTGTCCACATTTAGACCTATTCTGCAAATCTTGCCCACATTTAGACATAATGCTAATCTTGTCAACATTTAGACATATTCTGCTAATCTTGTCCACATTCAGACATAATGCTAATCTTATCATTTAGACATATTCTGTTAATCTTGTCCACATTTGGACATAATGCAATTTTTTCTCTCCACATTTAGATATATTCTACTAATCTTGTCCATTCAGACATATACTGCTAATCTTGTTCACATTTAGACATATACTGCTGATCTTGTTCACATTTAGACCTATTCTGCTAATATTGTCCATTTAGACAATACTGCTAATATTGTCCACATTTAGACAATACTGCTAATATTGTTCACATTTAGACCTATTCTGCTAATCTTGTCCACATTTAGACATATACCGTTAATCTTGTTCACATTTAGATATATACTGCTGATCTTGTTCACATTTAGACCTATTCTGCTAATCTTGTCCACATTTAGACATATTCTGCTAATCTGCCCACATTAAGAATCTACTGCTCATCTTGTCCACACCAACATATATTGCTATCTTGTCCACATTGAGACATTTATACTGCACTATGTAGACAGAGCATCTACTCAAGCTTAAACATTTGATTACCATCTATACTCACTTATAAGTACGGTCCAACTGCAAACTACACAGACCCTGATCTGCTGTCACATTATGCACCAGCAGATCAGGGTCTATGTTGTTTGTTCTCCTGATTACTCCTAACAAACTGCATTGATCTGCTGACACATTATGCAATGGCAGATCTCGGTCTATGCAGTTTGCAGTTGGATTCAACTTATAAGCAAGTATAGACAGTATATATCTTAATAATTTTACAAATATTCAAGCAATGTATCGCTGGTGTCAACTGCAGTCCTGACTGACCCTGACCTTGAATCAATTAAGTGAATTAACACTACAAACTTGTGTGGCATTATCTGAAATAAAATTCAGTTATATAACACGGAGACCTATAAAAAAAATCTGATGTGAGATGATGCAGGGCAATAATAAGAGGCAAACATGACTGCAGTAACTCGTCTCTTATTTTAATATTAATCCCCGAGCCAAAACTTAGAAAGTGATAAAAGAAGTTGACAGCAATTGAATAAATGAATCAATATTTAACAGAGCAAAATACAAAAGAATACAAATTATCTTAACTGATTTGTGAATATGAGAAACGGTTTGAATTTTCTTGAGTTCAGATGTTGATGCATCAGAGACTGGCAGCTAAATCAGAGCTACTGATCAAGAAAATTGATCATTTGGATATGGGGGCACAGTTTATTGAGTCTGTACTGCATTAATGACTATGTTCATTTAGATATGTGGGGCACTGTTTATTGAGGCTGTATTACATCAATGACCACATTCATTTAGATATGTGAGGCACTATGCTTGTTGAGGATGTACTGCATCAATGACCATGTTCGTTGGGATATGTAGGGCACTGTTTATTGAGGCTGTATTACATCAATGACCATGTTCATTTAGATACGTGAGGCACTATGCTTGTTGAGGCTGTCCTGCATCAATGACCATGTTCATTTTGATATGTGGGACAGTGTTTATTGAGGCTGTATTACATCAATGACCATGTCCATTTAGATATGTGAGGCACTATGCTTGTTGAGGCTGTACTGCATCAATGACCATGTTCATTTAGATATGTGGGGCACTGTTTATTGAGTCTACTGAATCAATGGCCATGTTCATTTAGATATGTGAGGCACTATGCTTGTTGAGGCTGCACTTTATCAATGACCATGTTCATTGGGATATGTGGGGGTAGTGTTTATTGAGGCTGTCCTGCATCAATGACCATGTTTTAATTTCTGTAAATTAAAATTATCAACATACCTTAGTTTTGCTTCAGATCACAAGCACTTTCATCAATTTTTACACAACATTCTTTACTTGTAAATCATGTAGTTTAATGAAGAATGAATGCAGATCATTAAAATGTATACAATACAGGTATTCTGAACAACTCACATAATTATACACCATATTTTTTGCTTGTGTTGAATTTTGTACACCCAACTGCATTAAGCACAGACCCAGTTCTGTCAAGGTGTCAAGCACCAGCAAATCTGGGTCGACATAATGTTCATTCTAGATACTGTACAGTTTCCATTAAGCAGGTAGACCATGATATGCATGTGATGGCAGATCTGGATCTATACATGTAGTTCAGAGTAGACTGATCGAGGGCAAACATAATATCATCAAATACCATACATACTCACTAGCAAGTCACATCCAACTGCAAACATCAAATACCATACATACTCACTAGTAAGTCACATCCAACTACAAAGATCATAGACCCAGATCTGCCATTATATAATCTGGGTCTATGCAGTTAGGACTAATTGATAGAACAAACAACACAGACCATGATCTACTAGAACACTGTGTGACAGCAGATTGGGATATAGGCTGTTTGCAGTTGGATCTGACTTTTATGTGAATATATATGGTACATTCCAGTCTTAAACAAATGCCTAGTTTAACCATACAGATAACATACTAAGATTGTAACCTTGTCCTGCAAGAAGTACATACCATATATACTTGTGTATAAACCGATACCAATTGCAAACTGCACAGACCCAGATCTGCTGTCACATAATGCACCGGCAGATCTGGGTCTGTGCAGTTTGTTAGGAGTAATCAAGGGAACAAACAACACATACTCTGATCTGCCGTCGCATTATGCAATGGCAGATCAGGGCCTATGTTGTTTGCAGATGGAATTGACTTATAAGCGAGTACAGATGGCATATACTCTGATTTTGTCCAACAGACTTAACACAGGAGGTAAGTAGACAATATTTTCCTGCATGTGTCGTCAAGCAGTAAGTCGTTAATAAGGCTGTGCATCACATTATGATTTCATATAACATTTTACATTATGACATCATTCAACTCGCCCAATACATTCATGTTCATCAGGATTTAAATTATGAATGAAGTTCAGTAGAGAATAAAAAGAGTATATTTATTTTAATATTTGTTAATTTCTTTCCTTCAGTAATGTTAAAATATTTGGAAAAACATGTTATTGGATGTGTGCTGTCTTATATCTTGGGGTGAGTGGGAATTGTTATGGTGTAGCTGACTTGCAAGCTCATTGGCTACATGCCAAAACACCAGAGATGTTAAATAGTACACATACAATAATAACCTTATTAATAACAGTTTCTGTCGGTAAGGAATCAACATGAACTAAAATGTATCGTCTTTTGCTTGCTTCACTGATTGCTTATTGTTTCCCGAATCACAGGAAATGCATTTGGACATTTTGCCTTCAAAAATAAATCACACATGAACACTATTCCGACGACTGAAATAATCATGCTTTGCATTTATACATGAAGTAAAATCCGACTTCAAAGAAATGTTGCTGCTGTTCACAAACTTGCCTATAATCTTTAATACAGATAGCTTAAATATTCTCATTCAAGACAATGATGTGTAATAACTTTTCTTCTTCAACATGCATCTCTTTGATTTACCTATAACTTAAAACAAATTGGGTTGTTCCACTTTGTGAACTTTACCTATGCAAATTAGCCTTAAATGGGCTCCCCCACAGCAGTCCTCAAAATGCTTAACAAATCACACTAGCTACTGTCAGCCAATTAAGTAATATGTGAAATGGTGGTTGTTTATACGGACCACCGTGCCTTTTAATTGCCTCTATGACCATTAGCTGTATAACTTGCCCCAAGGATAGCTTTACATGAGCTCTAAGCAGGACTGTTTACTGTTTATACATGCTACATGTTACGGGTATATATATATACATTTTTTATACGTAAAGAACTTTATTTGCATTTAGCTGATTGTTCATCAGCAAGTATACACATATAAATTTAAGTTTGTTACAAACATTGATGGTGACATGTTTAATAGATATAGTACATATACTGAGGTGGTATTTTTTTTTTTTTTTTTTTTTTTAAAGATTACTGGTATTGAAAATCGTGTTTTTCAAAACAGGACAGTGTCAGGGGGTTTTTGGAGTAAAAACTCGTTTTTAGTGTGACGTCATGTTATGGCAGGTATGCTACTCATCTTAAGGCACAATACCAAATATAAAATACCCTCCTCAAATTGTTTAGATTAAATTCAGGTTACTGGAAAAACTGACTGACAGTAAGTAACAGTAAATGGTGCCTCAAGGATGAAGAAGAAAAAAAAAGAGAAAAAAAAAACAACATTTTTTGCCTACCAGTAATGTGCTTCCAAGTAACTTTTCATGACCTCCATTTAATTTACATATATCTTCTATAAACATAATCAAAGGTTTCAAATAGAAATGATTAGGTCTGCACAGATGTGTTTCATTTCAGAATCTTTTTTCTTGTGACAATCCTCATTATTATGCAAAGTTTAACCTATGAAATAATTTAGATCACTGCACAAAGCCATAAAGAGGAATTACCTGTATGGCAGCATGTGATAAATAATTCTGAGCAAACTTGACATCAGTGTTTGCCAACAGAATCGTTATTTGTTTCTTTTCTTGTACATCAAGATATCAAAGTCGAAACAAAATGGCATTACACTTAGGAAATGTGCAAATGAATGTCCTGTACATTCTAATGACAAATCTACCATTTACTAGAGTAGAGGTATCTGAACATAAACAAGCAAATTCAGTGAATTTTCTCCACTGCCAACCATGGTGAGGTCACCAGAAGTGTACAAGGATGAAATCTGTGACTTTTGTGACAAAACTGGAGAGTTACTGGGTAGACCTTGAAAGTTACCAAGTTTCATGGCTGTATGTCAAAAGGCATTTGAGTAAACATGCAGAAAATGGGAACACCTTGACCTTGATATTCAAGGTGTTATCATAATAAGAAATAGAAGTTTTTGTTTTGGTGCAGAAACCGTTTATCTTCTTTCAGTCAGTCGCCTTGACTTTTGACCCCCAATTCAATAATTTTCACTCAGGACCAACTAGACATCATAAGAAGTCTTTTAGTGAAAACCCCATATTGATATGACCATCCATTCAGAAGGAGTAGTGATAACAAGATTTTCAAGATTGGATGTCTGAGTGGTACCATTTTTATTTTCATTTAGGACCAAGTAGACCATGGGATGAATGTGTGTGTAAAGCTTCATGGGAATCTGACGAGTAGTTTAGGAGTACGATAACAAACTTTTGCTAATGGACAATGGACGACATACGAAAGACCATCCCATAAGCTCTTCTGGTCTATAAGCAGTAGAGCTAAAAACTGTGAGTGTGAGCTTTGAAAAATACAAGGAGGTCATGATGAGGATAAAAGAAAGAAATAAGACTTTATTCACACTTTATTCACAGTTGGGCTTTCATATAAAGTCAAAATCTGCATCATATTTGCAAACATTATGGTAAAGCATAGTGACATTATGACTTTAGCCATATAAGTGGGTATGTATGGTACATTCCAAATTGCATGGTGAAAAAGCTGGCTCTTAAAAAAAGAGGAAGTATTTGTACATGCAAGTAAACAGAAGCTTTTCCACAGTCAAACTTTGCCAGCAACAACCATGTTTACCTGCACAGCACCTATAGCATTCATGTGTAATCAATCCATTTTGTGATGATATGTTGCAATAACAAGTAGAAGCCATGTTTTCAAGACTAGTGTGTAAACAAATGCAATCTTGCAAATATATATTGTTTGTCTAGAAAGAGTTAAGAAATCATGTTTCTGCAAACTGTGACTTTCATCCTTAATTATAATATAGGTATGGCAGGGCAAGCTGACTAGAAAAATTGAACTTGCCCTTGGGGGATTTGAGCTTGCCCCAAAATATATCATAACTAAAGTAAAAAAATATTGTAAAAAAAATATATAGGCTGTTTTTAGAAAATGTATTGGGGGGGGGGGATAAAACAAATTTTAATTATGCAATAATTACCCGTCGCCTTTGTATATCTTTTACTGTTCGTGTTGAAAAACTTCATCTGTTTAGGTGGGTAGGCTGATGTGTTAAACTGATCAAAAACAGAAAAAATGGAATATACTCACCAGTAGAGGGAGAGATCCACTTACAGAATGTTGGTGTTCCTCTGGGCCACATGTGCCACAACTATGGGCTCCAGAGAAAAAATGCATGCGCTTCGTTGTGCTAATGAGCAGATGTAGGAGGAGGAGAAGGTAGTATGGGATAGCGAAATTGCTTCCTTAATGATGTCCTCCAAGGAGGAATGATTTAGATAGACATATAAGGCAGCAATGGCTTGAACCTCATGAGTTTTAGTTTCATAAAAGAAAGGTCTCTAATGGTAAGGGACTGATAAGCTCTTTTGATTGTGGTGACAATCCACCATGAGAAAGTGGAAGCCGAGATATCAACAGAGCCCTTAAGAGCAAGGAAAAGACGTTTATTACCCTTTCCCTTTGGAGGCATTAAGATAGAAATGCAGTGCCCTAACTGGGCATAACATCAACATCTCCAGCACTGATTCGACTGAGACTGGGGATCTCTACAGGTAGTGGAGCTACTGAAGGTAACTGATTTTTTAAATAAAAATCCCGGTTCACAAAGGAGATAAACGGATTTGTAATTCCCATTAACGAGAGACAGCCAGTGTCAACAGACAATGCATGAATCTCACTGCATCTTCTTTCAAACACCAAAGTGAGTAAAAACACAGTCTTGAGTGTGAGGTCCTGAAAGGAAGCCTCACTCGATGGTTAATTGGGGGTTTTGGTTACATACCATAAAACACAATATAGATTCTATCTGGCAGCAAGGGAGTGGGAGACAAGTCTCTGCAGCTCAGAATACTTAATGAAATCAGCAAGATGTGAATCCGAACCAATTGCTGAGCCCTGAGAGAATTTAAGTGTGATGGAAATGGCAGCTCTATAGCCCTTACTAGTTGATACTGAACATCTTTAGTTCTCAAAAGGGAAAAAAAGGAAATCAGCAAACGAAGTTACAGAGGGACAGCTAGGATCAAAATGTTTCCTGCTTCACCTGGCATCATAGACCTTGGATGTAGGAGCTCTCCTGGCCTGAATGATGCAGCTTGCAACCTGGCTCAAAAACTTGTTCTGGCAGATAGATCACAGGAGAGAGCCAAGCATGAAGGTGGAGAATGTGTGGGTTGTTGTGTAGGAGGGAGTCCCTGTGTTGTGACATAAGATCCCTCCTGTGAAGCAGAGACCTGGTTTGATCTATCAACAGGTCTTGAAGATCGTTGAACAGCGATCATGATGCCACAGTGGGGCTAAGAGAATGATATGGGCAGTGGAAGTTCTGACCTTTGCAGAACTTTGAGGTAGCAGTCTGAACAGTGGGAAGGCTTATGCGAACAGATGATACCACTGGAAGCTGAATGTGTCCACTGCCTGCATTTTCTGGTTTGGGACTGGACTGGAGAAGCTGGGACTGGAGAAACATAAAAGGGCAGTCTGTTGTTGAGTCTGGTCGCATATAAGTCCAACAAAGGCTTTCCCCATAGTGAGAAAAAGGACTCTGTTATGGAGCAGTGAAGAGACCATTCTGTGAGGATCGTTTTGCCCGACCTGGACAGACTGTTCACTAATTCATCCTTCTTCCCCAGAATGTGGCACTTCTTATAAGGAATGTGGCTGGCTCAGAGGTTAATCCAAGTCTCCATGAAAAGAGAAGGGGCACGTCTGAATCCTTGATATATTGGTGATACACCATTTTGGACGTGTTCTCGGCGGAGACCGTGACACATCAGCCCCTCACTCCGTCGATGCACCCTTGAAAAGCTAGAAATACAGCTTTTATTTCTAGATAGTAGATGTGGAGGGATGATTCATCCCAAGTCCAATGACCCTAGATAATAATGCCCTCCAGCTCTAATGAGCGCCCCAAATGGAATCTGACACGTCAGCGAACAGACAGGAGTGGAGGTCAGGTGCATGCATGGGAACGTCAGTCAGGAATCTGTCCCGATTCATCCACCAGTGGAAATGGTGATGAAAAACTGGTCCTTGAGGAATCAGAGCTGTAGAGAGCTTTGCATACAGAGTCGTCCTAATGGAACCAGATTGACAGCCTCTAGAAGTGCCAGGATTCAATCTATGCGATCCTGTGGGACCCAAATTAAGTTCTGGTTCTTGATGAAGTTCATTCCCACATAAACAAAGTCCTGAGATGGAATGAGCTCTGACTTTTCAAGGCTGGGTAAGAGACCTAACTGATTTACTGTGGACCAACAATGGAGCAGATCATGATGGAGGGACATTGTGGATCAGCCAGTCATTGAAGTACTGGAGAATCGGGGTTTTAAATAATTGGAGGTAAGATGCTACCGCTCCCATAACTCGGGTGAGTGCCATGGGTGCGGAAATTATTCCAAATGGCAGAAACCAGAATTGAACAACTTCCTGGTCCAAGCAAAACTGGAGGTACATGACCAGTTTAACGGGGAGAGATTGATACAAGATTCACGCTTTTCTTGGTGACCAGGACTATTCAGGAGCAAAATGTGGGAGACCGATTGTTCAGGACCCTCTCAACTGCCCCATTCTGCAAAAGGGTGTGCATGCACCTCTTCCCTTAATTTCACCAGACTAGACTGGTGGAAGAACATGGGAGTCCCTGATAGAGGGAGTTGTTCCCGAAAGTTAAGTCAGTAACTCTCGCTCACAATAGAAAGGACCCACCTATTGTCCGTGATGCTTGACCAAGCCTCCGAAAAGATGCTTAGACAAGCACCTATGGGGACTTTAGAGAGAGGAATGCATGGCAGGAGTAAGTCCCTAGGGCTTCCCCCCCCCCCCTTCCTTGTGAAAAGGAAAGCAGGTTAGAGAACTTCTTTTTAGAGGCTCTTCGGTGATTTCCATGCAGTGAACCCGACTGATGAGGACGTCTCATTGAGGTTGTGCACTGGACTGGGTCTGCATCTGTTCGAAAAATTTAGTGGATGGCCCCTGGGGGTGATTTGCATTAGTAAGCTTCCCGGCTGATTGCAATGGGCCAGGAGCAGGTGTGAAGAATCTATGTCAATATTCCTTCAATCTTGTGAAGCCACGGTAGGGATGAGTCCTCCGAAGAGGGTCTTGGTTTCCAACATAGCAGCCCTTGGAAGGGCTTTACTGTTGTTAAGTAAGACCTTCAAGGAGTTCAATGCAACATCATGGCGGATTTGACAAATTCAGCTATTCAATAGCAATGGGTACGATATTGCTGCTATTAAAATGTAGGTTTTTTGGGGGTGGGGGTGGGTGAAACTAATTTTAATTGCGTAATACTTACCCGTCGCTATAAGCCTGTTCAATAACAGTTGTTATGTCCCTTAACTTATTAATTTCCCTGATTTACCCATGAAGCCTGTGACCTCTAAAATCACAAATGAATAACCTAATATACTTTTCTCAACCTTTTGTCTGTAGAAAACTTGTGGAAAATTAAAAAATTTCCATCAACATATTTTCCCCGATAATTGGAACATATACTACAACAATGTCTCTTCTGCTCAGTCGATTTGGACATTCTTGTTAATGTATCCATGCCTGAGGTATTACTCACCGGAAATAGGGATTGTAAATTTGCACACACGGTTTCTAATCTCAATGCACTGAAGAGTTCTTCAAGAGAGCCTATTTTCAGGGGCGATAACAACAATCGAACAGGCCTACTGCCAAATGCCCTCCTCCCACCCTGCACTGATGTCCTGGTGTAATCGTCATCTATGAAAAAGATTACTGTTCTGCACATAGGAGGTGCATGAGTGGACCTTGTGTTATTGACAATTCTCCACTCTGTGGGAGGATGTATTCACATTGAACGGATGAGGTTTTTCGACGTAAAAAAGTAAAAGCTACTCAATAGCGACAGGTAAGTATTACATAATTAAAATCTTGTGAGTAATTTCCTGTCTTTTCTTCATAAGGAAGACGTTTGATTGTTAAACCTTCATTGTTCTTTAGAAGCAATGCAGACACAAGCAATAACAATGTAACGTGAATCACGCAATAGAATGTTGTTGAAGGGAAAACCGCAAATGTGGTTTTAAACTCACAACAAGCAATTTTTCTCTGGTCATGTTATGTATGACACAACCATTAACACGGCATCCTTGAAAACGATGACTGTTCTGTGCATGGGGATGCAGGGCACATGAGTGGAGAGTGTCTTATTGACAATTCTCCACTTTGGAAGGATGTTTTCACATCGAACGGACAAGATTTTTCAACACAACAAAGTAAAAGCTACACGATAGCAATGGATAAGTTATTGCTGCAATTAAAATCGAATTATGTTTATTTTACAAATATTTTTCATCTTGCTATTTTTCCTTGCACCTTAAAACAATATGTTACAGTTATCAAAAAAGATACACGTAAATTATAAAATGCATGCAGATAGATATGTAGATGATTTTGTTTGTTTGTTATGGGTTTAACGCCATTTTTCAGCACATGATAAGCAATACATGGCGGCCAGTATATCTGGTGGAGGAAGAACCTGAGAAAACCCCAGGAAGAACCACTGACCCACGGGAAGCTACTGGCAAGGTTTCTCACATACCCATGTTGGCCAAGCCCGAGACTTGAACCCACGCGAACAGAGGTGAGATGTCAGTGATCTGTAAAGACAAGCGCCTTAGACCACTCGGCCACCCAGGGCCCCTGATATGTAGATGAGAAAAGAAAGGAAGGTTTAGAATGCAGATACAGTTAGAAGAGTGAAGACTCACATATACATATATAAAATTAGACATAAATGGATACATAGATAAGGGTTTTGGAAATTAGTAGATTTTTAAGAGAAAGTGATGTTCAGGTAAAAGACCTTAAACTGAAAAATGAAACAACCAAGAACAGAATTGTGTTAACTTGATTTTATTCATGTTGTAATGCATCATAACATTTTTCTTTATCTATGTTTCCATTTAAAGTTTAATTTGATCATGCAGATTTTAGTATCAAATTCAGTAAGAAAACAAGGTAAAACCATGTCCCTCGCTGAAATATTCCAATGTCAATGAATTCACTCTTTGTTTTTTTTTCTGGGGAGTGTTGTGTTCACTCACATGTCATCCAATTTTCATCTTGAAATTGGCAACATGCATCTAAATCTGACTTTTGAAAAGGATTTGAGAACACTTAATTTTGATCTATTTAATTATTAAGTATGTATTGGTCTCCTGTAATAATCACGTAAACAATAGATGATAAACACCGCTTGTGGGTGCTAGATTTTCAGGTGGCTAATTGTCAGAATACCTTTTATTTCCAAACACACCTGTCAAAGAAATCTCACAGGTTATATTATAAACCATTATCACCTAGTCGCCTTGAAATCAGTGACATGCATCAAACCAATCTTTGACACACTGGTTGTTCAAAGTCAGCACATTTGGAGCTCATGAACTGCCGAAGGCTAGGTTAGGACTTGAAAGTCAGTGAGTCTCATATACATACATATATTATGATTAAAATATAACTGTTAACTTAAAATATAAATATTTATTTCCTAGTTGTTGTCAAAACTTTAAATAGTGCATTCACATTATCATGTCGGCATGAGAAAATGCAAGACTGACCTTGACACTGACTACAAGGAAATGACAGTCGGTATATCGTGCAAAAAAAAGGATCGATAGATGAAAAAAACGCGTAAACACAAAATAAAGGTGCTGATATATGTACTGTGGTGAGATCGCAGAGTATAAAACTTGCAGAACATAAAGCATTATGAACTGAACATGACCTCTCTCTCTCAAATTTTTGGATTTGCCTGCAGGCAAGTACCTTACTATGGCATATAGCCTTGTGGGCCACCATGCGGATATACAACATAAACGCATAACTAATCCGCACTATTGAAACCCTGTATGACAAGGCGACTAGTACAGTTCTCGTCAATGGCAACCAGTTGGAGTCAGACAGGGGTGCCTTCTCTCACCAACTCTCTTCAACATCTACCTGGAAAGGATCATGTCCGACGCCTTGGAAGACCATGAGGGCAGTGTCAGTGTTGGAGGCAGAACAATCACCAACCTGCGCTTCGCTGATGATATCGATGGTTTAGCAGGAGATGAAGAAGAAATGGAAAACTTAATGAACCGTCTCAATCAAGCATCACTAAGATATGGGATGGAGATCAACGCTGAAAAGACAAACCTAATGACAAACAACCCGAGTGGCATCCAAAAGGAAATAAGAGTGAATGGACAGAAGCTGGGCACAGTGACAAGCTTCAAGTACTTAGGTGCTATCGTTTCTGATGAAGGTTCAAAACCTGAGGTTCTTTCCAGGATTGTGCAGACAACAACTGCTCTGGCTAGGCTGAAGCATATTTGGAAAGACAGCAACATCACGCTTGGGTCCAAGATCAAGCTTATGCGCTCCCTCGTCATGTCCATATTCCTATATGCATGTGAGACATGGACCCTAACAGCAGAAATAGAGAGAAGAATCCATGCCTTAGAGATGAGATTTTATCGAAGGATCCTGAAAATCTCATACTTAGACCATGTCTCTAATGCGGAGGTGCGCACTAAAATCCAAGGCGTAATTGGACCTTATGAAGATCTGCTCACCACTGTAAAGAAACGCAAACTAAGATGGTATGGTCACGTCTCACGCTCAACTGGCCTGTCAAAGACAATCCTACAGGGCACAGTGAGAGGAAAGAGAAAATGAGGCAGACAGAAGAAGAGATGAGAAGACAATATCAAAGAGTGGACAGGCATGGACTTTTCAAAGTCCCAAAGAGCAGTGGAGAACAGGGCGAAATGGAGAGAGATTGTCGCAAAGTCATCAGTGGTGCCCCTACGACCAGCAAAGTTATGGGAGAAATGAAATGAAGTACCTTACAAACATGAGTATCCTTGGGCTGAATCTGAGTTTGTTCCAGGAGTCGGGCAAGTGGATTTGTAAACCCCTGGCTACAGTAATGCAGTTGTTCAGTGGGTGTTAGTGTGAATGAAACTGACTGATTTTCTACCAACCATTTCAATTGGATGCTTTTACAATAATCAAAAAGGCATGTGAACTCTTCTCTAGTTTTTGATTTTCTACTGCAGGCAAGGCATAATCTTGTAGGACGTGACTTGAATCCTGGATTCAAATAACTTTCAAACAAGAGTCCCTCGAAGGGCCTGACCCTCTACTAGGCAAAAAGAATTTCCAGTAATTCAAGATAAGACCATTTCTTCCTCTTAACTGTCAAGTGTTGAAACCATCTCTGATATTCTTCAGTGATAACAAGATTTTCAAATTAGCTGCTGTGCTGCACATATTGGATGTCAGCTTGGCACCATTTTCATTTAGAACAAAGTAGACATCATTAGAAGTCTTTTGGTGAAAACCCCATGTCATAATGATCATCCATTCTGGGGGAGTAGTGACAACACGATTTTTAAGACAGTCATCATGGCAGCCATATTGGATGTATGACTGGCACCATTTTCATTTAGAACCAACCAAGAAGCATATTGGTGAAAACCCCATGTTGATATAGCCATCCATTTGGAGAGGAGTAGAGATAACAATATTTTCAAGATGTGAATTTCCATTCAGGAGGAGTAGCAATAACGAGATTTTCAAGATGGCTGCTGTGGTGGCCATATTGGATGTCAGATCAGCACCATTTTCATTTAAGACTACCTGGACATCAAAAGAAGTCTTCTGGTGAAATCCCCACTTCAGTATGACTTTCTGCTCTAGTTGAGATGTGATAAGATTTTTAAGATGGCTGCCATGGCTAGACATCATAAGTCTTTTAGTGAAAACCACATGTTGATATGACCATCCATTCAGGAGGAGGAGTAGCGATAATAAGATTTTACAGATGGCTGCTGTGGTGGCCATACTGGCAGTCCGAGCTGCACCATTTTCATTTAGGACCAACTAGACCATGGGATGAATGTATGTGTCAAGTTTCATGGCAATCCTCCAAGTAGTTTAGGATAGATGGACGACAGATGACCATCCCATAAGCTCTTATTGTCTATGACCAGCAGAACTAAAACTAGGCACTCAAAAGACTTAAAAGTGTTTATATTTACACTCAGTCCTGTTGAGACTAATATAGTTTTTAATGTCAAAGCACAGTTCCACTCATTATGTCTAACTTTCATATGAAAAAAATATATTTACAACAAAATGTTAAACTGATAGAAAATTACCCTGCAAAGGTTAGAAGTATTAGTGACTTAACAAAGTTATATGAATCCAAAAATGGCTGACAAGCATTTTTCATTCATTTATACCAAAGTGACTGTTTTTGCACCCACGCTCACCAACAGTAACCTTGATATTGTTTTTCAGGTTTGATGCTCCAACAGTAGATGATTGCCTCTATATAGAATAACAAATGAGTCATAACTTGCACATTTCTGACCTAATTTTCACAATGTTTTGATATGTACTCTTGTGAAAAATTATCCAAGCTTTTACCCTCAAACCTGTAAATTGCAGCATTCATAGGATGTCCACACATTGGAAAAGCTACACCTCAGAAGTCTGTATATCCTGGCTTCTTCAAGTAGCTGGGAATAGCTTGATCAAATAGGGACTTTAAAACTCCACGCATTTAGAGGCTTATAGTGGCCTAATGAAGCTGAGAATATATTGGAAAAGCTGGGATAGATTTTTCTAAAAATGTTTGCATGAGAAAAGAAAGCTGGAATTAGTTGGGACAGCTTAGACTTCTGATATTACATGTATGTTCATCAGAGATAATAATAATAAAGTCTTTATTTTCAGAGGGTAAGCTAATTAGTTTACAAAACTAATCCCCCTTGAGGCCTTCTGGTATATACAAATATTCTGAAGTAAATGTACAAAGATACATTGTAGCACAGTTATTTACAATTTCATTAAAAAAAAAAGACACTGAAGGAGAGGGAAAAGAAAAGATAGTATGATATTGTGAGGAGAACAGAAAAGGGAAGAAACTGGAGGAATGAAAGAATCTACTTACTAAAGATGTACCATGTAGCCATTTTGTTATTCTTTTATAAAAAGCATTTAATGGGGGTGCTTCTTTCACATCCTAAGGTAAACTATTCTAAATCAATTGGCCATAATATGCAAAACTTTTCTTAAATAATCTACTAGCTATGACTGTAAAGCCAGGAAAAGCCCAGACTTGTGATTATATGTATGAAGAATTTAATGAATAGTAAAGATTGAATTATTTATCTATGCTTGAATTAAACAAGAGTCCCTCAAAGAGACTGATGCTGTAGAAATTCAAGATAAGACCATTTCTTCCTTTCAACTGCTGAGTGTTGAAACCATCTCTGATATTCTTCAGTGATAACAAGATGTTCAAATTAGCTGATGTGATGAATATACTGGATGTCAGATTGGCACCATTATTTTGAACCAAGTAGACATCATTATAAGTCTTTTGGTGAAAACCTATGTCAGTATGACCATCCATTCAGGGGAATTGTGACAGCAAGATTTTCACAACAGGCGTTGTGGCAGCCATATTTGATGTACGAGAGGCAACATTTTCAATGAGGACCAACTAGATATCATAAGAAGTGGGCATTATAACTGATGGTTAATCTGCATCATTTTCATTTAAGACCAACTTCTAAGACAACATAAGAACTCTTCTGATGAAAACTCCATGTCAAAATGACTTTCCATTTAAGAGAAGAAGTGATAACAAGATTTTCGAGATGGCAACCATGATGGCCATATTGGATGTCAGATCAGCACCGTTTTTATTAAGGACCAAAAAAACATTATAAGAAGTCTTCTGGTGAAAACCACATGCTGACACCATACAGTAACTGGAAGCTGAAAATTATCAAATAAAATGGACACAGAATCTGAGAGATATCAATTAACTGAAAATACATCAAAGATATCTTCCATATTGTAGAAAAGGAAGAAAACATGTACAATGTACATACTTCAGTGTGAATCTCTAACTCACTGTAAATATTCCTACCTAAATGACTTGCAACTCAATTATTACATACATACAACCACAGAAAATAATTCTCATCACATTTTGTGTTCACTGTCAAAGCAATTTTATATAGCAATGTGGCAAATCAGGTAATTAATACGAATTTCAAATTATGTTTGTGGAAGAATACACATTAAAGCATGCAAGGGATAACTGGGATTTCCAACAGATGGTGTATGTTTTGGAAATCAGAGATAGCAATCAGATTAAAATTGAGGTTTACTAACTGTATATAACTGCTTATAAGTTGAGTCCAACTGCAAACAACATAGACCATGAACTGCTGTCACATAATGTGCCAGCAGATCAGGGTCTATGTTGATTGTTCTACTGATTATTCTAACAAACTGCATGGACTCAGATCTGCTGGTGCATTATGCGATGGCATATCAGAGTCTGTGCAGTTTGCAGTTGGACTCGACTTATAAGCAAGTACACATGGTATAATAGGCACCAAAGGTTCATGTTCTGCCAACCTTTAGAATTCCCCTGTCAACTTATTTTTAGTAACCTAGCGGAATAAGTGTTGCATTTTGTGTTAGGCCAAGTTATCATTTGTTATGGAATTATGTATATGGAATCTATAATGTGCTTAAACTTTTGGCCTATGGCTCTACTTTAAAGTTGTGTCAAATAGTGAGTCATATTTAAGTTGGGTTTAGTTGTACTATTAATCAAAAAACAACATGTTTACTGACCTTTTGTTCAAGGTCAGAGCTGTTGATCATTCTTCAGTAAAATTCAATGAAATAGACGCATTTAGTATTGCATTCTGGGTCGTAATATGACACGTTTCCTGTTGTGAAATGTGCCATTTGCAAGTAGTATAAAAGACCTGGAAATATGAATTAATTCCATTCCATTTTAGATCTCGAGTTGAAAAGTACTGTTTTTTTTTATGATCAGCTTTGGAATCATCAGATCGTTTGAAATAATAGCCAAGCTGGAATCCTGTAATGATGTAATGCCATGCTGTATAAATAATTCAAAAGGAATTATTTATTGGACCATTCATCAGAGCTACCTGGAGTTATATTTAGGACTTTCTCGGATGCCTCTGAATATTAAAGATGATCTGACATTATCGCTGATACATCGGAACATTACAGACTCGTTCATTTGGAACAATCTATTCGGAACATTTGTTCAATATGAAGACTCATTCATTCGGAACATTCGTTCATTACGAAGACTCATTCTTTTGGAACATTCGTTCATTACAAAGATTCATTTGGAACATTCATTCATTTGGAACATTTAATAGTTTCTATATATACAGGACTTGTGATTAGGACACTAATAATTGTTGGATTATTTGGATTATAATACACGATACTGTAAGTGTATTTTGATTTTCACATTAATTATTTAGAATAAATTGTTTGTTGATTTTTACAAACATTGTTGGTTTCACTTTCTTTTTGTTACGTTTGTTCGAGCCATAGGTCGTAACACATTATATATAATATGTTCTGAATGTAGTTTTTCACTTTCATAAATGTGAAAGCTGTAATTTGATTGATGAATAGTAAAGTCAACAGAACTTGACCTTTTATGGGTATCTGTCAGATTGCCATTATATTGGAGTTCTCGATTTAAATAGACTGTCTGAGCTAGTAACTAAATTAAAAATTTAAGTAACATAAACTACTCAAAAGTGTCCTATCTGTGCTAAAGGTTCATGGTAATAAGTACTGAGGATATATAATTTATTTCTTCTTCTTCACTTAGTGCTTCCATCATAAAATTAGTATGACCACACTACAGTAAAAGTTGCAACATGTGTGATGCACTGTGGGCTGCTCATTTCATACACGATAAAAAACTGATCTTGCACAATTTAAAAGCAGATATAAAGACTGGTATGGTACATGTATCTATATGACAGTAATTATTTCAATGAGGACTTTATATATTTTTTTCTATTATTATTTTTAGACTTGGAACCTAATACACCACTCCCTCGATAACTCGCGCCCGGATAACTCGTGAACCCGCTTATAATGTGGGGTCAGGCGTGGATCCCATTTTTTTTATACTAGAAAATGCCCAAAACATGGGCCCCTATTTGTTGAACGTGAAAAAAATCGCAATCAAAATTGGTAAATGCAACCTTAATATATTGCTCGTTTTATCATCAAATATAGTGGTTAGTACCCGGAAATTTGAATCAACGTCGTGAAATTCTCAACTTTTAATAAGAAGTAATATATTTTGTTCAATTTTCTTTTCAAACAACATACTCAGTACACTGTAAATAACAATATTCGATGAAATTTTGATCAATGAAAATGTCACTAATGCCAACTGGCAAAACTTTAAAAAATAAATACCAATTAAATAAGTTTTGTCAAGTGAAATTTGTGTTTAGTTCTATCTTTTAATTTAATTTCAGTGTAATCATCATAAATGCAATATGCCCTCTTGTATTCAAACATGAAAAATATCATTCAACCATCACAGCTATGTCCCAAGCATTTCCGTGAGAACCTAATTAAGTGCCGACTTTTTTTTAAGCTCCAACTTGCGAAAGTATTTGTTGTTGTTACACTCAATTAAAAGCAGACCTGCTTTGTATTATCACGTTAACTATGTCTTTTGTATCAAATCAAATAAAGGGGGTGGAATAAAAGAAAGTTAAAATGTGTGCAAATCCTACCTGTGTAAGAGCTAGCGGTCACGGCCGTGTGTCAGGTCAACTCATTTCAATTGATCAATCGAACACTGTTATAAATATTATTATGTAAGTAATATAATTAAACTACCTTAAATTAGCATACTCATTCACAGATGTGATCAAAGACAGTAAGGCAACCAAGCAAAATGAGTACTTGGTGAATAAAATGCTTTGTTTCACAGATATGGTTCATTAGGGAGAAGTGAGTTCCAGAGTTTGTAGTGAACTTAAAATTTCTAAATTGCCACTGAGAGATTTCCTCAAGGATGAGAAAATGTTTCACTATTACTTGCAAAGAAATCATGGTATCCATATTTGATTATTGAACAATAAATAAATCGAGTTTCGACGTTAACGGTTGTTTTGCCAAATAAATGTCTGTAGTTTTTGTAAAGAAGGAATCTTGTTTTATTGTGAATCAACAACAACAAAAAACAGTGACTTAATACACAATCTTTTTGTGTACATGTGTTGTTGAAACATCTTGGACTACTGTAATGTTGTGAACGATCTTTCAGCAGTTGGGTATCTTGAAAATAAAGGTAATTTATACAAAAAAGCGAACAACTACATTAGAAAAATCTCTTTATTGACAATTATTTCCAACGCAATTATAAAACGAGTATTCAGCCATTAAACAGCCCTGTTACCCCCCCTCTGCAGTTTTCTCGATGTCCAGTGGGGATGGCATCCCCTTCTTAATTTTTTTTTGGGTCCCTCTGTAACTTGCACCCTCGCTTATAGTGTGGTCTATGTTTTTGGACCCCATTGTGCACGAGTTATCAAGGGTGAGGTGTACAGAGTTTCATGGTCATGAAAATTTTAGAATATTGGTCCAAGCCTTGATTTCATCTGTATGTCTTAAAATTGTAATCCAGTCTTTTACTGGTCTATTTTAAATCAACTTAAATATCAAACAAACTGTTAGATTACTGACTTGGGCTTAAATCCTGAATTAATCTGTATTGATAAAATTCAGACCAGGCCTGCATAATTATAAAAACAATGGTTTTTGTAATCTTGGCCAGATCTGTCATCATAAGTCACAACATCAGTTTATGACCTGTCAATATTTTCACAACAGAATGAAAAGTAAGCAGTTGATGATCATATTCTGATCAATTTAAATGACAGCAGCCCCTTGCCTTCTCTGCTCAGGATGGTTAAACTGTACCCATCCTTAAAGTTGTATTAACATGGCATTTGTAGAGTGCTTTAATTAACCTGCTTGCTAAAATCAGTTAAATGTATATACAAGAGCATACAACAATGCATATACTTCTAACTGGTACTAATGTTTCCAGTATCGCTCCTATATTAGATATACAAATTTTCATTTAAAGGAATAAAATTCCATCACCTTATAATGTATTATTATTACCGGTATTATAGGTTACTGTACATATACTGTTTGATATCTTGGATGGACGAGTTGTTTGGGCAGTGGCCGGTGAGATTGTAAGTCGGCTATGCCAAAACAACAAGTTATTATATATATATCTTGAAGTTATCAACAGCAGTCAGATATAAAAATCATTATAAAGAACAAATTACACATATTAAGATAAATAATAATAGATTTTATTTATTCCTGAGGGACTGTTGAACCAAAGGCTCATCTCACATGGGGTTGAAATGCATTAAAATGTAGAGAATTCACATTATGCACAATCAAATATGTGAGATAAGTATTATCACACACCAGTGGCAATAAAATACAGCAGGTTTATAACAACTATAAAATTGTGTATTTTTGATTGTAAAGAATATTTTACATTTGTGTTCAAAAGCAGCAAGGGTCATACAAGATTTAATATCATTAAGTACAATATTCCATATTAAAACACCACTGTATGTAAAACTCCTTTTAAACATTTCAGCCTTTTGTTTTGACATACTTAGTTGATTTTTTAATTCAGTACAAGAGTGTGTGATTTGACTTTTAGTTTTTGAGACTGGAGTAAAAGTATTCATATAATCTGGTGCCATGTTGTTTTGAACTTTGTACATGAGGACTGATGCACTGTATTTTACTCTATCTTTAGGTAACCATTTGAGTTTTTCAAAATAAGTTTCACTGGGTGTTGAATATTTTTCATCCAAAAGAGTTCTATCCACATACTTTTGCAGGTTTCCAATGCATTTCAAAAGATAAGATGAACAAGGTCTCCAAATATTGGAACAATAATCAAAATGAGGTAACAAACAATTGCAAAAAAATAATTATTGATTCGGGCAGTTAAAAATGCTTAATTCTTTTCAAATTAAATAATCTGAAGGAAATTTTGCAACATAAAGAGTTGATTTGCTTTTCACGAGTGAAACATTCAAATTTGTCATCTCTGCAGTATATAAAGAGATCCTTTTGCATTCTCCTTTTCTTTTGAATAATGCCAATTAGTAAAGCCTTGTTTCTTCTGTGAATGTATGCACATTGCATTGTTGGTACATCACGTTGAAAAGTTTAACATGTCAGAATTTAGCTTACTGTCAATTTTATCAATATTTGTACTTACAGTTTGAGTCGCTGTATCTTACACATACATAAATATAACAATACAGTGAAACTTCTGAAAACCGCTGCACCTTTTCCAGTCCATAATTCTCTACAAACCATCCATTTTTGCTTGGAACAGATTTTTTCTTATAAATTCTTTGTTGTAAAAGCCTCTAAAAACCAAAACCTCTGAATTCTGGATACTGGAGACATTCTCAGAACCATTCTTGCCAATTTTATGTAAATTTATTGATACATGTAATTGACAAGTGATTTCTTGCCAATTTTATGTAAATTTATTGATACATGTAATCGACAAGTGATTTCTTGCCAATTTTATGTAAACTTACTGATACATGTAATTAACATGTGATTTCTTACCAATTTTATGTAAATTTATTGATACATGTAATTGACAAGTGATTTCTTGCCTATTTTATGTAAATTTATTGATACATGTAATTGACAAGTGATTTCTTGCCAATTTTATGTAAACTTACTGTAATGGTGCAAATTTCTGTCGATTTCTGTAGAGCACAGTTTAGTTTGACAGAGAACCATTAATTAGATTTATGAGGACAGGTACCATATGAAATCGCTATACTGCGATGATTTTAATGTTCGTGTTGTGGGCGAGAGGGATTCTTAATTAAGCATTCGTTTATTCAATGGTCAGACAGATTGGAAGGAAAAGGTTAATTTCGATTCTTGAGATCGAAAATGTCAGAGTTGAGAGGGTACAGAAACCATTTGTAAGCTAGTGGACGTAGTATTATCTTTTTGAGATTGTCCAGAATCAGTTACATAAATAGCGCGAAATCTAGAAGGTTACGCTGACCGAATTGTCGCATATTTATAAAAGGGCGGTAGATCCGATTAATCTGATTGGCTACGCTAAATAAGGGGCGTGTTTCCCACACAAAATTTCATGTTTTTAATATGCCCCATCGCAAAATTTAGTCAGTCTAAATTTCTGCAAGAGAAATAGCAAATAGGGACCGGATGTCTGGAAAGTTGACGGACACAATTCTGGCGGTAGAAGCGAGCAAAGCTTGAAATCACAAGGGGAAATAGCTCCACTAAAGTATCCACCTACCTACCTATCCACTCACTGACGTATCCACGTACCTACGTATCCAAGTATCTACGTATCTACGTATCCACCTACCCACACAAAGTTTGAGGGCTGACAGAGGCGAGATACAGAGAACGAGGAAGGGAAAAGCAAAGGAACAAAGAGAACCGAAACGTTGAAGTTGGAGAGACCAGTCTATCGCAGGTTTTGAAGTTGTACAAGGCAATGACTTCGATTGTACTCTTGATTCTATGATGAACTAATTCTATCGTTTAAAACAGATCGGCTATTTGCATAAGTATTTTTGTGTTTGAAATTCAGTAAATGATTTATTTCCAAAAGAAGTGTATCTTCCTAATGTAATATATTTTCCCAGTTTGTTTATGTAATTGATTAAATTGTTATATTTCATGTACGGGGGCTCGTGTTGTTCTGTTCTATATATCTGCTCAAATCTCTATTTATTCCATCTATAAATTTCATAATTTATATTATTATTTACTCTATCCGGGCAATAACACCGAGGTCGATCGTCCTCTAGATAACGATAACCAACCAAATAAAGTGGACACCTTGTAACGAGGTTAGTAACAGTAAAAACCCCCACACTTACTGATACATGTATTTGAAAAGTGATGCACACTGTGTCATCTTAATTTAGGCGTAAGGGTTAAGTATTTGCAAATGAGTGATCTGTCAAATGAAGCCATTTAATCCAGGTGCAAAATAAATGATCTCATAGCTGATTGTTTATGAACTGAAACCTTCATAACAGGTGTATTAAACATGCACTATTAAATTCAATTGCTTTCATGTTACAGAGATCAAAAAAAGTTGTACAAAGGCAATCAATATACTCAAAATTATTTTTGAAATGCCTTGTTTTGCAAAGAACTCCTGTATGCAAATCCAGTATAAAAAGTAAAGAAAGTTGCAATCAGGTAATTTTATAAATTTGTTTGCTGCACTGTATTTATGCATTCGGTGAAAATCAGGTCTAAACCACCAGACAAGCAGCAATGTGTTGAATCGTCTCTTAAAGACAAAGTCGCTATGATAAGGTCATGGGAAGCATGCAGTTCCTAAGCTTTCCCTAAAAGATCTTGGGATAGCTTTTGGTGTGGGAAAATCTACCGTCTCTGACATACATGTACTAAAAGAAAAATCTGAATACATCAAAGAGTATGAGAACAATGGATATGCCACCAAATTTAGGGTCAGCACATTGTGCAAATTTGAAAAACTAACTGAACTTGTTTATGACTGGTTTCGGCAAGCACAATCCAAGGCAATTCCTATTTCGGGCCCAATCATACAGGAGAATTAAGGCACCTGAATGGATGGCTGATAAAAATTCAGAGTTTTTTATTCCACAAAAAGCATACATGTATCAGTGTGTGGGGAAAGTGCTAGTGTGGACATTACGACAATAGAGGATTATAGTGATCGTATCCCTGACATAAGTGTCCGAATATCCTCCAGAAAGTATTTTTAACTGCAATGAGACTAATTTATTTTATTGGGCATTGCCTGACAAATCCTGCAAAAAATCTACATAAGGTGTGAAACTGAAAATTCTTACGTGGAGTCATACGTCGTACCAGGAAGTGTCATATCTTCTTCAGCAACTTAAGAACGTCGCAATTCACAAAGATGATCGGTATCTCGAGAGTATACAAAAGTCAGAAACAATGACAGAGAGTACCACAGTTCAGCAGTGTGGTCAGATAAAACAGACAAAAACTTTATCAATATTTCTCAAGACAGTGACTTGTGTGAATACATTCTTACATAAGTCATACATTTAATACTAATCTATGTGTACATGTATCTCCATTAATTTGTGTTGTGTTGCTATATTTACCATACAATATATACATGTATTTTCTGAATTCATCATACTATTGATGTATATGTGTATTTGCTATAATTTTGTGTACCCTGTATTTTATTTTAATCATATGATATGCCAACTTTGTGATAAGAAAATATATAAAATTGCAACAATATTAAATCCTTCTTGGTAACATGCGCTCATCATGTAGGATTTTTCTCTAATCTAACAGTAATACGCCAATAAGATTTGCTTTATCTATTTGCTGATACATGTGCCAAGAATTAGTAATATTTGTTAAAATTATCTGACAGGAGTGGAACTTGCTCAAATCTGACTGAATTTTGAACAACAAATTATGCGTTTATGAAACGGAATAAAAATAAGTATAGGCATGTGATTCAAGTAGTTTTGACAGCATGGGAAGTACTGAAATTGTCCTATAATCTGATTTATCATCTCTTGCCCCTTATTTGAAGACGGGCATGAATTTAGCAGATTTCCATTGATCAGAAAAAGAAAAAGTTTTGATAGCATAGTTCATAATGGAGGTAATGCTTCGATGGATAGTGTCAGCACCAATTTTTAACAAGAGTTCCTCGAAGGGACAGACACTCTACTGGCAAAAAGAATTTCCAGCAATTTAAGATAAGACCATTTCTGTCTTTTAACAGACAAATGTTAAAACTATCTCTGATATTCTACAGTGACAAAAAGATTTTCAAATTAGCTGCTGCGGTGGACATATTGGACGTCAGATTGGCACCATTTTCATTTAGGACAAAGAAGATGCCATTAGAAGTCATTTGGAGAAAACCCCATGTCATAATGATCATCCATTCAGGGGGAGTAGTGACAACAAGATTTTCAAGACAACCACCGTGACAACCAAACTGAATATATGACTGGCATGAATTTCATTTTGGACCAACTAGGTATCGTAAGAAGTCTATTAGTGAAAACCCCATGTTGATACAGCTATCCATTTGGGAGGAACAGAGATAATATTTTTAAGGTGGTCATATTGAGGGTTAGTCATTTTCATTTAGGACCAACTAGATACCATAAGAACTCTTCTGATGAAAACTCCATGTCAAAATGACTTTCCGTTTGAAAAGTATCAACAAGAAGATTTTCAAGATGGCCCCATATTGGATGTCAGATCAGCACCATTTTAATTTAGGATGAATTTTAAGAAGTCATTTAGTGAAAACCCCATGCTGATATGAGCATTAATTCGAGCAAAGTAGTGATAACAAGATTTTAATAATAATAATAATGACTTTATTTAAAGAGGGTGACACAATTAGTTGCATGGAACTAATCCTCCTTGTGGCCCTCTATTATATGCATATTTACATACAGAGTACATGTACATAGTTGAATAATAATAATAATAATAATAATAATAATAATAATAATAATAAAGCACTGATAATAAGCTACATGTATAAATGGACATAATAAACAGAAAGTTTTGTAAGAACATGATCCAACTAGGTACATTGTGTATATACAGTACAAATATTGTGAGACAACAAAATGGAAGGTTTGAGAATTTATGCTTTAAGTTGTAATGTATTTGTCAAATCCAAGAGGTTCCAGTTTTCATCCATTGAATTAGATTATAATTAAATGCATTTATATTTGCACTTTCTCTAATTTACTTTGGGATTCGATTCTAAATTAGTGACCCCGAATATTTAAAACTTTTCTTAAAGAGTTCTTTATTTGGTTTTGGAATGAAGAGGTGGTTAGCTGAAATTGATCTTAATTTGGGAGTGTTGCCTTGTTTTCTAGCATGAAATAGTTCTTTGAGATATAATGGGGCCATATTGTTTGAAAGTTTGTGCACAAGTCTAGCCTTTCTCAAAAATATTCATTCATTTACTGTTAACATTTTTATATTATTCATTGCATTTGGGATGTTTTCAGCATTATCTAGGATGAGTTTGCAAGCTCTTTTTTGCAAGCGGAATAATTTGCAAATATTCTTGTCAGAAGTGTTTCCCCAGATAACATTACAGTAGTCTAGGTATGGTTGCATATAGCTTTTGTCAAGCTGGCCACTGTGGCAGCCATATCAGACATCAGATAAGCACCATTTTCATTTAGGACTAACTAGATATAAAAAGAAGTTTTTGGTGAAAACCCCATATCAATATGACTTTCCATTCAGGAGTAGTGATAACAAGATTTTCAAGAGGGTCATTCTGGCAGCCATATTGGACCTCAAATCAGCACCATTTTCATTTAGGACCAACTGAACATCATAAGAAGTCTTTTGGTGAAAACTCCATGTCAATATTACTTTCTATTCAGGAGGAGTAATGATAAGATTTTTAAGATGGTTGCGGTGGTGGCCATGTAGCACATTAGATTGACACTATTATCATTTAGGACCAAGTAGACATTATAAAAGCCTTTCAGTGAAAACCCCATGTTGATATGACCATATATTCGGAAGGAGTAGTGATACATGTAACTAGATTTTCAAGAAGGCTAATGTGGTGGCTATAGTGGACATCAGATTGGCACCATTTTCACTTAGGAGCAACCAGACATGATAAAAAAGTCTTTCAGTGAAAACCTCATGTAGATTTGAGCTTCCATTCTGGAGTAGTGATAACAAGATTTTCAAGATTACCATTTCCTCGAAATGATATAGCCAATACTATGTTAAAAGTGCTGTTAGAACCGACAAAAACAAACAAAGCAAATTGATAGATACAAATCTCTGAGTTTCTATGTAATTGCATCATTAGGATTGTTAAATACTTTAATGTATTCTGCAGCAACATTGGTAAAAAAAAATCATCAAAGAGATTTTTTATTTCTTTGCTATCCGTAAATTATGACCTATTTGCTGTTACAAAGGTAGGGTTTGGTACTTCTGAATTTGGAAGAATATGTCAGAAATATTTCTAAAACTGATGTAGTATGAATATATTGGTCTAGGATACTGTTATTGGCTTTTTAAATAAGATTAGTTACAGCATTCCTCCATGTTTGGTAGATAGTTAAATTATGCTCTTATTGTTACTTCATTCATAATTTCATTCATGATGCAAATGAATATATATGGTGAGTTGGGTGACATCATAATTTCCTGATGCATATGTCATTACTGATGATGTATACCATTTGACTTATGAGTTATCTCCTATGTTAAATATATTGGACACAATTTTAGTATATACTACTACTAATTCTTATTACTATCATTATTCATTTCCTCTACTTTATTCAGAATAAATTCCCTCTGAAGCCCAAGACATCAGCACTGAACTGATCCCATATAATATTTAATCATGCATTAATAAGACTCGATTTGTTAAAAACTAGACATAACATCCACTCTGCAACAAATTAATATGACAGGAAATCTGACGGAACCACTTTGTGATTGATCAATCTGAAATACGGCAATAAATAATGTGGAGAGGAAAATCTGTGACATCTAGATGGGAAATAGCAACACTTATATGCATCAACTGGCATTAATCTTTATAGCAGAAAGCACAGTACAGGGTCAATAAAACCCTAAGAGCTATGCCTTCTATCACATCACTGACTATATATACTGTCTGACAAATATATTTCTACTATGGGATACAATTACAAATAGGGAAGATCAGGGACAAGACAATAGCTTCTTCACAAAACCAGTTAAAATGGCACCCCAATTTGGCAAGCAAATCTTTTTCCATAGTTCTAGGAACGGACCCACCATTATAAGCTACAGCACTTAGGAGGCACTAAGAGACTGACCATTTAATCAGTGGGGGGACCTAGGATTTCTTTTGAAAACAAAATATTATGGCTCCTAAATAGCATGAAAAAGACATTTTTCCTCTGATTTGTAGTATTGAAAAAAAATGAACTAATTACATCCATTATGTTACTTGAAAAAAAGATATCATCTACTGGTAAAAAAGATTTAAAAAATATCCTGGTTTGAAAGAAAATTCCAGGCCCACCATCACACACAAATTCAAATGGTCAGTGCCCTAAATTGATCTGATTTTTGTTCCGTTTTCATACCTCATTTATATCTCTATTTTAGCTATAAGTACACCTAATGCCTCAGTTTGAATAACAACATTTTAAAACTGGTAATATTCTAGAGAAATTTCATTCCTTTTTTTCCATTTAAAATATGTTTCAATTTACACTACAGCAAACTGTCTCTAGATTAAAAATATATTTTTGGCTGAACAGTAGAAACTAAACAATAAGAACAAAATGAGTTAGTACATACAAAGTAAATATTATTCTCAAGTGTACTTTATTTCAAATTGTTCTCTGACCTCAATACTAATTAAGTTTTTACTTTCCTTTGAACTGCATGCAAAACAACATGCAAATTGTTACTTGCATAAAACCCAGTGGTGGCATGAGGGTTTGATGCGCCCGGGGGCATAATCTTTAGTGGCGCCCCTACTTGCCACAGAGAACAGTCGCCAACCTACAACCTCCCCCCATCTATGCCCCGGTTACAGCTAACAAAAAAAAAAAAGAAGCTCCCAACGGCACTCCCCCTCGCCTGGCACCCATGGGGAATTGCTCCCCCTGACCTCCCTGTTGCGCCGAAACTGATAACACCTTTAATGAATCATATATAACATCAGTACCTGATTGTACATGTACAAAAGAGAACAGTCCAATATCTACAATCCCATGATGCTCCAACTGATCAGGGTCCTGCATCCTATTAACTGATCTACTCCAGGACTGGAAAACTTTTTTTGAGCTTTTTTGTCAAGAGAATAAAGGTCCGGGTTCAGTTTTTAGGCTTAATTCAAACTGGTTTAATATTTTCAGCCTTTTCATTCAGCAAAGGTTGCAAAGATAGAAATAACACAAATTCTTTAAAAAATGACCTTTATTTGAAATAATATTAATTATTGTGAAAGCCTAATTGCTAGTTGTAGTTCTGGGCCAGATGAATCCTTTTGGGAGACCAACTTTACAAACAGGCCATACACAGAAACACATCAAATTAATCGCTTAGTTTTTCACATTTTGAAACAGGCGTTCAGCCACCTATGAGTACGGGTCTGAGTTGCCTGTGTAGAACAGTATGTCTAGTATATGCACATACATGTATATAAGACCTATACTTGGTCAAAAACAACGAAAGGTTATTTTATCCTGTGGGTACTTATACAGATTTTAAAACAGTTGATATTTATATATTACCGTAATGGATAATATATATATATATATATATATATATATATATATATATATATATATATATATATATATATATATATATATATATATATATATGCAACAAACAGTGCAAAACTAGTTTTTAACTTGCCTAAGCTCTTTTGACTCTTGAGTCTTTGTCAAAGGCAAAATTACAAAACAGAGACCAACAAGACAAACAATAAACACAAATGATGTTTGTCTCTGTTTTGTAATTTTGCCTTTGACAAAGACTCAGAGTCAAGAGTGCTAAGGATAGTTAAAAACTAGTTTTGCACTGTTCGTTGTTGGTTTGCTGTATTTATCTTAATCAATCCCTGACATACGCAATCCATTGCTGGATCTAGTGCACTCAAAAGGACTTTTATTTGCCATTTGATTTTATATATATATATATATATATATATATATATATATATATATATATATATATATATATATATATATATATAAATCATTAAACTGTTAGCCTAACCTTTAATCACTTGGCAAAGATCTCTAAAATGTGTCATTTAATGCTTGAAGAGAAATCGGTGGTATTAAGAAATCAATAGCTAATTACGATGGCTTCAAAAGATCTAGAGGTATCAGGGGAAATTGCAAATTGTGATTACAATAACTTCCGAATAAAGTCTCTTTGATATAAACAGCATCAATCAGAAGAGAGGAACAAGAGTTCCTCCAAGGGTCTGATGCTCTGCTGTCCTAAAAGAATTTCCAGGAATTCAAAACCACTTTTTCTTTTTAACTGCTGATCGATCAAGTGTTGAAACTATCTCTGATACTCTTGAGTGATAAGATTTTCAAATTAGCCATTGTGGCAGCCATATTGGATGTAAGATCTGCACTGTTTTCATTTAGGACAAACCAGACACCATTAGAAGACTTTTTTGTGAAAACCCTATGTTGATATCACCATTCATTCTGGGGAATTAAAAACAAGATTTTCAATATGTTCATTGAGACAGCCAAATTTGAGGACAGATTGGCACCATTTTCATTCAGGACCAACTAGATATTATAATTATTCTTCTAGTGAAAACCCCATGCAAATGACTTTCCATTTAGGAGGAACAGCAATAACAATATTTTTAAGATGACTGCCATGGTGGCCATTTTTGATGTCAGATTGGCACCATTTTTTCGTTTAGTACCAACCAGACATCATAAGAAGTCTTCTGGGGAAAACCCTTTGTTGATAGAACTTTCCCTCTAGGCGGAGTAGTGACAAGATTTATAAGGGACTGATGCTCTAATGGCTGAAAGAATTGCAAGAAAATAGAGACCATTTCTTCCTTTTAACTGCGGAGTGTTGAAACCATTTCTGATATTCTTCAGTGATAACAAGATTTTCAAAATTAATTGCTGTGGTGGACATACTGGATGTCAGATTGGCACCATTTTCATTTAGAACCAAGTAGATATTATTGGAAGTTTTTTGGTGAAACCCCCATGTCAATATGACCATCCATTCAAAGGGAGAAGTGACAACAAGATTTTCAAAATAGCAGTAATGGCAGCCATATTAGATGTACAATTTGCACCATTTTCATTCAGGGCCAACTAAGAAGTCTTTTTGGTGAAAACCCCATGTTGATATCGCCATCCATTTGGGAGGAGTAGAGATACTGGTAACAATAGTTTCAAGATGACTACCATGATGGCCATACTGAGGGTCAATTTGCATCATTTTCATTTAGGGCCAACTAGACACTGTAAGAACTCTTCTGGTGAAAACCCCATGTCAAAATGACTTTCCATTTAAGAGGAGTAGTGACAAGATTTTCAAGATGACCACCATGGTGGTCATATTGGATGCCAAATTGGAACAATTTTAATTTAGAACCAACAAGACATGATAAGAAGTCTTTTAGTGAAAACGCCATGTTGATATGACAATCCATTCAGAAAAAGTAGTGATAACAAGATTTCCAAGATGGCCACTTTGGTGGCCATATTGGACATCAGATCAGCAACATTTTCATTTAGGACCAACTAGACATCATAAGAAGTTTTCTGATAAAGACTGATAATGTGACTTTTCATTTAGGAGTGGCGATAGCAAGATTTTCAGGATGGCTGCCATGGTGGCCATACTGAATATCAGATCAGCACCATTTTCATTTAGGACCAACTAGACATTATATGATGTCTTTCTGTGAAAACTCCATGTTGATATGACCATCCGTTCAGAAGGAGTAGCTATAACAAGATTTTGAAGATGGTCACTATGATGGTCATATTGGCTGTCCAAGCAGAACCATTTTTATTTAGGACCAACTAGACATCACAATTTTCATTTAGGACCAACCAGACCATAGAATGAATGTGTCTGTGAAGTTTCATGGCAATCCTTCAAGTATTTTAGGAGGAGTATGGATAACAGACTTGTGCTAGTGGACAGACGACAGACAACAGACCAACCCATAAGTTCTGCTGGTCTATGCAAGCTGTATCTTGCAAGCTTTATTTGCTGGCATGACTAGATTACAACTTGCAAATGACACGAAACTGTTAAGTTTTTAATATGAACATAAACAATATCAGCTAAAACCATAAAGCCTCACTGAATAACACCTGATGGACCACCACATCTGGGACATTATTAGTTCCAAATAAAACATATTGCTTCTTGTTTTGCTCCAGGTAACCTTGACCTTGGACTTTCTGAGAACTTTCCCTACAGAAATCTTGTATCCATTTCAAAATGAACAAGATCTGTGTTTGTAAAACACACATAACACCTACTGTCTTATCATGCTGACAAGGTTTTCACAAAAATGTTTCAAGTCCAAATACATGCATAAGACATTAAAAAAAAATGCAGACATCACTTAAATGATATAAAAAATGAACTGGGTCATTTACATATGCAAAACAAGCATGCATACCAAATATCATTTGCGTAGGTCAAGATCAAGCTGTTCCTGTGCAATTATGCTAACATTCTTTCACCAAAAGTCTGAATTCAAAATAGTGCAAAAGACTGATAAAAAATGCTCAAGTTGCTTAAATGCTGTTCATACAGTGTATATATCAGCATAGGAACATGCATACGACATTTAATTTGTCAAGTTTTTTATGCATAAATCCTGCTAACAGTGGGACAGAGGGATGTCTGTACAGACAGATGGACAGAAGGATAGGCAAATTAAAGACGTCTCTACTGCAGTGGGACATAAAAAATGTTTGCTGATACATAGTACAGTACGAGATGTTGATCCTATTAAAGGCAAGAGCTACACAAAACTTGACCATCCTTTAATTAAAATGGCATATATATATATATATATATATATATATATATATATATATATATATATATATATTTATATACACACATACACACACACACATACAGCATTTGTGAATTTTGTGTTAATTGCACACCAATGACTATCCCATATGTATATGATGCATGTTGCACACTAACTTCCCCACTTCTGAATGATGCCAGTTACAAACCAACTGTCCCACCTGTGAATAATACAAGTTGAACACCAAGTATCCTACAAGTGTGTGAATGATACAAGTTAAACACTAACTGTTCCACATCTGAATCATACAAGTTATACTGTGCCAACTGTCCCACTTGCAAATGGAGAAAGCCACTCAACTGAGAGCTCTAGATAATAATTTAATAAACTGGGTATTTTACTCCCTGGTTTGGAACTAACAGTATTTTTGGACATTCAATGAAGTATTTTGTGAACACTGCAGATCACAAACTTACAACACCTGACTGAATTTTTATCATCAAGACATTAATCATGCCTATAGACACCGTTACCTGTATTTGACCCCAGTTTCATGAGCGCAGTCATTAACCCAATCATGTAATGTGTCAGCCATGACGATAGTGAAATGAACATTACATAGCGCATGTACCATGATCAAAACAACATCAGTCTTTTGTTTACATTTTATCTTTCCTCATTTTCTCTTAAAAATTGACAAAGCGATGGAAAATATGAGTAAGGTGGGGGTCGTTCAGGTTCCATCAATGGATGTTCAAATAATCATCACACACTGACTTTATGAAAGAAATCAATGTGTGAAATACACGGACAAGTGCATGAAGACTACGCGTGTTTGGTACCATTTAAATTTCAGTCTATGCCGTCAGATGGGCATGCAGTATTTTAAATTCTTGAATTCCAATCTTGGCAGACAAGCTGAAATCACTGATAATATGACTTCGAAGAGAAATAATTTGAGACTGTTGCCCAGGATATGTCAGAGAAAACTACCCCTGGACTACATGTATTATTAATTTTGCAGAAACATTTATTCAGCGGCCAACTAATCTTAAATCTCAAAAGTAGAGGTGAGACTTACGGCGATTATAAATCGCAAAACACTGCCAAATATTTGGTAGGAATATTTCCGCATGGGCAAATTATATTTATTTCAAAGGCATTTGGTGAACAAGCAAGTGATAAATTCATAGTTGAAAAAAAAAAGCGGATTTTTAAATTACCTTCTCTCTGGAGTGTTGTTACTCTAGATATGTAGCTAACATTATTTTGTGGGAAGGACTAGGGAAGATTCAGCAGGACTAGTAAATTTCTCACATTACTAGTCCTTCTTGCTACAAGGAAGTTTTTGTTATATTCAAGGCCTGAAGAAACTTATATTTTTTTCTTATGAGTTAATGTTTTTCACTACTCTAAAGGTGAAACTTGAACTGACACATAAAATGACTACATTTTATTTTCCCAAATCTGTAATTTAAATAAATGCCACAATCAGTAACATCATCATAACATGATTAAAACATCAGAACCAACATAAAACTATAATTATATAAATTTAAAGTCACAGACATGTACATGTTTTGAAAGTCTTACTGAACAATAAGCAATCTTCTTAAATTTCATCAACTATGCATGACATCATTTTCTCTGCATAAAATGTATGTAGTCTAGTAACGTGGCCATTTACATAATTTTCATCATACTTTACATTCACAAACTTGTGGTTATCTGTACAAAGCCATACAAGAAATTTAAAATTCCTAAGACCAGTGCAAAACATTGTCGTCTGTATTTACATAGAGAACCCTCTATTCCCTTTCTTCTTAATAATCAGACTATCATTTTGCCACTCTTTTGGACATCATATTTCTTGTCTGAAAAAAGAAATCATCCAGTGTGGTCCAGTTAGTAGGCATTGGACTTTCAATTTCAAGCAGCATGTCTTCATTTCTGTCTGAGGTTGCTGACAACCAGTTTTCCTGCACAGAGAAATGCATTCCTTTTTCAATTACAGAAATATTCATTAGAATTTAAATATTGTTTTGCTGCCACTTCACTCTGAAGTCTGTGGTTTGTGAATTTATTTCCTACAAATTTGGAATGTAAATGTTTTCTTATAAAATGTGTGCAATCAGTGGAATCCTTTATGGGTATTTGTACCCACCGATTCGCTTCTATTTCACTAGTGATATGGCGGACACTACTGCTACACACCTAGTGAGTGATATCAGTACAACTGGCAATAATTAGAAAACCATGTCTATAAGACCAAAGTTAATTCAAGGTACATTCGATTATATGTTTCTATTTGATGGAGTGTTCTCAGCAGTCATCAAGTACTAGCATTCCCAATGTACTCACTCAAAAGTCATCAAGTACTAGCATTTCCAATGTACTCACTCGGCAGTCATCAAGTACTAGCATTTCCAATGTACTCACTCAGCAGTCATCAAGTACTAGCATTTCTAATGTACTCACTAAGCAGTCATCAAGTACTAGCATTTCTAATGTACTCACTAAGCGGTCATCAAGTACTAGCATTTCCAATGTACTCACTCAGCAGTCATCAAGTACTAGCATTTCTAATGTACTCAGTCAGCAGTCCTCAAGTACTAGCATTTCCAATGTACTCACTCGGCTGTCATCAAGTACTAGCATTTCCAATGTACTCAGAACATCCCAACATAGTTTCAATAACATAAGTTATATCAATACAATGTACCATCATAAAAATATAGAATATGTTTATGGCAGAGAAAATGACTTTAATAGTGGACCACCATAAAAATCACCTTGCCTTCTAGCCAATGGTCCCATTTTATGCATGGCTTTCAACCACATGGCAAAATATCTGATGCTCATTTGAAATCCATGACCCCTGAATTTAAGTTACAGTCCCTTTTCTAGCAATGTACCCGTTACATTACAAAGTTAAGTATTCAATAACCCTTAATATGTTTTGATCATTCAGTGAGAGGACAAGAGTTCCATGGAACACTAAGTCTTGCCTTTTTTCGGTCCGCAGTCTACAATTTTTCTGTTGGTTACTACAAAATCAGTTGGTTACTACAAAATCAGTTATGGGCCTGTAAAAATCGTCAACATCTGCTTGCACAGAAACTTAAATATTAAGTTGATGCTGTTGTGGTGTCCACCAGCAACAAGGACATCACCATTGCTATATCTTACATTGTTCTCAGAAAACAAATATATACATATATACTGCCACTGGATGGACATGAATTTCATGGTCAAGTATAATACCAAAGTTACATATAATTACAGACTGAAGCTTAGAGAATAGACCAGATATTCATTACTAAACCATTACATTGCAAAGAAGGGGGACAGATATGAAACTTGGGATATAATGGTTATTGGCACAATATTCATGATGATATAGGAAACCCTGCAGCATTATTACTTCCTGCTGATTCTGGTAATTTACTGGTTTCAGCATGCAAAAAAATGACTACAACATTTAACAATGTTCTACAGTTTAACATACTGTCAATTTTGTGTCTGAATGCTAATGACCATATTTAATTTATTGTTCTTAAGAGTTTTTTTGTTGTTGAAATCAGTAAAAAATCCTTGAATTCATAGTTGTAGAGTGATCAAAAACCCACTATACATGACTGACATGGTAAATGAATGGACCTACATTTCCAGAAAGAGGATTAAACAATTGTCACAAAAAAATCAACGTTCTGTACTGACCCAAAAGTGGAATCTCAAAGTACTATTAAGTTTTCAAAGAGGACATACTGAAATTATGCAATTAATTCGAATCTATGCTGTTTGCAAGACTTCCAGATACTACAGATTCAACATTTTAAGAGTAAGGGCCATAACTTTACCATAAAGGGTGATAAACAAAGCCCACAAAAGGCAAATCTGCTTCTCATAAGATTACATGTCTACCAACTCTTGTAACATCATGTACACCGAGTGGCATTAAAACCTATTCTGTGGATGCATGAAGACACAAAAAGGGATCCAATATGAAACTTGAATATTTCTACTAATCGAGCAGTATCACATACACCAAACATACATGCTGCATGTACAGCTGATTGGTTAGGGTTCATGGTATCTACAGTACTCAAGCTTCTACAATACAGAGGTTTAGTTTATCAAATATATTATTGAACAGTAATTACCAAACATTCAGCCCGGTGCTTTTCCTTGTTGGAGCCCTGTAATTGATTATGGGAAAAAGGATGGAAAAAGTTTGCATTAGTGCCAAGAACAGTACAACACCAATATGCTATTGTATACACTGCTACAATATTAAGAAGAAATGGTAGCACACTGCTTTTCACTGATCAAAGTCCTCTAAATCAAACACCAATTATAACAAATAAAATTTGTACAGATTGATTTCACAGGGCAACCACCCCCCACCCCCCTTTCCAGTCTTGAATGACAGACTACTTGAAAAACATTAATTTATCTTATACACGTAGGTGCTAAAATTTATATAAAAATGACAGTGCATTATTATATATACTGGGAAAATTTCTACAGTACCTTAGTTGTCACTCTTGTGAAATAACAAGTGACAGTGTACTGATATTCACTGCAGTACTGGCCTGATGTGCCCTGCATAAATACATGTTATATGCAAGTACTTTTTTTCCCAAACACAATGTTAAATAAACAATAATGAAGACAAGAGTAGCACAATATAATAATATTCAATGTAAATGTTACAAGTTAAATTTCTTTGTCATGAACTTTAAAGCTAGGTACAGTTGTACTTGTATAGGTTTACTCAATGAATTAAAGGTAAACTATATTTGAAATTCACTACATACATGATATTTCAACTAATACCAAGGTTTTGTTTATTTTTGTAAGCAACAATGTTTTTGATTTTATACTTTTAAAAAAATGTGTGGGTACTCAAATTCATGAAAGGGTCTCTGTCAAAGTCTGCATTTAATTTAATGAATTAACCTCCACAAATACTAAAAATAAAGAATACAAAAGAACAAAAATATGCCAACAACAAAGGTTGGTTTCTTAAATGGTTAAAAACAATACTACTGCCAGTATGAACACAAATCAAACATGTCAAGATCAGTCCCATACACCTTGCTGTCATCAATGTGCTCAACATCAAACAGAGCCAACACAGCATAGAACACCAAGCCAAGTGGTTATTGAAGCTTGTATGTATGATCATTTACTTAAACCACTGTCTATAAAGTTGCACCATCAGTACGTTTCGATGATCATGGTTATTAGCAGTAGTCAAATTTTTAGATTCCCCGTGAGATATGTCTGAGAGGTCCTGCAATTTCGGGATTATTCATGTGGCAAAAACACGCATGTACATGTATCAGTAGACTTGTTTGACACAATGTTTATTAGTGGTTTTGTCTGAAAATCAGTGACATGTGAGCTTTAGTAAAGGGCTGTAATTAGTGTATATATATATATATATATATATATATATATATATATATATATATATATATAGTATTTAATTAGCATTTTTGTGCTTCCAGCAATAGTTTTAGTATTTTACCATCTTGTTCTTCCTTTAGATTAAAAATGCGTGGATAAAATGAGATGTGCTTTCAGGAGGATTTAAATTTTAACAGGAAAATTTCCTAACCATATTTAGAAGTACTGGTGTTTGCATTTATCTATGCTTTATGTAGTTTATTCATTCAGATGGATTACAACTGTTGGTAAATCTTAATTCACAGAGAATTGCAGAGAATAAAGTGCATTATTTTCATACATGCATTATCAACTGCAGTTTTACTTTAATGAAGGATCTATGTAAATAAGTATTAAATCTAATTTTCCTAGACCTTTTCATTGTCCTTTCTTTTATTTTCAATAATACTTGTACTTAAATACTTTATGCTCTTTTTTCTTTCTCTATATCCTTACTGATCTCACGTACTGATTTAAGGCAGCAATAGGAATCAGTGGCTACTGATTACATGCATACATACATGTGCATTGAAACAATATAAATACTTTATACATTTTTTTCTCCAAAATAAAACAAACACATGTAAAAGACAACTTTTTAATTACAGTAATGAAGCTGAATTATCAAACAGATGAACTTTGTGAATCACTAGGAATGTGTCAGTAAGAAAATGGGGAGTGGGGCTTTCTGCATCACATCTGACATATTTTTTGTTGGATCTTTAAATCTGTGGTTTGGAATAACCATAAAATCCACAACAATTGGTATTCCTTTGAAAAAAAACCTGAAAGTACAGTACTTTTCAGGAATTTTAAAGAAGTGAGAGAAACTCAAGCAGACATATATCCCATAAAATAAGGAGAAAATTACAGATTAAAATATTAAAACATGACTGCATATTGCAAACCTGTTAATGCAAAAATGTCAGCAAGTGATGGATATATAAAATAAAGCATGATTTATATAGTCTTGATGAAAATCAAATACCCCAAAGTAACTTCCCAAAACTATTCTATGTACTTGATAAATGTATTAGTAAGGCACTCAAAATTCTGTGGGCAAAAACTACTAAATTTGTGTAATGAAAGTACTAGCTGTTTGGTAACACCATGCAAAAAAATGTTGAACCCACCCCCACCCCACAAAGCATAGCTCTGGTAGTGTGGGGAGATTCAACCACAGCAATAGATTTCATAAAAAGTGAAATTATATCTTCAGGACTTGTATTTTAATCACAACTATTTATAAAGTAGAATAGACCATTATCCCAACATTATATTATGGCTTTTCTTGATAAACTGACAAGAAACTTGGGTTGTCACCACCCAAATTCAGCATGGCACAGTCATTTAAATACCAAATAATGGATAGAAAATGAAGACCATCAATTCCAATTTTATAACAATTTATAACTAGAATTCCATGGTTTATGACTACTATCTAATTTGTTACCATATGCACCATATTTTCGACCCTTATGCAACACAGTATTCTACTCAATAATGAAGGTATTATCAGCTGCAACAGCTTTGAGGGCATTTAAACTCTGGAGACCAGCAAAAACAACTACAAGCAGCTTGCCTCTTAAAAGTCAGTTAGTGAAACCAGTATTAATGACCATTCTGAAACAGTATCTTCCCTAGTTATGACAGTGGTTTTAGCAGGAGTATATTATGAGGGTGCAGTGCTGAAAAAAAAATTAAAAAAAATTGAAAAAAGAGGCCTAAGTGGGCCAGACATTGTTCACCCAGCTGTCATTTACTTAAAAGTCAAATGCAAAAGCAGTTGGCCAAGAAATCTGGGCTAGAATGATGCTTTCTGATATTTAAAGGTTTTTCTATCTTTTATTAATGGCAGCCATATTGGATGACTGATCGGCATCTTTTGTACACACTTGAACGGCCTTATGCCAGAATGCTTTCTCTGAAACTTGGTCAACTTCAGTTTTTGAGAAGTCATTTAAAGGTTTTTCTATTTTTATTTAAAATGGACATATTTAGTAGAGGATCTGCATCATGTGTACAAACTTAAAAAGCCTCCATGCCAAGATGCTTTCTGTCAAATTAGTTTCTAACGATGGTATACAAATTGGTAAGAGGTCAGTAAAACGTGAGGTAATGAATATGGTAACTAGCAAAGAAGCTGAATCAAATAAATTATAAAAAACAGTGAACGGTGCCTTACATAAAATCCAATATGGCACCCAGAAGGAAGATGATAGCAATTTCATTTAATACAAAGCCCAAAAGGAAAGGCTGTCCCCTGGCTCAAAATCCAATTCTAGAAACAGTTCCAGAAATAACTCAGCATCAAGACCACAGTACCTTTCAGTACTGTCCCCCCAAAGTTCCAATTACTAGATGACAAGCATGTGGATGACCCTTCGATATGTGCTAGATGCATGAAAATGTTCACAAACCTAGATGCATAGCTTCTGGAATGCCAGAGATGTAAGGACCGATACTGCATCAAGTACCTGAAGAAATCAACATTAGAATACAAGATATTGTCCAACTCAGATTCTACATTGTTCTATTTGGAGACTGAAGCTAGGTGTAACAATATAATGCAGGCTTATGAGCAGAGAATATCTAAGAACATCTAAGCTGGAAATCAAAATGCAGTGAAAATGATGGATGTCTCATTGTGAAGCAAGAGTCTTGGTGAAATGCAAAACAATGAAAATTCATCACAAATAATTACCACGGTCAGAACAGAAATAAGTGAAAGGAGAGCTAGAGAGAAAAACATTGTATGTACTCTTTGGAACTTTGGAATAGATCAATGCAAATTACAACAAAAGGAAGAAAGAAAGTATGATACAAACATAGTGAATGACATATTGAACACTTGAGGAGTGAATAAATGAGAATAACATAACCAAGAATACCAGGTTAGGAAAAGTTCTGAAAGATACAAATACCCAAAACAGGCCACTTCTTGTCAGTAAATCCATAAAGATCTCAAATTCCAAAATGCAAATAAGCTCAAGGAAGCACCAGAAAAAATTAAGAGAGTGGCCACAAGTCATGATATGACCAAGTCAGAAAGACAAGACAGCTAAAAGCTCCAAGATGAAGCAAAAAGCTACAGAAGTTCCAGGGAAAGTACATGTACAAAGTGAGTGACCCACCTTGGGGAAGAAGAAATGTCAAGCTTTTAACCCACTTCAGCAGAAAGTACATTTAGGGACCAACACGAAAAATTCAGCTGGCAAACCAAACTGTAAGTAATGTAAAAAGTTACACAGTTTTTGCACAATTTATGTTGCTTTTGCACCAATACAGACCAGTTAAGAAACAAATTTGAGGAATTTCAAATGTGGATAAGTTAAGCTTCAATCAGCGCCTGCCCTAGACTTGTGGCACCCCAGGTGAGAAGTGTCTTGAGTGCTCCCCCCCTCCATTTGTTCAACTTTTGAATACCTTATTTATTATTGCCCCTAAATCTGGCCCTGGCTTCAATACAGCTTCTTTAAACTGAACCCAAATGAATTCTCCTGAACCAAGTAGGGGAATATTTAGTTTTTATTAGGGGTAAAACTAATTGTAATGTTGTAATACATGTTGTTATTGCATTTCTTGCTCTTTTCCAGATGAAAAAATACCCTCGAATGTGTGATGAAAAATTTCTCCTCCCATAGCGTGACTACATAAAAATCAGAAGTCCAATCCATAGCAATCTTGCCCATGCGCACTAATCATCATTCTTTACGAGGACATAGCCTGAACTAGTGTGATATCAGTGTGTGTTGGGGGAGGGGAGGAGGGAATCTGGCAGTAGCAACTGGTAAGTATAATATAATCAAAATTAGTTTACCCCCCCCAACCCCAACCCCTCCCCCCCCCCCAAAAAAAAATACATTTTAATATCAGTAATACATAACCTGTTGCTATCTTGTAGCTGAATTTGTCAGTTCCATGGGAGGCTGATTATCCCAGAACTGGTGAAGAAAAACAAAAAAAGGAATATTCACCCTCACTGTAGAAGTATATACTACTGTCAGATGGTATCCGCATGGGACACTTTTATCAGCTGAGTCCTCATGGGGAAGAAAAAGATGCCTCCTACCCTTCTGTCTCCCTTTAGAAGCTACCAAATAAAAATTTAAAGCTCTGACTGGACATAAAAGTCCATCACAGATATAACTGAGACTGGGGATCTCAATTGGGAGTGGAGGAACCGATGAAGGCGAGTTTTTTGCTAGGAACACTGGTTGGCAAAGGAGAGAAACCGATTCATAATTTCCACTGAACCTTAGACAGCCTGGTTCTATGGACAGGGCATGAAGCTAGCTTCTTCGTCTTACAGATGCTAAGGACAGCAAGAAAACAGTCTTAGGGTAAGGTTCTCAAAAGAAGCATCACTCAAGGGTTCACAGGGGTTTTTAGTTTGAGACCATAGAGACCACAAGACACATGAGTGATTCCATCTAGGCATTAGCAAGCAAGACACCAGTTTGCAGCTCGAAATACCTGATCATATCTGCTATGTGAGAGTCTGCATCAATAGCTGGGCCTTTCGAAAATTTGAGTGTGTCGAAAAGGGAATAAATTCATCCCCATATACACAAAATCTTAAGAAGAAGTAAGCTCCAATTTCTCTAGGTTGGTTAAAAAACCCAGACTGGTCACTATGGACTAACAGCAAGACAGATCATGTCTGAGGGACACTAGCCAGCCATTGTGGATCAACCAATTGTCAAAATATTGGAGGATTGGAATCCCCAGTGACCTTAAGTGGGCTGCAACTACTCTCATGACCCTGGTAAAAGCTCTGGGTGTGGAGACTAGGCCAAACAGTAGCACGCAAAATTGGAATAACTCCCTGTCCAGGCAAAACCGGATTCATTTCCTGTGAGGAGGAAAGATAGGGATGTGAAGATATGCATCCTGAAGATCAATGGAGACCACCCAGTTGCCAGGTTTTATGGCATTCCTAGTGAGGCTGTGGTCTCCATCTTGAAAGGTTCCTCCTGCAGAAACTTGTTTTCCTCCTATATTTGATACCTGGAAAATCCGTGAGTAGAAAGTCGGAGATTAAATGTTGAAGACCCTCTCTGCTGCACCCTTCTGGAGAAGGAAGTGCACCACTTCCTTTACTTGCACCAGATTCAACTGGTGAAAGCATATGGGGGACCTTACTAGAGGAGGAAGATCTCGAAACTGAAGTCAGTATCCTCCTTTTATTATAGAGGACATAGCCATTATCCGTGATGCCGGACCAAACCTCTGAAAAAAGGTTTAGTCTGGCACCCATGGGAACCAACAGAAGAGGGACACACTGCAGGAGAGAGAGCAAGTTCCTAGGGCTGTCACCCCTTTTCTCTAGGAAAGGGGGGAGGGCCCATGAACTTCCTCACTGGGCATTTTGTGGAACCCCCTTTTAGGGTCAGAATGCAGAGGAGGGGCTCTAAATAGGGGTTGTAACTTTGATTGGGGCTGTATGGCTTTACAAAATTTGCTGATAGCCCCTGAGGATGATTTCGCTTCCTGGCCAGTTTCGACGGCCCAGGAGCAGATGAGAGGGAACAGTGTTGCTGATCTCTCAAATCCATAAAAGCCACAGAGGAAATTGAGCCCTCCAAAGATGGTCTCTTCCTCCAGGAGAGCAGCCTGCAGAATGTTTTTACTGTGCACCAGTAAGACTTTGGAAGTGTTCAAACCAACATCTGTGCAGAGGTGGAGAAGCTCCACTGATAATGCCATGGGCATGGACAAGGCATGCAGAGATGTCTTGGACACTGCTTATAACAAACAATGAAGGGCAGTGGGAAATGCAATTCCTCCTTCAGTAGGTTGAAAGAGGCAGCCGAAAAGAGGTCAGCATGCAAGGCTATGGTTACTAATGACCTAGTCTTAAGTTCTAAAGCTTCCAGTATTTTACCAGGAAGGTGAGCCCAGGTCCTCGAGGAAATACCCACTTGTGCTGCTCCAGCATCCAAGGTAGGAGGTTTAAGGGCCAGGAAGGGGTGTAAACCCTATAAATAGCAGCAGAGATCAAAGGACTCAATGTAGAGGGGGGATAGACCACCTCCCACATTGTCTAGCAAAGTCCTGGCCCTTACTAAACCTTTGGGAAAGCTCCTTAAGCATAGCTGAGTGAGGGAGCAACAAGAGATCAGGTCAAGTGGTAGCCTCTGAGAGTTTTTCCAAGCTGGAGAGAATTTTAGTGTCCTCTTCCTCCTCTGCCACCTTGACCGACAGTTGGGAGGAGGTGGGGGATCCCAAGGAGAAGGTTCCACCTTGTCTTGCTCTACATGAACTTGTTAGAATCTACAAGGACTGACAAGACGTCTTCATCCTGCTCTCACTCCTGGCAGGCAGAACTATGTGACTCAATGTCTTTCTGCTGCATGGGAGACTTGAGGGTAAGGGGGACTTTGACCCGTAACTCCTCTTGTGGAGCAAAGGGACTGCTTCGAGTGGTAGACTTGGCAGGAGGGTGAGTGAGACTCTCAACCCTCCTGGGATGATTGGGGGAAGAAGGTCTGCCCCCCTCCCTCCTTTTTGACCCCACTTCGTAAGAGGAAGATGTTGGTCCATGGCCTACAGCATCAACCTCTCTACCAACGGGCCAAGGTGGTAAAGGCCATAGAAAATATAGAAATGCAGCTCCTTTTATAAAAATGTGGAAGGAGATGTCACCCCACACAGCAGTCAGGGAACACTCTAAAAAAACTCTATCCACAGAGGGCCAGTGTCAAATTATGAAAAAACTCGTTTTCCTTACAAGTAGTCTTCCTTATGGATTAGTCTCCCCGGAAAGTATGATTTCAACACTGAGTGCAAATAGTTTTAAAATTAGACTTGACAAGTGGAGAACCATGAACTGATGTACAATGACTTTAAGACAAACATTAAAGGAAGTGACACGACACCCATATTCTTGGAAGATGAAGATGACAAGTCCAGTAAAGAGAAACCAAGGATTCTGAACTGGAAAACAAATCTAAGTAACTCTAAGTAAGATTTTGTTCACATGTTGTTTAAAAAAAAAATTATATTTTAGTAATGGTGGCAGATCATCATCATTTGTGTAAACTTGAAATGCCTACATGTGAGGATGTTTTCTATCAAATTTGGTCAAAATCTGTTGTCTTTTTTGATAAGTTGCTTAAAGATTATTCTATTTTTGTAACAGCAGCCACTTTTGATGGCAGATCTGTATTATTTTTAAATACTTCAAAACCTTCTTGCCAGGATGTTCCCTGTCAAATTTTATCCAGCATTTTTTTGTTGTTGAAGAAGTTGCTTAAATGGTTTCTCTATTTATGTAATGGCTACCATATTTGATGGCTGATTGGCATCATTCGTGCAAATCTGAAAGACCTTCATGCCAGGATACTCTTTGCCAAATGTGGTCAAATTCTGTTTAGTGATTTTTGCGAAGTCATTTAAATGTTTTTCGATTTTTAGTAATGGTGGCCATATTTGATGGCAAAGTGGTATCATTGGTAAAAAAATCTGAAAGGCCTTTTGACACTGTGCTCTCTGCAAAATTTGGTACAAATTGGTCAAGCAGATTCTAGAATAAGTTGAAAATGGTAAATCATGATGGACAATGAACAGGCAATGGATGGACATACAACACACAAAGGACACAGGACCATACCGTAAGCTTACTTGGCCTTACGGCCAGATGCGTTAAAAATTAACACATGCATCATTTGCAATAAACTGGATACAGCACATTTTAGGGATTGCAGCTATCAAATAATCTATAATCCACATGAAACATATTATAGCTAAAAATACATTCTTTCTACAAGGTTGGGTGCTATCAAAATCCAACTACCAGCTTTCCTTGGTCTTGCTCTATGCACAATATGCTTGCATGTTTCAATGCATGTTAACTACCAGCACCCTTCATTTATCCACAATAAAAACATGCGGTGATTCAACAAAAACAAAGAACAAATGTATTTTAACATGCTAATTACTCATCATTAAGTAATGTTATCATGTGAAGGAAAGAAAAGCTTTCTTGCCTTTGGGAGAAATCATGACATAAAACAAGTTTTAATTCAGCTTACTGAAAACTAAAACTAACCATCCATTATAAGACTATCATAAGACTATCGTATATACTCGCGTATAAGCCGATGCCAACTGCAAACTGCATAGACCCAGATCTGCCGCCGCATAATGCACTGGTAGACCTGGGTCTATGCAGTTTGTAAGGACTAACCAGTAGAACAAACAACATAGACCTTGATCTGCCTGCGCATTATGCAATGGCAGATCAGGGTCTATGTTTTTTGCATTTGGACCCAGCTTATACACGAGTATATATGGTAGATACTTAACACACAAATATGTTTATATGATGAAACATGAAACAACACAAAATGTCCTTGAGAACTAGAAATTTATTCATGGAACATGAATACCCAACTACAATGCCTGTGCAAACTGATCTACTTAAACACAAAACTTAGCCAGATGAACAGACACACTAAAGTAACTCTATATTCCCCACATTCATACTGTGGCATAACAAGATTTCCACACAACGAGATGTCTCAGCTCCATCAAGACATTCCAGATACCCATCATTGGAGTGTGAAAAGTAGGTCACTGTGACCGCCTTTTGCTTGTGATAAGCAGTTTCCTCCATGATGAATACATCCATAAAATGTTATGACTATACATGCATCAGTGTCAGAGAAACTGAGCTAAATGCAAAAACTTAACATTGGTGCATGTGCCAGCAACCAAGACGACACTGTTGGGAAAGTGATATGTATTTCTCCCCTATACAGTTGTATTGCTTTGCAAGTGAGATGAAAAGTATATTGCTTCATCTTGCTGAAAGGTATAAGCATGCTATCAACCCTGCAACCCTTAATGCTACATGTATGATGACTAACATGTCTAGTAATACTAATATATGACAGTGGTATACCTGACAAAAAGATGAATAAATATTAATAGTAATAGTCATTTTAAATAATCATAGACTTTATCAGCTACAAGACTGCAATATGACAAGCATGCCTCTTATTTATTCATTACAAGATCTTATGATTCCATAAAGCACTAAAACAGTCAAAAACTTGTTGGCATCACAAAAAAGACACGATGAAAAATGTCTGGCATCATATTCATTTAATAATTGAGGACATATAAATGGTGTGTTTGAACATCAGGAAAGTGACCAAAATCAATTGTTTAATTGGTTCTATAACATGAAGATTGACTTTGTAGACTGCTTGGGGAAGCTTTGCAAGCACTTCAGTACAAACAGAATTTGTTCACTACCAAGAGGTCACAGGCTCAAACAACTGTAACTCACTTTTTAAAGGAAAATGAACTGCTTGTGACAAATTAGTTTTACTGAATGTAATATACACATAAAATTTGGCATCTACCTAAGTTTTGCTTTTCTGTACTTTCTCACTTTCTTTTTCATAATTGATGACTTTCCCAATGCATAGAATATTGCCATATTTGTAAGCTCTTCATATGTGAAACCATTAATAGTCTGTACTGTAGTGTTGTTTTGCGTCCATTCAGGTTATGCGATAAGTTAACAGTCAGTTGAAAGCGACTCAAAGTTTTGGTAGATGTTAGTAAGTTTGAATTTAATTTGGATATGATTTGGTTCCAATTAAAATGTACAAATCTTAGCATTATCTTGGAGTATCATAATAAAATCTTGAGTCTGTGTAACAACTCGTCTTGCCATAATGCCATAATGAAAAGCAGTAGGTTCAAAGAGTAGGTTGCCTTATAAACTGGTTCTTCATGTATCTCCATAATCTGAATTCATCTTCATTATTTACTATATTGTTTAACATTGTTGTTCTGTGTGATTTATATTTTCAACAGTTCCAAACTAAACCTTATTGACCAAAGTATCAGCAATTATCAGATGTGACTTTGTGACATCACAACTACATCCATCATGGAACTCACATAGCCCAGACAATTCACATGAATGTTTGACATTATTCAGCCATATCTTTAAAACTGTTCAGTGGATTCAAATAACATTTTGGTATAAATTTCCATTTACTTGGCATATTCATTCACATCACTGATGAAAATACGAGTTCATTTTCCTTCAAGTGTCACCTGTTGCTAATGAGCACATTATAAAAGAATTAGTCCAGTTGATCAATAAGGAGTAAAACATTGATCCATTGGAAATTCTATTTCAAGACATTACTATGACAAACAAGAGTCCCTAAAAGGGATTGATGCTCTTCTGTCCCAAAAGAATTTCCAGGAATTCAAGATAAGACCATTTCTTCTTTTCAACTGCTGAGTGCTGAAACCATCTGTGATATTTTTGAGTGACACGTTGTTAAAATTAGCCACTGTGGCAACCATATTGGATTTAAGGTCAGCACCATTTTTATTTAAGACAAACTGGACACTATTAGAAAACTTGGTGAAAACCCATGTTGATATGACCGTCCATTAAGGAGAATTAGTGACAAGATTTTCAACAAGTTCATTGTAGCAGCCTTATTTGAGGTCAGATCGGCACCAGTTTCATTCAAGACCAACTAGATATCATAATTAGTCTTCTGATGAAAACTCCATGTCAATATGACTTTCTATTTAAAAGGAGTAGCAATAACAAGATTTTCAAGATGACTGTCATAGTGGTCATACTGGATGTCAAATCGGTACCATTTTCAATTAGTACCAACCAGACATCGTACTAATTCTTCTGGTGAAAATCCAATATTGATATGACTTTCCATCCAGGAGGAATAGCATCAAGATTTTGAATATGGTCACTATTGTGGCCATATTGGATACCAGATTGGCACAATTTTTATTTAAGACCAACTAGATACCGTGGGAGGTCTTCCAGTGAAAATCCCATGCTGATATGACTTTCTGTTCAGGGGGAGAAGCAATAACAAGATTTCAAGATGTCTGCTGTGTTGGTCATATTGGACATCAGATCGGCACCATTTTCGTTTAGAACCAACTAGACTTAATAAGAAGTCTTTCAGTGAGAACCCCATGTTGAAATGACCATCCATTCAGAAGAAGTAGCAACAAGATATTCAAGATTGCTGCTTTGGTGGTCATATTGGATGTCTGAGTGGCACCATTTTTATCTAGGACCAACTAGACTTTGGGAAGAACGTGTGTGTAAAATTTCATGGCAATCCTTGAAGTAGTTTAGGAGTAGCGATAACAAACTTTTGCTAACAGAAGGATGGCTATCTGATGACAGACGACAGGCTATCCCTTAAGCTCTTAATGTCTATGATCAGTAGAGCTAAAAGTTTGTAAGCTACCTAAAGAATTTTCACATGATTGGAGCTTTTACAAATGTATTAAACTGGACATAAAACAGTGTGTCCAAAAAGACATAGATAAACAGTAAGCATTATCAAAATTTTATGTAAGTCAAGAATAAGCACCTGATGTACAATACAGTATTTTATAGTCATATCACTAGTATCTGAGTATGCATGTACCTGTAAGCTCATTAATTTTAAAGAACTAGTGATATCTTACTCATCTTTGTCTCACACAGGTCTACAAATACACAGGACCACAGGAGTCATGACATATATAGTACATTGTACTTCAAAATGGAGGACTAATTTTGACTAATTATAAGCCATTCTCTTCCTCTGTAAAAGCCTTAAACATATCTATTATAGGAAATTGCAATGACAAATGACAAAATATCTGATGAACAGATATAGTCTAGGGAAGGCATTCAAGAACCTATTTACAAGCAGAAAGAAAATGACAAGTTTCTCCTGTCATTCCTATTGTTTTTACTGAGCACTTCTGTTTCCAATTATTCTGCAAGACTTTTTGGGCTACATTTTCAGCCAGTATAACCAGATGCTTTTTTCTTCTTCTTAGGATCAACTCCAAGAAGCTTAATGATAACTACAATTGATCTATTTTGTTTGGACATGGACAGGTTTTTCAACTTCACTCAAGAGAGCAGATAATTACCAGAAGCTGTATTATATTTCAAATTTGTTTGACAATTATTAACCCATATTCCTGCACTTTCAACTGGAACCAATACATGTACACAATCAGAGCTCTAGATATGAATTTTAGGAATTGAGTATTTTACTCACTGGTCTGGAAATAAATGAGTTTTTCAAAATCAATGGGGTATTTTGTGAACATTGCTTAACACAAAACTTGCAATACAAGACTGAGTCATAATCCTGAAGACATTATTCATGCCTTTTACAATGTATAACATTACTTGGTGACCAACACCAATTCAGGATGCATTTGATTATATGGCTCTATCTGAGTGAGTGTTCTCATGGTCACCAAATACTGTAATTTCAAAAATGTATGTAATGTCCAGAACCTGTCCTGATAGCACAGGAGACTGATACAATGCACTACTATAAAAACATGGACTGTATTTACTGCAAGAGCAATACACTGACAGCTTTGGACTAAATGCTTACAATTAAACTGTTTTGCATAATCTGAACACACTCAATTTATTTACGTAAAATACGCAAATACACTGCTTATCTGAGCTCTGCACAAATACACGGCTTCTCTGAACTCTGCACAGTTCAGGCAAAAACCTCTTTAGTCTTTTTCATATTTCCTTATGCAGTCAATATCATAGTGGTTCAGCAATGAGACCAATAAAAGGGTTAGAAAATCTTTGCACCGCAGTACCGTATATACTCGCGTATAATCTGGTTCCGAATGCAAACAACATAGACCCTGATCTGCCGGCATAATATGCAATGGCAGATCTGGGTCTATGTGGTTTGCAGTTGTATCAACTTATATGTGATTATATACTGTAGTTTCAGGTTCAATTTTGAAAGCTAGCACTTACAAGGAAAAATAGTCACCTATATTATATACTCGCATATAATCTGGGTCCAAATGTAAACAACATAGACCCTGATCTGCCAGCGCATTATGCACCGGCAGATCAGGTCTATGTTGTTTGTTCTACTGATTAGTCCCTACAAACTGCATAGACCAAGATCTGCTGCTGCAATATGCAAGGGCAGATCTGGGTCTATGCAGTTTGCAGTTGGCATCGGCTTATATGTTGGTATATATGGTAGTTTCAGGTTCAATTTTGAAAGCTAGCACTTACAAGGAAAAATAGTCACCTATATTACAGGTCAGGCTCTGTTTCCTCAACATTAAGACCATAGATATGACTGGCCACCTGGGCAATTGAAGGAGTACTAGTATCGTATGTTCTGTGCATCTTTAGACAGTTTGTTTATGAACATCATATTTTTCTTGCCAAAATAATATTTTCATGCCTTGTAATTTATGTTTAAAAATAATGTTATTTATGCACTGATGTTTTGGACACGATTGTAGTTCTACAATGACAAGACAGACAGACTACCGGTAATACCGCTATCAGACAGTGGGGAAATGGTTTGCTTATCACCGGAAATAGCCTTGACAAGTTACATGTATGATTTAAAGTGTCAAAATTTGAAGAACCAACGTTTCACTGTTAATTAGGTTTCTGACAATGATATAATGAATAACATCTGAAGACAATTATATTAATATGTCACCCATTATTAAAAATGAAAGCAATAAAAGTGAAGGTCTTTATTTCAAAAATGTTGCTCAACATCTCCATTGTGGATAATACTAAAACCTGCACCCAGTCATGTACCAGTTGCATAGGAATATTAGTTTCAGTGAATAATAATGCATTTCAAGAAAATAACCTTGGGCAAAACATATTGTTATTTAGTATATTTTATATAGTGCTATGAATTTATCAGTATTGGAATGTAAACCCCCCCCCCCCCCCCCAAAAAAAACAAAAAAAAAAAACAAACAAATATGTGTGTTTCCTATTGCACTGGTTTTAAAATTAAGGCAGGCAGGTAGGTATTTTTTGTCTTTATTATTTTTTTTTAAACATTATATATAAATCAAATAATATTTCAAGCACTTCAAAGTACTGGGTAAAACTGGCTCAATTAGATGCACAGATCAATTTCAGCAATGTGAATTTTTTTTTTCTAATTTTTTCTTTTTTTTTTAAACATGGGGGGAAAAAAGTGCGAGGGTCTGCAATGAGAAAAAGGGACGGTCAGCCAACCGGAAACACATTTTTTGTGTGTGGACTAATTTAGTTTGCTATTAGTCTTATAAAAGTTCCACACAAAATGGGATTGGTTCATTCAGGTTCTGTACCTGACCTGGTGCAGGTTATAGTATTATCTACAATGCAGGTGTAGCAAAATAAAAAAAGACATAAATATGTTCACATTATGCAACAGCAGATCAGGGTCTATGTTGTTTGCATTTGGACCTGGTTTCGGAAGTATATACTTTTTGGAGACATGTACAAATCTGAAAGGCCTTCAAGCCAGAATGCTTTATTTCAAATGTGATCAATTATTGTTTAGTGGTTTTTGAGAAGAAGTTGTTAAAATGTTTTTCTATTTTTAGTAATGGCAGCCATACTTAATGGTGAATCAGCATCATTTGTATAAATTTGAAAGCCCTTTATATCAGGATGCTTTGAAAATGTAGTCAGAGCCTGTAAAGTGATTTTTGAGAAGTCAATTAAAAGTTTTTTTGTTTTTTTTGCAATGACTGCCATATTTGATGGCAAATTGGTATTTTTTGTACCAAATTTGAAGGCCTTCATGCCTCGCTGCTTTCTGTCAAATTTGGTCACATTCTGTTTGGTGATTTTTGAAAAAAAGTTGTTTAAAAGTTTTCTTTTCTTTAGTAATAGCAGTCATATTTGATGGCATTATTTCTTGCTTTTGTCAAATTTAGTCAAATTCTGCTCAGCAGTTTGGAGGAGTCATTTAAAGTATATATATTTTCAGCAACAGTGGCCATATTTGATGGTGGATCAGCATTATCTGTATAAATCTGGAAGACCTTCATGCCAGAATGATTTCATTTAAATTGTGTCAAATTTTGTTCTGTGGTTTTTGTAAAGTTGTTTAAAGGTTTTACTACTTTTAGTAATGGCGATTATATTTCATGGTGGATTGGCATCACTAGTACAAACTTGACAGGCCTTAATGCCCAAATGTTCTCTGAAAAAATTTGGTTAAAACTGGTGCAGTGTTTTTTTCCCCATAAGTTGAAAATAGCAGTTGTTGATGGACAACGTACTATGCATGCTGGGCACAAGACCATACCATAATCACATGGTCTTACAATGAGGTGAGCTAAAAATAATATAGAATAAAAATTTGTTTAATATCAACTCATGTCCCTCTAAATAATGTGCTGCATTAGGAAGGTTTGAATGTGTGCAAAGTCCCTAAATTTCCAATTCTCCAAACCAAGTAAGCCATGCACATCTCTGATATATGTCCAATAAGCCATGTGCATGATACAGAATGCATATTCCAAGTTGATAACCATTTATTCTGAACATGATAGGCCATGCAAATAATTTATTCCACATGTTTATAACTGTTGGTGCAGTCAAGCTTTTTTATCCCTATTTTATTAATCCAACATAAATCTTAGCAAGAAAATTCTTCTTATGTTGTATATTAATGCAAGACAGAGCAAATCATAAAAAAAGTGTCTGGTGCAAAATAGCCAGTTTAAAATCAAGGGAAAAATAGTGATTAAGAGTTCATAACATCCCTCAGTTTCTATGGCATCTGTCAATTATCAATAAACCTTAGGAAGAAAGTGTAAACCCAGTTTGTGCAAAACATATCTTCATCCAAAGATGTACCCTCAAGGCAAGTTAGGTGGCCTGGACATGCATTTTAAACAATGCAGCATTCCTACTCACTTTTATAGTTAGGGTACATGCACCCTTTAGAGGTGACAATAGTTGGTACATGATACAACTCATTATAAAACTGAAACTCACAATGAAGACATTAAATCTAACATCAAAAAAGGCCTGGAAATAACATCTTTGTGATCAAGTGTGAATGGTATGGTCTTACACTTTGCAAAAACTAAATGCATGTTGATTACAACTCAGCAAAGGTGGTGCAGACTCGATCAGTCATATAAAACATAAGAATTAGTACTCAAATAATGTCCAAGGTTGAAATGGAAAAAGAACTGGTTTAACTATTGATAACAACATATCATGGTGTGAGCACATTAACAGCATCATTAAATGTACGGCTTGCTCAGAGTGCATTACTTTCACGTATTAAAGGCTTTATGTCTGTAGATCAACATACAAAGGTTTTTAAAAGTTTTATTCATCCACATTCTAGGTTAATTCTAAATGTAACATTTGACACACCCCGTCTTCCCTTTTATTTAAAACTCTGAAAATTGCACCAATTCATGAGAGACTTTTTTATAAAATTTATTGGGACAGCTATCATCCTAGTTATATTATGTGATATGATTCAGTTATGTGAAGATCAGCTTAATGAATCTTAAAATGAACGATCAAGTTCTCAGTTGAATTTCATCCTACCAAAAACAAGAATTGAACAATACAAATGCCATCTTGCTTATTCAGGAGTATTATGCTGAAATTTCCTCCCATTAACTTTAAAGTTAGTTCCTTCAACAGATAGTTTTACAAGGGAATACCATTCTTTGTTGTAATGTTATTTTTACATAATGCTCGGTCCTGTTAAAAAAAAAAAAGTTGAAATAACCTCCACCTTCCGGCTTTGCTTACTCTTTCAGGGACGGAAATTGCCCTCATCCGTATGATAAGAATTCATCCTCCTGTAGGGTGACTTCAGAAGATTCTGGAAGCCAACCCTATGACCCAGAGCATGCCCAGTAGTCCTCAGCCTTTTTCAAGGATGTAGACCACTAGTGAGATATCAGTGCAGGGTGGGAGGACGGAATCTGGCAATAGCAACAGGTAAGACTTACATCATTAAATTTAGTTGTACTCCTCCCAAAAACTACATTTTAATATCAGTAATACATTAATTGTTGCTACTGCATAACTGAATTTGCCAGTTCAGTGGAAGGCTTATGACCCCCAGAACTGGAAAAGAAAACAAGGAAATACTGACCCTTATGGTAGAAGATTCCACTACTGTATGATGGTATTCCCCAGACCACTTTTTCTGCCACAACAATGGGTTTTAGAGAAAAAATGCCTTCGCTTTGGTGTGCCAAGGAGCAAAGGAAGAAGGATAAGATAGTGTGAGATTGGCAAAATATGACTTTTATCACATCCTCCAAAAACGAATGAGTTAGACAGGCCCATGAGGCAGCAATGGCTTGAACCTCATGGGCTTTAATCTTCATAAATGAAAGGTCTCTCTTGATAAGGGATTGATAAGCTCTCTTGATTGTCATGACAATCCACCTTGAAATAGTGGAAGCCAAAATATCAGCCAAGCCCTTAAGAGGAAGGAAAAGACACTTCCTACCCTTTCTTCTCCCTTTAGAGGCAGCCAAAAAGAAACATAAAGCCCTAACTGGGTATAAAAGTTGATCTTGATCATCCCAAGCAAATACAACTGAGACTGGAAATCTGTATAAAAGTGGAAATATGTTTTTTTGTAATAAACTTAGTTCGCAAAGGAGAAAAACTGACTCATGATTGCCAATGAATGCAGACAGCCTGGTTCTATGGATAGGGCATGAAGCTCACTCCTTTGTCTCATGGACACTAAAGAAAGCCGTCCTGAAGGTAAGGTTCTCAAAAGAAGCTTCACCCAAAGGTTCCAATTGAGGTTGAGTTAAAAACCACAAGACACACAAGAGATTCCATCTAGGCATAGAGAATGAGACGAGTCTCTGCAGCTTGAAATACCTGATCACGTTGGCAATATGAGAATCAGAATTGATGGCAGGGACTTGATAGGAGAAACCAAGCATTGTCTCTCTTTGAAAAGGAAGAGAAGAAAACCAGCCATTGCTCTCATAGATAGACAAAAGATTCTCCACTTGATATCATTAACCTTGGATGTAGAGCATCTCCTGGCCTGAACAACTGAAATCTTAGTTGGTATAAGTACAGTATAAGTGAAAACAATATTGATCCATGCTTCAACTACATTTCACTTATAAGTAATGTATAAGTCATATATTGGTGGTAGAAGCCTTTATCAGCCGAGTATAAGTGAACTGTACATTTTCTGACTAACAGTTTACTGCAAAATACAATTTCAAGTCCATGGTTTACTGCAAAATACAATCAAAGTTCAACAAAGGTGCTACTATGATTTGCTTCTGAAATTCATACTTCCCTCCAGATTTATCAATTTCAGTGAGTCGTATCAACAAGAACGAAAAAAGAAAAAAGAATTTCATCATTTTAAGATTTTAAAAAAAAAAAAACATTGAAGTAAAACTTTCAACATTGATGGATCCTATGTATGAAAGTTAGAATAAAGCTGTGTGTGTGTGTGTAAATTGCAAAATGGGGTCATGAGTGAACATACACAACCACACATTGCAGACCCACCTTGTAAACAAAGACTTTTTCAGCATCCAAGAATAAATTATTTTCTATAATTTCATTTAAAACAATGTAATCTGGCACTAAACATTCAACTGTCTATATTCTAATGAAATCACAGAAAATAAGTTATTATGGACACTGAAAAATTATTTGACATCAAAGAGATGTTTCAACGCCAAAAATCCAGACCCCAAAAGATTTCCAGGGTGAACACTATCACAATTTAGATTTGGCCACACTTCTGTTTCCAGAATTTAAACCGTGGCGGTTTGCATCTATATGCTGACTTGTTTCCTATGGCAGTTTTGTTTTGTTTGCTCTTTGTGCTTTCCAGCATCATGCACTATACACAAATATCCTAGGATTCACATGTTGACAGTTTAATTTGGACAGCTCTCATTTACCAGCTGAAGTAGAATGGCCATTGGATTCTGAAAGAAAACTACACTACTGCCCCCAAGCTGAAACATGCTTTCAAATTCAGTTGTAGGGACCTACTTGATGATGACAGATTCTGCCCGAAATGTATGTTTGAAAGAAAAATTGTATTATTATTTGCGGAATAAATTATGTTATGGTTATCACTTATTTGTTTTATTTCAGCTAACAATTTGATACTGAGCAAGCTGTTTCAAATGTGATGATTCAAAGCAGCATGCTAATGTGTTGGAAACACTTAACAAATTGTTATTCAAATCGAAGTGTAAGTGATTTTTATAGGGTAAGAACTTATAGATAGCCATGTACATGTTATCATTTCAAAAATTCTTATTTAAATCAAAGTGTATGAGAGATAGTCATTTACATATATACATTCTATCAAACTGATGACTTGTATTTATATAAGAATACAATTTCCTGTCCGGGGGGGGGGGGGGGGGGGAAGAAGCTTCTTTTTTAAAGCCCAAATTCAGTTCATTTAGCAGGAATTCACTCTTATCTCACGTATAAGTGTAGTAAGTGAATCACTTACATTTCACTTATAAGTGAAGTATACTTCACTTATAAGTGAAATGTCTAATTCACTTATGTCACTTATAAGTGTCCTATAAGTGAAGTAAGTGAATGACTCACATTTAATTTATAAGTGAAGTATACCTAATTTATAAGTGAAATGCCTAATTTGCATATGAAATACATAATTTGTGTATAAATTCCTAATCCTTCACCTATATCTCACTTATAACCGACCTATAAGTAAAGCGAATAGTCACGTATTAGCCCTTTATAAGTAATGAATATAAATGACCAATAAGCTATTCATAGGTTTCTTCCATAAGGGTTGGGGCCCAGAGGGGCCATCAAAATGAGCTTTGCAGTGGAGGTCTTTACTTTCTGAAGAACTTGTGGGATCATCCTTCGAAGGGTGGGAAGGCATAAACAAACAGACAATCCCTCTTCAGGCTGAAAATGTCCACTGCCCAGGCTATCTGGTCTGGAATTGGGGAAACGTAAAAGGGGAGCTTGTTGTTTAGCCTTGTCGCAAACAAGTCCACCAAGAGTCTCCCCAAAGTCTGAACAGGGAATCTGCTATAGATTGGTGCAAAGACCATTCTGTGAGGAGTATCTTGCCCCTCTTGGACAGACTACCTGCCAAAATATTCTTTTTGCCAGGAATGTTGCGAACTCTGAGGGTAATCCCTTCAGAGGTTGCCCAGTGAAGGAGGTTCCAAACCTCCATGCAGAAAGATGAGGCATGTGTGACTCTTGTCACCTAAGGTACGCCACCACCGACATGTTGTCGTCGGAGACCATCATGCAGTGACTTACTTTGTGGACGCACCTCTGAAAGGCTAAGAACACTGCCCTCATTTCCTAATTGTTGATGTGAAGGGTGTATTCTTCCTGGGACCACAAACCCTTAAGAATTAGCTCTTCCAGCTCCAGATGAGTGCCCAACCCAGAATCTGACACATCTGCGAACAGGATAGGAGTGGGCTTTGGGGACATGCATGGGGACTCTGGCTTGAAACCTGTTCCAATTTGTCCACCTCATCAGACGATGGTGGAAATCCAGTCCAAGAGAAATCTGAGCTGTTAGAGGATCCCTGTATCATTTCCAGTTCACTTAAAGGAGAAACTGGAGGGGGCACAAGTGCAATCTGCCTAGGGGAATCCTGTCCACCGTGGAGTTCAAGGTTCCCAGAAGGGATAGATTTAGAGGAGCTGACATGCGGTCTGGCCTCTCAGCACCTCAAACAGGGCTAGAATTCTGTCTACTCTGTCCCATGGACTAATCCTTTGATCATGGGGAAATTCACACCCACAAATATGAAATCTTGAGATAGAACATGCTCCGATTTCTCTAGGTTGGGTAAAAGGCCCAGTCTGGTCACTACGGACCAACAGCGAGCAAGATTAACCAGTCATCAAAATGCTGGAGGATAGGGATCCCCAGTGACCTTAAGAGGATGGCAACTACTCCCATGACTCTGGTAAAAGCTCTAGATGTGGAGACTAGGGGGAACAGCAAAGCACAAAAATGGAAAACCTCTCCGTCCAAGCAAAACTGGAGGTACTTCCTGTGAGGAGGAACAATAGGGATGAGAAAGAACGAATCCTGAAGGTCGAAGGAGATCGCCCAGTCATTAGGCCTTATGGCATTCCTGGCTGAGGCTGTGGTCTCCATCATGACGGGTTCCTCCTGCAGAAACTTGTTTAAGGTGGAAAGGTCGATAATTAGACTAAACGTTCCACCTTTTGGGGGGGGGGACCAGGAAAATCCGGGAGTAGAAAGTCCGAGACTGGTTGTTTAACAGCCCCTCTACTGCATCTTTCTGCAGAAGGGACTGCACCTCTTCCTTTAATCACATCTTTAATCACTCCAGATTCAACGGTGGAACCACATGGGAGACCTTACCAGTGGAGAAAGTTCCCAGAACTGAATTCAGCATCCTCTGTTTACGATTGAGGACCCACCCATCACCCATTATGCTTGATGAAGCCTGTAAAAAGAGGGATTGTCTAACACCTACAGGAATCAAAGAAAGAGGGACACACTGCAGGAGAGGGAGTGAGTCCGTATGGCTGCCCTGCCCTTCCTTAGGAAAGGGAGAAGGGACCCCAAACTTCCTCCCTTGATCTCTCTGATGACCCCTGCTAGAGGGTGACTGCCGCAGGGGAGGTCTGGACTTGGGTTGCTTTTTGGGTTGGGGCTACATGGCTTTGAAGAACTTCGCTGATGGCCCCTGGGCCAGAAGCGGCTGTGAGGGACTGGTGTTGCTAGTCCCTCAGGTCCTGGGAAGCCATGGAGGGAATCAGACCTCCAAAGTAGGTCTCTGCCTCCAGGGGAGCAGCCCGCAGAAAGTTCTTACTATGCTCCAGTAAGACCTTGGAAGTGTCCAAAGCAATATCTCTTCAGAGGTGGATAAGCTCCGCTGATAACGCCATGGACATGGACAAGGCATGTTGAGATGTCTTGGCTACTGCCTCCAGCAAGCACTGAAGTGCAGCTGGTGACAGAGTGTCGTCCTTCTGTAGTCTGAAGAAGGTGATCAAAAATAGATTGGCATGTGAGACTATGGCAACCAGTGACCTAGCCTTTAAGTCAGATTCCTCCAGTGTCTTGACTGGAAGGCAGGCACAGGTCCCAGAGGAAATACCTACTTGTGATGCTCCAGCATCTAAAGTGGGAGGTTAAAGTGGCAAGGCAGGAGTGTGAACCCTATAGCTAGAAGCAGAGACCAGAGGTCTAAACGTAGAGGGGGGACAGACTGCCCCCTATGCTGCCTATCAAACTTCTGGCTTTTACAAAACCTATGAGAAAGCTCCTTGACCATGGCTGAGTGAGGGAGTATGAGGAGATCTGTGCAGGAGGTGGAGCAAGGGGACTGCCCCTGGTGGCAGACTCCTGGGTTGTTTTGGAAAGAGAGGGCCTGCCCCACTCCTTTTAAGCTCCACTTTGTAATCGGGTGACATCGGTCTGTGTACCGCAACAATTCTAGTATAACGAAAAGGGCCTGAAGTACATGACTACATAAAAGGGTAGGACCAATCACTTCCCTGCATTGGATGACCCCACATCCCACAGAGATTGAGTGGGATAATAGGAAAGAGGGGATGCCGATCCAATCCCCTTCCCTAGTCTGGCGCCTGAATGCCAATTCCCAGTCTCTAGCAGGATTCAACAGTAATGTGGTAAGAGGGGATATTCACCCGATCCTTATCCCTGTACTGAGGGGGCTCAAATGACTAGTGACCAGTACTCATAGACTGGTGAATGGCACCTGATGCCCAATGACCAGTGCCCGGTCACCAACCTCTGACTGGTGACTGGTCAATGTTAAGTCGGGCGACTCTGATCCGTAGGCTCTTCTTCATATCTTATTGACTTTGATCATAACTCTCATCTTACATAGTGGCTTGATTCTGTTGCCACTAACAGGTTTGGAGGTCTGAGAGTGTGCTGCTCCTCCCTTACAGAGCGGAGGCATAACTCACTCTCTACCCTATAGAAGTGAAGAGGGTGCTGCTCTTTCCTCTCGTGTGTGTGTGTGACTTGCTCTCCGCACACTTAATTCCTCCCTTGGGAGGGGTTCCATGGGCCTTATGCATCTTCAAAAAGACTGATCCAATCCGCCTCTGAGACCTGAGGGACTCAGTCATGGAAAACCCTGAAAATTCCTACAAAGAAGAGAAAGGCCCCTTCTTCCTCCCTTTCTGTGTCTGTCTGTTTTCAGTGAGGTCCCAGACCTCATCCGACTAAAGAGAACAAAAAGGAAGTCACCTTATCAAAGGATGAATTCTCATCATACAGACAGGGGTAATTTCCATCCCAGAAAGAGTAAGCTACGCAATAGCAGTAGGTACGGAATTACTGATATAAAATAAAGTCTTTATTATTATTATTATTATTATTATTATTACTGTACACTGTATATCAGGGGGTACAGTTCTGGTTTGGAAACCAAATACAGCTCTCCCTCATTATAACACAGTAGTTTGGGTCCAAGTGAACCGTGTTATATACCGAACTGCAGTATAGCGAGAAATGCAATATGTACAAACCAAGGTTTAGCGAATAGCGAGACTGAATGAAAATTCAATGAATGCATGGGGGGAACATGGGGAATAGACAAAATGCCAGCCAAACAAATAGTAATTTTTATGTAAATTATATTTTTTAACTTCATGGTATTTGTGCAATTAATTCTGTCAAATAATAATGTTTGCAAAAGGGAAATAAAGATATAATACTAAGCTTCTTCTTGTTTTCTTTCAAAGCATATTGTTGTTGTAGTCATACATTTGATGGAGCAATTAAAGGATAATGGTTAAAAAGTTTTGGCCATGGGGTTCAGAGTGGTACTACATTATATCCATACTCACATTTTATTGAAGGGTGTTATAATGAGAGATAGATGTATGTAGTAAACAGTGATGTAATATGTGTCAATTGTCATGTAATATACATATATATATATATATATATATATATATATATATATATAATTTGTGACACATCATCTGTTCATTAACAGTGACTTAAGGTCAGATGTTTTTGCTTTCTTTGATAGTTCTCCAATTGCCTCAGCACTAAATAACCTAGCTACTTGTGTTGATGTGCCATAAAACAGCAAACCGAACCAATCAATGTTAGTTCCAAATCATGACCATAACCTTGATAGTTAGCAAAATTTAACAACTGAACAGATACCTTGAAAGATTCCCATTTCATAGTATGCCAAGAATAACCAAAATGACTTACTTGGCTTCACTTGTTTTGGGCAACAGTTTCCACATTTTGTTTCAGTCATGACCTTGATGTCAGACCATTCTTGCTTTTCAGTACAAGACGATCTTTTCAAATAAATTTCTGTATTATATAATCTGAGTAATTGTAATAACAAACCATAATGCTCATCTGCATAACATGGCCTCCCTATGTGACATATTAATGAAAAGCAATAATGGGTGTTGATATTATATTAATAGCTGAGTATCTTGGTCAACACACCATTTGATAGCTATAGTCAAGCAGAAGATCACAAATTTGCATATGCATATCTAGAGTGAACTTTGTAAACATGTGTGAAAAATAATTTCTTCTATGTTTACTCTAAAAGCTAGAGCAAAAGAGATAGGTACATCACAAGGCCTTAAACAGAGAAATGGGAAATGATCAGGGGCCATAACTCCTCTAAATGATATTGTGGAATCCTGGAAATTAAACTCATTCGAGGTCTCATCAGTATTAAGGTGACTGTATTGAAAAAGTCCATTTCTGACCCCATTTTAAGAAAAAATAAAATTTTGTTAACTTTCAAGACTGTGTTGATGTGTCATTCAACATACAAATCAAATTGTTTAACAGTAATTTTGTTTATATATATATATCTTATACAAAAAACAATCATCAAATATGGACATTTGCATATGCATATCTAGAACAGTAAAATTGAAAATTTAGGGGAGAAATCCCCCCCCCCCCTCCACTGGACAAAAAAAGGGAGAATTTCCTAAATACAGGACAAATTTAATATAGTAAACAAAGATAAGACTTGCGAATATGAATCAATGGTGTGTGATTTGTGCACATTCTGTTTATTTTAATGCATGATCTTTGTGACATTAGCATGAATCCTACGATTGTACAATGTAGAATAAACCCTGGGCAATTATTATACTGAAATTGCAAAATATACGCAAAAGTCGGCAATTTCAAACTCAAAATCTGACACATTGTGTATCTATGGTGGGCAAAGTTATGTTCAAAATCTCATAAATGAACAAAGTTTTGCAGGTGTCAAAAAACTAAAATATTAGAAAATTGTATTATGTAGCATTGGCATTTTTTTTTTTTATTGCTGTTGTGTTGTATCCACCTCGGAGTTGGAAAACATGCAAATAAATTAAACTGCAGTTGCTTCCCACATCTTTATTTTTATTATATTTAAACAATAATGAGAAACAAATAATTTTAGACTGTCTGAAACAATCTTTTACATCTTTCTCTTTATTTTTCTTTCTTTTTTCTCCCTTGCACTATTTCATTCAGGACCAACAAGATATCATAATAATTCTTCTGGTGAAAACCTCTTTGTAAATATGACCATCCATTCAAGAGGAGTAGTGATAACAAACTTTTCAAGATTGCTGTCAAGGCAGCCATTCTGGATGTAAGAATGGCACCCTTTCATTTATGACCAACTAGATATTATAAGAAGTCTTTTGGTGAAACCCCCATGCTGATATTACCACCCATTCAGGAGGAGTAGTGATAAAAAGATTTTTAAGATGGCCACCATTGTGGCCATATTGGATTTCAGATCAGCACAAGTTTCATTTAGGACAAAGAAGTCTTTTGGTGAAAACCTCATATGGATATGATCATCCATCAAGAAGTATCGATAATAAGATTTTCAAGTTGGCCACCATGGTGGCAATACTGGATGTCAGATCAGCACAATTTTCATTCAGAACTACAAGACATCATAAGAAGTCTTTTGGTGAAAACCCTGACGTAGATATGAGCATCGATCTAGGATGAGTAGCTATAGCAATATTTTCATGATGGTTAGCATGGTGGCCATATTGGAGGACAGATCAGCAACATTTTCATTCAGGACCAACCAAACATCATAAGAAGACTTCTGGTGAAAACCCCAAGTTGAAAAGACTTTCCATTCAGGACATGTAGCAATAACATTATTTTCAAGATGGCTGCCATGGCAGCCATATTAGAAATCAAATCAGCACCAATCATCAAAGACCAACTTGAAATCATAAGAAGTCTTTTTGTGAAAACTCCATGTTGATAAGACCATACATTCAGAAGGAGTAGCAATAACATGATTTCAAAATGGTCAATGTAGGGGCCATATTGGACGTCCAAGCAGCACCATTTTCATTTAGGACCAACCAGACCTTGGTATGAATGTGCATTTAAAGATTTATGGTAATCCTCCAAATAGTTCAAGAGAAGTAGTGATAACAAACTTGTGGTGACAGACAGACAACGGACAACAGGCCATCCCATAAACCCATCTGGTCTATGACCAGCAAAGCTTAAAAAAGAGTAGATATCTGATTAGGTTCCAAACAGAACATAATAAAAAATTTGAATGCTTTATGCTCAAATCTGTTAAAAGTCTCTTCAGTCAGTAATTATCTACGGGGAATATTCAGGACTCCTGAAATAAAATTACATGTCTAAAGAGAACTGACGAGTTTGACGTATTTTAATAGAGTTTCGCCGAGTCAATCTTTCTTCACATCATTACAATATTTTTCATTTTAGAAATACACATATATGCAGTGGAGTATCCTCAATGACAAGCTACACTGTAAACACACTATATGTAGCTTTCAAAAGAGACACAAGGGATATTACCAGTAGCACAGTTGTTACGGTGGCTGCTTGCCATGCAGGAGAACATAGTTTGATTCCCACATTGGGAGCAATTTAATTTTTTTTTTTTTTAAATTTTTATCTGTTTACTTTTAATGCAAACTTAATGACAGCTGTAATTTTCAATGAAACCTGCACTATTTTTATGCTGTCTTGTAAGCTGTGCATATTCACTTTTGACTTTTAGGAGCAAGTTTGTATTCCTTTTTTCTTCATTAGATCTTAAAATACAGCTTCATGGCATAAAAATGATACAAATATATTCATAATCATCATTTTAAAATTAATTAATAATTTATAGATAGGCCCATCAATGAGAAATACATGGAAAGAATGGACAATTTTAATGTCCTCAATTATTTCTTTTCAACAAGCTGTTTCCATGGCAACTGCATCCTATCATGAAAGTTTTATAGTAATATGTGCAGTGATGCAAGAGTTACAGGCTGGATAGAGAGCATGGACAGATGGATAAAGTGAATCCTATATACATGTACCACCTACTTTTCAAAGCATGGGTATAATAAACAATATTAAAAGCTTGACTGACACATTGCTTATGTTTGCGTCAGTTTTACTATATTGATAGCAAATAGAAACTTTTCAGGTTCTATGACAGAGTGCTTTTGGAATTACAAATTGTGTGTGCATGCCGATTCAGGAATCAAATATACTTCAGCTGAAAATGTTTTTATAGAATTTACTGCCATACAAATGGAAGAAATAATGGTTTAACAAAAAATTCAAAACAAATTCAACTTTAATCGATAACTCTTCAATTCAAACTGGGCGATAAATTGATGTTTCACCTAAAAAGGAGAAGAAAAAAAAAAATCCAAATATTGATCTTCTAGCATGCAGTGTACCGTATGTATTCATGTATTACCTATTTGCAAACATGAGAGACCCAGGCCTGCCATCATAATAATATATCTGCAGATCAGGGTCTAAGCTGTTGGCTCTACTAATAATTATAAACAAAAAGCACAGTCTTTGATCTGCAGGTGCAATATGCAGTATTAGTTCAAAGTATGCTATGTTTGCATCAAGGCACGCATTATACATAAAAATATATGGTATAATCTGTTACAAGCTGCAAAGTCAGTTGGCTTGTGAGTAAATTGTATACAGTGTACATGCATAAGGTTGGCCCTTTTCCTTGTGGCATTGACCATTTTCTCTGTTGTTAAACATAAATTCCTAGTTCACTATAACGATATTTACAGGAGCCATAAACGTTTACCATGTTATAGGTGAGGTTGCCTTGTGCAGTGGTACATCACATTAAAAATATAAGCTTACCAGTATAATGTGATTGCTGACCATGCCTATGTTGTATCAGGGACCATGTTACACTGAGGCCAGTGTTGTTATCAGGGACCATGTTATACTGAGATGCTTTACAGTGATGAACCACTGTAGTTTACGCATATTTCTGGCAATTGTAACATAGTTAATGAAAATGAGGAATATAGCGTGTTTACATTTTTAAAGTAAGAGACAACATTTGAAATGCACCCAGTGAATAAAGAGTGGTATTTGTTATTTTCTTTAGAGTTCTCACCTTTATTATACATATGAGAAAATTCCCATGTCATTTACCATTTTCTTGCCACATGGAAAAATTCATGATCAAATTTTTTTTTAAAGTTAAGTGTTACAAGAATATACATGTATGTTCATTCAATAACTTGTTTTGTTAGTGGCTACTGCATACCTGTAATATCTTTTTTTGTTACGTTATAGCTTTACATTAGACAACAACATTGATTCAAATTGATTTTGTTTAATTACAGGATAGAGACATGAGGGTGTATTTACAAGGAAACTCCCATGAGTCTTTGCTCTCTCTCTGTAATGTCAATGCCACAATTATTGGGACAAATAAACCTAGGCTGATTTTGTATGGCACTCTTTTCCGAACCATAAATATCAACGTACAGATCAATCTGAATAATCGATACAATTTATACAATCCTTAGCAATTCTCCAATTATAAGGGTGCTTCAAAGTCTGTGAACAGAATGCACAAAAACTGAAATTTCCTTAATTTTGATTATATTTAAGATTGCGTTGGTTTTTGCTAAAATATTTGCGATATGTAGTCAAACATGAAGTTTTATAGGTTTTGCACCTGACATATACAATTTTTTGTTTAAATAAAACACTTATGTGATAGGTGATTGTTACTCATGATACTTTGAATGTCCAGCATTAAAAACTGCTACCTGTCCTGAACAGGTAAAACCAGCATTGTTCAGAGCAAGGTTGCCTTATAATTTACTTTCAAATTATAAATGCTATAAAATTGTCAACCCTGATAATACTGAACTGTACAAACAGGGTAACTGTATATTTAATCTTGGGAAAAGAGGTAGACCTGTACATTGATATGTTGGGTAAGCAAATAAATACACTGCTCAAAAATCTTCAGCAGGAGAGGTACAGTGAACAAATTCATTATCATAAATATTTTTCAACATCCTAAAAAAAATTTATTTACTTCATCTGCTGTCCAATATTTATGAATTTAGCTTTGTGTCTTAAATGCTGAGTTTGTGAACCAGCCAGTTAGGCTTGGGCAGGTAGTACATGCTACAATCAGTTCTGGTTGGTTATTTCTTTTATAAACAATTTCTTTCGCAAGTGGCACTTCATTATGTACACATGTGTGTTTCAAACAAGGCAGGTAAACATAACATCAATTCGTTGATATTGTGCACTCAGAGTTGTAGATTAATTAGCCTCAACAATCTAAAACCAATTGACATTGATAGGCAATCAATCAGGTGCCAAGTTTTACCTCCATTACTGTATCATGTAGTTGCATGCACTAATCCAACTAGCCAATTAGATCCTGATATGGAGTGACTTTCCTTAATGGTACCCAAGTTCACACAGTGGAGTCTCAACCTTTAACTGGAGCCAAGATAGCTCAGTTGGTAGAACGTTGGACTCATAATCCGTGGGTCATGAGTTCGATACCCATCCAGGCCAGCCCAGGTCGGCTGCCTTGGTGTGTCCTTGGGAAAGGCACTTAGCTTTATTTCCTTGGCAAGATATAGCCAATAATGAGTTCAAAGTGCCATAACAACAAACTAAAACAAACTCAACCTTTAATCCTTAAATATCATTTCAGCTTATTCCAATCATTATTTTACTATGCACTCACCAGTTTCTGACATCCATTTTCTGTTTTCTTCTATAAAAGTTCTGGTATACACTCAGTGGAAAATTTGTGAATCATATGCAAGAAACAGAATCATGCTTCCAATTTCATGTCACCTTTCAATTCATCCTCAGCCATCTGATTGGTTAGAATGATAATTTTTAGCACTGGATTTCTATAAGATATTATTGAATTCTTTTGTCCCCAAACTCACATAATAAAATGGAGATGCAATTATACACAATGTAAACAATATCGTAATATATATATATATATATATATAATATATATATATATATATATATATATATATATATATATATATATATATATATATATATATATATATATATCCTCTCTTTGATTTTTTAAAGACTGAAAAGGTGCTGAATTTTTGAGCAGTGAACAATTAATCTCTGTCTGGTACTATGTACAGAGTCATATGCTAAGACATCTTCATCTGCCACAGTACTGTCATCTGCTACCAACAAAGCCATCTGTATTGCAACTGCCACAATCACCGCAGTAGCATTTGGTCACTTACTATTTGACAGAAGGGTCTGGATCTTTCTCATCCCTGCAGAATCACATGGTAAAATAAATATACAACTCTGATTATTTCATATTATTTTTCATATGCTATCTGCAAACCGAGATGACAACACTTTTCCTCCATCTTGGATGCTAAAACTAGTTGCACAATGGTGAAAAAGAAAGTGTAATGATGACTGAATCATTTACATGCAGATCATTTCAAAACATTTATACCACAGCACTGGCCAGATGCTGCTAATAACAAATAATGAAAGCATGTGGAAAAAAAATGTTTTGTGCGAAATCAAATACATACTAATACAGTCCACATATATTTGAAATTTATGAATTTTTAGATAATGGTTAAAGTTACAAACAAATTAGTTTGAAATCTACCATGATCACACTTGGCAACAACGTTAATAAGACTGTTTTCCATTTGGAATAAGCAGTGCGAAGCAGAAATCTATCAAAGCCCCAAAAGAAAGATGTACTTGTTAGGCGCCATACAACTTTGTCAGTCTGAATGCATTCAGGCCAAAGAATCATACTAGGAACCTAATAAACTGTTATAATGATATCTGTATTGGTAATAAAAACAAAATAATATCAAACCTGTCACTAGCAGCCACCCATGGGAAAAGGCAAAATTGGCCTTTGTACACAAGTGACCTCTGTACACAGGTTCACCTTTTAAAATTTGTTTTTGAATAAATACCATGCATCGAATATCATTATCGTTATTATTATTAATACGTTATCAAGACTGTTTTATGTTTTATTACGCATATATGTTCTCTTGCAAATTTATGTTCCACAAAAGATTAATGTATCCTGCTCACTTTAATCCATCCTATAAATTAAATCATCACTGATCTTAGTTTGTTCATGCTTTAAAAACAATATATGGATTTAGCCAGTCGCTCAACAGCCGAGATCAGGTGAAAAACCTGTAATGAAAAGGAAATCAAAAGAAGCTGTATATAGCTATTCTTGTGACCCAGGAACCGACACTTCGACTGCCTTTACAAACAAGTTTCATATATTTAATGACCCCTTACCCTAATGAAAAGATAATTTAACTTGTATCTTTTCTCAAAGAACAAATTTTTTCTTCAGGGATAGCTTTCATTTTCACAGGCAAATAGATGAAGATATCGAACTATACCTGTCACACTGGCATAGAAGATGACTTCCATGTCTGTTGCGATAACATAACTACTTTTCCCACCAGCCAGCAAGTGAATTACTTTGACCCTGTAAACTAATAATAAAAACTGCCTAGCTTTCGAATTTGACATACAATATTGACACCTTTGATTTACACTATCAACGTAACTTGACTTTGGTGAATACAAGTGAGATAAGAAATGTTGCACATCGATTCACATGATATTCCTTCATCTAAACAATGCCTTCCTCATGAAGCAAAAGATTGAACGATCACTGTAGATACATGCCAGTGACCACTTAAAGTAAGTAGAAACCATTGTTTAGGTAGGAAACACCTGGCCACTGACCTTGGAAGGCAGGCGACCTTGTAATACAGGACATTTAAATAGGAAATTTGCCCGGGGGGGGGGATTAGAATTACTGTTGTTAACAGGTGACCTTTATGACAGGTTTGACTGTACATCAAAAATACACGAGTGCTAACAAGCACAGGGTCTATTCTAGAATTGAAATTCCCGCCCCTCCCCCCCTCATTTGCAGAAAAAGGGGTGAGGGGATTTTCTAAATATAGGAGGGATTTTAATGAAGAAATAAAGGTACAGTTAGAAAATATGTACAATTTTTGCACATTCAGTTGATTTTCAGCATGATTTTTAGAAACCAGTGTAAATTCCACAATCATGTATCCTAGAATTGACCCTGAAACTAAATGCAAGATTAAAATTTTATGCTGCTATGTCAGAGCAATATTCTTATATTTAAGCTATGATTCATGTAACTAATTAAAAAATCTTTCCTTTAAATAAATGTTCGAAGGCATAATATTAAGGCACATTTTTGTCTCTTAGAAAAAAATATCTTCAACATGACAATTACTATTTTAAAAACTATTTTATCTAATTTTGATCACAAAGATTATGTCGTACTGTAGCTGGTCTACTGAAATCTCAAATGTACCTGAGTGCATTCAAGATATGAAAGTATGTGCTGCTCATCTTAAACAAAACTTGAACTGAATTTTACAAAACATTATTTATTTACTTCATAGCTGAGTCAATATATTTTCTAAAAGTACACGTACTGATTAGGGGTGGCATGATATACTATAGTGATATATTTGTTTATTGGTCCATGTTGATGTGCAAATAATAATCAGTGTATTCCAATTCTAATCGGTATTTCAAACCTTTCAGTCTTTTAAAAAGATGTGGAAAAATAGAACATATTCAGTCACAAGCTATCAGTTTCACCTATCTGTGCTACAAGTTCAAGCAACCACACAGTTAAACCACAGATGTCTGTCATTCATTCAGAAAGGGGAGTTGGTTTCATAGCCAACTTGCAACTTCTGTTATGCCTAAATTAGGCAGTTTCTAATTATGTTAAAAGGGGTAAATACAGCCACTTCTTTACAGTCTACAGTTGAAAAGTATTACTGAAAAAGTATCAATTACTGTACCTGAACCTAAATTAGACTAAGAACCTTTGGGGGGTTTGCTTGGCAGAAGGGTGGGAGGCAAATAAGGAAAGAATAAAGGTTAAATTCTTGTAAACTTCACTTTTTAGAGGCAGATCAACAGACTGCTAATAGGTGCAAAACTTACTCTGGTGGGAGAGCTGGGGCATCATCCTCCTGACCTGGAACATCAACATGGATGAAGGCAGCACGTTTCTGGATCTCTTCCATAGACTCATGGCTTATGAAATTCAACCAACTTGTGTCTGCAAGAGTGACATTAATCATTCATTCATGCATTCTGAAGGAGTTAAATTCTGAGGACAAACAGTGATGTCCTTACTATTTTATATAATATCCTCTACAGCACACCACTGGTACCAAATAGCCCCATGCACCCTGAAAGGATGGATGACAGTTCTTACCGTCTATACTCGCGTATAAGCAGATACCAACTGCAAACTGCATAGACCCAGATCTGCCGTCGCATAATGCGCCGGCAGATCTGGGTCTATGCAGTTTGTAAGGACTAATCAGTAGAACAAACAACACAGACCCAGATCTGCCGGTGCATTGTGTGATGGCAGATCAGGGTTTATGTTGTTTGCATTTGGACCCAGATTATGTGAATATATACGGTACATGCCTTGTGGTTTGTGCACATTAGAATTCAATTATTTCAATCACTACAGTAAGCACAAACCAGTAATAAAAATAAGGACCTATGCACTAACATTGTGACAAGGCTGCTCACTAAGTACATGTACATGTACATGTATATGAGAGCAGTACTTCCACCCAGGAATTCCCCAATTTCACTTAAAATATAAAGAAATTCTGATTTTGCTATAATACTTTTATTCACGAACGATTTTCTCTTCAATTGCACCACATTATCTTCTTTTTCACTATATATCATCTCATCAATATGGGTACATCTCACTCATTATCAAACTTTTCCAAGATCTTCAAGATATAAGCATATACTCAAAGTTTGATCAAAAAAGGATCAGAAATATGGCTTCCAGAGTGGTAACAAGCTCAGCTAATCAGAAGATCACTCCATTAGTATGCATGAATGTCACTCATTATCAAACTTGTCTGAGATCTTAATGATAAAAGCAAAGCTGGATCAAAATCAGATCAGAAATATGGCCTACAGAATGGTAATTAAAGGTTTGCCAATCACATTCAAGATCATTTCATTAATATGCATGGATCTCACTCATTATCAAACTTGTATCTGAGTCTGACGCTATAAACCCATATTCCAAGTTTGATTGAAATCAGATCAGAAATATCAAGTCTAAATTGGTGAAAACCAACTGTTGATGGACGGATGACAGACAACACATGCAGGGCCATAACGTTAAGATTACTTGGCCTTATGGTGAGGTCACCAATAAATATCTTTGTTTTTAGTTTCCTGACTGACCCTATTTTTTGCCTGCCAAATCAAGAAATTATCCCCTACCAACAGTGTACTGTACCAAAAGTATTCAATGATCAAATCTGGCTGTGACTGTTGTGACAAAACTGACGAGTCAAGTTTCAGGTCTTTGTATCAAAGGGCATTGGGGAAGAAATTGATCAGTAACCTTGACTTGGAATACTAAGCCTTAACTGTGATAAACAAGATGCTGCCAAACAGAGAATCATAAGTGTACCTTCGTTCACCCCTGAACCTCGAACTGCTTTTAAGAGATAAAGCAGAAACAACAGTGAAATATATATATATATATATATATATATGCGTGTGTGTGTGTGTGTGTGACCTTGGCCTTGCAGATAGGACCCCAAACATGGAATAGAAATAGAATCAATCTTCTCATGACAATATACAAGTGTACCAAATTTAATCATTTATCTTAAACAGTTCCAAGTTATAGAATGGAAAGGAAAATGCTACTGAAACCTAAAATATTGGTCTGTGACTCCTTGAAGACAGGACCCCCAGTGTGGTAAAGTAAAAGCTGTCAATAGCAGCCACCCATGGCAAAAGGCCAAATTGATTTGGTACACAGGTGACCTCAATATCCAGGTTCATCTTTCAAACTTGGCTCCAGTGACCACTTAAAGCAGAGACAAACCATTTATTTGGCTACAAAACACCTGGCCACTGACCGCGGAAAGCAGGTGACTATTATATAGATGACTTTTATATACAAAATTTGCAGTGGGAAAATTAGAATGGCCAATGAGACCAAGTGACCGCTGTATAAAGGTGACCATCTGGACAGGTTTGACTGTACGTCATATTAGCAGCAAGCTTCATCCCTTAATCTCAAAAGACTCTAATGTTATAGAATGGAAAGAAAAGTATGAAGGAAAACTTAAAATACTTGCCAATGACTTTGACCTTTAAGACAGGACAAACCATTTGGTATGTGATACTAATGATAAATAAGTATACAAAGTTTCATCTCTTGATTTCAAATGGCTCTTAAATTAAATAGAGAAGAGCGTAATGGAAAGCTTCAAATACTGACTGACGACCATGATACAAACCCCAATGTGGTACAGAAGACACTTTCTAATGATAATTTATAGGTATGCCAAGTTTCATCACTAAATCTAAAAAGGCTCTAAAGTTATGGAGTAGAAAGGAAAGTGTGATGGAAAACTTAAAATATTGACCAGTGACCCTGACCTTAAAATAGGACCACCAGTGCACTACACAACATACCTGCTAATGATATACAAGTAGACCAAGTTTATCCCTTAATTTCTTACAGCTCTGCAGTTAGAGACCAAAATGGAAAGTGAAATGGAAAACTGAAATATTAAGTTTTGACCTTGGCCTTGAAGATATGATCCCCAAAATGGTGGGTAATACATCTTCTAATGATGATTCAAAGTATACCAAGTTTCATCTATAAACCTCGAACAGCTCTAATATTACAGAGGAGAATAAAAAGTGTGATGGAAAACTTCCAATATTCAGTTGTGACCTTCACCCTGAAAACAGAACCCCAAATATTGTTTACAACATACCTTCTAATGATGATGTACAAGTATAACAAGTTTCAGTCCCCAATCTCAAACAGCTCTAAAGTTAGAGAACAAAATAGAAAGTGTGATGGAAAACATAAAATATTTAGCTGTGAATTTGACCTTGAAGACAAGACCCCAGCAAGGTTCATGACACTCCTTCTAATGATTGTTATGGAAATATAAAAAGTTGTAATCCTTAATCTCAAGAGACTTTAAAGTTATAGAGCAGAAAGGAAATTGAGGACAAACTAAAAATACGGAGTCAAGACATTGACCTTAAAGATAGGACCTCCAATGTGGTACACGAAACACCTTGTAATGATGAAGTACACCAGGTCTCACGTCTTGAAAGTTATAGAACAGAAAGAAGACTGTGACGGAAAACTTAAAGTACTGAACCATGACCTTGAAATTGAATGTAGAGCCCCGATGTGGTTTGCAACACACCTTCTAAGGATGTATAAATATACAACTAATTCAATTGTCTTGAAAGTTATAGAGCATAAAGAAGAGTATGACAGAAAATTTAAAGTACTGAGCTGTGACCTTGACCTTGAAAAGAGGACCCCCTAATGTGGTACACAAGAGACCTTCTAATGATTGATTTAGCATGAAAACATATATATTAAATTTTTTTTACCTAAAAGTGCTAATTTATATCACATTGTGCCACAGTCATTATACTTGATTGCTGCTGCTATGCCAATCATGAAGGTTAAAAAGTTGCAAATTTTATCAGGGATGATTCCAACAATAAAATTGTGGGGTCCCCATTCCTAGAATTGGGAATTTGTATAAAAAAACAAGTACTTTGGGGAATTTGTAACACATATGTTTATGGTTTCTAACCTCCTATTCCTCATCACTTGCAATTTCTGTTGTAATTCATTATAGATGTCCCTTTATAGCAGATTAAAAAATTAATATTATAAGGGTTTGTGTATAGTATAAACCAAAATTAGTTATATAATTTTGTTCTTCTTTTGTAGAGATGTTGCCTTCTGCTACTGACCTTGACCTTTCACCTTATAACCCCTGAAATCAATAGGGTCCTTTGTTACCCCAAAAGCAAGCCATCCACAAAGTTTAGTAGCAACAGATGGTGGCAACTCAAGCTACTGCACAAAAAGTAATTGGTAACAGAAGGACAGACAGACATCATAACATAATATTCTCCGCCTTATGGTAGGCATATAATAAAAAACTTTAATCAAAAGCTTAACGAAAAACTTTATAATGATGCACTGCAAGCAAAAAGTAACTGCTATATGTAACACTTTTCCACTAGTGAGGGCTTGACAAAAGCTGATCCTATACCAAAATGAATCATACAGTAAACACTCAGCTTGCATGTAAGTACCTGTCGACTCAGGTGTTACAAGATTAACATGTTTGATTGTCTCAAAAGACATTGAAGCTTTCACTGATAATTTATCACAACAAACCTGTATATCTTACATGAGCCAGTAACTTCTCCCCTGATAAGTCAAGCCATGACAAACACACATCTTATGAGGGATTTAAAACTGAAACAATTGTCATTATATCAATTACCATAGATATTACACTACAGGTCTATGGAAGTGAAAAATATGTTTTTCAAAATGTTGAAGTCCTCAGAGCCCACAATTTTGTTTGTGTCTTGGTTGTTAAAGAGATTTTAAGACTGAAGGCAAAAGTACAGTATTTTTGGGATATTTTCAGATGGCAAAAAATAAATACATTTTTTGGGTTCCAAAAACATGCAAAAATATTTCATTCAGTGTCTGAAAACAAACAAATGAATGAAAAATCCAAGCCTAAGCAAACAGACCCACAAATGATATCATGCATACCTGCCACCCTCCCAGGCAGTGCTGGGGTTGTTTTGAGACTCAAAAAGTGTTTTGAGGTCCCAAGGGGTCAGTGCACAACCCCCAAAAAACAATGACATACAATTGAAAATAACTTATCTACTCATATAAGCCTATAGAAAATGACTGGATATTCAAATTTAAATACCGGTAAAAGAAAATAACATGTTTTCTTTGAAGCACTTAATAATACACTTTCAAACATACAATAGTTGGTAGACTTATACAGGACTTGTAGGTCACTTACAAGTTACTTATACTTTGCATATTTAATAAAGTAAGTGAAATGTTAGTCTGTGTAAGTACAGTATAAGAGAAAACAATATTGATTCATGCCTACATTTCACTTATAAGTGACCTATAAGTCATATGCAGGTGGTATATGCCTTTATCAGTAGAGTTTAATAGTGAGCTGTAAGTTCATGTAAGTTCATTGTCAAATATCACCTCACTTGTATACACACCTGGCTATACTTTTTCCATAGTATATTCTGGAAAAAAGATGGAATACCTTGGAAAAACAGGAAAAACCCTGGAAAACAGTGGAAAAACTAAACATTTTCCCTTCAGATTGGACAAGTTCTGGGGTTTTCCAGGATAAAACGGAAATTTTGCAGAAAGTATCCTGGAAATCCTGGAAACTGTCCATGGAAAGGGCTGGACAGGCCTGGAAAAGTATGGATTTAGAATTTTTTGGATATATTTCAGCATGGAAAATCCTCGAATAAAACTTTGCCAATCTTCAAGATTGGCACTTAGAATTATTTTTCATTTCTTTTACTAAGAGTTCGTTTTAAATAACTTATTCTGACTTATATGTGATATATGCTTGACTTACACAGGACTTGTAGGTCACTTATAAGTTACTTATACTTTGCATATTTAAAAAAGTAAGTGAAATCTTAGTCTGTATAAGTACAGTATAAGAGAAAACAATATTGATCCATGCCTACATTTCACTTATAAGTGACCTTTAAGTCATTTGCAGGTGGTATATGCCTTTATCAGTAGAGTATAATAGTGAACTGTAAGTTCATGGCCATTGTCATTTTCAGACCAACAGTTTACTGCAAAAATAGTCTCAAGTCCAAGGTTTACTGCAAATACAATCCAAGTTCAACAAAGGTGCTACTATGATTTTTGTCCCAAAATTCATAACTTCACACCAGTTTTATCAATTTCATCGACTCATATCAGCAACACAAACACACACAAAGAATTTCATCATGTTTAATTTTAAATATTTTAAGATTTAAAGGTCTACATCGATGGAATTCTGTTACACCAGCTTGTTCCTATTGGCAATTATGTTTTGTTCGCTCTTTGTGCTTTCCAGCATTATACGATATATACAGATATTGTTAGGTACACATACTGACAATTGAATTTGGGACAGCCTTCATTTACCAGCTGATGTAGAATGGCCATCAAATTCTTAAAGAAAACTTCAAGGCTGGGCTTGAGTTGAAACCTGCTTTCGAATTCAGTTGTAGGGGCTTACTTGATGATGACGGATTCTGCCCGAAACGTATGTTTGAAAGGAAAATTGTATTTATTACTAGAGGAAAAAATTATCTTCATGGTTATCACTTGTTTGTGTTATTTTAGCGAACAATTTGCTACTGAGAAAGCTGTTTCTAATTTTGTGGCTCAGAGCAGCAGGCTAATGTGTTGGAAATCATTTCACAAATTGTCATTTAAATGGAAATGTATGAGATTTTTACAAGGTCAGAACTAATAGGTAGCCATCTACATGTACAAATTCTATAAAACTGATGACTATTTATATATGAACACAATTTCCTGTCTGGCGGGGAAGGGGGGGGGGGGGGGAAAGCGTTTTTTTTAAAAGTCAAAATTCATTGAATTTAGCAGGAATTTGCTTTTATATGATGTATAATTATTTTCTAGGGTTTTCCAGGGAAATCTTTGTTTTCATGCAAAATTTTCAGGGTTTTCCTGGCTAGTATTCCATGGTTTTCAAGTGGTTAGTATTCCAGGGTTTTCCAGGCAAATATTCCATCGTTTTCCATGAACTGTATTCTGGGGTTTTTCAGGCAAATATTCCATGGTTTTCCAGGCATATATTTCAGGGTTTTCCATGAACTGTATTCCAGGGTTTCCAGTAATTTCCCTGGAAATTTTTTAGAAATGTCATGCTTTTCCTTGTCTTTTTTCCCATGGCTTTCCAACCTACCATGGAAGGAGGCTGGAATATTAGTCCAAATACTCCAGTGTTTTCCAAGATAGAATTTTCCTTGGGTGTTCCTGGAACATCTACAACCGGGTAGGCACATAATCATAACCACACAGTCCTTCAACATAACAATATACCAAGTTTCTGTCTTTAAAATCTATATGACAGTTGAATACAGTCTGAACAAGATGCAGTCTTTGCTGCTCTCCATAGTTCATCAGTAGTTTGGTGGGGGGGGGGGGGGGGGGGGTAAAGGTGATGCGAGTGTCTTTAGAGTTTATCTTTGCACTCATCTGAGACTGGATGGTACTTTTGTTCAAACTTCACCGAAGAGCTTGTTTAATTTTTCTCAGCATAGAAAATAATCTTTCTGCATCTGCATTGCTGTGAGTGTCAAACATGTAATGGCCACACAAATCAGAATGTTTAAACATGTTAGTTACTTTTGGGATTAAGCTCTACATTCATACTGTACAATTGTCCTGATGCTGGGTGGTGCTACTATGTCAACAGATATTGTACACTACAGAATGACTAATGTTGATATGGTGTTTGCAATATGTGCAAAAATAAAATGCTTCCCCTTTCTGATGCACTTCACAAAGTAAAATTCCATCAACCAGGAATTCTAAAAATTAGTTTTTCTCGCTTTGCCAATTGGTTCAGCCTTCCCTGTCTTCAAAAATAAATGACACTTCAACACAATTCTAACAACCTAACTAATCATGTTATGCATGTTAAAATGGAGTAAAATCCGCTTTCAAAGGCACATTGCTACTGATCTAGAACTGGCCAATAATCTTTAATAAAGATGGTTTAAACATTCTCATTGAAGGCAACGAAGTGTAATAACTTTTGTTTCTTTAACATGCATCTCTTTGATTTACGTAAATTCAAATGAATTGGGTTAATCCCACTTCATGTACTTTACCTATGCAAATTAGCTGAATGCGCTCTCCCGCAACAGTGTTCAAGGGACTCTTAACACAACATCATCCTAGCTATTGTTAGATAATTAGGTAACATGTGCAATGGTGGTTGTTTATCTCTGATTGCCTTACCTTTATTTAATCACCCCTTTGTCAAGCAGCAGTATAATCTTCCCCAAGGTGACAGTTTTCCATAAGCATTCAACATAGCTTTACTGCTTATTCAGGCTACAAGTTATGGACATATATTGTGGTGTCAAGAAAGCTCTATCTCTCCTCTCTTCCCCCCCCCCCCCCCCGCCCCCCCCCCCCCCCCCCCCGTCTTCGTAAGATTACTGAAAATCAAGTTTTTCAAAACATCACTGTGTCAGGGGGTTTGGGAGTCAACAATTGTGTTTTTCATGTGACACATCATGTTCTGGCAGGTATATATTAGACTATCCCTTAAGTCACACATTAAAGTAATCTCACTTTACATGTATATTGATGAATGAAAACCAGCATTACATTGATGAATGAAAACCAGCATTACTTGCCCACTTCCATCTAGTTTATTTCCATCCTCAAGAAAATGCAAGCATATTGAAAAACACAACCTCACACATTTAAGCAAGAGAATCTGCCATGTTTTAATCTCTTAACATCATCTAACACCCATGAATATCTTTATAAATGCAACTCAGATTGATCACAGTGTTTGTCATTAAATAAGAACAAAATGAAAATAAATACATGTATGATGGGATGAATCTTGATTGTAATTTTCCAGATAGTTGAAGCAGTAGTGTACTTTGGTATTGGGTGGGAGAGTAGAAGCTCAATCCTAATATTACCCAACAGACATTTTCCCCCTTAAGGGAAGTCTTTAACCTCAGAGACCTACCAAGCAGCCCAAACTTCAGTGTGGTCAAAATGGGGAAGTGCTGGGATAGCAGTTTTACAAACACATAATTTTAGTTTAGAATGGGCTGAATAAATTATTCACGTGATGTTGAGTATTGGAGTGGTTCACATCTAGTACGTACTGTATAAGTTTGACAGTAAAGCATGATTCCCATTATTCATAATGACTCTTTTTCCCACTGTTACCGGTAACTTCAACCTTCATCTGCATCTTTTATTTTGATTGCAAAGCAAGATTTACTTTCTTATAATAATAAGTACTCTTTATGGCAGGAACATTATGACAAGTCATCTGTAGGACCCAGTGTCTCACCTAAAAACTGTGCAGTGATGTATCCCAATCTCTGAAACTTACTGGCAAAAACTATAAAAAAAAATTAAGGTTGACACGGCCGCTTTTGCCATAAAACTGATAACTAGTCTTATTATGCTTATACAGGTGAGACAATAATAATCACAGAATTATCAGCATCAGAAGAGAAGAAATATGAAACTGGAGTGCCTTAATGTCACTATATTCCTAATAAAAGCATTCAGACATAACTTATGCTCTGTGCTGTACAGTGGAATAGTAAATTGAATTGAAACATTAGCAAGGGTCAAATGGTTTCTCTTTTGCTTGCTGGGTCTATAAATATGGAAATCTAGTAGCTGATAAATTTTTAGTCATAACAACTGAAGATAAAACTTGTAGTCATAACAAACAGATGGTAATCTGCCTTATCTGAATGACTTTCAGTACAACAGCATTAAGTGTAAGAACTTACGATTGCATCCAAGGTCATGCACGGTCAAGATCTTAAAACTGCATCTCTTCAAGTCACCCTGCAAGAGAACGTGAAAGAGAAAATAAGTTTCACCTGATGTAATAAAGATGTAAGAACCATGGTGACACAGCTAAATTTATGCATAGTATATGTATGCCAAAATGACAAAGCCACATTTACAGTATAGAACAAAACATCTAACCATGGTCTCTATTTCTTTACTTTTTACTGAAAAATAGTTTTAATTAATGGAAACAGGACCCAAAAACTCTGTATAGCTGCAAATCCAGAAATAAATGAAGGATAGTCCAATGACATTTATATACTGTAGACTGGATTGTTTTAAGTCAGTAACTTACTGAAGTATGTGGTACTTGCATACATGTATTCATAATACGGTCAAGATGCCTTTTTATACATGTAAATACCAAACCTCTACCCATGCTTCATTATTTTTATTTACCTGGTAGTATATAAGGTATAATATGTATGTATGTATTATTGTTTAATGATACAGCAGCACAATAATGACTACATGGTGCCAATTTAAAAAAAAGTTATAAAAATCCAAATTGACTGTCAGGTACACTGTTCAGTGTTGATGAGCTTTTCGTGTTTATAAACGATTGGGTTATAAGTTCACATACATTGTACAATGCATACACATACAGCAGCACTGTTAACACAAACGAACGCTGACATACAACAAAAACATTTAAAAGTAGCTGCAATTCAAAGTTACAAGCTGGTGTATTGATACACAAGATCCAGCCCCATCAGTGTTCTGAATGAAGTTGTGCTGATTTTAATGGAACTTTCAATACATTATTGGCTATATCATGCCGAGGAAATGGGAGCAAAGTGCTTTTTCCAATGACACACTGAGGCAGCCAATCTGGGCTTGCCTAGGCTGGTATCGAACCTGCACATCTGCATTAAGTGTTGCAAAAAGCATGACAGTTCGTGATGCAGCTTGCCATCATTAAATCATCTGTTATTCAAATGCTATAACTTTTGTTTTTTTGTTTTTTTTATATTTGCTTGTGCTACCTACCTGCCTTAATGGATCATTGTCACCATAACTTAAAAATTTGCAAGGGATTTTATCGAGTAAGAAGGAAGATTTCACAGTTGTTGGACAAGGAGGACAAGCAATTAAATACATACCAAGTAAATGTTTTATTAAAATGGTGGCTTCATTCTGTATTTTGGCATGAAAGATTTTTTGAGCTTGTTGGACAAAAGAATGTTCTTTTGAAAATATGATTTTAGTCATATTAAAAATGTATGCTGTTTTATTCAAATTGTGATTGTGTATGATTTAGTGCCTTGAATTTCTTTGTAAATATGCTGAATGAACTTTGTATCTGGCAAACAAATCAATACACTTCTTTCCAAATAGATACTCTTCAGTTATGGAAAACACTTTCAGTCTGTTCATGCACCAGAAAGTAGGATGGAAGTATGCTTATTGTATTGTGCACAAGGATAGTTTAAAGTTAACATTTCCCTATAACAATTAGGAGAAACTTTATTGTTAGAGTTACACAATTGAGGCACCTATTTAAAAAACAAAACATTTCGTTCCATACAAGACTTTTAAAATAAATGTTTGAATACCTCAATGCTGGGTCAAATTTACAATATATCTCAATTCTGCCTCTCAGTACATCAAAATTATTAACATTGTAAAATAATACCGGTAATGTAACATCTGAGTTTCTGTTTATGAGTGTACCGCAAGTATAAATAAATTTGTGAGAAACAGAATAAAAATGTATGTAACACCCAGTAATAGCAGTTCATATCAAAATGTGTATAAACAATTATCATTTGCCCTACCTTATATGTGTAGTGGTCAAGCTTAGCGAAACAACTTCCCATGGCTGATAACAGTATCTGCAAAGTGTGAGTGTGTTTGTGTGTTAGCGTTTCATGGCACCTCAGTATAATAATGGCTATACATGTATGGTGCCAATTAAAAGTAAAGTTCTAAAAATGTAAAAATTAAGAACTGCAACAGCTTTAGGGGCTTAAACCCTTCCAAGCAAATGTAAACATGAAGTACAACAAAGCAAACTATATATGGTAAAGATGTTAAAATTCTATAAAATGTATATAAAATAAAGTATAAAGCTAAAGGATCTAAAATCCTTAAAATAAATGGTCAAAATTTGTTATACACACTACATTCCCACAAAAAGTCTAAGATTATCTTGGATGGTACTGTGCATTATCATAAAGTTCCTTAATACACTGAATTAACAGAGAAAAAAAAAAACTTGTCTCACAGGGTGAAAGTCAATCCATTTGACAAGAATGTGTACCACTGTTAGTAGATGCTGGCAGGGTATGCAATCTGGTAGGTTCACCCCTCAGGTATGTGTGCCCTATACACAATCGGCACAATACCACCTCATCTCTGCAATTTGTTCTACATGTATATTAGAGAAGTTAATCTCCAATTGTGGGTTTGTACACTCGACAAGAATGCATTCCTCTGTCAGTGGACATGGGCAGGGCATGCACAATGTTCGAGGTTCACCCCTTAGGAGGTATGCACAAGGCAGATACATGTATGTGTGTCCTATATGTGATTGGCACAATACTTGCAATTTGTTCTACATGCCAATCTCCAATGATGTCAAGTTTGTTCGTGGTGTTTTCATTCCACATATTTTGCCAAGTATGAAGAAAATGCTGATTTATATAATATATGAGGTATACATATGGAATCTTCCATTCAGAAATGAGTGACTGCAGGCAGCTTTGACTGCTTCATCTGCCCTTTCATACCCCAAAGTGACTAGGCAGCCAACAGTACAGAATACTTTTTCCAGATTGTGTAAGCAAATTATGTTTCTGAAAAGTCTGTGATATTAACAGATTGTCAAATTTATGGTTTTGCAAGGTTTGCAGTGTGGAAAGGGAATTTAAAACATGAGTCCCTTGAAGAGTCTGATGCTCTTCCGGGTGAAAAGAATTTCCAGGAATTCAAGATAAGACCATTTATTCCTTTTAACTGTAGAGTATTGAAACAAACAATCTCTGATATTCTTCAGCGATAATTTTTTTCTTCAAATTAACTGCTTTGGTGCACATAGTGGATGTCAGCTTGGAACCATTTTCATTTAAGAACCATTTTCATTTAAGACAAAGTTGACATCATTAGAAGTCTTTTGGTGAAAACCCCATGTCATAATGATCATCCATTTAGGAGTAGTGACAACAAGATTTTTAAGACAGTCGTTGTAGCACGATTGGCACCATTTTCATTTAGGGGAAACTAGGCATCATAAGAAGTCTATTGGTGACAACAACATGTTGATACAGCCATCCATTTGGGAAGAGTAGAGATAACAATATTTTCAAGATATGACTTTCCATTCAGGAATAGTAATAACAAGATTTTCAAGATGGCTTCTGTGGTAGCCATTTTGGATGTCAGATCAGCACCATTTTCAACTTGACATCATAAGAAGTCTTTTAGTAAAAACCTCATGCTGATATAACCATCCATTCAGGAAGAATAGCAATAACAAGATTTTCAAAATGGCCACTGTATAGCAGCCATGTTGGATGTCAGATAAGCACCATTTTTATTTATGACCAACTGGACATCATAAGAAGTCTTCTGGTGAAAACCCACATCAATATGACTTTCTGTTCTGGTAGAGTAGCAATAACAAGATTTTCAAGATCGCTGCCATGGTGGTCATATTGGATGTCAGATTGGCACCATTTTCATTTAGGACCAACTAGACATCCATGTAGGAAGAGTAGCGATAACAAAATTTTCAAGATGGATAACAAGATTTTCAAGATGGCTGCAATGGTGGCCATATTGGACTTCAGATTGGCAGCATTTTCAACCCGGACCAACTCGTCATCATAAGGAAGTCTTTCAGTGAAAACCCCATGTTGATGTGACCATCATATAGGAGAAGTAGCGATAACACGATTTTCAAGATGGCCACTATGGTACTGGCCATATTGGATATCAGATTGGCACCATTTTCATTTTGGACCAACTAGACATCATAAGAAGTCTTTTAGTGTAAACCCCATGTTGATATGACCATTCATTCAGGAGAAGTAGCGATAACAAAATTTTCAAGACGGCTGCTGTGGTGGCCATATTGGAAGTCCGAGTGGCACCATTTTCCTTTAGGACCAACTAGACCATGGGATGAATGTGTGCGTAAAGTTTCATGGCAATCCTCACAGTAGTTTAGGAGTAGCAATAACAAACTTGTGCTAACAAATGGATTGACGACGGACAACAGACCATCCCATAAGCTCTTCTGGTTTATGACCAATAGAGCTAAAAATCACTTGCTCTGACTCAAAATCTGACAGAAACCATGATCATCAAAGCAGCAACTTTCAGGAGCAATTTCTGAATGCTCATGATCAAACCTATATTTCTCAGTATACATGCTATTTAGAGAAAACCATATAAGTCACAACATTGTTTTGATCTACATGTACATTTATATGAAACGTATTTTCAATTCTTCACCTAGAGAATCAGGTGCTTATTTCAGTAATGGGTTTTCCCAAATCAAGTCTGTAAAAGGTCTGATATTCCATCAATAATACATTGTCTCTATTTTTCTCAGTTACAAATAGGATAGGCTCTCAAAAGATTCTTTTTACTAAAATTCTATTTTTCATTATCAACCAATCATGGCCAGTCAAACCTATAAAGTGTATATACTCTATTTTATCTTCACCCTATTCTAGACTGGTTTCCATTCTTCCATATAATTAGTACTGTGAGTCCTGGAATGCAACGAAATGTAGTTTGGGGGGGGGGGGGTAAAACTAATTTTAATTATGCAATACTTACCTGTCGCTTTTGTTAGTTTATTCCATTTTCGTGCCGAAAAACACCGTCCATTCGATGTGAATACATCCTCCCAGAAGGGAGAAAAGGTAAGAATGAAATTTGCACTCCAGTCTGTGCCTCGTTTAAACTTGCCTAAATATGTCATCTTTTTCATAGACGACGATTACGCAAGACATCAGAGTGGGGTGGGAGGAGGGCATTCAACAATAGCGACAGGTAAGTATTGCATAATTACAATTAGTTTTACCCCCCCCCCAAAATAACTTGCTGCCAATAGTAGCAATTACTTATCCTGTCCCTATTGTTAGCTGAATTTGTCAGTTAGGTTGGTAGGCTGATGCTCTAGTTAAACTGATCAAAAACAGAGAAAAATGTAATCTACTCACTGTAGAGGGAGAGGTAGAAGTTTGGGGTCTCTTTGAGCCACATGTTGTGCTGCAACGATGGGCACCAGAGGAAAATGCCTGTGCTCTGTTGTGCTAATGAGCAGAGATAAAAGGAGGAGAAGGCAGTATGGGAACACCAGAAGCTGCCTTCATGATGTCCTCTTAGGGGTAGAGATTAATGTAGGACCATGAGGCATCAACGGCTCGAACCTCATGAGCTTTTAGTTTCCTAAGTGAAAGGTCTCGATCAGTATCGGATTGATACGCTCTTTTGATTGTAGTGACAGTCCACCAGGAGATGGTGGCAGCCGAAAAGTCTACAGAGTCCTTAAGAGGAAGGAAGAGAGGTTCCCTACCCTTCCTTTTTCCTTTGGAGGCATTAAAATAAAATGGAGGAACCTCATGGGGCATAAGAGTCTATCTGGATAATCCCCTGCACAGACTTGACTTAGACTGGGGATCTCTATAGGTAATGGAGCTACCAAAGGTGATTGATTTTTAGCGATAAATCCTGGTTGGCAGATGATGGTGACAGAATCATAATTCCTGTTAACCTGGAGACAGCCAGTGTCAACAGACAAGGCATGAATCTCGCTCACTCCATGGTTCATAGGGGGTTTTGGTTAAAGACCACAAAACACAAAAAGATTCCATCTGAGCGTAAGAGAGCGGGAGATGGGTCTCTGGGGCTCAAGTACTTAATATGATCTGCAAGGTACGAATCTGAACCGATTGCCATGCCCTGAGACCTGAGAGAATTTAAGTGTGTTGGAGATGGCAGCTCGATAGCCCTTGGCAGTGGATACGGAACATCTTTTGGTCTCTATAGGGAACAAAAGGAAATCAGCAATGGAAGTTACAGAGGGGCAGATAGGATCAACGTGTTTCCTACTGCACCAATCACAGAAGATTCTCCACCTGGCATCATAGACCTTGGATGTAGGAGCTCTCCTGGCTTGAATGATGCAACTGGAAACTCAGCCTGAAAACTTGTTCTGGTGAGAGATCGCTTGAGATGAGACAAGCGTGAAGGTGGAGAATGTGTGGGCTGTTGTGGAGAAGGGATCCCCTGTGTTGAGACTGGAGATTCCTCTGGTAAGGTAGAGACCTGGGTTGATCGATCAACAGGTCTAGCAGATCGTTGAACCATGATCGCTGAAGCCACAATGGAGCAATGAGGAAGATCTGCGCAGTGGAAGTTCTGACTTTTGCAGAACTTGAGGTAGCAGTTGGAATGGTGGGAAGGCGTATGCGAATAGCCGATCCCACCGGAAGCTGAATGCATCTAATGCCCATGCTCTCTGATCCGGGACTGGAGATACGTAAAAGGGAAGTCTGTTGTTGAACCTGGTCGCAACAGGTCCACTAAGGGTCTTCCCCAGAGTGTGAACAGGGACTCTGTTACGGAGCGGTGAAGAGATCATTCCATGAGGATGGCTCGACCTGTCCTGGACAGGCTGTCTGCTAATACATTCTTCTTGCCCGGAATGTGGTGAACTCGGATTGTTATGTTCTTTGAGGCTGCCCACAGGAGGAGATTCCAGACCTCCAAGCAAGAGAAGGGGGATGTGTGCCTCCCTGACATCGTACATACATTACAATGGACATGTTGTCTGAGGAGACCATGATGCAGCGACTCTTTACTCTGTCGATGCATCCTTGCAACGCTAGAAATACTGCTTCCATTTCTAGGTTGTTGATGTGAAGGGATGATTCAGCCCGAGTCCAAAGACCCTGGAGAATTATGCCCTCCGGTTTGAAAGGAGCACCCCAACTGGAATCTGACGCGTCGGCGAAGAGATAAGAGTGGGGGTCAGGTGCATGCATTGGGACCCCAGCCAGGAATCTGTCCTGATTCATCCACCATAGCAAGTGGTGCTGAAAATCCTGTCCTAGTGGGATCGGGGTTGATAGAGAATCTGTGTGTGGTTTCCACCTTGTAAGGAGGAGGAACTGTAGAGGGCGCATATGGAGATGTCATAAAGGAACCAAGTCAGCAGCTGCGTTCAAGGTTCCCAATAGGAATAGATAAGGGCGAGCAGATAATGTTTTTTGAAGAGTCAGGATTCTATCTACCCAATCCAGGGAAGGCGGACCAAGTTTGGTTTGTGACGAAGAACAGAACAGATCCTGATGAAGGGACTAAACCTGGACATTGTGGATCAGCCAGTCGTTGAAATACTGGAGAATCAGTGTTCCCAGTTATCGAAGGTAGGCCACAACCACTCCCATAATTCGGGTGAAGACTCTAGGTGCGGAAGAGATGGGAAAGGAAGGAGGATTATAAGACTTCCTCTTTTGGGGTCTGTGGTGACCTTGACGCGATGGACCCGACGTACAAGGAGGAGGTTAAGTTTGAGGTTGCAGTTTGAGCTGGGGTTGTGTCTGCTTGAAGAACTTGGCGGATGGCCCCTGAGGGCGATTCGCATTAACATGCTTCCTGGCCGATTGCAATGGGCCAGGAGTGAATGTAAAGGATCGATGTTGATGATCCAGCAAGTCTCAAGAAGCCACAGGTGGTAGAGGCCCCCAAGAGGGTCTCGGCTTCTAGCGGAGCAGCCCTTAGAAGGACTTTACTCTTTTAAGTAAGACCTTTGAGGAGTCCAATGAAACGTCATGGCGGATGTGCAGAATTCCGCTGATAAAGTCATTGCAAAAGAAGCGCATGCCAGAACGTCTAGACCACCGCTTCCAGCACGCATGTAACGCAGCTGGATTCAAGGAGGCCTCTCTCAGCATACTAAATGCAGTTGCTGAGAATAGATCAGAATGCAACGCAATGGTTACAAGTAACCAGGTTTCCTGCTCCATGGCATCGATTGTTTTAATTGGAAGGCGAGCCCAGGCTCCCGTAGAAATGCCCACTTTGGCTGCCTCAGCATCCAATTGGGGAGGTTTGGTAGGCCATTTTGAGGAATGTATCCCGTAACTGGCAGAAGAGACCATGGGTCTTAATGTCGAGGTAGGGACGGACCACCCTCGACGTTGCCGAGCTTCATTTTGGCCCAGCAAAAGCCTCTGTGAGAGTTCCTCAATCGTTGGGGAATGAGGGAGATGCAAGAGGTCTGATTGTGTTTGCTCCCCGGAGATCTTTTCCATAATGGAAAGGATCTTTTGGATTGTGTGCCACATGGTTGGGGCACAATTTCGAGGGTAAGAGGCGGTAAAACTCGTTTACTGCCTTATCAAAGGATCAGACCTCTTCCTCTACTTCCAACTAAGAGGAAGGGGTGGGCCTGAGAGGTGTCAGTGCCGCTGTTTCTGTCTCAAACTCATCTGAGTCAACGAGAAAACTCTGGTATACTCTGAGTCAGAGAGTGGGTGGGCATTGCTATGTTCCTCGATGTGGAGGGGGCATATCAGCACTCTGCACCATGGCCCATAGTCCAGTGCGAGTTCCAGTGGGGAGGCCAGACTGCCTGTCTACCCTGGATGATGTGACACCTCTAGCCTTCCGCATTGGGGCCACCTGGTGCGGAGGTGATGGTGGGACACACGTTAGCCACAGCATCACCTCGATTGTGAGGGCATGGTCCAGTAGCCCACGGGGGCATAGTGGGCCAAGGACCTTGAGGTGGAGGGCCCCATATCCCATAAGGATACATTGGGATAATAGGGTTTGGGGGGATGTCGATCCATTCCCCTTCCCTAGTCTCAGCCCAGTGGGCAGACTCCCAATCCTGCACAGGATGGGACAGTAGAGGTGGGTACTCAGTCCGAACCCTGTCCCCATACCATGAGGCCGACAGGTGATAATCAGAGAAGAAATCATCTTGACTGTTATATCACTACCCCGAAAGTGATGGGAGCAGTGCATCACCTCCCAAGACGAGGGAACAACACACTACCATGAGCTGGATATGTGTGTCACAGTGCTCTACCTCCCAAATGGGACGGTGCAACCTGCTGTTTTGGTGCTCTACCTCCCTAACAAGAGGGCGCGATCGCTGTTGCAGTGCTCTACTTCCCTAAAGAGAAGGCGTGACCTGCTGTTGTGGTGCTCTACTTCCCTAATGGGAAGGTGCGACCCACTGTTGCGGTGCTCTACTTCCCTAATGGGAAGGCGCAACCTGCTATCACGGTGCTCTACTTCCCTAATGGGAAGGCGCAACCCGCTGTTGTGGTGCTCTACTTCCTTAAAGAGAAGGCGTGACTCGCTGTTGCGGTGCTCTACTTCCCTAAAGGGAAGGCGCGACCCGCTGTTGCGGTGCTCTACTTCCATAACAGGAAGGCGCAACCCACTGTTGCAGTGCTCTACTTCCCTAATGGGAAGGTGCAACCCGCTGTTGTGGTGCTCTACTTCCTTAAAGAGAAGGCGTGACCCGCTGTTGTGGTGCTCTACTTCCTTAAAGAGAAGGCGTGACCCGCTGTTGCGGTGCTCTACTTCTGTAATGGGAAGGCGCGACCCGCTGTTGCAGTGCTCTACTTCCCTAATGGGAAGGCGCGACCTGCTGTTGCGATGCTCCACTTTCCCTAATGGGAAGGCGCGACCTGCTGTCGCGGTGCTCTACTTCCCTAATGGGAAGGCGCAACATGCAACCTGCTGTCACAGTGCTCTACTTCCCTAACGAGAAGGCGCAACCGGCTGTCGTGGTCCTCTACTTCCCTGAACGGAGGGAGCAACCCGCTGTTACGATGCTCCACTTCCGTAACAGGAAGGAGCAACTTGCTATCTGAGGCATACACACTGTCTCACAGGTCACCAACGAAGTTGGTCCCAAATTCTGAGACCTTAGAGAGAATCCAGAAAAATCTGAAGATTAGTACATCTAGAATCAACTAGATTCCAGGTGCCAGAAGGTCATAAATTGCAAGGTGTGTAACCTTCTTTTTTTTTTTTCTTTTTTTTTTTGCACTTGGAGCACTATATCCAGTCTGGGTGAGTGTCACAAGAGCCCTTCTTGTGGCCAGACTTCCCCACAGACTGTTCTGACATTATTTCTGAAAATAAGAAGTAATGACAATATTTAATAAATGTCACAATAAACTCACCTTGTTGTGTCACGCTAAACTCACCTGTTTGTATGCAGTGCGTACCTGTATGCGCAAGGTAAATGGGTACCTCTATGCACGAGGTATATGATGGATCGCATACACCAATGTGTATGCATTAAGTACCTGTATGCACAAAGTAAATGATAAATTTTATCTCGTAGAAATAAACCGGTCTTTTCCTGTCGAAAACTAATATATTTCACAGTGAGTTTTATTTAAAGAATATGCAGACACATATGCAATGACCACGCAATAAGTGGTGCGGTTTTACATTAATAATATACATTTGAAAATTTACCGATAATGGTCACTTTTTCTTATTAAGAGAGAGGAATACGCTGTCCTCTATGTTAGGCAGGGCCTGTTGTTATTTTTAGAAAGAAAGAGACTTACCCGTACGTCAGTATATATCAGTAAATTGAGTGAATGTTTCCTCTGGCAAGGGTGGAATATACATGGTAGCCTTGAACACTCATTAAAAATGAAGTTCTAAAATTAAAAATGGGGAAAGTTTACAATAAATATATGGAACGGATAGTGCAACCAAGACTTATTATGAACTGCAGAATGGAGACCGCTAATGCGTTAAGTTGCTGCAGGCACAATTTTTTCTCTGGTGCTGTTCTCAGGCAAATGTCAACACAGTATGGCGTCCGGAAAAAGATGACGTATTTAGGCAAGCCTAAACGAGGCACAGACTGGAGTGCAAAGGTCATTCTTACCTTTTCTCCATTCTGGGAGGATGTATTCACATCGAACGGACGGTGGTTTTCGGCATGAAAATGGGATAAGCTAACAATAGTGACAGGATAAGTAATTGCTGCTATTAAAATAGAAAGTCTGGTCAAAATTCAGTTGTGTATGTACAGGTCACTGTGTTCATAAGCTCAATGAAGTACAAACATGCAAGTAATGACATTCGACCACATGGTCAATTAGGCCTGGTTTTCCAAATTCCTTCACAAAAATGCAGATACATGTATATTGATGGTCAGATCTGCACCATTTTCATTAAGAACTAATTAAATACTGCAAGAAGTGTTTTTAGTAAAAAAAAACATGTCAATGCCACCATTCATGTAAGAGTATTGATAACAAGATTTTCAAGATGGCCACTACAGTGCCATGTTGGAGGTCAGATGAGCACCAATGTCATTCAGAACCAGCTAAAGAAATACAAAAATATATGCAAGTGTTTTAGTGAAAACCCCATGTCAATGAGACCATCCATTCAGAAGTACATGTAGTCATATAAAGATTTTCAGGATGGCCACTACAGTGCCATGTTGGAGGTCAGATGAGCACCAATGTCATTCAGAACCAGCTAAAGAAATACAAAAATATATGCAAGTGTTTTAGTGAAAACCCCATGTCAATTAGACCATCCATTCAGAAGTACATGTAGTCATATAAAGATTTTCAGGATGGCCATCAAGGCAGTGATTTTTAAGTTATATTAGCATCATTTTAATATAGGTACAACTACATGTATATACTGCAACAAAGTGGGGTTTCTTTTAATGTTGGTATGAACATCTGTTCAGGGGAAGATGCTGTTCTGAGATTTTTCAAATCTGGAGAGATCATATTGGCATAATTTTCTTTCAGAACCAAGTGTTCGAGTAAAAATCCCATATCAATGTGACCACCTTTTAACGAGAAGTAGTGATAACAAGATTTTCAAGATGGGCACTATTGGTTAGCACCATTTTTTTTTATAGCCAACTAGCAACATGCTAATCATGTACTTGGACAATCATGACTGCCCAATCTTTCTATGCAGTGCATGTCCAAGAATTGACACAGACATTCACAAGTTGAATGCTCTAATTGAACATCTATGCCACGAGTGGAATTACAAAAATGATTGACACAGAACATGCATTTATGACACAGTCTGGATTAGTTCTGGAGCACCTAATGACAAAAGACAGAATCCATTTGAACAAGTTTTTTTTTTACACTTTCTCTCTGCAATAAATGAAATTTTTCCTATACCAAGGACAACTACGACTCCTGTAAAAGTCACAGAAGCCAGGATCATAGATACAATAGGAACCATGGTAACCATCTCAACCATCATGTAAAATCAGGGAGACGTTTCTATGGCTTTGAGCCAGGGCACAGTTTTGGAATCGTGCCAACACACTAAAAAAAATTCAATGTCATGACTGTCTACAATATGGACATAATATTAGGCAATACATTGTGAAATGTTCCACTCAACTACACAGTATCAGAATTATAGCAATGAAGATAGGGACATTAGTTAAAAACCTGACACAATTTTCTAGAAACTTCAAAACAAGTTATGTAGAAATTACTTTGTGTGATCTCCATGTGATGAACAAAACACACTATAGGAACCCCACAGTGTGATGATGCCCATGGAATTACCTCTGGTGCAATCCCATTAATTGTCTCTGTCAATGAAAGTGACCATAATGTTTTAATTGCTATTGAGAAATCACAACTCATTACAAAATCTTCTGAAAAGACACTTGACAGTCATGATTTAGAAAATTGTAATGAAGTTATTTTAGAAAAATATTGATAGTGAAAATAGTAACTGAGATAAATTCTATGACATTCATCTCAAGACCAGCAAAATGTGTCAAAAAAATCAGTGGCTTAAGCAAAAAGGTCTAAATATCAGTCATCTGAACATCCATTCTATTTTTCCAAAACTAGATGAAATCAAAGTACTTCTTTCCAGAAATAATTCATCAGTTGATATTTTTGCATTCATTTAAACGATCTTACACTTTTTTTTCATGATGATGAACTTACAATTCCTAACTATAGTTTTCAAAGAAAAGACAGACTTTTACAAAAGGGTGGTGGTCTTCTAGTTAACTTTAGAGACAGCATTCTTTAAAACGACGATATGATCTTGAGGAAAATGGTATGGAAATAATATGGCTAGAAATTAAGCATAATTGTAAAAAAAAAAAAAAATTGTATTAGGTTGTGTATGTAGACCACCAAATGCTGACAATGCTTGGGGATACCACATTTCCAAGCAAGTTTGAAACTTTGTATATAAAAGACAAAGAAGTCTGTTTAGTAGGTGTCTTTAATTACAATTTGCTCTAAGACAACAAACAAAACTGGATTAAAACTATGAATTCCCTGAATTATCAACAGCTAGTTCATGTACCAACTAGAGTAACAGAGGTATCTGAAACACTAATTGATCACATCTATAATAACAACGCTGACAATAATTACAAAAGTTGCAGGTCTCCAATATGCCATAAGTGATCATTATCCTCTATGTTGTACACGAAAATTAAGTCAAAAAAGTAAACCCTATTATCACAAATGTATTATGTATCAAAATCTGAAAGATTCAATGCAAGACTATTCCTTTAAAAAAAGGAAAGACATTCATTGGTCAATAACTGAATCTTTTGATAACCCATCAGATGCACCCCACACATGAATAAGTACATGTATATTTGCTGACACCATGAAAAGTTATGCTACTATTAATTTCAACAGAGTTAAGCAACATAATCAAACCAAACGGTTTACAAGTGATACCTTCAATGCTATTAAGACTGATAGATTTCATAAATTAAAATATACCAACAACTACAAATTATGGACAAACAATGTCAAGTCAATAGGAAAACTTGGTATTCCTCAGAAATATCAGACAGCATTATCAAAAATAATCTTAAACAAGAGTACTGTGAATGGCACATTATATGCCTGCCCTATATTTAATAGTCCTCTATGTAGATAACATGAAATTTGTTTGCAGAAACAGTTTTTCTTCATTCAGGCACACTGACCTTGACAACTGGCCTTTTGACACCAAAAATGTAGTTTTTTGGGGGGTAAAACTAATTTTAATTATGCAATACTTACCCATCACTATTATATAGCTTTATTCCTTTTTCGTGTCGAAAAACTCGTCCGTTCGATGTGAAAACATTCTCCCACTTAAAGTGGAGAATTTGTCAACAAGCCACGTCACGCCCGTGCATCTCTCTGCGCCTGCGCGAACATTCATCTTTTTCATAGACGAAATTACGCCAGGGCATCAGAGTGGGGTGGGAGGAGGGCATTTGATAATAGTGATGGGTAAGTATTGCATAATTAAAATTAGTTTTACCCCCCAAAAAACTACATTTTAATAGCAGCAATACATTTACCCATCACTATTATATAGCTGAATTTGTCAGTTAGGTGGGTCGGCTGATGTTAAACTGATCAAAAACAGAGGAAAAATGTAAACTACTCACCATTTGAGGGGAGATGTCCACTCTACTATTTGCTGGAGTCCTTCTGGGCCACATGTTGTGCCGCAACTATGGGACCCAGAGAAAATATGCCCGCACTTTGATGTGCTAATGAGCGGAGGTAGAAGGACGAAAAGGTAGTATGGGATCGCCAAAATGCTGCCTTCATGACGTCCTCCAGAGAAGAGTGATTTAGATAGGCCCATGAGGCAGTGACGGCTCGAACCTCATGGGCTTTTAGTTTCATAAAGGAAAGGTCTCTATCGGTAAGGGACTGGTAAGCTGTTTTAATTGTGGTGACAATCCACCTTGAAATTGTGGAGGCCGAAATATCAACGGAGCCCTTAAAAGGAAGGAAAAGACGTTTCCTGCCCTTTCTTTTCACTTTTGAAGCATTTCGACAGAAACGCAGTGCCCTAACTGGGCATAAGAGCCTATCTTGATCATCCCCAGCACAGATTCGACTAAGACTGGGGATCTCTATAGATGATGGAGCTACCGCAGGTAATTGATTTTTGGCTAAAAATCCTGGCTGACAAAGGAGGGAAACGGATTCAAAATTGCCATTAAAACGGAGACAGCCAGTGTCCACCGACAATGCATGAATCTCGCTACGTCTTCTCGCAGACGCCAAAGCGAGTAAAAATACCGTCTTGAGTGTGAGATCCGGAAAGGATGCCTCACTCAATGGTTCATAGGGGGTTTTTGTCAAGGACCATAAAACACATGATAGATTCCATCTAGGCGTCAGAGAGTGAGTGACAGGTCTCTGTAGCTCAAAATACTTAATGAGATCGGCAAGGTGTGGATCTGAACCAATCGCCGAGCCCTGAGAGAATTTAAGTGTGTTAGAAATGGCGGCTCTATAGCCCTTGATAGTAGATACTGAACATCTTTTGTTCTCGAAAAGGAACAAAAGGAAATCAGCAATGGCAGTTATAGAGGAACAGCTGGGATCAACACGTTTCCTACTGCACCAATCACAGAAGATTCTCCACCTGGCATCATAGACCTTGGATGTAGAAGCTCTCCTGGCCTGAATGATGCAACTGGCAACCCGGCCCGAAAACTTGTTCTGGCGGATAGATCGCTTGAGATGAACCAAGCGTGAAGGTGGAGAATGTGTGGGCTGTTGTGTAGGAGGGAGCCCCTGTGTTGTGACAGAAGATCCCTCCGGTGAGAGAGAGATCTGGGTTGATCTATCAATAGATCTAGAAGATCGTTGAACCACGATCGTTGGGGCCATAACGGAGCTATGAGAATGATCCGGGCAGTGGAAGTTCTTACTTTTTGCAGAGCTTGGGGAAGCAATTGGAACGGTGGGAAGGCGTATGCGAACAGACGATCCCACTGGAAGCTGAACGCGTCCACTGCCCACGCTCTCTGGTCCGGGACTGGGGAGACGTAAAAGGGGAGTCTGTTGTTGAGCCTGGTCGCAAACAAGTCCACGAGGGGCCTTGCCCATAGTGAGAAAAGGGACTCTGTCACTTCGCGGTGAAGAGTCCATTCTGTGAGAACTGATTTGCCTGACCTGGACAGACTGTCCGCTAAGATGTTCTTTTTCCCTGGGATGTGGCGAACTCGGAGGGAGATGTTCTCCGAGGTAGCCCAGCGGAGGAGGTTCCAGACCTCCATGCAAAGAGAAGGGGCATGTGGGCCTCCTTGACGTCGGAGATACGCTACGACGGACGTGTTGTCGGAGGAGACCATGACACAACGACCCCTTACTCTGTCGACGCACCCTTGTAACGCTAGAAAGACAGCCTTCATTTCTAGGTTGTTTATGTGGAGGGACGACTCGTGTAGGGTCCAAAGGCCCTGAAGAGTTATCCCCTCCGGCTCTAGATGAGCACCCCAACCGGAATCTGACGCGTCGGCGAACAGGTAGGAGTGGGGATCCGGAGCGTGCATGGGGACCCCAGCTAGGAATCTGTCTCGATTCATCCACCATCGCAGATGATGATGGAAATCTGGTCCTAGAGGAATCAGAGCTGATAGAGAATCCTTGTGTGGTTTCCACCTTGCGAGTAGGAGAAACTGTAGAGGGCGCATATGGAGCCGTCCTAAGGGAACCAGATCTGTAGCGGCGTTCAAGGTTCCCAGTAGGGATAGGTAAAGGCGAGCAGACAACACGGTTTTTACTCGTAGTGTCTCTAAGAGTGCCAGGATTCGATCTATACGCTCTCCGGGAACCCGGACTAAGTTCTGGTTTGTGAGGAAGTTGATTCCTACATAAACGAAGTCTTGGGATGGAATCAGTTCTGACTTCTCGAGGTTGGGTAAAAGACCCAATCGAGTTACTGTGGACCAACAACGGAACAGATCCTGATGGAGGGACTGAACCTGAACGTTGTGGATTAACCAGTCGTCGAAGTATTGGAGGATCAGGGTTCCCCGTACTCGTAGTACAAGACGCTATTACTCCCATAACTCGGGTGAAAACTCTGGGTGCGGAAGCTATTCCGAACGGTAGAACCCGGAATTGAAAAACTTCCTGGTCCAAGCAAAACCGGAGATATTTCCAATGAGGTGGAAAAATCGGAATGTGAAGATATGCATCTTGAAGGTCGATGGAGACCGCCCAATCCGATGGCTGCATCGCATTTCGGATTGAGGAGGTGGTCTCCATCTTGAAATGTTCCTCCAAAAGAAAACGGTTTAAGGGGGAGAGATCGATAATAAGGCGAAATTTCCCACTTTTCTTGGTGACCGGGAAGATTCGGGAGTAGAATGCAAGAGACTGATTGTTCAGGACCCTCTCGACTGCCCCTTTTTGTAAAAGGGTATTTACCTCTTCCCTTAGTTTCACCAGATTGGACTGATGAAAGAATACGGGGGTCCTTGATAGTGGAGGTTGTTCCTGAAACTGAATACGGTAACCCTTGCTTACAAGAGAAAGGACCCACCCATCGTCCATGATACTTGCCCAAGCCTCTGAAAAGAGGCCTAGGCGAGCCCCTACGGGGATGTTTGGGAGAGGAATGGATGGCAGGAGAGGGTGCGAGTCCCTAGGGCCGTCCCCCCCTCCTTCCTTGGGAAAGGAAGGTGGGTTGTAGGACTTCTTCCTAGGGGCTCCTCGGCGTCTAGGTCCACGCCTAGGACCTGACTGACGAGGAAGTCTCACTTGAGGTTGTGCACTATATTGAGGTTGTGCACTATATTGGGGCTGTACCTGCTTACAGAATTTAGCAGGTGGCCCCTGAGGTCGATGCACATTAGTACGCTTCCTGGCCGATTGCGATGTGCCAGGTGCAGTTGTGAAGGACCTATGTTGATGGTCCTTCAAATCTTGTGAGGCCACAGTGGGGATGAGACCTCCGAAGAGACTCTCAGCTTCCAAAGGAGCAGCCCTTAGAAGGTCTTTACTGTGGCTAAGTAAGACCCTCGAGGAGTCCAGTGCAACATCACGACGGATGTGTAGGAGTTCCGCTGAAAGGGCCATTGCAATAGCGAGTGAATGCCGAGATGTCTTGGCAACAGCTTCCAGCACACGCTGTAATGCGGCTGGATTCAGAGAGGCCTCCCTCAGCATACTAAACGACGTAGCTGAGAAGAGGTCCGCATGAGAAGCTATGGTGGTCAGAAGACGGACCTTCTGCTCAATGGCTTCGATCGTCTTAATAGGAAGGCGTGCCCAGGTTCCCGTTGTCAAGCCGACTTGAGATGCATCTGCATCCAATTGAGGAGGTTTAACAGGCCACTTCGGGGAATGTACCCGGTAACTAGAGGCAGAGACCATAGGTCTTAAAGTAGAGGCTGGGACAGCCCACCCTTTGCGCCGTCTAGCGATGTCCTGGCCTGAGGAGAACCTCTGTGATATTTCCTCAATTGTAGAGGAATGCGGAAGGAGCAGAAGATCTGATTGTGGTTGAGCCCCGGAGATCTTTTCCAAACTGGAGAGGATCTTTTTGGACTGTGTACCAGACGGTTTCGCACAAATCCGTAGGTAGTAGGCGGTAAACTTCATTTACCGCCTTATCAAAAGACCATATCTCTTCCGCTTCCTCTGGTTGAGGGAAGCTGGGTCTAGTTGCTTCCAGTTCGTACTCGTTGGAATCGACGATGATAGATAATGCATCATCATCTAGAACACTCCGAGCAGGAGGGTGGCCGGGCGACACAATGTCCTTTGGAGATAGTAACAGAGGTGCACTATGCGCCATTTCCCGTACTTGTTTGTCATGCTGAGTAGGGGCTCTATGTGTTCTAGATGTTCCAGGAGAAAGACGAGACCGCTTGCCTTTCGTGGATGATGCTATGCGTCGGGTTCTACTAGTGGATGCTACCTGGCGAGGAGGCGATGGCGGAACACGAGCCGCAACATTGTTTCTACTCAGAGTTCAGGGTCCAGTAGCCCAAGGGGGCATAAGGGGCCAATTATTATGAGATGTTGGTCCCCACATCCCGTACGGATTCATTGGTATAATAGGGAAGGGGGGATACCAATCCGATCCCCTTCCCTGGTCTGCGACCTTCCGTACGACGAGGCCTCTGATTGTTGATCAGTGTGACGTCGGTGACCGGTACGAGAAGACCGGTGGCCTATGACCGGTGACCGGTATTGGATGACCGGTCACCGGAACGATGTGACCGGTGACCGGCGACCGGTGACCAGTGATCAACCGGTGACCGGTACCGGGTACCCGGTGACCGGTCACCCGACATTGACCGGTGACCGGACCGGTCACCCGACACTGACCGGTGACCGGACCGGTCACCCGACATTGACCGGTGACCGGTGGACCGGTCACCCGACACTGACCGGTGACCGGACCGGTCACCGGTCAGAAGACATTGACCGGTGACCGGAAGACCGGTCACCCGACACTGACCGGTGACCGGACCGGTCACCGGTCAGTGACCGGTCAGACGACATCTCAGATGTCCGTCTGTCTTCATTACTACCCAAGGTGCGGTGTAGCCCCTCCTCGAGAGGGTGCGACACGCTACTTTGGGAATGTTTGGAGTGGTATACTTCCTTCCTTGTGGAAGGAAGTAACACACTACTGCTCTTTTTCGTCTTCTCCCTTCCCGGGAGAGGCGATTTACTCTTGGAGCGTTCACTGGCCCCTACAGGAGGGACCTCAACTATGTCCGGGGAGGCTGGTGCAGGCTCTTGGGGCCCCGGAATGTTCTTGTGAACTAGAGTGGCCTTCTTGCTTAGTCTGAGTACCTGTAAAAGAAAATCCAGAGAAATCAGACGATGAGGGGGATTTAACTATTTTTTTCTGCCCTCTATAAGTACGCCTGGAATCAGCAAGATTCCAGGTTTCATTGGTCCAATTGGTACAGATATTGCAGCGACTGTTCCGCTTACACTTGGAACAGGTAAGACAGTCTGAGTGTGTATCCCATGGGGCCTTCTTATGGCCACACTTACCTACAGACTGATTTGCTGGCATTGTTTCTTTTTATCTGAAATAAATATTATCTCAAATAAATATTATTGAAATATCAACCAATAATAATAACAACGTGTAAACTCACCTTTAAAATCTACACGTAGAAAACTCACCTTTTTTTTGGTACGTCACATACTCTATACATACCCGTTCACCATATACTTTGCGGGCTATCTGCACCACAGTGGTTAGTTTGCTACAGGTAAACAATATACATATATATGTTCTTCCCAAGAGATATTAGAAGCTAGTTCACTTGACAAGCTTTATTGGTGTCAGGAAAGTACAAGAAAAGCATGCGACGCGATATGCGTAGATAATAAAGAAACAATTGAAATAGTAGGAGAATAATATATAAATGAAATATTAATTCTGTAAAATTATGCGCCTGTTAATTGTGGCGCTATCACAGTTGTTCTATGTCGCGTTGTAATGACATAGACGACTTACCGTGTACCTGAAAAGAAACAAGATATATTGTTTACCCTAACCCCTCTAAGGGTAGAGTACACGTGGAGAACTAGAAAAACTCTTCCTAGAACTAAACACTGACGAATAGCGGCATAAAACACATATAGCCGAGACGGACAACTGTAACACAGATGAATTTAGAAGGAGGGAAGTCCGAAATGTAGTTGAAAACCGCAGCAGACAATTTTCCTCAGGTTACGTTTTTGCGACACAACCACCAGGTATGGCGTCCATGAAAAAGATGAATGTTCGCGCAGGCGCAGAGAGATGCACGGGCGTGACGTGGCTTGTTGACAAATTCTCCACTTTAAGTTGGAGAATGTTTTCACATCGAACGGACGAGTTTTTCGACACGAAAAAGGAATAAAGCTATATAATAGTGATGGGTAAATGTATTACTGCTATTAAACTGATAAGCTTCTACCACTCTAAGTACAAGCTATCCAGAAAGCTTGGTCCCAATCTGTGATGTAGATCTAATGTTACTGTGCATAAACCATTTTTCTTCTTTCCATCACAGTCACCTTGACCTTTGGCCTTTTGACTCCAAAATCAATAGGGTTCTTCCTTACCCCATGTGCAAACCCTCCACAAAGTTTGGTAACAATATGTGATGGAGAAGTTAATTTATTGTGTGGAATCCATTTCTCTTCTTTCAGAGTCACCTTGACCTTTTGACGTGTTGAGCTCAAAATTGATAGGGTTCTTCGTTACCCAAAGTGCAAGCCATCCACAAAGTTTGGTGACTGTCAATGATGGAGAATTTGAGTTAATGTGCATAAATCAGTTTTATTCTTTCAGTCACAGTGACCCTGACCTCAGACCTTTTGATTCCCCAAATTTGATAGGGTTTTTTCTTACCCAATGTGTAACTATCCACAAAGTTTGGCAACTGTAGATGTTGGAGAACTTGAGTTATTGTGCAGATACCATTTTTCTTCTTTCAGTCACAGTGTTTTTGACCCCAAAATCAACAGGGTTTTTCCTCACCTCAAGTGCAAGCCATCCACAAGGTTTGGTAACTGTAGATGGTGGAGAACTCAAGTTAATGTGCAGAAACTAGTTTTCTTCTTTTAGTCACAGTTGCCTTAACCTTTGACCTTTTGACCTTGAAACTGAGTTTTTCCTTAAACCAAGTGCAAACTATCTGCAAAGTTTGGTAACTGTAGATGGAGGAGAACCCACATTATTATGCACAAACCTATTTTCTTCTTTCAGTCAAAGTGACTTCGACCTTAGAGGCAGAGATCAATAGGGTTCTTCCTCACCCCAAGTACATCCACAAAGTTTGGTAGCTGTAGATGGTGGAGAAGGTGCATTATTGTGCAGAAAACCTTTTATCTTCTTTCCGTTAAAGTGACTTTGACCTTTTTTTAAGACAGAGATCGAAAGGATTCTTCTGTACCCCAAGTGCAAGCTACACTACAAAGTCTGGTAACTGTAGATGGTGGAGAACTTGTGTTATTATGCATAAACCATTTTCTTCTTTCAGTCAAAGTGACTTTGACCTTTGAGCCAGAGATGCATAGTGTTCTTCCTTACCCTAAGTGCAAGCTATCCACAAGGTTTGGAAACTGCAGATGGTGGAGAACCCAAGTTATTGTGTAGAAACCATATTTCTTCCTTCAGTCACAATGACCTTGACCTTTCAGCCCAAAATCAACAGAGTTATTCCCTACCCCAAGTGTAAGCTATCCACAAAGTTTGGTAACTACAGATGGTGGACAACTTTAGTTATTACACAGAAACAAAACTGGCACCAGTTGGATGGGCATACAGCCAGATGATCAGACAACATAACATAAAATACTCTGCCTTATGGCAAGTGTATAAAAACTCGGGGAAAACTTTCCATGACTTAAAAGGCAAATCTGTCAATAACCTGCCGTTTAGATGTACTGATGATGAAAATGGTGACATTCAGCAAGAACCTCTTGAAATTGCAAATGCACTCAATGATTACTTTATGAACATAAGGAAAAACATGTGGATCTTGCAGCTCATAAAAGATTCTCAAGTGATATATTAAATGAGCATATTTACCCAAAACTTAGCAAAGAATAATCCTTCAAAATATCTCCAATATATCTAGAATTCATTTTAAACGAATTAAATAAACCTGATGTCAAAACAGCTACATGTCTAGATAATATAAGTGCAAAATTCCTTAAACTCTCAGTTAAAGTGATTGTGTCTTCACTTATGTATATTTTCAATCTATGTACAATATTTCCAGATGTATTTGTCCAAACAATCTAAAGCTGGAAAAGTAACCCCAATGGACAAGAAGGGAGATCTTCCTGATATGAATAACTATAGAACTATATCATTTTTATCATTACTTTCAAAGATATTAGAAAGAAATGTTTGTAATGAATTTAGGAACTATCTGGAATCATCCGATGTACTACATTCATGACAATCAGGCTTTCATGAAGGACATTCAGGCCACACTGCACTAACTAAAATGGTGGATAACTGGTTAAGAGCAATAGTTCAAGATAACCTGGTAGGTACAATAATAATAATAATAATAATAATAATAATAATAATAATAATATCCTTTATTTATCCAGGGTGACATAGCTAACTGCTTGTTTACATTATGGCCCTGGAATTAAAACAAATATACAACAAATACTGTATATGTGTAATTAGCTAAAGTCTACAAGTCAACTTCTAATGCATAAAAAACAAATGCAACATAAGCCAGCAAAAAAAAATTATACAAATTTATATAAATTTTAAAAACTGAAACAACAAAATCTCTTTCTGCTGTACATCAATGGTTTAACATTGATTTAACATTATCAGAGCGATATGTCACAGCTACAACTTACAAATGGTATGTGATCATAAAATCAGGATCGCTCATGAAAATATTTGTGAGGTATAATTTCTTGATACATGTAGCTGAAACTGTACCAACATAAGCAAAAGATTTCTTGACCGTATAAAGACTTTTGACCTTGTTAATCACTATATTGTGCTAAAAAACCTCAGAATATATAAAGTTAACCATGAAAGTTTAACTTGGTTTCAATCCAACAGTATCTTGATGGCAGACAACATCAAGTTTCTATCTTAAATAAACTTTCTGATAAAAAAAACTTGTCAGGTGTTCCACATGAAGCAGTTCTCTGATCATTACTCTTTCTGCTGTACATCAATGATTTACCCTATCATACTGAGCTATCTACCACTAACATGTCACACATGACATGACATCATATAACACCATATCAACTGGCCAAGACCTGAGCACTAATTAAATCAGGACTTGGTTTACTTCAACTGGTGCAAGCACAATGGTATGAAGATAAATGCACCTAAGTCAAATATCATGATCACAGGTAGTCAAGCCAAAGTAAAAGCTGAGAAAGAAACTTCCAAGTAATGCTAAAAGGAATGGAACAGTCTGAAAATGAACAAAAGTCCCTAGATGGGTCTGCCGCTCTACTGGGTGAAAATAATTTCCTGGAAATCAAGACAAGACCATTTCTTCCTTTTAATCTTGTCTACCATTTTGAATGATGAAAACACATAGTTTCGCATCATTTCATTCATGCTGCAAGATGGTGGCCAGGTAAATAATTGCTTAGAAGAACTCTGCCAAAATCAGTGAATATCATATGATTATTCAATCATCTAGGATTTATTCATCATGGATATTGTTCATCTAAGTACTTATATGCTTTTCATAAATCCTCATTGTGACTGATGCTGTTAAAAATTGTTTATTTGTTGAAAATACTTACCAGAGTTCTGCATACAAATAAAATGGTGGTATATCTAACAATGTCAATACTGTAGAAAATTTTCAATGGATCCAGTCGATTTGAGTTCTCTGGATTCACCCAAGAGGATATTCATGATGTGGAAGTAAATTCATACAGAACATACAGAAAGATAATCCCAGATTTTATCCACATCGTAAGTCTTTTAGTGAAAACCCTATGTTGATATGACCATCCATTCAGGTGGAGTAGCGATAAGATTTTCAAGATGGCCACTGTGGCTGCCATATTGTATATCTGAGCAGCACCATTTTCATCTAGGTCCAACTAGACCATGTAATGAATGTGTGTGTAAAGTTTCATGGCAATCCTCCAAGTACATGTAGTTTAGGAGAAGTAGTGATAACAAACTGGTACTAACGGACGGACGGACAATGGACAACTACCCATCCCATGCGCTTTTCTGGCCTATGACCAGTAGAGCTAAAAACTACTTGGCATCATGACTGACAATATCTTGAACTGGAAAATGCAAGTTGATAATGTCATTAAAAAAGTAAATTCACTGCTTTATCTCTTGAACAGAATGAAATCTGATCTCCCTCAAGAACAGAGAAAGATATTCTACAATGCCCCCCTGTATCATGCCACATTGAGAACATTGCTGTTCTTTCTCGGGTAATAGTGATACAGAAAATCAAGAAAGACTACTGAAATTTGAAAAAGAGCAGCTAGAGTTATTCTTGATGCTGATTTAGATACACCATAAACAGATCTTTTTAAAACCTTTAAGTGGCTTCCATTCCAACAGAGAACTCAACTGTAAAAGGGTATACAAGTCAAATCCTTACATGGATTGGCTGCTGATTATCCTAAAAGTAATTTTAAATTTGCAGAAAAAGTATGTATGTATGAACTAATATCCATATCAAACAACAATTTATATTTACTTAAACTAAATTCAGTGTTTTATAAGAAGAGTTCTGCTTTTTCTTGAGCCAAACTATGGAATTCTGTTCCACCCAATGTAAGGTCAGCTGACTCATCCAAAGGTTTTAAGAAACTTCTTAGTCGACATCTACAGAAACAATCATCTGTATGTTTTTTGTGTAATTCAGTACTACTCTTCATGTACTCACCTGTAATGTCTTATACAGTTTCACTACTAATCTTTGTATAGATCCTGTAATGCCTTGTACATATGTTATAGCGATAGTAGATCAGTTATCTAGTTTTTAATAGCATTGTTGTCTACAGACACTACGTCTTGTACCAATTTGACATCATATACATGTAATTGTAGAAGGTCTCATGGAAGATTGGTCAGTTGACCAAATGAGCTTCTTCTTTAAATAAAGTCATTATTATTTATTATTATTATTATTATTATTATTATTATTATTATTATTATTATTATTATTATTAAACAATGTAGTAAAGTAATTATAGTTGCATTTCAAATACATGTACTTAAACTTGTTTCAGAAGAGATATGTACTTTTTATACACCTGCCAGAAGGCATTATCCACCATAGACAGTTACCAAACTATGTGGATGGCTTGCAATTTGGGTAAAGAAGAACCTGATCAATTTGAGGGTTAAAAGGTCAAAGGTCAGGTCACTGACTGAAAGAAGAAAAATGCTTTGCACAATAACTTGAGTTTTCCTTTATCTATGGTTACCAGACTTTGTCAATGGTTTGCAATTGGGTTAGGAAGAACCATGTTGATTTTGGGGTCAAAAGATCAAAGATCATGGTAACTGAAAGAATACAAATGGTTTCTGCACATTAACATTAATTCTACATCACACACCTTGACCAAACATTGTGTAAGGAAGAAGCCTATCAAAAGTCACTGTGACTGAAAGAAGAAAAAAGAAAGAAAAATGGTTTCCACACTATAACATAGTTCCACTTTACAGACCTGGACCAAACTTTGTGGATGGTTTACACTTGGGGTAAGGAAGAAGCCCACTGATTTTGGGCTCAAAAGGTCAAAGGTCAAGGTATCTGACTGAAAGTGAAAAATGTTTTTGGCACACAAATTTCAGTTATCTACAAAGAGGACTATTAAACATGGGGCAGGCCTATGATGGGCAGTTTACAGTACTCGTGTTCCAATCTGGTGTGTTTCGGACACTGACTGTCATACACGGTCATAGTTAGTGACACTAAAAAAACGAGGAAAATTTACAAGGAGGGGGATGAAAAACTACAATGGTTGTTATTTTGCTTTTTGTATGAATTGTCTGTATGTACTGCTTTACTCTTTCCCAATGTATGCATAATCGCTGAACCTTTCACCCGACTGCAGGTCAACTGGTGATAAACAGGGCAAGCCAAATTAGTACCACATAATAACCATACTCCTCAGAGGATTACCTCCCTTGGATTGGATAATGCAACTGCTGTAAATTTGATATTAAAACACCACCTAGAGAAAACTGTACACTTTGATAATGACAGCTTACTCAATTTAGATTGCATTTGGTGCGATCTTTTCTCTGCAATGGCTTTAGTGTAGAATGGGAAGATTTTGCCAAATACATTGGAGGAAAATGTCAGGAATTCATTTCTAGCATTGATGCAGCAAAGGGCTGATGATGTTACAAGGTAGCATGGCAATTACATCACAATGAAACACATCTGAGCCACTATACACAGTCTGGTTCTTTTATCCTTGTTTTTAATGGGATTTGAATCATTGATTAGAGAAGTAAGGGATAATCCAGTCAACATGCTCATGTACTAATTTCCTTATGGTATCAATATATTCTGAAAGAGTATGAGCAGTAAGGAATAAGCATAATAACCAATAACCATAAGGAAATCAACCAATCTAAATGAGGAATTCATTGGTTGGGTACTGGTATGATCATGAGACTGGGGTAAGAAGTAAAATATTGACTTTGCACACTTTGTGTAGTAGGATAATAAAATGACATTTAATAATTCAAATCCATAATGCCATGATGTTTCCCATCATTTTCACAAAGCCTTACTTTCTGAAACATACCTTCTTGAGACGAAACAACTTCCGACAGACAGTAAAACAGGTGGTGAAATTTACTGTCCACCGTCTGTCAGAGAATGGTCCTGTCTATAGACATGGAGTTTTCACTGAAAAACTTCTTATGATATCTATAATAATAATAATAATAATAATAATAATATTAATAATAATAATAATAACGACTTTATTTAAAGAAGCTCATTTGGTCAACCAACCAATTGTCGATGAGGCCTTTTACAATTACATGTACAATTTTTACATGTTTGGGGTGTCTTTAGACAACAATGCTATTAAACTAGATAACTGAACTACTACTACTACTATAAAATATATGCAAGGCATTACAGATGAGTACATACAGCATTCATATAAAGAATAGTAGTGAACTTGTATAAGGCATTACAGGTACATGTAAGTAAATGAAAGTATATTCTACGAAAGAAGAGTTGTACTGAATTACATAAAATTCATATAAATTATTATTTCTGAAGATTTTGACCAAGATCCTTCCTAAAATCCTAGAATGATTCAGCTGACCATAATTAGGGTGGAAGGGAATTCCATACTTTGGTTCCAGAAAAGCAAAACTCTTCTTATAAAACTCAGAATTTGGTTTAGGTAAATATAAATTGTTGTTTGCGATGGATCTTAGTTAATACTGTAACATTTAAAATTGCTTGTAAGATGATGGGCCAACCCATGTAAGGATTTGTAGACAGGTAAATCCTTTTGAAATTGAGTTTTTGGCTGTAAATTTGGAAGCCACCCAACGGTTTTAAAAAGTTTTGTTGATGGTGTATCTACATCAGCATCAAGAATAACCCTAGCTTCTTCTAGTTTCAATCATCTATCTTGATTTCCTGCATCAATATTATTTCAGACAAAACAGGAATATTCTAGATGTGGCATGATATAGGCATTGTAGAATATCTTTCTCTGTTCTTGAGAGACTATGTTTTATTCTGTTCAAGAGATAAAGCAGTGAGTTACTTTTTTAATGACCTTATCAACTTTAATTTTCCATTTTTCATCTAAATGACAGGAAGTCATTGAAGGTTTTCCAGAGTTTTTTAAGGTTCTTCTTTGTAATACTATCTGATATTTCAGTGGAATAAGGTTTCCTTGCCTTCTGAATCATTGACTTGACTGTTTTTTCATAATCTGTAATTGTTGGTATCTTTTAATTTATTAAATCTATCCCATGTCTTAATTGCATTCAATATATCACTTGTAATCTAACTAGGTTGATTTTGTTGCTGAACTCTCTTGCAATTAACAGGTACAACTATTCAGGATGTCAGTAAACATACCTATCCAAATGTCAGGAGCATCTGATGGATCATTCAAAAGATTAAGGGATGTCTTTCATTTCTTTAAGGTACAGTTGTGCATTCGATCTTTTCATTATTCAATACTTGGTATATTTGTTATGATAGGGTCAACTTTTTTTATGTAATTTTTTGTACAGCATATAGGATAACCAGTGTTGTACATTGAGAGCGAACTTGCGGGTTTCCCACAATTTTGTATCATATGTCCCCCAAATTCTGACCATGTGTGCCCCCGGGAACGATTTTCATCAGAAAAGAAATAACAAAATGTGCCTACAACTTTTCATTAGTGGATGTCCATCCATATCTCTGTTGGTGCTAGCAATGGCCAAAGACGTGATGTGATAAAAACTATAAGATGGCAATGAATATCTATTTTAAAGCAATGTATCTGGCAATGAAAACATTCAAGGTTTGTGATAGTCGGACGAGTTGCAATGTAAAGTGTTTACCGGCCATTAGTGTAATGTATTTTCAAGGTTAAAGTCACCCCCACAGCGAGGAAGATTTAATTTAGTTTGAGGTTGAAATAATGGCAAAAGAGACAAAATGTATGCAAATACACAATTTGTCATTTAACTAATGCTTGTAAGTTTGGAAAGAAAACATAGGTATTTATTATTATAAATGCTGGTAGATAATGAGTGTACACTAAAAGTTAAATGAGAGCATGATCCGGAATGGAAAATTCCATGGTGCAGCTCATTTCAGGTTAACCAGACATTCAAACATGTTAATGTTTTCATGAGTTATTTGAGCACATAAAACTTTTAAGTGCAATAATGTAAGTGTCCAAGGAAAATATGATAGTACAGCGCAGACCACAAAGTTAAGGTGGCAAAACTGTTGAAGCAAACAAGATAATCTCATTTTGATAGCACTATTAGTGCATTATGTACTATTATTTTCCGTTGTCCCTCTAAAATGTTGTATGTCCCCCAAATTTGTATGGTGGGGGACACAGTGTCCCCTGCCCTTGGGATCCTATGTGCAATACTGGATAATGATTACTTGTGGCATATTGGGGAACTGCAACTTCTATAATATTGTCAGCATTGTTAGTATAGATGAAATCAATTAGTGTTTCAGATACATGTACCTCTTTTACTCTTGTCGGTATATGAAATAGCTGTTGATACTTCAGGGAATTCATAGTTTTAATCCAGCTTTGATTGCTGTCATACAGAAATTTGTAATTTAAGGTCATAACTACTAAACAGACTTCTTTGTTTACACTTATAAAGTTTCAAGCTTACTTTGAAATATGGCATACCAAGCATTGTCAGCATTCAATGGTCTATATACACAACCTAATACAAATGATTTTTGGACATTATGTCTCATTTCTAGCAAAATTATTTCCATACCATTTTCCTCAAGATCATATCGTTGTTTGAAAGGAATGCTGTCCCTAATTTAAATGAAAAGTCCACCACTCTTTTGCAAAAATCTATCTTTTCTTTGAAAACTGCAGTTGGGAATTTCAAGTTTATCATCATGAAAAAGTTCACTTAAGAAGGTTTCGCTGAATGCAAACTTATCGATGAATTATTTCCTGAAAGAAGTAATTTGATTTAATCAAGTTTTGAAAAAGATAATGGATTTTCAAATGGCAGATTTTTTTACCTTTCTGCTTAAGCCACTGATTTTGAGACAAGTTTTGATGGTCTTGAGATGAACGGCATAGAATATCTAAGTTAATATTTTCACTATCAATATATAAACCATGATATTCTTCCAAATTATATTCATTATTGTGTCCTAAATCATGACTATCAACTGTCTTTTCAGAAGATTTTGTAATGAGTCTTGAAACACTGGCAATTTCAGCAGTTATCTGGTAACAGTTAACACATTATGGTCACTGATTGATGGAGGCAATTAATGGGATTGTACCAGAGGTAATTCCATGGGTATCATCACACAGTGGGGCATCCTATAGTTTGTTTTCTATCATTACTGGGAGAATCACACAGAGTACAGTAGTTCATATACATGTAGCTTGTTTTGAAGTCTCTGGAAAATTGTGTTTTATTTTTAAATTTATGGCAATTATCATTGCCATAATCCTAATACTGCTGAGTGGAACATTTCAGTGTTTTGCCTCATTTCCATATTGTAGACAGTCATAACACTTAAATTTGCTAGTGTGTCACCATGATGATTCCACATTATGCCCTGCTTGAAAACAATAGAAACATTTCACTGATTTCTCACGACATTTGAGACAGTTGGCATGGCTCCCAGGATCCCTTCTTGTTCAAACGGATTATGTCTTTTGCCATCAGGTGCTCCAAAACTAATCTAGACTTTGGCACAAATGCATGTTCTATGTTTATCATTTTGTAATTCCCTCCTGACATAGATATTTAATTAGTGCATATCTGTATCAGTTCTTGGACATGTCAAAGTATATGTTGTTTAGCATGTTATAAAAATAGTTTTCAATCTGGTCAATATGAAGATTGTTACTAACATCATTCATGTACATTCACAATGACTGTCAATACTGTGCAAGTACATGTTCATGTAGCAATAACAAGACTGAAAAGATAGCCAACATGTCCATGAAACTGGAGGTCTGATTAATACCATTTTCATTTACATGTAGGACCAACTAGACATAATAATAAGTCTTACTCGATGTCTGAGGGGCAACATTTTCATTTAAGACCCATCGTAACAAATCTTGTAGTGCATACCTCATGTTAATAACACCATTCATTCAGAAGGAGTAGCAAACAAAAAATTTTCAAAATGGCCACCATGGTGGCCATACTGGATATCTGAGGGGCTCTACTTTCATTTATGACCAACTAGACATAAATTTGAGTGAAAACCCCATGTCAATATGACCATTCATTTAGGAGTAGTGTCAAAAGAATTTCAAGATGGCTACAATGGCAGACATATTGCATATCAGATCAGTACCATTTTCATTTAGGAATGAGTAGACATCATAAGAAGTCTTTAGTGAAAATCCCAGATTGATATCAGTGTTGCATCTACATGTAGGATCCCTGTCCTCAAAATTTGGGGGACACAAAGAATTTTAAGGGACAAAAAAAAATAGATCATTCTTCATGCATCAGTGTGATAAAATAAACAAAAAAATAATCTTTGCCACCTTAACTTTGCTGCCTGCACAATCATCTTTTCCTTGGATATTTACATTATTGTAATATATGTTTTATCAAGTGCTTGAGTAATCCATAAAAACATTACATGTTTGTATATCTGGTTCACCTCTGAAAAGGGCTGCAGTGTGGAAATGTAGTGTTAACTCATTATGTACCAGCATTTATTATAATAATTCCCATTTTTTCTGAATTATTTTGTTTTCAAACTAATAAGTCATTTCATTAAATGCCAAACTGTGTATTTCTAACATTCTAACAGTTTTTTCACCTTTTTCACACAAAAATTAAGTTTCTTTTGCAATTAATGCAGTCTTGAAAATACCTTGAACAAGCAGCTGTCTGTGACTTTGCACTGCAACTTGTCAGACTATTACAAACCTTGTTTTTGCTTTAAAATGGAAATTAATTGCTATCTTAAAGTTTTCATTGCCTCTGGTGAATTTGACCACTGCTAGTGCCAACAACGATGTTCACAGAGTTGCACTAAAGAAAAACAGTAGGAAGATTTTTCCCTAGGAAAAAACACACCCAGGGGGTGCACAGGAGCCATGATTTGGGGGACAAAGGACATAAAATTGCAGGAAAACCATGATTCGCACTCAAGGTGCAACAATGGATATGATCATCCATTAAGGAGGTGCAGTGATAGCAAAATTTTAAAGATGACCACCATAGTGGATCAACTAAACTTCAAAAGAAGCCTTTTGGTAACAACCCATGTCAATATGACCATCAGTTCAGGAGGAGTAGTAACAAGATTTTCAATGTTTGTTATGGCAGCCACACTGGACATCTGTGGGGGCACCATTTTCATTCAGGACCAACTAGGTATCATAGGAAGTCTTTTGGCAAAATTATTATGCTGATATGATCATAAATTCTAGAGGAGTAGTGATAACATGATTTTCAAGCTTATCACCATGGTGGCAATACTGGATGTCAGACTGGCATTTTCATTCAGGACCAACTAGACACCACAAGAAGTCTTCTGGTAAAAACCTCATGTCAATATGACTTTCCATTTAGGAGGAGTCACAACATGTTGTTTTTTGGGGGGTAAAACTAATTTTAATTATGTAATACTTATCTGTTGCTATTACGTAGCTAATCTATTTCCATGATGGGAAATACCCAACCATATGATGAGAATTCATCCTCCCATAGGGTTGATTAGAAAATTCTAGTGAATAGGACTCTGTGTATAAACCCCACTGTCTTTGCACGTGACTCCCACAGTTAATCATTCTTTTTCAGGACGTAGCCTTGCTAGTGGGACATCAGTGCGGGGAGGGAGGAGGGAATCTGGCAATAGCAACAGGTAAGTATTACATAATTAAAATTAGTTTTACCCCACAAAAAACTACATTTTAATATCAGTAATAGCTTACTCTGTTGCTATTGCATAGCTGAATTTGCCAGTTTGGTGGGAGACTGATGATCTCACAACTGGTTAAGGAAAATAACAAGGAATACTCACACACACTGTAGAGGCGTTGACTACTGCCGGATGGTATCCGCATAGGCTACTTTTTGAGCTACGACTAGTGGACCCAAAGAAAAATATGCCTTTGCTTTGGTGAGCCAATGAGCGAAGATAAAAGGAGAAGGTAGTGCGAAATTGCCAAAACAGGGCTTTCATCACATTCTCCAGAGATGAATGAGGTAATTAGGCTCATAAGGTAGCAATAGCTCGAACCTCATGAACTTTAATTTCATGAAAGAAAGATCCCTCTTGGTAAGGTACTGGTAAACTCTAGCTTGACATAAAAGTCTATCCTGATCATCCCCAGCACAGGTACGACTGAGACTGGGGATCTGGTTGGCAAAGGAGAGCAACCAACTCATAATTCCCATTGAATCTCAAACAGTTTTGCTCTATGGATAGAGCATGAAGCTCGCTCCTTTCTCTCGCGGACGCTAAGGAGAGCAAGAAAATAGATGAGGGTAAGGTTCTCAAAAGAAGCTTCACTTAATGGTTTCTAGAGGGATTTATTAAGGGACCACAAGACACATGAGAGTTTCCACCTAGGCATCAGAAAACGAGACACTGGTATTTGCAGTTTGAAATACCTGATCAGATCTACTAAGTGAGCGTCCACACCAATAGCCAGACCCTTTGAAACATTTAAATGTTAGAAAAGGGCTGCCCTATAGACCTTGATAGTAGAAACTGAGCATTGCCTCTCTTCAAACAGGAAAAGAAGAAAATCAGCCATTGCGCTCAAAGAGGGACAACTAGGATTGATATAGTTCGCACTACACCAATCACAAAAGATTCTCCACTTGGCATCATAGACCTTTGATGCAGATCACCTCTTGGATTGAACGATGCACTTGGCAACGTGCTCGAAAACTTCTCCTGGCGGAGAAATTGTTTAAGATGAGACAAGCATGAAGGTGGAGAATCTGTGGGTCATTGTGCAGAAGAGAACCCCTGTGCTGTGACTGAAGGACCCTCCTCTGTGGTAACATCCTGGGCTGGTCTACCAGCAGGTCTGGAAGATCACTGAACCACGATCATTGGGGCCACAAAGGGGCTATCAACACGAGCTGAGCAATGGAGTTCCTTACTTTGTGAAGTACTTGTGGAATCATCCTGAAGGTTGGGAAGGCATAGGTGTCCACTGTCCAGTCTCCTGATCGGGGACTATGGAGACGTAAAAGGGGAGCTTGTTCTTTAGCCTCGTGGCAAACAAGTCCACCAAGAATGTCCCCTAAAATATTCTTTCTGTCAGGAATGTGGCAAACTTGAAGGGTAATCCCTTTCCAGGTTGCCCAGCGGAGGTTCCAAACCTCCATGCACTGAGAAGGGGCATGTGTGCCTCATTGTCTTCTGAGATAAGTCACCACCGATGTGTTGTTGTTGGAGACCATTGTTGACAACGCACCCCTGAAGGGCTAAGAACCACTGCCCTCATTGCCAAATTGTTTATGCGGAGGGTAGATTCTTCCCAGAACCACGAGCCCTGAAGAATCAGACCTTCCGGCTCCAGATGAGTGACCAACTTTGCATCTGATGCATTTGTGAACAGATAGAAACGGGGATCAGGGTGTGTATAGGGACTAAGACAAGGAACCGGTCGTGAATGATCCACCAAGACAGATGATTGTGGAAGACCTGATCTAGATAAATCCTATCATTCATAGGGTCCCTGTGCGGTTTCCAGTTTGCCAGAAGGAGAAAGTGGAGAGAACACCATGCTCTCTGTCCTAGAAGAATGGAGAGGGTTCTGTTCTCACATCTGGGAGGGGCAAGACTCGCTCTATGTCCTTCATGTGACTTGTTCTCTGTCCTAGTAGAATGGAGAGGATGCTGCTCCTCCCTTCCAGGAGGGGCGCGACTCACTCTCTTACTGGATCGGGGAGGGTGCTGCCCTTCCTCACAGCAGGGCACTCCCCACCCACCTTGACGTAGCTGTAAAAAATGAGACAATGAAAACGATAATGGTGATATATATATAAAACTGCTTTGGAAACGAACCTTAGCAGGAACTCACCTGTAGGTACCACCTCGTTTTATCCCTTTTTTTTATACAAAAGGACAGATATACTACTGAGGTATTTATATATGTATATATGTATGTATATAAACAACTATATACAGTACAGCTCACGTGATTTTTCGGAACCCCACGCATCGCAGTGGGGGTGGAGAGTGAGTGGAGAGGATTAAGAAAAACCCCTCCACCATCACTCCACGCTCCCTCGCGGAGTTGTCGCGGAGAATAGCCCTGCACACCACGCTCCCTCGCGGAGTCGCATTCGATCACCACCGCGGAGTGGACGTGGTTTCGATAATATGGGCGTGGTTTACTGTTTATCACCCATGCAAGCAGAGGTTGAGACGGGGGGGGGGGGGGGGGTCACCGATTTATCTACATCATTATCCCTCTTGGGAGCAATTTGCTACCTTTTTGATACTGAAAAAAACGTAGTAATTCAGTTAATTATAAATATTTCCTTGTTCTAATGAAGATAATGTATGATACATAGTGCCAAATCGTATTTTAGATGATGATAATGTAATGGCAATGCCTCGCAAACTGTATTAATACTACATTTTGCGCAAAATTAAATTTTTTTTTCTTCAATACTATGTTATCGGAATCTAAACATGCATTCGTATCCTTATTTCTTTTTCAGTAAACGCAAAACAAAATTGTAATGATCATATGAAAGTCAGTGATACTGTACTACCTGCAATGAAAAGAACGATAAACATCAAACAAATTAATAACAAAGCTGCAGTCATACCTGACTGAAGTGAAACAAAATCGCACAAGTTCCGATGGTTATTCCATGCATGAGTACTCATTCACATATTGTACGTTTTTTCCTGACATCCAATCGCTTAAATAAAGCATTATTAAGATTTCACATCGTTATTTTATTTTAAACTGTACTAATTTGCATTAATTACCAAAGTAGCGGTTTTTTTAAAAATCACAAATGGCCGCAAAAGGTCATCCTAGATACATGTAGTCGACACGTGCAAGTAACCTAGCACAAGTGAAGCCATCAGCACTGCTGATATTGACGTGTTAATTTCATGTGCTAACTGTAAACCTAAAAGTACAACAGCAGCGCTTCTGCGGGTTTGTTTTCTTTGCCATAGATCTGACAAACTTGCGCATCCGATGAAATTAATGTTTAACTTTTTCTTTTCTTTTCGTTTTCCTATTGCATAATACAGAAAAATAAGATGAATAATTTTAGATCATTAACTCTTCTTAGTAAAGCCCCCCCCCCCCCCCCCCGCACTCTCTCTCTCTCTCATAAAATATGGAATCCAAATCACTACTGCACAAGTTATCGTAAACTGAAATGTGGAAAAGTTTGCAAGTGGTAAGAAAAGTAATACTGTACTAAACATTATAGCGTTATAGAGGGGGAAAAAAAGAAACAAATTTTCCCGTCGGTGGTTGCAAACTCACGACCTCGTGCTCCAATATCAAATATGTGTGTGTAACACACACTCTTATCCATTTGGCCAAAGTAACTGTAGCTGCAAAGCAATATACCATATACAGAAACATGCCAAACACTATTCAAAGAAATTAGTTTATTTCTTGTCTCAATAAGCAACCGCTCCAAAGTCACAAAGATAAAGCTGCATACATTAATATCTGCGTACAAATAATTATAAGAAATAGATCAATATCACGATTGGGTTACTGACATATCATTTCCATATGATTTACTATTTTTCTATGATGATAAAAATAATCTTTTTTATACTTTCCTCTTACAAAAATGAGCAAATATTAGGAAACATGCTGAGCCCATACATGCAAAATGTCATATTTTTGTAAAAGTAAAATCTCTGAACATCCGAGATTTGACAATTTTCCACATTATTATTCATTTTAGCAGTAGGTTGAGTTCAGCTTAATTACGAACAAATATCAGACTTCCGTTGTTAATGGCGGGACCATAATTGGGGTTGTTAAGTACAACGCGCCAAGTCAGATGGCTTCATATGATAAAAAACACGCCTTTCCCAAACTGAAACCGGCATTTCTGTTGCATTCGCATAATATACTTGTCTAGTAATGCTCTTCAGCAGGTTTGTTTTCTTTGCCATTATGTTGACAATAAACAATGTACTCGGGGTTATGTCAACTGTGGGTTTTGTTGTTTTTTTATTGATTGAGCATTCTGTTGAAATATAAGAAATAACCCACAGGCTATTCCATTGTTTGAATCTCGTAAAAGATTAATCAGTGATGTAAAGAAGAACTTGTGAACTAATCACAACTGTTAGTATCCACTTTTTTCGTTTATTGTCATCTTTTCCATGCGTCAGTCATATCACTAAGTAAAGATTATTTGTTAATGAGAGAGAGAGGGGGGGTGGGTGGGTAAGATTAGTTATGTAAACTGGACAATGGTCTTGCTCTAGTTTTTAATAAACTTCCTGCTTTCAACTGAATCCCCGGATATTGCATTGTTTTAAATTATACGTGAAGATATTTAATTCTATACATAGTATAAACAAACAAAAAAGTGTATTCCTTTGCTGAATATTTTATCTACTTTCTGTGACGATGTTTGTACTAAATACTGTTGAAAGCAAACCATACAACTGTATACACGGAAAGTATTACAGATTTAAAATATTCCACCTCCACCCCTCAAAGAAAGAGATAAAAGTAAAAATAATTCTGTTCCTTGTGTTTCTTTTTAAGATTTTTCTTTTCAATCATCTGAAATAAATGCACGACAAATTTCATGAAGAGAATTGTTATATTGTATAATGTTATTTAGCCATTCAAACTTGTCCTGCAAGGTGACAAATCCGGGTCAGCTGTTTTTTAACTTTGTTTTCTTGGCAATTGTCATGACCCGACATCTGCCCAATTGTTTTGACAGCGATAAAACAAGTTGCACTCTGACGTAAATAAAAGAGGAATAGTGGTAGGAGAATTGTCAGTGTTCTTCTTGTATTCAGCGTGTATTATTCTACTGTGTTTCATTCTATAAGTTTATCATGGCAGCCCGTGAACTAACCAGGGAAGATTCCAATTTCCTTGTTTTCTTCCCATGTGATGCGACTTGGACCACAGTATCGAGGTCCAAGATCAAATACGATGGCAAAGTTCATTGTGGGTTAGAATGTGAAGTTCAGTGGGGAGGGAAGAAAAATGTGAACAATGGCAGAATCATTGCCAGTGGCGACTATTTGTCTATGAAAAAAGAACTTAATCTGCGGAAATATACTGTTCCCTCCGAAGTGACAACGCCGACTCAACGAACGACTCAGAAAGCCAAAGGGAAACCTCTGAAGAAGACAGTAAGTATATTTAGATTTGTCAGCATGACATAATTTGTTTGACTGTCAGTCCTTTCGTACTCTGGTTGTTTTGTAACAGTGATTTGTAGCGAAAAAGATGTTTTTATAATTTGATTTCACACATTCTTTGGTAAAGTTTTACAGAGAACATATACTAGTATTATTATCAAAGGTAGTTTCACTCATTAACCCCGGGAGATTCTTTTCATTTTCGCCTGAAATGGGGGTAGGAAACGCATTTTAGGGGTTACATCTGAATGCAGCAAAACACATCTGCTCCAAATCTCAAACTTATCCTACTTTTTACAAAGGTTCATCTTTCGACCTAAAAAAAATCGGGTCTCAAAAAATGCATTTTTTTCGCCATCCACTTTAGTGTAAATCGTGCCACTTAAATAAAGTAAAAACATGACAAAGTATATTTGTTTATTCGTGAAAATCATTTACATCTCAAGACTTACTGTTTCACTTGTACAGCATGCATATATATATATATATATATATATATATATATATATATATATATATATATATATATATATATATAGGTTACTCTGATGCAGAGTATATTCTGAGCAAGTATGGTGGTACCATCTGCTATGTAACACTCCTTTTCAACAGACGCCGAATTTTGTTTTGCATTTCTTCAGTTTGTAATTGCTCATAAAAGTATCTAATACTCTTCCCTGATGATCTCTCTCTGAACAATCGTTTAGGAAAGTCACCCGTAGCCTTGCCATTTAACACAAGGCACACTGGCACTACTTTGTATATATGGTCAATATAGCGTGAACAAACTTCAGCTGTCATCATGGTAGACCAAAACTCCTCAATATGTAGTATTAATTCTTCCTTTGTCCTGGGTTCCTTCTTGGCAATATGTCTCTTCATCTGGTTCCACACCATCTCTATTGGATTCAGATCACAGCTTTCTATAATAATAATAATAATAATAATAATAATAATAATAAATGTAATTTTCAGTTAATGGCATCGGTATCATGTATGTATACATCCGCAACGGAATCGAAAGTATCGTGTATATGACATGAGTATATCTGTAAAGAAAAGGTTATTCCGAATATAATTTCATGTAACTATATAACTTAGGATTATTAATGTCTAAATTACTGAGCTCTTTGACACTTTAAGTTAGCAAGATTTTTTTTAAATTATCTGGTCCAATCGTCATAACAGTCACTGCGTTGAAAACATGCAGGTATGAAAACATTTCTAAGAGTCCGTCCTATAATTTTATTTCTTCTAGAGATTGTTGAAGAATCTATTGAATTCTATAAATAACGGAATAAATAAATAAATTGTCTATGTACCGGAAGGCCACTCGTTCCACCAGTTGATGCCGTTTTCCTCCATAAATTTTTTCGCCAACTTGGACCTACATGTAAAATGAGAAAAGTGCCTGTGTTTAGGGTGGAGTAAATAAATAAGCGGTTTCATTAAACACACATATTACTTGAAGTAAATTGTCCAGTTGGAAAACCACAAAAGTATGTTATGTAATACAATTGTTTTTAAAACACAGCGACATTGAAAATTTAAGGTTGGCGATTTTTTCTTTTCTTTCTCTCTCTCTCTCTCTCTCTCTCTCTCTCTCTCTCTCTCTCTCTCTCTCTCTCTTCGATTTATTTAAGTTAATAAGTATGATTTGCATGTAATACTTTATATATTCCACTTACTTGTGCTTAGGATCATTGTCCTGCTGAAATCTGTGGTGTTGGTCGAACTTCTGATGTATAAAAGGTAGCAATGACCTCTCCAGAATCTCGTGAACAAAAAAATCAGCATTCATAATCCCGTCGAAGATCAAAATACAAGTGGCACCTTTCCTGCTGATTCCGCCCCATACGTGCACTTTAAGAGGGTGTTTTGGTTTGCAAAAGTGGGGCGTAAGTGTTCCTTTTGTCTGTAACTGGTTGTTTTATTTTGATGCAATTGTACGCTACATTCATCGCTGAAAATAACATCATCTAATGCGTCATTCGTTGCAAGGAGACTTTTGCAGAATTCAATACGTTTCAACTTGTTCACGTCTCTGATTAGCTGGCAGTATCTTGGTTGTGCATTCACATACCCTGCATCACATATGGCTCTTTTTGCAGTGGCATTGCTCATATATGTGCCAAATACAGTCAGAGCCCTTTTGACATCTGTACTGGAACTGGTAGCATCATTACTCAATACTTCTTTAATGATCTGATTGTCATGATCAGTACGCAGAGTCGTACGCATAAATTTATAAGGTGGTAACTGTATGTCAATATCGAAATTCCCAATTTGGTACTGCTTGATATGGTATTTGACGGCCGCCCATGTGATACTAAGTCCACGTTCCTCAAGAATTCGAAGAATTTTACGAGCATTTAGACCTTTTCTATAAAACTGAACAATATCCAGTTTAGTTTGATGATTAATCTTTGATTGTGGCATGTTTTCCCTATCAGAAACTAGATGTACCAGGATTTTATTTTTCCTTTTTAAGTAGGTACTTCCACGTGATGCAGTAGAAACCACTAAACCAATTTGAGAAGAAAGATGTCCATAAAATTGTTTCCGCTCTGACGGATTCATTATTGTACTGTACTGTATAAGACAGTGATACAAACACTCGCCGAAAAAATAAAACTTTATTGCTGTATGGTTAAAGGAAATGGTATTACAGCTATTGATACGTGTGTTATTTGCGTAAAGTCATTACGTAAGTAAAATATATGTAAATTTAGCATGTCATTTTATCCACAGAGAGAGAGAGAGAGAGAGAGAGAGAGAGTGAGTGAGAGAGTAATAAAAGGCGTCCGCATGTTTGTGTGGAGACCAATTTATAGGAACATATAACCATTAACGAGAAAGAAAGACAGACAGAGAGAGCCTTTGTGTGTCTAACATAAGGAATCAATCCCTTGTTTTCCACTTAATCCAGAAGTGTGTGAATGTATGTGTGTGCTTCCTCTCTATTTCATCCCTGATTAGACTGTTTGATGATAAACCTTTCTCTTTTGTGTCCTCACCGTATAGTGTACACGCATAATACATGTATCATCTTATTCATTTCAGGCAAAGGGAAAGCTTTTGGCTAATGTCATAGCAAGAGCGCAAGCCCCAGTAGATGAAGTTGAGACGTCTGCAGACGAGGATGGGAGCCTGTCATCCTCAGATCAAACCCCAGCATCCACACAAGCGGCCCAGGTTTTTTTGGCTCGCACGCAAGACACAGAAGCAGAAAATCGTACTACAGATCAGGAGACCGCGTTTCTCCTTGATCGAAGTGAACCACTGGAAGGTTCGCTTGAACTCAACACATCCCAAGAAAATATTTCTAGAAGAAATCAGGTGCGTGGCTCATACTCTCCACAGAGATTCTCGACGCCAAAGTCAGGACACAGCATCCTAACATCGCCAATTACGACGCAGAGCAAGAAACCAATAATTACAATGCTGAATGCCATATATAGAAAACTGGAGGCAATATCCAGCAGGCAAGAACAATTTGAAGCCACCATGAATAGGAAAATAGACACGCTAAACAGAAGAATGTGTGAGCAAATCATTGCGAGAAAGGAAAATATTTCCATTCAGGCAACTGTAACGTCGAGTGTGCCACTTCAAGACAAGTCTACCGGGCCAGACCCTAACCCAAAAGCAACATCTGCTTCATCACCATCATTGTCGGCCTCTTCGACAGTTGCGGAAAAAGAAGTAATGTTCGGCGACATTACACCGCAATTTAGGTTAAGTTTGGACGAACTGATGGAGTTCAAAAAGTGTTCGTCAGGTCCGGGAAACTTCGCCAAGAAGCTGACTGAACACTTTTTCCAGGAGTTGTTCGGATCAGACAATCTCCGGCTGAAATACAATTGGTATGGTGGTGGCCTAAAAGAAAAGTTGGAGTTGGATCCAATTCATAAAGGGGTCATACTACGCTATTTTTGTAGCTTTTACCCTGAGGTGAAGCAACGGTCAGTGTGGAGGGAGATGGTCGTCACCAAAATTAATGAAGGCCTCAGACGACCAGTCTGGAAAAAAAGGAAGGAGAGGAGAGCGACTCAAACACAGATGGCAACGCAGAGGATAGAGACGGAAATGCAGAGTGACACAGAGGAAGTACTTGTAGAGACTTTTAGTAGTGACGATATGAACTACACACTATATGACATGGATAGAGGAGAGCTGTCATCGGTTGATAAATACTAATATCGGTTATTTTATCCACAGAGAGAGAGAGAGAGAGAGAGAGAGAGACAAAGAGAGAGAGAGAGAGAGAGAGAGAGAGAGAGAGAGAGAGAGAGAGAGAGAGAGAGAGATAGAGTAATACAAAGCATGTTTGTGTAATTTTACAAGCACATATAACCGGGGGGGGGGGGGGGGGGGGGGGGGACTGCGTGTCTGACCGCTAAATTGTTTTGTCTGTATTGTTTTCTGTATTGTTGTATGTGAATACTGTACGTCTATATACTTCTATATCTTTATCACCAAGTAAACTTAGCTTCAGATGAAATTATTGTTTTATTTTTTACTTTTTTGTTCGTTTCCTATCGCATACTATGCAAAATACAGAAAAATAATAAATAAAAGACCCCTCCCCACCTCTCTCTCTCTCTCTCATAAAATATGGAATCCAAAGCACTACTGCGCAAGTCATTGTAATATATTACTATTATAAACCTTTTTTTTTTTTTTTTGTACATGCTTCAGTAAGAGTTTAAGTATTCCATGATTGGCTAGCTTTCTTCAATTAGCGGCCTCATCCTTCACACTAAGCCAAAAAGATGTTCCTGCCATTCAAGTTTTTCGTGATTCTGCTTATGTTTTGAAGAGTTTTTCACTAATGCGAGTTTCAAAAATAACGCTAAAATGCTTATTAATGTTAACCAAAGTTTTTCTTTTTCGCTGCTTGACATGTCAACATTTTTAGTCAGTCATCAGAATTAAAATATTAAAATCTGACTGATTATAAATCTCAACGTACACAAACTGAAATCTGGAAACGTTCAGTAGTGGTAAAGGTAAAAAAGTAATAACGTGCTAGTCATTATAGCGTTATGGAGCAAAAAAGAAAGAAATGTTCCCACCACAGCACTGGAACTCCCGAGCACGTGCTCTAAAGTCGTGTGTGTGTTCATGGGCATCCGCAGGAATTTTCTGTGGGGGGGGGGGGGGGGGGAAAATATATATATATATATTTTTTAAATCAGGGCGGGACGAGGCACAGAAACACGCTCAATAACCAAAGGCTCTAACAGTCACAAACAGGAAACTGCATTCTTTAATATCTGCGTAAAAATAATTAAAAGAGTATATTTTATTTTTATATTTTCGCCGTACAAAAATGAGCAAATAATAGGATACACGTGAAGACAATACATCCATGCAAAATGCTCTAAACTTGTTGGAAATTAAAATCTCAGAACATCTCAGACTTTAGAATTTTCCATATTATTTTTCATTTTGGTAATAAGCCGAGTTCAGATTAATTACTAACAATTATCAAACTTCCGTTGTTAATGGTGGGACCAGACCATAATTGCGGCTGTAAAGTACAACGCGCCAAATCAGATGGCTTCGTGTCATAAAAACAGACTGTTCCCAAGCTGAAACTTACATCATCCTTTGATGCAAACCCTTGTTAATATTTTACAACAGTGTTCACAATGGTCACTGCCTTGATTTCTGTAGAACATCCGCTGAAGTCAAGTCTTTATTAGGGAGAGACAATTGAATTTTCCAACCGTGGGGGGGGGGGGGGGGGGGGGGGGTCATGCATGAAAACAATTGTCTTTCTCTGATTTTTGTAACAGACGTTAATCCGTTCCATATTTCACTTAAAATAAATAAATACTGTGATGAAAGAACAAAAAATATCCCGGTCGAAAAAAAAACAACATATAAACCCCGTATATTAAATGGTCAGTCCCTTACAGCACACATGCAGTCATAATATTCAGCCTCATGACTCTACTATTACTGCTTAAAGACTAAGCACGCGGTTTGCATTTCAGTGTAAATTCAGTGTTTTAGGTTTGTTGTTGTGGGGGGGGGGGGGGTAAGCAGAAGCGGATGTCAATTTGGATTTTAATTATCCATATCTCAGAGAATTACTTTCCTTTGGAACAAAATGATAAATTTATTCTGTTTGAGAGGCTCAGCAATGTGTACTTCTCGTCAAGTCAGTGCATAAGTTTGTTCATATTTCTTTGAAATAAATTAAAATCATAAACTTATTGCAAAAGAAGTCGAACAACCTTTTATAAACAGTAATGTGTATTGAATATACAAGACTTTTGAAATTATTTTTTTATTGTCCAAATATATGATCGAAATAAAAACGACTGATTCTTCAGATGGTATCCAGTTGTAAATCACTCTTGACGTCTCAGTCTTTCCATAGGTGGTCTTCATTCATTGGCTGTTCAGATGTCAATCAATCATGTCGACTAGCCCCTCCACGGTGGAGTTTATATCGGCATGCCTGCCGAAACGCGGTGGTGATTTGTAGGTATTTATGCCAATTTATGCCTCCACCGCGGAGTGCTATCGCGGAGCTAGAGTGGAGGGGATTAAGTACCCCACCGCAATGCGTGGGGTTCCGAAAAATCACGTGAGCTGTACTGTATATAGGTAGTAAGATAAAACAAGGTGACGTAAACCAGATTTATCGAGTACTGGATACAAATAATAAGCAAAAAACCAGCTTGGTAAAATGCTTTAATCAATATTATAGCAAAAGGAATAAATTCCTATACTAATTAAATAAAAATTGAACTGGAGTTCAATATAAAACACACATAAGAAAAGAGTGGTGTGTGACCTGCTATCCTGAGCTTTAAAAATAGCCAACCAATCAGAATTAAGGGAAATTAATTTTCAATGCTTTCGTGACTTTTTCAAAAAACAAACAAAAGAAAATCAACTGGTTGGCAACAGAGTTAGGAAAAAAGGATAATTTACCTACCATACTGTAGCTTAAGAAAACAACACGGAATTCTCAAAAGGCAATAAATAATGCCCCACGAACAATACATGAATGGGGAAATAACTGACTAACCAAGATTAAGAACAGAACATTTCATGATATCAAAATGCCAAACTCACAAGAGAGTTGAATATTTCCAGACAAGGAAAATGCTGGTCAAGGGTAAATACCACCTGTAGTTTACGAAAAACATAATGAAAGAGCGTAATTCGCTACATGGACTCATCTAGCAAAGGCAATTTCTTAAGTGATAATTTCACTATCTTCATCAAGATGACGACCGGAAAAATAATGACTAATTGTGGGAGTCACATGCAAAGACTGTGGGGTTTACACAGAGAGTCCTATTCACTAGAACTTTCTAATCAACCCTATGGGAGGATGAATTCTCATCATACAGTCGGGTATTTACCATCACAGAAATGTGGTTTTTTGGGGGGGTAAAACTAATTTTAATTATGCAATACTTACCCATCACTATTATATAGCTTATTACTTTTTCGTGTCGAAAAATCTCGTCCATTCGATGTGAAAAACATCCTCCCACTTAGAGTGGAGATTTTGTCAACAAGACACGTCACACCCGTGCACCTCTCCGCGCCTGCGCGAACATTCATCTTTTTCATAGACGAAAATACGCCAGGACATCAGAGCGGGGTGGGAGGAGGGCATTCGATAATAGTGATGGGTAAGTATTGCATAATTAAAATTAGTTTTAACCCCCCAAAAAAACACATTTGAATAGCAGCAATACATGACCCTATCACTATTATATAGCTGAATTGGTCAGTTAGGTGGGTAGGCTGATGTGTTAAACTGATCCAAAACAGAGAAAAATGGAAAGTGCTCACCATTTGAGGGAGAGATCCACTTTACAATTGTTGGAGTTCCCCTGGGCCACATGTTGTGTTGCAACTATAGGTCCCAAGAGAGACTACCTGCGCAACGAGCGGAGGTAGAGAAGGTAGTATGGGATCGCCAAAATGTTGCCTTCAAGATGTCCTCCAAGGAAAAGTGATTTAGATAGGCCCATGAGGCAGTGGAGGCTCGAACCTCATGAGCTTGATGTTTCATAAAAGAGAGGTCTCTATCGGGAAGGGACTAGTAAGCTCTTTGATTGAGGCGACAATCCACCATGATAGTGGAGGCGGAATATCAACAGAGCCCTTAAGAGGAAGGAAAAGACATTCCCTACCCTTTCTTTTCCCTTTTGAAGCATTTAGATAGAAACGTAGTGCCCTAACTGGGCATAAAAACCTATCTTGATCATCTCCAGTACAGATTCGACTGAGACTGGGATTCTTATAGGTGATGGGGTTACCACAGGTAACTGAGGTCTTGAAGAAAACCTTGCTCAAAGGTTCTTAGGGGGGTTTTGGTTAAGGACCATAAAACACAAGACAGATTCCATCTGGGCATGAGAGCGGGAGACAGTTCTCTGCAGCTCCAAACACTTAATGAGATCAGCAATGTGAGAATCTGAACCGATTGCTGAGCCCTGAGAGAATTTAGATGTGTTGGAAATGACAGCTCTATAGCCCTTGATAGTTGATACCAAACATCTTTTCTTTTCTCGAATGGAATAAAAAGGAAATCAGTAACTAAAGTTACAGAGGGACAGCTAGGATCAACATGTTTCCTACTGCACAAATCACTGAAGATTCTCCACTTGGCATCATAGACCTTGGATGGTGAAGCTCTCCTGGCCTGAATGGTGCAACTGGCAACCCAGCCCGAACACTTGTTCTGGCAGATAGATCGCCTGAGATGAGCCAAACGTGAAGGTGGAGAATGTGTGGTTGTTGTGTAGGAGGGAGCTCCTGTGTTGCAACAGAAGATCACTGAAACATGATCATTGGGGCCATAATGGGGCTATTAGAATGATATGAGCAGTGGAAGTTCTGACTTGCAGAACTTGAGGTAGCAGTCTGAACGGTAGGAAGGCGTACGCGAACAGACAATCCCACTGGAAGCTGAATGCATCCACTGCCCAAGCTCTCTGGTCCGGTACTGGTGAGGCATAAAAGGGGAAGTCTGTTGTTGAGCCTGGTCACAAACAAGTCCACAAGGGACTTCCCCATAGTGAGAAAAAGGGATTCTGTTACGTAGCAGTGAGAATCCATTCCCTGAGGACTGTTTGCGTGAGCTAGACAGACTGTCCGCTAAAACGTTCTTCTTCCCTGGAATCTGGTGAACTCGGAAGGTAACGTTATCCGAGGTGGCCCAGCAGAGGAGGTTCTAGACCTCCACACTGAGAGAAGGGGCGTGTGTGCCTCCTTAACGTCGGAGATACGCTGCGACGGGCGTGTTGTAGGAGAAGGCCATGACACAACGAGGCCTTACTCTGACGGTGAACCGTTGTAATGCCAGAAATATGGCTTTCATTTCTAGATTGTTATGCGGAGGGAGTCCCGAGTCCAATGACCCTGAAGAATTACGTCCTCTGGCTCTAGGTGAGCGTTCCAACTGATATCTGACGTGACGGCGAACAGATAGGAGTGGGGCTGAGGCACATGCATGGGGACCCTGGTCAGGAACTGTTCCAATTCATCCACCAGCGCAATGGTGATGAAAGTCTGTTCCTAGAGGAAAGAAAGCTGATAGAGAATCCCTGTGTGGTTCCCACCTTGCGAGAAGGAGAAACTGTAGAGAGCGCATGGAGACGTCCTAAAGGAACCAGATCCGTTTCAAGGTTCCCAATTGGGATAGGTAAAGACAAGCACACAACAATGTTTTGCTCGTAGCGCCTCTAGAAGTGCCAGGATTCGATCTATGTGATCTAGTGGAACCCGGACGAAGTTCTGGTTCACGAGGAAGTTCATCCCTACGTAAACTTAGATGGAACGAGTTCTAACTTCTCAAGGTTGGGTAAAACAAACCCAACCAAGTTATTGTGAACCAAACAACGAAACAGGTTCTGATGGAGAGACTGAAAATGAACATTATGGATCAGCTAGTTGTGAAAATACTGGAGAATCGGGGTTCCCAGTAATCAGATATAGAGCACTACAACTCCCATAACATGGGTGAAGACTCGGGGTACAGAAGCGATTCCGAATGGCAGAACCCAGAATTGAAAGACTTCCTGGTCCAAGCAAACCCGGAGGTATTTCCACCTGTTTAACAGAGGGAGATCGAAAATGATACCAAATTTCCCACTTTTCTTGAAGACCAGGAAGAATTGGAAATAGAATGCAGGAGACTGATCGTTCAGGAACCTCTTGACTGCCCCTTTCTGTAAAAAGGTTGTGCACCTCTTCCTTTAATTTCACCAACTTGGATTTGTGAAAGAACATTGGGGTCCTGATAGAGGAGGTTGTTCCCAGAAACTGAAGCCGGTAACCTTCACTTACCATAGAAAGGAAACACCCATCATCCAAGTTACTTGACCAAGCCTCTGAAAAGAGGCATAGGCAAGCACCTACAGGGACATTAGGAGAGGAATGCACGGCAGGAGAGGGTACGAGTCCCTAGGGGCTTCCCCCCCCCCCCACCGCCTTCCTTGGGAAAGGAAGGTGGGTTGGGGAAGTTCCTCCTGAGGACTTTACTCAGGAGGAGGAGGTCTCATTTGAGCTTGTGCATTAGACTGAGGCTGCATCAGTTTTAAAAATTTAGTGGGTGGCCCCTGGGGGCAATTCACCTTAGTGTGCTTCCTGGCCGATTACGATGGGCCAGGTGCAGCGTTAAAGATCTATGTTCATGATCTTTCAAATCTTGTGAAGCCACAGTGGGGATGAGTCCTCCGAAGAGGCTCTCAGCTTCCAATTGAGCAGCCATTAGAAGGTCTTTACTATGGTTAAGTAAGACCTTTGAGGAGTCCAGCACAATGTGATGGTGGATGTTAGAAGTTCCACTGATAAAACCATTGCGACAGAAGTGAATTCCAGGATGTCTTTATCACAGCTTCCAGCACGCATTGTAATGCGGCTGGGTTCAGAGCAGCCTCGTTCAGCATACTAAACGAAGTAGCCGAGAAGAGGTCTGCATGGGAAGCTATAGTGACCAGAAGCCGGCCTTTCTGCTCAAAGGCTTGATTATTTTAATAGGAAGACATGCCCAGGCTTCAATTATAATACCCACTTGAGACACATCTGCATCCAACTGGAGAGGTTCTTAATGGGTTTTCACTTCGGGAATGTACCCAGTAAGTAGAGGCAGAGACCAAGGTCTCAAAGAAGAGGGAGGGACAGACCATCCTCTACGCCGTCTAGCACAGGCTGGCCTGTGGAAAAACCTCTATGACATTTCCTCAATCGTTGAGGAATGTAGAAGGAGCAGGAGATCTGGTTGTGGCTGGATCCCGGAGATCTTTTAAACTGGAAACGATCTTCTTGGGCTGTGCGCAAGATGGCTTTGGGCACAAGTTACAGCATTATCAAAAAACCAGATCTCTTCCGATTCATCTAAGTGAAAGGAACTGGTGGGACTGATAGGAGGCGACAAAAGAACTGTTTCTACCTCGATCTCACTGGAGTCAACGAGGGTAGATAAACGCATCATCATCTAGAACACTTCGAGCAGGAGAGAGGCTGGACATCATTATGACCTTCTGAGACAGTGACATAGGTGCACTCTGCGCCATTTCCCGTACTTGTTCGTCTATGTGTTCTAGATGTTCCAGGATAAAGACGAGACAACATGTCTTTCGTGGATGATGCTATGCTTCCGCCTTACTGGTGAATGCCACTTGACGAGGAGGCGATGGCGGGACACGAGCCGCGGTATCGCCTCTACTCTGGGCCCCACCTCTCGTACGGATTCATTGGGATAATAGGGAAGGGGGATCCCGATCCGATCTCCTTCCCTAGTCTAAACCCTTTGGGCAGACTCCCAATCCTGTACAGGGTATGATGGTTTTTTTTTTTTTTAAATACACGGTGACCTGTCCGGTCAATACCCGGCTTCCAATGGAGCAGCCTTTAGAAGGTCTTTACTATGGTTAAATAAGACCGGACCGGTCACCGGTCAATCAAAACCCGGTGACCGGTCCGGTCACCGGTCAATGGCCTTGTCTTCATCACTAAACAAGGTGCGGTGCATCACCTCTCATTTGCAGCTCCTCCCTCTTGGGGAGGGTGTGACACGCTACCCTGAGACGAGCGGTGCACCTGCCTTCCTCGCAAATGGGAGCAATACGCTACTCTGATATAAGCGGTGCACTTCCTTCCTGGTGGAAGGCAGCACTACGCTACTGTTAATGTGAGGGGTGTTCGTCTTCTCCCTTCCCGGGAGAGGCGATCTACTCCTGGAACGTTCACTCCCTCCCTTTCAGGCGAGGCCTAACCTGTCTCTGGACTCTTGAGATTGGTCCCATAGACTCCTGGGACCCCAGAGTGTTCTAGCTTGTAGAACTAGTCTTCTCCCAGTGTGTTCCTGCCTGAGACTCTATAAGAGAAAAAATCTGAAAATTCAGACAATGAGGCGGATTAATATTTCTTCCGCCCTCTATACATACGTCTGGAATCGGTTATCTCTAGATTCCAGATTTCATTAGTCCATTTTGTGCAAATGGTACAACGATTCTTACGTGTACACTTGAACATGTGAGGCAGTCTGGGTGAGTGTCCCAATGGCCCTTCTTGTGGCCATACTTCCACAGACTGTCCCGACATTGTTCTCTGAAATAAATGTTATCTGAAAGGGAACAATAATAATAAAAAATAATATTGTATTGTTCTTCATACGTAAAACTCAACTGTCTGTATGTACCGGATGCTATATACCCCCAGTATATTTGCACAAGGTAACCAATTGTTCCCTGAATTAAGAATTTATCTGAAGGAGAACAATAATAATAATAATAATAATAATTATATTGTATTATTTCCACACGTGAACCACCTAATAAAACGTGTAAAACTCACCTTTTATTTCCACACGTGAAAAACTCACCTTTTGTATATATCGCGTGCTATATGCACACCAGTTCACCTCGCTCTCCACAGTGGATTTGTCTAAAGGTAAACAATATACATATACATGCACAACCTCGCTCTGTTGCATAGGATTAGAAGTCTCGTTTTCCTGACAAACTTTCTTTTATTGTTCTTAAGAAAGTACAGAATAACAATGCGATGAGTCACGCGCGGTATTAAAGATACAATTGACTTAGCAAAAAGAATATTTAATCAAATATTTAATTCTATCTCACCTTCTTATGGTAGAATTATGCACCTGCTAATTGCGGCGCTATCTGGTTGTCTATGTTACGTTGTAACGAACACATGAGACTTACCATGAGCTAAATTCCTTTCGGTATTGAAAAGAAGAAAAAAAAAAAAAAAAACATATGGTGTACCCTAACCCCTAAGGGCAGAATACACGTGGTAATCTAGAAAGACTCTTTCTAGAACAAATATTGACGTAGGGCAGCATAAGATACATAAGACGAGATGGACAAATGTAACCCAGATGAATTTAGACTGAAAGGAGAACCCAAACGTGGTTGAAACCCGCAGCAGACAATTTTTCTCTGGTCACGTTTGCATGACACAACCATTAGCCATGGCGTCCATGAAAAAGATGAATGTTCGCGCAGGCGCGGAGAGGTGCACGGGTGTGACGTGTCCTGTTGACAAAATCTCCACTCTAAGTGGGAGGATGTTTTTCACATCGAATGGACGAGATTTTTCGACACGAAAAAGTAATAAGCTATATAATAGTGATAGGATAATGTATTGCTGCTATTAAAATAGATTAGCTACACAATAGGAACACAGTAAGCTATTACTGATATTAAAAAGATTTTCAAGATGGTGGCCATATTTGAAGTCATACTGAAGTCAGATCTGCACCATTTTCATTCAGGATCAACTAGATATCATAATTAGTCTTCTGGTAAAAAGCCTAAGTCAATATGAATTAATTTCCATCAAGGATGAATAGCAACAAGATTTTCATGATGACCACTGGGGTGGCCATAATGGATGTCAGATCAGCACTATTTTCATTTACATGTAGTATTAAATAGGGGTGAAATGATTAATTGATATATTGATGTATCGATAATTTTTTCATATCGATACAAGAGGTGAAGAATCGATACATAACAATAGTTACCCTATACAAGCTACTTTAATCTTCCACATCTGTGAGCCTTTTTATTCTTTAAAGTTTGAATACACCTGAGACAGCCGTAGTAGGCACATGCACTCATTTCTATCAGTAAAAAATAAAAACTATTGACAACACCAACTCGCCTTCTACAAATTAACACAAGGTGACCAACACATGGTTCAAAATATTACCCCCTCGCCAATTCCAGCTAATTATTTTATCCCGTTAGCATGTACAGTCACTGATATATGTTATCAACTTAAAGAAGACATTCCAGATTTGTTCTCCATAAATGATCTAAGTACTTTACTTATCATTTAATAGCCACTTTTACACGAAGTTTATCTGTTGCTTCCACTTGGATCGAATTCGACAGCTACGCTTCCGGTGTGTCACGCAGTAAAATATGTTACATTCAATTCTGATTGGTGGTAATTGTTTGGTCAAGTCCTGAGTAAAATAATAACTACCAATCAGAACCAACTAGCTTGTTCACTGCGTGACACACTTGATGCATTGGCATTCAAACTCAAACCAAACAGATATAAAGCAACATTGAAACTTTTTTGCAAAAGTGGCTTTTAAATGATCTGTAAAGTACTTAATTGTTAATAAGGAGCAAGTTTGTAATGTCTCCTTTTACACTGATATATGTAATCAGTGACTGAACATGTCAACTGGATTAAAAAAGAACAAATTAGCACAGAATCTGCAAGGAGGCAGATTCCAAACTACACAAGTTACAAGTTATAGCCACCATGTTAATTTGTAGAAGTGGAGTGGGTTTTTTCAATAATTTCTTTTTTCACTGACAGAAACAAGTGCCTGTGGCCACGGCAATTGTTTTGCATCTGCTTGAAGTAAAATGTAAAGGATTTGGTAGTTATATATCTCCGCTCCTACATTCAGACTTTTTCTAGATACATGTAACAATTTTCCTTGCACGAGGAAATTGCACTATTTCTTCTGTTTTGAAGATGACACCATAATGCCTTCCAACTTTAAGTGAAGACAAGAAATGGATAATAATACATTTTTAAAACATTTATGCAGTGCAAAACAAATGGCATAGTGACCAAGATGAGTCCTGCATCAAATGGAGCAGCCTGAAATGGCCTAAAAAGTTGAATTAATGTCACTGACAACTAACATGTAATCTGTTTGGAAGTATTTTTATTTATCTTGTCAAGGATGAGAATGGCATATGAACCCCCCCCCCCCTGCCGCCACTGTACTGCATCTATTATACATTTTTGCAAATGAATAATGGCCCGCACAAGAAAGTCTTTAAGATCTCTGCATAACATAAACACACCTGCACACAAGAAGGCACAGTAATTGTCTCCATTATGGATGTGTTGTTTTGTTTCCATATCCAAGGAAGGTGCACTTGACAATGACTTATACTTTGGTGATTAACATGGAAATAAACCCCACTTCTTTATTCTAAGCACCTGGATTCTGATGATGAATGTCAATTATTGTTTAATTTTTCAACAACTTTGTTGGGTCTTACTTGACAGTGTGAAAATCCTCGCTTAAGTGATTTCACACAAATTAGATCATGTAATGGACAATAACTTTATGTATCTGCCAGAGTAATGCATTGCAGTTTTTATACATCCTAAGTGAAAAATTTGCATGATATGTATGAATCCTGGCATCCCTGGGAACCCTGACTATTATATACATGTATGCATCCATTATTTGTGCATACATTGGTGGTATCACACAGTTAAATATTTTTTCCATAAACAAAATACTGTAAATCACATGATTTAAGCCAGCATTCAATTTTAGCAAATTAAGTGAGCACATTATTTTTTTTTTTTTCTACAAAATTTTGTGATGGTTTTTTACTTAATAATTTTTGGCTAAAAAGATGTATATTGTATTATGTGCAACAAAAGTCCAACCTTGTACATTAAATAAAATCTTTTTTTTTTTTTTTTTTTTTTTTTTTTGGGTGGGGGTGGGGTGGGGGTGGATGTTGACTTTTTCTGTTTTTGTATTATCAAAATGGGGTAAAATATAGCCCATTCACAATGATGAATACATATTTATGTCTCCTTGTCTGCTAATGATCAGTGATAACAAAAACTGAAATCTTTATTTTCTCTTACCTAACGACTATGATGGTATAGTCTACAGTTCTCATGAAGGGTCTGCAGTTTACATTAAATTGCTTTAAGCCCTTCTTGCCGACAGCTTTTTTAGCACTTTTTAACACTAATATTAAGTAGGGTTGGGTTTTCTTTAAGGCAAACATCTGCTCTTGCGTCCAGGTTACCATCTCTTATTGAGATTTATTTTGTCTTGTAGGTGGAATAAAGATACTTTTGTATTTGTTCCTTAGTTGTAACAAATAACTTTCAAAACAATTTAATGTGTGGAATTTAGCAAATTTTCTACAACAATTGATAAGTATATGGGCAGGCTGTACCTTCACAAGTATTTAGTAACTGTACTTCTTGACAAAGTAATGATGATCAAATGAACATAACTGTATGTGTTGTTCTTCACTTTATCTCAAAAGAGCCAGAGAGAGAGAGAGAGAGAGAGAGAGAGAGAGAGAGAGAGAGAGAGAGAGAGAGAGAGAGAGAGAGAGAGAGAGAGAGAGAGAGAGAGAGAGAGAGACAGAGGGTGGATGGGGGAGAAGTAGAAAGTCATGCTTTGTGATTAGAAATGCAGCCAAGCTCCAACAACTTAAAATTTAAACAGGTTTACTTATTTTTGTGATTTAAACATGTAATGTATCTAACCCTGTCACTATTGTTATAACAGACACCTGACCTGATGTAAACTGAAGCAAAGAGAAGGTGATCTATTTTATTACCATATGTTTCCATCTAAAGACATTCATACTTACATTTTGTATCTTGTTCATGATCTTCAAACTTCTTTACTTATGGAAAAAAAAGCACTTGCCATTTTGTTGTTCAAATGTTAGTTTTTACTAATTACTTTTATTGTTAGATTGTATCCACAATACAGTACACTCATGTGTAATCATTCATGTGAGTAGTTTGTTTAACAGGCTTCTTTTTTGAGGATACATGGTAAAACTGCTGTGTAACTTGTGGGTCTTAATGGAAAAATAGCATTCTCAGGTTTCATCACCCAGCTTTTTTATACCTTAATTTTCATCTTCAACATTTAGCCACTGACATGCTAATATACATTATTTATCTGGTAGTCAAAAAGAGAGGGTGTGGAGGAAGAAAGGCACATTGTCATTTGTAAATTAGAAGTATTGGATAGGATAGTAAAAGCTTTCCCCCATAAAAATTTGTCAAAATTGTGTAAATGTATGGTGAAGCTTATTGTCCAGAGGTTATCATGAGGGAATTATTGTAAGGAAGACATATATTGGAAATTTTTTGCTAATATGGTCAAATGAAATGAACGATTTTCTACAATTTAATAAGATTAAAACATCGTGATTTACAGTATATATATAGATTAAAATTAGCAAGCCTGGACAAAAAGGTACTCAATTCCCTAGAGCAATTAATTTAATCGATATTAAATTTTATTTGTGAGAAGGTTTTTTTTCTGGGAGCAATCTTGGTCCAGTTATTCCTTGGAATGTTGGTCCTCAACAGCATATTTTGTTTAGGAATTTTCAAAATAGGGACCTTGGTTGCATGTTGAACAAACTATGAAAATCCTGATGATATATAATTTTGGTTACATTTTAATATTCTTTGATGTAAAAAATACAATTATCGAGTCCATCCTTTTTCTTGGTCTACTTTGGTATTTACTGATTCCTACTCCTGCTAAGTTACACTGAAAATACTGTGAACTTATCTAAAATCTAAATCTAATTAAATGACAGTTTTGGGATTTAGAGTAAAATTATTGGGAATCAGACCAAAATTCAAATAAATGTAGGTGTTATTTTCCCTGTTTATCTTCAAACTCTAACAACAAACGATGTTCCTTGCTAAATACTAAATACAGGCTATATAGTAAGTACAGATGGGAAGTAACTCCTGATTACTTGTTCAGTTAAATGCTGGGACTATCTCAAAAAAATGAACTGGAAAGTGATTTGTTCACATTGAAAACCATGCAGACCCATTAATTAAATTAAATTTGGATAAGTTGATTGATACATAAAAGTTTTATTCACTTTGATTTTACATATGTTCTATATAATTTTGTGTTTACCGTATTGCACGTTATCTTTTCAAGAGTGCCTGAATGACAATGAATACAAATGGCAATGTTGTCAGCAATCTGACTATTGAGAATTCTGGCATGGTAGCCTGAATTTCAGGTAACTTATCAGGTTTTAATTGTTCCTTTGTCGACAAATTCAACATTTCATAGTTTACATTTTACCTTATTTATTTCTTTTACAAAATGCAACCCAACTCGCACGTAAACAAATGAATATTTAATTACAGATTTTCAGTTTGAATATTCACAAAAATAATATCCTGATTTGACTGTGCAGTTATTTGTTCTAGTGACCAATGTGTTGGTTAAAATATAGTGTTTGACACAGAATTAGCCATCAGCCGGATGGACCGACATTTTGCCAAAGGCATGGGTCCTGTGGTAAATAAATCAGTGCAGGGCTACAGGCCAATTGAAATTTTGAATACTGCTTATTATTATTACTAAATGAAACAGAAATAGTACTGAATAGATATAAAGAAAGTGCTTTGCTATCTCATTAGGGACCTATTTTCCCCCAAAGTTTCTGTGCACTGATTTTAAAAATATGCAAATACTGTAACAAAGGCTTTACTGGCATAAATAGCATACTGTCATCCATCTCTTTGAAATACAAGTGTCATGTCTGATCATTTATGTTTGGTGTTAAGTACATCAGTTTGACTATACAAAAAAGCACACATACTGAACTGTACATACATGTACAGTCACACCAAATAAACTTAACCTTTTTGAATTCAAAGCTGAAATTGTGGTTTTGAGTGCAAAATTACTCTTTTACACCTAATCACATAACTCTTTATATTTATATTAAACCTGACAGAGTTTTCACGTTGTATGTTATATTTTCCCCCTTTTTGTATATATCTTCAAAGACTTTCTTTTCTTTTGAAATGCTGTACATAAATTGTAACAAGTAAAATCAATAGGCCATTTGATTAATATATATTCTCATTTAACTTTAATTCAATGCATGTATTACAAAAAGAAGGCAACATAATTGTTATTCTTTTTAATTTTTGAGATAACAAAATATTAATGTTCTAAGTTGACATCATCATCAACAAAGACTGATGCTCTACTGGCTGAAAAGAACTTCCAGGAACTCAAGATAAAACAATTTCTTCCTTTTAACTGCCGAGTATTGAAACATCTCTGATATTCTTCAGCAATAACAAGATTTTCAAATTAGCTGCTGTGGATGTCAGATTGGCACGATTTTCATCTAGGATCAACAATACGTCAAAAGAAGTCTTCTGGTGGAAACTCGTATTGATATGACTTTCCGTTTTAGAGAAGTAACAATAACAAGATTTTCAAGATGGATGCCATATTGGATATCAGATTGGCACCAATTCCATTTAGGACCAACTTGACATTATAAGAAGTCTTTTAATAGAAGCACAATATCGATATGACAAGCCATCTAGGAGATGTAGCTATAACAAGATTTTCAAGATGGCCTTTGAGATGGTCATATTAGAAGACAGATTGGCACCATTTTCATTTATGACCAACTAGACATCCAGTGTTCTTCCGAGGGCCTTTTACCGTAGCGGGCCCACTACGCTATCATTTCAAACTCCGATAACCCCGACGCTTTAGAACCTGCCGCTACGCTATGCTCTTGTGCCACTACGCTTTGATGTTTCCCACTACCCTTATAAAATTAATCTGTTAAACAAACATCCTGTCACCTAATTCAAAGCCCCACTCAAATGACACCTGTTCTTACCTCTTCTGGGGTATTTTATTAAGATAATCCAGGATAATTGCTCACTCACTTAACCATTATCCATTGTGTGCGACCTTTGGTGAGGGTTTCATCTGCACCTAGTCACGTGATTGGCCAGCAACAATGGAGTCTACTGGTAGTGTGTTATATATATGTCAGTCGTTTTCATTAACAGCCAAAGCAGTTACACCAATTCAATTCAAAATTATTGTGAAAAATGAACATACCACCTTCCAAGAAACGAAAAATTACCCAGCGCCCAGAAATTAGCATCACGAATAGTGGCAGTGATTCTGATTCCAATAGCACCAGCATGATTTCCAAAAAGAATGATATCAAGAAACGAAGGATGGGATTTAATAATGAATGGAAGACGTTATTCCCTTGGGTGGATATTGCTGGATCGGATGGTAAGTTTTCCATATTGCTAACTTAAGTGAGTGCTGCCCTATTAATTTCTCTTCTCTGTCTATCCAAGTAATAAACGGAACAATTTTTATCTTCCAGTTTTACCTCTTTTGAAAAGATATAAATAAAAAGTATTCCTTTATAAATATAACTAAAAAAATTTCATCCATATTCTTACTTATTATTCAGTGAAGTCATGACCTCAAAAGTTTATTCCACCCGGTCTATATCAAATTCTTGAAAATAAGACTATGTAATTACATATATATTTTGCAGGTATGCTGTGTAAATTGTGCCGGAAGAATTTTTCCACAGTAATTAACTTAATTAGGATTCAGGTATATTTGTCTCTTTTTTCTACATCCATTAATAAATTTTATGTTCCATTTTTTTCAGGTTGTGAAAGGTCATTCTCCTCAATGAATAGAATTAAGAGTGTTTTAAGGGACAGGTTGTCACAGAGGGTACTGAACTACCTGATGACAATCAGTACTGAAGGACAACCCTTATGATGTTGCAGTCAGTTTATATGGTGAAATGAAGAAAAGACGAATATCATTTATTTAAATTAAGAAATAAATGAGATATGCATTGCTGTTACTGTTATAACCTAGGTAAATAAAAAATACTATGTAAATATAAGCGCTTTTTTTTATTTCATTGATATTAATTTGTTTCACTTTTATGACGTTAACGCGTGCTTTGTAAAACATTTTATGACCCAAACACGTGTACCCCGATGCTATCGAAAATTTCTGGGGAGATCACTGACATCATAAGAAGTTATTTAGTCAAAACCCCATGTTGATACAACTAGCCATTCAGGAGGAGTAAACGATAACAAGATTTTAAATATGGACCTTTTTAAATATTGGATGTCAGATTGGGACCATTTTCATTTAGGACCAACCAGATATCAAAAGAAGTCTTTCAGTGAAAACCCCATGTTGATATGACCAACCATTCTGGAAGAGTAGTGATAACAAGATTTTCAAGATGGCTGCTGTGGTGGCCATATTGGATGTCCAAGTGGCATCATCTTCATTTAGGACGAACTAGATCATGGGATGAATGTGTGGGTAAAGTTTCATGGCAATTCGCGAAGTAGTTGGAGTAGTGATAACAAAATAGTGCTAATGGACGGATGGATGACAGACCATCTCATAAGCTCTTCTGGTCTATCCAGTAGAGCTAATAAGAAATTTTTTTTTTTTTATTAAAATGAAATTGACTGTACCAAGAAATGCCAATAATTGTAAAAATTCCTTTCTGGCAACAAAAAGTAGTAAATTTAGAACATCCTTTTTAACTTTTATCTACATCTGAAACAAAGTATATCACGATAGTTTAAGTTTAAATTTCCACTGCTGCTCTCCTACTGAGAGGATGTATATTTATTTTAAAACGTTCAATATATTAAAATTGGACCTAGAGATAAGAATTTATGCTTTCATTTTAATTTTCAGTTACTCTTTGCACTTTACTTTCCAGCTAAAACTTATGTTTCTTACTGCGAAAGTTCAATGAATGATGAATCTACAAAAGGACTTTTGCACCGATACGTACGGTAATACTGACTGTTTACCACGCGTCTGTAAGGCGTTTTCCATATATTTTGTAGCATGACAGCCACAGACTGCCAAGGTATACATTTTAATGACAGTCATTAATTTAATTAAAGTCATATATAGTATAACGATGTCTGTGTTGTACCTGAGGCCTATTTCCGTTCGTCTAATGGCGTGAACTCGACACAGCCTGACCCTATCTGACCTTCACCCACTTAGCGCTCAACGAACTGATGGAAGCATATTAAAACTCCAGCTAGGTCAAATTTAGTAACTAGCCCTGGCAAACATGGATATAATATACAGTGAAACAATGGCTATAGATAATTAAAATAAAATACAAACATATGAAAAAAATGTAATATTTCAACCACTTCGTTAAAGTAACGTCTGTTGCTGAAGCTGAATATATAGCGAATTGCTTACCAACAGCAGCAAATAAAACGTGTGAATGCCTGGAAATACGAATACTTACCTGAATATAAACATTGAATTTTCCAACTCTGGGTGCAGAAATTTCTCTGTGCTGAAAAAAGAAAAAGTCAGAAAATAAATAGGTCCACTGTGTGCATATATCGTCAAAACTTAGCGGACGATTCGCGAGAACGTGATAAATTCATAACATGCACAAATGGGATGCGAAGCAAACGCAACATTTTTGTTTTAGAAAGCGTGAACAAAACCTTACCTCCAACTCAGATGTCATTTTCCAAATAGTTCTTAAAATCCCTGAATAAATCTACATAAAATCCAAGCATGCATAAATCTCCCTCTCTTCGTCTAACTGTAAGATATAAACATTGCAAGAATCCTCGTATGACCTCGTTAGCTTTCGTTGTTTTACGGAAAATATATTTGTGTACTCTAGTAAATAAAATAATAAGCAAAAAAATTCATATGTTTCAAGATTTAATAACCATTTCAAGTATCAATATTTGATTTATTAAAAAACATAAACTATGTTTGTTAGATTCATTACCAGACTATTTTTTTTTTTATATTTAAAAATATATCCTGTTAAAAGGTATAAAATTCAGTACACCAGTCTGGATAGCTAGTAAACCTATGAGGGAGATCGACATCGTCTTGGAAGGTACAACTTTCTTGGATTTATAAGCAAATTATCGATATAACGTCAGTCATTGAATTCCTACACAATCTAAAGTTCACACTGACTTATAACATATTCCTTTTATCCCGGTTTTAACTTATTTCTACAAGATTTCAGGTATTGTTTATAGTTACCGTAGCGACAAAGATGGCTGCCTCCATGATTTTAAGTAGCAACAGGGGATGATTTTTTCAGAATTATAGAATAGACAAATATTGAATGTTTTCTGCATAATTTGAGTGTGCAGATTTCAAAAATGAACCCATCGTTATGATATATTTTCAAATAAATTCACAGGAAGCATTCAAACACATGTACCGTCTACCATTTTTAATATTGGTCTTTGGCACTTTTTGCAAATTCTTGACCTCATGTTATTTCAGCTGAAATTTGCATATTTCTTACATATGTTTATATAGAAATGTTTTGTGAACATTCAGCTTTAAGAATAAATTTACTTTTTCTATGTTCCAGGTAATTCAGAAGCCCCCCAGTGCTATTTTATCAAGCACCCCCCCCCCCCAACATTTTTGCATGAAATACTATATTTTTGAGTCATAGACAAGTTGAAATTATATGTTGCTCTTAAAATGGACTGTTTTCTGCATAATTTGAGTGTGCATAATTCAAAAATGAACCCATCTTTATGATACGTTTTCAAATAAATTCACAGGAAGCATTCAAACACATGAGCCATCCACCATTGTTAATATTGGTCTTTGGTCACTTTTTGCAAATTCTTGACATCATGTTATTTCATGCTGAAAGTTGCACATTTCTTACAATATAAATATGGTTAAATATAAATATTTTGTGAACATTCAGCTCCAAGAATAAATTTACTTTTTCTATGTTCCATGTACTTCTGATTCCTTTCTGTTCCTTTTTATCATGTGTATCCCCCTAACATTTTTGCATGAAATACCATAATCATTAGTCATACACAAGTTTAAATTGTATGTTACTCTTAAAAGCAATAGTGCAAATGCATTACAGTGTTCTTGTACATATATACATTGATCTGAAATCACAATTTATTAAATAACAATTGCCATTTTAGAATTTAGTTATGATAAGATATTTTTCGTCAGCAGTTTTCATATCTATAAAATAAAATCAATGACAAAAAACAAACATTAAAAAAAACTTACTTTGAATACTTCCACAATTCTACTTCTGGTACTGAGTTGCTTGTCAAGAAATAGTTATGATTATGTTTTTGTCTAAATAGAGAAATGCTACAGATCGATTTTCTGTTCTTTATGATGACAATATTCATATTGATATTCACAAAAAATGTGGTAGCACATCTATCATATATAACTTCTGTTGTGCATATAGTCATTTTGGAGCATAATTTACCCAACAAGTTGGGTACCTCAAAATGGCTATGTACCAGATAGTCGGATACCTTAAAATGGCTATACACCCGACAATCATGTATATAGCCCTGTTCCTCAGGAAGTATGACCTCAATATTTAATAAGTTGTCCTAGAAACCATTAAAAAATGTTGACTGGAAAATATATTAATATTTTTCTACAAAGGTCTAAAAAACAAAGCAAAAATACCCAGTCACAATTTAACCAAACCAAAAAGAACCAGTAGAAATCAACATGAATATACTTATATGATACCATATGCATGAACTGATAGTTACAAATTCAGCTTTTTCCTCAAAACAACCAAAGATTTTTGAATTCATTACCACAAATATTAATCACAACTGCTGAATCCTCAGAAAACCAATTGAAAACTTTTCAAAATGAGTACAGACAGATTTTTTCTAAAATAAGTTCTTGTTGTAAAGGTTGACACTGCTGTGCAAAAATGTCATTATGATGTAGCACCAAACTGATCAAGATCTATAAATATACATAGTCAGGAGTTGACCCCTTCTGGATCTTACCCCACCTTTAATCTCGGAAAGTATTTACCAGGCACGATTACAGTCAAGCTAAAAATTATTTAATTATATTATACCTTACACATTTCAAATGATACCTTTCTCCATCTGCACAAACATTTGCAATTTGGAAAAATTTAAACCACAAGCAAAATCTAAAATCCATCCTTTTTTGAGGGTACAGCACACTCTTGCACAAGTAAAAAATCAAGTGGGGCTTTACAAATCCACTTGCCCGCCTCCTCAGACAAGCTAAAATTAAGCTTGGGCAAGTCCAGAATATTGAGAGAGAGAGAGCGAGATAGAGAGGGAGAGAGAAATCATATTCAGTTTGTAACGCTTTATGTTCTGCAAGTTTTATGCTCAGCGACCTCATCACATTACATATATCAGGACCTTTATTTTGCATTTATGTCTACTGCATTCTTCAAATACATAACTGCACAGTTTCTTTCAACTATCGATCCTTTATTTTACATGATATTACTGACAGTTTGTCATTTCCGTATAGTCATTGTCAGGGTCAGTCTAACATTTTCTCGTGCAGAGATGATATTGTCATTGTACTATTTAAAGCAAGTTTTGATAAATAGGAAATAAATATTTATATTTTAACTTATGTTATATTTTAATTGTAATATTTGTATGTATACAAGATTCGCCGACTTTCAAGTTCTAATCTAGCCATGGGCAGTTTGTGAGCTCTGAATGTGTTAAGATTGCTGACTCTGAACAATTGGTGTGTGAAAGATTGTTTTGATGCATGTCACTGATTTCAAAGTGAATAGGTGATAATGGCTAGTAATATAACCCATGAGATTTATATGACAGCTGTGTTTGGAAATAAAAGACACTTGTCTCTAAAGATTAGCAGCCTGAAAAGCTAGCACCCACAAGCTGTGTTTATCATCTACTGTTTATATTAAAGTAGAGATAAATGTCTACTTTCAAATATGATTGCTTTAAATTAATTTCTATTTAGAGAATTATACCATTCCATACCACTTTTGGATGCTGATTTGTACAATTTGAACTTTAACCTGATGTCGGTCAGATATAAAACTGACTGATGTGCTTGACACCCCTTTTTATACCTTTCATTTGCAATATACTGTTGTGACACTGCCAAAATAGTACATATTTGTAACAAGAATTTAAGACACAATAAATAATATCTACAGGTAAAATATTGTGATTCCAGACTAAAATTTAATGCAAATGAATATTATTCCACCAATAATTACAAATATATGACCATACACTAAAATCCTTGTGTAAGACGAATAACAGTAAACACTGGCCACACAACTGAGGTTGGTAGTGCAGGAAAATGACAACATACAGAATATTGAAATGTCATCCTGGCAGGAGACAGTAAGTAGATTATTTTAATGTAAAGTGTATCCTGTTAACATTAAAAGTCCTTATATAAACTGTTTAATATTGCTCAACTATTCTTGCCCATATTGCATAGTCAAAACTGGCATTGCCTCCAATACACAAATTACCTCCCCTCCCAAAAACAGAGCATACATCGTAAAATACATGTATGACATTTGAAACATAGCACAGAAAAAGATTGTTTGTCAATTATCGACAACATTCTTTTGGGCAAACATCATGCTGAACATGGTTTCAAAAAACACATCTGCACATGAATTTACTAGAATAACTGTTAACAATGTCAACAAATGATGTGAAAATAAATGCAAACAATGGCTTACATGTATACATACATGTGACAAAGAAATGGTACAGATCAATACATCACAACAATCAAAAAAAGTAATTATTTTGAATTCATGTAAAATTTGACTATTTTCAAGGTTGTGTAAATTATGTCATGGATTAAATTTCTTAACAAAGTAACATGCATTAATTGCATACCATTTATGCTCGCTTATAAGTCAGGTCCAGCTTTAAACAGCATGCACCAGCAGATCTGGGTATGTGATGTTTGTTAGGAGTAATAAGTAGAACAAACTACATAGACCCAGATCTGTCAGCGCCTCATGTGTTGGCTGATTAGGGTCTATTTTTTTCAGGATTTGACCTGACTTATAAGCAAGTACATATGGTAATTCAGTAATAAACTAAACTTGTATTAGTTTGAAATGAAATCCTTTCATAGAAAGAGTGGAATTATGAAAGATAATACAAGTTAATAATGGGTAATTTCTAAAGCTAAATAGGAGCCAGATCTGGAATGGAAGATTCCATAGCGCAGCACTTTTCTGCTATGCTAGATAATCATATATGTCAGTATTTTTTAGGGCAAAATTTTACAACTACTTAGGAAGTTCTAGTGCCATTCTAGGATATGTGATTCATTATTTCATGTTGTCCTTATTTCAGGTCATGAATTAGACAGATTACAGCTATTCTTACCAAGATGAACCATGATCTCCTGCTGCGACACTGTGTCGAGGTGCTGGACACCTACGACAGATACATGGAATCAGTTGAAGAACATGTCAATGACTACCTCAAATGGAGAAAGGTACATTTTGGTTTCTTTTTTAATATACTGTGCTCTGTCACTGTAAAGCAACATGATGAGTCCATAGAAATGTTTTTTGCTGTAATTAGATGCTTGGATTTCTCCAGTAGAACTTAAGTCTGGATTTTACCTCAAGTCTAGAATTTATTGATCTGATTGGCAGAAATTTAAGACTGACAAAAACTTAAGCAATCAAATGTTCTAAGTCTAGACTTTAACTTTTGTTGGTGAAACTGGGGCCAGATCGCATACTAAAATATTTCATTGATAACTAAAGTGTTCCCACACTGTAAGGTGCCTCAGTGTAACTTATGTAAACAAATACCATTATATGGTGCATTTTAATAATTTTTAAACTGGCTGTTGAATTTATTTTACCAAATTTTACCATATTTCTAGGCTTAGACCCCATCATAATTTGATTTCACGTAAAATATATCCTATTGTAATTTCAGGTTTTGCCCAAAAAAAATCACTATTACAAAAACAATTTGCTCATATAGTCAGCTTCCAATCCATTCTGAATCATACCCCACCTTCTGTCTTCAAAAGTATTTATCTCACAACTACAACCTAGCAGGGGATTATTTAATCCCATCATACCTTACAAATTTCAAACCATACCTTGTTCTGTCGGCGCAAACTTTTGTAATTTGGATAGATGTAGTTGTCAATCGCAAGTGCAATGTCAAAATCATGCAATTTTTTCGGACAAAGATCAGCTTAATGCACATCATAAGGTGCATGGTTATGATGCGGATGCTCACACAGGAAAAAATAAAAGTCGGTGTATATATACTGTATACACAGTACAAGATACCTACTGCTTTAACAGTTACAATTAAAATATGGAATAAGACGAAACCACAGTGACAAAATTCACTGAATCATAAAAATGTTATGTAATTAGAGTATAGACTTTTTATGCTTTTTTTATTATATGCCAAACATTCCATAATAATGCAGTCTGAATAAAAGTAGCTTTATAATTATTTTTTACAAATTTATAATTAAGTAGCATTTAAAATGTTAGTGCTTTTACTGCATTTAAAACAACAACTAATTTAGGCATTATTATTATTATTATTATTATTATTATTATTATTATTATTATTATTATTATTGTAGAAGACAGAAAGAACTATATACATATGCATACAGAATGAATGTAATAATTAAAATATTCAGATGACAATTTTTTTTTTAGGAAGTCAGTGATGAATACAAATAAAAATAGCAATAATATATTTGTAAAATAATTATATTTAATTAAGAAATTTAATCAGATTTTGAAAGTAAAAAATGTGTTAATAATAATAATAATTTATATATTTATCAGATGTTTTACCCTATTTTTAGGAATTATTTTTATTGTATTGCAAACATAATATTAATAATAATAATAATGTTTACGTTACATGTTCTTTTTAAATGTTGGTCAAATTGCAGACATACTAAATACCCTCTAAAAATGAATTAAACAGATTTCTAGGGTAAAGACTCTAATGTTCTTACTGCATTATTGTGGAATGTTTGGCATATTATATAAAAATGGATAAAAAGGCTATAATCTACTTGTATGACAATTTTATGATTGAGAGAATTTTGTCACTGTGGTTTTGTGTCACTTTATTTTAATTGTAGCCATTAAAGCGGTAGGTGTCTTGCATTGTGTATGCCATATAGATGTACCGACATTTTTTTTCTCTGAGGGAGCATTAGTGTCACAACCCAGCAGCATATCATGTACATTAGGCTGCTCTGTCTGCTAAAAACAGCATAACTTTAACATTCACTTGCTGTTGACGACTTTATTTTTCCAAATTACAGAAGTCTGCATGGATGGAGCATGGACTCGGATTATATGCATGAGTATATACAGTATTACTATACTTGTCATATTGATATTCTCTCTAAACCAGGTAACAGATGAAGGGGATAGAGACTTTATTGTTGAGGTATTCTCAGGCTCTGTACGATACTCCAATATCATCAACGTAATTGTGGATGGATTCTACTCTAAAGATGGCAAAAATACACTACGATCGGAACAGCATTTCTATGGAGGTATAATTATACTATTCATTTTAGTGATGTAGATAGTTTTTCTTGTTTTTAAATTTTATTGTCATTCTATAATTTAGGTGACTGTCTTATTTCCACAATTGTAACTGCTGTGCCATCAGATTAAATAATAGTGGGGCTCAGAACTCTGATTTATATATAGTAAAATTAAAAAATGTTTGGTGTTATGTCAGCATAATTCTAGGTGTTAGAGTGGCTTCATTTCATATTTCATGTATTAATCTTTCTAGAGATAATTTAAATCATTGGTAAGGGATTACATTGAGTCGCAGTTGTGAGGGGTGGTTCACAAGAGGACTGAATGTAGTAATAGTTGTGATCAATTTGTCTATTTCTTAGTTTTGTTATTCATGACAGGAGCTATGTTTAGCAGTAAAAATAACAAGAAAATACTATAAAAATTATGTAAAGCAGTATAAAGTATTTCTGAAAAAATGTTCTGAAAGAAAATAAATTGGAAGAAATATGTGGTATGAATTTTAAAATTGGCTGCTTTTTTTTCTATAGAGTCCAGTTTAATATACAACTTTGTGATTTTAATGCCCTATCACAAAAGTGACAGGGGCAAATATAGTGCTACACTTGTCTGTACGTTTGTCTGTCACACCTTGGTTAAGTTTTGTGTTTAGGTCATTTCAGGCACTGGTGGGGCATCCATTTTCCTTGAACACATTTCTCGTTTTGATAAATTAGTATGTGTTCCAAGCCATTGCTGCAGTGGCATTATATAGCTTTACATATGTTGCTGTATCACTAAACACCAAACAAACTTTTCTGTAATTTCCATTTGTTATGCATTTAACAGTAGATCTTATAATTATGCTGAGTATATGGGCAAAGAAAAAAACATTGGTCTAACTCTGGGTGAGTGTTTTGTATTTGAAAGTTAAGTCATTAAGAAATATGACAGACAAATGTTTAATATAGTGAGCATTAGAAGTAAAAATGACAGTCATCAGTGACACCACTTAAATTTTCTTCAATTTGTATTCTTGACCCATGTGCACTTAACATGGTTATAAAAAGTCATAAACCCCTAAATTGTGGTACTGATATCGTTATGAGGTGTCTTAGAAGTCAACAGTAAGAATCTCTTGGAACTTTTGTCTACTAAACTAAGACACAGTATGTTTCTAAAGGACACAGCAGCCATATTGGAATCCTCAATCACTCTTGAAAACCATGAAATACAAGTATGGAAAACTTTAAAAAACCAAGTTGTTTCATATCCATCCTACACTATGATAGAACTCTGCCCAAGTCAAAAAAGACAAAATGTATGCTCTGGATACTTAGAAAATATCATGTAGTCTTGTAGTTAAGATTCCTGCAGATTTGCTCACTTTTAACCTGCCTTCTCTTGTGTTAAAAGTTTCACAAATAATTCCTTGTTGATTTATCCCAAGGGATAAACCTTGAGAATTTTAGTTTTAAAAGATACATGTAGCAATAAACTCTCATTGTTTGACATTGTACTATCATTTAGTATCAAGAGAAAAATGTAAAAGGAATTATGATACCATAGGTGGAAGCTACAGTAACTGTTCATGCATCATGGATTTTGGATTGCCCACTCAATACTGTGGACATTTCATGCATCATGGATTTTGGATTGCCCACTCAATACTGTGGACATGGATGCAAGGGGCAAGGGAATAGGTGTCCACTACATATGGATGGATGTCCACTAAGTCTGGAGGATGTCCATTAAATCTGGTGGAATTTCATCATGAAATTTTATTGCAGCAGTAGTGGATTTTATGGCACCCCTCACCAATTTGACTGCATCGCTGCATGAGTCTATGCACTAGACAAGCAGTAATTGAGAGAAACCCTGACGCTGTAAACCCAACCATGGCAGGTGTCAATTTCATACCTTCAACTGTACAAGCTATACAGTAGTAACATTGCTTATGGTATTTATCAATGACATGGCTAGTCACACAAACAGACAAACATGTGTAATATAGAAAATAGTTGCCATGTTTTACATTTCTTAGATTTCCCCCATCCTTGCCCCATTAGAAACATTGCCTATGTAGCTACAACATATATCCCTGTTAATCAATTACATGTACAAGTAGTTGTTAGCATATATTCATGCAGAAATTTACATACTGTTCTGCAGCTAGTTGTAACTTCAATGTTATTTCTCAATAAATGATATTTCATAAAAGTGCTTGTTGTACTGGGTATTAATTTGTAGCAGTTTCTCTTAATTTCCATACTATTTCCTAGACTTGCTTTGAACAAATTATTAAAAGCAATTTACAAATAAAAAAAAAAGCCCCATCTTATCACACTTGTGCATAGGACATTCATGTAAGATAGTTATCATTTATTGCATTCATCTTTATATAAGATTTGAAACAAGTTTTTATCAGTAAACAGTGTAATGAAATTTACCAAATTGAATAGATGTAAAAGACACGTGTGGCAATAATAATTTTGGAATATAACGACATGAATGTCATATTTCTTTCTAAAGTTTATTTAGAAAGAATAACGTGGCATCTTATATTAAAATAATTTAAAAAAGATATGCGAACTATGTTAGGAAATGTTTTTCTGTAGAAACACAGTATTGGAGTATGTATCATATAGACTGGAAGAACGTACTGTACCAAATAAAGTCGTATCTGCATCAGTCTAAAATAAGTATATTAGTTGCCAAAGACAATTAAATAATTAAGCATTTTCATCACTTTCACCCATAAATTTAGTAATATTAGACTTTGCGGATGCTCAAACCAGCTGTTAACAAAGGAATGCAGCAACATGCAATTAGTAAAGTCCTCTTATAAATAGTTACATCTATGCTAAATTTAAACACGTCTAGTACTCTGGCTCCTCAGCTCTTGGGAAAATTTGTCGCATACATTTATATTCAATGCAGAAGTGCTATACTGAGGCTGGACTAGAGGATGGATATAGGTATATGTATGCATATTTCATTGTCTGTGAACAAGTTACCATATATACTCACATATAAGTCGAGTCCAAATGCAAACAACATAGACCCTGATCTGCCATCGCATAATGCACTGGCAGATCAGGGTCTATGTTGTTTGTTCTACTGATTAGTCCTTACAAACTGCATAGACCCAGATCTGCCGACGCTTTATGCAACGGCAGATCTGGGTCTATGCAGTTTGCAGTTGGTATGGGATTATACACGAGCATAGACGGTAAGCGAAAGACCATAAAAAGGCGGACAGAAAAAAACAAAAGCAATCACTGCATGTTTCTCAAATATTTTTACTGTATTAATTAAGTACTCAGTGCAGAAATGTTCCAGATGATTCTTCAGCATCTTTTTCCATCTTGTTGGCAAGTATTTGAATATTAAGAAGCATTGTGTACAGTTTAAAAAGAGCATTCTGCACTGTCTACTGTAGCTCAGTTGTATACAGGTAACTTCCACATGATGCAATGAATGTCTACTATTACATATTTATATTGCTGTGACTTTCCTATGGGGGCAATTAAACTTAATCCAACCACTATGAACCATGACATGAACATCCACGACAACCACTATGCTAGGTCCATGATGGACAACAGCTTGGACTGATTAATTACCTCAGCAGAAATGGGGATTTTCTGAAATCTGTGATGCATGTACTGTACCATCAAAGAATATATGCATCCAAATATTTATAGAGAATTAGTATTTACATCTTATTTCTTTCATCAAAAGCCGTAACTAGGGAATTATATGTATATGGCTGATATGTATTAAAAGAGTACAAGTGCTTATTACATTTTCTTCCATGATAATGATTAAATCACAGGTTAAAAATGTTTACCACACATTATTACCATATATACTTGCTCATAAGTCAGATCCAACTGTAAACTGCACAGACCCAGATCTGCTGTCATATAATATACCAGCAGATGTGATCTATGCAGTTTGTTAGGACTAATCAGTAGAACAAACAACATAGACCCTGATCTGCCAGTGTGTTATCTGACAGCAGATCAGGGTTTATATTGTTTGCATTTGGACCCAAGTTATACACGAGTATTTACGGTACTTGTCTCATTATATAACATTTCAGTGCAATTTATTTTTTTTACTTTTTAAAATTTAATCCTTAATTTATTTCCATAGAAGTAACAATAAAAGGCATTTACTGCTACAATAAGGCAGTCTTCAAATTTTTGTTGATTCACATTAGGTATATTGATAGCATGCTGCATGACATTTCACATCACTGTCAGTGTTGTCAATCACCATGCATTTTGATTTCAGTGTTAAGTTACCTGGCACTGTTTCGGCTAGATGAGCTGGGCATGACACATTTCAGACAGTTTGTCAGCAGTCAGGACATAAACAGGATGTACAGGGTACTGACTTTTAGATAATTTCATATCATCATCCTCAAATGGTACGCCAGACTAACCACACTTGCAGATTTGTTTAAGAAACATTAAAATCTGATTGTTTCTGTGCATTTGTGGTGGAAATAACAGTTTTCAAATTTCTTCAGCCTGCACCCTTACATCCTTTAGGACGGTTAAATTTCAAATTAGTACACTTACATGTGATTAGACATAATTGGCACACTTACATGTGATTAGACTTACATGGCACACTTACATTTGATTAGACATAATTGGCACACTTATATGTGATTAGACATAATTGGCACACGTGGTTAGATATAACTGGCACACTTACATGTAATTAGACATAATTGGCACACTTACATGTGATTAGACTTAAATGGCACACTTACATGTGATTAGACATAATTGGCACACTTATATGTGACTAGACATAATTGGCACACGTGGTTAGATATAACTGGCACACTTACATGTAATTAGACATAATTGGCACACTTACATGTGATTAGACATAATTGGCACACTTACCTGTGAATAGACCTAATTAACTACAGTTATATCTGATTGTTGTAGTTAATAGACTAATATTATATATTCTGTTGCCATAGATACTATTTACATATTTTTCTAAAGCACTGTTAACGAAATTTGCTCTCCCCAGTAAAGTCAAGAAATATTTATCAATAGAAACTCATATTCTATACTACAGTGCATATATTCTTCCAACAATGAAATATTGTTCAACTGTATGGGGAAACTGCTGAATCTCAACTTGACAGGATTTATAAACTTCAGAAAAGGGCAGCATACGTTACTCTATAGATGCATCTATTGATTATTCTTCAAAAGCTGCTTTGAGCATTGTTTACAGAACAAAAATGGTTTACAATATATGAAAAGATTATTTTAAACAAGACAATTCTTGTACATGAAACTGCAACAGAGTATCAACAGGATTTATTCAGACCTTATTCAACACTTTACCAGTTTAGATCAACATCACATGGAAACTTTCATCAACCAAAACCAAGAGCAGAGCAATTTATGAAAAGCTTCCAAATACTCTGGTACAATTTCAAAAACCAGTTTCCACAGCATGTAAAATCTGCAGAAAATATTACGGTATCATGAACATATATGTGTTACTAATAGATTATAATAGAATTTAGTACATGTATTTATAATACTAAAGACATGTTAAACTAAATAGTAATTACTATTATGTTTTGTGTTATGTATATTGTTATACTTTCTATGCATTAGTGCAGTTGGTAGAGTGTCAGACTTATAATCCAAGAGATGTGGGTTCGATACCACCCATGCTAACACAGGTCAACTGCCTCAATGTGTCCTTGGGAAAGGCACTTAGCTCCTGATTCCTCAGCATGCTATAGCCAGTAACATGTTACAAGTGCTGTTAAAACCAACAAAAACAAATCTACTTAAGAGGGTCATAAGGGAGAATAGTCTTTGACTGTATGAATCACCCTCTATAAGTAAAATATTATCATAATTATTATTATTATTAAGCATTTGTTTGTTTGGGAATATTGTTCAATGTTTACACAATATTGAATACAATGAATTCACATTGTTTATCTCTTTACAAATAATTACATGCTCATAATACATGTCATAGCAGGGCTTGAATTTAACACTTGCATACTTGCAAAATGCAGTTGTGGAAAATGCAAGTTGAAATGTATAGCTCTTTTTTAGGGGGTTGGTTAGTTGGGGGGGGGGGCTGTGTTAAATTTCCAATTTCCAAATGATGTACTGTAAATTATCAGTAAACCTTTTTTTTCCCTGCCTTTTAGAAGAAAAGCGGGTCACATAGTCACATAGTATTGCGCTTCCTTCCATCGCACTTTTTTTTTGCTACCACTCTATAACTTTAAAGCCATTTGAGATTAACAGATGAAACTTTATATACTTAAACGTCATCACTAGAAGGTGTGTCACATTTGAAATTGCCTGTCCTGTCCTGTCTTCAAGGTCAAGGTTACAGTTCATTGTTTTATGTTTTCCATCGCTTTCCCGTCTGCTCTATAATTTTAAAGCTGTTTGAGATTAAGGGATGAAATTTGTGTATACTGGTACATCACTCTAAGGTGTATTGCGTACAACATTGGGGTTGCTATCTTTAAAGTCAAGGTCACAGCTCACTATTTTATGTTTTCCACCACAGTTTCCCTTCTGCTCGTTAACTTTTAATCCATTTGAGATTGAGGCAAGAAACTTGATATGCTTGAACATTATCACTAGAAAGTTCTTCATGTACCACATTAGGAGTGATGTATTCTAAGTCAAGGTCACTGCTGAATATTTTATGTTCTATTACAGTTTCCATTCTGCTTTTCAACTTTACAGCCACTTGAGATTAGGTGAGAAACTTGGTATACATGTATATCATAACATCATCACTACCAAGTGTGTCACATAAAACATTGGGGGTCCTATCTTCAAGATTAAGGTCACAGCTCAAGATGCTATGTTTTCCATCACACTTTCTTTTCCACTATAACTTTAGAGCTGTTTGAGATTAAATGATGCAACTTGGTATACATACATGTCAACATTAACAGGTGTGTTATTTACCACATTGGGGGTCTTATCTTTAAGGTCAGTGTCATGTTATATGTTGAATTTTTCTATTATACTTTCCTTTCCACTATATAATTTTAGAGCTGTTTGAGATGAAGGGATGAAACTTGGTATGACCATATATCATCACTAGCAGGTGTGTTAATACAGTATTGGGGTCATATCTTTTAGGTTTTTTTTGGCCATACTTTCTACTAGACCAAAATTATATCTCTTGGAAAATCCAGTAATTCATGCCCTAGCATAAAATAATAAGGTGTATTCTGTCGAGATGTAACAAAACAACAATGCGCAAAACACAAAAAATAGGGTATTTAATAATGGGAAAGTACATCATACTGTATATACTTGCTTATAATCCGAGTCCAAATGCAAACAACATAGACCCTGATCTGCCATCGCATAATGTGCCGGCAGATCAGGGTCTATGTTTTTTTGTTCTACTGGTTAGTCTGTACAAACTGCATAGACCCAGATCTGCTGGTGCATTATGCGACAGCAGATCTGGGTCTATGCAGTTTGCAGTTGGTATATGCTTATACATGAGTATAGACAGTAATTGGTTTTCAAAAGCCTAGAAGTAAAATCAAGTAAAAATTAATAAGTATTAATCATAGAACAAAAATGTAATTATTACTTTAATTGAGAACCAAGACCATACCCACATTGCATGAGGGACAGTTGTAAACTGAGGAGTTTTATAGCGAAGGACTAAATATTGTCACTGTATGTGTACTAATTTTTACCATTTATAAAACCTTAGCATCAACCAGTCCATGATAATCTGAGAATTATTGACTTCAGCATAATTTTGTGAAATAAGGATGATGTTGACTGGTAATCGGGGTAAGTATGCAATTGTCCCTCACTATAAAGCCCCTCAATATACCACTGTCCCTCGTATAACACAGGGATGATCATGGATCCCATTCCGTTATTTGAATTTTGTTTCATTATTGCTACTTAAATTATTAAACTTGAAGTTAGTTCTTGGTTCATGAGAACCAATTACAATTTTATTTCACATCAACAAATTCCCTATTTATGTGTTTTTATGCACTAATATGACATAGCCTTGTTTGAACATCCTTCAGTATATGGATCACATATAACATGGGTCATTTTTATGGCTTCCATGAACAGTGTTATACAGAGTGAGTAATGTACCAAGTTGTCATTGTCATAGATGTATAATTGACTTTTTGCCTTTTTCTTGTTTTTCAGTTTTTCATCTTTTTCCTTGATGAGACAAATTTATTGACCTGGATAAAGAGTCAGTGGGAGAAAATCTATGAGCAGTCATTTGTAGAAGATAACCTTATTGTTCCACTAATGAGGTAAAGGGATTGATTTATTCATTCATTCATTCATTCACTAATTGCATGATTGTAAGTTAGTCAAGCACTTGTCACACTGATTGATTGTTAGATAGGTAAGTTGGTATGTCAGTTGGTTTGTTGCTTGTTTATTTGATTGTCAGTTTGTAAAGCCCTTTGCACACTTATATTAGGTGAAAAAAAGGTGGTCTATTAGCATTATGTATACTCTATCTTGATGAATAGTTTTCTCTGCATGACCATTATTAATACCACATGTCAAGGAACTACTTTCCCACTGAGATGCAGGATGTTATTAATACTACATGTCAAGGAACTACTTTCACACTGAGATGCATGATCATTATTAATACTACATGTCAAGGAACTGCTTTCACACTGAGATGTAGGAACTGATTTCACACTGAGATGCAGGATCATTATTAATACTACATGTACAGGAACTACTTTCACACTAAGATGCATGATCATTATTAATACTACATGTCAAGGAACTGCTTTCACACTGAGATGCAGGATCATTATTAATACTACATGTCAAGGAACTGCTTTTACACTGAGATGCAGGATCATTATTATTACTACATGTAAAGGAACTGCTTTCACACTGAGATGCAGGATGGTACTAATACTGAATGTACAGGAACTGCTTCCACACTGAGATGCAGGATGGTATTAATACTAAATGTCAAGAAACTGCTTTCACACTGAGATGCAGGATGGTACTAATACTACATGTCAAGGAACTGCTTTCACACTGAGATGCAGGATGGTACTAATACTACATGTCAAGGAACTGCTTTCACACTGAGATGCAGGATGGTATCAATACTACATGTCAAGGAACTGCTTTCACGCTGAGATGCAGGATGGTATCAATACTACATGTCAAGGAACTGCTTTCACGCTGAGATGCCGGATGGTATCAATACTACATGTCAAGGAACTGCTTTCACACTGAGATGCAGGATGGTACTAATACTACATGTCAAGGAACTGCTTTCACGCTGAGATGCTGGATGGTATTAATACTACATGTATAGGAACTGCTTTCACACTGAGATGCAGGATCATTATTAATACTACATGTACAGGAACTGCTTCCACACTGAGATGCAGGATGGTATTAATATTGCATGTACAGGAACTGCTTTCACACTGAGATGCAGGATTGTATTAATAAAACATTTATAGGAACTGCTTTCACGCTGAGATGCCGGATGGTATTAATACTACATGTACAGGAACTTATTTCATGCTGAGATGCAGGATGGTATTATTACCACATGTACAGGAACTGCTTTCATGCTGAGATGCAGGATCATTATTATTACTACATGTACAGGAACTGCTTCCACACTGAGATGCAGGATGGTATTAATACTGCATGTACAGGAACTGCTTTCACACTGAGATGCAGGATGGTATTAATACTACATGTACAGGAACTGCTTTCACACTGAGATGCAGGATCATTATTAATACTACATGTACAGGAACTGCTTCCACACTGAGATGCAGGATGGTATTAATACTACATTTACAGGAACTACTTTCACACTGAGATGCAGGATCATTATTATTACTACATGTACAGGAACTGCTTCCACACTGAGATGCAGGATGGTATTAATACTACATGTACAGGAACTGCTTTCACACTGAGATGCAGGATGGTATTAATACTACATGTACAGGAACTACTTTCACACTGAGATGCAGGATCATTATTATTACTACATGTACAGGAACTGCTTTCACACTGAGATGCAGGATCATTATTAATACTACATGTACAGGAACTGCTTTCACACTGAGATGCATGATGGTATGAATGCTACATGTTTAGGAACTACTTTCACACTGAGATGCAAGATCATTATTAATACTACATGTACAGGAACTAATTTCACACTGAGATGCAGGATGGTATTAATACTACATGTACAGGAACTACTTTCACACTGAGCTGCAAGATCATTATTAATACTACGTGTACAGGAACTACTTTCACACTGAGCTGCAGGATCATTATTAATACTACATGTACAGGAACTACTTTCACACTGAGCTGCAGGATCATTATTAATACTACATGTACAGGAACTACTTTCACACTGAGCTGCAGGATCATTATTAATACTACATGTACAGGAACTGTTTTCATGCTGAGATGCAGGATCATTATTAATACTAGATGCCAAGGAACTGCTTTCACACTGAGATGCAGGATGGTATTAATAATAATAAATTACTGCATTTATCTTCTCAGAAAATGTTTTTCAAATGACTCATTGACTAGACAAAAGTTTACCTTGTTCATTTACTTTAGCAAAATGTGTCTCAGAGTTTTGACATTTGTTTCAACGAAATAATAATCTGTCATAACTATAGATAGTAGAAAGAGGTTTTGTTGTCTTATTTCATCAAATTTTTTTTTTTTTTTTTCAAATTGGATTTTTTGAATAGAATTAATATTTACATTTAGTAATCTTCATCAGTATTCCAGGTGACATATAAAGGGGGATTTTCAGTCATCTGCTAGGTATTGCTAGATCAAGGTCACATAAGGGGGACTCTCAGTCATCTGCTTGGTATCCCTTAGATCAAGGTCACATAAAGGGTGACTTTCAGTTATCTGCTTTGTATCCCTAGATCAAGGTCACATATAGGACTTTCAGTTATCAGCTTGGTATCCCTAGATATATTTTCCAGCAACATCAGTATCTTTAATGCATTTACGCTGCTTATGGATTTACCAGAATTCCATGGAAAGTAAATATATTTGTATAAAGAAACTTTTTTAATGCATATGCATCTATATTTGGCAAGAGTTATTCATACAGAGATCAAATGTTTATTTGACCATGGATTTCATTTTGTTTTCTTTCCCTTGCAGATGGATGCCAGAGTTACAGGAGATGATTCAGCAAATGAAAACCAAGATAGAAAATAAACTTAAACCGAAGATAAAAACACAGTCTGCTACAAGTAAGTAGGCAAGGGAGCTTACTGTTAACAACATGGTGTGATATCTACATATATTATAAACAGTACAACTTGTATAACTCAAAAATCAAGCATTCAGATACTTTTGATAACTCTAACGAATTACTTAGTCCTTGTGTAATACATTCTGCAACCTCATAAAATTTTGAAACAACTAAGAACTGTAAAAGTAATTTGAGCCCACAGCACTTCGACTTTTCAAAGTACTGCAGTACGTTAATTAAGGTCACCAACCCTTTACACCTCCAGATGGCATATGTGACTGTACTAATGACCTTTTGGTTCTTTGTTTCAAATTTTGCTCACGAGCAAAAGTATATGTAACAGTGAACCAGTCTAGAAATCCCACAGTACACTCATGCCATCTAGGGAATAACAAGGTTGATGTATCGGTACCATTCACATGAAAAGTATTAAAAACAAAATATTAACTGCTACCAACCAACCATTTTCTCCAAGCCTACTTCATATGTCAAAAAGGATGTGACACAGAAGTCACAATTTTCAGTAGTTTATGAGTTTTTCAGTCTGTTTGATAATAACAACAATTCTTGGTTTAAGTTTTTTATACATCAGCCATTCTGGCAGAGCATATTATACTTTGACCATGTCTGTATGTCTGTTTGTTTGTTAACTTTTCCGTTTCTGCATGATAGTTTCAGTTCTACAGCATGTACCTTCACCAAACTTTGTGGATAGGTCAAAAGGTCAAAGGTCAAGGTCACTGTGACAGAAAGAAGAAAAAATGGTTTATGCACAATAACATTAGTTTTACATCACATACCTGGCCCAAACATTGTGGACAGCTTGTACTTTAGGTAAGGAATAAGCTTATAAATTTTTTGGTAAAAAAAATCAAAGCTCAAGGTCACTGACTGAAAGAACAGAAATGGTTTCTGCACAGTAACGTTAGTTCTGCATCACAAATCTGGACCAAACTTTTTGCATACCTTGCGCTAGGAGTCAAAAGAAGCATGTTGATTTGGGGGCAGGGGAGAAAGGTAGATTATGGTCACTGTCTGAAGGAATATAAATGGTTTCTGCACAATAACATTAGTTCTACATCACAGACCTGGGTGAAACTTTGTGGATAACTTGCACTGTTAAGGAATAACTTATCGATTTTAGTCAAGGTGACTGTGACCTAATAAACTCTTGCACATAAAATATGAAAGAGGTCTGTTGATTTGGGGGTCAAAAGTTCAAAGGCCAAGGTCATTGTGGCTCAGAGAAAAATGGGTTTTGCAGAATAACTTTTGTTCTAGAGTAAATTCCTTCACCAATATTTTTGGCTGGTTTGCACTTAGGGTAATATAGATTCTGGGGTCTAGAGGCCAGAGGTCATAGTCACAGTAACTTTAGTTCAAGATTATATACCTTGACCAAAGGTCCAGGTCATTGAGAGCCATTGGTCAATAATCTTTAGAGTCAACCATTCCATTCTAGTTCCTTCATAGAGGATTGGTAAACATGAGGCAGTTATATTATGTGCCATTGATGGTACTCTTGTTTTTGTTTGAAATGGGCTATATTTGTTCTTTTTGTTTGAAATGGGCTATATTTGTTCTTTTTGTTTGAAATGGGCTATATTTGTTCTTTTTGTTTGAAATGGGCTATATTTGTTCTTTTTGTTTGAAATGGGCTATATTTGTTCTTTTTGTTTGAAATGGGCTATATTTGTTCTTTTTGTTTGAAATGGGCTATATTTGTTCTTTTTGTTTGAAATGGGCTATATTTGTTCTTTTTGTTTGAAATGGGCTATATTTGTTCTTTACATAATGGATTTCAGTTAGTCAGAAAGTTCATGTCTGAAAGGACATTGAAGATTTAGTTATAATATTTGAATCAAAGGGAAAGGTCATTGGATCACTTAAGGCTGGCAAAAGAAAGAATATTGCCAATTCATTTGTAAATTGGATTTGGTTAGTTGGTTGTTTAGTTTTTTTAACAGCACATCATGACATGAATGGCTATATTAGGCTGAGGCAATTACAGTGAAGTGCCTTACCTTGGGACACACAACGGTCGTTAATTCGGCCAGGTCCTGTATCCGTAAACTCAACTTCAGTGAACACTCAAGCTCCATTTTTTGACATTCCATTATTAACAAACTGATTGACACACAAACAATTTGAAAACCGTTATTACCTAATTGAGGCAGAGATATTTTTGGAAAATTTAATAAATATGATGGGCTGATCAAGATTTGAACCTGCATCCTTCTGGTCAGGAGTCCAGCATGCTTACCACTTAGCCACCATGGCTTATCAGTAAATTGAAAATGTTTGTTTCCAGTTTCAGTCTTTTGGCCAGATGAACAAATTGTTAATTTGTCACGTGTCATATTGAAGTAGTTAAGCTTCGATTTATAATTTTATTAAAGCAGTTTGGTTTGTTAGTTTTAATGGCACTTTTAACACATTATTAGCTACCGGTATGTCATGCTGAGGAAATGTGAATTAAGAGTCTTTCCCAAGGACACACCGGGCAGCCAACCCAGGCTGGCCTGGGTGGGTATGAAACCCACAACCCTTGGATTAAGAGTCCAAAGCTCTACCTACTGAGCAACCATGGCTCCCTTGTAAAGCAGTAGTGGACTTAAAGGTTTCTGCACTTGTGACTTGGATTTTAATAAGATGTCCACAATTTATGACACAAGCCTAATTATTCATGGATAGATATTTATGCAGCTATCATAATGATATTACAGACAACAAACTGCTTGCAGTGAGTGACATACTGTCTTATTGAGGGTGGTAGGTAGGTGTTAAAAAATATTTGTGTGCAAAAGACTTGTCAGTGAGTTACAAATTCTATTCATTATGTATATGCCTTTCATTGCTTACTGACATTTTTGTTAGGTTAAATTTCCAGTTTCAATGCCACATTTTTTTACATATGACTTAAGCTTATGACATGGATTACCATATATACTCGCATATAACCTCATACCAACTGCAAACTGCATAGACCCAGATCTGTCATCGCATAATGTGCTGGCAGATCTGGGTCTATGCAGTTTGTAGGTACTAATCAGTAGAACAAACAACATAGACCCTGATCTGCCGGCGCATTATGCGACAGCAGATCAGGATCTATGTTGTTTACATTTGGAATCGACTAATACATGAGTATATATGGTATATGAAAGCTGTGTTATATATTTTTCCATTGTTGTTCATTTGATTTTTGCAGAACCCAAACCATTCAACATAACACAGCCCCGAGCACGCAGTGTTCCTGTACCAGAGCCTGTAAGTGTTATAATGAGTCTACATATTCAGGAATTTTCCTAGGTCTTTCTGAAAGCCAAATTTTGTTCCTATTCCCAATCCAAAAAATGTGTATATTTTCCCATATTTTACCTTCAAATTCCCAATTGAGAGGAGCTAGGTTGGAGATTCAGATAATAAGTAAAATAACAAAATTTTGCTGTTTCCATCATGCATTTCTAAGTGAAAAATGTGAAAGAACTAATAAAAATGAAAAATCTGTATTCATTGTAGTTATTTATGGCAAAGTATATACATTTTGCAGCACTGGATTGAGCAACATTGCTAATAACTCCTTTACGACAATTCAGTTCAATTCAAGACCATGTTTACCAACTACTGTAGTATCATAAATTTTCGTGGGGGACCAATTTTCATGGTTTTCGTTGTTCAATTTTCATGGTTTTCGTTGTTGCCCCGAACCACGAATTTAAATGCCCAATAAAAAATTAGCCACGTATGATGATGACGCACCTGCCCCCCCCCCCCCCGCTCATTTTCTTACTGTGTGTCGTTCCTAGAGATTAAGAAACCTATTAGTATTTCATAAATCAACGTCAATACTGTAATTTGGAAATAGAATATTAGCTTTTACACGTGTTTGTTTTATTTTAAACCTTTTATATTGTTTCAATGCACACATGTCGATAAGATATCCAATAGCTGTAATTTCCACTCACTGCCTTAAATCGATATGCGAGATGAGTAAGGATAGAGAGAAACGAGAAAAAGCACAAGGTATTCAAACACTAGTAATGTTGAAAATAAAAGAAAGAATAATAAAAAATAATAGTATATGAAAATTAAATTCAATGCTTATTCAAATCGATCCTTTACTCGAGTACAACTGTTGTTGAACAATTTAAATCCTCCTGAAACCACATTTCATTGTATCCATGCATTTTTAATCCAAAAGAACAACAAGCCTGTAAAATACTAGAACTATTGCTTGAAGCACTATTATTAATGAAACACTACATATATACACTAATTACAGCAGAGTATTAAAGCTCACACTTTACTGATTTTCGGACAAACCCACTGTATCAACATCGTGTCAAACACGTCTCCATGTACACACAAATGCTTGTCCGGTAAATAAATTGCAGAATTAAACAAGTCCAGCTTTCTCCAAAACCACTGATAATTAGGTCACATCTTTCACTCTTTCACTCTTTGTCGCGTGAGCTGCATTTATCCATTCAGCCCGAATTGGCTTGATTAATGAGGTTGCAATCAGTGATCGTCACCAGTAAAATATCTACCTTTTTCATGACAGCATCCGTGACCTGTTTAGCATACCAGTTGTGGAAGTGTGATTTTAATTATTCTTTGTACTCTTTATTTATTGTCAAGTCTAGTGGTTGAAGTTGGTCTGTACATGAGGCAGGCACAAACAAACGCATGATTATACTGTCTTTCAATTTAGTTAGCATCTTCTCACATTGATGGGCTCAAGATGCATCAAATATTGCCACTGTCTGTTGATTGCAATGAGCAAAGGGCAGCCGGTCACGTGTTTTATTCCCTTTATGGATAGTGGTTTCAGTTAGAGATCATACAGGTTACTTTAATAACCGATTGACTTAGTGTTGTAGTCTGCGTGGGCTTCCTTTGATGTTGAGTACTCGGACGAAAACACGGTGTAAGTGATTGACCTTGACATGTGTGTTATTTGTGATCATAGAGGCGGTAGTATTGTTTTAATGTTGTTGGCTGCGTCGGCTTCCTTTGATGTTATTCACTTGCATAAAAACACAGTGTCAGTATTGAACTTGTCATGTTTTTGATTTGTGCTTATACATGTGAAAGTACTGTTATAAACATTCAAGTGACCGCCGTTTGCATCGGCAGAGTTTTATTCTTATTTATTCTTTATTTTTGGGTATTTGTAGAGATTAAACCACGAAATTAAACACTTAGTAATATGCAACCTTTGAAAGGCAAGACCACGAATTTAAGTACCCACGAAAATGTCTTTTTTTACAAAACCACAAAAATTGAGCCCCACGAAAATAAATAATACTACAGTACTTTACAGCATTAAAACATGCTTTACTTAGCTCATTAATATACTAGTAACTCCTCTACAACAATTCAACTGTCTCTAAGACCATGCTTACTAACTGCGTTACAGCATTAAAACATGCGTTATTTATCTTACTTATATGTTAGTAACTCCTCTACAACAATTCAACCCTCTCTAAGACCATGCTTACCAACTACTTTACAGCATTAAAACATGGTTTACTTATCTTACTTATATGTTAGTAACTCCTCTACAACAATTCAACCCTCTCTAAGACTATGCTTACCAACTACTTTACAGCATTAAAACATGCTTTACTTATCTCACTTTTATGTTAGTAACTCCTCTACAACAATTCAACTCTCTCTAAGACCATGCTTACAAACTACTTTACAGCATTAAAACATGGTTTACTTATCTCACTTATATGTTAGTAACCCCTCTACAACAATTCAATCCTCTCTAAGACCATGCTTACTAACTACTTTACAGCATTAAAACATGCTTTACTTAGCTTACTAATGCTTACTAACTGCTTTACAGCATTAAAATATGCTTTACTTAGCTCACTAATATGTTAGTAACTCCTTTATGACAATTTGACCCTCTGTAAGACCATGCTTACTAACTACTTTACAGCATTAAAACATGCTTTACTTAGCTTACTAATGTTTACTAACTGCTTTACAGCATTAAAACATGCTTTACTTAGCTCACTAATATGCTAGTAACTCCTCTACATCAATTCAACCGTCTCTAAGACCATGCTTACTAACTGCTTTACAGCATTAAAACATGCTTTACTTAGCTCACTAATATGCTAGTAACTCCTCTACATCAATTCAACCGTCTCTAAGACCATGCTTACTAACTGCTTTACAGCATTAAAACATGCTTTATTTAGCTCGCTAATATACATACAGTAAAATTTTTCTGTATTCTGAAAAATCCCAATTTAGCTTGTTTACGTTCAGATTTTTCCAATTCCAAAAGTCACAGGTTCCATTTTCAGAAATGGTTGGAATGCCTCTGATCATAATGTTTAACAGTTACTTTTATTAATTTACCACCACACATTTCACAAATCGAAAAGTGAGACATGTTGATGACAATGTTGTCTATAACGAGCACTTACCCAGTACACATTTTCATGCTTTGGTAAGGTATGAGGTTTTCATAGGGCTGTGGAGGGTTCTAATTTTTAAAATGGCTGACTCTTATATTTGTACTCCTTGATCTTGATCAGACTTTGCACATGTTCCTCAAGAGATGTAGAAGATCTTGACTGATAAAGTCAAAGGTTAGTGTTACTAGAGCGTCATTTGCCACAAATGCAGTTAAAACACTACATTCCATAAAAAAGCTTGATCTAGAGAAGTTTGTTAGAATTATTAAGTATGACTGGGTTTTGGGTTTTTTTAAAATTATTAAATTTTCCATGATTTTGGTGTAATTAAATTATATACTTGTAAGTAGGATGGATATCTCTGTACAATAGACACAAGTTTTAAACCAGCAAGTTTTATTTGCTTTTCTGTGATAAAATCATCCTGTATTGGTTTTTCTAACTTTTGAAGTGGCTTTTTTTCATTCCCTATTTCTTCCAAAGTTCAAATTCAGACTATCTATTCATTACAGACACAAATGCATCATTGATGTCACCAGAAAAGGTTATATTTTTGCTTCATATTCTATAGTAAAGATTTTACCTTTTGAGAGAAAAACTGTAATTCCCCTTGTGACTTAGTTGCAACTACGTTGAATAATTTGCCATTTTTTATCTTTAAAAAAAGAATTAGTTCCCATTAGCTTTAAAGAGCAGATTATTGAGATGTCTTTAATATATGTATGTATGTATAGGGTTTAATGACACATCAACACAATCCTGGCTATATAGTGCCAAGTAAAAGTTCAGGTATTCCACAAAAAAGGCATACAAAACAAAGATAAAGTCAAAAACGGGTAAAATCTTTAAAATACAATGTCAGTTTTTTTATATATAAACTGCACTCTTTTAAAAAACCCAAGACTTTCTCGGCAGAAATATCATCACAAGACACATCCCAGAGCAAACAGGTTGCCTGCATTAGTCGCCTCTTATGACATGCAGAAGGGTGCATCAGGTACATTCCCAGGCCTGTAGGGGTTGGGTTGTGGAGGGGGAGGGGACATACCATAAAAATTATAACAAACATGATATATCTGAAGAAATACTGCATTCTTCTTCCTCGCAATAGAGTTGTTTCCCTTTTTTTTACAGATTCCCAAGCTGCAGAAACACAAACCTCCACCCAAAAGCCTGTACAAGAAACCCACCGAGTTTGAACTCATTGACCAAATAAGACAAGCCAACAGGAGAAAAGCAGAGGTGAGTGTTAATGCCATGTAAGGTTGATACCTAAAATAATTACAATCAGCATCACTAGATTTAAGATTTATTAATAATTATATTAACAACTCTTATATGGTTTGCAGCATCAAAGTAAATTTAGTACAAAAGGTATTAGATTTACTGAGTAATTATGGTATCAACCCCAGGATAACAAACACACAATGCAAAATGTTTTGGCCTTGGATATGGAAATTTAATGCTCGATTTGATTGGCTTGTCCGAAGAAACTGCCACACAAGTAATGCTGTGTGCTTTATATGTGCATGTACAAGCAAATTTTGTGAATGAAAATTAGTTTTTCAAAATAGCAATATACTGTCACAAAAAAACAAGAGAAAAACATGTACACAATTCCTTTTCCATGGACAACTGTACAAGATAATCACAGATATGATTAAAATCTTGACAATTGCCTCCAGCTTTTGGACTAGTAAATTTGAATATTTTTTTCATGTTAAGACAAGTGGGAATTTAGATTTCCATACCTCAAATTTAGGAGCAACATATTTTGTAAAAGATTTATTTGAGATAAACTCTATACTAAAATTGTGTCTCATTGTTGAATCTTTATTTTTTATTTAGTTTGTTGGCTAGTGAGCTTACTTTAACTAAATTTTCCTTGACCTAATGTTTCAAAAATTTATATCCACCAAAGGACAAGCTAAGATAAGTGCTGATTTCATCCCCTAATCAGTTCCACATAAAACTCGTATAGATAAAACAGGCCTCTCTGTCTTCCTTAAATATGTATTTAATTTTATCCAGGATCTCTTTTAATAAATGAAAACAACCATTTAAAAGCCACTTGTTTTCTCCTCCGTTGAGGTAATTTTTTTTCATAGATAATAGATATGATAGTTAATAAGCCTATATCAAGCTTATTGCCAGTAAAAGATACATCTTAAATAATGCATTTGCACACAGTATGTGTAATAGAGATAAAACCTTTAAAACTTGATTTTTGTTTTTGCAACATTGTTTAAGTTATTTGTATATTTCCATTATGATTTGCATGATTACCTCTCACACCTATTTTCACTTTCTTTTAAAATGTTTTACTTATGTTTATATTTAGCACTGACTAGCTGTGATAATCTTGCCAGAATCACCCTCGTAAAGACACTTTATGCATTTCTTGATCACTTTCTTCACAAATATACCATGCAAACATTTTGTACATTAATAACAGCTCTTTTATGTATCTGGCGTAAAAAATTATATTAACAATTCAGTGAAATTATTTCTTATGATGATGATTGAGCCTAAAATTTGATCATTTTATATGAGTTTTATAAGAGAGAGAGAGTACAATAGTTACAAAGCATATAAAACATTTAGTGCAACAGGAATAAGCATGACTGGCTCAAGGGAAAAATAAGAGGAAACTCATTTATATGCATTTAAAAAAATAAAATTGAAAGCCTTGAACTGCTGCTTTAATATTTACCTCAGATAAAGTATGTGACAATCTTCTACGTGTGTTACTAAGGAGTAGTCAAATGACAGTAAAACCTGTCTTGAAAGTGCACTGCCATAAGAGACCACTTATTTTGAGAGACCAGATTCTTAATGCACAGATTTATTGATTATATAGTGTGATGATCTGTTGTGAGAGACCACCTGTCTTGAAATGAAAACCATACTTTTTTGACAGAAGGTGTAGTCTTTCAAGAGAGGTTATACTGTACTATATATAGATATCATGAGACCTTGTTAAGTTCCTTAGGGTAATAGCAAATATATCCCAAAAATTGCATTCCCCTTTTAAAAAAATGTTTTTATACATGTTGTTGCGTTAAAAGTAGAGGCTTCATGAGTGTGCAAGTGTACATTATAATCTCTGTCTTCAAAAACTGTTGCAATCAATTATTTCTCTGTAGACTTACTGTAGGCCTAGATCTAGTCTACCAGAGTTGTTTCCCTTTTGTTTTACATATTCCCAAGCTGTAGACTTAGGTGGCACTCTCCAGTTTCGTACTTTGCATAGGGTTAGAAATTTAAAGAAAAAGAATTACTCAGGGTTTCCTCACTGGCTGTTCTGGCTTTTTAAAAAAGACCTTGTATATCTTAGGCATTGTTAAAAGAACTTTGAATTCCCTTTATTTTGGTATATGATTGATGGGTGAAATTTGGGTTATAGTGTATACAGCTTGGTCTTACTTAAGATGTGCACCTCTCAAAAAACTGCTAGCTCCGCTTAGTCATTTTCACTTCCTGGACTTCAAAGGTAAATAATAAAAAAAAAGAGCCAATAACTTTTTTTACTTTTTAGATATTTTGTAATTTATTCATAGTACTTTCAGAGGCTGGTATTGTCTGCTCTGGCAAAATTTGTTTCCCTATTTTAATAACTCCTGAAAATAGTGCACTTTTGACTAATTCAGGCTGATTTTTCGAGTACTTTAGAGCGGCCATTTTGTCTGCCGTGTGCTTAGACCATGTCCAGTGTCCACAAGTACAATATGTAAAGAAATTTCAGCCACAGTACATGAAAGTAACATAGAGGTATGCCAACATTCTCTCCATTGTGCATGTTGCAAATGCAAAATACTTCATCTTACACCTGTCACTCTCTCAGAAGCATGTATTATCTGTAAAGTACCCCCATTAAGACAACATATGCATTATTTTTATATGATTTAATTTTGGTTGTATAGCTGAAACATTTAAGCCGCAAGCATATAAACAGTCCTTTTGAATAATTCTCATGTATTTTCCCACAGCACAGTATTCATTTGTAGCAAAGTCCCACACAAGCCCAGCCCCCCCCCCCCATGATGAAAAGTGGGCTATTTTAAAACTACACCTTGCATTTTCTCAACAATAGCAACCAATGTTTTGATAAAAGACAGGAACATGAAACTTGCCACAATTATTCATGAGATGTCACTAATAAAATTTACAGACTGAACAGGAATGGAAGAGTTCAGGTTCACAGAGGTCAAAGGTCAAAGGGTACAAAGTTTGCTGATTCTTCTAACACTAGTATATGGAAGAAAGCAAATCTGCTTTATTATCATTATTTTCCAGAATTTTATTACAACCGAATAAAAAGAAACATTTTTGCTATATTTTTCTTAGATTTAATACAACAGTTTTAAATTTAAGTTGACTTTACTCCTATGTTCTAAGACTTCTAATTTTCCCATAATTGAGGTCATTGCACACAAAATACTGCCACAAGGCATATTGTGTAAGCAAGAGCAAAATAGGCATAATTAGCTTATTTTTATGCATAACATCAATGTTAATATACCATTTTGTTGAGAAATGCATACATAATTATATGAGAAAGAGAAAAGGAATTGTACAAATTTTCATATTTATTTTAAGGTGGCGCTCTCCAGTTTCGTACTTTGCATAGGGTTAGAAATTTAAAGAAAAAGAATTACCCAGGGTTTCCTCACTGGCTGTTCTGGCTATTTAAAAAAGACCTTGTATATCTTAGGCATTGTTAAAAGAACTTTGAATTCCCTTTATTTTGGTATATGATTGATGGGTGAAATTTGGGTTATAGAGTATACAGCTTGGTCTTACTTAAAATGTGCACCTCTCAAAAAACCGCTAGCTCCGCTTAGTCATTTTCACTTCCTGGACTTCAAAGGTAAATAATAAAAAAAAAGAGCCAATAACTTTTTTTACTTTTTAGATATTTTGTAATTTATTCATAGTACTTTCAGAGGCTGGTATTGTCTGCTCTGGCAAAATTTGTTTCCCTATTTTAATAACTCCTGAAAATAGTGCACTTTTGACTAATTCAGGCTGATTTTTCGAGTACTTTAGAGCGGCCATTTTGTCTGCCGTGTGCTTAGACCATGTCCAGTGTCCACAAGTACAATATGTAAAGAAATTTCAGCCACAGTACATGAAAGTAACATAGAGGTATGCCAACATTCTCTCCATTGTGCATGTTGCAAATGCAAAATACTTCATCTTACACCTGTCACTCTCTCAGAAGCATGTATTATCTGTAGAGCGCCCCCTTACTTGAGGCCTAGATCTAGTCTACCAGAGTTGTTTCCCTTTTGTTTCACAGATTTCCAAGCTGTAGACTTACTGTAGGCCTTGGTCTAGTCTTCAGTTTTCTCTATTACAGAGGATCCTTTAAAGTTCTGTCTTGAAATAATTCATTGAATGGAAACAGATGAATTACGATAATTTACTGAGTTCAATGCTGATGTCAGTACTTTCATAGCTTTTATGGGTGTGATTCACCTTATTATCTCATATTCTGATCATTCTTGGCAGAGTTCAAGACTGTGAATTCATATAAGGGTAGAATATAGTGTACAAAACCAAATGAAATAATACATGCAATTTAAAATAATCAAGGTAATGAAAAAATACATATTTATTTTTTATTCCTATCATCATTCCTTTTTTTTTTTTTTCAGATCACTTAAGTTTTTAAAAAAGACATTAACTGCCTGTTGTTGTTATTGTTGTGGGTCGCCTTCCTTCATGCACCTCTCCTGTATTTAGCTACACTTATTTCAATATTCCGATATATTATGATTTGCTCATAAGATGCCCCAAAACACAATCAGAAATGAGAAAAAAAGAATAGAATACAACCCTGCATACATATGGCAATTGACATTCGAGTGTCAGTTTTGTTTAAAGAAAAAGAAAATGGTATTTTTATAATACTGTGTAATAGATTTTCTAGGCCCATATGGTGACAGACATTATAAATAACAGGTGAACTAAGAACACAGTTTGTCTTCTTTTTTCTTCTCATTAGGGATGAGCATAAACAAGAACATGTATGAAATCTGCATATGCATTAGATGGTTTAAAAAAGTGTCATCTGTCAAAAGATCAAACATGTTCTCAATTGTGCTGGTAGTTTTAGAGGACTTTGAAGATGTGGAAATATGACAGATTTGAGGTTTTGGATGAATACATACCTATTTAGGAATAAACTGTTTATTTCACAGTGTTTTTCATTATATGTGTACAATGGTATATATATTGCAGTGGACACAGTGATTATGGTATACCCATACAAACACTTTAATTTATCACCATTTTGGGGGTCAAAATCAGCCTTTATCCAACCTTATCCTTTGTTATTAAAACAATGATATACCAGTAAACTGTAGCTTTTATATTTAATGCATTCAAATTTATGGGAGCTAGAAGCAAACCTTTAAATCTGTGCCCCTCTAGTTAATGTATATTGTTTGCTCCTTTTTCTTGTTTCAAGGAATGTCTGATGGATGCATCACGACAGCAATTTGCCTGTGCTAACCCAGAAAAAAGCCAGAAAACCAAGGAGATTATGAACAGCATTATTACAGAAGGAGAAGCCAAGCTGGACTTTGATCGTCAGAAAGCCAATACAGCACCGTCTTTTCTGGTAATTACATATTCTTACATAATAAGGAGCTGCAGTTCACAAAATTGCTGGCTATGTTGTAATCTTTAACTTCAAATGCTAATTCCTTGATATAAAAAAAAATGCAATTTACTTCAACAACCACAAAATGCTTTTTGGCAAGAAAAAAATTATCATTCCAAGATAGTAATTCAATATATCTGTATGTTACAGGTCTACCAAATAATTTTATTGCCACCATGTCAAAGCATAATTTACTTATAAGTTACTTCAAATATTTCTTATTCAATATTTTTTTAAATTATGCTATTTAGATGATACATGTACATGTCTTTTGAAAATACATGTATTAACATCTGTTTTGTTTGTTATGTTTTAGATGCAGATATGTATTAATATCTATATTTTAGATGCATATATCATGTATTAACATCTGTATTTTAGATGCAGATATCATGTATTAACATATATATTTTAGATGTAGATATCATGTATTAACATCTATATTTTAGATGCAGATATCATGTATTAACATCTATTTTGTTGGTGACATTTTAGATGCAGATATGTATTAGCTATACACCTCTCAATCAAAATAGAAATGTTTGTTTTCTTTTACTTTATTAGTTTCCTTAATTTTCCTATGCATCAATGCTGCTGACTTTTTTTTACAAAAATTCTTCAAAACCATGTTTATTGGAGCAAATAACCCGTTGAAACAGAAATTTTATAATTTTCAAGGATCAGACAATAAAAATAAATTTTGTCAGTGGGAAATTCATTATTATTTTATTTATAAATGCGGAAATATTGTTATAACAAACAAGAAACTTGAACCTGTAAGAAACAGCTTAACTCACAATAAACATGGTGTGGAGTTGTTACAAGTTTGATTTATCTACTATTTATTTTACCTCTTTAGACAAATTTCATTTTCCAACTACATGTATTTTACTTTTCCAATGAGAAAATGTTGTTTAAAATGTTCCACCCACTCTCATCTTATCAACTTTGAATTTTCTATCTTCAGACAGATTTAATTTTCCAATCATTTTTACCTTTTTCAGTGTGAAAATATGTGTTTTTGAAATATTCCACCCATCTTTCCTCATCTACTAAGGATTTTATTCCATGTTAATATTGCACACTAATTTCAATTAGCTGACACCACGATCCACTCGTGCTGGGTCAAGTAAACGAAGAAGACATCGAGTAAGTTTTGTTTCATTTGTGCAAAGGGATGGAGAGTGCTGGCTTTTGTGTGTTGTAAGCAATTAATTAAAACAAAAAAGTATGTTGCCATTATTTTGCTCACATAGGCAATAACTCTTGAATAAAGGCTAAATGGTTAATACACAAATACATGGTACTTAGTGTATTTTGATTTTTCTCATTTATGCTACTTGTTTTGCTTTCATTCTTTTTTTTCTTCAATTTATTAGGATTACAGGGTCTGTTCTAGGATGTGTGATTCGCAGGATTCATGCTATTTTCTAAAATAAACGTGCTAAAAAATTAACCAAATGTGTCTAAATTGTGCATAATATTCACAGAGTCCTACCTTTATTTCATTGCTAAATCCCTCCTATATTTAGGAAACTCCCCACCCACATATCTTCAAATTGGAGTGGGGAATTCCCTCCCCCCAACTTAATTTTCAGTTCTAGAATAGACCCTGAGATTAGAATAGGGACTTCCCTCTTCATTGAGATAGTAATTAAAATAAATTGTACACTCTCTAAATAATCTTGCCAGGGTTATTGATAAGTTTTTCGTCATTATGCTTTGAAAGATGCATGCAAAATTACAATATATATATATATATATATATATATATATAGTACTCCAGGTAATTTTTAGACCATGAGAATGTGGTACTACTCAATTTGTAACCCAAAAAGTACCACATACTTTTAAGAATAAAACATTTGTTCCATAATTTGACAATTTTTATAAAGAGTTTTGATATACCTTTTCCTCACATTTGTATTTTTTTTTTGGTTTTTCTAAATTTTAATTCCACTCCACTCAAGTTTAACCATGGGTGCAATTTTAGCACCTCCCACTCTGGCTTCCATTACCCTGCTGCCACCTGTGTACCATTTTCATTTTTGGACTCAAACATTATCAATTATTCCATCTGTAATTGATCTAACAATAGATGTCATAGTCTATTCAGAAACTGAGCAGCTATGAATTGAAAAGATGTTTGTAATCAGATTTTGTCCTTTACGTTCAGCCATCACCACTTTACAAATTATTGAAATTCTCCAAATACCTGATTGTCTTAGCATTAGATTGGCTAGCGCTTACAGTAGTATGAACTGTACACAGTACAGCATTAGTTATGACAGTAATAAGGTCTACTGCTATAAATCGATTGCAAGGTGTAATGCATATTTTGGAAGCTTATTTGGTACACTACCAAATGAAATTTTTGGCATATTTTGATTTTTATTAGACATAATTTACGCTGATTCTCCCCTTATCTGGAGCAATGGAATAATCTTTATGCCAGAAGTAATCAATGTTTTACATATTGTAAATAAAAAAAACTGAAACCAAACAAAGATCTAGGCAAAATTTGTGTGGAGAATGCATCAAAGTCATCCAGAATGATGCATTGGTACAAAAAAAGACAACAAATCTTGATGATAGAAAATAGTGATGAATAGTGATAAGAGTAGAAATTGTTTCACTTGACAACAGCCAGTATTTCATTTTCAAGGAATCAGTTTATTTAAATTCTGTGTCAGAAAATTTTGAAAGTCATGATTACTTTAATTTGATGGCACAAAACATTGGAGTTTCAGAGTATTAGACTTTATCTTATTCATTTACCTTAGATTGGTATTTCCTCACTTAGATCTGAATGAGAAAGATGGACTTTATCATCTTTTCCATTCTGAACTTCTCTAATATTATCAAACATTCTTGCTAACACATAATCATTGTTTGATTTTTGCACTTGCTTAAAAATAACCAGAATGCTTTGTTTTATATTTGCTAATGACTCTCTTGATTGATGAGAATTACTATGAATTCATGTATTTTTTGTGAATATTTATTTTCATTGTTGGGAGGGGGAATTCCATTTTGTTGATTGGAGAGGGGGTTGCATTATTTCCACAGAATTATTAATGTTTGTTGGATCTTTAAATCTGTGGCTTGTAGCAACCACAAAATCCACAAACATTGGTACCCCATGTAAAATAGTAAATTCAGTGTTTCTTTACACGGATGTAAGTACTAACAAAAATCGTGATGGTGAATGAAAATTGGTTGGAGTTTCTCCCTTTTTATTGTTGGATATTTTGCCTGTTTAATGGGTTTTTTTAACATGTAACATACACAAGTGCTTTCTGACACCTTGTGTAATTTTCCTAATGCCTGCATGTTTAAGCTGGTTGTTGTTTTTGTGGAAAGAAAGAAGAAGAAAAAAAAAGAAAAAAATACCACCCCCAAATTAATCAGAATTTAATCCATAATGAAATATGTTTATAGTCTCAGTTGCAATATTACAGTGACATTCTGAAGAATTATATTTTGTTTAGAGGGCCCAGGAATTTTGTTTCAAAGAGAAAATTTACTGTCAAATAAAGAATGATTCATTTAAGTCAGCTGAATACATTTACAATACATGGTTGTGTATTATGTGCCTCACTACAAACAGCATGTACTCAAACCCACCATTGCATAACACAGGCAAATTAGGGACAGTACTGATATTCAAACCCACCATTGCATAACACAGGCAAATTAGGGCCAGTACTGATATTCAAACCCACCATTGCATAACACAGGCAAATTAGGGCCAGTACTGATATTCAAACCCACCATTGCATAACACAGGCAAATTAGGTCAGTACTGATATTCAAACCCACCATTGCATAACACAGGCAAATTAGGGTCAGTACTGATATTCAAATCCACCATTGCATAACACAGGCAAATTAGGGTCAGTACTGATATTCAAACCCACCATTGCATAACACAGGCAAATTAGTGACAGTACTGATATTCAAACCCACCATTGCATAACACAGGCAAATTAGGGACAGTACTGATATTCAAACCCACCATTGCATAACACAGGCAAATTAGGGACAGTGCTGATATTCAAACCCACCATTGCATAACACAGGCAAATTAGGGCCAGTGCTGATATTCAAACCCACCATTGCATAACACAGGCAAATTAGGGACAGTGCTGATATTCAAACCCACCATTGCATAACACAGGCAAATTAGGGACAGTGCTGATATTCAAACCCACCATTGCATAACACAGGCAAATTAGGGTCAGAACTGATATTCAAACCCACCATTGCATAACACATGCAAATTAGGGTCAGTACTGGTATTCAAACCCACCATTGCATAACACAGGCAAATTAGGGTCAGTACTGATATTCAAACCCACCATTGCATAACACAGGCAAATTAGGGTAAGTACTGATATTCAAACCCACCATTGCATAACACAGACAAATTAGGGTAAGTACTGATATTCAAACCCACCATTGCATAACACAGACAAATTAGGGTAAGTACTGATATTCAAACCCACCATTGCATAACACAGGCAAATTAGGGACAGTACTGATATTTCTATGTATGATTGTAGGCAAAGGGTTTAAACTTGGATTTGCCAGCACTGTTGTATACACTGGTAAATATTGTATTTAAATTATCCAGTCTATGTAGACATGTTATAACCAAAAGCAAAATGCTGCAGCATTCTCTGAAACAAAAGTCAGTCATCATTGGTCTCTGTTAGCAAGAGTAAATGTAAAATGTAAACATACTTCCATAAAAGGAGACCAAAAATTCCAAGATAAGTCATGAATAGAGATGTTTCTGATAGCAGATCCATCCATTTTGATGCAAACAGTAAACAAATTATAGCTAAATATTTTCAGTATTGTTTCATATAATATTATTGGCAAAAATATTTGTAATGCTGGAGATATTGTCTCCCTCACTGGAGTGCTGGAAATTGGACAAAAATAGATTCAAAATGCTGGAGATAAAACATGTATTTCAGTATTCTTATAACAACAATAGTGTTTTTCTCTTCATTATTTTCATGGCATGTTTTCTTAAGGGTATAAAGAGGAAAGATGTTAATATTGATGCATTAGATCATTTGCATTATTACAGTAGCATCTTTCCAACGTGTTTTTGTCTCTGTTTTTAAAAAATATTCAAATAAGTTACATGGGTGAGAGCATTTTAGATGCTTTATATCTTAATGAAATGTGAATTATTGTTGTAACATGGAAAAATATGGCTACAGTTTGTTTTAAAACTTGATGTCTTTATTACAGGGGCAGGAAGTACCAATCAAGATGACTACAGCAGCCATCTTGAGAGAGGGTGCTCTATATCAGAAAAGAGAAGAGAAAGAACTTAAAAGGTTAAAGCCTGTTTTTAGCTCTACTAGTTATAGACTAGAATGGCTTATGTGATGGTTTTTCGACTAGAATGGCTTATGTGATGGTTTTTCGTCTGTTGTCCATCAACTGTCCATCCATTATCACAAGTTTGTTACTTCTCCTAAACTACTTGGAGGATTGCCATGAAGCTGTATACACACATTCATCGAATGGTCTTGTTGGTCTTAATGAAAACGGTGCTGCTCATCAGATATCCAATATGGCCACCAAAGCAGCCATCTTGAAAATCTTGTTATCGCTACTGAATGGATGGTCATATCAACAGGGAATTTTCACTAAAAGACTTCTTATGAGGTCTATTTGGTCCTAATTAAAAATGGTGCCGATCTGATGTCTACTATGGCCACCACAGTGGCCATCTTGAAAATCCTGTTATCGCTACTTCTCCTGAATGGATAGTCATATCAACAATGGGTTTTCACTAAAAGACTTCTTATGATGTCTGGTTGATCCTCAATGAAAATGGTGCCAATCTCACCTCCAATATGGCTGTCATAGCAGCCATCTTGAAAATCTTGTTATCGCTACTCCTCCTGAATGGATGGTCATATCAACATGGAGTTTTCACTAAAAGACTTTTTATGATGTCTGGTCGGTGCTAAATGAAAATGGTGATGATCTGATGTTCAATATGGCTTCCATAGCAGCCATCTTGAAAATCTTGTTATTGCTACTCCTGAACAGAAAGTCATATTGACGTGGGGTTTTACTAGAAGACTGCTTATGATGTCTGATTGGTTTTAAATTAAAATGGTGCCGCTCAGACATCCAAGATGGCCACTACAGGGACCATCTTGAAAATCTTGTTATCACTACTTCTGAATAAATGATCATATCAGCATGGGTTTTTCACATGAAAGACTTCTTATGATTTCTAGATAGTTGTAAATGAAAGTGGTGCCAATCTGACCTTTAATATGGCCACGGCAATGGCCATCTGGAAAATCTTATTATTGCTACTACTCCCAGGTGGCTATTCATATCAACATTGTGCTTTCACCAGAAGACTTCTTATGATGTCTAGTTGGTCCTGAATGGAAATGGTGCATATCTGATATCCACTATATCCACCATGGCAGTCATCTTGAAAATCTTGTTATTGAGACTCCTCCAAAATGGAAAGTCATATCAACACGGGGTTTTCACCAGAAGACTTATTATAATGTCTTGTTGGTCCTAAATTGAAATGATGCTGATCTGACATCCATTGAAATCTTAAAATCGTTATTTGTCTTAAATGGAAAGTCATTTTGACATAAGAGTTTCATCAGAAGAGTTCTTATGGAATCTAGTTGGCCCTAAATGAAAATGGTGCATATTGACCCTAAATATGGCCACCATCTTGAAAATATTGTTCATTCTAATCCTCCCAAATGGATGGTTATATCAACATTAGATTTTCACCAATAGACTTCTTATGGTACCTAGTCCTAAATAAAAATTGTGCCAATCATGCATCTAATATGGCTGTCATGATGGCTGTCATTAAAGACTTTGGTGTTACTACTCCTCCTGAATGGATGGTCTTAATGACATGGTGTTTTCACCAAAAGACTTCTAATGATGTCTGCTTGGTCCTAAATGAAAATGGTGCCAATCTAACAGCCAATATGTCCACCACTGCAGCCAATTTGAAGATCTTGTTATTGCTGAAGAATATCAGAAATGGTTTCAACACTCAGCAGTTAATAGGAAGAAATGGTTTTATCTTCAATTCCTGGAAAATCTATTCACCCAGAAGAATGTCAGTCCCTTCGATGCAATCTTGTTAAACAATAGAATTATTACTTCCTCCACCTCATTTTTTTCACATGATCCTCTGATAAGTAACTTGAAACTTGTAATTTCACTTTTTTTGTGTGATACTTTGGAAGGTTTTGAACATGCATGAGGACACATAATTTTATTGCAAGGCATTGGACATCAAATTGTGGAATAATGTCAGGTTGATTTCTTCTTACAATAAAAGGTGAAGAAATCCCAGAATGTGATGGGACAAAATATTCAGAAGGGTACAAAAATGAATGATTTGAGTGCAGATTAGAATGATTGTATCTTCTTAACAGTCTAGATTAAGGACTGATGGTGACAGATATGAGGACATGGTGTTTCACTTCCGTTTCCCAAGAGAAAAGTGTTAAGTTTTCAGAGAGGCTTATTTAAAGATAGAATTGAGGTATACAGGAAGGATTATCTGAGCTGTTTCATTTTCTATCTAGCTGTAGTAGTGAAGAGACAAGTATTATTTTAATCTCGCATACCCTTGGTACATTTTCTGGGTCTTTGTCTCACAGATAAGCCTCCTACAGTATTTGCTAACTGTAATTTGTTCCAGCGTGTGTCAGGAATTTAGCAGCTAAAATACATTTCAAAGTTTGAAGTGAGTTTTGGTTTTATGGGGTATTTTTAAGTGTAAAATTTAAATTTGGGATTGAAATTTGTTTCTGTATTCGGAGTTGAGGTGTTTCGGTTTACTGTGGGGAAAAATATGATATTAAAGAAGGAAAAATTCGGGACTCCAAAACATTTTCAGTCACAAGGGGATTCCAGTATACTGAGATTTCAGGTTTGAGGAGTTCCACTGTATAATCAAATATATTGAGAATGATTATATTATCAAATGTATAATCAAATATATAATATAATGATTATATTATCAAATGTATTGTGAATGATTATATTATCAAATGTATTGAGAATGATTATATTATCAAATGTATTGAGAATGATTATATTATCAAATGTATTGTGAATGATTATATTATCAAATGTATTGAGAATGATTATATTATCAAATGTATTGGGAATGATTATATTATCAAATGTATTGGGAATGATTATATTATCAAATGTATTGAGAATTATTATATTATCAAATGTATTGAGAATTATTATATTATCAAATGTATTGAGAATGGTTATATTATCAAATGTATTGAGAGTGATTATATTATCAAATGTATTGAGAATTATTATATTATCAAATGTATTGAGAATTATTATATTATCAAATGTATTGAGAGTGATTATATTATTAAATGTATTGAGAATTATTATATTATCAAATGTATTGAGAGTGATTATATCATCAAATGTATTGAGCATTATTATATTATCAAATGTATTGAGAGTGATTATATTATCAAATGTATTGAGAATTATTATATTATCAAATGTATTGAGAGTGATTATATTATCAAATGTATTGAGAATTATTATATTATCAAATGTATTGAGAGTGATTATATTATCAAATGTATTGAGAAATATTATATTATCAAATGTATTGAGAATTATTATATTATCAAATGTATTGAGAGTGATTATATTATCAAATGTATTGAGAAATATTATATTATCAAATGTATTGAGAATGATTATATTATCAAATGTATTGAGAGTGATCATATTATCAAATGTATTGAGAATTATTATATTATCAAATGTATTGAGAGTGATTATATTATCAAATGTATTGAGAAATATTATATTATCAAATGTATTGAGAAATATTATATTATCAAATGTATTGAGAATTATTATATTATCAAATAAAGATCTTATTTGTTTAGTATCTGTGTATACATGTATAAGCATCCTACTGTATTAATTCATGTGTAGTGATAACCGCTTGATTTGCTATTCAATTCAGACTTGAGACTCTAGAAGCAGGGGCAAAAGATGCATCAGAATTTCTAAAATGGCAAACAGGGATGAGACAGCAAGACCTGGAGGCAGAGTGCGCAGAGGTTGAAAGACGGCGGCTTGCAGGCAAACTCAGCCATGAGGAGGCCATCTTGGCACACCAGAATCTTATGAAGGAAAACCGTCAGAAGGTGCAGGAAGTAAGAGAGGAGGTAATTGTTACTTACTGTATTCTGCTTATAATAGTTCAATGAACATTTGGTTTGGTATTTTACAGCACAGCAACACATAGAGGTTATTTAATACCAAGACAATTAAGCAAAGTGTCTTGCCCAGGGACACATCATGGTAGCTGACCCAGACTGATCTGATTGTAGGATTTAAACATGCACCCTTTCTGTCAGAGTCTGGCATGGTAACCATGCTAGTCACCATGGCTACCATATACTATGGATTCACATTTATTTGCAGAGCATCAATATTATGGATTTCATGTTTACTTCAAAGCACAAATATCAAGTCCAAGCAGCATAACATGAACCAGCTGTGAAGAAAATATGATCACATTTTCATCACAAGCAATTTCCTCAAACTACTGTTGTTTTTTTTATACTGTTTCTAAAATGTAATGTTTTGCAAAACTCCAAGAAATGATACCCACAAAAATGACTGACTCCACGGAATCTGAAGTTCTCATCATCACATCTTTGTAGTGCTTTTATGCCTTCAAAATGTGGGTGTCATCTAGTGATTGGATCGTCTGTGGGTCAATCTGTGGCAGAGATGCAAACCAGTGTGATTTAGGGGGAATCATTCCTGTTGGTAACCTCAGATTACACCATTATGATCACTTAAGTCAGAATCCAATTTTCCAGTCATATATAATTTTATGTAGTCAAACTGCAACTTGAGCATTGGTATAACTAGATCACTGAGAGGCTTGTAATGCTTGTAATGTCTGAATGTAATTCTTTAGAAAGAGTATGTAAGTGCATGTATCACAGAAGCAAATGAATATTAACCAATCAGAAATTGCTGCAGAAATTACAAACAGAATACTAAATGCATCAACAATGGATGAATACTGTGCCTTTGTTGACTTTTCTTAATGGACTTCAGCATGACACATGACAGAAAAGATGACTTTAGGAAGCATGTTCCATCAAAACACACTTTGAATTAGTAAGATTTAATGCTAAACATAAATTGTTGGATACAGATTTAAAGTATTCCAATTTTTATATTCAGATTCCTTTATTTTTCTTCAAATTAGTATTCCTACTTCACAATGGTACAGTTGGTTTGGTTAAAGTTTTTTTTTCAGCATGTAAATGTTAATCCAGTAATCGTCATCGGATTCAGCATGATGACAATATCTGCAAACAAATATAGAATGGATACATCATATAGATTTTAGATTATTCCACTGTCCATGTAAATCTGTTTTCAATTCAATGCAATACAGAGCAGCATATTTACCATGATAGCTGTATCCTCAGCATTACTGCATTTTAATCAATTATTGTTTGTCAGATATAAATAGCAACATGATTTGCAAAGGTCAGTGGAAGAAACCAATGGAATTTTCTGTGAGCTCTAACCGTGGCCTTGGCACTTAGCCAGGCAGGTGTCTTCTGTACACTTGGTAAAGAATGACTCATTGTTAATATAAACATAATGATAATGCAATAATTGAAAAAAAAAAAAGTGCCAATATCATGATACAACTTTAGGATCATGATAACATCATCAAACTCCCTCACCTGTTTCACTTCATATTTGGAGACTAATATGACCATAATTTTCTCTGTGTACCACTCATACCCCTCAGTTATGCACCTTCGATGGGTCCATGGTGTCAAGGAGTAAGACATTATTTGTTAAAAAAATGTCATCACTCATATTTCAGTAATCCCTTTGGTCTGTTCCAGCAAAACATGCTTGGGATCCAGGGAGGGCACTTTCAGTGTGGAGTAGTCAACCATAGATGCAATTTATAATTTTGAATTATTTTCATATGAACTCTGCGTAATCAAGAGTACCCTGTTATATATTTTTTAAAATACCTTCCCTGGGTACCATGTATGTTTAAATGGAACAGCCCTTACCAAATTCCCTTCATCATACCAGTTTGCCAGAAGTTTTTCTCATGCATTTAAGCTATTATCACATTTGTAAAATCCTAAAATTTATCAGCTAAAAGCAGCAGATTTTTGAAGCTTTTCAAAACTGCTGTAAATAATTTTCATTTATATAATTTATGTTTCATAAGTAAATTGGGTTGGAATCAGTTTGAATATAGATTTTTGCTATAGATGCTTGAATTCATATATTTTTTACTCTTTATTTACAGACCAAGAAAATGATGCATGATTACCTTGAGAAAAAATTTAAAGAGGAACAGGAAATGAAGTGAGTATGTTACATGGAAAATTTACTATGTAAATATGTACAATTGAACCATAATATATGACCCATGGTTTAAACACTTTCAATGATATTGACAGGGGAGAAATTGAAGATCAGGACCCATATTCAGACAATTTTTTCCAATAAAACAGTTGGATTTTTAGTTAGAATTCAGTTGTTGTGAATCTTTGTTCCACCACTGTCCATGCTTTCAAAATTTGACTGATCATTTTATAGGTATTAGGGAGGCATGGGTTACAAATGTCATGTAGTTACCATAAGTGGTTTTGGAGATATTTGATCTCAAACTTTTAGTAAATTCTCAGTCTCAGTCACAAGTTTTATGAATTCAAGGCCAGTAATCTTTTTCCTCGTAGAAAAAAAATAGTCTATCCATCAACAAATACTTGTGACTACTCTGGAGGCCATATTTCTGAACTGATTTTGAGCAAACTTTTAACACGGACTTATATCATCAAAATCTCAGATTAGTTCAATAGTGGACAAGAACCATACATATTATTGAGATGACCTTACATTTGATTTTCTGAGTTTGTTACTACTCTGGAGGCCATATTTCTGATCTGATTTTGATCAAACTTTGATGAATATGAGCTAATATCATCAAGATCTCAGATGAATTTTTGATAGTGAGTGAGATCCATGGATATTAATGATGTGATTTTGCATCTGATTGGCTTAGTTTGTTACCACTCTGGAGGCAATATTTCTGATCAGATTTTGATCAAACTTTGAACATGGGCTTATATAATCAAAATCTCAGATGAGTTCGATAATGGACAAGAACCACGCATATTATTGAGGTGATCTTACATTTGATTTTCTGAGTTTGTTACCACTCTAGAGGCCATATTTCTGATAAGATTTTGATCAAACTTGGTAAATAAGCATATAACATCAAGATCTCACAGCAATTTGATAATAAGTGAGATCCACACATATCAATTAGGTGATATGGCATATAATTGGCTGAACTTGTTTCCACTGTGGAGACTGGATTTGTGATCCAACTTTGATCAAACTTGGTTAATAGGCTTAATTCATTACGATCTTGGGTGTCAGACAATTACAAGCAAAATCCACTCATATTAATGAGATGATGTATGCATCTGTTTGGCTGGCTTGTCAATACCTTCGTGACTCTATTTTAGATCAGACTTTGATCAAACTGGGTAAATAAGCTTATATCATCAAGATGTCCACTGAGTTTTATTATGAGCAAGATCTGTGCATAATAATTATATGTTTATGCATCTGATTGGCAGTGGTTTTTTTACCACTTTAGAGAGTGTATTTTGAATAGAATATTTATCAAACTTGGTAAATAGGCTTATATTATCAAGGTTATGGAGGAGTATAATTATGAGTGATATCCATGGATATAAATAAGGTGCTCTTATATTTGATTTGTTGAGCTTGTCAACACTCAAGCAGTACAATTTCTGATCAGATTTTGATAAACATGTTAAATAGTCTTATGTCATTAAGATGTTAAATGAGTTTGATTATGAGCAAGATCTACACCAATATGATTAAAACCAAGATCTACTGATAAGTAGACCTGATTGGATCTGATACAAGGTCATGTTCTGTTTACCATTAAATTCACCAATCAAATTACTGCTGTCATATTTCTGAAAGTGAGAAACATCATTCAGAAGATATTGTTGCTGACAAGTACTCTAACACAAAATAAAATACTTTATCTGGCAGGCTGCTAAAAAAGAAAGTGGACCAGGGATTTTAAAGGTTGCCAAAAACAAAAACTTTTATCAGTGTCGATCAAATGTCCACAATGTCAGAGGTCTCAAGTTTTATTTAGATTAGATCTATGCATATTTATGAGGTAATCTTGTATCTTATTGGCTGAGCTTTTTACCACTGTGGAGGCAGAATCTGTTTTGATTGGATTTTGCTCCAACTTGGTAAAAAAGCTTATGTCATAGTCTCAGATAGGTTCTTTAATGAGTGAGATCTGTGCCTATTAATGAGATGATCTTGCATACAATTGCTGAGTTTGTTACCTCTCTATCGACTATGTTTCATATCTGATTTAGATAAAACTTGGTATACAGGTTTATATCATCAAGATCTTGAATGAGTCAGTATGAGCAAGATCTGTGGATATTATTTGTGCCTTTATCTTTGGAAATAAATTTTATCAGACTATAGTAAAATAGGTAAAAATCAACATGATATAAATGTTGGGAGTTTCCACAGGGTTGTGTTCTTACAGGAACATAAGCCTGCTTAGTGAAATGGTCAGTTGTTATGCTATGTAATTCAGGTGAGCAATATTAGACCCACTTGGGCCTCTTGTTGAAAATTCTACCTGAGCTCTTTTAAAGAAACAAAAAATCAGTATATGTTCCTATTATGAATGTTCTAGCTCTTAGATTGTTTTTTAGAGATCAAGCTAAGAGGAAGTCGTTCCAACTGAAACACTTAAAATTTCAAGTTTTAAGTCACTGTAGTATATGAAGATACAAATTACAGGCAAAAGAAAAATACAGATTCTGAAGAGTTATTTATGTACCGTATATACTCGATAATAAGTCGACTCGACTCTAAGTCGACCCCCCCCCCCCCTTTTTAGGGCTGCAAAAAGTGATTTTCTCTATGACCCTCCTATAAGTCGGGGTGTATTTTGCAAGTCAGATCCATCTGAAGGGGTGATTTCTTAGTGAGTCAGAAACGCACTTTGGAAATATAAACAAGCCAAACTGGATAGATAGATAAGAAAAATAAAGACAAAACCAGTGTAAAATACAATTATATTATTGAGTGAAATATGTCACAAATAAATTGACAACTTACAATTTGTCCATCTTTGTGTAATAAAGTCCATTGAAATCCATAATGCTTGACATGTTAAATCCATTTATATGATGAATCCACGAATTCAATTATAGGTCACATACTGGTATAAAAATAGAAGTTCAGAATGATCCGATTCACAATATCCCGTAATATGTTAATTCCACACGTCATACAAATAAACAATGAAAGTTAAGTCCACTTTTTTGTGATTCACGGTATCCTATAAATGTCACTATCTAATGTCATCTGGTACAAAGTCCAAGAATTAATCCTCATTGCCTGATAAAGTTCTGAAATCCTACATCGTTGTCTAGTCATTGTAAATCGTCGTCGTCTAGTCATCGTAAATCTCGTCCGACTCCGATTCTCGGCTTTACTGTCATGTGCAGGTGCTTATGCAAAGACTGAGCTTGGGCTCTGTGAGTAACACTATGATCATAAAGTCAGAAATCTATTAAAGGCTGCAATGAACACATGTCAATTGTGCAGCAAGATAACACAGGGAGTTCAAATAGCCACCCTCTGTTACTTGGCACTGAACATGGATCAAACTCGCAGCTTGATCAAAGGGTTGTCACGTGGGAAAACAAAGAGTGTGGTGCCTTTACAAGCTAAGGGATTAAGGTCAAAATATATGCACAGGAAGTTGTAGAACTCTACTTGGCACTGAACAAGTATAGATTGGCGGCTCGATCAAAAGGATTGTCAACTTGAAAACAAAGCGAGTCCCTTTACAAGCCAAAGGCTTATCTGCCCACGTGCACTGGCAGATAACTTGGGAAATATCATTTGGGAATTAAATCTGACTTGTGGAAAAGGAAAATACAAATTAAATCAAAACTTTTATTGCATCAAGCACAGTCTTTATACAGCAAAACACAAATATTAATACAAATACAGGTTGTTCGGACTTGCACGAAAATGGAGGCAATATACTTACTAGTAAACACCCACAGTAAACATTTTTGACAGACACTTCATTTTGCGGTAGGTAGTATTTAATGTACCAGTAATATTTTCAAATGAATAAAATCCAAATAACTGTAGATACATGTATTGTGTAATGAATACCGTCATGAAACGGATAAACACAGTGCATACCATATATGCATTACTGCATAGGAATAGTGGCATGAAAACGTAAAAATATATGAATTGACAGTATTTTTATGTACTGCAAACATCTAGAGTTTCCAACATTACCTCAAGATTTTTTAATTTTTTTAATGTCGCGGTTATAAGACGACCCCTACTCTGCAGTCGAATTCTAAGTAAAAAACGTTGACTTATAAGCGAGTATATACAGTACTTGTGTTGAATCCATGGTCTCTTAAATAAAAATTTAGCATTTTTATATTAATTGTCACTTTTTAGCTTTTGAACTTTTCATGTTAGATATTTATTACACTGATCGATTGATATCCAGACTTATCTAACTTTGAAGTATAAAAGAATGAAGTCTCTAATCTTTTTTCCATTTTGTTACTACCCACAAATCATCAAGTTGAATTGTTTTGACTAGGAAAATAACACTTCCCTGGAAGATGCTGTAAACATATTTTAAGGAATTTTTTTCTGGTTCACTGATTGTAGGTTGCACATTTTTTCTTTTTTAATTAAAACTAGAGGTTTTATATGTTTTAAATGTATTCATTTTTTTATATTTTTTTATTAGCCTATTTTTTTGATAATATTCATAATTTTCTCTCAGGCGCTTAGTAGAGGACACAATGCAGGGTCATAGAAATGCAAAAGAAGCTCAAAAGAAACTACAGGAATACAAACAGAAGTTAGGTAAGTATTACTAATTATCAGAATTAGTAAGGTTTACATTATAATGTGAATTACTTTTTATTGTCTTGCAAAAAATGACATTTTTGTTGGTACTGTAAATTTTGACTATGCCTCTGATGGGATATGACTTCATATAGATGAATCATTGATTGTGGTTTGAAGCAGTGAGTATTTGCTATGAAGCATATTAAATAATCTCAATTTTTTTTGAACATGTGGCAAGAAAGAAAATGCTTACATACCCACATCTTGTGGAGTCTTGGATAATCAGATCTAGATCTTTATTTTGAGCAATTTTTGTTTTACACTTTCTTGCACATGGATCTCTTTTGTATAAATTAATAACCCTGTCACCCACTTTTCAGGTCAATTTGTTTTTCTTTTTGTTCTTGATAAAGAGAGATATATTCCATTCCTTCCTTTTGAAATTTTTCTTTCAAAAGGAGATTACTTCTGAAAGATTATTTTGACAGTCAGCAATCCTTCATTAAAGAAAGAAATCTATGACATTTTGTGAATCCAAATGTTTCAGGTCATATAACCTTATTTAATATAATAACCTCCCAAAATAAGCTCTTTTTTTATACCCTTTACACCTTAATAAAGACGAGTAATGCACATTTTTATATAGTTGCCATGTTATGATGTTGTTCATCTGGTTTGTCTGTTACCAATTTTGTTTTTGCTCAATAACTCAAGATGTTCACCATCTGCAGTTACCAAACTTTGTGGATGGCTTGCATTTGGAGTAAGGAAGAATCGAATTTGGGGTTATAAGCTCAGAGGTCAGGTTCACTGTGACTGAAAAAAGAAAAATGGTTTCTGAACAAAAATGTTAGTTATCTACATAGAGAACTATTAAACAGTGGGTAGGTGTATAATGTGCCATTCACAGTACTCTTTTCGTTAAAAATCATTTTTGCTCTCACGGCTGTTTCAGAAATACAGGTGGGGGGAGAGGTGTCAGAAGGCACTTTTTCATAGATTCCACCACCCCTCAAATTTAATTTGATTGGTGTACACAGAACACTTAAATTTGTCTAGATTTCCTGCTATCACCCATATTTAATTAAAAATGAATGCTTTCCAAAAAACTCTCCTTACCCCCTACCCACATCTTCTTTTTATTTTGTTTATGTCTTCAACATATTTATGGAGGAGACATAGAGTTAACCTTATCCATCCAGGTCAAGTTCAATTTTCACCATTTTCTGCCAGTTGGTTTCGAACTTTGCCTTCCATTTCATTTCTGCTCAAACACTGTTGAAGGACTTCATGGATTTAAATAAAATTTAGATATGAGGCTTTACGTTAGAAAAGATCTTGGTCAAGTTTGATTTTAACCATTTTCTGGCAAAGTCTTAAATTAAAGTCCCAGTTTGACTTAAATTTTGCCGTTTCATTTCATTTCCCCTCAACAACTTTTGAAGGACTTAATGGATTGGAATTATGTTTGGCCTGAGGTTTTCCATAAATAATACCTTGGTCAGGTTTGATTTTCATCATTTACCAGCAAAAGTTTACAGAGTTCTGGCCCAAGTTGACTTAGAACTTTGCCCTTCAACTTCCACTAAATAACTTCTGAAGGACATCATGAATTGAAAGCAAATGTAGCATTAGACTTTATGTTAAAAAGGCCTAATTCAAGTTTGGTTTTGACTGGTATTTTCTGGCAAAGTTTTATATGGTGATGGACCCAGTTTCACTTGGAACTTTGCCCTTTAATTGCAGCATATCGGCAAGGACATCCTTGTCATATGGACACATTTCTAGGTTTTGTTTCAGGAACATCCCTTGACATAAATTAGTAGTAAATGAATGGAACATTTATTACAAACATCTTTTTTTTTGACTTGCAGAAAGCTTATGATACCACATGGAAGTACAGCATAATTAATGATCTATTCAACCTAGGTCTAAGGATCTGCCTGCCTAACTTTATCTTTAAAGATAAAAACTTCAGAGATAAGGCAGGCAGCACCCTTTCTGAAAGCGAGTTTACATCAGGGCAGCATATTGTCAGTCACCCAATTCAATATCAAAATTAACAGCAAAGTGAAATGTTCTAATCCAGGAACTGACTGCTCATTGTATGTTGACGACTTTTTGATCTGCTATAGATCAAAGCGTATGCATACTATTGAATGTCAACAACAGATACGCTTAAACAGAGTTCAAAAATGGGCAGAAGAAAATATATTACAATTTTCAAAATCAAAAACTGTTTGTATGCACTTCTGTTGATTATATCATATCCATGATAATCCAAAGCTCTGTCTCGATGATTGTCCTGTTTTGGAGGAGACAAAAATTGCAGGGTTTATTTTCAATTGTAAACTTACTTTTCTTCAACATATTAGATACCTCAGGGATAAATGTCATAAAAGCCCTGGATTTAATAAGAGTCATGGCAAACACAGATTGGTGAGCAGATCAGAAGGTCTTGCTCCAGCTTATATGGGTCATTAGTAAGATTGAAACTTGACTATGGCTCGATCGTGTAAATCTTACCTGCAGATGCTTGATCCGATACACAATCAGGGACTCAGACTTTGGGGCATGTAGAACTTCCCATCAGAAAGCCTCTATGTTGAGGCAAATGAACTATCACTTTATCTCAGATGAATGAAATTGACTTTTCAGTATGCTACCAGTCTATCTTCTAATCCATCTAACCCTGCAGGCGATGTAGTCTTTAGGTCCAAATACCAAACCTTGTATTCTCAGAAACCAAAAATCATTCCACCTTTTGGCATACGAATTTGTTCTTACTTAGAAATGGCAAAATTCAATGTTGGAAATACTGTGAAATTCTGAATTCCCAAATCACCACAGTGGTTATCAGAACCTCCCAAAATAATATTTGACCTTTGCAAATTCAAAAAGTCCACAACAAATTCTCTCCTTTTTCAGACTAAATTTAATTAAATCAGAGCCTCCTATCATAGCCATATGTCCCTGTATACAGACAGTTTGAAAGATGGAGATAAAGTTGGAGCTGTCATGGCAACACCCCATGGGACCATCTCAAGCTGGTTACTGGATAAAACTTCAATTTTTACTGCAGAAATTACAGCCATACTCAAAGCTTTGAACTGTTTTGTAACCTCTCAAAAAACAAATTTCATCATCTTTTCAGATTCCCTTTCCATCCTTAAAGCCTTGCAGAATCTTAAATCTAACAACCCATTAATATCCCAGATATTACATAAATATGTTCTCATTCAGTCTGGGAAAAGTATCTTGTATTGTTGGCTACCTAGTCACATTGGTATGAAGGGTAACGAAAGTGCAGATAAAACAGCCAAAGCTCCCCTGCAAGTTACCCATTTCTGAATGGAAGATTCCATTTACCTAATTCAAATATTATATAAATCAGCATGCTTGTCATACTTGGCAAAATATGTGGAATGAAACTTAAGAACATCAAATCCACTATTGGAGAGTGGCATCCCTCGTATAGAACAAATCGGAGAGATGAGGTGGTATTGTGCCGATCACATAAAGGATACACATAACTGACTCATGCATACCGCCTGAAGGGTGAACCTTGACCAGAATGCGTACCATGTCAGTGTCCACTGAAAATGGAACACATTGGAGATGTAAGGTGGTATTGTACTGATTGCATATCGGATACATATACCTGACTTGTGCATACTGCTTGTAGGGTGAACCTCAACCAGAATCCATACCATGTGAGTGTCCACTGACAGTGCAACACATTCTTTTCAAGTGTGTTGATTTCCACCCAGTGAGACAAATATTTTGATGTGAACTGCTTGAAGAAACTGTATGAGGAAGAACCACCGGAGAAAATCTTGGACTTTTTAAAGGAATGCAGTTTATGCAACAAATTTTAATCATGCATTAAGGATTGTACATGTGTCACCTTTATCTGTTATTTTACATATGTTTGACAGAATTTAACATCTTTCCTTTTTGTATTTTATCTTGTTGTACTTAATGTTTAGATTTATTTGGAAGGGTTTATCTTCCAAAATTTTTATGCAATTCATTTTTACATCTTTTTAACTTTACCTTTAGTTAGCACTACATAGCCACTGTTGTGCTGAGGTGCCGTAAAATGACTACATACATACAAATATTGGGCTTTTACATTTGTGGTTTGTAGCAACAACTAAATAAAAGATATTGGCACTCCCATGAATAAAATTGTACAGTATTTTAAACATCAGAACAGATGGAGAGGACTGTTTTGGTTTAAAACTCCACTCAGGGCACCTACAAATTTGACCCTAAAGAAATCATTAAAAGAATGTCTAGAACCAATTGAACAGTTCAAAGACATTTAAATTTTTTTTTTTTTTCTCATTTTTCAACCAATGTCTGATTTTGCAAAGCTTTTTGCAATATTCACTTTTCTTTAAGTTTTGATTTTTCATTTTCAGTACAAGAAGTCACAGAAGAAAGTAGAGAACTCATGAGAATGGCAATTGAGGAGGTAAATAAATCGGGACTTACTACATGACAGAACATATCTAGATCATATATACCATCTATGCTCACTTATAAGTTGGGTCCAACAGCAAACAACATAGACCCTGAGCTGCCATTGTAAAATGTGCTTGCATATCATGGTCTTTACTGTTTGTTCTGCTGATTACCGTCTATACTCATGTATAAGCCCATACCAACTGCAAACTGCATAGACCCAGTTCTGCCATCGCATAATGCACCAGCAGATCTGGGTCTATGCAGTTTGTAGGGACTTATCAGTAGAACAAACAACATAGACCCTGATCTGCCAGCACATTATGCAACAACATATCAGAATCTATGTTGTTTGCATTTGGACTCGGATTATACATGGTACTTGTAACAAACTGCATACACCCAGATCTGCTGGTGCATTATGTGATGGCAGATCAGGGTCTATGCAGTTTGCAGTTGGACCATACTTAAAGCAAGTATATACAGGATACAGAAATATTTGTATGATCAGAGGTCATTGTATTTGTCTTGAAGATGGATTTGCCCAAATGATCAACATCTAACTTTACAATATAGTATTTCATCTACTTATGATCACATTTACACAAATTATTTCTGATGGTGTGTACTCATCATTGTTACTTAGGCTGCAATTTAGCTTCGAAAATGACTTTTAAATCAGCTTATCGTCAATTTAGTAATAAATTTCTTCAACGGTTTTTGTTGTTGTTGTTATGGATTTTGAAACTTGAATTATCGGTAAGTAGGCTTCAACAAAAATTCCACATCTATGCAGGTTCAAATCCACAACTGCTCATGTCAGAGTTTGCTGTTTTAAGACTGACATTCCAGGCCACTAGACCACTGACTTGTATACTGTACTGGTAAGACATTTTGTGCTCTTATTGTGGCGAAAGGTGCAGCACACTACGTGCATTTTGTACATGTTAAATACAGAATAATCATACTGCTTTCACATTTATGAAGTAATTATGGCTGCAGCATTGATATCAAGATATTGGAGATATTGGCCATACAGCCTTTGATATTTTCAAATACTGTGTTTTCTGTATCAATAATTAGGCTGTATATGTGAGAATTTCTCCAAGAATAACCATATTTTTATTTTCTACAGGCAGAGGCCGAAATGAGGAAGAAGATGGAGTTGATTCACCAGATCCGAGCCATGGAGGCTGTTCCCGTTATTCGACAGAAATTCATAGACTTTACAGAAACATCTGGGGCAGGCCTTCTCAGTGAGATGTCAATAGCAGAGGTGAGAATCTGACAGTAGCTTTCAATGAAAATATGTAAATGCGCTCATATCTTTGCCTTTAGAACACATTTATTGAGAATATCTATTACAAATTTGTTAGGACTGATAATTTGTGATTTTGTGGCTTAGTCTCATGTATAAGCTAACTATCATATCAATTTAATCTTTAATAACATTTAACAATTTGGCACAATATCATGGGGACCTTCTTAAACTTTTGAAATAAAACTATGATTACTTTTAAAATAACTACCATATATACTCACGTGTTAGTTCCAGCTGCAAACAACATAGACCCAGATCTGCTGTCACATAATATGCTAGCAGATTTGGGTCTATGTTGTTTGTTCTGCTGATTAGTCCTAACAAACTGCATAGCCTCAGATCTGCCACCGCATTATGTCATGGCAGATCTGGGTCTGGGTTTGCAGTTGGATACGTCTTATAAGCGAGTATATACTGCAAATTGTTCCTGTGCTCTCTGATTAGGAAAAATGTTGTCATTTGAAATATATATACATTAAATTGCATTGCATGATAATTATGTCTAAAGTTGTTACTTGAAGTTAATAGAGAAATCAAACATTCTGTAATCTATAATGTTTTTTCACTCTATATGTGCATTTTTTTTTCAACAGCTGAGGGAAAGGTTGGCACTGATGAAAACAGCAGAAAAAGAGGGAGAGGAAAATAAAAGGGATGAAATTCTGGCATCAAAAGAGGTATGTGCAAGGGCAGGTAGAAATTTTGTTAGGAATCACAGTATTAATGTAAATTGAATATTTTCAAGTCAAAGTCTCCATAAATCTAGTCATTTCAGCATATTTGTGACAAAAGTTTTTCAAATATGTTCTTTGCCATATGTATAATGTATTTATAATATTGTATGGTAAACTTTCAGTTATAACATGTTTTTGTGAATTTAATGTCCTTACAAATAGTTTATTGTTATTCAAATTTGCTACAAATCAACATTTGCCAAATTCTCTTATTTCAGTACTTATGAGATGCAAATCTGCTCTTGGTTTATCTCAAGCGCATGCACTAGACTACAGTAATCTATATATGGTCATGAATTGGTGTCGGGAACAAAATTTGCCATTTGGCAAAATTCTGATTTTAACACTCTGCAATTAAAATCAGATTTTGGCAAATGGAGAAATAAAATATTCTGATGCCCATAAATAGATTAATGCCGAGTGTTTTTAGTCCATACTGACGAAAAGAAAAGATATTATTGAATTCAACCTCTTTCTCTTCCACTCGTGTTTCAAACTTATTGATTGTTTATGTTTAAATGATTCAGTTAACGGATCAATTTATTAATAGTCTAACCAAATTATTTATAACATTTAAAATGAAAATAAATTGGAGTTTACCTTTAACAAGGCTCATTTTGGCACTATTTCTCTTTGTTAATGATTCAGTTAATGGATCAGTTTGTTAATAGTCTATAGAGGATATTTTCTTTCCTATATTAATATCAGATATATTTCATCATGTGGTACCAACAAATGTGATAGTTTAACGAGTGCTGAAGCCACGAGTTAAAATGACATTTTTGGTACCACAAGATGAAATATATCTAGTATTGTTAAAGAAAAAGAAATTTCATTATATACCAAACTTCCTTCTGAATTGAAGCATTGAAGATTAAATTCACTCTTCAGCAAACCACCCCCACCACCCTTTTCTTAAGTTAACCTGAATTTTGATCGTATTTATTAGCTGATCATAAAAAATATCAGCAATTTGAGAGAACAGTAGGATTGGGATGACCTACTCTGTTGTAATAAATAAAATTTTTGACATATTCGAAACTGTTTTACCATATCGGACCACAAAATCAAGTTCACTTGCGCAATGCAACACACCGGAGTTATTACATTGTTGTCAATGTTGTTAAAGGGACATAACTTCCTAAAGAAGCAAACGGTGGCGAGTCAGATATCTTCAGCAAAAATATAATTTCCACGCCTGAACGGACATCTGTTTATTGCTCAAGCTCACAAAATGCTAATTTTTCTTGCTCTAAGTATAACTTCTATAGGCATACACAATCAGTTGTTGCATGGCATCATGAGAAATCTTGTACTTGAACATGTGAAAATATAAGGATATATTTTTCACATGTGAATATATAGGAATGAAAAAAAATGTGAGAAATATTTCACTAATAAGTTTCTGTATTTCACACTTACGTATATAATAAACCAAATTATATATAACAGTTAAAATGAAAATTAATTGGAGTTTACCTTTAACAAGGTTCATTTTGGCACTGTTTCTCTTTGCAGGCCAAAGACCAATACCTACTGGAAACACTGGAGATGATTTCTAAACACAGACTTGAAAAGACAAAGGCAGCCGCTCTCAGGTTGGTGAAATTAATGTGGAACAATTAATTAATTAATTATGATTTACTGCAGATGATGATAGAAAATGTTTGAATTTCACATACTATTGGTTACGCTCTAAATTTTTTGCATACTTCTGAAACTGGAACTGGTATAAGGTGAAGTTGTGTGCATTTGCAAGAAACACAGTGGATAGAATATTGACATTCCTACATGCTACATTCATGTATTGTGAGTGAAATTTCTTTATTTGCGGTATTAGGTAAACAACGCACTGCCTAAAGCAGATGGCTGATTGAAATTGCTGCTGCCATGTTCTTAAGAAATGAACTTGAATAGTCCAAAGTACACTAACTTTAGCAGATATTAAAATAGGGAAAATGAATTTTTTGCCAGAGTAGACAATACTAACTTCTTAAAGTGCAATAAATGAATTATAAAATATAAAAAAACTTACAAAAAGTTATTGGCTAGTTTTTGTCTCCAATTTACCTCTGAAGTCCATGAAGTGAAAATGACCAAGCGGAGCTAGCAGTCTTTTGAGAAGTGCACATCTGAAGTAAGGCCAAGCTGTATACTACACAAACCAAATTACACCCAACAATCATACACCAAAATAAAGGGAATTAAAAGTTATTTTAACAATACCTAAAATATAAAAGGTCTTTTTTAAATAACCTGGATAACCAGTGAGAAAAACCTGGTAATTTTTTTCTTTAAAAATTACTCGGTCGACATGCGGGTATGTCTGCTATGCATGAATGCTTATACCACCGAATTTGTAACCTGTGGATCCGGGTTAGAATCTCCATCGAGTATGAAAATTCTCTAACCTGTATGATAATATTATATATATATATATATATATATATATATATATATATATATATATATATATATATATATATATATATATATATATATATATATATATATATTCTGAAACCTGTCAACAGCGGCCACCCATGGGAAATGGCAAAACTGGCCTTTTTGTACACAGGTGACCTTTGTACACAGGTTCACCTTTCAAAATTCGTTTTTGAACAAATACCATGCACCAAATATCATTATCATTATTATTATTGTTATTATTATTATTATTATTATTATTATTATTATGATTATTACAATATCAAGCTTGTTTTATGCACACTATTCAACAAAATCATAAAATATGCGTATATGTTCTCTCCCAAATTTATGTTCCACACAACATCCTATAAATTAAATATTCACTGATTTAAAATAATCACTGATCTTAGTTTGCTTTGTGCACCATGATAATAACAATAATTTAACTACTGATTGACAGCTTACATATGACTGTAAAACAGAGGAATGACTCTTTAGTCACCCATATTGTGTAAGTTTCACTTGAAAACAGCTGTTCATGCTTTAAAAATTATATCTGGATAAGCCAATTGCGATGAAAAGACAGTCGGCTTATGTGAAAAACCTGTGATGAATAGAAAATTTTAAAAAAGCCATATATGGCTGTTTTTTGTGATTTATGAACCAAAACTTCCCTTGCCTTTCCAGACAAGTTTTAAATATTGAATGACCCCTGATATTAATGAAAAGGGGTGTAACTCATATCTCTTCTCAAAGACAAACTTTTTTCTTCAGAGACAGCTTTCATTTTCACAGGCAAATAGATGAAGATATTGAACTATACCTGTCACACTGGCACAAAAGGCGACTTCCATTTCTGCTGTGATAACACAAATACTTTTCCCAACATCCAGCAAGAATAATGATGAGGCTGATGATTAATAATAATAATAATAATGACAATAATATTTGTTGATAGACTCGAAGCTAGAAAGAAGGGAGAGCCCAAGAAGATGGAGATCCAAAATGAGAAGTTAACAGAACTTCAGAAAAAGTATGAGGAGAGGAAGAAGCAGAGATTGAAAGAACAAGAAGTTAAGATTGTGGCTGATCCAAAGTCAGTACAGAGAACACAAAGCCTTATTAATCAGAAGGTAAAATCCTAATGCAGAAATCACAACTTTAATCATGTTATCTATACAAAAAAAATAATAAAAATAATCTTGGATTAATATAAATTTAGAAGTGTAACATTTGCACAAATTTAGTAGAACACTAAATTCATGAATTTTTTTAATGGTACAAAGTATGATTCATTGCAGTATAAAGTCAGTTGATCTTTAATATAGTAACATTTTAAGGTGCAAATATGTCATATTCTTTAAATTTGCACAAATTTAATGGTGATCGAATCATCTGATTAACAGTATTTTCAGTTTATTTGTAGGAACAATTCTGAGGTCTATTTCCAAAACTATAATTTTTAAGGTTGTATTAAGTAAATCTGCGAACAGCCATAAAGCAGTCTGGTGCAAAATTAATTCCTGTATCAATATATGATATGCAGACATGAGAATGGTTCAGATATTCTGAGGTTTGGATAATCCAGTTTATATAGGCAGTGAAACCTGTCTGTAATGAACACTAAAAGGAACATGTCATTTTGTTCTTTGTAGACAGGTGTCATTTATATAGAGGTTAAACATGCAAAGGAACATTCCAGTTAAGGGACATTCCAGTGTATTATACACCCAACTTCTTCTCCAGTACATCGAGAATCCTACCACTAGATGGCCCTTGGACTTCCCTTTTTTCTACCTATATGCCCATATAATAAACCCCATCATCCCAACTGTTCTGTAATGCAATTTATCTCTGCCATCAGTGCCACTGAATTTTGTGTCTATTAATTGATTCACAATACCCAGTAAAGAAAACAATGCAGACAATGCCATCTCATGTGTCATTTCCTGTCTAGTCACCATTAACATGTCAAAATAGTGTAAACATAGATAGAAGTATCACCAAGTCTAAGGTATTAGTTATATATATATATATATATATATATATATATATATATATATATATATATAGGCATATCTTAACAAATTGTCCATAAAAATTACATTTATTTCCCACTAGTCTATATAATAGCTGCTAGCACTCATAAGAATCACCGACATTGTCTTGCTAAAATATCGAGTGTACTGGACCTCAGAGCTCTAACTGGCAATGTGATTGACAGTGCTGACAACTAAAAATGTACATTTCATAGCAAAGCTGGGCAGCAGATTTCAAAGGGTACACTAGTCACTTGCAGCTCTGCTGAGACTGGCACTGCTCAGGCTAGCTTATACCATACCTATCCTTGTAAGAATACCTCACAATTTTAACAAGGAGTAGACCTTAACTGTACAAGGCCGTGTTAATAATTTCAAAAAAGTTACAAAACTGCAGAGATAATGATGAATAAATTAAACTGAAAAGTTGTTCAGAAATAATAAAAATGATGTATATGGTAACATTACTAAAGGCCTGATTAATAAGTAACTTTATTAGATACCGAGTTTCTAGTTTATTGTCTTGAATTAAAAGATTTATCAGTTGTACAAATCTTTAATTCATCCAAAAGTACATTATCTCCATTTACAGTATATTCAATAAATGTATACCAATACAGTCCTATTCCAAGTTGCCTTAGACATAGGGAAAGGATGCAGTTCATAAACACTGATTCAGAACAATTACATTTTTGGTTTCATGTTCTGTTAAGGATTATAATTTTTTTTTAAAATAAGTTTTCTGAACATTAGTAAGATGATTGATATGCCATCTTTTGTACATTTTTACAAGTTTGCATGCTTTGAATTTATGTTCTTGAATGACATGAAGTTTAAAAAAGAGTTTGTATAAGGGCTTCATTCTTTGTTTGGCAAGTTTGAAAACTGTACACATGTTACAGAATCTGCAGTAAAAGTGATTTTGTTACAAGTCATTTGTTCTGCACAAGTGACAGTGCAAAAATTAGATTAGCCCTGCATATGTATATTTCATAAATGTTTTCAAAGTGGACATATTTCTTCATTAAATATGTTTCCTGATCATAATACCATAGGAGTATGACTGCAAAATCCCAGCCCTTTCAGTTTAGATTTTAGCCGTAGAAAAACTATAGGTTATCTGCTCACATAGGTGGGAGTCAGAAAAGAGTGCACATGGAATAAGGGAATGGCGAATAAGCACACTATCAGAGAGGAGGATGCCTTAGTATTGCCGCTGACATCACCTCAGTGAACAAATTTCTAATGGTGGAAATGTTGAAAGTTGAAAGTGTACCAGTTTAGAAGAAAATGAAATAGACCATTTCAGCACAGATATCACACACAGTTCTAGCTCTGTTTTCACTTCCATGACCAGAACAGATCTTTTCAGTGGTACCTTTAGACCAATTCCAACTACATACAGCAGCCAGTCTGGACCAACAGTGGCGTTAGAGGCGGATCGGCAGAGGTCAATACCAGCTCCGACATGGCCTCAACTGATGAAGGGAGGGACTGGTTATGGTGATCTAATATCCCTAACGCATCCCAGCATCATGATCGCAGAATTGGAAGGAAGGAAATGATGGCCTCACTCCATCATGACTGGCCTCTGCCATCACATGTAGATCGATTATGATTGACATCAAATCTGACACAAGCATTGACAGTGAACATCCCATCCAATATCGTGTCATGTCAGACCCATGCTGGTCCTTGGCCGGTATAGTGCCAACATGCCAAAGTGTCATTACAGATCCAGGTCAGTCCATATCCATGAATTGGTCCTATTATGGATCCATGTAGGCCTGGCACCATTATGAATACATAATGGTCCAGTGCCATCATGGACCAATATAGGATAGCATGTAATGACTTACCACTATGGTACAGGCTACATTAGTGTTACAGTCCAGAATGCCCGATACCATGTCTGAACCATGGACACTACATTAAGCAATCATCTTGAAATTACAATATTTCAGTCAAGATGGATCTCTTGTCTAATTCGCTTTCAGTCTTGGCAGGCTTCGCCAGTACCATCAAGTCATCACAGAAGGCTTCTGTATCACCCTATTTTTCAGGATCTGATGACTCATGCTCATAAGCTCCGTCATCATTACTCAATTCAGTGATGACTAGAGAAGAATCAGCCTTCTGCACATCAATCAAGGAAGTTTTTTGGCTGTTAACATCAGAATTTCGTCTGCCTTCTGCTTTGTCAGCAGTGATTACCAAAATCCCAGCATCTGTCGTTCTCTTGGCAAAGAAAGACCAAGCAACTTACAAACAGTTATCACAGTCTGGTCGAGTTGCAGACTTTTTACATTGTTCAGAGAGGCAACTGCAAAATACCAATGCTGTTTCTTTTCACAGCAATGACTGCCATCCAACATTAACAAGGTGTACTATAAGACATGCATGCCTGTTTTTCATAGAGAGATCCCATCTGTCAACAGAGACATGGCAGGCCTAAGAATGTCACGACCCGCATCAGTACATATGGTGTGGAAGCACTTCATTGACACATAGCAGCTGGTTCATAACATTGTTGCAATAGGCTCTATGTTTGACTTAGTATCCAGGGTAATATTCCAACAAACTGAACATAGCCTTGCCTCACACACTGATATGCCTGCTGGTCACACTTGTGATTCAGTTTGGCATGTGTTCCGAACAGGATGGCACAACACACACTTGCCAGTACCATAACAGCAACACTGAATCTGCAGTTCATGGAGAAAAATATGTTGCTCTCCACTTCTGTCGTCCCTAACCCATTTCAGATGGGATACGATTCCAGTCGTACTTTTCCTTTTCAGACAGGATACAATTCCAGTTGTATGTTCACTACATTCCGTCTACCACTTAGCAGAAGTGTGCATTTAATCATGTAATACATCATTATTTTATGTGTACTCTTTTGAAAAGAAGTAAATAAAGGTAGAAGGTACACAAATGCAGTGACAGCACAAGTTTAAAAAATGCCCAAAACAGGTCAAAATTCAATTTAAAAATAGAGTTTAAGCACTCGGAGATCAAAATGGCAGTCAGTATTGAAGAGGCAAGCGATGACAATAATGTGCTTGTGGAATTAGTTCAAAATATAGACAATTTCATGTGGAAAATTGACATTTTGGGCAGTGGGGATCGTTATCTTTACTTCATCTAGATGAATGGAGTTGATGATAACTGGTTATTTGAGCATTTGATTTGAAACAGGAGTTTTAACGCGTGGAGATCAACATGGCGGATAGCACTGAAACAGCAGTGATGGCAGTGATGTGGATGCCAATTTGGATGAAAATATAGACAATATTGTTGGGGAAATTGATATTTTATGCAGTGGGGATCGTGATCTTGACTACATCAAAATGAACTGAGCGGATGATAACGAGTTAATTGGTATTTTTGACTCCGATATTGATGATGAGGAAGACTTTGATGCTTTTCAAGCTAACTGGGCATTTTGAGTACTTAACTTCTAAGTTCACCCATATACTGATGTTGGATGTGTGCATAATATTATGAAATTTTACTGCATTTCTGGAAATGGACCAAAATAAACCAAACAAAACTCAGATATTTTTTATGTTAGAATTTATTATGGAATAAAAATACTGAACCAAAATGAAAAGCTTTGTCAGCTTTCCAGTAAGAATCTGTTCTGTTTGCTCTCCAATTCTCATTCGAGTAAATTTAATAAAACTGCAATAACTTTTTTGATGGATTTTTATTATTTTTCACCTTCTTAAATGGCATAAAAATCCCCCCCCCCCCATTTCATACACGTATATAGGAGGTAAAATGAATATTGCAGATAGAAAATTTGCATTGAAAGTAAGTTATATAAAAAAAATGTAAATCATGTTTTTTTAGTTTACTTAACTTTACTTTCAACTGAATTTTTTATATCTGAAAATTTTCAGTGAAAAAATATATGACTTGAAAGAAAAAATGTACACTTTTTAAAATGGTATATAACTTTCAAAAAGTATTAGAAAAACTTGTTCTGTAAAGCCAGATTGACCAACATCACTGCTTTCTCTCATGCTGATACACAACTGCCTGTATGATTGGGCTTCAGTATGAAAAGGGTTAAAGAGCATCAGATGGCAGCCATTGTCATCAAGCCTGCTCTCCAATGGTCATGGGGAGGAAGTCCGCAAACAGGCTGCCAAGGAGACTAATCTCCCACAAGCACAAAATCATAGATCTCAGTGCTTGTTCCAGTACTGAGATCAGAGAAACAGGAAGGACCTCCCAAGGTCATGCCTAATGGGGAAACAGTCCTACAGGCCCTTTACTAAGTCAAAACCAGGTTCTCCTCATGCCAGTGATTACAAGAAGCCAAGAGAGGGGTGTCATTTTCACTCTAATTTCTCTCCACACCAGCCTCCTTTCCGAAAAAGTAACACCATGCTCATGCCTTATCACATATCCTGGTGGGGTGGAAGACTCAGCCACTTTGTCACAGAATGGGAAAGACTTTGCCTCAACGATCCATGGATCCTGCAAGTCATCTTGGACGTTCTCCAGATTATGTTCAGCGCTCCAACCCCCTTGTCCAGGGCTCCCTTTGCTAGAAACATCTCAAAAGATCCACTCGGAGCTAATGTTCTGCTGCAGGAAAATTGACATTCTTCTCACAAACAAGGCAGTAGAGATTGTTTGCAACACAAAATCACCAGGATTTTATTTAAGGCTGTTCTTTGGTGCCAATGCCAAATGGCACACTTCAGCCTTTCCATACAGGCTCCATGGTTCAGAATGGAGATGCCAAGACTGGTTCTAAGTGCCATTCGGAAGAGAGATTTCACAGTCAATTTATCTGCAGAATGCATTCCTTCATGTTCCAATCCACAAGTCATTTAGGAAATATCTGAGGTTCCCTTTCAGGGATACAGTATACTAGTTCAGGTCACTCCCATTTGTTCTCAAAATCAGTCCCAAGATCTTCACAAGAATTATAGACAGAGTAGTGTGCCACTTTAGAGCCATCTCCAGTCAAGACATGAATTTCCTCAGATTGCTTGTCAACAAGGACAAATCTGATATCATCCTATCTCAACATTTCACCCACTTGGGTAAGCAGTTCACAATGCATGTGAACAGGGTCTGTCACTATCAGGAACATGCCTTAAAAATAGTCTAAGTGTTGTCTTCAGTCCTCTCAAGGAATTGCATCTCAGTCCAGGTGGGAATTTCTTTGCCTGTTGGGTCTCCTCATTGCTCTTCATGAAACCATTGCAGATGATTTTTTTTGTCCCAGTGGCAACTGAAGCTTTACCTATTGAAACAAACACTCCTCATTTCAGGATACATGAGGTCACATCTCAGCAAATGGGAGAACCGTACTTGGTTTATGGCGAGTGTTCCCATGCAGGTTCAGTCACTGGGAATCATGATGTGTATGGATGCCAGCAACAGCGGGTTGGGATGCCCACCTCCTGCCATCATTTTGGGAAGTCATCAGATAGTGGCCTTCTCAGGACTGACTATTGCACATCAGCCTCCTAAGGAATGCATTTCATTTGTAGCATGAGACTCTGTCTGGAAAAGGCATCCTCATTCTATCTGACAACTCCACTGTGGTGAATTATTTCAGAAGGCAAAGGGGTACCAGATCATCAGACCTTTGCCTCCTGGTTTGGGATTTTCTCAGGTGGTATCATCAACAACAAAATCCATGTTCAAGTCCATCACATTCTGGGCAGACTCAGTGTCCACGTGGAATCAGCTACTCCAAACCAAATGGTCAGTTCACCGCTTGGTATTCAGTTGAATCTATGCTTGCTGGGATCGACCACTCATGGATCTATTATTTGCAATAAGGTAGAATGCGAAGCTCCCAATTTTTGTCTCTCTAGTCCCACATCTGAAGGCCTATGCAGTCAATGCTCTTTCCATAGATTGGAATGGTCTGAAAGCATATGCTTTCCCTCCAACATTACTGATCCCAGAGGTCTTGCAAATTGCAAGGGAATCAGAGTGCTGTCTCATCCCGATTGTTCCCTGCAAGTGGAAAAAGTTATGGATCAATGATTTGTTAAACTTGGCAGAGGAAACTCAATGGAATTCTTGGTCTTTCCTCACATGCTCATGCAACCTTGAATGGAGGTCTTTCATCCAATCTCAGATCTGTTTAACCTGCACATCTGGATTATATCAAACAGCCCCAAAGGGGCAACATTTCTCAGAACAAATGGTGGATATGATTACTCAGGCAAGAAGGCCCACCACTCTGAAAGTGTATGAGGGGAAATGGAGAGTTTTCTTACAGTGATTTGAGCAGGAACTTATCACCCTGCTTAAATCATCAATACCCCAAATAGCTAACTTTCTCCTGTGGCTTTTCGAGGTTAAGAAGTTAGCACTCACCACTTTAAAAGGTTATCATTCCACAATTTCAGACATGTTTCATCACCTCGGAAGGGAGGATACAGGACAAAACAAACCTTCTGGTGAACTTTGACCTGTCACAACTGAAGCTTTTGGTCCTGTGCCTGAAATGGAATCATGGGTTCCAACATGGTTGAATAAAGCAAAATCTGAACTGCTAGCCAGAGCATCTTTGGCTCATCTCTCTTATAAAACCTGCTTCCTGGTCATTCTAGCTTCAGCGGGCAGAATCAGCGAGATACATGCCTTGTCAGTCAATCTGAACTATCAACAGTTTGAAGTGGTGAGAAGAGGGAGATTTCATTTATTTCTACCATTGGAAGAAGGAAAGGTCAATATCAGCTTGGGGTCTATCATCCTGGATATGATGGTTTATTTGCTCTACATATAGAGAACTAACCCAAGATCAAATGAATTTTTTGTACATTTTGACTCACAAGGTTAGGGCAGTAGCAGCAAGCATAGTATTCAAGTACAACTGTTCCCTAATGGACATTATCAAAACTGGGGGATGGATAGCAGAGATGACTTTCACTTGATTTGTCCTCCAAGATCTTTCATACCAAAGGGCTCAGTTTGACCTGGTGTGGCCTCTAGCAGCAGCACAACAGGCTACTCCAAGTTTGTTCAGCAGCTTCACAATGACACAGCCACTCGACTTCCACTGGATTTACAGGGGGAAAACTTTTTCCCAGTTTGCTGTGACTGGGCATATGGAGTCACTACTCTAACCCGTATATTTCTCAAGATTTGAAGCTGACTTGCATGCCTGAGGGGACTGGAGATGGAGCCTTTTCCATGTTAAAAGGATGTAACCTCTAACCTATACTCCCTAGTTATTATGATCCGGTAACATATTTAAAAAAGAAACCAATTTTTGAAGTAAAATGTTGCTTCATTAATACTTACCTGATCATAATATGGACACACCCTCCCAATGTCCCTGCAGTTCCATCCTACTGACAGAGCATGCATTTCTTCTCTAGTAGTAACCAAAGTATGGATGGGATTTGGCATCAGTCCCTCTATCCAAGGGGAGAGCACTTTTGTTGGACTCTCACTTATGTGGGCAGTTTTTAGCTTTTTTATGGCTAAAATCTAGCTTGCAAGGGCTTAATTTGCAAGATAGTGATCATACATACTCCTAAGGTATGAAGATCAGGTAAATATTAATGAAGAAATATATTTTTCCTTAAAAAAATTGGTTTCTCTCATTCATGACAGGAAGGCAAGTCTATTTACATGTACTTCAATGCAATAGTAATTACATCTTTATTATTACTATAAGTCCTTATATATATATATATATATATATATATATATATATATATATATATATATAGAGAGAGAGAGAGAGAGAGAGAGAGAGAGAGAGAGAGAGAGATCTTGACTAAAATGTTGACAAATTTATGCAAGGTTTTTGGTAAGTGCAAAGATATGACTGCCATGCCTGAAGTAATGGACTTCCATATTTCCAACCATGGAAGTCCAGGACTTTCAAAACTGAAAAAATTATGGAATCCCTAATTAGGAGAGAAAGAAAATATGAGGTCCTTTATTGCACAAGTGTCCTTTAATATTGAGCTGTCTGCTAAGAGATGCTTTGTATAAAAATGTTTTTGAGCACTAAGTTGGTTGTAATATACCGAATATGAATATATAAAATAATTTTTTTTCCATTTCACTCATTTTTTAAGTTTAATTTAAATTGTATATTTGCCCAAATATGTGACAATGTTCTTAGTTGATATGTCTCTTTCATCTAGTTCAGTGGTTCTCAGACTGTTTGCACCTGTGGCTCACTTCTGGGTATTTTGTGTATGGCTAATATATCACCTGCAACAGAAAAGTGGCCCATTTGTGGGCTGCGACCCATAGTTTGAGAACCTATGGTCTAGTTTGTTTAGAGGTGAAAACAAATCATTGAATGCTGTGTGTACATGAGCCCCCCTTGCACAGTAATTTTGAGGCACAAAATTATGTGCACAAACTATCATCAATTTCATGTCTTTGATTAAATTTGGAAGGCATTATAGTGTTATTTCAAAAAGAGAAGAAATAGTTCAATTTCCTCGTGCACAGAAAATCTTACCAAGAACTGGTTCTGGTGTGGGAGCAGAGATTACTAACAAGCAAATCCCTTACACTGTACTGTCTTGATGACTCACTCTGATGAATCTCAGTTTAAAGAATTAAAAGGCAAATAACTTATATTTATTCATGACTGCTGAAGATTTAAGTAAGTTGTATAAAGTAACAATTCTTCACCTTTTGTATCGAATATGTGTATCAAAATTGTTGATGCATTCGTTAATTGTTTAACCCCATATGATTTGTGCTTCATTTCAGAAACAATTGGAAGAAAACAGATGGAGAGAATTGGAGGCAACAAGAGAGAGATCTGCAAAAATTGCAACACAGGATTTTGTGACTAATACTTCAAATAGACTTGCAATGGCTACATAGTTGAGAATAGTTTTACTTGTCTAACATTTTTAGTCCTTACTGCACTTGTTTATTAAAGTATACACTAAAACTAGTCTGTCCATGAACCGAAACAAGTCTGTCTTTGCTGATGGTTTTGTGCACACTTTTGTACTTAAAGGTAGACCTGAATGCTATATACATGTACTACAAAACAGAATCGTAATTTGATAGACAGTTAATGTGAAGTGCGAAGACTTGATGCACATTCATTCACTGGATCAGGAGACATGACTATTAATTACCACCACAACCCGACCTTTACGGAAAAAGCCAAGCAACTTTTGGTGAACAGCCTTATACGCATGCTTGAGCTTGTTATGTTAGTGGAGGACCAGTGCACAATATGCATAGTAATCAACGATGGCACCAATAAAACTTGCTTTTTGTTTATGTATTTGTTGTGTATTTCTATTAAGTATGGTTGAGTACCTTTGACACCTGTTTTTGTTTTCATGAAAAAGTTTAGTTTATGTTTAGCACTAACTTGCATGTCAGAATCGTGCCAGAAATGCCCCAAAAATGAAAATCTGTCTGTCTTGATCATTTTCTTAACAAAAAAGACATGCAAACCTTTTGTAGAATAATAATAGCTAGGTTCCAAATAAAGAATCAGTCTTATGTCAATTATATATTTGGACAATAAAAAAAAATAATTTCAAAAGAATCTTGTATACAGCATGCATTTTTTTTTAAAAATAGTGGCTGCATATCAAAATGTTCTCATCCAATATACGGTATGTTTATTTAGTTGTTTTGGGAACAAATTGCATGTATTGTGAAAATATGAGTATGGATTTACAAGTCTTCAGCAGTTGTGAGCACAGTTTTACAGGGCTCCCCATTGACATTACACAGACTTGAGTCACAGAAACTGCCCAAGTTGTACATGACCTAGGTGAAATATTCTTGACATGTACAATTAAACTAAATATCTCAATAACTAATGTTTGTATCGGGTCAAAATTTTGTGATATTGCATAAATCATACTAATTAATTTGAAGGTATTTGATATGGAGAACTCAGGTCTACCTTTAATATATATATTTCTTTTTTACTGACCAAATAAATTGGATGCTTGCCAAAAAAGTGTCCAGTAGTATTTATAAATTATTTACAACTGTGATACAGTTAGGTTTGATAATACTTAAGTAGTACAAGACATATATTTTCATTATATAGCAGAATTAGCACTTGAACCTTTAATATCCAACCAGTGTCTGACTTGTATTGAACCACCTTTTAGATAGCACTATACAGTTTCATATGATTGGCCATGGGGTAAATGCTTGATTGAAGAAACATAAATATTTCATCTCTATGTTGCCCCCTTGCTATTTTCAGTAGTGTCAAGAATGCATGATTTCATATGAAATGTACAAGGAGACAATTCAAGTGCAAAAACAGATTTGTGCCAGCCAGATTCAAGAGCTAGTTTTGGCCTACAATGTGCATGACTGGCTGCTCATTTTCTTCTATTTCTGTTTTTATGTGTGTGTTTTTATTCCATTCATGGCCCATTTTCCTCATCTTTAAAGTAATATCTAGGATGCAATTGTCATCACATTATATATGAAAAAAATCTCTTATTTTGTTTAGTATAGGTTCTTTATGGGGTCGAAAATGTCTAGTCTTATAGATGTTTACTGTAATGAAGGTGATTGGTGTAATAATAAAAAGGTTGATCATAGAAGGATCAGCTTTGTCATGCCAGTCTTTTTAATGATTTGGTTTATCCATTCTCTGACAAGTTTGAAAATGTATACATGTTAATGGTTATGGAACTGTATTTTGATAGCAGTGGCTTCAAAGATGAGAGGGTACAACCTCGACCGTGGTGGTCGCCAAAAACTGTTTGGTGCTCTTTAAATAGCCACCTCCATTAATAAGACAAAATTGTTCCATTCCACATGTGCTTGGTAAAAAGAAGTGGTGTTGTAAATTGTCAGGGTATTTCTGGTTTCCCACCCTGCTCCACCCATCCCCTGGCCACAAAATTTGGTCAGTCTTGCCTAAATGATCTAGACTTTTCACACTGGGTATTCCAACTCACTGGCCAATCTGGCCTTAAATTTTGATACACTTTTATGCTGAGATTATACAGATAACCTGAGGTTATGCTATATATTTACTCTAATAGGCAATCATGATTTTTGTTTGATTAAAAATCTTTATAAAAGTATATGTCGTGGTAAATTCTCCTTTACATGGACAGAGTTATTTCCCTGTTGTGTTTTCAAGCATCATCAGGAACTTCTCCAGTTGAATAACTTGTAAAAGTCTAGTAAAAGACCTTTAATGATGTCCAGTAAATCTCTTATTTTATTTTACTGTCTTTATTACTGAGAAAAATAAACTTGTATACTGCATATGATTTAAAAATTTATACGTTTTTTTGATGACAGATTTTTAATTGTTGTGCGTATCTCTTTTATCATGTAATATGTGAATGCATTCCTGAGTAGCATAATTACCAATAACAACTTGAATAAAAGTATTTTTATCATTATCACTCTGAGATTTTGAAATTTTGTCATAATTAGAAATGTGTCAATATCACATGGATGCCTCGGGAAATATGAAGTGATTGAAGTGTAAAGTTTGAAGCCATAAATTTTCTCAGAAAATAGTGCTCATCAAACTCGGCCCAGGTCTTCATAATGTACAGCCTCATACTGAATTGGTTTGAGTGCATGAAGTTCTTGAATTGAGCAGAAACAAAATTTGGATGCAACTGAAGAGCAAAGTTCTCTGTCATTCTGGTACCATAATTTCATTCGAATACCGTTGGAAATTTTGAAAATTAAATTTGACCTAGGTCTTCTTAATGACAAGCCTTATACCAGATTTGGTTTCAATCAATCAAGTTCTTCAAAAGTTCTTCAGTGGAAATAAAATTGCAATTAAAGGCAAAGTAAAAAGTCACACAGGGACTATAAGTGAGTAAAATTGAGTTGGAACATGTTGAAAATTGAACTCGCCCTAGGTCTTCTTGTTGTAAACCCACATACCAAATTTGGCCGAATCCATGAAGTCCTTCAAAAGTTATTGTGCAGAAATTAAATTATGATGCAAGAAGTGCAAGTGTTTTTGTCAAACATGGACCATAACTCCATCAAATTTGGTTGGAAAATGGTGAAATCAACTGAATCATAGATCTTCTTAAGGTAAAACCACATACCAAATTTGATTTGAATCTTTCAAAAGTTATGGAGTGGAAACAAAATTTGCAATGGAATGGGTGGACATAGGAAACACTATGTTCTCTCCAATAATAATGGCCATATGTATAGAATCATCTGCCTTAACATTTAACATGTTAATGATACTGTGGCATGCACTGTTCTTCCATGTCTTATTAAAATCGTGAGGCATCAATACGAGGTAATATTCTGTTGACATTTGATGCAGCGCTCGGGTTACAGGTTTCACATTTCTGATAATGAATAACGTTATTAGGAACACATAGTTAACAATGATAACTCTCCCTTACATGCAATGCAATGCTGTATATGACAGACTATAAAAATAAGTGGACTAGTAATAGACTACTAAAAATAAGTGGACTAATAATTCCAAAAGTCATAAGAACACAAACTTTTATGGATGTCTGTCATATCTCTTATGTCGGAGATCTTGATTTTAATCGGACTGCTCTTGCGTATGAACCCACAGAGGGATATACAATGTACAAGGATGACTCGGCTGTATGTTGGTGATCTTGATTTTAATCGGGCTGCTCTTGCATATGAACCCACAGAGGGCTATACAATGTACAAGGATGACTCAGCTGTATGTCGGAGATCTTGATTTTAATTGGACTGCTCTTGCGTATGAACCCACAGAGGACTACACAATGTACAAGGATGACTCGGCTGTATTTCGGAGATCTTGATTTTAATTGGACTGCTCTTGCGTATAAACCCACAGAGGGCTATACAATGTACAAGGATGACTCAGCTGTATGTCGGAGATCTTGATTTTAATTGGACTGCTCTTGCGTATGAAACCACAGAGGACTATACAATGTACAAGGATGACTCAGCTGACTGGCGAGTTGAGAGAAAATCTTGTACAAATAATGGTAAGTGTGAGTGTCCCTCATAATAACGGCTTTTCTTTTGGAAAAGTTACTGGAGTTTGAAACGACTTCGAACGTGCCGTTCATTCCAATAAATAAATGTTCAGCAGGAAATGATATTAAAATGTGCGTACTATTACATGTAGGAAGGTAAAGGAAAAATAAAGATCCAGAAGGTTGAATTGGAACAAATTTGTTTGTATTTTACTTGATGATCTTACAACTCACATAACTCATACACAACAGATACAATGATGAAGATGAAATCTTCAAGTAGTTTTCCAATTGTTCACACATCAAATACTCGTAGTAAATAATTGGTATTTTCGTAAACAAAATACAAACAACAGTATACATTAATAATAAACACTTCCTCAGTGTCGACAGATGCTGTTATGTACACATGCATGAGAGCAAGCTGCCTCATCCAAATCTGTCACCTTGCCAACCTCACTTTTCACACACAAGTTTACTATTGATCTAGACAAATCAAGTGCACTTGGCACCTACAATATCAGTAAATATATATATATATATATATATATATATATATATATATATATATATATATATATATATATATATATATATATATATATATAACAGTATTGAAGAATTTGTACAAAGATATTGACTTGTCTGCTAAAAAATGATGCCTGAATAATCATACCACCTCACCCATCACTAAGTGCAAAAAAAAGTGAACTTGTGAAATCAAACTAGAATCATTTATAAAAAGAAAGAAAAGCACATTACAATAAATGAATAATGATGTTTTGAGCATTAAGTTTCACATTTTGACATTTGTCAAGTGAGGGAAGATACAATAAAGACATACAATTTCATAAAATCAGCTATGATGCTTCAGTTCAAGATTTGAGTTGATATTACAGTGATGACACAAGAAGAGATATGATCATTATCTCAGAACCAATATTATCAAAACTTAGATATGCATGTGACTCAAGAGATGACCGGCATCATCCTGTACAATAGTTACTGTGGCCAGAATGGTACACATCCAATAGATGGCCTAAAGATGTGTATGAACTGCCATTTCACTACTGTAATTTGTATTGATCAAAATGATAATTTGTATTGACCCTCCGGGAAACAAATGGAGTGTAATCCTAAATATTGGGAAATTTTTTGTACAAGAAGTTTACTATCATTGTATGTGATCACGATATGTTGATAAAATGAAGCAATTATTACAAGTTCTTTATTCTTTATCTTTATTTTTTTTATAAATTCTTCATCTAGGTAGAAAAGCTGTTTAAAACAAGAGTCCCTTGAAGGGACTGATGCTCTACTGGGCAAAAAGAATTTCCAGGAATTCAAGACCATTTCTTCCTATTAACTGCAGAGTGTTGAAACCATCTTTGATATTCTTCAGCAATAAAAAGATTTTCAAATTAGCTACTGTGGTGGACATATTGGATGTCAGATTGGCACCATTTTCATTTAGGACAACGTAGACATCATTAGAAGTCTTTTGGTGAAAACCCCCATGTCATAATGATCATTCATTCAGGGAGAGTAGTTACAGGAAGATTTTCATGACAGCCATCATGACAGTCGTATTGGATGTACAACTGGCACCATTTTCATATAAGACCAACTAGGTATCATATGAAGTTTATTGGTGAAAAACCCATGTTGATATAGCCAGCCATTTGGGAGTAGAGGTAACAATATTTTCAAATAGCTAGCATGGTGACCATGATGTGGGTTAGTCATTTTCATTTGGGACCAAGTAGACACGATAAGAACTCTTCTGATGAAAAGCCTATGTCTAAAAAGCTATGTCTATGAAAAGCCTATGTCTAAATGACTTTCCCTTTAAGAGGACCAGCGGAAACAAGATTTTCAAGATGGCTACATATTGGAAATCAGATCAACACCATTTTAATTTAAGATCAACAAAACATTATAAGAAATCTTTTTAGTGAAAATCCCATGATGATATGACCATTCATTCAGAAGAAATTGTGATAACAAGATTTTCAAGCTGGCCACTGTGGCAGCCATATCAGACCACAGATCAGCACCATTTTCATTTAGGACCAACTAGACATCATAAGAAGTTTTTGAAGTGGAAACCCTAATATAACTTCCTGTTCAGGAGGAGTTGCAATAAGATTTTCAAGATGGTTGCCATGGCAGCCATACTGGACTTCAGATTGGCACCATTTTTATTTAGGACCAACTAGACATCATAAAAAGTCTTTTAGTCAAAATCTCATGTTGATATGACCATCCATGTAGAAGGAGTAGCAATAACAAGGTTTTTCAGATGGCCACTGTGGCAGCGATATTCGACCTCAGATCAGCACCATTTTCATTTAGGACCAATTAGACATCATAAGAAGTCTTTTAGTGACAACTCATGTTGGTATGACCACCCCCATTAAGGAGGATTAGCAACAACAAGATTTTCAAGATGGGTGCAGTGGTGGCCATTTTGGATGTGCAAGTGGCACCATTTTCATCTAGGACCAACTAGACCAAGGGATGAATATGTGTAAAGTTTCATGACAATCCTCCAAGTAGTTTATGAGGAGTAGTGATAACAAACTTCTGCTAATGGATGACGGACAACAGACCATCCCATAAGCTCTTCTGTTCTATGACCAGTAGAGCTAAAAAATGGTTTACTTTTCAGATGTGTTCGCTGCACCTCAGATTGATCTAAACATCATCCGGCATTATTGACATACCCATCAGAAAAAAAAATTAATAAATAAAAGTTATTGCAATATAGTCCCTCTGATTTATTATGTATAGGCAAGCCTGAATTCATTATACTGACTATATAATGCTTTATTGGGTTAGGCTGTCCATCTATGTATTAAGAGCTACAGTAGGCCATCCATCATCCTGTGTACAATCCAAGCCATAATAAGAATACTGGTCATAAAAATGTAACAACTTTTCACATACTGTATTCTTCCACTCTAGCACAAGGATATATGCATTAAACTTTTCAACGTGACTTAATTTAAACAATTTACCGTATATACTCGTGTATAACCCGGGGCCAAATGCAAACAACATAGACCCTGATCTGCCATTGAATAATGCGCCGGCAGATCAGAGTCTATGTCATTTGTTCTACTGATTAGTCCTTACAAACTGCATAGACCCAGATCTGCCGGCACATTATGCGATGGCAGATCTGGGTCTATGCAGTTTGCAGTTAGTATTGGCTTATACACGAGTATATACAGTAGTTACATTATATTTATCCAAGTAGAAAGAGTAACCCCTAAAACCGTGGTTGGTAGATAACAAAACTCTTGACATCGAGTTTTGAGATTGAGTTTCAACTATCACACAATCAGAAACGACCTTTCAAATGTAATATCGTTTGTAATTGTTAAAACAAAATCACAAGCTCAAACGCCAACTCATAAGTTTTATAATCTCCAGAACAGAACTGCCATTACATAATGCTGAAAATCTGGGTCTATGCTATTCGCTTGAAATCATGCAACAAACGGTGTAGGTTCTAAACTTCCAGTTTTTATGAAACAGCAGATCCGGGACTAAATATTAGATCATGTTAATATTTATTTTATCAGACAATTATACTGTGTACAAGGTAAATTGTCAACCTGGACAATGCGAAGGCCGAGTCTGGGAGTGAGATTACTGAATTATACAGTACAATTATCTGACAATAAAACAAATATTAATGTTATTTATTTACAATAAATGTTTTAATCCCCAGTAAAACCCATGTCACTGTCAATTGTTTGACAGCATTTTCACTTCAAGTAACAATCTATCAAGAAGGTTTGGAATATCAGGCAGATACAGAGGCAGATAATTTAAGAGAGTTTTGTAAGGAGAGTTGATTTGCAAAAGTGGCAGTCATATTACCCTTTAAGAAAATGAGAATGTCCCATTGCTGAGGCCGAGATGGTTAGTCAAGGTCATTCACATTACAATGCAGACAACATTGCTGCACAGTAATTCAATATGCAATGTGGAAATATAAGGATCATAATTTCTACAATGGATGGAGTGACAAATTTACCAATAGAGAAGAAAAACGCATGATTTTATTGAATGCAAGTGATACTGGCGGCTTTACATTCTCCATGCTGTAATAGGAATGACAACAGCATGAACTGCAATGATATATTTTAAGCAGATTAGTTAGTTTTGCGGAATGTAATGGAAATCACTTTTATGACCTACTATTGGAAGGATAGAAAATGGAAAGAGAGAAAAAAGCTAACTTCTACTGGGTAGAGGTTTCATTAAACATACAAGTGATGTTGGCATATGTACACTGCTCTTTTCAATACAAAAATTTGTCTTTGAAAGATCATGAAAAAGATTTAGGAAATACATTTGCTACTTCTAACTCAAATTTCTTTACTTCTTGCAAAATGTAGATTTCTAGTCAAAAGTAGTTTGTTTTTGACAACATTTCTCGTTACAAGTTGTGTGAATCAAGTTATTTTATTACAATGTTATCTTTGTGTCCTATTTTTATAAGTCTACATTTTATATAAAATGTACTGAAAGGAGTAAAAATATCAGCAAAAAAAAGTTGTGCAAGACGATCAAATGAAATTGTTACTGGGTAATAAGCAGTTCACAGTTGGTCGCACCATATACACCACAGAAATGCAGTAACTGCAATTACTCTTTTGGCAACTGAGGTTTCTCATCTGCTCAATAGAGTGTGAAATCACTTTATATTTTGATCAAGCCCAACTTGAATAAAACATCTCATAATTGAGCACTGCATACATTTTTTTTACTCTGCAATTTATTCAAAGTAAAAATTTACCAACTTTACTTCTACTCATCTTACAATGGCTAACCTGTCGTTTCAAAAAATAATTTTAGATATACCTGTATATAAATGGTACATCATAGACCCAGATTTGCTGTCCCATAATGCACCAGCAGATTAGGGTTTGCAATATTCAAATTAAATATTAGGTAGAATTTATGGATCTCAGACTCCACCCTCCTGCAAGTCCAACAGCAACAGATTGCAACTAACAATCCCCTACTGATCACTGCTATCAATGGCTAGGTGTTAAGTGTTACACAATAACGACCAAGCTGAAATATTGTCATCTGGCTTGTTGGAGCAGCTCTGATACCTTTATGATTGCCACTGTATATCATGTACAAATGTAAATTGTCATAACTTCAAAAATTTATCATCCAATTTTCGTGAAATTTTTTAGTATGTTAGTTGTTTTTGTTGTTCTTTTAATCAAAGATTTTGGTATAAGAAACACGGATTTTTACATAAACTGCTATGCTAATGAGGAGACAGAGCTATCCATCAAACAGCAAGATAAGATAGTTACCCAGATGTAACAGTGCAATATAACAGTATTAATTCTGGCTCCATGTTGGACATGCATTAGGTACCAACAAACTGAGTGGTGTTTGAATTGTAAAATTTTCTGAATACCCCATTTTGAACATTCTGACATATTACTTACCATATATACTTACGTATAAGACAGGTCCAAATGCAAACAACATAGACCCTGATCTGCCATCACATAATGCACTGGCAGATCAGGGTCTATGTTGTTTGTTCCACTGATTATTCCTTACAAACTGCATAGACCCAGTTTGCTTATACACGAGTATATACAGTATATCACTCTGGATAAATTGAGATATTATTATTATTCAAAGTTCAAATGCTTGATGAAAATGGGAAATATGATTCAAATTCCTGAAAGATATGCATCACCATTTTTGATACTATCAAACACTATTAATTTCCTCTGTCTTAAAACATCTTGGACAAAAGCTATTCTTTACCGGAATCTATACTAATGTCTGTACGAAGTGCGTCTTTTGTTTTTGTTTTTCATGGAGAATGAGGAAAGGGATACAAATGCAATGATACAGCTACCAATAAAAACAGTGGAATATGTTGTAAGGTTAATCTTTTTATGGCATAAATATTTTATGCCACAGTGTGGAGTAACACTTATCAATGTCAACGAACATGTTGTTGAATGGTGCTAACTCTGTCAAAATGTGACAACTCAAGCTCATTTGATACGAAATTCATCAATCATGTTGAATACAAAAAATATGCCACCTGCTGCAAACCAGCTTCAATGCGACACAAATAAAATTATTTAACATGTCATAAATTTAATATCTTGTGACTTGTACAAGAACTGCTACAATTGTCATAGTTTCACTGGGTTTATACAGTTATGATGATACACACCAATGACACTTTTTGTAATGTTCTAAGCTAATGAAGAGAAAATAAGTTGGTTAGCTGGTTGGTTTAATGGTGCTTTTAATATATCACTCGCTATATCATGCCAGGATAAATAAATGGCCAAGGTTAGCATATTTCTATGGAGACTAATGACCACATTTTGTCAAAAAAACGTCTATATATCAAAATTAAATATGAGAAAATATTTCAGAAAGAATAATTCACAAAAATGTAAAGAAGAAATATATATATTTTTTTTTTAATGCAGTAAATAGATTTGGATACCAAAAAGCAGGACATACTATTTTGTTTAGAAAGATTGATATGAAAAAAGATCTTTAATTTTGAGAACAGCATGGAAAATGATCTACAATGCTTGCAGGATGATAACTTGCAAAATGTTAGTGTATTTAACTTAAAAAATATTATTTTTACATACCTAATGGTCCAAGCAGTCTGAAAAATGCACAGGTTGGCATGCATTCTCTCATGCTACTCAAAGTTACATGTATATTCCCCCCCCCCCCAATTTTTTTAAAATAGAAATTTATGGGAAAAGTACTTTGTCACTAATTTCCCATATAATAACAGCTGAATAAGTATTTGAATAACACAAAGAAAAGTACATGTTAGCGAATTTTTTTCATTACGACCAGTTACTGAGATCACATCAGTTTTCGACAAGAGAAAACCTGTTAAACCAACTTACGACAGATTGTAAATCATTAATGATTTCAAAAGGTCTTGGATAATGTTTGTTAATTTTTATCATTTTCTTTAGCAATACTGTAAATGCAATTATTAAAATTTGACACATTTTTCTTTATCATTATTTAATAATGTACAAAAGTCGCAACAATGTGATTTTACATTCAATCCCTCCAAGAGTTCATAGCATTACAATACACTTGGGAAACATCATATCAATAACATCATAATGTAATAATCATGTATTTTGAGCTGCGCAGTAAGTGTTGATTTTACAAAAAGCAGACTACCCTGAAGATGTACAATAACGACAGTAAAGAAAATTGACATGAATTCATGGTGCTGATGTACAATAGACTAGAAATCCTTGACCTTTGCATTATTGTCAGAGTGATCTATATTTCTCCTTTCACTTATTTTTCACTTATTCAAGTAACTGACTGGCCAGCAGTCGTATTACAGAAATCAGAGCTGAAGTTCTCCTTCAACCCTTTCAATGTGTTGGCATGGTCAAATAGAAATCCGAGCTGAAAAGTTCTCCTTCAACCCTTTCAATGTGTTGGCATCGTCAAATAGAAATCAGAACTGAAATCCGAGCTGAAAAGTTCTCCTTCAACCCTTTCAATGTGTTGGATTGGTCAAATAGAAATCAGAACTGAAAAGTTCTCCTTCAACCCTTTTAATGTGTTGGCATGGTCAAATAGAAATCAGAACTGAAAGTTCTCCTTCAACCCTTTCAATGTGTTGGCATGGTCAAAAAGAAATAAGAGCTGAAAGTTCTCCTTCAACCCTTTCAATGTGTTGGCATGGTCAAATACCTTTTAAATTCTAGCTCAATCTAAACTGCTTTCTGGATCATACAAGAGATTTCATATCAAGCTGAACAAATACATTGTATTTATATTTTAACAACATCAACCCAGATCTGCCAGCTCATACTGTTCTGTCGAATCAGAGTCTAATACACCATTTGCCTGAAATATTCACTATAATGAAAAACAAAGACCCCCGATTTATTGATACATTGTATGATGGCTGTTCATAGTTGATGCTGTTTGCGGTTGCTTATGCATTATGTAAAAGCAAACATGTACACAAAACAACGCAAGTGTTTTGTTAGGAGCTGGCAGAAAGAATTTGATAAGGCAATGGAATTCATTGAGGCCATCAGGCGGAGATGTATTCCTATACCATATCGAACAAGTTCTTTCCCATAAGCTGGAACAAAACATGAATGCAGTTTTCTATTTATTACATACCCGTACCCTATCTTTTACGCTTTTCAAATATTTTTAGCAGTGCCATTTTATTGCAAATAAAAACAAATTGAGATTCATAGAAGTTTGATTTGGAGCATTTAAAATCTCGACAAATGGATGTCACTGAAAATACTTAAATAGTTCCATCTGGGTGTGTGATACAGATTTAATGATTTGTATCACTTGTATTGAACCCCACCATGAACCATGTAAGATTAATTGGATATGTAATAAAGTTTATCGCACAATCAATTTGTCTATATGTGTATGTGTACAAGAATTTACTTTATTCTGGCATACTTATTCCAGTTTCTTATGAAGGTTTGAACCAGTATACAGGGGTTGACTTAATACCAATCTTTCCATTGGCCAGCAGGGTCTGCTCACATGGAAATCAACTGGCCCTGCAGAAAATAAACCGACCCTTCCAATCAAATAAAAGTAACGACTTTGGAAAATCTAATTGGTTCCACGGGCTTGCAGCTGTCAGTATTAACTGGCCCTCCTCAAACCCACCGGTCATGGGCCAATGACATCACTCAAGCATTTTCATTCCAAATCAAGTTAGCATTTAGTCCCCAAAACTGTTTATAGATAAGTAGTGTGTATGGTACAAGACAAAAATACAAATTTTGAATTGAATGCCCATATCAAGTTTCATCATTGTACATACTGCAGTGTCAGAGAAATGGAGCTCAATGAAAATCTTGTTAGTTCACTAAATCAATCAAAGTAAATCACCGTGACCTTCTTTTGTTGACATCACATAGTACTTCTCTATATATAGATTGTACTCGTCAAGTTTCATGACTGTACACTGAATATTTTCTGAGAACTGAAGCTAAAAGCAATAACTGAACATTTATGCCTATTACAACAACAACATTGAGCATAATAACAAGAGTCCCTTGAAGGGACTGATACTCAACTGGGCAAAATGAATTTCCAGGAATTCAAGATAAGACTATTTCTTTCTTTTAACTGCTAGGTGTTGAACCCATTCTGATATTCTTCAACAATAACAAGATTTTCAAATAAGCTGCTGTGTTGAACATATTCGATATCAGTTTGGCACCATTTTCATTTAGGGCAGAGTACATCATTGTAAGTCTTTTGGTGAAAACCCCCATGTCATAATGATCATCCATTCAGGGGAAGTAGTATAGTAACAACAAGATATTTAAGACAGTCATACTGGATGTACAACTGGCACCATTTTCATTTAGGACCAACTAGGCATCATACGAAGTCTATTGATGAAAACCATTTTGATCTAGCCATCCATTTGGGAGGAGTAAAGATAACAATATTTTCAAAATAGTCACCTTGGTGGCCATATTGAGGGTTAGTCATTACCATTAAGGACCAACTTGACACCATAAGAACTCTTCTGATGAAAACCTCATGTCAAAATGACTTTCCCTTTAAGAGTAGCGAAAACAAGATTTTAAGATGGGCACAAATTGGAGGTCAGATCAACACCATTTTTTTTTTAGGATCAACAAAACATTATAAGAAGTCTTTTAGTGAAAACCCCATGCTCATATAAGCATTCATTTAGGAGTAGTAGTGATAAGATTTTCAAGTTAATCACTGTTGCAGCCATATTACACAGATTGGCACCATTTTCATTTAGGACTAACTAGACATCATAAGAAGTCTTCTGGTGAAAATGCCATGTCAATATGACTTTCTGTCTAGGACAGAGCTTAAAAGTACAATAAGTAGATCCAGTTGTAGACTTATGGTAAAATTCCCAGCCCCCCACCCCTAAAAAACAGTAAGAAAATGTAGTTATTTGGGGGGGTGGGAGTTGGGGGGGGGGGGGGGAGAACTCATTTTAATTATGTAATACTTACTGCTACTATTGCATTGTTTTCCTTTTCCTGCCCTGCATATCCCCCATCCAAGCTGCTATACCATTCACTCCTCCAATTAGTACTGGATCATTAGAACATTCTAGAACCAAAAGAACAAAAACCAGAACCATTCCGACTCCTGCATCACAGCCCATATTTGGAATTTCATCTCTTTTGACTTGGACCTTAATGTTCAGGACATCATCATATTGAGGGTGGGAGAAGGGAGTCTTTGCAATAGTAGCAGGTAAGTATTACAAAACTAAAATTAGCCCCCCCCCCCCAACAAAAAAAACAACTACAGTTTAATATCAGCAATACATTATCTACTACTATTGCATTGCTGAATTACCCACTTAGGAGGGAGGCTGATGGTTTCAACAAATAGTCATAAAACTATTGTACTTACGCTTATGGTAGGAGAGGTCTCTACTGAAAGCTTGCAGAAGGTCGAGTCGCTTTTTGTGCTGTAGCTATCGGGCCCCCCAAAAAATGCTTTTGCTTTGGTGTGCCAAAGATCAAAGGTAAAATCAGAAGGTAGCATAAGACTGCTGAAATGTGGTTCTCATAACATAGTCCAAAGAAGAGTGATTCAAATAGGTCCAATAAGTAGCAATAGCTCTAACTCCATGGGCTTTGTTACTTCTAAACGACAGGTCCCTCTCAGTGAGGGACCGATAGCTTCTCTTAATAGTAATGACAATCCACCTAGAAATAGTGGTTGCCAAAATATCAGAGGAACCTTTAATAGGTAGGAAGAGACACTTCCAACCTTTCCTTCCCCCTTTAGAAAAAGCCAAACGAAATCATAAGGCTGTAACTGAGCAAAGGAGCCTATCTTGGTCATCCCTGGCACAGATATGACTCAGACTGGGGATCTCAATAGAAAGTGGAACTACTGAAGGTAGCCGATTCTTAGCCAGAAACCCAGGTTGGCAAAGAAAAGACACAAAGTCATAATTACCATTGAACATTAAACAACCCTTTTTGACACACAATGTATGAAACACTTTTTCTCACCAATGCCAAAGAGCACAGGAAAACAGTCTTCAGTGTAAATTTCTAAACTAAGCTTCACAACGGTTCACTTGAGGGATTTGACAAAGCCCAAAGGATGCAGAAGAGACTCCATCTAGGCATTAATAAGCAGGAAACTGGCCTCTGAAGCAAAGATGTTGGTTTGTCCCAATGGCAGGACCCCTAAAGAACTTGAGTGCTTGAAAGGGCTGCTCTATAGCCCTTAATAGTAGAAATGAACATTATTTCTCTTCCAAAAGAAAGATAAGAAATCTGCAACTGTGCTCAAAGAGGGACAGCTAGGATTGGTGCATTTCCTACTGCACCAATCACAGAAGATTCTCCACTTTGTATTGTAAACCTTAGAAGTGGATAGTCTCCTAGCCTATACAATGCAGTTCTCAACCTTGCTCAAAAACTGGTCCTGGCAGATTCCTCAAGATGAGCCAAGCATGAAGGTGGAGAATCTGTGGGCTGCTGTGGACTAGAGTCCCACTGTGTTACAACAGCAGGTCCCTCCTCAATGGTAATCTCCTGGGCAACTAACAGGTTCAGCAAGTCACTGAATCATGACAATTGGAGCCACATGGGGGCAATCAGGATGAGCTAAGAAGTGGAGATCCTGACTTGGTGGAACACCTGCAGAATCAATTTGAAGAGTGGGAAGGCATACAAAAACAGATGATCCAATTGTAGACCGAAAGTGACCACTGCCAAGGCACTCTGATCTGTAACTAGGGAGACATAAATGGGAAGCTTATTGTTCAATCTTGTCGCAAACAAGTCCACTAAGGGTATCCCCCATAAGTTGAAAAGTGCCTCTGCTACTGATTGATGGAGAGACTATTCCGTAAGGACAACACGCCCTCCCTGGACACACTGTCTACCAGGATATTCCTCTTGCTGGGAATATGAAAGACTCTTAGAATGATCTCCTCCAAGGCTGCTCAACAGAGAAGGTTCCAGACTTCCACACAAAGAGAAAGAGCATGTGTACTTCCTTGCCTCCTGAGGTACACTACTAATGATGTGTTGTCTGAGGCTACCATAACATAATAACCCCATACAAGGTTGACACACCCTTGTAGGGCCAGTGATATTGCCTGCATTTCCAAAGTTGTTTATGTGAAGGGTTGTTTCTTCCCAGGACCACGAATCCTGATGAATCATGCCCTCCAGTTTCAGATATGTGCCCCACCCCAAATCTGAAACATCAGTGTACAGAAAGGAGTGGGATTTGCGAGTGTTGATTGGGACTCCAGTTAAAAACTGGTCCCAACTAAACCACCATCTTACATGGAAGTGAATATCTGCTCCCAGGTGGATCCGAGCTGATAAAGGATCCATGTGCAGTTTCCAGTTTGCTAAGAGCAGGAAATGGAGAGGATGCAAGTAAAGTCTTCCTAGGGGAATCAAGTCCACTGCCAAGTTTAGCATCCCCAATAGCGAAAAGTAAAGGTGAGCCAACAACAACTTGCCCATGAGAGCCATGATCTTGTCGACCATTTCCTGAGGAACACAAACTGTCCTGAGACTTGAGGAAATTCATCCCTACATATATGAAGTCCAGAGAAGGAATGAGATCCAGCTTCTCTAGGTTTGGCACAAGACCGAGACGGGTCACTGTGAACCAGCAGAGGGACAGGTCCTTCAGAAGGAAATCTCGGAGGACATTGTGCATCAACCAGCCAATTGACCAAACACCAGAAAAATCGGGAATAAAAGACGAGAGTCGGGTCATTCTTCACCCTTTCATCTGCACCCTTCTGCAGAAGGGTTTGAACTCTTCCTTTAATTGCTCCAGACTGGAGTGGTGAAAAACAATGGGGGACCATGACAGTGTAGGATGTTCCTGGAACTGAAAACCGGTATCCCTTCATTATGATGGAAAGGACCCACACATCGTATGTGATGCCTGAACAGACTGCTAAAAAGAGGGCTAGTCAAGCTCCAAAGAGGACATCCTGAAGAGGAAGACACAGCAGGAGAGGGTGCAAGTCCCTTGGATCAGGATCCTTCTTCCTAGGGGAAGCGGGTGGAGTCCAAAGGCTTTCTCCCTGGGCCTTTCCAGCTGTTTCATCTAGCGAACGACTGGCAAGAGGGAGGTTTGAAGTGAGGCTGCTGTTGAGACTGTCTGTTTAAAAAAATTCAGGAGAAGAACCCAAAGGGCAGTCACGATGAACTCACTCCTGACCTGTTTCAAAGAGTCAGGAGTGGTTGCCAAGGACCAGTGTTGCTAATCCTTTAGATCCTGAGAAGCCATGGACGGTATAGGACTTCCAAACTGTGTTTCTGCCTCAAGTGGCACTGCCTGTAGAAGGTTCTTGCTGTGGTCAAGCAAGTCCTTCAAAGTCTCTAAAGCAGTGTCTCTGTGGAGGTGAAGTAGCTCAGCAGAGAGCATCATGGACAAAAGCAATGCATACCTGGACATACTTGCTACCACCTCCAGCAATTGCTGAAGTGCTGGAAACAAAGACACCTCCTTCAGGAGACTGGAGGCCACTTAAAAGAGATCAGCATGCGAGGCATATAGTGACCAACATGTGGGCCTTAAGCTCTTTCCTCCAAGGTTTTCACTGTAAGATGGCCCAGGTCCCAGCTGAATGCTCACCTGAGATGCTCCAGCGTCCAAGGGGGGAGGTTTCAGAGGACAAGCAGGCGAGTTGATCTTATAACTGGATCCCAACACCAAAGGTCAAAGTGTAGTGGGAAGGGACACACCACCCCTTCTGTTGCCTAGCAAACTATTGGCCACAGAATAATTTCCGAGTAAGATCCATAACCATGGCAGAATGCAGAATGTTGGAGCAAAAGGAGGTCCAGACAATAATACTGGCCCCCCCCCCCCAGAGTCTCTTCAGGCTGGAGAGAATCTTCTGGTCCGGGTAGGGACACAATTCTGGGGGAAGGAGGTGGCATTTACTGCCTTAGTGAATGTCCAGAACTCTTCTTCCCGCAACACCTGGCCTGCGAGGTGGGAGGAGGAACTTCTTTGGACCACAAAGAGGAAATGGGACAGCTGTCTGTGCATACACACCCAGAGCATGCTAAGCAAGTGGTGCAAGAGTCCCATGGGGTCTTTTTGTGTCCCCCCTTTCCCACACCCTGTAATATTATACTCTGAAAGAGAACAAAATATGCAATTAAACAAAATGTTTTCATTTTTCTCTTTTTTTTTCTGGAATAAAAATTGGGTAGGATATACTTACCCTAGCTCCAGAACAGTAAAATGGGAATACAATAATTACTCACCGCTTGCAAAGCAAAACGTGAAATACCCCTGAAAACTATCAAGACAGTTCAATCAACACTCCACAAAAGCTAGGATTGGGGGAATTAAAACCCAAATGATCTAAAAAGGGAAATAGAATACAAAAAAATATGCCTGGGCACACAAGATGAAGGCAATTCTCTCACAGCGAAATGCACACATCTGTGTACGTACATCCAAGGAAAAAGAGGACAATATCCAAATATGGGCTGTGATGCAGGAGTCAGACTAGTTCTTGGTCTTTCAGTTCTAGAACATTCCAATTATACAATAGTAATTGAGGAGGGAATGTTATAGCTGGGACGGGAAACTTTTTCAGTCCTGGTAAAGGAAAGCAATGCTATAGTAGCAGGTAATTTATTACTGCTATTAAAATAAATAATAATTATGATACAATTATTGTACTAAAAGTTGAAGAATCTTCCTTAACTGCTGTTTGTTATGTTGGAAAATTTTAGGCTGATTTTTCTCTCTTAACTTTGATAATGATATGATTGCCAACAACTAACTAAGATCTTCTAAATCTGGCAGATTGTGCAAATTAGGTATACATTTAGGATTTACTTTTATACATGAAGTACAAAATGTTGTGGATTTTGGGTTTCTATAAACCACAGTTTTAAGGTAAAGCAGCTGTCTAATTGTAACACAAGGCCCACATAGACCTGTGATTGCTCACCTGATTGACATCTGCATTATAGAAAAGGCAGTTGACCAAGAAATTTGGGCCAGAAGGTTGCCATCTGCAGAACTTTCTTCCAAATATGCTATTGATTGCACATGTTATAAGAACAACTGTTTCAAGGTTTCTCGAGTTTTGTACATCTTCATCCATATCTGATGGCACATCAGCATCATATATCCACTGAAAGGGCTTCTATACCACAACACTTTCTCTCAAATTGACTGAATTCTCTCAAGCAGCCCATTAGACGAAGCAAATAAAGTCTTTCTATTTTCATCAACAGCAGCCATATTGTATGGCATACTGGAATCTTTTGTGAAAACCTAAAACCCCTTCATGCCAGGATGCTTTCTGTAAAATTTTGGTCAAATTCTGAAGTGGTCATTTAAGCCAAGTCATTTAAAGTGACACTTAAGTTTACAAACAAACATGATGATCATAAAGAGGACATCTTAACATGAATGACAGTGAAAATTCCATCCAAGCCAGTTGAGAACTTCTCAAGATATGTAAGTGTTAAAAAATTCCAGGAGAGATAACTTTTGTTAAGATCAATAATATTTCACAAGTTTCAATGTCACAGAAGAGATTTTAATGATTTTTTTTCAAACATCCAATTATCTCATCAATACTAATTAATGGTAATTTGGGGGCAATTCTGCAGTGGAAATATGTATAAATGGTCAAGACATTTTCAAAGTAATCTTGTTAATTTTAGCAGCATGAAAAACTGAAATTTAAATGATTTAAATAAACAACATTTTTCTTTAAATGTCAGCATATATTTCTTGTATCGTATTCATTTCTCACTAAACCCATTTGAAATATTGTACTTATACAGAATATATTAAAAATCTGAGATTTTTCTTGATCAGTTCTCCTGAAACCATAATTTTATTTCTTTTTTAAAACTGAATTTAAATTTTCCATTTTACCAGTAATCGAAATAATTTTTATTCCTTCTCATTTACCGTATATACTCGAGTATTAGCCGATACCAACTGCAAACTGCATAGACCCAGATCTGCAGGCGCATAATGTGCTGGCAGATCAGGGTCTATGTTGTTTGCATTTGGACCCGGTTTACACATGAGTATATACGGTACATGCATTCCTTCTGAAGATGAATGTTAATTTCAACGTATTTTATTAAAAAAGAAAAGTGTCTGAAGTATTGTCAATGAATATAATTATTTTTAATGGATTTTTCTCAGCTGTGATGTCATCAAAATCAGTAAAAGGTATGTTTATGACGATTCACCTCGCCTGTAAAATATTTAAATGCTCATAACTTCAAAACTACTCAACAGATTTTGATCAAATTTTCACTCTTGCTTATCCAAGATGTCCTCTTTATAATGTTATTTCTAGAATTAGAGTCACTTTAAAAAATATTCTATTTTTAGTACTGGTGGCCATATTTGATGGTCAATCCGCATCACTTGTAAAAAAAATAAGTCCTCAAGGTCAAAAAGTTTTCTTTCAAAAAATTTGGTCAAATACTGTCTAGTGATTTCCAAGTAGAAGGCTTTGAAAGTTTCTCTATTTTTAGTAATGATGACCATATTTGATGACAGATTGGCATCATTTGTACAAACTTGAAAGGCCTTTATGCCACGATGCTATCAAATTTGGTAAAATTCTGTTGCGCTGCTTTAAGAAGTCTTTTAAAGGTTTTTATATTTTTAGTATTGTGGCCATATTTGATGGCATATAAGCATCATTTGTACAAATTTTATTGTCACACATGACAGGATACTTTCTGTCAAATTTGAATGAGCATTTTTTAAAAGAATTATAAAAGATTTTATATTTTTAGTAATGGTGGCCCTTTCATGGCGGATCATCATGACTTGTACAAATTTGGATGCCATCTATGCCAAAATGCTGTCTAATTTGGCTGAGCAGTTTTGGAGCTGTTTAAAGGCTTTTCTATATTTAGTACTGATGGCCATAACTGATGGTGGATCAGCATTATCTGTACAAACTTTAAAGTCCTTTATACCAGGATGCTGTCAAATTTGGGCCAAATTCTGTCAAGTGGTTCTGAAGAAGTTCTTAAAAGGTTTTTATATTTTTTATATTAACAGCCCTATTTTATGGTAGATCGGCATCATTTTTAATAATATGAAAGACTTTTTGTGCCAGGATGCTTTATATCAAATATGGTCAAAATTCTGTCAAGCAGTTTTTGGGAAGTTGTTTAAAGGTTTTATATTTTTAGTAATAGCAGCCATAATGAATGATGGATTTTGGCATCCATCCAACAAATTGGAAAGGACTTAATGATATCATGCTCGCTGAAAAATCACATGCAAATCAAGTGGATTTAAAAAAATGAAAATTGTGAACGGATGATGCATGATGGACAAATGACCATACCATAAGCTTATCTGGACTTGTGACCAGGTGGGCTAAAAACTATGTACATATCTTCATTTTCAAATTTTTCTAACCTATAAGAGGCAGACATATAAAATTATATATATTTATGTAGGTCCTAAAAGGAAAATGTATCTAAATTCAGAGACTGAATAATAATTACTTTAAAAGACTTAATGTTTATTCGAATATTAATTCCTTGAAAGAATTCATACAATATTTTGAACTAAGATATTTAATCACAAAAGTCTGAATATGTTATAAGATGACAGAGAAAATCTCATCCACACACATTTTGAAAATGTTAAAAAAATGTACAATCTAGACTTTATAATTTTCTTTCCCTCTGACTATGTAAATTTGTTTTTCCTTCACTGGTACGCATCCCAAATTTGTAAGCCAATATCATTGGCCGGTAACAAGTAAATAAAAGAGTCACCTGATTTGTTATCCAGTGATATCATTCACACTAACAGTGACATTATCCCCATACAGCTACTTTGGAAACTCCCCCCTGCACTGTATTGATTACTTGGTAGTTTCACATCGGCATGGTGCATAGTGGGGAAAAAAGTATGGGGATTTTGTACTTTCACTACCAGGATGGTAGTTATCTGTGGTCTCATGACCTCCAGAGGCGAGACACAGTTGTCAATGAATTTTTGTTTTCCAGGCCACAAAATAAAGGAAACCACAGTGCATGGCAAAGTGGTAATGCATCTTTCATCCCTGAAAAAGCAACCTGACTGAAATCAGATTCTGACATTTCATCGATCTAAGCTGTAAGGTTGAGATAGTCCCACTGGAGGTCACATCAAAATGACCCCAATTCTAATGTAGTATTTAAAAAATATTCAAACCAATAAAAATTCCCCATTCCAGACTGTTATGGTTTGTTCTTCCACAAGACAGAGTGTATCAATTCAGTTTGAAATTTGACAGTGATGTTTGAAGGTCCTTCAGACATGTCCTCCAATGCAACTGTTCCAGATCTGTACAGTGAAGATAGATGTAGTGTTAGGTTCTGATACTGATCAGTCTGATGATAAAAAGACTTGTGCTTGAACCAGCAAAGCACAATTCTGTTCATAAAACAGCACACAAAACATGTATACAGTATTACTTGAGAAATAAGTTACTCTAAAATAAATAGAATTGTTCAAACATGAGAAACATCATGATATACAATATCATACTATACAAGAGACAGGATATGATCATAATGATACAGGTACCTTGCATTGTCAAATAAAAAGTAACATGCTTATATCAAACTCCAATTTACTAAATTTCCACTTACAACAAACTATTTATAACACCCCAATGACTGTATAATCAATATATTTTTCTCCTGTTTATAACAAAATTCTTGTACAAACATAAACTCTTCACTCCGTTATAAACATGTTCGGCTTTTTTCTTTCTTTCTTAATTATTTAAAAATTTTGTAATACACAATGACAATATATTCATGGCATGTATAAAAGTTTTGTGTCAAGAGGCATGATCAAATTCTTGTAATCGTATATACTCGCATATAATCCATGTCCAAATGCAAACAACATAGACCCTAATCTGCTGTCACATAATGCGACGGTATATCAGGGTCTATGTTGTTTGTTCTACTGATTAGTCCTTACAAACTGCATAGACCCAGATCTGCAGGCGCATTATGCGATGGCAGATTATGGTCTATGCAGTTTGCAGTTGGTATTAGCTTATATGCAAGTATATATGGTACATAAATGAGCTTACAAAATCCAACATACCTGTGAAGAACAGGATTTGGATCTAAAAGCATCTAACCATGTCTGAAAAAAATATGTATCAACTGTTGAAACTTTCCTTCAGTACACCTATAGCAATACCATAAGTTTTTAATAAACTTGTTAATACCTAAAGTGTACAAATTCAATAACAATAAAAAGTCATTCTTTCTTGCTTTCTGTTATCATTATACTGGGCACCATGAGCCACAAGATGACAAAGGAAAGAAGGAGGTATTTACAAATATGAATAAGACTTGCAATTCCCGAGGCAGTTCAAGAAGAATTACCAGGCCCAGCCTAAAATCAATACCAGTTCAAGAAGAATTACCAGGCCCAACTTAAAATCAATACCAGTTCAAGAAGAATTACCAGGCCCAGCCTAAAATCAATACCAGTTCAAGAAGAATTACCAGGCCCAGCCTAAAATCAATACCAGTTCAAGAAGAATTACCAGGCCCAGCCTAAAATCAATACCAGTTCAAGAAGAATTACCAGGCCCAGCCTAAAATCAATACCAGTTCAACAAGAATTACCAGGCCCAACCTAAAATCAATACCAGTTCAAGAAGAATTACCAGGCCCAACCTAAAATCAATACCAGTTCAAGAAGAATTACCAGGCCCAACCTAAAATCAATACCAGTTCAAGAAGAATTACCAGGCCCAGCCTAAAATTAATACCAGTTCAAGAAGAATTACCAGGCCCAGCCTAAAATCAATACCAGTTCAAGAAGAATTAGCTCCTCTCAATTCTACCTACCGAGTACAGTCTATTCTAGAAATGAAAATTTAGGGGCAAAATTCCTCCTTCTCGTGAAAAAGGGAGGGACTTTTGTTTTTTATAGTTGGGATTTAATAATGAAATAAAGGTCAGGCTTGAAAATATGATGCACGATACTTGCACCTTCGGTTCATTTTTCATCAAGACTTCGGAGAAATTAGCATGAATCCTGCTATAGTGCGTTCTAAAATAGACTCTGAGTGAACAAGCATTTTTTAAAAAATTTTAAAGTATTTCAAACAAGAAATGAGAATCCATTGTTTTTAAATTTTGCCTGCCTTCTCAAGTTATAATACTGAATTAAATACAACCATTGTAACTGAAATACAACATGCTTTTTACTGCATATTCAACTAACCCCCAATCCCCATGAACTCACTCCCAACCCAGAATGACTCAGGTGCCATAATGCAAAATCTGCCCCATATATGATGCATCATCCTACTATGACTCTATATATAAAGTCTGGTCAGAAAATATTTGAAAATGTCATTGTAATTGAAATGTGTGTACATCTTACCTTTTACACCCTCCTAGGGACCCCAGGGGTGGAAGCCAAGAATGACACCCCACTTGCAGATGCTTACCCCAAGGGCAACAGAACTACAAAATTTTAAAGATTTCCTCTCAGTGGTCTAGGGGGAAATGTGACTAACAAACAGACCGATGGAGGGCATCACAACATCCCCCGATAAAGCCTAGAAATAATAAAGAGACTTGGACAACAAGCAAAACAGTTATATAAAACCAATATAATATCTGCCCTGTGAACTACTCATGTGCCCAGTCATAAGACTGGAAAACTGATGAAACAACTGCTATCTAAAAAAATTACACATAAAAAAACGGATGTGAGATGCTGATTCCAAATAGAAACCATAATCGAGCTGAGATTATCTTATATCTTGCAATTTCCATGCTCCATCATTAAAACAGCCCAAGACTTCAAGAGCCAAGAGCCAACTGTGATCAAACTTTCTTAACTGTGAATCCCTATATATCAGTATAGGCAATGATTTTCATAGCAAATTAAACAAACAATGAAAGGTTTTGTTTGCATATTTTTCTAGCTGGCATTGCTGCTGAAGATTGTGCTTCTGCAAACTTTAAGTGTGGTTAAGTTAACATAACAAAAAAAAAAAAAAAATGTTTGAGAATTAATGTTTGTGCATCATATTTCGTACATGAAACATACAAGACAGTTACATCATGTTCATAATTGCCATTATTCAGTAATGACATTTACCTGTTCTTACAGTAAACAGAGTAACTCTGCCTGAAGAATGTTTCTATCACAATACAAGAACCTTCCATCATTAGGAATGATTAATTTCTGGTGAACTTATATCAGATTTCCATGCATTAATGAGCTGCATCTCAATCAGTAGTGTAATAACTCTATCTGCTTTGATTTAAAATCAAATCTTCAGCATGGGCTGTAGATATTGTCTACTCACACATGATAATCTTGCACAATGTTGCAACTCTTCCAAAACAAATCAAAACCCTCACATAATCAGGCCAGTTCCAACTGGTCTGACACATACAATTCTGTTTTGTAAGCCAAATTTAATTATTTCAATATCATTCAATTTCATGTAGATAATATTCAATAGATTATTTTTGGGGCATATGATCATGAAAAAATAGCCATAATATACGATTTACCATGTTCTAACAGCTGCCACAATTCTTGGGGTAAATCGCATCATTTTAGCCTGCATAAAATTCAAGTGATTTTAGTGAGAAAACTAATTGTTACTAAATCATATGCCGGGTAAAACTATGTGATGACAATCTATGTATGATAGGAATGCTGACATCAACCCAGATGGACAGTTCTGAAAGTGTGTAACCAGGGTCAATAGCGGCAAACATTTTGCAAGTGTCATGTGATACTAAAGACGTAATACAAACAAGTGAACTGAGAGACTTGTCATAGTAACTTAGAAAAAATTTTCTGACTGATGTTTTTGTGTGTAATTTTAACATCCCTCATCATCATCAGTGATTCATGTTAAGTGTGGTTTGATAACAGCTTTTGTTGGAATTAAACAGCCACGTTTCATTTCGTCTGTGTTGACACAGTAAGCATGCAAGTACATATAACTTCTCATTAACTACCACCTACAGTTCACTTTTTGCCCATCAGTAATTTAATAAAATTCTATGTTGCTCATATGCCATTATTGTAAATTCACAGAAATTTAATGATGATAAAATATTATGATTTAAAGTAGTACCCTCAAGATTACAAACATTTTCTCATGTTCAAACTCAGTCAAAACTCAGTTCTGATGTCTGATTGACGAAAGTCAAATCACCAACCAATTAAAAGTAATTATCTTAATTTGAACAGTAACTTTGTGAGAGATAATCTTGTTATAGCCTTGAAAGCAGATTTCAGCTTGAAGCTCAAAATCCTACCTCGTATTCTGGCAAAAATACTAAAATACTATGTACCATCCCTGTAACCTGATGTAAACAGTTGTACACTTCAACAGACAGCAAGTCAATCTAATGACTCAGAACTTAAAACATTGTTCCCTGGGTCAAATATGAACAAGATGTGTATAGCATATATCAAGAAGAACTGTGTTTTAATTACTATGACAACAAGACTTTAAATTTGAGATTTAAATAATATGTCTTCCAATACAAAATCAACAAAATAATAGTTCACACAAGTTGCTATATCATACAAGTGAATGGGTTTTAATTCTGCATTCTGACTTCATGAACATTTGTACCAATACAATTTTCCTACATTCCACGCAAGTACAAGTAAATAACAGCTATACTCGTGCTATGCACTGCTATTTTGTGTCCTTATATTTTGCAAAATAAATGGTCTAGTTTTAAAAAGAAACAAGATGAATAACATTTGACTTAAAGAGAACAAACCTTTCAAACCAAATTACTGGTTCTCTCTTCACAGACCTAAATAATATTAGAAAGTGTACACATCTCATCTAAAATTTACTTTACCGAAAAGCACAATACATATACCTTGCAAATTTAACTACTGATCCTCTGGTGCAAATAAGCATCTGGCTGTACAGACATCAAGCTTTATATTTTAAAAAGCTGTCATCATAATATATTAATGACTCAACTCACAATAAAGGAGACAACGGAGACAATGTAATGTGCATAACTGATCATTTTTGCAGCACAAAATTTAGTTTGTTTGGTTTTTTTTTTGTTTTTTTTTTACCTCTGTGTAATTGTACTGTAATATTTGCAATTTGTGCCATCTGACTTCAAAGTCATAGCTTCAGAAGGATAGAATATTTTGTAATTGTAAGTTTTGTGGTCCCATTCAGACAGCAACAATGAGCGCAAATTAGACTACTGCAGAAAATACCGGTTATAAGGTACTTTCCTCTAAAGATCTCTAGTTTCCTACTTCAGTTTCAAACAATAAAACTAGAATTTCATTGTGTACAATCCACTACTTTCATTTTGGCACCTTTTACAAGAAGCTGTAATATTTAAAGGCATACAGAAAACATGTAAAGTGTAATATGAGAACTTTATTTTGTTCTATGTTGTTAAATGCTTTCATATGATGAGGCAGCATCTCCCTCCATCTTACGAACTTTAAAGACTATTCACCACATATTAGACCTCCTCCTATTTCATAAACTTTATAAGACCAGTCTCTACATAATAGAAAAGACTGATGATTCTTTTAAGGGTATGTTGAGCATTTGTTATTCAGCACCTTTTGGGTTTTGATCCTATTGGCTTTCACTGAATCTTAACCTTAATACTCCAGAGTTTTGTTCTTTAACCAGAAACTGTGTTCAACTTCTCCAATCTGTGTTTGTAGCTTCAACTGAAATCTTTTGTCTGACATTGGCAGCCTTACCAATGTGATGTGAGGACTTGATTGAAGCAGGTGGGATTGTATACAGCTTTGATAATTCTGAGGACCTTTCTCAACACTGTCGATTGTATTTCTTGTGAGGTAGGTACTGTACTGACAAGACATGATCCACAAAGTATTACATTACTAATAAGAATATGATATAGATAGTCAACAACAAGTCGCCAATGGGTGTCAACCAAAATGCATTAATTAATGATGTAATAAAAATCTTACATAGGAAATGAAAACAAGTGACACAATGATGTAAAATAATGAAGGTCTAGTGCTGAAAGATATAAATATGCACCTTGAATCTACCTTCAATTGGCAAGTAAATGCATATCAAGTGTTTTTACATCATTACTTGATGTGACTGACTGGTCAGAATGAACACACCAAATTGCATGAGAGATATTCAGAATTCTCTCCCTTGACCCACTCTTCGGATAAAGAAGAGCAGAAAATTCTGCCAATTCATCACAGTTTAAAATGAACGCTCAGTCCAGACCTCCTTCTTTGCATAAAAGATTCTCACGAGACTCATAAGACTACATAAATATTCCTCCATGGTAGAGGAACCTCATGAATTTTTCGGCTCTTGACTGAATCCCCTGAATTGTAGATCGAGTGTTTATCTTTTTCAATGAGCATCTCTAGGCTGAAAGTAGAATAAAACAAGTTGATGACAATCTAATTTTACAATATTACTACACTCAAAGAACAAAATAATAACAAATTTTTAATGATAGTGACTCTGATCTTATTTGATTCAAAAGAACAAACAAGATTAAATTGATAATTAACATACTTTAAAACCAGTAATAAACTGATATAACACAATGACATAATAACATAATGAGTAATACACAGGGTCAACAACAATATTGCAAATCATGGAAATGTATTCCCTAGAGACATGTGCAACGAAAATGTTTGTGTTTCATGGAACATTTAGTTCTTCAATGAATATGAAACATATATTGAAGTCATGAATTTTCATTAGGAAACTAAGCTAGTATCTGTCGAACAAGTATGTCCTCACTGTAGACCAAAGTCTAAGTTAACGAAGTTATAAATGTTGAAGCTTTTGAAAAATTGCTATAATGGCATGAAAATTAAATCCGGATATCTACATATGCAATCAAAAAGGAAACCAAATTAATTTGTTTTTTGCTTAACATGCTAATAAAGGCTCATGTCAAAAATGTCAAAGTGTTAACAACTTAACAAGAGTACCATGAACAGCACATTATACACTTGCCCAAGTTTAATAGTCTTCTATGTAGATAACTGACATTTTTTTTACAGAAACAATGTCTTCTTTCATTCACAGTGACCTTGAACTTTGAACTCAAAACAATATGCTCCTCCCTTACCCCAAAAGCAAGCCATCCACAAAATTTCATCAAGGAATGTGATGCAGAATGAATGTTATTGTGTGAATTGTATACCTAAGGTCACAGAGACCTTGACCTTTAAGCTTTTGATCCCGCAATCAATAGGATTCGTCCTTACCCCAGTGCAAGCCATCCACAAAGTTTGGTAACTGCAGATAGTACAGAACTCAAGTTATTGTGCATAAACCACTTTTCTTCTTTCACAATGCAATCTATAGGGTTCTTCCTTACGCAAAGTGCATGCCATTCACAAAGTTTGGCAACTGTAGAAAGTGGATTACTTGAGTTATTGTGTGGAAACCACTTTTCTTCTTTCAGTCAGTGACCTTGACATTTGAGCTTTTGACCCCAAAATTGATATGGTTCTTCTTTACCCCACGGGCAAGGTATCCACAAAGTTTGGAAATTGTCGATGGTACTATCAAATCAGCTCATTTCAGATACACCAACATTTGATCAAGTCATCAATGTATAAATACAAGGTAGACTAGCAAATTTAATTTGCCTACCCCAAGTAGTGTTTGCTTAAATGTGCTAACAAGTTGTAATTTTAAAAAAGTACCAATCAAAAAGGTTAAAAAAATGTGTTTAAAAAAAGTCCTGAAAAACTGTTGTAATGGCCTGAAAATCTAACCAGGTCTTTTACATATGGATAAAATTATGCTATTAAACTTTAACTTGTCTGCACTAAGTAGGTTGTATGCAATCTTGCTAACTAGCTTCTTGAGATGGATGGATGGACAGAAACATGTTAATGCTGCAAGAAGTAGGGAGCGAACAAATATTAAGACTGACCAACTTCTTTGACTCTGTTATTCAGAATTTTGCTTTCTCTGCTGAAGTACTCATGATATAGAGAAAGTCAGGAAAAACCAGAAATAGAAAACCAGAAACAAAGGTTTATCATCTAGACCACTATGCAAAAGCATAGCTCATATCACAAGTAACAATGAACTGTTCAAGTCTCAGTTTATCATTCATCCCTGGGATGAGTGGATTCAATATTTTCTTTACATCTTGATAAACATCAAGTTCAATTTTATGAATAACTGGTTTGGGGACCATTTATTCAATCCTATAATTTCAAGTATTTACCAGTCACTTGTAAGTATTTAGATGTCACTTGTAGGAGACTGGGATCAAATCATGTATGAATCGTCTGTGCAAGACAAGTGTCTATGAAATACAAGTAATAAATAAGAGGACTCTTAAGAAAGACAGGAGTCCCTCAAAGGGACTGAATCAGATGCACTACTGGCCAAAAATAATTTCCAAGAATCCAAGATAAGACCATTTCTTCTTTATAAATTCTGAGAGTTGAAACCATCTCTGATATTACTGAGCAATAACAATTTTCATGATGGGCTCTGGCAGCTATATTGGACATAAGATCAACACCATTTTAATTTAGGATCAACTAGATAGAATAAAATGTCGTTAGACCTCAACATGATCATGCATTCAGGAGGAACAGCTATAACAAGATTTTCAAGCTGGTTGCCATGGTGGCCCTAATGAATGTCAGATCAGCATCATTACTTTGTCTTCTGGTGAAACCCCATGTTGATATGACTTTCTGTTTAGGAGCAGTGATAAGATTTTAAAGATGGTAACCATGGCACCCATACTGGATGTCAGACTTGCATCATTTTCATTTAGGATCAACTAAACATCATAAAAAGTCTTGTGGTGAAAACTCCATGTAAATACGACTTTCCATTCTGGAGGAGTAGCAATAAAAAATTGTCAAGATGGCTGCCATGGTGGTCATATCTGAAGTCAGATCAGCACCATTGTCACTTAAGACCAACAACACATAGTAAGTCATGAGGATAGTGATAACAAAGTTTCAAGATGGACACCACAATGGCCATATTGGATGTCCAAGTGGCACCATTTTCATTTAGAATTTGCTAGCCTTATTATGAATGTGTGTATAAAGTTTCACAGCAATCCACCAAATAGTTTAAAAGTAGCAATAACAAACTTGTGCCAATGGACAAAAGTCATTCCAATAAGCTCTTCTGGTCTATGATCAGTAGAGCTAAAAATAGTACTTTGAAAATCTGTCCATAAAGTCGGGAGGATAATTTCCATTAGGACAGATTTTGCTGTATAAGATAAGGGATTACAGATAAATGTTTCAGATCTGACTCACCCGTCGCCTAAATAATCTATCAAAAAAGTTTCGACTGGGTGGCGGAGGTGGTCGCTCCTCTAGCAGATCTGGAGTTGGACCTCCATCTGGGGAAAATACATTCAGCTCTTTAAAACATTCGGTCTCTATCATCTGAAAAATTAAACATTTGACCCACTGTTATACCATTTGGAAACTGTATCCTTTGCATACAAAGAATATCATCGGTGGTCACCTCTTCCTTTGACCTTTGACATATGTATGTTTGAGATAATAAAACCATGGAGAATTATGTTGAAGGTCTGGTTTCTAATCCAGTGATCAAACAAGACAAATTACCATCTCAAAATAACAACAAACAAGAGTACCATCCATTGCACATTATACACCCGCCCTGTGTTTAATAATCCTCTATGCTGGAACTAGTAGGGAATGGTTGACTTGAGATTATTGACCAATGGGTCTCAATAACCTGGAACTTTGGTCGCAGTATGAAGACTGGATCTAAACATACTGTGCACAAACCATTATTTTTCCATTCGACTTACCATGACCTCTGACCTCTAAATTCCAGAATCTATAGGTTTCTTAATTATTCTAATCTTAATTATTCTAAGTGAAAACCATCCACAATATTTTCTCAAGGAGTTTACACAAGGAGTTTACTCTAGAATAAAAGTTATTCTGCACAACCCATTTTTCTTTGAGCCACAATGACCCTGACCTTTAACTTTTTTACCTCTAAATAAATAGTTTTTTTCCATATCGGAACTGCAAGCCTTCCAAAAACTTTAGTCAAGGTACAATTATAATGCAAAAACCCATTTTCCTTCTTTTACTCAATGACCATGACTTCATGATCTTATGACACCAAATACAAAAGGCTTCTTTCTTGCCCAACATACAAGTCATCCACAAACTTTGCTCATAATAAATGGTCGAGAACTTAAATTTTTTTTCAGAAACCATTTTTCTTTCTCCAAACCATGACCCTGACCTTTGATCTTTTGACCCCAAATCATTATGCTTCTTCCACATCGCAAGTGCAAGCTATCCACAAAGCTTTGTCATGGTTTGAGATGTAAAACTAATGTTATATGTGGAAACTATTTTTCTTCTTTCAGTCACAGTAACCTTAACCTTTGACCTTTTGAGTCCAAAACTGATAGGCTTCTACCTAATACCAAGTGCAAGCTATGCACAATGTTTGTTCAGGTACATGATGTAGAATGAATGTTATTGCACATAAACCATTTTCTTTTTTCAGTCACAATGACCTTTATCTTTGACCTTTTGACACCAAAATTGATGCGCTTCTTCCTTACCCCCAGTGTAAGATATCCACAAAATCTGGTGAAGGCACTTATTGTAGAACTGAATTTATCATCTGGAAAGTTAACAGTCAGATGGACAGACAGGTGGGAAGACAGGGTCATTGCATAATATGTTGCGCCCAAAGGCAAGCATAGAAAAACTAAAGTAATTAAATCCAATTAAACTGATTTACATTAAATCACAACAAGCTGACAAGTTGGATCAAAGGACATTGTTAGTGATCATCACTGAAAATCCTTAAGCATGTACACGTTAAAGCTGCATTCCCTTCTACTGTCTGAAAAGAATTTCCAGGAATTCAATATAAAACCATTCTTCTTTTTAACTGGTCACTGTTGAAACCACCTCTGATATTCCCGAGTGATAAGATTTTCAAATTAGTCACTGCAGCAATCATACTGGATATACAATCAGCACCATTTCATTTAGGACAACCTAGACACCATTGGAAGACTTTTGGTTAAAGCCCCATGTTAATATGACCACTCATTCAAGTGGAGTAGCAGGAGATTTAGAAACAAGATTTTCATATGTTCATTGTGAATGTCATATTTGAGGTCAGATCGACCCTATTTTCATTCAGGTCCAACTACGCATCATGAGAAGTCTTCTGATGTAAACCCCATGTCAATTTGACTTTCCATTTAGGAGGAGTAGCAATAACAAGATTTTCAAGATAGCTGCCATGGTGGCCACACTGGATATCAGAATGGCACCATTTTCATTTAGTACCGACTAGAAAAAGTCTTCTGGTGAAAAACCAACGTTGATATCAACTGCCATCTAGGAAGAGTAGCAACAATATTTTCAAGATGGCTGCTGTTGCTGTGGTGGCCATATTAGATATCAGATCGGCACAATTTTTATTTAAAACCAACTAGACACCATAAGAAATTTTCCAGTGAAAATCCCATGCTGATACGAGTTTCCATTCAGGAAGAATAGCAATAAAAAGTTTTTTAAGATGGCTGCCATGGTGACCGTATCTTAAGTCAGATCAGCACCATTTTCACTTAGGGCCAAGAAAACATCATAAGAAGTCGGGAGGATAGTGATGAAATTCTTTTCAAGATGGCCACTGTGGTGGTCATATTTGCTGTCATGGTGGCCATATTGGATGTCCGGGCAGAACAATTTTAATTTAGGACCAACTAGACATCATAAGAAGTCTTCTGGTGAAAACCCCATGTCAATATGATTTTCCATTCAGTTGAAGCTATAACATGATTTTCAAGATGGCTGCCATGGTGGCCATACTGGATGTCAGAACGGCACCATTAATTAGGACCAACTTGACATCACAAAAAGTCATCTAGTGAAAACCATATGTTGATATGACCATCCAGTCATAAGGACCAGTGATAATAAGATGTTCAAAATGGCTGCAGTGATAGCCATATTGGATGTCCAAGAAGCACCATTTCATTTAGGACCAACTAGACCATGGGATGAATATGTGTGTAAAGTTTCATGGTAATCCTCCTAATAGTTTAGGAGCAGCAATAACAAGCTTGTGCTAATGGACAGATGGACATCAGACTCTTGACAATGGACAATTGACAACAGACAAAAGGCCATCCAATAAGCTCTTCTGGTCAATGACCAGTAGAACTAAAAATCACAAAATGAGATAAATATACGACATTTGAGCTTTTGACCCCAAAACTGACAGTATTCTTCCTTACCCAACTGTAAGCTATATACAAAATTTGGTAACTGCAGATAGTGGACAACTGAAGTTATTGCACAAAAACTAAATCGACAAATGGATGGACATCATAACATAATAAGCTCTGCCTTTAGGTTTACGTATAAAAAAACGCGGAGCCACTGTGGCTCTGTGGTTAGCATGCCAGACTCGCAACCAAAAGGGTGCGGGTTCAAATCCTACCATCGGATCAGCCTAGGTCAGCTACCGTGGTGTGTCCTTGGGCAAGGCACTTTACTCCAATTGCCTCGGCACTAAATAACCTACTTGTGTTGCTGTGCCGTAAAGCACCAAACCAAACCAAACCAAACATATAAAAAAACATTTTATGTAACAGTCACCAAAGATAACAAGAGTCCCTTGAAGGGACTGATGCTCTACTGTGCAAAAAGAATTTGCAGGAATTTAAGATAAGACCATTTCTTCCTTTTAATTGCTGAGTGTTGAAACCATCTCTGATATTCTTCAACAAAAACAAGATTTTTAAATTAGCTGCTGTGGTGGACATATTGGATGTCCGATTGGCACCATTTCCATTTAGGACAAAGCAGACATCATTAGAAGTCTTTTGGTAAAAACCCCATGTCATAATGATTCATGGGGAGTAGTGACAACAAGATTTTCACAACAGCAGCCATGGCAACCATATTAGATGTACAACTGGCACCATTTTTATTTAGGACCACTCTAGGTATCATAAGAAGTCTACTAGTGAAAACCTGATGTTGATATAGCCATCTATTTGGGAGTAGAGATAACAATATTTTCAAGATAGCCAACATGGTGGCCATATTGAAGGTTAGTCATTTTTATTTAGAACCAAGCAGACATCATAAGAACTTTTCTGATGAAAACCCCATGTCAAAATGACTTTCTCTTTAAGAGTAGCTAAAACAAGATTTTCAAGATGGCCACATATTGGACGTCAGAAAAGCACTATTTTAATTTAAGATAACAAAACATTATAAGAAGTCTTTTAGTGAAAACCCCATGATGACATGACCATTCATTCAGGTGAAGTAGTGACAACATGATGTTCAAGCTGGCCACTGTGGCAGCCATATTAGATCCCAGATCAGCACCATTTTCATTTAGAACCAAGTAGACATCATAAGAAGTCTTTTGGTGAAAACCCCATTTCAATGTAATTCGGTTCAGGATGAGAAGCAATAAAAAGATTTTCTAGATGGATGCTGTCCGCCATATTGGATGTTGGATGTCAGATCGGTGCCATGTTCATTTAAGACCAACTGGACATAACAAGAAGTCTTTTGGTGAATACAACTTTCTGTTCAGGAGAAGTTGAAACAAGAATATTTTCAAGATGGCTGCAAGGGTGACCATATTGGACTTCAGATCGGCACCATTTTTATTTAGAATCAATTAGACATCATAAGAAGTCTTTTAGTGAAAACCCCATGTTAATATGACCATCCATGAAGGAGGATTAGCCACAACAAGATTTTAAACATGGCCACTGTGGAGGCCATATTGGACCCCAGATCAGTACCATTTTCATTTAGGACTAACTAGACATTATAAGAATTCTCTTAGTGAAAACTCCATGTTGATATGAATATCCATTCAAGAGTAGCAATAACAAGATTTTCAAAATGCCTGCCATGGTGGACATATTGGATGTCAGATTGGCACCATGTTCATTTAAGACCAACTGGACATCATAAGAAGTCTTTTGGTGAATACAACTTTCTGTTCATGTGGGGTTGCATAAGATTTTAATGATGGCTGCCATGTTGCCCATATTGGACTTCAGATCAGTGCCATTTTTATTTAGGACCAACTAGACATCATAAGAAGTCTTTTAGTGAAAACTCCATGTTGATATGACCATCCATGTATGAGGAGTGACCATAACAAGATTTTCAACATGGACCCCGGATCAGTACCATTTTCATTAGGACTAACTAGACATCATAAGAAGTTTTTTAGTGAAAATTCCATGTTGATATGACCATCCATTCAAGTGTAGCAATAACAAGATTTTCAAAAAGGCTGCGCTGGTGACCATATTGGACATCAGATCAGTACCATTATCCTTTAGAACCAATTAGGCATCAAAGAAGTCTTTTAGTGAAAGCCCCATGTTGATATGACCATCCATTCATGAGGAGTAGCCATAACAAGATTTTCAAGATGGCTGCCATGGTGGCCATATTGGATGTCAGATTGGCACCATTTTCATTTAGGACCAACTAGACATCATAAGAAGTCTTTTAGTGAAAACCCCATGTTGATATTACCATCCATTCAGGAGGAGTAGCAACATCAAGATTTTCAAGATGGCCAATGTGGTGGCCCTACTTGATGTTTGAGCAGCACCATTTTCATCTAGGACCAACTAGACCATGGGATGAATGTGTGTTAAGTTTTTTAGGCGGAGTAGCAATAACAAACTTGTGCTAACAAACGGACAGACATCGGATGATGGACAACAGACAACAGACCACATGCGAATGAGCTATGGCGATTTCCATCATGTTGTAAAATAATCAGGCAAAAGGTCATCACAGCACGTGCAACTGTACACAGTTCACCCATAATTAACTTGAGGACTGGTGGAGCAAAGTGTAGAGCACATTCTCTCATTGTCATAGTGTAACTACTAGTTTATTTTGGTGCGACCTAAGTGTACCAGATCCCATTAAAAGCCCCATACAACTTCAGTGTTTGTAAAACAGATATCCCTTTGCTCCCCTGTCTTGTCCTTCCCTTCCCCATAATCTGTGCTGCAAGAGTCAAATTCTAGGGGGTAAAAATACACCCAAGTCAAATTTAGCTGCAATCCCAAATATGATTTTTTCATGTCCACCAAGAGTAAATATTGTTATAGGGTGGGGATCTCAACAGTTTCAAAGTTATGACCAAAGGGGTCAAGTCCCTGGAAAGTAGGGATGGATTATGAGGTCAATGTCATTTGTATATTTCAATTTGTCTTTTCACCCCTGCAAGTGTATATATGGCTACAAAGTGTGGTTCTTAATAGTTTCTATGTTATGATCCAGGGGCTGCCCCCAGCACATGACCCAAGGGGTCTCACTCTCACACTTTATCTGACATGTGTTGACACATTGTTCATTGATCGCATACACCCATTCTCAGACATGTTAGTCTCATAATTTTCACACCGAAATTCTAAAACCACTGTGCAAATCTACAAACAACCCTGAAAATCCCATGTTAATATGACCATGCATTCAGGAAAATTAGTGACAAGATTTTCAAGCTGGCTGCCATGGTGGCCATATTGGATGTCATACAGGTGAGATCACATAAATCCCTGCCTTTTCTTCTAGAAGTGAGGGATAACTGGACCATAGTAGATATTTACAACCTGAGGAAACCAAGTCTGGTTTTCAAAACTTCCATGGTACAGATTGTAAACACTACTATTTTAAGTCCACATTACAGAGGTTTCCCAAAAACCAAACAAGCTGAACTGGAGGCTCTGAGTGGATTTTGCGGAAAGACAGTAGTTTTATTTAGTTATGAACTATAAAGAACATGCTTGCCATATTAGTTTACAATTGGTTTTGTGGGGGAATGCAGCTTTAGGATTACATACCAATATATTAAAAGTGTACGAGTTAAATGACTTTATGAAAGCAAAACTCACAACTAGTCATAATCATTGCATCACAGTTGCTATGAATGCTTTGAAAAGCAATAGGATTACAATGGTCCCTCATTATAAAGACCCTAAGTGTGGCACAAGCAATAGGATTACAATGGTCCCTCATTATAAAGACCCTAAGTATGGCACAAGCAATAGGATTACAATGGTCCCCATTATCAAGACCCTAAGTATGACACAATAGGATTACAATGGTCCCTCATTATAAAGACCCTAAGTATGGCACAAGCAATAGGATTACAATGGTCCCCATTATCAAGACCCTAAGTATGGCACAAGCAATAGAATTACAATGGTCCCTCATTATCAAGACCCTAAGTATGGCACAAGCAATAGGATTACAATGGTCCCTCATTATAAAGACTCTAAGTATGGCACTGCACCTCTTATAATATGGATATAGTCATGGATCCCATTAAATTGTTTAAACTGTATTCTATCATGGTTGCTACTTAATTTGCCACACTTAATTCTGGTTCTTGACCAGTAGAATCCAATTATAATACAATTTCACATCACTAAATACCGTTTTTAGTCATTTTATACACTCTTAGGAGATCCGTCAGTATAAGGCTCCCTCACATAACATGGGTCACTTTATGGCTCCCATGAACAGCATTATAAAGGAGCATTGTAATATTTCCCAAGATGCCACATACCTCGACTTGCCATGGAATTGAGACGCATCCTGTGTTGAATTTACTGTAAAAAGTGTCATCACTAGGATCCAGATTAACTCCCTTGACTGTGGAGAACTGTTCAATATCTAACACATCTTTGCAATACACTGCACGAGGCTGGAATGATAACAGATAGCTTGATCAGCATATGTGAATGTATGTAGTATGTCAGAATACAATAACATCTTCAAGATAAAACAGCTGTGTCATAAATATACAGATACAAGTAGAACGATTCATCTTGCCAAGGCTTAATTCTGATGTTTTCTGCTTATTGTAGGGTCTTACCATAGAATGTTGATTCTGCTTACACTCCTGGCATATCAGGGTTCAGATTTTGGACATATAGTATGATCATAACAAAGTTTCAGTTGAATACAGCCACTGAAGATATGCGACTTTTCACAACTTTCACCAATGCTGCCATCACCGTTGCCACCAAAAAGTGACACTTATGTCTCAATGCTCACAGGCAAGACAACAAATCCAGTGCTTGAGCTAAAAACTGTATAATGGAGGTGGGGAGAATAGGGCAATTTGTTAATATAAGGGCACCATTATTGATACATCATTGGTTTATATTGTGTGTTTAACTGATAAAACAGATTAAATTGACATCTTGTTTTACATGCCATAAAAAAATACCCCTTTTTAATAATGAAGCTAATGGCTCCCTTTCTCAATTATCCAGGGTGAATGTTTTCATATAGCCACCTTAAAACAGCTTGTTTAGTATCAAACAATACTCGTTTTTCTTAGATGCCATATGTAAACTAAAACAAAATGCATTCAAATTTTGCTCAATTTTACATGCACTTACTGCTGAGCATTTTATAAAATTATTATTATTCACTATAGAAGTCTAAGGAATTTTCAGAAGTGGGAACACACTTGCTGCTAGATATATAGTCTGTCTGATGCACCTTGACTGTCCACAGAATTTTTATGTGTATCTAACAAAAAAGCCGAAAAGAGGGATTACCCAGTCAAATAACTGTGACCATGTGTTTCCTGTTGGTGAATTCGTGCAGTGAATTCGTGCCGTGGCTAGGACTAACACTACAATCCCATGCACTTCACGACAGGTCCAGCTAAAATAGCAATATCTGATTGAGGAATTACTAAATCTACTAATAACTACTGAAGATTAGGGCTAAATTATAACACCACTGTAAAAAATCCTGGAAACATTATATAGTAGTATCTCCAAGAATAAATTAAGAATAAAGTTGGCCCTTAATTGTCTGGACACTCAAAATTAGAAGAACACTGAATGTTATGACTAGTCCAGAGATAGCAAATGAACTATATGTTTGCTAACTTTCCTTTTCTACACTCTGAAAATATTAACTATCTATTGCACAAGTAATGCTTCAATAACAAGAGGCCCAAGTGGGACTATGAGTGCTTACATAACTGACATCTGCCTAATAGCGAAATGTATAAACAGTTGGCCAAGAAAATGGAATTGGCAGGATGCTTTCAATAGAAATTTCTTCCCATGCTGCAGATTGCAAATGTTATGAAAACAATTATTTCAACATTACTCTATTTTTTTTATCTGTATCCATATTTGATGGCACATCAGCATAATTTGTCACAAACTGAAATGATTTCCGTCAAAGTTGGTCAAATTCTGTTGAGATGTGTTTGAAAAGTGATTTTCATTTTTTTTTTAAATTTTTAATAATGGCTGCTATATTTTCTAGTCAGGTCAGCATCTTTTGGACATAACTGAAAGCCCTTCATGCCAGGATGCTTTCCGTCAATTTTGGTTACATTCTGCTGAACAGTTTTGAAAAGAAGTTACATAAAGGTGTTTCTATTTTTAGTAATGGTGGCCATATTTGATAGTTGATTGCCATAATTTGTAAAATTTTTAAAGACCTATATACCAGGATGCTTTTTGTCAAATTTTGTCAAATTCTGTTGAGCAGCTTTTGAGAAATTATTTTTCTACTTTTAGTAATGGTGGCCATATTTGATGGCAGATTGGCATAATTTGTACAAAACTGAAAGCCCTTCAAGCCTGGATGCTTTCTGTCAAATTTGGTTAAATTCTGTCGAGTGACTTTTGAGAAGAAATTTTGTACAAGTTTTTATATTTTTAGTAACAGTGGCCATATTTGAAGGTGGATTGGTGTTATTTGTAAAAATTTAAACCACTCCATGCAAAGATGCTCTCTGCAAAAATGAGTCAAAATTGGTTCAGTGATTTTTGACAAGTTTAAAATACCAATTGTTGACAGGTGATTCACAATGCATGAAGGATGCAGGCCATACCATAAGCTAACTTAGCCTCATGACCAGGTGAAGCAATAAATTACATAAATCCCATTTTGTTTATCTATGACTTTTGACATATGGACTGGAGTCCTTTTCTCGCATTTGATCTTCTTACCAGGGAAAGTTATCTCAATAACTCCAATGACATTTACAAATACACTGTTCTCATGAAATTTTAAATGACCTTTTGTTTTTAAGACAAAAACTGCACTGCAAAAGGACTGCTCTAATCATCAGATTCCAAGTATGTGAAGAAAAAGGATTTTGCTGAATGCATTATCATGCCTGTAAACAGGTGTTAAGATGCCTGTAAACAGGTGTTAAGATGTATATAAACAGGTGTTAAGATGCCTGTAAACAGGTGTTAAGATGCCTGTAAACAGTTGTTTACATGCCTGTAAATAGGTGTTAAGATGCCTGTAAATAGGTCTTAAGATGACACAACTTTCTATTTATGCGTGCAAAATGGAAAACCCTGGTATGTCAGGATCCAAGCTTTAGGTGCGCAGTAAAATTACAGCAAAGTTCCAGTTAAATACAGCAACTAATGCAGAAGATATGTGACTTTCAAAAACTTTAACACAAATTCCCAATACTGACAGTGCCACTGCCGGCAAGATAGGAAACCCTAGTAATGTCATAACAAAGTTTCAGTTGATGAAGAAGATACAGTAGGACCCCGTTATAGCACGATGGTCGGGGTCCACAAAACGAGATCGTGCTATGCCCAAACCGTACTATAACCGAACAAGACAAAACCAAGTCATTTAGCTGAAGAAAATGAGGGGGGGGTAAATTGTGGTCTGAAAACAACGTGCTTCATTGGCACCGTTACCATCTTAAATCAATGCATATTAAATTAGAAATACACATGCAATGAAAACAGAGATTGCACATATAATATTTAACTTTATTCAGAGAACCATGCATTGGTACATTTATATATACATGTCTAATGTATAGCATGAATAGTTAAAGGATCAACACGTGTACTCACCAACCGATCTCATGGCATGCGTAGGAGTGAGTCCATAATAATTCCATTGAAAATATGCACACAGAAGTATAATATTTAGTCATAGATCATTATGTGTCTGAATTCAATGCAAAAAAATAATTATAATCGATAAATCACGTAAGGAATGATGAAGCATATTTACAGTGTGTATGCACGTGTACGTCCCAAGGTCAATAAACGGTGTAAGTATAAATTTCATACTGCTATAATTTTATCTGCTACGAATTAGAATACTTTATTGTTTTCGGAAAAACTGATTAATTTTCAGCTGCTTCTTGCTGCTGTCACGTTTACTCTTTGCAAAGTCAACCATATTCCTCAATTGATTGCGTGGCGATTGTCTAACAACACCGCCAAGCCACGTGTGCACGTTGGCGACTTTCGTGTTTTGATGTTTTATAAATCATTGCTGCATGGTTTGAACAACCTTTAGCTTTGAGATTGACTTTGATGACTGTCAATGACTTAAATTAATTGATTTATACATTCAGGTGCGAATCTTTTATCAACCACCCCATTGTTTGGTGCTTGGCTGTGTATGCAGTTGAATGAGCAAACATATGTCGGCTATTGTTTGAGCAACGATTGTACACAGAATGCACTGAAGACAAACACAAAGAAGACTTAATGACTTTATTGTTCATGTATCAGTAATAATAAGATTAACACTTATCAGCTTTAAAATGAGCTGACATCTTTCAAAAATAAACTAAGATCAAAGTGCATTGATTGACTACTGACACATTTGAAATGAACATTCACAAACAGTAGTTTAAGAAATTGGCGAAATTACTGTAAAATTTCGGTAGCCATGCCGATCGTATTATATCCGAATTCATACACGATCTCTTCCCCAAAATGATAATTAATTTTTTACACATTATTTTTCGTACTTTGAAGGAAAAATAATTTTTTTTTCATGTACGAAAAAATAGATGAAATTTCGGGAGCCATGCCACGATCGTGTTATATCCGAATTCGTGCTATAACGAAGCGTGCTATAGCGGGGTCCTACTGTATATCACTTCACGAAACTTAAATACAAAACCATAACACTGTCAGTGAAGCTGTTTCTGAGAGGGCATAATGAAACAAGGGTTCCATGGAATGTGGTATCTCACCTACAAACCACAGTATGATTTACCACCACTGTATCTGACTTGCATGTCCCACCATTGTATCTGACTTGCATGTACCACCACTATATCAGACTTGCATGTACCACCATTGCATCGGACTTGCATGTACCAGAACTGTACCAAACTTGCATGTACCATCATTGTATGACTTGCATGTACCACAATTGTATCAGACTTGGATGTACCATCATTGTATCTGACTTGTATGTAACATTATTGTCTCTGACTTGAATGTACTACCACTGTATCAGACCTGCCTGTACCACCATAGTATCTAACTTGAATGTACTGCCAATGTATCAGACTTGAATGCACTTTCATTGTATCTGAATTGAATGTACCACAACTGTATCTGACTTACATGTACCACCTTTGTATCGAACTTACAAACACTTTAACACAAAATTTTACATAGAAATGTACTTTTTACAATGCTGCTGCCAGAAAAGTTAAACCTATCTCGCATCATTAGCTAATGCAGGAGAGACAAATATTATGGATACTTACATCTGGTACAAAAGGAGGATCCAACATGCCTGCCTCTAACCTCTTGAAGTTGATGTTTTTAAAGAAGGGATGGGATTTAATACTGAATGTACCTTCAGAACCACAACCTAGACGGTTCTTTGGATCTTTCTGTAAAAGCTGGAAAATAAACACCAATATATATTGCAACCAAAATTCTTATGAGAAAAATTATCAAATACCCCCCCCCCAAAAAAAAAAAAAACATCTCCTCCTTTTTTCTGGCTGTAAATATTTAGATCCCTGCCCAACAAGATTAACCTCAAAACCAAACATCTGCATTTTTAACAGCAACACTTGAGTGATAACACTATAAATAGAAGTACTGTGAATAATAATGTCTTGAAGGATTCAATGATACTAATCAAACAGGATCACAGAGATGAACTTAACTGGAGAGACACTGATAATGAAGTTCCTACCATATGTAATCGCATTAAGTCGGGTCCAAATGCAAACAACATAGACCCTGATCTGCCAGTGCATAATGCGCTGGCAGATCAGGGTCTGTTTTATGTTCTACTGATTAGTCCTTACAAACTGCATAAACCCAGATCTGCTGGCGCATTATGTGACGGCAGATCTGGGTCTATGTAGTTTGCAGTTGGTATCGGCTTATACGAAAGTATATACGGTACATTTTATGACCATAAGCAAATACCAATATTCCTCTAAATAATCTAAATTATACATGTTAAAAGTCTTCTCTTTTCTCTTAACAGATAATTTGTGACAATATTCTGATAATTAATGACAATATTCCTAAAATAATTTGAGAAAATATTTTAGAAATAAACTTTAAGGAGCATCTGGTATTTAATGATTCATATTGTTTTAAGTACTACATCAGCAGTCAAACTATATCAAGGGAGGTAACCACTCTAGATCCTACCATTTCATTGTATGGTTAGTAGCTCGGTTATGTCCCCTGGACTTTAAGAAGAGGCCAAAAGACCAGCAGTGCTAAAGATATTATATATATATATATATATATATATATATATATATATATATATATATATATAGACACACACACACGCACAGTTCCTATAATTACAAACAAAAGATGTTGTAAAAAACAGAAGAATAGACACCCTGCAATTAACTTTGAAGGAGCTGAACTTTCTCCAAGCAAACAGAGAAAGAATGCAATGTTTATATCAAGAGTATAATGTAAATACCTGGAATGAAATACTTAAAGTTACAAGAACAATGGTGGACTTAAATGACCATACCACAGGAAACCTTTAATTTCTCCTACTTTATTGGCATATTTATTCTCACATTTGTTAAAATTTCTTTTTGAATTTTTAAAGTATGGTAATACTGACGACATCGAGTTAACTTATGTCGTAAAATTCAGCCCCTAATTCTTTTAGGTAACTTATGTCATAAAATTCAGCCCTGAATTCTTTTAGGTACTGATGATCAAAGCAACTATATAAATCAATTAAAACATGGTCAATTGTCTAAGTGACTAAGGCATTTTTGCACTTAATTTAGTCTTATTACCAATTACTGCTGACATGTCTTTGGTCAGTTCTTAGCTGTGGTGGACAGGTGGGTAGAGCGGCGGTAAGGTTATTTATGGTGAAATTTTCCTTGAAGAATATTTTTTTAAAAGCTAATCTCCATCTGGGTTGCATATAGGTTCTTACAAATTTGGGCCATGTGCACCCTTGTCTCTAGAAAAAGTGGGGCCAAAACACACGAGGTTGGGGAGCTCAGTGTTCAGTATGAAAAATTACTGGAAATGAAGGCTGTATCAAGAAAAATAAATTATTAGGCTGCCACATATATGCAACTATGCCGACATTGCTTGTGTACTATCCTAATTACCTCTACTATATGTTAAAGAACAGCAACTAATAGCCTTAATGTGACTTTTCTTTTTATCATACTTATAATATCAGTTTCATTACAAAAAACTGACCTCTGCCCCAAAATAATAAAATCGAGAAAAAAAAACTTGTATGCACATTTTGATGTCAGGAGATACAGTAGCTTTTAAGCACAAACGTGAATATTTGCAGTGAATGTCCACATCTTGTACACAGTATTGATAGAAACAGTTTCAATCTTCACGAGTAATATTTCAGTCTCAATGAAACATTGTTTACTGACAAGTATATACAAAATAACAAATTCACAGGTTGGTGAAAGTCAAATTCTTCATTCCCCGCATTGTATTCAGTTATTATAAGCATCCTCCTGGTCACCTAAACACTTAACAATTTAACAAAGCAGTAGGAAGACTTGAACAGTCAACCAAAATAAACTATTTGATTCGAAAGGGGCTTTATGGCATTTACAGCTCATACATATGAAATACATTTTCTTAATACATACCTATATCAAGAGTCCCTCAAAAGGACTGATGCTCTAATGTCCAATAATAATTAAAAGGAATTCAAGATAAGACAATTTCTTGCTTTTAACTTCTGAGTCTTGAAACCATGTCTGATATTCTTGAGCAATAAGATTTTCATATTAGCCACTGTGGCAGCCATATTGGATGCAAGATCAGCACCATTTCATCTAGGACAAACTAGACACCATTGGAAGACTTTTTGTGAAATTGATGTTGATATGACCATCCAGAAATAGTGACAAGATTTTCAATATGTTCATTGTGGCAGCCATACTTGAGGTCAGATTGGCACCATTTTCATTCAGGACCAACTAGTTATCATAATTTGTTTTCTGGTGAAAACCCCATATTGATATGACTTTCCACCTAGGAGGAATATCAATAACAAGATTTGCAAGATGCCTGCCATGGTGGACATACTGGATGTCAGGTTGGCACCATTTTCATTTAACAACAACTAGACATCATACAAAGTCTTCAAGTGGAAACTCCATGTTGATACAACCATCCATTCAGGTGGCCATACTGGATGCCCAGGCAGAATCATTTTCATTTAGGAACAACTAGACATCATGAAAACACCATGTCGATATGACTTTCTGTTCAGGAGGAGTAGCAATAACAAGATAGTCAAGATGGCTGCTGTGGTGGCCATACTGGATCTCTGAGCAACACCATTTTCATTTAGGACCAACTGAATGTGTATCAAATTTCATGGCAATCCTCCAAGTAGCTAGAAGGAATAGTGATAACAAATTTGTGCTAACCAATGAACAGATATCGGATGTCAGATGAGAGACAACAGGCCATCCCATAAATTGGAAAAGTGAATCAGTTTAGCCTGTCATGAAATAGTCCCAGTGAACTCAATATGGGCTTGTATAAACGTCTTTAAAAACATTTTCACTTTCCTGACTCTGCTGTTGTTTATCCTCAACACTTTTCGGTCCTATCTTTGGAAATATCTCTCACCAGAAAATTAAAACAGTAGGAAATTATGGTTCTTTTTCCATTGTCACATGGCAGGTCTGGGGCACAAGGCATGCATAGGTAAAACAACATCTGACAATTAAATCAATGGCTGGTGTACTGATTTTTCCAGACACAGCCACCATAGTCTTCCATGAAAAATGCATGCAGGATTTATATAAATTTGCTAACAATGCATATTTTTCCACCATTTCAAACACAAAGAGTATACATTTTTGCAGCATAGTTGCACATTTTGTGGGAATCAAGTGTCCTAGATGCAACCCTGTACCAAGGTTAGAATTTAAATCATTGATCAATTTGTAAAATTTTACATTACATAACCACAACTGATGTCTTCACATACACTCATATGACAAATAAGAAATCTTACTCAGGCCACAAATGAGGAACTGATTAGAACTCTAAGAGAAAAGGAAATACTGTTAGGTATTGTAAAATCTATATAACACGGGTATACACTCACTTTTTTAAATTAATGGTGGTCATATCCTCTTATTTTTTGGTCCTGTATTTGCTTAGTGACGGCAAAATGCAATACCATACACCTATCAACGAAAATGTGATATTTACACTTATCAACCAAACTGAATAGCATACTGTCGATGGTTAATTCAAGGAAGGAAAGATACCTGGAGGGTTTAAGGCAGAATAAAAATTGCCATCTATACTCGTGTATAAGCTGATACCAACTGCAAACTGCATAGACCCAGATCTGCCATCACATAATGTGCTGGCTGATCTGGATCTATGCAGTTTGTAAGGACTAATTAGTAGAACAAACAACATGGACCCTGATCTGCCGGTGCATAATATGCCGGCAGATCAGGGTCTATGTTGTTTGCATTTGGACCCGGTTTATACGCCAGTATTATGGTAAGTAAAAGTACATAAATAAATAAGGGTTCTGCAGAATTTGGTGTCTCACCTGCATCTGTGTGTTGATGCATCCCAATCCCAACCCCATACCCGAATTGCAAAACTTTAACGCTGTTGGCAACAATGATGATAACACTGTCAATGTGGAAAAAGCTATACATATGATTTGCTATGCCAGATCAGACAATAATTCCACTTCTCATTTAATTTGGATCAAATAAATCATCCCACTTGCAAAATAGATGTCTTAGACTTTGACTTTTTTTTTATACACACATATGCGCTTAATTTTGCAACAAATATATTTGAACATTCGGATTCACTTATTTTCACATGCAAGTTTATTCCTCTAGTATGGAAAAAAATTAAATGGAATAAAATTTTCAGGATCAAGTTCTGACATTTTGAGAATCCTGCAAGACTAAAATTCTAAGAACCCTGTGGTAGACCTCTACTTATTACACTTACCTGTGAACATATTGAGCGACTTTCTTCACTAAATTTAGATGAATATACTTCTTGGTCCTCTCTGACTCTTCGGTCAACCTCTTCCCGTTTTACCTTCTCCTTCCGCGCCCGAAATGGGGCCTGCAGTAGAGGATCAAACATTTTAATATAATCAGAGGAATTAAATTAATAATGCAGTTACGAATGCAATATAATCAAGCATCTATTATCCGGACTCCCAGCGAGACATGGAATTTATTCACATAAATGATTGGATAAATAATAAAATGAAGAACAATTGTATATGCAGAGAAAACTAAAAAAATTTAAATATTCATGCCAATAACATTTTGTGGGTTGGATGTAAATGGACAATTTCATTGGGATAAAATTTAATTGGACATTCTTTTCACCTCAACATCCAATGCAACAAACTTACTTTTTGTGGCGGATTTCATTTCCTGTATATTCATTACCCATGCAAACAACAAATTTAAATGTAAATCCTTTACGAATATTTCTTATTTTACAGTATTCCATTGATCCAGATGAATGAATTGTCTGAAAAACTGGTGTACATATAACCGACACTTTAATGTTGTAGTGCAAATTATTTCCTTTAGTATAGATGGCAAAATTAATCTTTCATTTTATCACAAGTTGTTTTTAAATCCCAACTCTTGAAAAATGATACCACGATTGCCATAATCATTAAATTCTTACATTTTCTGAGACATCATGGTACTACTTTGAACATCTGATTTTTCAAGTAACATTTTTCCAAGTTCTCTAAGATTTTTCAGGACACTTGAAAGTAATAAACCTCAATGGCAATAACATTTTTTTAAAGAAATGTTACAGATCATATGTGATTCAGTGAGTGAATAGTCTTGCTCATGTCCACATTTTTAAGTCTCCAGGTCATGACCCATATCAGGGTCACTGGGGGTGGGGGGTGTCACAAAGGGTCATCATAAGAACATTTTAAAATCATATCATAAGCCTGTGGGTCAGGAGGTCATGTTGGTGACCAATTTAGGGTTGCAGCAAAAAAAGGTTGGGAACCAGTGTCAGCAAATAACTATGTATTATTGTTATCCTTGCTTGATCATTTACTTAGAACACATATTATATATTAAACATGTACAAAAAGTAGTTTTTAAACACAAAGAGGCCCAAAATGGGCCTGATTTCACTCACCTAGCAAATCTGATCAAAATCAGATCAGAAATATAGCCTCCAGAGTTGTTACAAGCTCTGCCAATCAGATTAAAGATCACCTCATTAATATATGTGGACCTTGTTCATTATTAAACTGTTCTGATATTCTGATGTTATAAACCCATATTTCAAGCTTGATTAAAGTCAAATAGAAATAAGGACTCCTATATGGTAACATGCAATTGTTGACAGACAGATGCACAACAAACAATGGATGCAGGGCCATACCATAAGCTCCCTTTGTCTTAAGACCAGGTGAGTTAAAAATCTCAAGCAGGGCATAAAACTCCAATGTTTGAGTACAGTTGACATAATAAAGGTTCATCATGTCAAACAAGATGGAGCCAGGTCAATCATGGTATCAAGCCATGAAACCATACAGTCTGCTGTGTTCTGGTGTCTGCTGAAGCACGCTGATTCAAAGTATCTCCTGAGTGCTCCAGCAAATGCTTGCACACTGCAAATCATGTACAATTGTTATTTGTACATGATAGTTACTAAATATACTAGATATTGCCAAGGGCCCTGCTCTCTATAATTTGATTGGCAGGTCCTTGAACAGAAGAACTTCTGTTGGAAAATCCAAGTTGGGAGAAGATGGGCATTCAGTGGCCATAACTCTTCTAAATTCTGATGTGAACAGATTGATTGATTGATTGAAATTTAATAGTACATCAGCACATTAAAGCTATACAGTTTCATGATAGGGGTAATATAAAAAAGGGATCTAAAGAATATATAAATATCAGTAACGGTTAAAAATGGAAAAAGGTAAAAAGTTAAAAAGAAAACATTGTTAAATTGTAAAAGTATAAAAGTATAGATGTGCAGAAGTATAAATATAGTGTATAATCTAAATACATATAAATTTATATGTAAAAGATACAGTTTTAAAACATTTTATATAAACCAATTTCTTTTAAGTAATTCAGAATCTTATGGACTTGTAAGCTACCAAATAGCTTCTGTAGCGGATCAACATCAAAGTATTTCTCGAAGGTTGAAAATCAACACAAATGACAAGAACATGTCTTACTGTAATTGAACAGTGTAAATCAACATACTCTGGTTAACACTCACCCTTCAAGAAGTAAGAGCAAGTCAGGTGTGTCCTATGCAGGAGCAACAAAGTACAACTTCATGTTAACACATGGTCATTCATGTGGGCTGCCATTCAAATCATCATCTCGAGATGAACCATGTTCAAGTCAGCCATTTTGAGTTTTTTAGGTAGTGCCTATCATAAAGATGCATTTGTAAAACTTTTCTTGATGGATACAAGGTTAAAACTATGACAAAATGCTTGTTCCAGAGCCCAATGTACCAATCAAATTTAGTTTAACAACAATTCATGTCAAGCTGAAGTACTGGGATGTGTAAACAGTTGCTTACCTGAAAAACAACTTAAGTTGTGACAAGCAGTACAAGACATCTAGCGGCGGCAGCGCAACTTATGTTGTGACTAGCACTTTACGGGTTAATATACGTAGTAATTGATCATGTAGGTATTCGGTACATAATTAATATATCTAGTAATGACTATGTAAGAAAAATGATATTGCATAGTTTGCTGTGTACTAATGTTTGCCGAAGAACTCGAAAAAGACTGTGTTTTGGCAAATGTTAGCACATGATCAAACTGAATGTACCAGGCTGAGCATGTTATAATCTGACATCAGCTGTACTCAAATACTGGAACTGCATATGCTGTTCGAGTGTTTGGTATGTAATTAATTAGGGTCCCACACTGAAATGCCAGACCTTGAGTAATCACCTTTTCCATCTGTCCATCCATACTCTTGTAACCAGCATAGCACATAACTGGATTCCATGTAGTAGGTGAATTGCCAATTATTAGTAGATGTGACCTTTAAAGGTTTAGTCTTTTCAAGTCCAATTTTGACAGAGTTATTGCCCTTTTCCGATCAATATTGCATCACCACTACAGCTGGTCATTGTAACCAGCATGGCTCAAAACTGTTCAACATGTTCTGATGGAACTTGGTATTTCTTCTTTTCTTGTCAACTCCATTTTGAAAAGAGTTATGGCTTTTGACAATTAACTTCATTACCAGCATAGTTGTTTGTTTTGTTTTTGTTAGTTTTAATGGCACTTTTAACACATTATTGGATATATAATGCCATGGAAATTGGAGCTAAGTGCCTTTCCCAAATACTCAGAGAGATGGCCAACCGGGGCTGGCCTGGGTGGGTATCAAACCTATAACCCTTGGATTACCAGTCTAACACTCTACCAACTGAACTACTGTGGCACCCAGTGTGACTACTAGAACATGATACTAACACTTTCTAATTACAAGTTTTTCCAATATATTATTCCAAAAACAGCACAATCAATTTAGAAAATAATCCCTTTCCATTACAACATTGGCAGTTCCTACATTAAGTGGCTATCTTTGCCATGTGTCAATTCTTGGCAGATAAAAACAATTGTAGTAGATCAGTGGTCAGTCTAATACATAACATGTTTTATTAACCTCAAATGATGGTACAAATCCATACAAATTTGAGCATGTAAACAAATATGGAAATACCAGTTGGCAATAAAATTTGCCAGTCCAACCATAAATGCAGCTATCACTAAGGCTTAATGAATATAAACTATCACCAAGATAAAATGCAGGTAAAGACCCTTAATAAGTGAATTTTAGGCCAGGCAATATACATAGACAGGTGATCAAGAAAACCCCAGATTGTGAATTTCAATGGCTGACTAGAAGTTGTAGCAGGTGATGATCATTGACAGTTATGTCAGACAGATCTATGTACTATTAGAAAAAAACCTATGCTTTTTTATAATTAGTCTTTAATTGGCCTTAAGTAAAACCTTAACTTTTTGGTCATCTTCTATCATTAATACCCCCCCCCCCCATTCAATTGATTTATGTTGTCAATTTCTAATGTGATTAAATTATTAGGACTTGGAAGTCCAAAAATTTTACAAGGTCACTAAAATTCTTAAGTAGGTGGCCTACGGCAACTGAAATTTGAAAGGTAGTCAAGTGCTTAAATGGTAGCTTTTAACAAACTTTTATTGGGAAATATTTGTGTTGATAGAAGATTTGACTGTACATACCTTGCCCTCTATCATTTCAAAAATAATACAGCCAAGTCCCCATATATCGGGACTAAACCTGTATTTCTCATTCTTCACCACTTCTGGAGCTGTAAAGAAAACAATCATTATTTAACATCAATAGTACAAAACTGTGATCTGTACAGAACCCCTACTGATTTATACTTGTTCATCTGCCCAACATAAGGTACAGAATACTGAGTTTAGGTGTAAAATTATATTATGACTTTTTAAACTGACTTTCAGTGTGCAGTGCTAAATTTACACCAAACTCAAAGGTCAACAGAACCAACATTGCTGCACTAATATGTGTTTGTGTGAATACTGCAAACATTACATATGATGTACTGTATTTTGGTGTGTATAATGCGTGCTTTTTTTATATATACCTTATTGTCTTATTTTCAGGAGAAGGTGCGCATTTTACAGAACAAAAAAGTTCATTTTTTCCAGTCAATCTGATGAAAGGTTCAAAACACTAAAGCTGCCTACACATCACATTCACTCCTGGTGAAATATCAAATCCATCGCATTATAACTGCTTGGTATCATATAATTAAAATTAATCTTACCACCAAAAAAAATACATTTCAATATTTCAACCCCTCTTAGTCAAGTTGCTTTCACTTTTCCTTCTAAACTGGGAATATGATGACATTTTGCAATTTTTTGCAACAATTTATTCCTTCATTGGCAATTTGTAGTTATTGCATGAAATGCTTGAGGTGCTCAAAGGAAGTGAGCATGTCACTTGATTCACTGGTTTTAGTCTGGTACCTTCTCAAGTACATGTCATAATCTATGAGAGGGGAGTTACAACAGCTAACAGACCAATTTTACTTTATTACAACCAGATGTCACGCTGACTAGAGCTGTCATCTTGATAATTATCAGTGGTAATAATAGCCAGTAATTATCAAAGTGACAAAACATAATATGTAAGGAACACACTGCAGTAATGATAATCGGATTAGTTATCTCTTTGCACGGATTAAAGTTAGTTACTTTATCAGCATGTTGGAACAAGTGTCAATGTCAATGTGTCGAGTTTAGAAATCAACAAATATTTTTAAGAGTTCTATTTGTAAACCCCATAATGTGGCTGCTCGCAAGGAGTAAATTTGACAGTTCTTGCACTAATATGCTGGCCGCCAGTTGCATTAGAGGGGTGGCTGTTCTAAAGGGGTACTTTTGAACACAAACTCATCAGTGCCAAGGAATTCTGGTCACATAAAGCGGGTGGCTGCTTCAAGAAGGGGACTGCTATCATACATACCTGCTATTATTGCCGTGCTGAATTTGCCAGCCCCAAGTGAGGCAGATGGCCTATTATAAAATGTCAGCATGAACTTACTACCGCTGTCTGTAGGGTGCTCTTCTGCAGACTGGAGGATGACTTGACAGATGTTTGGTCTGATACAATTGATTGAACATAAAAGGAGGAGGTGTAGCGAGACTGCCAGAATGCATCCAAAGAAGAATGATTAAGAAAGACCCAAGATGCAGCAATAGACCTGACCTAATAGGGTTTGATCTTCATTAAAGAAAGATCACTCTCAGTTAAAGATTGATAAGCTCTTTTATTAGTCCAAACAATCCACCTCAATATGATGACTGCTGAAATATCAAAGGTACCTTTGAGAGGGATACAAAAAAAATTATTAAAAAAAAAAAGTTCTGACCCCTTCTTTTCTCTTTGGTTTGAGAGATAGAAACATAAAGCCGTAACTGGGCAAAGGGGTCTATCTTGATCATCCCCTGCGTAGATGTGAATGATACTGGAGATTTCAATAGGAACAGACATAACTGAAGGCAGCTGATTCTTGGCCAGAAACCCAGGTTTGCAAAGAAGCAAGGCCAAATCAATGAACTGCAAACAACCCTTTTCCATGACAAAGCAATTAATTTCACTCATTTTTGCCAAAGGTAGGAAGAGAAGAGAGACTGTTCGAAGGATAAAGTTCTCAAAGGAAGCTTACATAACAACAACAAAAAACATGAAAGGTTCCACCAAGGCATCAAAGTGTGAGAAATTGGTCTCTGAAGCTCAAAGCACATGATCAGTTCTGAAAGATGTGGATCTAACCCTATAGTGGAGCCCATAGAGAACTTAAGAGTATTGGACAGAGCTGCTCTGTAGCCTTTAATGATGGATACTATGCAACCTTTTTTCTTGAAAAGAAAAAGAAGAAAATCTCAAATTGCAGTTAAGGAGGAGCAGATAGAATCAATGCATTTCCTACTGTACTAATTACATAAAATTCTCCACCTGGTAACATAAATGCTTGGAAGTTGATTGCCTTCTAGCTTCTTTATTTAAAAAATAGGGAAAAAGTAGGGTACAATAGGGATATTTTCTACAGAAAAATAGTGACGTTTCTGTAAATTACTATTTTAAAAAAATCTTAACTTAACTTGCCTTTATAAACTTGAACAAATGCATGCTCTAACTCACATAGTTTTTTTAGTCTGGTTTCACCGACACCACTCCCTTGATAACTCGGGCCCAGATAACTGGTGAACCCGCTTCTAACACAAGGTCAGATGTGTATCCCACTTTTTAAACTAGAAATTACCCCAAAAATTGGCAACTATTTGTCGAAGGTGAAGAAAATCACGATCAAAATTGGTAAATGAAACCTTTATATACATTTTATCATTGAAAATGGTGGTTTGTACCTGGAAATTTGAATCAAAATCATGAAATTCTCAACTATTAATAAAAAGTCATATATTTTGTTAAATTTTCTTTCCAAAAAACACTCACAGCACACTGTAAACAACAATATTTGACAAAATTTTTGTCAATGAAAATGTCATTAATGCCTACTGGTGGCAACACTTTAATATATAAATACCAAGTTTTGTCAAATGAAATTCATGCTTTAGTTCCATCTTTTAATTCAGTTTCAGTGTAATTCATCATAAATGCAAGATGCCCTCTTGTATTCAAACGTGAAAAATGTCAATCTACCATCACATCTATGTCCATGAGCATTTCTGTGAGAACCAATTAAGTGCCAACCGTGTTTTGATCTCTGACTTGAGGAAGCATTTGTTGTATCGTTACACTCAATTAAAAGCAGACCTGCTTTGTATAATCACATTAATTATGTCTTTTGTATCAAATCAAATAAAGAGGTGGAATAAAATAAAAGTTAAAAGGCTTGCAAATCCAACCTGCGTATGAACTTGTGGTCACGGCCGTGTGTCAGGTCAACTCATTTAAATTGATCAATTGAATAATGTTATAAATATTATTATGTATAATTCAACAACCTTAAATTAGCCTACACATTCACAAATGTGATAAAGATAGCAAGGCAACCAAGCGAAATGAGTACTTGATGAATAAAAAGCTTTGTTTCACAGATAATGTTCATTATGGAGAAGCAAGTTCCCAACTTTTGTAGTAAACTTAAAATTCCTGAATTGGCACTCAGAGATTTCCTCAAGGTTGAGAAGAAGTTTCACTATTACTTGCAATGAAATCACTACATCAATATTTTACTTATAGAACAATAAAAAAAAAAAGAGTTTTGACGTTGACGTTTTTTTCACAAAATAAATGTTTTTCTCAATGTCCAGTGGTGATGGCATCCCATTAATTTGTTTTTAGGTTCCTCGGTAACTCGCACCCTCACTTTTAGCGCGGTCTCTGTTTTTGGACCCTGTCGTGTGCAAGTTATCAAGGGAGAGGTGTATCTTCTTAAACACCCAGCCCCACTTCACAAAAGCCATATCTGAATTCTCTTCGTTAGAGCTGTTCATAGTGTGTAATCAATTTTCAATATAAAACTGATCAAAAGTAGGGATAGCAGGATTACTTTGGAAATAGTATGGAAAAACGGCCAGTCTGACAAAAAAGTAGGAAAAACTAGGGCCACTGGAAAGACTCTGTTTGGTAATCTTGCTTGAAACTGATTCTGGTGGAAAGATTGTTTGATGTGAGCCAGGCATGAAGGTGGAGAATTTGTGGAGTGTTGTGCAAGATGGCCCCTCTGTGCTGTGACAGTAGATTCCTCCTCAGTGGTTAAATCCCTGGAGGGTCATCAAGATCACTGACCTACTATCACTGGGGCCAGAGGGGAACTATCAGGATGAACCATGACTGGGAGGTCACGACTCTATGAAGAACTCATTATTCTGAATGGTGGGAAGGCAATCAGACTGAAGACATCCACTGCCCATCCCTTCTGATCTTGCACTGGCGAGACATAAAGAGGGAGCTAGTTGTTCAACGTCATTATGAACAAATCTACCATTGACTTTTCCCCCAGATGAAAAGGTGACTCTGCTACTAAGGTGGCGCTCTCCAGTTTCGTACTTTGCATAGGGTTAGAAATTTGAAGAAAAAGAATTACCCAGGGTTTCCTCACTGGCTGTTCTGGCTATTTAAAAAAGACCTTGTATATCTTAGGCATTGTTAAAAGAAGTTTGAATTCCCTTTATTTTGGTATATGATTGATGGGTGAAATTTGGGTTATAGAGTATACAGCTTGGTCTTACTTAACATGTGCACCTCTCAAAAAACTGCTAGCTCCGCTTAGTCATTTTCACTTCCTGGACTTCAAAGGTAAATAAAAAAAAAAAGAGCCGATAACTTTTTTTACTTTTTAGATATTTTGTAATTTATTCATAGTACTTTCAGAGGCTGGTATTGTCTGCTCTGGCAAAATTCATTTCCCTATTTTAATAACTCCTGAAAATAGTGCACTTTTGACTAATTCAGGCTGATTTTTTGAGAACTTTAGAGCGGCCATTTTGTCTGCCGTGTGCTTAGATCATGTCCAGTGTCCACAAGTATAATATGTAAAGAAATTTCAGCCACAGTACATGAAAGTAACATAGAGGTATGCCAACATTCTCTCCATTGTGCATGTTGCAAATGCAAAATACTTCATCTTACACCTGTCACTCTCTCAGAAGCATGTATTATCTGTAGAGCGCCCCCTAACTGGTGCAGAGACCATTCTGTGAGGAATGCTTGCCCTGTCTGTACAGGAAGACGTCCTGAATATTTCTTTGCCCAGAATGTTGAGGGCTCAGACAATGATCCCCTCTCAAGCTGTCCAACAGATGAGGTTCCAAACTTCCAAGCAGAGAGAAGGTGCATGAATGTCCCCTTGATGTATGAGGTATGCTATGACCAACCAAGCACCTTACGATGTGTATCAGGCAGTGCTTGTACTATAAATAGCATTTTCTTTAACATTGCACACACTGTTAACAACTTTATATTTCCAAATTAAAAAAATATGCGTAGACGGAACAAGGTTTGGTTTGAAATTTTGTAAGGTACAGAGAGATTAAATAATCCTCAGCTAGATAGTAACAGGCCCAGGTAAATACTTTCGAAGAGCGAAGGTGGTGTATGATTCAGAATGTAACGGGCCCATACTATAATTCTGTTTTGGAGCAGAAATGGAACTGGGTAAGAAGTGACCATAGACCTACATTTGTTTTCTGCAGTTTGTACAGTAAGCACTTCAGTATACTGGTAAGCCTTGGCAAACAGGACGATGATGTGTTCAAATCTGTCAACGAAGATCAATCTGGATGGAAAGTGCAACTCTGAACATTTATGATATCTCATAGACTTACCCAGCTGACCAATCAGTAACAAGCCCCAACTCTGATTAACCAGCTGAGTATCACATTGGTCCCTTGGACTGCAACTGCTCTTCAATTTTAAATTTGCTTTTACACAGGCAGGCAGCAAGCAGCAGCACAAAGGAAATTGTCTTTAAACCCAGTGTAACATTCAGATGCTATAGTTACATGTATTAGTATTTCTTAGTTAACTTTTATGCATAGACCATTTTTACATATTTTTTTTTTTAATGCATGCACCTATAGTCTTTATTCCAGTATGTGTATGTTGGTCAGTCTTTATATACGTCATTTGCAGCTATGGAATTTCCTTTTTGCATATGTATATATGTTCATATAATATTACTTTTATTATTCTGTTTAAACAACTTTGTTGACATTTAGTGCTCAAACACTTAAATGTATAATACTGCATATTCAGGACACTAGTCGGAAGCAAAAAGTTTATTAATGTGACATGGTCTGCCAATTTATAATGCAACACGATGTCCTGTGCATTCTCTAGTCAAGATACATTGACCCTAGTCAATTGTTGTTGTTGTTGTGGGTTTAACACCATTTTTCAGCACATGATAGGCTATACATGGTGGAGGAAGAACCAGAGCAAACCCTGGGAAGAACCACTGACCCACAGGAAACTAATGTCAAGCTTTCTTACATACCCACAATGGCTGAGCCCAAGACTCAAACCCACGCAGACAGAGGTGAGATGGATGTGATCGGTAAAGGCAAGCGCCTTAGACCACACAGCCACCTGAGGCCTCGGACCCTAGTCAAGGCTGATGGACAATTTACAGTGCTACATGCTGTTCTGTGCATTCTCTAGTCGAGGCAGGTGAGTCCTAGTCAAGGTCAGTGGACTTTACATATATACTACTTCCATATGTAATTATTTTGAACACTTCAATTCTTCTGTCTTCATGATTTTCTCTATAGATTTTAGGGCAAAATATTCATCTTATGTTATCCATGCTATGTTAACTTATCCATGCTATGTTATGTTATCCAAGCTATGTGCAACAATATAATGGTCTATGTGCTTCAAAGTGCAGTGTTTGTTTTTCCTACTACCATATATACTCGCGTATATGCCGATACCAACTCCAAACTGCATAGACCCAGATCTGCCATCACATAATGCGCTGGCAGATCTGGGTCTATGCAGTTCGTAAGGACTAATCAGTAGAACAAACAACATAGACCCAGATCTGCCAATACATTATGCGATGGCAGATCAGTTTCTATGTTGTTTGCATTAGGACCCGGGTTATACGCGATTATATTAGGTATTCTCCACTTAAACCTCATTTAGGAAGCATACTTTATTGAATAATCATTATGTGTCACTTAAAACCACTTTGTGCCCCACCCCCACCAGTTTTGTGTAGCCAATAGGATACACATGCAGTATTTTATTCAGTTACCTGACTTCTCTCAATATTGTACGATATGTTGCATAGCATGACGACACTTTGCAGATCCCAACCATCATGTTACAGTGGGTTTTCACTGTAGCTACTAACATGAGCATATCAGGCACACCTGGCATAACTCTTCTCAGTTTTAGTGGATGAAAAAACAATTCTGATCCCACTATTACTGACCTTATATCAAAATAAGCACACTTCTCACAAACTAATGGCAGCCAGACTCTGATTGTTCAGTCAAGTACAAGCTTTGTTGAGTTGTCCTGAGTTGCTGGGAACCCAATTTTTCTCTTAACCCTTTACTGCATGATGACGCCTTTTGACGCCAACCGCTTTACTGCATGATGACGCCTTTTGACGCCAACCCCTTTACTGCATGATGACGCCTTTTGACGCCAACCCCTTTACTGCATGATGACGCCTTTTGACGCCTTTCATGACAAATCCGATTAAGATACCCAGAACTACCAAAAATTAAGTCTTTGTACCCATAACTATCACTTATATCGCTAAGAGAATCTAGAAAATAAATATTAAGCAAATCATTAGTTTATTCGCAGGATTAAAGCAACTGCGCAGTTCAATCTACACACATCAGTTGTATGTAACAGTGTATCTGCCATTTGTAAACATGTACTCTGCATCTCACAGTTGCTACATGAAGTCAGTTGCGACGTGAAGTCATTTGAAATTTTGAATATTACAGTTGAAAGATTTTTGATAATATACACGGGAATATGTCATTCTTTGAACTATTCAAGTTTATTATTATCAAGGTTTCACCAAAAAGGAGGAATATTAGAGCAAACTTCGACCTTCGGAATGAGGCTATATGCTAAAAATAAGTTACTGCTACATGTTCACTTCTCAAGTTAATATCTGTCATTTCAGCAAAAAGATATGACCAAGAATCACCAATTTCTCAAAACTATGGATTTCCGATATTTAAAAGACATTTACTCGCTAATTGTAATACTAATCACCACGAAAAATATACAAATGAAGTCCTGGAATATTTGTCTATTTTTAGAAACACGGGAAAACCAATAGTCACATGGCACGGCAAATTCTGCTCAACTCCACTAATCAATAGTGCATGCTTATCGCGGTAAAATTTAGGATTTGCCATTAGAGAAACGTGTTTCAATACTTTTAATTCATTAATTAATGTTACATATCATTTTAAAATCATTACAGCTCAGAATTTGTTGAATTTCACAAGTTGATGCACGATAGCGAGTACCTCAATGAGTGAATCGAGCACTTTACATTTTGAAAACCATTAAAATCGTTAAATATACTAAATACTGCACATCAATACTGATATCATTCTCAATTGCCACCACCACCCACCCCCACAGGTTTTTAAAGATCTGCTAGAACCTTTGTTTTTAATCAGTAGCAATTTCATTACTGCTCCCAAGAGCACATTTCAAGTTGCTTTCTGCATTGATAATGAGAGAGTAGGATGGTGGGTTTTACGATTTTGAAACTTCGACAACCTTATTTGGCATAAGTACAAAACTAAGCTAACATCATACTTTTTCATTAATAAGGGATACAGAGAAGGGATAAATTAATTTCATATTGGTCTTTGAATAACTTACTCAACAACAATAATGATCATTGTACACGAGTATAAAGCTATAGTGCGGTATATACAACACATTATCATTTAAGTTTCAGTTTCGTGATTTTGCTTAACAGAAAATGTGTCTGGTTTTAGAGTTACAGAATACAGTACATAAAATATAATAAAATATATAATAGAGAGTACAATACATACAAGTAATTTTAAACAATCCAATTAGGAAAGCTTGAGAATTGAAAAAGACAATAGACTTATCTGTGCAATCAAAGCGATATCATTTCGGCAGCAGGCAAAACATAATTTGGCCAGTGAATCTAAATTTTAGCGAAAGGGGACAAAATTAAAGAAACGATTTTCCATCTGTCACAGATGTTACAGGGCACATATTAACAAGGTAACCATTGAAATAGTATGAGGCAAATAAAATAATTTATCCACTCCTTATTTGGCTTCATTTTATAAAGTTATTGTTGGTGATTATTTCAAGATACATGCATCATTATATCCTATTCATTCAAGCTTTACTTCACAAAATTTCCAATTTTTTACCTATGCAAGCCTGTCGACTGTGAAATATAATTCTTTTGTACCATATTTTAGATTTAATTAAATACTTGTTTAAAGACATCCAATTATGTGCTTTTTTTGTCATTCTTTTCAATAATGTGACAAGTTTTTAAAAATAGCGATACAGTTACAAACTGAATGCATTTCATAAGGCTATTATATTATACATTTTTATTCCACACACATTTTGGCTGTCATGATTTCAGAGACATATATTCCCACTATCATTGACTGTCTCCAATTAAGATATTCTTCCTCTTAATGTTAATTCTGATTGAAAATTATTTAATGATGTTCATTCCATGTGTAAATAATGATGATATTCATATTTTTTAATATTTTCTCATAATAAAATGTTTAATGATTCCCAATAAGCAAAACATCTAATATGCTAGATTAATCATATAATAACTCCATGTCTAAATTTTCTTCTTAATCCACAAAATGGCATGGTGAAATGAAAGATCATTACTTCTGAGTAGTGTGATTCTGACATTGATCTTTGGGAAAATTTCATGGTTTATGAAGGCATTTTTTAAAATAAATTTGTATACAGCAGTTTATATTTTTAATAATCCTTCAAGATCTGACATCTTTGGCACTCAGTACTCAAACAAAGATAAAGAAAGGGATGCTCCTACCATATTTGCCTATAATGCCCTCCCCTCTGCCCTTTCTAGCATAAACCCCACATTGTCAAGATTACTAAAAAACCTACTTAAAACTGTGCTATGTTCAAATAATTTCATATATTATTATGTTTTATTTAATGTAGAATACTTCTATGAGTGGAAGCTTCTTTGTTCTTTATTTTAGAAAGAACATTCTAAATATTGTGACCAAAGTGTGTTCTTCGGTTGAGAAATACTTATGCCCTTTTTGTTATGTTCCAAAAATTACACCTTTGCCAAAAAATGTGTCACATTTGTAAAAGGTGCCCCTCTTGCATACCCCTCCGAAATATGAATTTCATATAATTTTATTTTTATATGACTTGAGTGTTCAGTTTTAAATAAGCCAGCTTTAAGGAGATTCTTTCCATTGCCCATGCCATTATATATATATTGAATCTACTATCCGATATTGAAATGGAATATTTATTTCAGCAACTGGTGCAAGTCAAGTTCTTTCATTTTTCTGACTAATGTTTGTTTTTTTTAAATCCCAAAGTCAAAAAAGTACATGATTAATTATTTTCTGATTATGTTCTCTGACACACGAATATTAAAACCACGTGCTTCCAAACAAACTACAGATAACTGTATCTTAGGATATAAGAGCTTGTTTCATCATCAGTGGTCATCGTGGTATATACCTTGTGTCTGGATCAATATAATGCAGCACCTAAGTACATGCATATGTATATATGTGAATAAGTACAGATGAGATTGATTATACTTTTATCTTCATGGTTTTTATGAATTGTTTGTCATTCTTCAGCTTTCTTTCAATATCTTTTGAATTTGAACACAGGCATTAATATTTTGGAGATATGGTATAAAATCAGCTGTAATCTCTTAATATTATCGCTGCATTTTTTAATTGTTACCATAGTAGCAACGCTATTTGGTATAAATTTCAACAAATTCAATGTTAGACCAAAATACTTTTTTATATTTGAAATGTTTAAGACCATGCGAGTACAATAATAAAAACATAAGCACAGAATATACATCCAAAACTTTATCGACTTTAAGTGTTCAATCTTAACACTTCACTGTTGTGCAAATATTTGGTGGAACTTGGACAATCCAAGCCAAATAAACAGAAAATCTTGCTTTTCTAAAAAAAAAAATTGAAAGCATGACTGATTTGGCAAGAAAATAATAAGCTTAATATAAATAAATACTGAAAAATATTGTTACGGAATTATGTATCATTTCTTTTAAATAATGGTATAGTTTTATTAGTTTATGACCTCTGTATAATAGTCTAATAAGTGTTGTTTTGCAGAGTGCACATATATGGTAATTTCAATGTGACCCAGTACATTGGTCCTAGGAAAATCAATATTGTCGCTGAAGCATTAGTCATGTTACGTGACAAGTGCATGCTAAAATATATTATCATTTTAACCTGGATTCAATGTTCGGACCTTGATTTCACAATTCAGAGGATGATTTATTTTTGTTGACCAGAAGTTAGAATAAGATCGTAATAGTAAGATGTTGATTTGAGACGGAATAAGAAATGGGTTTTGTTTGTTTCAATGACGCAGTAAAGAAAGCTATATAATAAGATGTAATCACAGCATTCGTCATTCCTACATAGTTTTGTCAGCTCGAGAGGTCTTTAACGAAATTGGTTCTTTATATGTGATATTCTGCTTCAGAGATATTATTATACAGTACATTTTAGATTTAGTACTGCTACTTCAGAAATATTTTCCAGACAGTACATTTTTGGGATTAACTGCTGATATTTAAGTATTATACAGCTCCGTTGGAATTATCGGAAATATCTCTAGAACTTGTGTGATATTTTATATTCACAAGGATTACTTGGAATTAATAACACTTGGATATAACTGATTCTTGTTAGTACATCATCACAGTGGTGTTTTCATTCAGAATATTCTTCAATCGGAATATTTGGATTAACTTCCGGATTTGTGAACATTAGAACAATTTAGGACTTTTAAGGATATTCTATATTGTAAGTTATTTTTAATTCTTTCACTTTGATTATTTGGTGAAATATTTTTATATTTTAGGAAATTAAATATTTGTGTTTAAAATCTTGAAAGCTTGTTACATTACCCCTAGTCGTAACAATATGTAATTTTGTCATGATTTGAACACATTCTAGGCTGGATTTGGTTGCCATGGCAACCAACCATTTCATCCCCTGTATGCTGAAATAAAGTATAACCAATATCCATCCAGTATCCACAACAAATTTCTCACTATAAAGAAACTTATTACTGCACAAGAAGTAACTCAAAAGTGATGCCAAATTATTGAAATAATGGATAAATCCTGTGCAAAACAAAGCACCTGTTGTGCCTATATTTGGTGAAACTTGGACAATCCAAGCAAAATAATTAGAAATTCTCACTTTTCTCAATTAAAAATTTAAAAAACTCAAAGCATGACCGATTTTGCAACAAAAAAAAAGGTAAGCCTAATATAAATGAATACTGAAAAATATGGAACTTTGTCATGATTTGTACACATTCTAGGCTTGTTTTGCTTGCCATGGCAACCAACCATTTCATCCCCTGTATGCTGAAATAAAGTATACCCAATATCCATCCAGTGTCCACAACAAATTTCCCACTATAAAGAAACTTATTACTGCACAAGAAGTAAATTCAAAAGTGATGCCAAATTATTGAATTAATGGATAAATCTTGTGCAAAACAAAACATTTGTTGTGCCTATATTAGGTAGAACTTGGACAATCCAAGCCAAATAATTAAAAAATCTCACTTTTCTCAATCAAAAATTTAAAAAATTCAAAGCATGAATGATTTGGAAAGAAAATAGTAAGCTTAATATAAATGAATACTGATAAATATGCAATTTTGTCATGATTTGTACACATTCTAGGCTGGATTTGCTTGCCATGGCAACCAACCATTTCATCCCCTGTATGCTGAAATAAAGTATAACCAAGATCCATCCACTGTCCACAACAAATTTCCCACTATAAAAAAACTTATTATTGCACAATAAGTAAACTCGAGAGGGATGCCAAATTATTGAATTAATGGATAAATCCTGTGCAAATCAGGCAGTTCCGCCTCAAGACTGATGTGCAGTAAAGGGTTAAAATATATTTTCAATCAAATCATGTAATGTATTGTTATGTATGATGTTTATATAATATTATAAATATTTTAGGAAATTATAAATGTTTCTTCACTTTAATATTTGCTTAAATCTTAATGTTATCAGGAAAAACATGTTTAACTAGTGTCCTTGAATTAGGTTGTTTTGATCAATATGTTTTCTCAATTTGAAGGTCAAGGTTGAATTTTGTTTACAAGTAAAATTCCATTAAGATGACACATGTTCTAGAACATTCTGTCATGTGACCAATCTTTATATATACCATGTTTGGTGGACATTTTTTCAGTTTTGACATTACCATCAGTCTTGTAAAGAGCTATTACAGTTGTGAAAATTCATTCCAAATTCTAAGAGAGGAATTATTTTAAATATTCATTGGATTATAACAGTGCTCATAAACTTTTGGATTTTGGATTTTTAATTGATGATTTTGGAATTTAAGTGAACTTATTCAGAGATTTTGGAATACTTCATTTTGACATCAGCACATCGAGATTACTAGTACATCAGGGTTTGGAGACCATTAGCACATCATAACATTCAAGGACACAGCCGTGAATTCGGAACATTTTATATTTAGGACTTGTGATTAGAACAATCATTCTTATTGGATTATTAGGATTTCAAAACACATTACTGTAAGTGACTTTTTGATTTTTCATTTTAATTATCTAGTAATAAATTGCTTGTTGATTTTTACTTGATTTGTTGGTTTCACTTTCTTTCTGTTACATTTTTCTTAGACCATAGAGTCATAACAGTATGCTTTAAAGCATTTATAATGCATTTAGTACAGAGCTGATTATTTAGAACACCGACAGATCTAAGTCTATGAAGTTTGTAAGGAGTAATCAATAGAACAAACAACATAAGACCCTGATCTGCCTGTGCATTATGTTCCTGGCAGACCAGGGTCTATGTTGCTTGCAGTTGGACTGCACATATAAGCAAGTAGATATAATAATTACAATTACCAGTGGTCTCTAATACTTACCCATGTAGCCTACAGTTCCCACTCTTCCCTTTATATATTCCCCTTCTGGGATTTCTACAGCTAACCCTAAATCTGATATCCGCACATGACCTGCAAGTAAATACAGATGTCCAGTCAAATAAATAGAACACTGACCAATCTTATCGGGGATTATGTATGAATCATTTAACAAGATGTGAAAGTTGATCAGAGATCATTCACCTTGCTGAAATCTACCTAAAAAGCCAAATGCAAAGGTGGTTGGCCAAGATATCTGGGTTAAATATGATGCTTTCTAAAATGTAAAGGTTTTTCTATTTTTTAGTAATGTCAGCCATATTGGCTATGTGGTTCCAATTCAAAGTAAAGTTCTAACAATGTTAAAATAAAGAATTGCACAAAATGTTTAGGAAGACAAACCCTTCTAAATAAAGGTAAACATTAAGTACAAGAAGATAAAATATACTAGGATAGTTAAATAAATATGCAACAAGTGTTATTTAATTCTTACCTAAATGAACAGGCCTATATCTTACTTAAACGGTCTGCTGACCTCCCAAGGCCAGTATGGTGTGATTGTTATGTGAAGGGTCTTGCGACAACACGTGCACAATAGGGTGTAATTTGCATAATGCATACTGAGTAACAGAACTATAAAATTAACTTAAATCTAGTGATACCATGTTCTTTACCAGCATCAATTAATGACATGGCACCCATATCCAGCAGGGTACTCAGATCCAATGCTTTTAAATTCATGAGACACTTCAAATTCTTAGATAGTGACATGTTCAATTCTTGGTAGTTTTTAGTTAGCTACAATAAACAATCTTTTGAACAGCACCAATTTTAACGATGAAAAGTTAAGAATTAGAACAAATAAGTGCACTGCCATTCATAAATCTGACCTTGTGCGATAGGACTGCCTCACTTTGAATTGCCATATTCCAATAATTATTCCCAGCGTTTCGAAAATGTATCAAGTCCAAAACCTTAGAACAATCGTTTTTCCTTTAATATTTCATTCAACATACTTACTAGTGACACAAAGGTATATCTAATTTATCAGTGGTTTCTCACATTGCAACCCAATCCCCAAAATGTGTGAAATTGTGGCTACAACAGGCGACTCATATTAAAGGGAAATAACTCCTTGTGGATTTGCATATTTGTCACCTCAAAATGTATGTCAGGCTATTTGGTCATTTGTTGTTGATTTTTAACATATTCTACAGAGTACTTTAAAAACCTGTTCATTTAAATTTTCCAAATTGTTCCATTCTTCCATAACATTAACCAGGGTTGATTTTGCTTGCTGGATGCAGATGTAGGTGATGATTTCTAGAGCAATTTTTCTTATTTCCTTGTAGGGACTCAACTGGCCCAAAAGAATTTCCAGGAATCCAAGACAAGACTTTTTTCTTTCTACTGCTCAGTGTTGAAACCATCTTTGATATTCTTGAACAATAACAAGATTTCAAATTAGCTCCTGTGGTGGACATATTGGATATCAGTTTGGCACCATTTTCTTTAGGACCAACAAAGCATCATAAAAAGTCTTCTGGTGGAAACCCGATGTTGATATGACTTTCCGTCTGGGAGGAGTAATGATAACAAGATTTTCAAGATTACCACTGTAGCAGGTGGACTTCATGGGTTTTAATCTTCATGAACGATAGGTCTCTTTCCGTGAGAGATGCATAAGCTCTCTTGATGGTGAACGAAATCCATCTAGAGATAGTGGATGCTGAAATATCAGCTGAACCCCTTAAAGGGAGAAAAAGCCTTTTCCTACCCTTCCCTCTCCCTTTAGCAGTTGCTAAATGGAATCTAAGTGCCCTAACTGGGCAAAGAAGTCTATCACTATCATCCCCAGCACAGATATGACTAAGACTGGGGATTTCAATTGGGGATGAGAATAATGACAGAAGTTGGTTTTTGGCAAGAAAACCAGGTCGACACAATAGAGAAACGGACTCATAATTTCCATTGAAGCGTAAACATCCCTCTTCAATTGATAAAGAATGTAGCTCGCTTCTTCTCCAGGCTGACGCAACGGCCAGAAGAAATACGGTTTTAAACGTGAGATTTTCAAAAGAGGCCTCACTCAAAGGTTCGTGAGGTGTTTTTGTCAGTGCCCACAAAACACATGAAAGGTTCCATTTTGGTGTCAAAGAGCGAGACACTGGTCTCTGAAGCTCAAAATACTTTATAAGATCCAACAAGTGAGGATCTGAACCAATGGATTGACCTTTAGAGAATTTAAGTGTGTTTGAAAGAGCAGCCCTATACCCTTTGATTGTGGAGGCTGAACAAGACCTCTCCTTGAAAAGGAAGAGAAGAAAGAGAGATACAGACGAGCCGACAACGAAGTCTTGGTCTGTAATATCCTTAAAAGTTCCATGATTTTGTGTATCCTCTCTGGGGTAACACGAACACGGCCCAGGGAGGTAAGGAAATTCATTCCTATGTACAAGAAATCTTGAGAAGGAACGAGTTCGGACTTCTCTAGATTTGGAATCAGTCCTAATTGCGTCACCACAGACAAACAGAGAGTCATGTGGCTGCATAGACTGTTTGTTTGTGTTGTTTAGTAGCCAGTCGTCGAAATACTGGATTAACGGAATCCCCAAGTATCTCAAGTGTGCAGCTACTACTCCCATGACTCTGGTAAAGATCCTGGGCGCTGAGGCGAGACCAAACGGCATGGCTCGAAATTGAAATACTTCCTGTCCGATCAAGAACCGGAAATATTTTTTGTCTGGCGGAAAAATCGGGATCTGGAAGTACGCATCCTGAAGATCAATGGAAATTGCCCTGTTGGCTGGTTTGATAGCGTTCCGAACTGAAGTTGCAGTTTCCATCTTGAATGTTTCCGTTAGCAGAAATTTGTTTAGGGGGGAAAGGTCGATAATCAGTCTCTGTTTTCCGCCCTTTTTGGGGATGAGAAAAATCTGCGAGTAGAATGCTGGTGACTCGATGTTTTGAACCCTCTCGACTGCACCCTTCCGAAGAAAGGTGTGCACCTCTTCATTTAATTTGAAAATGTTTGATTGATGGAATAGGATGGGTGTCCTTGAGAGAGGAGGGAGTTCTATGAAGCCTAGACGTAAACCCTCCTTGACAATAGAAAGGACCCACTGATCTTCCGTGATGTGTGACCAGGCCTCTGAAAAGAGGGCCAGTCGAGCATCTACCTGAATTAAAGGACGAGGTATGCACTGCAGGAGAGGTGAGGTGTCCCTAGGGACAACCTCTCTTTCCCCCTTTCGCCTCTTTGGGGAAGGGGGAGGCAAAATTAGACCACTTTTCTCTGCCCCTGCCTCTCCAGTTCCGGCGTCGTGTATTTGAAGAGGACTTATAGGTGGGTTGTCTACTTTGCTGTCGTGATTGTGTACCACGTATTGGTACGAATTGTGGCTGACCCATAGCCCTATCAGGACATGTGTGAATGCTGGCTGATTTCGACGGGCCAACAACCGATGCGAGGGACCTATGTTGTTGGTCCCTCAAATCCTGAGAGGCAATAGAAGGAATGAGACCGCCGAATAAAGTCTCTGAATCTAGGAGTGCAGACCTCAGAAGATTTTTGCTATGTTCCAGCAAATATTTAGAAGAGTCCAGTGCTACGTCTTTACGAAGGTGTAGAAGCTACGCCGACAACGCCATTGCTGTAGACAATGCGTGTCGTGAAGTTTTAGCCACAGCCTCTAACAATCATTGCAAGGCAACAGTTGATAATGATTCCCCGCCGAGGTCAGCATGTGAAGCTATAGTCACTATTGACCTGGCCTTTGATTCTAATGCCTCCAAGGATTTAACCGATAGGCGAGCAAAAGAACCCGCTGAAATGACCACTTGTGAAGCTTCGGCATCCAAGTGGGGGGGGGGGGGGGTCAACGGCCAGGTTGGTGAATGGACCTTATAGCTCGAGGCTGAAATTAAGGGCCTCAGTGTAGCAGAGGGGACAGACCACCCTTTAATCTGTCGCACTGCTTCTTGATCTTTGCTCAGCCGTTTCACAACTTCGCTAACCAATGGGGAGTGCGGAAGTAGCAGTAAGTCCGGTCTGGGCATTGCTCCTGACAGTTTCTCTCAACAAGAGAGAATCTTAGTGTCACTTGGACAATTTGATTTTGGGCACATGTCAGGGGGAAAAAGGCGGTATACTTCGTTTACAGCCATGTCGAATGACCAAGTCTCCCCTTCCTCGACTACGTGAGACGATGGTGGTGAGGGGTTCGGAGCACTTTGAAAGGTAGGGTATACCGTACCATCCGGAGTTTCAGGAAATTCTTGCGAATTTACTAAGATCGACAAGGCATCATCTTCCTGTTCCAAAGCTCGGTGTGAAGCAGGAGAAATGTATCCCGAATGATCCCTCGGCGGGGACGGCAGGGAAGTAAGGACATATCTATTCTGCGTCTCAGCACGGTGATCGACAGAATTGTCCTCAATGGGTGTTATGTATAGAGAGCAAGAACTCTTCTCGCCTCTCTTCTGTCTCTTAGTGGGAGGGGAATTAATCTTCCTTTCCCTTCACGACCTATTCTGCAGAACTTGTGATGATCATCGGATCTCATCACTCATACATGCAGAAGGCCACATGGACGACATCCATGGTAGAGGTAGTTCTCTTCCTTGCGGGGGAAAGTTCCACATACCAAATGGATTGAAAGGGAACATGGGAAAGGAAGAGACATCGGTCCGATTTCCTATCCCAGAAGCGTGTCTATTTGCATGTTCTGTCCCTCTGGTGTGACAACTAGGTAATGCAGCGAAAGGGGGGTATTCGAACCTATCCCTAGTGCTAGACCTAGATTCGGAATGTCTTGCAGACCTATACCAAGTATATGGTCTGTCTGTATCCGGTGATAAGTGGCTGGTCCATGACCTGTCACTTATAGTCAAGGGCAATCTAGATCTGAGAGAACTTCTCTCAGAACTAGAAGAATCTGAATGACGGCTAAACCCCTTGGGTTTGTGTGGTGTATTTTTCGCCTGACTTCGGATACTATGGAAGTCTTGTTCTTGCCCCGAAGAGAAGACACAAGGATTCTCCATATTTGGGCTTAGTGTAACCCCTTCCGGAGGTACAACTGTGTCTGCTTAGTTTAACAAAATAATAGTTTTTTAGCAATGATAATAACAATAAGGGTTGCATCAGCACGTTGTATCTCCTTACTACTGAATTTTTTCGTGAACAAGAATGTCTGAGTTTATTCGATACTTTGTGACAGATATAAACACCAGAGCATAATTGTAGGTTAAGGTAATGTTATAGAAAATATTATTGGAACCATTTAGGGTCCCTAGAATCTACTAATAGCAAACAGTTATGCGATTCCGTCTCGTGACCAAATTATGACGTTAATAAATGATAATCACGCTAAAGATAGACCCCAGTGTTGCAACACAGTTTTAAAAAAAAAAAAAGGATATTCTGAATACTTATTGCTACCACTATGTCCCAAGCCCTTTATGTAGCAGGGGGAAGGGTAGGTGGCTGGTAGTACGTTAACAATGCACGACTGGCGAATATCAATGTTAAAGCTATCAATTACAAATTTGATAAATACGGACAGAGGTTAACGTTCATTATAAAGAATATTCATGACAAGTCCTGGTTATTAGCATTGAAACCATTGCACTTGTAGATATTTTCTTCTTCATAAAGTTTTTCCACGTGTTGACTCGACAGTCATCCAGAAAAGAATGAGGACGCTCTGTGGAGCATGAGCTGATGACGTAGATCAGACTGGGTCAATGCACATGTTCTAAGAAACTTCTAGAACAGGGAGTTAGTGCATCTAGCACGGATGAGGTCTTTCCATGCGGAAAGGAGAAAGCTTAATAATAGTGACAGGTAAGTTATTACTGACATTAAAAATACAAATTCTTTGATTTAGTGGAGTGCAATGTGGTCTCTTCCTTCTCCCTGATTCAACATGTAAAGTATGGGCAAACATTCTTATTTTTGAAAGGGATTTTTTAAATTTTGTCACTGTTACTATATCTAAATACTCCTTATAGCCACAATTTTGTGACAAATTTCTATATAATCTAGCTCTTGAAGATTCTCTGATTCTTGATTGCCAATTTTGAATAAACTGGTCAGAGAGCCGTTGTTTAACTAAGGATAAGAAAACATTTATATTCCCAACAGCTTGATTTATCCACACTTCCCCCAGACCCAGACTATTTAATAAATTCTGGACTAACAATGCCCAATTTTTCTTTCCAGAACTGTTTTCTATGTCAGTAAGCATTAGATTATATATTACCGATATATATTTTCTATTATCTGAAGAGATTATCTTAGTCCAGTATTTCAAGATGCAGTAATATCTATTGATCTGTAAGGGTGTCCTCCCCAATTCACCATATACAAAATCATTTTGGGTAGATTTTTTAACCCCAAGAAGATTTTTGCAAAAATTTAAGTCCAACCGTTCAACAGCATTTCATTTAATGAATCCCCATACTTCTGATCCATAATTAAGAATTGGTGAAATTAGTGTCAAAAATTTCACACTTTACCTCTGGGGGCATATTTCCGAACTTGTATAAATATTTATCCATTGCAAATAATGCTTTGATGCCTGAGCACTTAAAGTTTGTTGAGCAAGTGTGAAAGAACACCCTGTTGTAAAAACAATTCCAAGAAATACAAATTTGTTGACAACCTCTAATTGTAAGTTTTTATAGCTGAATGAAGAATCATCTGCTATGCTTCCTCCCTTGTGGAAAATCATAATTTTTGTTTTGTTTGTATTAACTTTAAGGTGCCACTTATCACAATATGTACTCAAAGCACTTAGTCCCTTTTGCAAACCCTGTTGTGACTCTAAAAGTATTACTAGATCATCTGCGTATAAAATCATAAACAGTTGTAGCATACCTAAGTCAGAACCTTGAACACCACTGTTAATAAATTCTTCCTTCTTCAACGTCATTAATAAACATGGAAAATGAAAAGGGGGACAAGCATTCGCCTTGACGCACGCCAGTTACACATACAAATTCTTCCGACATGATGTTATTGAATCTCACCCTACTTTTGACGTTTTCATACATTGAATATATAATATTAAATATTTTACCTCTTATTCCTAATTTAAGCAATTTATACCATAAAATATCCCTTATAATAGAATCAAACGCTTTAAGTTCATTTCATGTATTGTTACACTCAATTAAAAGCAGATATGCTTTGTATTTGTATTATATATGAGAAGGCAACATCCAGGAAAAGGATGGGCAGCTTTCCTACATGAAATAGGAAATACAAAAATTAAATTTCCATGACTTATGCAAGTGCAAGTCACGCTATAAGTTTCGAATGTTTATTATACTTGTTAAGTATAGTATGTTGTTTTATGAAAATCCATTTTATAATGTAACAGGAATGAATTCTTGTTTACATTCTCTTTTAGGCTTGGTAAAAACAATGACTTGCCCTATGTTTGAAAATAGTGAATTATCTGGCCTGGAGATCATAAAACTCTGAGCTAAAGTTGGAGATTCAGTTTCCACCACCAGCCAATCTGAAACAACCTTTTAAATGTAATGTCATTTGTTATTGGTCAAAACAAAATCTCAAACTGAGTCTCAAGAGCTGTATGATTTCCAGGCCAGCTCGGTGTAGACCTATAGCGGGTGCCACTACAAACCTGCAATGTATTCTAGCATTTTAACAAATATAAGACAAGAAAATAAGAAATAAACAAAGCAAACCATTCAGAAATCTTTCACCCTTTATTATCACTGGGTATTTAATATATGGTCATTCAAATTCTATTTTGCAGACAGACTTTAATATTCTGAACAGAAGTTTTAGTGTAAAATTGGAGTGAAAATAGGTTGGAAGTAAAGACTGGTTTCCAGTCAATTCAGATGCCAAAATAGCACTAAAACTTCTGTTAAAAATCAAGTTCTGTCTGCAAAAGAAATCTGAATAAACTTCTACTAATACCAAGAGATCACAAAGGACAAAGGACTCAACAAAGGTTAGTCATGTCTAGGTCTTATTTCCTCATGTTCAATTCGTTCAAGGTATTAAATACATTAAGTTCCTTGAATAATTTCTTCATTTTTATTCATTGTTTTATGAACTCCAGTGCATTAGTTATAAGTTCTGATGCATTAAGACTACCTTACTTATGTTAGGCACTAACTTGGACACAACCAATCCAAAAATCAGCACAGGTTTGCTAAAAAAAATAAAAAAGAAAAAAAAATATTAATGATTTTTCTAAGGGACTACAATAGGATGCAATAACAGCTGATTGGCTCTATTAGTGTAGTAATACTGTGGAGAGATGACAAAATCTTAAAAAATGTGCTTTTTCTCTATCCGTAGCAGCACCAAGCATAAGTGCAGAGTTTGGTGCATTATCTCCACTGTGGTTTGCTCCAGAGTACACGTTATCTTACAAGACAGTGTAATAAGGAGTGTCATGTGATGCCACTGGTGACAAATGTAACCTCCAAACACAAGGACTCACTTTCCATACTCATCTAAAAATGAAGATTCCTTGATATGTTGGAGCTAGTTAGAACACATTTCTACAAATAAATCATTATTTGATTTGTAAAAATCAATTTTATTCAATTTTGTCATATTTTTAAATATCTAAAATTATCAAAATAACAAAATGTCAACATTTTTTGCTAAAACTTCAACCTGGTTTGTTGCTTTTAAAGATGCCCCCAAAGAGTTTAAGATCATACTTCTAATCTGTCAACAAATGGATCTGAAGAAAGTATACCACTTGTGTGCACCTATTGGTGAAATATGAAAAGTTTTGAGATTCATGGGTCATTTCTGAAAATACAAACGGCACAGACATCAGCTGCCTTAACATTAGCATACACACTTAGGAATGATAAAAAGTGTCATGGCCTCATTTGTATGTTGATTTCCAACTATCCGAAGATATTTCAACTGTTCAGAATGATGAATTTTAGAATTGTATGCCTTGAGAGTGATGAATTTTAGAATTGTATGCCTTAAGAATGATGAATTTTAGAATTGTATGCCTTCAGAATGATGAATTTTAGAATTGTATGCCTTCAGTTTGTATCATATGTGAGTTGATTTCCAACTATCAGAAGATATTTCAACTGTTGAGAATGATAAATTTTACAATTTTATGCCTTGAGAATGATGAATTTTAGAATTGTGTGCCTTTAGTTTGTAGCATTTGTATGTTGATTTCCAACTATCAGAAGACATTTCAACTGCTGAGAATGATGAATTTTAGAATTGTATGCCATCTCAATCTGATGTCTCCCACCTTTAAAAAAGGAAAAGAAACTTTAAGCATTGCATTCTTCAAATATGCATGCAAATAACTGATTTATTTACTTATTTCATTTATATGCATACAATAATTAGCATTGAATGCATCTAGGATGCTTACAGTCTATACTCACATATAAGCCTCGTCCAAATGCAAACAACATAGATCCTGATCTGCTGTCGCAGAATGTGCCCGCAGATCAGGGTCTATGTTGTTTGTTCTACTGATTAGTCCTTACAAACTGCATAGACCCAGATCTGCTAGCACATTATGTGACGGCAGATCTGGGTCTATGCAGTTTGCAGTTGGTATCGGATTATACGTGAGTATATACGGTAATTATCGAAACATATTGTTCACCATGTATTTCCACTTGATACTATTCAAGGTATTCCTACACTAATAAAGTTCCTTCTATATTTCATTCATTTTTTACACTTCTGATGAAATCGAATGCATTAGTTACAAGTTCAGATGCATCAAGGCTATCTTACTTACCATTATGACAGTAAATCTTGGCACACTACAAGTCTTGGGACACCCTTAATTATTTTCAAAAGTAATTTTATTATGACCTATACAAAGTTTGGACATGGAATTAAAACAATTATTTCATGTATTGGCTTAAAAAATGACTTTGTGACTGTTAAGGGACTATCATTATGAATTAGATGGAAATGTTAAAAATTAATATAATTTGTTTATATAGTCAATGTATTTAATTTTTCTGTTTTCTTATTATTTCTACCTAATTCAAATATGTATAATTTGATCGGATGATTATGCTGTGGTTTACTATTTTCAGTTTATGCATTATTGCATTAAAATTGTCGAAAGTCACCAGTAATTACATTGGGGATTTTTTGCCTTGAAAATGTAAATACTTAACTCATTAAAATGTGATATCAGTATGACAACAACGAAAATAGTGTTTGGTTCAATGCTCGCATTTAGTGAGCTTGTTTACATCATGGCATCATCACATGTACATTGAAGATTTTACCTTGTGCTGAATCAAGTACATCCCTTGGATTCAAATCATAGGCACCATTGCACTAAACTTAAATAATATCTCTAAAATACGATTAAGAAGTTTTAGAAATAATGCTTTTAAAATAACTGTAATACCATACAAAATCTGTGGTATTTTGCTTTGATGTAAACAACCTTAAATAAGTACCTGTTTACTCAGCTACGGTAATCGTGCATATATTATGGAGTAAAAGGCAATTACACATCGAAGTACCGGCACTGCCGCTGGACAAAATTCCCTCTTTACCCAAGCCAGTTTCAAGGTTGAAACAATTAACTGGCCTGGATTGCTGTCAGAAAACAAAAGACAAATCCGCCAATTATAAACAAAAGGAGATGCCGAAACAACCAGCTTGCCAAAATCAAGTGGTAATTGAACGAGCTGGTCACTACTGTTAGATGTATTGTGATCTTGCCAATTTTATCTTGACATTTGTCGGGTCTATAAGTGTTGAGACATCAAAAATTTTTTTTTTTTTTTTTTACGTGCATACAAGTCTTCGGACACGAAAATACCTTATTATTAATTTTTCATGTCCCAAGAGTTACCGTCATTATGGTATGTTAGGCACTAACCTGGACACAACCTATCCAAATATCAGCTTAGGTTATGTTGCATTTTCTGGAAATAGTTCCATTTGTTTAATTGACTGGAATGTTTAGTGCAAATGACCTTTACAGAACTGGCCGAAATCACACCTGTCTGCTTTGTCATCACATTTAAAAGCCAAGTGGTTGAATTCAATAAACACTTTATTTTCTGTTTAGGCTCTATATTTTTTACTGCTTAACTAACATCTAAGAAAAATCTGAGAAAAAATATTATTGATTTTCTTAGCTACTGCAACAGGATTCAGTAACAGCTGATTAACTCAATTTGTATAGTGATACCTTAAAATGTCAAAAGGTGCTGCAAGTTTAGAACAACAGTGCTGCAGGGCAGGGGATACTGTGTCCACCACCCTTCAAATTTGGGGGACACGACATATTAAAGTCACAAAGGAAAATATTAATATATAATTTCACTAGCAGCACTAAAATAATGAGATATGCCTATTTACTTTGACAATTTCGCCACCTTAACTTTGTCATCTACTCTGTACTATCATATTTTTTTGGGACACTTACATTATTGTAATAAACATTTTATTATGTGCTCAAGTAACTCATGAAAACATTAACATGTTTGCCTATCTGGTTAACCTCAAATGAGCTGCACCATGGAATTTCCCGTTTTGGATCTTGCTCTCATTTAACTTTCGTTTTTTCTCATTATCTCCCAGCATTTATTATAATAAAAACACATATTTTCTGAATTACTTTTCTTCTCAAATTAATAAATCATTGATTTAATGACAAATTGTGTACTTGCATAAATTAAGTCTCTTTTGTCATTAATTCTACCTCAAAATAAACAAAATTTTTGTCACTTTAGTGGTGACTTCAACCTCAAAACACATTACACTATCGCTGTCAAAGAATTTCAAAGTCAACTCAGCCAACTACCACAAATTCAATGTTTTCATTGCCAGATATATTGTTTTAAAATGGTAAAATAATTGCCATCTTACAGATTTTATCAACTTTGGTGACTATGGCCACTGCTAGCACCAACATAGACATGGATGGACGTCCTCTAAAGGAAAGTTGTAGGCATAGTTTTATATTCTTTTTCTGAGGATAAAGTGCACCTGGGTGGCTCACGGAAGTGAAGATTTGCGGTGCACTGGACAAACAATTGCATGAAACATGCAATCACAAGTTCTAGGTGCAACACTGGAATAACACTGCCTGTAACAGATACATACATGATCCCACATACCATAGTCATCCAGCAGGATATTCTCTGGTTTCAGATCTCTGTACACGAAGCCCTCCCTGTGTAGGTCACACAGCCCACATAGAATCTCGGCTCCATAAAAAATGGCCCTCTCCTCCTCAAAGCCAGGGCTGCCCATATTGTGAACATGAAATTTGAGATCACCACCATTCATAATGGTCAACACCAAGCAAAGAGCATCTTTGGTCTCAAATGCATAGGCTAAATTAACCTGAAAATAAAATACAACTTGTAATTATCTCTTTGAAGAGAGATTTACTCATTCAGTCATTAGCTTTTACACCCTTCCCTGTATTTAACAAACTTTTTGAAACATTTCTTAAAACTCAGGAAGGAATGGGTGATAGAAAATAAGGTCAACGTGTACATGTAATGTGCATTATAGAGAAAGAGAGTAAGAGAGATTTTGTTTAACTAATCCAGTTACCTATTCCTACTAAAGATTAACCCCTAACACATTTTAATTCCTTTTTCATCCCTCATAACTTGACATTTCAACATATACTGTAATACAGACTCCATGATCTATTTCTGTTAAGTCAGTGGCTGCTAAGTCCAAGTCCATGCATCTAAAAATATGCATGTGTGAACATCAGTGAAACAGCGATTACAGATTGCCCAAAAAGGTCAGCATTGATTCATGTGATATAACATATGGCATAGTGCTTTGCAACTTTATGGCAGTATATGGACCTGTCATTCACTCTAAAAAAGGTATATGGACCTCTGTGTACTATATTTATTCAATGACAAGACCATGCTTGATGACAAGCTCACTCCCATCCCACCCCCACCCAACCCACTTGTATAGAATTTTGACAAATATTTACTAAAGATATCTTTGCCTGATTTTAAGACAAATCCCGTCAAAAATGTAAAAGACTTGCGCCTGGGCTAAAAAAGATAAATACTGTAGTTTACAAAACCCCCTTTTTTTAAGAGAAACTACTAGGGAGCAGGGAAATGACTGACTGACTGGTCCATAAACTGCCAGATGACCCACAATACAAGGACATACACATGTATGCTTTGAAAATCTACAAGCTATTCCATGGATTACCTTTTAGTACAAATCTAATATTTCTCTCAGTCAAGATAAGAAAAACTGATGTGCTTTCAGCTCTGGTGGAGAAACTTACCACAAATCGAGAATTTATTTTCTGCAAGATCTGTTTTTCATTTAAAGCCATTGCCTCTCCATTCCTTTTCTTTATCCTTTTCTTCTCAAGCTTTTTACATGCATACATCTTGCCGGTCGCTCGCACTTGGCATGCACACACTTCCCCAAAACCTCCCTTGCCTAAAACTCTGTACATTCGGAAGGTATTTTTTGTAACAGGCTGACTGAAAGGGACAAAGTAAACAAAATTTCACTATAAAATGATACATAAATAGATCTTTCTCTCATCAGAGACATTTTTTTTTTAACCTAACCAAATGTCTTTCTACACGTATTTGTATGCTCCACCATGATAGTAATATGGCATAAATAGTGTTACTTATGTCCTTCTGTCGATACATGTCTGACCTTGTCTAAATCCTTCTGTCAATACATGCCTGGCCTTGTCTATGTCCTTCTCTATGAACAAAAATCTAGTCTTACAAAAGTACTGGAATTTATTTCATGTAAAATGTATGATCAAGTGCAAACAGCATGGACTTGGATTTGCTGCTACATAATGGGCCAGGTTTTACAAATAAAAGTAGAACTGTTTTCATGGCTCAACATGGCAAATCCCTATGCTTTGTATTACATCTTCCCTCACCCACAGACCACAACCCTGGAGTCATAATCCAAAATCCCTTACAGATATTCTTTTTCCTCCTCTTACAAATGCAGGTACAAAGTTTGGTCAAAATATATTCAACAAGAGTTCCTGAATGGGACTGATGCTCTACTGGGCAAAAAGAATTTCCAGGAATTCAAGATAAGACCATTTCTTCCTTTTAACTGCAGAGTGTTGAAACCATCTCTGATATTCTTCAGCAATAATAAGATTTTCAAATTAGCTGCTGTGGTGGACATACTGGATGTCCCATTGGCACCATTTTCATTTAGGACCAAATAGACATCATCAGAAGTCATTTGGTGAAAACTCCATGTCAATATGACCATCCATTCAGGGGGAGTAACGAAAACAAGATTTTCATGACAGCCATTGTGACAGCCATATTGGATGCACAATTGGGAGCATTTTCATCTAGGATCAACTAGGTATCATAAGAAGTCTATTGGTAAAAATCCCATGTTGATACAGCCATCCATTTGGGAGAAGTTGAGATAACAATATTTTAAAGATGACCACCATGATGGCCATATTGTGGGTCAATTTACAAAATTTTCATTTAGGACCAACTAGACACCATGAGAACTCTTCTGATGAAAACCCCATATCAAAATGACGAGTAGCAATAACAAGATTTTCAACATGACCACCATGGTGGCTATATTGGACATCAGATCAGCACCATTTTAATTTAGGATCAACAAGACATTATAAGAAGTCTTCTGGTGAAAACCCCATGTTGGTATAACTTTCCATTCTGGAGGAGGTAACAATAACAAGATTTTCAAGATGGCTGCCATGGTGGTTATATTGGATATCAGATGCGCACTATTTCCATTTAGGACCAAACAGACATCATAACAACTCCTCTGGTGAAAGCACAATGCTGATATGACCAACCATCTAGGGGAAGTAGCCATAATAAAATTCTCCAGATGGCCATTGTGGTGGCCATATTGAAGGTCAGATTGACACCATTTTCATTTACAACCAACTTGACATCATGAGATGTCTTTCAGTGAAAACCCCATGCTGATATGATCATTCATTCAGGAACAGTAGTGATAACAATATTTTCCAGATGGACACTGTGATGTGTATAATGTCTAGTTGGTTTTATTTAGGATCAACTAGACATCATAAGAAGTCTTTTAGTAAAAAAAACCCATGTTGATACAACCATCCATTCAGGAGTAGCAATAACAAAATTCTCAAGATGGCAGCAGTGGCAGCCATATTGGGTGTGCGAGTGGATCCATTTTCATTTAGGACCAACTAGACATCATAAGAAGTCTTCTGGCATCCTCATGTCAATATGATTTTTTTTGCTCAGGAATAGCAATAACAACATTTTCTAGATGACTGCAATGGTGGCCAATAAGGATATCAGATCAAAACCATTTTCATTTAGCACCAACAAGACATAATATGCAGTATTTTAGTGAAAACCCCATGTTGGTATGTCCATTCAGAAGGAGTAGCAATAACAAGATTTTCAAGATGGCCTTTGTGGCAGCCATATTAGACATCAGATCAGCAACATTTTCATGTAGAACCAACTAGACATCATAAGAAGTCTTCTGGTGAAAACCCGATGTCAATATGACTTTCCATTCGGGAGGAGTAGTAATACTAAGATATTCAAGGTGGCTGCTGTGGTGGCCATATTGTATGTCAATGACCGTCTTTATTGAGGACCAACTAGACATCATAAGAAGTCTTTTAGTGGAAACCCCATGTTTATATGACCATCCATTCAGAAGAAGTAGCGATAACAAGATTTTCAAGATGGCTGCTGTTACAGCCATATTGGATGACTGACCGGCATCATTTTCATTTCGAACTAACTAGACCATATAATGAATGTGTGTGTAAAGTTTCATGGCAATCCTCCAAGTAGTTTTGGAGGAGTAGTGATAACAAACTTGTGCTAATGGAAGGACGACAGATGAAAGACCATTCCATAAGCTCGTCTGGTCTATGACCAGTAAAGCTAAATAACACTGTAATTGCAATTTTTGTTTATTTGACCTCTGATCCCCTTCCAGGGACCCCAGGGTAGGGGCCCAAAAATCATACCCCTCTTGCAGATGGCCACCACATGCACAACCTATGTACAAAGTTTAGTAAATTTCCACCCAACAGCTTAGGAGGTTACGGACAGATGGAATATACCATAATATCCCGACACTAAAGTGTGGAGATAATAGTGATGTTAAAAGTTGGGTGTATGATGTTCACAAGCAAGACTGGTGACCAAAACTTCTGACAAGTAAAAATTGAAAAGTTTGTTGTCCTTTTTTATCTGTAAGATTTTCAAAACATTTAGTCATTCCACACCTTGTTCAAACAGATGAATAAATTGTGGTGATCACAATTACGTCTTTATTTAACCTCCAACGGAGATGGCTCTGATTAACCAAACTTTAAATACTGTTAATTAATTATGCAGTTCTTTTCATTATGGAGGCTTGAGGCCATTGGAAATGTCAGATCCACTTTTCCTGTGCAACATATTTAGTATTTATCAAATGCAGCAACTTTCTTTTTTTTCTTTTTTTTTGGTAAAGTTTCTACAAAAGATGTATGATGATGCTCAATATTCACTGGTCACAGTAAGTGATATAATTATAATAACCATTTCTGTATTCCCACTAAACAAAAATCCAAGTGGGCCTGAAAGCACTAAATCTCTCACCTAATTCGCAAAGAGGCCTCTCAGTTGTCACATTAATAGTCAAATTATGTACCATAAGACTGACCATATAAGCATAGAGTTAAACAAGTTCAATATTGTTACAGTCAGTGAGACGAGGTTAGATAGATTAATTTTAACAAAAGATATCTGAATACAGAATTTTCAAGCAACAATCCTTCTCAATAGAAACAGAAATGGGGGAAAGGTGTGGCTATGTATTTCAAAACAGGAATTCCCTTTATTGAAAAGCACCATTTATTAACACCAAACCTTGAAGCCCTTTGGGCTAAAATAATTCTTAACTGAAGAAAACTTTTAATTGGAACTTTGTATGTACACCCAAGATTTGATGATTGGACTTTGGTCAAACTTTCAATTGAACAAGCAAAACATTATTGTCAAAATATAATCATCTTAGGGGACTTCAAAGAAGACCTCATGGTTTCCAGTAGATGCAGAAATATTACAAATATTATAAATACATTTAATTTACATCAATTGATCAATAAACCCACAAGAATTACTAACCATAGCTCCAGAATGATCTATTTAATACTTATAATAAACACTAAATTGTTACAAAATGGGGTCTTAGATCCTTTCTGTAGCGATAATAACCCCGTTTATTGTTCCACAAACTTTATGAATGCTCGGCAACATAGCTTTAAACAAAAAGGCAGGGACTATTAAGCAGCTAGCTTTGAATTGTACCAAGACTTGTTGTACAAAGCTGATTGGGAGTTTTCTAATCTTTCGATAGATGAACATGTGTGCAAAATTTCTTGCAATATATTAGAGGCAGTCCATTCTGCTATTCCCAATAAAATAATAACAATTTGTTTGAGAGATCCTCCCTGGATGTACAATAAAATTTGAAAATTAATTCAGCAATGGAAAAGAATCCACTGCTTGGCTAATAGAACAAATCTTTCTTTACACTGGCCAAATTCAGAGATATCAGAAACTGAGTTATAAGTGTCGTAAGCACCAAACTTTAGTATTTTAACAAATTAGCTAACAACTCCAAGATATCAATATTGGTCCAAAAGTTTGGTGAATATAGCCAACACATTTCTGAAGCAAAATAGAAAATCATAGCATCCAAAGCAACTTGTTTAATAAATATTTTTCTGAACAATCTTTGGTAGATGATACTTCCTGTACCCTGCCTTCGATACCTCTTCCTGATTCTGGCCTTAATAATATTCACATTAGCGTAAATGATGTAGACAATTTTCTTTGAAATCTCAACATCAGTAAGGCAGGGGGTCCTGATAAGATGAATCCTACGTTACTTTAAGAAGGCACTCGTATATTATCGCGATATTTATCAGAAACCTTCAATAATTTGCTCCAATCTTCATATTTTCCAATAGTGTGGGAAGAGGCTAATGTTACTCCTATTCATAAAAAATGGGGACAAAAATGTTGTTTCAAATTACAGACCTATTTCACTACTAAGCTGCTTGGGCAAAACATTTGAAAAATGTGTCTTCAAACACCTGTACAATTATCTTAACAGCCAACAACCTAATTAGTTATCTTCAATCTGGTTTTACCTCAAAAGATTTGGCTCCCTTACAACTGTGTGATATGTACACTACTTTTTGCAAGGTGGTCAACAAAGGCAAAGAAATCGGAGTAGTATTCCGTGATATTAGTAAGGCCTTTGACAAAGTCCTGAACAAAGGTTTAATTCATAAGCTAAGAAATATTGGAATTGTTAATGGACCTTTTGAATGGTTTTAAAATTATTTCTCAAACAGGACACAAAATGTTGTTACAGAAGGATGTACTTCACAGCAACATGTCAGGGCTGGTGTGCCCCAGGGATCTATACTTGGACCACTGTTATTTTTAATTTACATTAATGATATTGTCAATGATATTCAGTCCAGTAAATACAACACATGCCTCTGTCTTACAAAGGACAAAGCTGGAAAAAGCAGTAGCCAAAAATAGAGATTTCATCAAATTTAGTAGCCATTTGGGAATATTACAAGTAGTAACCAATATCCATTTTAGCTATCATTTATGGAAACACAGCTATATCAAAGCCAGTCATTTACTTGGGAAGATGATGCAAATTTTTAGAGTGGCAATTTGTTTATGGACGAATAATGTATACTGCTCCTAAGATAAGGGTGGGAGGGCATGCGCAACAAGTGTAATCAATGAGCTCACCTCTATGAAGCTTTCAGTAGTCTCCAGGAGCAATTGTAAACATCAATTATTACGCAGAAAATAAATTCTGACTAGAGTGATCCTGACAATTAAAGACAAGCCCTTTGTTAGCTAAAGTTTTATTTTGCTTATTGAAAATCTTTACATTTTTATTAACTTTTATTCAGCTCTAAATAGCCAGCATTGTACTGACATGGCTTTAAACTATATATATATGTACATACATAATGTGACAGGGCATAACAGACATAAAGCATTAAAAAAAGAACATTCATTTCTATGATATCAAAGTAGAGATACTTTAATGAGTTGATAAAAACAAGAGATTAATTTGTTTTCTTTTTTTTTTAATTTTTAAATCATTGTTTCTAAATTCCGCTTCTGAAGCTATTTTCATTGTTCACCCTAGAAGCCATATTTTATGGGGTGAAAATAACAGGTTTTGAAGTGACAGCCTGTATTACAAACACAGGTCATGCATCAATAATTGCCCTGATTAGCCATTATAGCTGGGGCTTCACATGACAACCATGCAGTATACAGTCCACTTTTCTAATTCCCATACTCATTCACTTGTACAACACAGAGTGAACCTATTGAGAGTAACCTATCACAATATACAATGTTTTGTAATGAATATGGAAAGTTTACCACTGAATAAACATATTTATTTCCACTTCAAAGTGCACTAGTCAGAAAGGGTCTTCTGAGTAGGTAAGGATGTATATAGCATGGAAGAATCTTTGATGTCATAAATGCAAATACTTAATCCATGTCAGTAGAGCATAAAATGTAGGTCACCGTAACATTTTTGGTATTACCAGGGTGTAGTACTAACAGAGATGCATCCAATTATTAAGTTTCATGATTTAAAAATAAACAGCACCCAATAAATGAACTTAAAACAAAAAATTTCAAGTCATTGAAGCATGAAATATAGGTCAATGAGAACTCTTTTTGCAGCAAGGGTGTAGAACTTCATAACATGTATCCCTTGACCAAGTTTCATGATTATAGGTAGAATAGCATGCCAACAATTCATGTAGTCATGCGCTAAGCATAAAAACATGAGCAAAGCCAGTAAAAGATAAAATACAGGTCATGATAAGCCTTTGTTGTGATGGAGTGGTACTAACAGTGATGCATATCATCATCAATTCCTAGTATGAACAGTGCATGACAATTCAACATCAAACACAAAATTTAACCCAAGTCAGTGAAGCATAAAATACGGGCCATAATGACCTACTTCTGAAAAAAGGAAGTAGTGCTCATCAAGATGCATCCCCCCATCAAGTTACATGATTCTAGATAGGATAGTATGTAAATAGCATACAAAAGACCTATATGGTCATGAGCTAAACTCCACAACTTAACCTAAGCCATCAAAATGTGAAAAGAATGTCAGTGACCTCTTTTGTACATGTGTGGTACTAACAGAGATGTATACTATCATCTAGTTTAATGATTATAATATGCACATGAACAGTTGAAACACAATTTAACCAGTCAGTGAAACATGAAACATGATGTACAGTGACCTACTTTAGTGATGAGGGTGTAGTACCCAGTAGCATGTATCCCCTTGCCATGTTCATGATTCTAACAGCATGTATACAGGCTGGGAAAAAAACCTCTTTGGCCATGAGCCAGATACAAAACCTAACCTAAGCCAGTAAAATGTTAAGTATGTCACAGTGACCTTCTGTTGGTGTAAGGATGTGGTACTAACAGAGCTGCATGCAATCATCTAGTTTGATGATACTGACATGAACAGTGTTTGAGAATAAAAATGTGAAAAACACAAAATTGAACCCAAGTCAGAGAAGCATGAAATATGGGTCACATTTACCAACTTTTGTGACGAGCTGGACTCTAGGTAAGTTTTCTGTCAAATGAGTCAAGTACTCATTATTGTTAAATTTAATGAGAAATAAGCAATTAAGCATGAGAACTGTACACATTTGTTTTTAAGACTCATTATACTTAAGAACTCTGGGCCATACGTGTTTGCTATTGTTGACACACCCTTTGGAAGGGTAGAGATAGGCAATTATTATTTTTCTTACTTTTCATTTTATTAAAGGATTCAAGAAAGTATGTTACAAAAAATAGTACTCAGGTTTAAATTTTCTGAGTCTGCTTTGTGTTTCCTTCACTATGCTCTTTTGTATTCTACTAGACAATAAAAGTACACTGCAGCAACTGAAATCCTTTCATGTTCTTTATTTTCACCTTTTAACTAAAAGGCATATTCAACCCATGATTCTGAATCAACTTCTGTTGTATGCTATGTTGCTTTGTAACAAGTCAGCATGTTAAGCTATGTGATAAAATAATCACAAATCACTTATCAGGTTCTACCAGTGAAGGATCATATCACAGATCACTAATCCGGTTCTACCAATGAAGGATCATATAAGCCAAGGATTCCAGCTAGTGCCTGGGGAAATGCATATTCTTTCAAGAAATTAAGGAAAAAAAGGCATTGGTATTAAATAGAATTTTGTTTTCATAGTCTTGAATTAAAAATTATGTAGGAACAAAGAGATATTTGTATTTAAAAAAAACTCCAAATTAAAACATAAACAAACATTTCCTGTCTTAAGCTAAAGTTTAATACAATAACTAAAAATCATAAAATAATAATTAGATGCAATAAAAATGTGCCTTCAAAAGCATATTATGTATGATTAATGAACATTTCAAATATTCTTGTTCTGTACAATTAAATGATAATTGCAATAATAATGGTTATAATGAAAACTTGATATTGTACACTGTGAAAAACTATTTTTTTTCTTACCTTTCAAGCCATTTCCACTGCAAGTATCGCTTAAAGTACAAACTATCAAAAAATTCTGTGAAGGGTTCTTTACCTAAATAATCTTTGACTATTCTGAAATGAGAAGAAAATAAAAATTGTGAATGTCATATTTCTTGCTTATCTCTTACACAGTATTCTCCGACTTTAATTGCTGAAGAACTGTAAGTGAGTTTTAGGTACTGCTAAGATAGATATCTCAATGTTCAAATCATTATAATATTGTCCCATTGCCTAATACTACAGTCTCTCAGATGAAAAAAAATACAGTGAAACTCCACTATAACATGCTTCATTATAACATGAATTTGGATATATCACGGTTGTGGCGTTGCTTCCAAATTTGAACAACCTTGTCAGTAATTTCTCCTGACTGATTTTTGAATTACTGCAAAGTCTGATTGCCCTAGAGCTCTAGAACAGTGGTTCCCAACCTGTGGGCCATGGACCCCTGGGGGGACGGAGGGTTATTCCCAGGGGTCTGCGAATTCACATGGCTTCGCAGCAAGTGTTGCTCCTCCAGTCATATCTTGCTTTCCTCTGTTATCCTCGCCACTGCAAGCAAGGCATGTTCAAATTTAGTGCGCCAAGCTGCTAAATGTTTATCCCCACCACAACCTAAAAGTACAACTATTAGCATGTGGGGGTCAGTGCCATTTTTTTAGGTTAAAAGGGGTCCTCGTACTCAAAAAGGTTGGGAGCCACTGCTCTAGAACATTAGTTTACTGTTGCCTGACATTAGTCAGGAGCAGTTTTGATCATTACCACATACATATACCCTCTATCTCGTGCCTCCCCACCACGCCTGGGCCCAGGATTTTTTTTCTCCAAGAACCCATCCCTGGGATGAGTGAGTTGCAACAGCTACTTGTCCCTATCCTCATTGTACTCAACATAGTACTTTTCTCCACTACAGTACTTATGCTTATGCTAAAGAACCACAATGGGTCAAAACCATGAAATTATTATGTTGTAATATGATGCAAGCTCGGTACTAAAATGAGTCAAAACCATGAAAAAATTATGTTCCAATACATGGCCCCTTAGATCAACGTAAGAGACAAGGTTTGCAACTCGAGAAATTGTAGTTGCACACATAGCCCTTGATATCTTAATGGTATTCACATTTACAGTGATGCCTCTCAATAATCTAGGTGTCATTTTAATATTGGGAAAATTTCCTTCTCAACGAGCTATCACACATCTTTATGAGTTAGATATTGGAAAAGTTAAGAGACAGAGAATGTCAAAAATGTCTGAGTTTCATCTGGTCAGACCGTGTTATGACAATGTAATTAAAATTGAGATCTACTTATAATAAATGTATCTTATAGGCACTGATAAAAGGTTATGTTCTTTTGACCTTGTGATTCACCAGAGCTTTGAAATTTCTGAAAGCAACAAGCATTATTTGCTGATAGGTTACTAAAAATAAGTGGACCAGGAATTCCAAAGGCTACCAAAACATAAATTCTGATTGGTGTGTGTCAGATCCCCATTATGTCGGAGATCTCAATTTTAATCAGACTGGTGTTGTGCTTGTCCCAGATCACTGGTGTTTTCTAGAATGTATAACTTTATTAATTCATTGTCATGCCAAAGCAAAGAGGCCAGCAGATATTTATACAAGTATGTAATTACTTTTCGCAAGAAAATGTTAGTAACTTGCAAATGAACGAATTCCAACCGTCTCAATTTTCACCAACTTAGTACTAAATGATCCATTTTAGTCAAAACTCCCTTATAGAGAGCTACCCAGTGGTGCCATACAAGGGAAGACTGCTGACTGGCCAAAATAACTGGAATGTTTCTAGGTCATGATCCCTATTAAATTTTGACCAATCAGCTATTATCTCAACATTATGTGCTTTGTAGATTACAAAGGCATGCATTGTAGATTACAAAGGCATGCATTGTGTGAATATTGGTGGAAATAGGCCGACACACTTACAGTACTTATTTCTAATGCAAGATGGCAATATTTTTCTTGTGAAAAGTAATTTCATATTTATATAAATATTTGTTGGAGTTTTCCCTTTGGCATGACCATGTATCAATAAAGCTTTAGTCTTCAAAATACCGGTGACCTGGGGCAAGTGTAACAATGTCAGACAAGACGAAAAATCAGAACATTTTGACATTCTCTTCACCTCAAAATGATGGCTGAATTACTGAAAAGTATCACTATAAATGTGAACACCATTAAGAAACTGACAGATAGGTATTAAACTGCAACACAATATCTTCATTATTTTTACCAGTTTTAGTATAAAGCACACATCGAGTACCTATGTAAAAAAAAAATGTTGACTTCCTTAGCGACATGTTCTAGACTGACAATAAGCAGGCAAATTAGGTAAAAGTAATCTATAATTGACACACACTAAATGTTAAGCAATGCTTAACTTCGGCACTTGTTAAGGGTAGAAAATGCACTTACATTTATTCTTAAGGTGTAAATCAGTATCTGCACGGCCCAGGGATGGGTAGTTAGTCAAGTCTTACTCCATCAAGCCAATATTTTTTACCTGGTCACGATGAGAGGACAAGTAGTTTTTCTGAACCCTTCACCACTTCATTCTTTGCCCTTAAAGTTCACTCCATAAATATATCCCTACATTATATCTTTCATAACAGTTTTGAAATCATCACAAGACTACACCCATATGCTTAAATTCTGATTCAATCCTTTATATTTCTTTAAAATAAAGTCAGAAATGCAGATGACATCTGCTTCAAATCACTCTGGTATACACAGACCACTTGTTATTGTAAGAAAAGGCTATTACATGTACTACTACTGTAGCTGGATGCCAAGTTAAACAGAACCATTTCAGTTTTAGGGATGGAGGAATTTGCTGTTATAAACAAGTTACTCCCTGTTTTGCTGCAAAGTAATTCAAGGTCACAGTAACAACATATGCTTAAAACCATACAGGGCTTATTTCATTTATTCTTGCTTCTGTTTTTTAGACGGTCTGTTGAAGATCACTGTTTACCTATGAAACTGAATGGTTACTTTAAAACTTTGTTGAAGACTACTTTAGAGATCCCACTGTACTACATATACTTACAGAGAATCTCTGAGGCAATTTCACACCTGTTGCTATGTTTGTCTCACATACATCACAAAGTCAAACACCTGTGTACAAGTTTCAGGTAATTATTTTTATTCGCCTAAATACAGGTTACTTATTTAAAAACTCCCAATGTCCAATATGAAGGGGTTTTTTGTTGTTTTTTTAGGGGGGGGTTTTTTTTGGGGGGGGAGTAAAACTAATTTTAATTATGTAATACTTACCACCTACTATTGCACTGCTTTCGTTTTCTGAGATGCTAAGTCCCAATTTCCAAGCTAATTTTTCCCTCCTCCAATTAGAAAATGAAGGCCCAGAATTTAAAAGAACGTGATCCCAGTCTGATTCTTTAGTCACAGCCAACATACGAAATATCAATATCTTCCTCTTTTTACTTGGATCAAGAATAAAAGACATCAGAGTGGGGAGGGAGGAGGGAATCTTTGCAACAGTAGCAGGATGAGTAAACACCTTTGTTCTGGTGCGCCAAAGATTAAAGATAAAAGGATGAAAAGGTAAAGTAAGATTGCCAGACAGTGGCTTGCATGATATCATCCAAACAGGAGTGATTCAAGTAGGCCCAAGATGGAGCAATAGCCCTAACCTCATGGGCTTTAATTTTCATGAATGAAAGGTCCCTCATGGTGAGGGACTGATAAGTTCTCTTGATAGTGAGGGCAATTCACCTGGAAATAATAGCTGCAAAAAAAATCAGAGGAACCTTATAGCGGGAGAAAGAGACCATTCTAACATTTCCTTCTCCTTTGAGAGGAAGCCAAATAAAACTTTAACATTCCAACTGGACAAAGGAGTCTATCACAATCATTCCCAGCACAGATATAACTGAGTCTGGGAATCTCAATAGGAACAGGGGAAGCCGATTCTTAACCAGAAACATGGGTTGGCAAAGAAGAAAAACTGAATCATAGTTACCACTGAACTGTAAACAACCTTTTGCAGCAGACATGGCATGGACTTCACTCCTTCACCTTACTGATGCTAAGGAGAGCAGGAAATCTGTCTTAAAGGTAAGGTACTTGAAGGAAGCTTTACTCAACAGTTCAAAAGGGGTTTTGATAACCACAAAGAACACATGAAAGGTTCCATCTAGGCATTAATTAGCAAGATACCAGTCTCTGAAGCTCAGAATACCTGATGAGATCAGAACAATGAGAATCCAAAGCAATGGCAGAACCCTAGCAAACTTGACCGTGTTAGAAAGGGCTGCCCTTAATGGTAGATACAGAACATTATCTTGCCTCGAAATGGAAGAGAAGAAAACCTGCAACTGAAGTAAAAGAGGGACTGCCAGGATGAACACATTTCATACTGCACCAAATACAGATGATTCTCCACCTTGCAACGTAATCTTAAGAAGTGGATTACCTCCTAGCCTCGGCATTGCAGTTGGCAACATTGCTTGAAGACTGGTTTTGGCAAATCACTCATTTGATATGAGTATGTATATATGTATGTAGTAGTGCTTTACGCCACCTCAGCACACAAGTGGCTATGTAGTGGCAACAAAAGATTATGTTCCAAAAATGTAAAAAAAGAACTGCACAAAAATTTATGAAGATAAAGCCTTCCAAATAAATGTATAACCTAAGCAAAACAAGATGAAATATAAAAATCCAAAGATGTAAAAATTCTGTAAAATGTATATAAAATAACAGATAAAGGTGACACATTTCAAATCCTTAAAACATTGTTAAAATTTCTTATATAAACCATATTCCCTTAAAATTCCAAGATTTTCTTCCTTTTATGGTGCCCGTGTCTAGCTGTCTAGAACTGAGGCTTGATCAAATAGGATCATTTAGAACAAAAGTTGGTAGAAATTGAGACTGTTAGAATTCTTCTTTCAGATGGAAGTTACTGACATTTATCTTCTGAAAGTAATTACATACTTATATAAATATCTGCTGGTGTCTACACTTTGGCATGACAATGCATTAATAAAAGCTGCAGTCTTGAAAATATTGGTGATCTAAGGCAAGCGTAACAATGTCTGACCAGAAGAAAATCATAAAATTTTAACATTCTCTATCTTTTAACTTCTCCATATCTAACTCTTAAAGGTGTAATGACAATTTTGACACCTAGATTACTGAAACGTTTTACTATAACCACAAATACCACTAATAAATCAAGGGCTATGTATGCAACTGCAATTTCTTGAGTTACAAACCTTGCCTCTTATTATATGTCTATCCAAGGGGCAAATATATTACAGCATAATATTTTTATGATTATTACCCATTTTAGTATCAAGCTTGCATCAGATACCTATGGTTCTTTAGTAAAAGCATAAGCAGTGTAGTGGAGATGTGTTTTGCATTGAGTGTAATGAGGACAGGGATGAGTAACTCTTGCAACTCACTCATCCCAGGGACAAGTGCATGGGACATTTTTTCCTGAGCCCTGGAAAATACTTCCATCTCACAGGGTGGATCATTTGAGATGAGTCAAGCATGTAGGTGGAGAATCTGAGGATTGTTGTGCAAAATCTCTCTGTACTGCGACAGTAGGTCCCTCCTCAGTGGTTATCTCCTTGGCTCATCTACCAACATGTCAAGTACATCGCTGAAACATGACAGTTGGGGCCACAGGAAGGGCTATCTGGATGAGCCAAAACATGGAGATTCTGACTTGTAGTGAACCTGCAGAACCATTTTGAAAGGTGGGAAGACATAAGCATAGAGATGATTCCACTTCAGACTGAAATCATCCACTGTCCAGGCCCTCTGATCTGGTACTGGAGAGACATAAAAATGGAGTTTGTTGTTCGGCCATGTAACAAGTACCGTATATACTCAATTATAAGTCGACACCCCCCCCCCCCTTTTTAGGGCTGCAAAAAGTGAATTTCTCTTTGACCCTCCTATAAGTCAGGGTGTATTTTGCAAGTCAGATCCATCTGAAGGGGTGACTTCTTAGTGAGTCAGAAATGCACTTTGGAAATATAAACAAGCCAAACTGGATAGATAAGAAAAAAAAAAGACAAAACCAGTGTAAAATACAATTATATTATTGAGTGAAATATGTCACAAATAAATTGACAACTTACAATTTGCCCATCTTTGTGTAATAAAGTCCATTGAAATCCATAATGCTTGACATTTTAAATCCATTTATATGATAAATCCACGAATTCAATTATAGGTCACATGCCGGCATAAGAATAAAAGTTCAGAATGGTCCGATTCACAATATCCCATAATATGTTAATTCTACACGTCGTACAAAATAAACAATGAAAGTGAAGTCCACTTTTTTGTGATTCACGGTATCCTGTAAATTTCACTATATAATGTCATCTGGTACAAAGTCCAAGAATTAATCCTCATTGTCTGATAAAGTTCTGAAATCCTACATCATCGTCTAGTCATTGTAAATCGATGTCTAGTCATCGTAAATCTCGTCCGACTCCGATTCCTCTGCTTTACTGTCATATGCGGGTGCTTAAACAGAAACTTAGCTTGGGCTCTTGCAAGTAACACTTTAATCATAAAGTCAGAAATCTATTAAAGGATGCAATGAACACATGTCAATTGTGCGGCAAGATCAAAGGGAGTTCAAATAACCACCCTCTGTTACTTGGCACTGAACAAGTATTAAACTCGTGGCTTGATCAAAGGGTTATCATGTGGGAAAACAAAGAGTGTGGTACCTTTACAAGCAAAGGAATTAAGGTCAAAGTATATGCACAGGAAGTTGTAGAACTCTACTTGGCACTAAACAAGTATTCGATTCGCGGCTCGATCAAAAGGGTTGTCAAGTTGAAAACAAAATGAGTCCCTTTACAAGCCAAAGGCTTATCGGCCCACGTGCATTGGCAGATAACTTGGGAAATATCACTTGGGAATTAAATCTGACATGTGGAAAAGGAAAATACAAATTAAATCAAAACTTTTATTGCATCAAGCACAGTCTTTATACAGCAAAACACAAATATTAATACAAATACAGGTTGTTCGGACTGGCACGAAAATGGAAGCAATATACTTACTAGTAAACACCCACGGTAAACATTGACGGACACTTCATTTTGCAGTAGGTAGTATTTAATGTACCAGTAATATTTTCAAATTATTAAAATGCAAATAACTGTAGATACATGTATTGTGTAATGAATACCGTCATGAAACGGATAAACACAGTGCATATATATGCATTACTGCATAGGAATAGTGGCATGAAAACATAAAAATATATGAATTGACAGTATTTTTATGTACTGCAAACATCTAGAGTTTCCAACATTACCCCAATATTTATATTTTTTTTAATGTCGCGCTTATAAGACGACCCCTACTCTGCATGAATCTAATTTTAAGTAAAAAATGTAGACTTATAAGCAAGTATATACAGTAAGTCCACTACTGGTCTGCCCCACTGTTGAAAAAGTTACTCTACTTATGTCTGGTGCTGAAACCATTCTGTGAAGACCACACAGCCCCCTCTGGAAAGTCTGTCTGCCACAGTATTCCTTTTACCCGTTATATGGCAGACTCTGAGAGTGATCTCCTCCTAGACTGCCCATCAGAGCATGTTCCAGAATTCCAGGCAAAGACAAGCATTGTGTGTACCACCTTGTTGCCTGAGGTATGCTATCAATGATGTGTTGTCTGAGGTGATCATAACACAATGCCGCCTTATGAGGCTGACACATCCATGTAGAGCTAGGAACACTGCCCACATTTCTAGGTTGTTAATGTGAAGGATTGCTTCTTCCTGAGACCACAGTCCCTGAAGAACTATCCCCTCTGACTCTAGCTGAGCACTCTATCCCGAGTCTGATGCATCTGTGTACACAAAGGAGTGGGGTTCGGGTCTCCAGTAAGAAACCACTCCTGATCTAGCCACCAACTCAGGTGGTGACAAAACTCGGATCAAAGAGGAATCTGAGCTGATAGTGGGTCATTGTGCATTCTCCAGTTTGATATAAGCGGGAACTGGAGAGGGCACAAGTGAAGTCTCCCAAGGGAAACTAAATCTGCAGCTGCATTCAGAGTTCCCAGAAGAGAGAAATAAAGGCAAGCCAGCAACAAGATCTTGGCAGAAGACCCACTATGTGGGACAGAACCTAAGCAGTCTGTCCAGTGAAATGCGAACTCTCCCTTGACTGGTGAAGAAAATCATCCCCACATACATGAAAACCTGAGAAGGGAGATCAGACTTCTTTGGTTGATGATCAGATCTAGACAAGTCACCGTGGACCAACAGAGGGATAGGTCCTTCAGTAAAGTATCTCAGGACATTGTGCATCAACCAGCTGTCAAAATACTGGAGGATGGGAATTCCTAAAAACCTAAAGTGGACCACTATTACCCACCCACCCACCCCCAATTACTCTGGTAAAGGTGAGGCCAAATGGAAGAGCCCAAAATTGAAATACCTCCAGGCAAAGACAAAACCATAAGTATTTCTTGTGTGGTGGGAAGATGGGGATGTGAAGGTATGCATTCTGCAGATAGAGAGCCTTATGGTGTTCCTGAATGAGGCAGTAAGTATCCAGTTTGAAGTGTTCTTCCCAAAAGAATCTGTTTAATGCAGAAAGATCGATCACAAGTCGAAATGTTCCACCTTATTTTAACACCAAAAAGCTGCTGAAGATGACACCTCCTTCAAAAGAGTGGAGGCAGCCAAAAAGCAACTGGCATGAGGCAATTGTCATCAGGGTTCAAACATTTAGTTTCAAGGCTTCAAAGGATTTCAACAGATGACAACTTCAGGTCGAAGGATTTCACCAGAAGACAAGTTCAGGTCCCAGCCGATATCCCCATTCTGGAAGCACCCTTCACCTGGAGACAAGCCGAGGTTCCAGCAGATATCCCCATTTTGGAAGCAGTCAATCCGGGGGTGGGGAGACTTAAGGGGCCAAGCAGAAGAATGATGGTAATAACTTGAGGCAGAAACCAGTGGCCAAAGCGTAGGAGTGGTGGGGACAGACCACCCCTTCTTCTGTCTGGCAGCCTCTTGGCCCCAGGAAAACGTATATGTGCTAGCTCCCTAGCCATCGCTGAGTACGGAAGCAGCATAAGATCTGAATGAGAGAAAGCCTCTCCAGACTGGAGAGAATCCTAGTGTCCCCAGCCCCTGAAGGCTTGGGGCACAGGTCGAGTCCACCAGAATGGAAAAGGCATCATTATCCTGAAATCGCTTCCGAGGTGAGATATGTCTGAAGAGGGAGACACTGAAATTGGGTTTTGGTTGTCCTGTAACCACTTGCTCTGAATAACAGTGCCAACCCTACTATCTTTCCTCTTTGGCAAATGGGATTGATGATCCCTTCTCGACGATTTTGCAGGGTGGTGACTCTGCCTCCTTTTTGTTGGAAAAAGCCAGAAGAGACAGAGAGCAGGTCCATGGACTGCCACATCTAACATAAATTGAAATTAAGGCAGAGACGTCAATGATGTCATGGGGGAAAAAGAAGACTCACTACTGGGTAGTGGAGGTCCGAAAATCCCAGATGGATTAAATAATAACATTGGGGGGGGGGGGGCCAATTCGATCCCCTTCCCGAGATGGGCGAGCAAAACCCAACTCCCTATCCACACAGGGATTGAGTGGTAACCTAGAAACAGTGGGGGTATTGATCCGATCCCTGTCCCTAGACCATCATTCAAAACCCAGTGTCTGGCTGCTTGAAGAGTGTTGCCCAGTGAACGGTGGCAGGTGCCTGGTAGTAGGTCACCTGTCAAAGACCGGTTCAGTAAAGAAGATCTGACAGACGAACCTGTCTGGCAAACCAGAGTCTGCATCAGATCTTTAGGAGTGAGAGTGCTACTCTTCCCTTTCTTCGGAAAGGCACGACTAGCTCTTACTGGTCACTGACACTTTACCTTCCTTGACAGGATACTGCTTATCCCTGCCAAGAAGGCCTGACTCACTTTCAGTACTTTTACTCCCTTGGGAGAGGCCAAGAATCTATCTCTAACAGGCACTGATGACATTGGAATGAGTATCTGGGATCGGAGGCCTTTGACAATCTCTGAACCATTAAAATCACTCCTGGCTCCTGCTCCACAGGGGTGTGAAGTGATCCAAACCCCTCCTGGGAATGGAGGGGGTCATCCTGGAATGAAGAGGAGGAAGAGGGACCTTTCTTCTTCCCAGACTCAAAGCAGCGACTATTTGCCAAGTCCCAAACTGCATCTGTCCACAGGCAACAAACATGACATCATTCTCTACATGTACATTTAGTACATGAGAGACAGGTGTGGTGAGTGTCTCAAGAGGCTGTCTTGTGTCGACACTTACGCAGGTAACCTTGCAACATATTAAAGTGCTGCAAGAGAAAAATTGACAAACACAACATAATCTGGAACTAATTTTTATGTACTTTAACTATTATTCAGTTGCCAATTTTTCTATACATGTATGTACCAATGCATAGCTCTCTGCCTAAAATGTTATATTAAATATTAAATATGCAATCAGTTTTAACTATTCTTGTTTAATATGGATCAATTTAAGTTGGTAACTGTGTAAATGAAGACTGTTTTACACACCCTTCCCCCCCCCCCACTAGCCAAAAGGATACACATTCACACATGCAATATTTAATTCAGTTAACTGACTTGTCTCAACATTACACAATATGTTACATAATGTGATGGCACTTTGTGGACACAAACCATCTTGTTATAGCACGGTTTCACTGTACAAAGTTTTACAAGTGTTGGTGTATTTGCATTTTTTTTAAAATCAATAATTTTACATAGCCAAGGGTCCAAGCAATTCAAAATCACTATAAAACATACAGGCTGGTGTGCTTTTTCTTGCATTACTCTTAACTGAATATCTATCCCCATGTTAAGGGTAAATTACACATTAAAGTATGAGAAAACATACTATGTCACTAATTGTCCATAACATAATAGCTTCATAAGCATTTAAAAATTCATCAAACTTGCATAGGTTGAAGATCTGAGACTCCTCTCAAGTTATCAAATGCACAAAGTGTATGTTAGTAAGTGAATTATTTCAGCATGACACAATTATTGTGACTACCTCCGTTTACCACAACAGAAAGACTATGCAGTTGATTTATGGCAGATTGTAATGCTAAAGATTTATCAAGATCTCTTAATCTTTTTGTTGACTTTATCATTTTCTTCCACAGGACTGTTATTGCAATTATTAAATTTCTAAAAGCATTTTTCTTTTGTCATTTTACATCCAATTTCTTTCAGATTTCATAACACTATGATACATCATAATGCATTAATCACCTCATTTCATTTACAAAACTGGGTATCCATAACATTTTCTTAACACTGCTACAAATCAATGACTTTCTACTTTACAAGATGCCCAAGGGGCCTGATATCGGTCACCTGACTCGCATAACTTAACAGGTGACCAATTCATTAGGCAGGTTTATGTAGTATTGTAAGAACTCAAGGATATGAAAACTATCTCCCAAACTTTATATCAAGTCAATATGACCTATTTTACTATGGTCTGATAAAAATTCTTTCCAAAGATAAAGGCATGGATCTCACTCATTATTAAACTTTTTCAACCTATTTACCACATTTTATTGAAATCAGATGAGAAGTATAGTCTCTAGAGAGGTAACAAGCTCAGCCAATAAGATAAAAATCACCTTGTCAATGTGTGCAGATTTCAATTATTACAGAAGACCATGATGATATAAGCTTACTTACCAAGCTGGTGCCAAGTCCAATCAGAATTGGGTCTTCTGTGTGATAACAAGCTCAGTCAATTAGTTACAAGATTACCTCATAAATATGCATAAATCTCACTCGTAATCAAACTGATCCAACATCTTGGTGATATAAGCCTATGTACCACTTTCAATAAAAAATCATCTAAAAAATAGTGTCTAGAATGGTTAAAAAAAAAAACACAGCTAAGTAAATGCAAGGTCACCTCATTTATATGCATAGGTCTCACTAAAAAAAAAACTCATGTAACAGTTTGATGATATTGGCCTATTTACCGAGTTTGATCAAAATATGGTCAGAAATACTATCTCTTGAGAGGTTAAAAGCTCAGCCAATCAGATGCAAAATCACCTGATTAATATGCATAGATCTAGCTTATAATTATACTTTTTTGACATCTTGATATAAGCCTATTTAGCAAAGTTGATCAAAACTGGATCAGAAAAAAGCTGCTAGAGTGTTGACAAGCTCAGCCAATCAGATGCAAGAAAAATTCATTAATATGCATGGAACTTGTTCATAATAGTCATTATCCATGATGCTGATAATATAAGCCTATTTACCCTGTTTGAGCAAAACTGACTCAGAAATACAGTCTCTAGAGTGGTAATGTGCCCAATCAGACACAAGATAACCTATGCATGGATCTTGCTCCTTATCAAATTTGGGCGAGATCTTGCTGAGATGAGCCTCTATTCCATGTTTGATCAAAATCAAAATCAGAAATATGGTGTCTAGCATGGCAAAAATGTTCAACCAATCAGGTGCATGATCTTATTAATATGCATGGATCTAGCTAATTTTTGAACTTGGGCAAGATCTTGTTGATATAAGCCAACATTCCCAGTTTAATCAAAATCGAATCACAAAGCTGTATTAGAAATATGGCCTCAGCCAATCAGATGCAAGACCTCCTCATTAATACGACTGGATCTCACTCATTATCAAACTCATCCAAGATCTTGATGATATAATCTCATTTTCCAACTTTGATCAAAACTTAATCAAAACTACAGTATGACCTCCAGAGTGGTAACAATCAATTGTTTCTAGCATGGTTTGGTTTGGGGTTTAACAGCACAGCAACTCAAGTAGGTTATTTAGTGTTAAGGAAACTGGAGTAAAGTGCCTTGCCCAAGGACACGCCACAGTAGCTGACCCTACCTGATTCGATGGTAGAATTCGAACCTGCACCCTTATGGTTGCATGTCAGAAACACCAACCATTGAAACACCATTACTCCTGCCTCCATTAGTCACCTCTTACAACATACAGGAGGGTGTATCTGGTTTATTCTACATCCCCAAGCCCACAAGGGCTGTTTCTACAATGAATAATGGAGGACACATGATAGACACACTCACTGCCATACCATAAGGACATTTTACCTTATGGCCAAGTAAGCTAATAACACAACACTTTCAAAAAAAAGAGTCCCTTGTAAGGACTCAACTGGCCAAAACAAATTTCCAGGAATCCAAGACAAGACTTTTTGTGTTTTTCTTTTACTGCTGAGTGTTGAAACCATCTATGATATTCTTAAGCAATAATAAGATTTTCAGGATGGCTGCCATGGTGACCATATTGGATGTAAGATCCGCATCATTCTCATCTATGACCAACTAGACATCACAAGAAGACATTTGGTAAAAACCCCATGATGATATGAATCTTCATTCAGGAAGAGTGATGATAACAATGATTTTCTACTTGGTTACCAAACTGGCCATATTTGATGCAAGATCAGCACTATTTTTATTTAGGATCAACCAAATATCATAAGAAGTCTACTGGTGAAAACCCCATGTCAATATGACCATCCATTCAAATGGAGTAGCAATAACAAGATTTTCAAGACTGTGGCCATATTTGATAACAGATCAGCAATATTTTCATTTAAGACCACCTAGACACCATCAGAAGTCTTCTGGTGAAAACCCCAAACAGAACCATTTTTATTTAAGACCAACCAGACATCTTAAGTCTTCTGGTGAAAACCTCATGCTGATATGACTTTCCATTCACGAGACGTAGCGCTAACAAATTTTTAAGAGGGCTGCCATGGTCTCCATATTGGATGTCAGATCAGCACCATTTTCATTTAGGAGGCAACTAGACATCATGAGAAATCTTTTAGTGAAAACCCCATGTTGATATGACCATCCATTCAGAAGTGGCAATAAGATGTTCAAAATGGCTGCCATAGCAGCCATACTGATCATCAGATCTGCACCATTTTCATTCAGGACCAAACAGATATCTTAATAGGTTGTTTAGTGAAAATGACATGTTGATATGGCCATCCATTCTGGAATAGCAGCGACAAGATTTTCAAGATGGCTGCTGAGGTGACCATATTTGACGTCCGAGCAGCAGCATTTTCATTAAGGACCAACTAGACCTTGGGATGAATGTGTGTGAAAAGTTTCATGGCAATTCCCAAGCAGTTTAGGAGTAGCGACAACAAACTTGTGGTAATGGATGGATGGATGTCAGACAACAGACAACATGCCATCCCATTAGCTCTTCTGGTCTATGATCAGTAGAGCTAAAAATATACTGCAAGTCTACTCAGTTTCAAGTTATAATGATAAAACAGTACCATTCCTTATTTTCCTTTCTTGGTTTTCCAACCTATATGTAAAAATTCATCAACATTAGCATTTTGTTCCCTAACCCTCATGAAAGGTTAACCCCCTTGATAAGACCACTTTTGTCATCACCAATGGGGTGGCCTCCTAAATGGGAAACCTGTGTGTCTGATTTTTGGACTTTGAACTCGAGTTTGATTTTCCTGCTCTAGCTCAAAAAGTTTCAAAAAGATAAAATTGCATTAATCTGTATAATTATCAAGACTTGCATTAATCTGTATAACTATCAAGACTTGCATTAATCTGTATAACTAACAAGACTTGCATTAATCTGTATAATTATCAAGACTGTTTTTAACGAGTTATAAAAATTTAATTTGCAGGTGATAATAATACAAAATGCTAACAAGAAAGATACTCACTCCACACATGGATTAAACAGTTCTTTGCAAGTAATGCTTTGAGATAATGCCTCCTTCACTGCCACTGCCTGATTACCATTCACCTGACTGACATAGTTTGTGGACTGAAAGAAATGAGAAGATGGAAATAAGACAGGAAAAAACAAGCTTATCCCATACCCAAGATTTTCAAATAGAAAAATGTGACTTCCATGGAACCAATATCTTGCACTACCATTTATACTCGCTTATAGGCTTTTTCCAACTGCAAACTGCATGAACCCAGATTTGACATTGCATATCTTGGTCTATGCAGTTTGTTAGGACTAAACACCCTAACAGAAAAATTTGACCCTGATCTGCTGGCTCATTCTGTGATGGCAGATAAGGGTCTATGTTGTTTGCAGCTTGTGCCAACTTATAAGTGAGTATAAACAGCAATTACCATGGAAGCTTCTGCAGTATTATAATTTTGTACATTTGTCAATCAGTTAAAGTGAGGTTAAGTGCTGAATGATGACTCTGAATTTGGGGTTAACTACTCTGACAAGGCATAAAAGACAAAACAAGAAAAAATAACATTTTTTGTATGTTATCAAAATAGATTTGTTATAATGAGTTGATAAAAACCATGTCGTTCCGTTTTTTTTTTCTTAAAATCATTGTTCTTAAAATCTGCTTCACAAGTTAATATCATTGTCCACCCCAAGAAGCCCAATTTTACTGGGTGAAAGTCACAACCTTTGAGTAACCCTGGATTGACAACCAGTAGTAGTAGCACGGTTCATGCATGCAATAATTACCTTGATCAGCCACTACAGATGAGGCCTGACATGAAAAGCATACATCATGCAGTCCACTCATCTAATTCCAACACTCATGTACATGTACAATACACAGTTAACCTGTTGAGGGTAACCTTTAACATTACTCTATGTATAGCCAATAATATGGAAAATTTACCACTGAACAAATATGTTTATTCCTCTTTCAAACTGCACTGGTCAGAAAAGGCCTTCTGAGTAGGCTAGGATGTATATATCATCAAAGAATCTATGTGGTCATAAACAAAACTTCTTAAACCATGTTAGTAAAGCATAAAATGTAGGTCACAGTGACCTTTGGTTGTAAGGTAGTCCTAACAGAGATGCATCCAATTATCAAGTTTCATGATTCGAATATAAATAGCCCCCAATATTTGAACTTTAACTCTTTAACTACTAGTGCTACTGTAATGGCTCACTCCTCTGCCTAGCTGCTGGGGTCACTCTGCAACATAACCAGCAAGCAGATGTATCAGTCACTGCTGATAGTAGTGATTTGTTTACAAGCTGATTTATCAGTCACTGCAGAGTCAAGGCAGATGTATGCAGCGGATATACAAGTCAGTCGCAGTGAAAAAGTTAAACAAAAATTTTAACAGTCACTGAAGCATAAAATATGTGTCACAGGCATCTTTTTGCAATAAGAATGAAGACTTTATCATGATGCCCACACTCACCAAGTTTCATGATTCTATGAAGGTTAGTATGCATAAAGCATGCCAAAAAACCATGTGGTCAGGAGATATATGCCAAAACTTAACAAAAGCAAAAAATGTTTAAATATAGATCACAATGAGATTTTTTTTCTTCTAAGGGTGTGCAACTAACAGATGCATATCATCATCAATTTGATGAATCCAGCATGAAAAAAGCCAGAGAAATGAACATAATTCAAATTTAACCCAAATCAGAAAAGTGTAATGTATGGGTCATAATGACCTCCTACTGAAAAAAGTAGTAGTGTTCATCAAAATGCATCCCCACATCAAGTTTCATGATTCTAGACAGGACAGTATGTTCACTGCATGCAAAAAATGAACGTGTTCATGAGCTCAATGCAAAAACATAACCTAAGTCAGTGAAATATTAAATGTAAGTCACAGTGACATTTTCTGTATGGGTGTGCTACTAAAAGAGATGTATACAATCAAGACAAATGATTCAAGCATGAACAGTTGAAACACAAAATTTAACCCAAGTCAAAGTGTGAAATATGGGTCACAGTGACCTAAATTTATGATGATGGTGTGGTACTTGTCAAGATGCATCCTCTCACCAAGTTTCATGATTCCAGATATAACAGTACTAAATTGGATGCCAAAAAAAACTGACGACTGCTAAATGCAAACTTATCATAACCCAGTAAAATGTTAAATATAGGTCACATTGACCATGTCTTGTAAGGGTGTGGTACTAGTACAAAAATGCATACGATCATCAAATTTGATGATTCTGGCAGTGTTGCACATTCGATTACAAGGGCAGGGGACACTGTGTCCCTTACCCTCCAAATTCGGGGCAGACACAACATTTTAGATGGACAAATGAAAATAATAGTATATACAGTAGGACCCCGCAATAGCACGCTTCGTTATAGCACGAATTCGGATATAACACGATCGTGGAATGGCTCCCGAAATTTCATCTATTTTTTCGTACATGAAAAAAAATAATTTTTTTTTTCAAAGTACGACAAATGTGTAAAAAATTAATTATCATTTTGGGGAAGAGATTGTGTATGAATTCAGATATAATACGATCGTGGCGTGGCTACCAAAATTTTACAATAATTTTGCCAATTTCTTGAACTACTGCAAAGTTTTGTGCCAAAATAAACAAGAGTTTGATTTAATAATTTGGCAAGCTGTATTGTATTCTTGAAGAAAAAGTGTCTTATGATTGCATCTTTCATTATATGAATAAAGATGCTGAACATTTCTATTTGTGAATGTTCATTTCAAATGTGTCAGTAGTCAATCACTGCACTTTGATCTTAGTTTATTTTTGAAAGATGTCAGCTCATTTTAAAGCTGATAAGTGTTAATCTTATTATTACTGATACATGAACAATAGTCATTAAGTCTTCTTTGTGTTTGTCTTCAATACATTCTGTGTACAATCGTTGTTCAAACAATAGCCGACACATGTTTGCTCATTCAACTGCATACACAGCCAAGCACCAAACAATGCGCACCTGAAGTTATAAATCAATTAATTTAAGTCATTGACAATCATCAAAGTCAATCTCAAAGCTAAAGGTTGTTCAAACCATGCGGCAATGATTTATAAAATATCAAAAAAACAAAAACCGCCAATGCACACACGTGGCTTGGCGGTGTTGTTAGACATCGCCACACAATCAGTTGACCAGTGAATAATACTGTACATTCCCTATAAAAATGACCCCATTGTTGATTAACAATTATTCTTGCTGTAGTCATTCAAACAAATAGGTGTCAGAGTTTTAATTAGCAGTTATTTACAACGGATAACAGTACACGGAAACGTAAAACTTTGACTGTTAAAGAGAAGCTTGAAGCCATGGACAGGATTAAGTCCAGTGTTTCCACAAGTCAGATTTAATTCCCAAGTGATATTTCCCAAGTTATCTGACAATGCACGTGGGCCGATAAGCCTTTGGCTTGTAAAGGGACTCATTTTGTTTTCAAGTTGACAATCCTGCCGCACAGCTGACACGTGTCCAGTTGCATCCTTTAATAGATTTCTGACTTATGATCAAAGTGTTACTTGCAAGAGCCCATGCTCATTCTCTGCATAAGCACCCACATATGACAGTAAAGCTGAGGAATCGAAGTCGGACGAGATTTACAATGACTAGACGACGACGATTTACAATGACTAGACGACGATGTAGGATTTCAGAACTTTATCAGACAATGATATTAAAACTTGTGTGTGCATATTTTCGATGGAATTATTATGGACTCACTCCTACGCATGCCATGAGATCGGTTGGTGAGTACACATGTTGATCCTTTAACTATTCATGCTATACAATAGACATGTACATATAAATGTACCAATGCATGGTTCTCTGAAAAAAGTAAAATATTATATGTGCAATCTCTGTTTTCACTGCATGTGTATTTCTCTTTTAATATGCATTGATTTAAGATGGTAACTGTGCCAATGAAGCACGTTGTTTTGAGCCCACAATTTACGCCCCCCCCCCCATTTTCTTCAGCTAAATGACTTGGTTTTGTCTAGGTTGGTTATAGCATGGTTCAGGACATAGCATGATCTCATTTTGTGGACCCCGACCATCGTGCTATAGCGGGGTCCTACTGTAATGCACTAATACTATTATAAAAATGAGATAATCTTATTTGCTTCTACAGTTTTGCCACCTTAACTTTGTGGTCTGCACTGTACTATCATATTTTCCTTGGATATTTACATTATTGCACTAAATGTTCTATCATGTGCTCAAGAAACTCACATAATGTGTCTGAATATCTGGTTAACCTGAAATTAGCTGCACAATGGAATTTTCCATTCTGGATCTTGCTCTCATTTATCGACCAGCATTTATTATAATAAATCTAAATGTTCTCTGAATTACTTTTCTTTGCAATAGGGGTGACTTTAACCTCAAAAATATGTTACTCTAACGGCCATCAATAACTTTACATTGCAGTTCGGCCAACCTTGAATGTTTTCATTGCCAGATACATTGTTTTAAAATAGTTATTTATTGCCATCTTACAGCTTTATAACCTCTTTCAACTTTGGCCACTGCTAGTGGAAAGAGAGACATGGAAGGACATCCACTAATGAAAAGTTGTAGGCGTATTTGTTAAAAAAATTTCCTCATGAAAAAGTGCACCCAGGGGTAAAGATTTGGGGGACATAGGACACAAAATTGCTGAAAACCAGCGAGCCCGCGCTTAAAGTGCAACACTGTTCTGGCATGAAGAGTGCTTGACACTGAACCCAAGTCAATGAAACATGAATAATGGGTCATAGTGACCTACTAATGTGATGAGAGTGTAATGCTTATCAAAATACATCCCTTCACCAGGTTTCATGATTCCAGGTATAACAGTATGTATACAAGATTCCATAAACTAATTTGGTCAAACTACAAAAACTGAACCTACGCCAGTAAATTGTGAAATGTAAGTCACAGTGACCATCTCTTGCTGTAAGGGTGTGGTACTAATAGAGATGCATACAATCATATAGTTTAATGGTTTCTTGCATGAACAGTTTGAGAAATAACTTAACACACAATTTAAAAAAAGTAAGTGAAGCATGAAAAGTGGGTCACGTTGAACTACATTCATGATGAAGGTGTACTACTCATCAAGATACATCCCCTCACCAAGTTTCATGACTCTAGGTATAATAATAGATATACAGGATGCAAAAATTATTGGTAACATGCATCTCTGATGATTACCATAACAAATATTAAGTTTCACAGCAATCCACTAAAAACTGCAAGAGTAGTTGCATTCACAAAATTATGTCATACACGACTTCTAGCTGCAAGCTGAAAAGGGCAATAACTCTTAAAAACAATCAAGGGAGCACAAAGATTTGTCAATTGTTGCATCTTTAAATGATGACCATAATATGTACCAAGTTTCACAGTGCCTAGATTTGCTTCAATAAGGAAAAAGGCATCAGACTAGGTATAGTACAAATAAAACAAATTAGACTTTAAACTGTGAAACATTGTCAATATGGTCTGCCAACTATGTGAAATATTTTTGAAAATTTGGTCTGTAGATCCTGTCAATGCAGTTGGAACAGAGCTACACAGCACTGATTGTTTTGGCAGTAAGACGTGCCCCCCACCCACCCATCAAGGTCGACGTCTTACATTGTAGGATTAGTTAGAGTACAAATGCAATAAAGGTCAGCTAGAAAAGCACATTTCTTTTGGTTTACACAGCTAGATGGAGTGGTACAGAGATCGCTCCTAATAATGCTGTTTATGAGGGCCATAAAAGTAACTCACATTATAGGTGACGAGCTTTATGATGAGGATGTTCCAACAATAAAATTTATGGTCCCTCATCCCAGGGATTGGGAATTTTTTAATCCAAATTGAGTATTTTGGGGAATTTTTTTTAAAAAATCCAAAATGAATATTTTGGGGAATTTTTAACACATAGGCTGATGGTTTATAACCTCCTATCCCTCATCAGTCCTAATTTTTGTTGCAATTTATTTTCACATGTCCCTTTATAGTAGACTAAAAAAAACACATTATAATGTTTTCTGAGAGTAAACCAAACTTTGTTACAAAATTTTGTTCTTCTTTTGTAGAGAAGTTGCCTTTTTAAATAGTAGTAGTACAAGTTTCTGTTGTTATTGTTGTGTTCTTAGTAAAAACAAGAGTCCCTCAAATGGGACTGATGCTCTGTTGTCCAAAAAGAATTTCTAGGAATTCCAGAAAAGACCATTTCTTCTTTTTAACTGCTGAGTGTTTACACAATCTCTGATATTCTTGAGTGATATGATTGTCAAACAACCACTGTGGCAGCCATATTGCATGCAAGATTGGCACCATTTTCATTTAGGCCAAACTTGACACAATTTGAAGACTTTTTGTTTTTTGTTCTACTGATTAGTCCTTACAAACTGCATGGACCCAGATCTGCCGGCGCATTATGCGATGGCAGATCTGGGTCTATGCAGTTTGCAGTTGGTATCAGCTTATACACGAGTATATATGGTAGATTGGCAGAAGATAGGCCTGCTGGTAACTTCTACTGAAAGAACTGACATGTACTAATGTAATTAAGTTGTGAAAGCAATGGATTTAAAACAGAGATAATTTTTTTTTACATGATACAGTAGCTGTGAACCAAAGTTATAACCCTGCACTTGTCCAACTTTTTCACACTGACAAAAACCAACTTGTTTCAGACAAGCCTCTTAGAAAGTTTCACTATTCAGCAGCACAATAAAGATGACAAGCTGGGACATGTGCTCAGCCTGCTTTAAAAAAAATGTAAATACTCAAGACTTACAGTCGCCTAACCCAAAAACTTGTTCCTGACAAAAATGATAATTACATGTATTTCATCATTTCTCTTCCCCAAGACTCAATAAAAATTGCACATCTTCCCCTTAGAGACAAGGTCGGCAATTCCGACATTTTGAAGCTTGATTCAAGCATAATTTGCTGCACATCAAGCTGCAGAAATACATGTAAACAGATATTACAGAAAATGAACATGTATAGCGGTAGATTTTAAAATGATTCTTGAATTCATCACTTTTTCCTATGCTGACAAACTGTTCATGAGAAACCATTTATTCAAACACAAGCATACACACCCCCTCACAACTGAATGAAGGAATTGTCATTTTCATTCGGAAATCCACAGGAATAAGTGATAGATTGGTTCCAAACCGCACCAAATATTAAACATTGTGAGCCTACAACCTGCCAACCAATATACATGTATCCCTATGAGCAAAGGCCATGGTTTCTCCATGTTTTTTATGATAATTGTTTCTTGATATCAGCACTTTTTTCAAACACTGGAAGTTTGCATATCAATAGGTTGACACTTTTAACAGGAAAGTAATGTTTTCTAAGTTAGCCAGCATAGACAAACATTACTGATACTTTATGTGACATCAACTCTACTTACATCAATCAATACTGATGAACACTGTCAGTCAAAGAGAACCTACATTCCTTTATCACCTTTACAGATGTCGAGTATTATGCTGAGGTTATGAATGTTGTGTCTAGAGCTGACTTCTAAGATTCGCACCCAACACCATGGTAATGTGCTTTTTAACCACTTGACAGCAACAATAAATCCCTCAAAATGGAATGACACTCTACTGCCTAAAAAGAATTTCCAGGAGATAAAACCATTTCTTCTTTTTAACTGCTGAGTGTTGAACCATCTCTGATATTCTTGAGTGACAAGATTTTCATTTAGGACAAACCAGGCACCATCAGAAGACTTTTTGGTGAAAATCCAATAAAAAAATCACCATCCATTCAGGTGAATTAGTGACATGATTTTCAATATGTTCATTGTAGCAGCCACATTTTATATCTGCAGGACACCATTTTCATTTGGGACCAACTAGATATCATAGGAAGTCTTTTGGTGAAAACCCTACATCAATATGGCCATCAATTCTGGATAAGTAGCAATAACAAGATTTTCAAGATGGTCAACATGGTGGCCATACTGGATGTCAGATCTGCATTATTTTCATTCAGGACCAACTAGCCACCAAAAGAAGCCTTATGTTGAAAGCCAATGTCGACATGAATTTCCAACTAGGAAGAGTAGTGATAATATTTTCAAGATTGTCACTGTGGCAGCCAAAAAGGATATCAGAATGGCACAATTTTTATCTAAGACCAACTGGACACCATATAAAGTCTTCCATTTAAATCCCCATGATGATATGTTCAGGAGTAGCAATAAGATTTTCAAGATGGCTGCTATGGTGCCCATATTGGTCATCAGATTGACACCATTTTCATTTAGGACCAAATAAACATCTCAAGTCTTTTTGTGAATGTTGATATGACCATCCATTCAGGTGGAGTAATGATAACAAGATTTTCAGAATGGCAGCTGTGGTGGCCATATTAGATGTCCAGGTTGCAGCACCGTTTTCATTTAGGACCAACTAGATATTATAAGAAGTCTTCTGGTGAAAACCCCATGCTGATATGACTTTCTGTTCAGGAGGAGTAGCCATAACAAGATTTTCAGATCGGCACAAGTTTCATTTAGGACCAACATAAAAAATCTTAGAGTAAAAATCGCATGTCGATAGGACCATGCATTTATGATAAGTAGACATAAGATTTTCAAGATGGCTGCTGTGGTGGTCATATTGGATGTCCGAGCTGCACCATTTTCATTTAAGACCAACTAGACCTTGGGACAAATATGTGTGTGTTAAGTTTGATGGCAATCCTCGAAGTAATTTAGGAGTAGCGATAACAAACTTGTGCCAACAGACAGACAGGCATCAGACAACAGATGATAAATGACAACAGTCCAACACAAAAGCTCTTCTGGTCTATGACCAGTGGAAATAAAAATGTAAAAACTGCCTTAATAGCTTAAAAATCTAATTAGGTCATCCACACTGGCATACACAATACACCTGCAAAATTAAATTTTCTATCCAAAGTTGTGTTTGGTTATTCATGATAAGGTTTTTATATATAAAAAAGTCCAAGTAAAAAATTTCACCAAAATGTGTACAATTCTAAACAAAATTGCTGTAATGGGCTGAAAATCTAATTAAGACATCTACATACAAATATGCCTGCTAAATATAATTAGTCTAACATGACTGGTTATGTAAAATCATGCTAATGAGCTTCTCTGGACAAATATACGGATGCACATATGGACAGTTGGAACAACAGGACCAAATCAAGCAATGGGTGTTTAAAATAAGAGTTCCTTGAAAAGACCAACACTCTACCAGGCAAGAAGAATTTCCAGGAATTCAAGATAAGATCATTTCTTCAGTTACCTGCTGAATGTTGAAACCATAGCTGATTTTCTTCAACAATAACAAGATTTTCACATAGCTGCTGTGGTGGTCATATTGGATGTCAGATTGGCAACATTTTCATTTAGGACAAAGCAGACAACATTAGAATTGTTTGGTTAAAACTCCATGTTAATATAATTATCCATTCAGGGGGAGAAGTGACATCAAGATTTTCAAGACAGTGGCAGCCATCCTGGACGTACAGTTGGCACCATTTTCATTAAGGCCCAACTAGGTATCATAAGAAGTCTACTGGTGAAAACCCCAGGTTGATATAGCCATCTATTTGAGATGAGTAGAGATAAAAATATTTTCAAGATGACCATATTGAGGGTCAGTTTGCATCGTTTTCATTTAGGACCAACTAGACAATAAGAACACTTCTGATGAAAGCACCATGTCAAAATGAATTTCCATTTAAGATGAGTAGCAATAACAAGATTTTCAACCTGGCCACCATGGTGGCCATATTGGATGTCAGATCAGCACCATTTTAATTTAGGACCAACAAAATATTGTAAGAAGTCTTTGGTGAAAATCCCATGTTTACATGACTTTCAATTTTGGAGTAGTAACAATAAGATTTTCAACATGGCTGCCATGGTGGCCATATTGGATATCAGATGTGCACCATTTTCATTTACAACCAACTAGACATCATAAAAAGTCTTCTGGTGAAAGCACAATGTTGATATGACCAGCCATCTAGAATAATAGGATTTTCCAGATGGCCACTGTGGTGGCCATATTGGAGGACAGATTGGCACCATTTTCATTTACAATCAAATAGACATCAGAAGTCTTTCAGTGAAAACCTAATGCCAGTATGATCATTCGTTCAGGAGAAGTGTGATAAAAAGATTTTCCAGATGGCCATCGTGGTGGCCATATTGGATGTCTGAACAGCACTATTTTCATTTAATACCAACTCGACATCATAAGTCTTTAAGTAAAAAACCCATGTTGATACAACCATCAATTCAGGAAGAGCAGCAATAACAAGATTCTCTAGATGGCAGCAGTGGCAGCAATATTGGATGTGCAAGTGGCACCATTTTAATTTAGGATCAACTAGACATCATAAGAAGTTTCCTAGTGAAAACTCCATGTCAATATGACTTTTTGTTCAGGAGTAGTGGTAACAAGATTTTCAAGACCACTGCTGTGGTGGCAATATTGGACATCAGATCGGCACCATTTTTATTTACGACCAACTAGATATCATAAGAAATCTTTCAGTGAAAACCCCATGTTGATGTGACTATGCATTCAGGCGTAGTAGCAATAACAATATTTTATAACTGGTTGCCACACAGGCCACATTAGACATCAGATTGGAATCTTTTTAATTTACAATCAACTAGACATCATCAGAAGTCTTCTGGTGAAAACTCCATGTCAAAATTATTTTCGTTCAGGAGAAGCAATAACAAGATTTTCAATATGGCTACTGTGGTGGCCATATTGGGTGTCAGATCGGCACCATGTTCATTCAGGACCAACTAGACATACAAAACCTTTTAATGAAAATCCCATTCTGATATGACCATCCATTCAGGAGGCATAGCAACAACAAGATTTTCAAGATGGCCACTATGGCAGCCATTTTAACATCAGATTGGTACCATTTTCATTTAGAACCAACTAGATATCATAGGAAGTCTTCTGATGAAAACCCCATGTCAATATGACTTACCACTCAGGAGAAGAAGCATAAACAAGTTTTTCAACATGGCTGCTGTTTCAGCCATACTAGACATAAGATTGGTACCATTTTCATTTAGGACCAGCTAGACCATGGAGTAAATGTGTGTGTAAAGCTTCATGGCAATCCTCCAAGTAGTGTAACAGGAGTAGCGATAACAAATTTGTGCTAAAGGACATATCAACGAAAGACCATCCCATACGCTCTTCTGTTATATGACTAGTAGAGCTAAAACTGAATGAAAATTACTCACTTCATATATACATGTGACAAAACCGGGACATCAGATCAGTAAATTTCAAAATTTTGATCAGCAGATTGGCTTCTAAATTAGTAGGATTTCTTATCTACATAAACTATAAGTGCTTTAATATGATTGAATACAAAATGAGCATCTTTTAGTATCAACAAGACATCATAAGAAGTCTTTTAGTGAAACCCGATGTTGATATGACCATCTATTCAGGAGGAGTAGTGACTACAAGATTTTCAAGATGATCGCTGTGGGGGCCATATTAAACATCAGATTGGCACCATTTTGATTTAGACCAACTAGACATCATCAGAAGTCTTCTGGTGAAAACACCATGTCAATATGACTTTCCATTCAGGAGTAGCAATAACAAGATTTTCAAGATGGCTTCTTTGGTGGCCATATTGGGTGTCAAATCAGCACCATTTTCATTTAGGACCAACTAGACATTATAAGAAGTCTTTCAGTAAAGACCCCATGTTGATATGACCATCCATTCAGGAGCAGCAGCAATAAGATTTTCAAAATAGCCACTGTGGCAGACATATAAGATATCAGATCAGCATCAACCTGACATCATAAAAAGTTTTCTGGTGAAAACCCCAGGTCAATATGTGTTTCTGTTCAGAAGTAGTGATAACAAGATTTTCAAGATAGCTGCCATTGCAGCCATATTGGACATTAGATTGGCACCATTTTTATTTATAACCAACAAGGCATTGTAAGAAGTCTTTTAGTGAAAAATCCATGCTGATATGACCATTCATTCAGAAGGAGTAGCGATAACAAGATTTTCAGAATGGCTGCTGTGGTGGCAATATTGGATTCCTGATTGCACCATTTTCATTTAGGACCAACTAGACCATGGGTTGAAGGTGTGTACAGTTTCATGGCAATCCTCCGAGTAGTTTATTAGGAGTAGCAATAACAAACTTGTGCTAACAGATGAAAAACTGTCACATAGCTCTTCTGTTCAGTGATAAAGAAGTCATCTTACTAACTGAAATGGTTACCTCATCTCTAATACTCACGTACAAGTCAATACCAACTGCAAACTGAACAGACCCAGCTCTGCCGTTGTATAATGCGCAGGCAGATCTGGGTTTATGCAGTTTGTAAGGACTAATCAGTATAGATGGTAATGGTTTCAATGTTTCTTTCCATTGCCAAGTTTAAACTGTTGGTCATAGTACTGGTAACAGGTTGTACATGTAGTTTGGTTACATCTTAAAAGAGTCACTTCAAATAAGCACATGTTGCAATGTCACAGGGAAAGAAAGTTAAACAAACTCTTATTAGTTTCATCCTGAAATGATATTTAAGAACCATTTAAGATAACGAACTAGTTTGGTGAATTTCCACACAGCTATTTAAAAGAGATAAGAGTAAAGGACAAACTGATGGATGGACAGTCGGTATCACAATATCTTGCTATGTTAAATATATACATATATATATGTACCTGTGGTTGAAGATAGGTTTCATATATCTGTTGAGCTCTGGTCGTCATTTTTTCATCAGGAGTGAGTTCATAGTCACTCTGTAAAGTAGAAGATAACAAAACCAAAGTCAAAATGGTGGGAACAATCAATGCCTAATGCAGTAAAAAGATTTGAACCACAGGCTGGTTACTACATGTAACATCCATTCACCTAGTGTTCACACAGGTTTAGGCTGATACTGAAAAAGTGTTGAATGGTGTAGCTTGCCTAACTACATTTCAATATCACTGCATCAAGAATTGCCAGTTTGCACCATTTCAACTTTGGTTGTATTGGCATAAATTGAAATATTTATCTATGCTCAATAAAATGCAGAATCATTTACTTATTTTTTTTAAAACAAGAGGCTCAAGTCAGCCTGATATTGCTCACGTACTTACAGCTTCCAAACAGCCACATGCAAGAGCAGTTGACCAAGAAATATGTGTCATTAGGATGTTTTCTGATATGCCATTGATTGCATACATTATGAAAACAAGTGTTTCCAGGTTTATCTATTTTTATATCTTCAAACATCAAAACATTGAAAGAGCTGGTGCCTGAATGCACCCTGTAAAATCATGTGCAAACCCTGTAAAATCATGTGCAGTGCAAACCCTGTAAAATCATGTGCAAACTGGTCAGGCAGTTTTTGAGCAGTTTTAGCAACTGTGAACTGAATGGATATCACACAGCAAATGATGCATGACGGATGTAGGACCATACAAAACACTCACTTGGCCTTACTGCCTGATAAGCTAACAAATACAAGAGTCTCTCGAAGAGACAGACACTTTACTGGCCAAAAAGAATTTCCAGGAATTCAAGATATGACCATTTCTTCCTTTTAACTGCTGAGTGTTGAAACCATCTCTGATATTCTTCAGCAATAACAATATTTTCAAATTAGCTGCTGTGGTGGATGTATTGGATGGTAGATTGGCATTAAAGACCAACAAGACATCATAAGAAGTCTTAAGGTGAAATACCCCATGTTGATACAACCTGTTTTGGAGGAGTAACAATATAAAGATTTCATGATGGCTGCTATGGTCGCCATATTGAATGTCAGACTGGCACCGTTTCCATTTTTGGACCAACTAGACATCATAAGAAGTCTTTTGGTGAAACACAATGTTGATATCATACACCATCTAGGAGAAGTAGCTATAACAAGATTTCAATATGGCAATTGTGGTGGCCATATTGGAAGTCTGATCTGCACCATTTTCACTGAAAACCAAGTAGACATCATAAGAAGTCTCTAAGTGAAAATCCCATGCTGATATGACCGTCCATTCAGGCAAAGCAGTAATAACTAAATTTTCAAAATGGCCAATGGGGTGGCCATGTTGGATGTCTGATCAGCACCATATTCACTTAGGACCAACTAGATATCATAAAAAGTCTTCCTTCTGTTCAGGAATAGTAGTGATAACAAGATTTTCAACAAGGGTGTTGTGGCAGCATTATTAGACATCAGATTGGCACTATTTTCATTTAGGACCATTTAGACATCATAAGAAGTCTTTTAGTGAAACCCCATGTTGAAATGAACATCCATTCAGGAGTAGTGATAACAAGATATTCAAGATGGACACTGTAACAGCCATACTAGATGTTAGATCAGCACCATTTTCATTTAGGATGAACTAGACATCTTAAGAAGCCTTCTGGTGTAAACACCATGTCAATCTGACTTTCCATTTTCCATTTTGGAAGGCTAGTGATAAGATTTTCAAGATGGCTGCCATGGTGGCCATTTTGGATATCTGAACGGCACCATTTTTATTCAGAACCAACTAGACATCATAAGATGTTTTATGGTGAAAATCCCATGTTAATCTGGCTACCTGTTCTGGAGAAGCAGTGATAAAAAGATTTTCAAAATGGCTGCTATAGCAACAATGCTGAATGTCCAAGAGGTACCATTTCCATTTGGGACCAACTAGACCATGGGACGAATGTGTGTGAAGTTTCATGGCAATCCTCCATGTAGTTTAAGAGTAGCAATAATAAACTTGTGCTAATGGACAGAAGGATGACAGACCGTTACATACACTCGTCTGGTCTATCACCAGCAGAGCTAAAAAAACAAAATACCTTCTCAATTTGCAGTGAAGTTATAAACTGTGCTAAGCAAGTAAAATTTTATGTTAAATTCTTGTAATTTTAATATGTATGAAACATTTACTAATAATTTTTTGTGTGCTAAATTTGTAAAACGGGGAATTTCAGGCAAATGGAAATATTGCCCATTTCTCCAGCCCTGCATAAATATGCTTTGGTATGAGAATGTAGCAATTCAAAGATGAAAAAAAAATATACACAGACTGGGTATTTTCTTATCAAAAGAATAGAATAAAAGCTTTACTGTGATCTGAAATTTGTGAAAACCTTTGACTTATTTTCTTATCATAAACACATACAGCTTCAAGCAAACCCAACAGAATCACCTGGAACTTGCCAATCAGAATCTCCGATACTCATTCTATCCATGTTGCTTGTAACCAGGTGTTATATACAATGATAATGACAGTAAATAAAACACCAAAACAGGGTCTACTTTGTTGTGATTTTTTTACGAAATACAAAATCATAATAAATTTCATGTGCACTCACATCGCTGCAAGCCATAGGCAACAATCTGCTCTGTTTTATCACCTGTCTGCCTGTGCTGAGATTTCCTCATTTCTCACGAATATGCAAAAACCTGCTTAACCAATCACTGCAATCGCAAGTAAAATTTTCTCTCCACAGTGACTCAACATGATCTTTTTCACTGTTTGAATGAGCCAAAGTCTTTCTTTCAAACACAGTCAATTATCAATTGGTAAAACAGGCACTTTCACTTACATGTAGGAGATTGTTACACAGTGTTGTTGATGATGTATTATTGTTTATGTGTACTTTTAAAAAATCTAGGAAATCTTGGCACAGGCAGCCACAGATGATAAAGAATCGTAGCAGATTGTTGATCATCGCCTGCAATGATGGTACCCACAGGGACTGACAAATGTTGTGCCTGGAGTCCTGTGGCTACCAGAATACTGACTTTGTGCTACGAAATAATGTAGTCGAGTAGCACCATCAGGGTTACTATCTGCTAAAATACAGAGTTGTAGATTTTTTTTCTCCAAAACATACAGCTGTACCAACAAAATAATTCAGGGATCTCCCTGGGATGGGCCAGCAAGAAAAGTATAACAGTAAAACTGAATTCATTTTTGACCGGGCTCCCTATATAAAAATGTTAAATATGGCATTTATTTTGTTCAAAGAGTAATATTAAGAAATATTCAGCCTATCACATGGGCCACTAGTTTTCTGAGCTAGGGAGATCCCTGCTTTACAAAGGATAATAAAAAAATAAAAGGGTAGTTCTGAGGCCAAAAGTTTCACTTTCAAGTGCATATCTTTGGGCTCCTCAATTTAAGCTGGTAGCCCAATTAGCTACCGTCTGAATTTGAAATTTGTCAGACATTGATACTGACATCATTAAAACCTAGATAGTGCAACTGTAACACACACTCTGCACCTCTGCATTCCCAGTACCTCTGCATTCCCAGTTTCAATATCCAGTTGCATTACACTTTTCACTCCTTATAATGCTATTGTTGGGAACCAAAAAGCCAATCAATGAATTATTTGAGACCTTGAAACTGAGTTATTCCAACTAACCCATACACAAACAGTGCCATAAAGACTGATTATGACTACATGGTAATGTTTAAACATAAAATTAACAAACTAAGTCCATATATAGAGATGGAAATGCACAGAAATTTTCAAAAACCTTGCGTAAAACAAATTGAACATTCCAATCTGTTGTTGAGAAAGCACTGTTCGTGGTGTAATTGCACAAAAGCACCTCATTCAGTGGACATTTTAATTCACCAGTAAAACAAATGAAGTGATGACAAGCAAGTGACCACTTTCAATGACACTTGTGGGCTGAGCAACTGAAAGGTATGAATAGCTGTTCATATACAGGTAGTGTACATGCAAATTACCAGTGATCAATGGATAAAGAAACATGTCAAACTGCAAACACTTAAGAATGTTTGGTTTGGTTTTGTGGGTTTAATGCCATCTTTCAGCACATGATAGGCTATACATGGCGGTCAGCATATTTGGTGGAGGAAGAACCCCAGAAAATCCCCCAAGAATAACCACCGACCCACGGGAAGTTATTGGCAAGATTTCTCACATACCCACATTGGCTGAGCCCAAGGCTCAAACCCATGTGGACAGAGGTGAGATGTCAGTGATCTGTGAAGGCGAGCACCTTAGACCACTCAGCCGCACAGGGCGCCGGAAACACTAAAAAAATTTTATAAAGCATTATATTGGATAAAACATTTAAGAGAACCGCCATATAAAAAGTCCGGAGTGTATGTTCAAGGTAAAAGGTCATCCATCATGACTGATACAGTGGTTCCTGAGTAAAAAGCTCCTCACTATAATGTGGTCCCTCACTAAAAGGCCCCTCAGTACAATGTGGTCCCTCACTAAAAGGCCCCTCAGTATAATGTGGGCCCCCACTAAAAGGCCCCTCAGTACAATGTGGGCCCTCACTAAATGACCCTCAGTATAATGTGGACCCTCATTAAAAGGTCCCTCAGTACAATGTGGGCCCTTACTAAAAGGCCCCTCAGTACAATGTGGGCCCTCACTAAATGACCCTCAGTATAATGTGGACCCTCATTAAAAGGTCCCTCAGTACAATGTGGGCCCTTACTAAAAGGCCCCTCAGTACAATGTGGGCCCTCACTAAATGACCCTCAGTATAATGTGACCGATCATTAAAAGATCGTTCACTATAATGTCTCTTGCTATAATGCCCCTTAGTATGATGTGGTCCATCACTAAAAGACCCCTCAGTATAATATCCCATCACTACAAAGCCCCTCAGTATAATGTGGCCCCTAACTAAAAGGCCACTCAGTATAATGTGGTCCTTCACTAAAAGACTACTCAGTATGTGACCCTCACCAAAAGGTTACTTGGTATAAATGTGGTCCATCACTAAAAGGCCACTCAGTATGTGGTCCTCACTAAAAGGTTACTCAGTATAATGTGGTCCATCACTAAAAGGACCCTTCACATAATCTAGTCTTTAACTTAAAGGTACCCTCAGTATAATGCATTCCATCATTAAAAAGCAATCTCAATATAATCTAGTTCACAACTGCAAGGCTCTTCAGTATCATATGATCCTTCACCTAAAAGACCCCTCTGTATAGTGTGATCCATAACTAAAAGGTCCTTCTATATAATATGGTCGATGTTGTCCCTCACTAAAAGGCCCCTTGGTATGATGTAGTCTTTAACGAAAAGACCCTTCAGTATAGTATACTCCATAACTAAAAGGTCCCTCAGTATAATGTGGTATCTGACTAGAAAGGCCACTCAGTATCATGTGGTCCATCAATAAATGGCCCCTCGGTATATTGTGGTCCCTCCTTTAAATGCAGGCATTATGGTCATGCTGGGGTTGACAAATCCACTCGCCCAGTCAGGCAAAGTACTACACCTTCTTACTCACTGAGAGTAAACTCAACCAGCTATTATAGAAACAGAAAAGTTGAAGGACGACTTAAATTTGATTGTGTGAAAGTTTACTTTCCAAACATATTATGTGACCCTTCTAACACCAGTTGTAAGTAATTACAAACTGAGACCAGTCTGCTCTCTCTCTCTCTCTGATAAGTGTTTATTTGTAATAAAGATTGAAAAGTGAATCTCTTGTATGAGCTTAATCAAAACAATTGGAAAATAAACTTCCAGTAGAAAGTATGGACTTCACTGAACAAAATCACCAATATTCTCAACAGAAAATCCTTGTCATTAAAGAGAAACATTGGTCAGCCCTGAATTGACACTTGCATGATCAGGCAAATTATTATTAAAATTCATTCACAGGGTTTGCACACATCCACTCAAGTGCAATTCAAGGATTTTTCCAAAATTATCAAAGGTTTCAAAAATAAATTTCCAGGACTTAAATATTAAACAGAGAGTAAAAATGAAATGACAAGCGATACAAACCAAAAAAGCTGAAACAGTGGAGATCAGCAACACAACAGAGCAAGAACCTCAATGAACCGATCATGTAGATATTCCATATTTTTTTAAGGTTGCCGTTTTATGTTATACTACTGTGGTGAAGCGAAATAATGTAAGTTTTATTAATTTTATAATCTTTTAATAATATTCCATCATCATCTTAAGAGTCTGACATGAAAATATGCAAAAACATTAGTCCAAAGTGACTATTCTGAACTTTCTATATCGACTTCTCCCTATTTTCGGTAAATTTGGCAGAGGTAATTTCGTCCAGATATTAGGTTCAAGCTTGGACCCCGACTTATTATGATTAAATGCACTTAACAAGCTTTACTATGACAAGACGACTTCTGGTAAGGAAAAGGTAAAATTATGGCTATAATCTAGTAACACATGTAACAGATATGAATGGAATGAGGGAAAAGTTCTGGCAAGCAAGATTACTAACTTTCAATTGGGATTTTTCAAAATAAAAAATCTTGTGCCGCCAATGAAATATGGGGCTGCCAGGCAGTCCTAATTAATATAGCAGAATCATCACTGATATCTCATTTTCTAAAAACACTTCTAGTGCATTATGTACTACAATTTTCCTTTGTCCCTTTAAAATGCTGCGTGTCCCTCACATTTGGAGGGTGAGGGGCACAGTGTCCCCTGCCCTTGGGATTTCAGGTGCAACACTAGGGACCTCTAGTAAATATGGTCATGGAATCCATGACAATATTCACCTAACAAGCGGGACCATATTTTACTGAGATGCATTATAGTGAGGGAACTCTAACAGGCTACCACCTATACATGGTATACTTATATCACCCTTACACAGCATTATAGAGAGGGAACTCTGTATAGTCTACCACCTATACATGGCATGGTATACTTGTATCACCCTTAAACAGCATTATAGAGAGGGAACTCTGTATAAGACTACCACCTATACATGGTATACTTGTATCACCCTTAACAGCATTATAGAGAGGGAACTCTGTATAAGGCTACCACCTATACATGGTATACTTGTATCACCATTACACAGCATTATAGAGAGGGAACTCTGTATAAGGCTACCACCTATACATGGTACACTTGTATCACCCCTAACAGCATTATTGCAAGGGACCACAATACCTTTTCTCCATGTTTTCCCATTTTGTTTACACCTCAAAGACAAGCTGAAGCAACATTAAAACCATACAGAGAATCTAATGTAAACTGTTAGAATTTCTAATACACACAACATCACTGAAATGAAGCCTATGATTAAATTTAAACTTGTAAAATGAAACACACTCTGTATTCCAATTTTGTGCAAAGCCAGATAAGCCCCAAAATAAAACCATCAGAGTGAAATAACATCTGATCTGACCAGCATATTGTAGTGTTCACTCTTAAACCCCAAAAGTCTGTTTACTTTTTACTCAAGTGAGGAAGCTAGATCATAAAGCCCCCCCCCCCCCCCTTCGGATCAGATAACAAGTAATTATACTGCATATATGTTTTCTCTCTCCTGAAGCAAAATACTCCATACTTGTCTAAAGTTTTTCTGCAAGGAACTTCATTGAAAAATCCAAGGAGTCCCTGGTACTCCAACGTTGGCACTTGTCTTGACTATACTTTCCACTAATGGAAACCCATATACAAAAGCTTCAGGACCCCGATTTAAATCAGTATAAGAGTCCAGAGGACATATTAATCTATCATCCTAGGGAAAATACTGCTAACTAACCCCTGGTAGTTTTATATAAAGTGAAAGTCAACTCGGGTTCAACTCAATATCATTTTCTCCAAGATATTGGATGTTACCAATTTTCTTTTCATGTAGGTCTATGTAACTTGATTGTCAACTCTTATCTGGGTAAGTACACATGTACTATATACAACTTTAACACCAAATAAACATCATTGTTGGGTTGGACAGAGTCAATTTTTTGTCAGTATGACACAATTTTTGCGATTACAATGGTCTTCCAGATGAAAACGTCTGTGCAGTCAATTTATGGCAGATCATAATCACTAAAGATTTCCCAAGATCTTGTAGTTGAATTTATCATTCTTTTCACATGTCTGTTACTGTGATTATTAAAGCTCAATAATAAATTTTTTTGTTCATTATTTAACAGTTCAATAAGACAAAAGTCACAAGTATGTCATTTAATGTCCAAACTCTCCAACACTTCATACTACTATAACAGACTTGGACAAACAGTTACGTTGTATCAATCACACTATAATGATCACATCATTTTGAGCTTACCTTAACAGGTGCCAAAATAACTCTTTCGCATATTAGTGTCTACAATTTTGTATTAGTTAGACAATATATTCAAGCTGAACACCACTTGCAGAAGCACCGGGCCTCGATGTTAATGTGTACAATTTATTTTTGGACTGTACCTATTATATTTGTATATAATAAAATCTTTATTATATTGCAGGTATGATCTTGAAATCAACACAGTAAAGAACTAAAATTTAAGAAGCAAATTTGTTACTTGCCACTGCTAATTTTGAACCAAGAAGTAACATATTCATCTTACTAAACTCAGCAATAAAGATGGAATTGTATACAATGACACTTTTACAAAGATCATTTGGTAAATGTGACTCTGGTTGTTATGGATCCTACTGATGGCAACTATTGAAAAATAAATGAAATTTTAAATGTACCTAATATCTGATTTAAATGGCATGGTAGTGATTACATAAAGCATACTTACTATTTGGTCCAGAAAACTGATTGCCATTTTTAAGTCTTCTCTTTTACTACAAAACATACGAAACAACAATTTGCCTATCGGCTGCTGCTCCACAATATATTTATATGTCATGGCTGAAAAGAAAAAAAAATAGAAAATCTATAAGAAATATCATCTGGAAAGAAAATGTTCAATTTTGTAGTGAAGATAAAGAATTATTCCTATTAAATGCATGTAAATTCCAAGTCAATGTCAATGAATAACATGTGACCTGGATGTAGGTTTGATCTCAATCAACTTGAAATCCTCCCAAGAGAACTAGCTCTTCTCATACAGGCTTCTGTTTGTACTCTGTTATCACTTGTTGTCCTGGGAAAATGCTTAAAGGGCCTCGACATGAATCAGTTTATGTACCGTCTATACTCGCGTATAATCCAGGTCCAAATGCAAACAACATAGACCCTGATCTGCTGTCGCATAATGTGCCGACAGATCAGGGTCTATTTTGTTTGTTCTACTGATTATCCCTTACAAACTGCAAAGACCCAGATCTGATGGCACATTATGCAACAGCAGATCTGGGTCTATGCAGTTTTCAGTTGGTATTAGCTTATACGCAAGTATATGCGGTAAGCAAAACTAAAGGACCTTTACATGAATCAGTTTACGTAAGCAAAATCTTTGATGAACAGGGATTTTTCTTCATTGATTGGGAATGGGAATCATATCTGACCCAAGATTCATGTGTCTAGCTTAAATGGTGTAGGAGTTCAAGGATGTTACACATTTATTTACAACTGTATGGTATGGACTCTATCATCACAATATCCCCATCCAGGCCCACCGGGAGGGGGGTGGGGGGCAATTGTCCAGGGGAACGGCAATTTCTACAGGTCTGCTGTCAACTCAGTTATAAAAAATAAATTAATCTTTGCAGTAAATATTTGTTCCTTGCAAGTGTCTAAGTTATGGTAGATTACTACAGGTTTTATATGCAAAAATGTACACAATTTTTTATATACAACAAATTGAACTAGTTTTGGGCCCCATGACTACTCTGCCCAGGAGCTCAAAATTTCTGTTTGCGGGCCTGTCCCCATGCTTGTTTAGAAGTGCAGGGATAACAACAAATATGATACTCACTCATTCCATGCATGCCTTCAATTTGACTCCTGTTTGCAAGTACATGTATGAATCAAGTGGGATTTCCTCAATCTCTTAAACAACATGTAAATACCCTTCTTGAAAAGCCATATCTTGCAAATAACTTTTATTATCACATCCTGAAAAATGTATATATTGGACGATCATTACGAACATCACATCCAATTTGATCCTATGTTAACTCCCATATCAAACATTTTCTGGACAGATAATACACCAGACATTGTTGAACCTTTTATTGCATCTATGACATCTTGCCAAACGATAACTTTGTTGAATCCCTCAACAAACAAGGTAATTAATTATTGCCACTAATACATGTACATGTATACTGAAACAAATATTATTTTCAACCATACTGATCAATACCAAATATCGATAACTCTCGCCCTAACCCCTTAACCTAAAGCACCTCAGGTAAAAGTACCGTATATGCCTGCATATAATCCAGGTCCAAATACAAAGAACACAGACCCTGATCTGCCGTCGCATAATGCGCTGTCAGATCAGGGTATATGTTGTTTGTTCTACTGATTAGTCCTTACAAACTGCATAGACCCAGATCTGCTGGCACATTATGCGACGACATACATGGGTCTATGCAGCTTGCATTTGGTATCGACTTATACGCAAGTATAAACGGTAAGCATTGATGAGTTGTCATCCACCCCTTGATCCTACTTCAGATCAATAAGAATGGCACTAGCTGAAATGTAAACATATAACCTCAGTGCACCAATGTCTATTCAGAATCAGACAAAATCCATTTCCCTCTCTAACAGACATGGCTGCCATGGAGAATCTAGTACAGGATACCTTGTACTAAAGTCAAGCACACAAACCACCAGTCTACAAAACACAAACCACCAGTCTACAAAGTCCAAACCAGATACATGTAGACTGGTCAGTATGTGAGTTTAATGCACCAGTCTACAAAGTCCAAACCAGATACATGTAGACTGGTCGGTATGTGAGCTTAATGACCTAAACTGCTGCATAAGAACAATCAGCATTAAAACTGCAACCTACCAGGCAGCCCAAAAACAAAAATTTTTTTTTTTTTAGTCCACCAGCAACAATTTTAAAAAAAAAAAAAAAAAAAAGGAATTTTGATATTTCAGGAGTTGCTGCCCTAAAGTTCAGCAGGTTCTGAAAGCTAATTTGATTTCAAACACTGAAAACCATCATAAATGACATTACTTACATGTATCATGAGAAAGATTTCAAAATGATATAGAATTCACAGAGGAGGAGAGAGAGACAAAGAGAGGTTTTAAATATAAAGGTAGGAGCTGGACATATGATAAATGTTAAAATATTCAGTCTGCCAGTAAGAAATCTAATGATAAAAAACAATGTAATTTGCTCACTGCACATATATGAATATCAGGGGTCATGCCACCAGGCGAGGTGGGCGACTAAGTCGCCAAAAAAATGTAAATTTCGACTTCTTATATTAGGAAAGCAAAAACAACTTCGCCCTGTCATTTTTTTTTTTTTTTAGATCTACACGAGTGCCTGTAGTTTATGGCTTTTGAGATGCTCCCTCAACCCAGCCAAGTAGTGTTAAGCCCCAGGCAAAATGGATAGCATGTTGCTTTAGCATGTGTTCATATCAATTGCGCCGACAAAACAAACTCTTGCACATTCACATGCATGTGCTTTAATAGCTGATTGACCAATTAACTCTCCCCCCCCCCAAAAAAAAATCTATCACTGCCCGATTTCCACAATTTATCATTTGTTGATGAAACTTAATAACTTGTGTTTTTAAACTAAATCATCTATATGTAAATAACAATTTGCGTTTTAAGAATAGAATCGGTGAAAGCACTTTCTAAATATATCTTTTGAAGATTTTAAGTACCGTGCTTGCATTCTTTTCTTCATAAAATCAGTTTGACACCATAAGTGAACCTGCTATGGGGTAATAATGGCAGACATCGCTGTGTCTTGGAAGTATGTCTTCATTAGACTGTCTGTTTTCGTAATTCATTGGGCACATACATTAAGGAAATTATACAATTCGTAGAAGGCAAAGTGTAACTATTAAAACTATTAAAAGATTTAGCCTAAAAACAAAAATTTGTTGGTCAGAAACATATGGGACAATTCTACGTTGTCAAATTGATAAGCGCTGTAACTTAAGGTCAAGGTTGTTAGCTTACATCACACATATTTGTGTAAATACGAGAAAGAGTAAGAAAGAAAAAAATATCCAACCAATACACGACGTTATTACAAGCACGTAGACAAATATTAAAACCATAAATTTTCAATCCTATATTGGGATTGATGCAATGAAGCTAGAATGTGAGTGGTCATATGAAGAAAATCCCTGTTTCTAAAAATAGATGCATCTACTTTTAAAAACAATACCAAAAAAATGACAGTCAAAAGATTTACAATTAATTTAGAATCAACTCCCTCAAAATGCAGTTGTAAAGATTAGATTACTCATCAGTGACCACTGGTTTGAATGGATGAACACTATGATCTTGAAGACACATTTACATGTGCTCTCATGTGCGTGTTATAGCCTAATTTAGGGGTTGTTTCAAACTAATTTGGAAATGTTTTCAAATGACATTTTCTAGTGAAGAAACTAACAAAAACTTAAATTTGTTCTTTAGCTGGCAGTTGCTTAAGTATTTTTACCTATTTGTAATTACAATACTGTAATCTAGGTACTCCTGCCAGTTAAAATTAATTACAATGTATAGTTTCTGCTATGCTTTTTTTTAAGTCAAATGGCCAAAATACATTGCATATATCTCTCCATCTAAACATACACGCTTTTAAGTATGAATACACTGCATATGAGTATAATACATTCATACACTGACAAAATGTGTTTATAATATACATACAACATAGAGAATTTTCTACTTGAAGATGAAATATTGCTTAAAACTAATGTTAAATCCAAATATGCATAATGAGAATACAGGACACAATTCAAATAAGAGAACCATAGCAGACTCACATACACACACATATATATATATAGATATATATATATATATATATATATATATATATATATATATATATATATATATATATATACATATATATATATATATATATATATATATTGCATTTTTTGCATCGCTGCCACTTCTCCCTGTTCTGCTCTCACTTCTCCCTATTCTGTCCAAAAGGAGAAGTCACTTCTCCCTAAATTTAAAGTCTAGCTTGACAAATGTATATTCTACATGTATATATTTACACAGTGTATATTTATTATATTAATTCACTATCCAAGTTCTAGTTCCAAGCTAAGCAGCTTTGCCTGAAATACAAAATGCCAACTTATTTGCTCATCATTAATTCATTAACAACCCCCAATGAAGTCTGATTTTGTGACATTTGAAAATGTCATCCAATTCTGTGTGGAATCGGACTTATTTGCAATCCAGTGGCATTAAACCTGCCAGCTGCAAAGAAGAGTTGTGTATTGACACTGATGTTCCAATATGATAAACATCACCAGTCATACTGTGTATTAATTTCAAGATCCACAACTTGCAGTATGATGAGAATAATGCCCATACACATCAGGACATCAATGAGCCGAATGTTGCACTTATTAAAACAAAAGTGCATCACAGACACACACTACATTACGAATATTGCTACAAAAGCATGTAAATCTAACCATATCTTTTAAATGCATAAATAAATAAGCATATTAAATTTAATTGGTGCATGTCTGGTCATTTTAGTGCAATTCCAAATTTTTTTTATATTGAAACATATATCCAAACACAAAGAAAGAGTGCTAAAAATTGCAGAAATCATTGAAAAAATATAAAACTTCAATCAGGTCATTTATAAAGGCATTTAATTCACCTACCATACTTCATTATTCTCAATGGTGTGGTTGCTGCATAATTTTGCAAAGAAGTGAAGACTGGAGAAAAAATATTCACCATTGCATTTATAGTGAGGGGGCTATTTCTTACGAGTTATCATGCAAACTAAATAAATTATCATAGACAATGGCCAGACAAGCTTAATAGGTTTCTCAAATCCCCTCAAAAAAATAAAAATCCATCTGTCTTCGTCTTTCAAGCTAGATCCATGACTACATTCTTAGTGGTACTGTAGGTTGTGCATTTTGCAGAAGCTGTGCTGATGGAAATACAAAATTGATTTTTTATTCATTCACATGTATAACAGTTATACAATATTCTTAAAACCACTCTTTGATCTTATAAACCTTCCATGAAGCAGTTTGTGTTGTACTCCGAAATCATCATGTTGAACCACCGTATCTCATCATTTTTGCTGTTGGATTGAACACCTGTCAACAACTTCACACAAAGTAAAAACATATTTTCAAATAGAAATCTGTCATTAGAGATAAATGTATGGAGATTTTGCCAGTGGAATGTTCATTTGTTGCATGTTTTTGAGTATAAATGTTGATTTTATCAAATAGAAACACCCCATTTTGTTTAAAATATCTTCAATTACACATTCTTCCAAATGTTTAGAGTAGATAGTAATTCTGGGATGGCTATCCAATACAGCCTCATTGCTGTTACTTGAATGGTCTTGGTATTCCTGTATGTTCTGAATTAGATAATATGATTGATCTTCATTCATTTTCATTGTTACGCTGTCATTTTCGGGCTTGTTTAAATTTTGTTTACCCTGATTTCAAGAAGATCTCTTGGGATGATATGCAAATTTTTTATCTGATGGCTTTGGCAACCAAATCTTATTTCACACAATACAGATTTTAAAACCGTATATACTCACATATAATCTAGGTACAAATGCAAACGTTGACCCTGATCTGCCGTCACATAATGCGCCGGCAGATCAGGGTCTATGTTGCTTGGTCTACTGATTAGTCCTTACAAACTTACAAACTGCATAGACCAAGATCTACCGGTGCATCATGCGGCATCAGATCTGGGTCTATGTAGTTTGCAGTTGGTATCAGCTTATACGCGACTATATACAGTTTTTTTTTTTTTTTTACAATGAAGTCCAAAACATAGCCATGCCTGTGCAACCCACCTCCTTTTCCTATCCCTATAATAAACGTAAACAAAATGTACAAATTTGATGTTTAAACCCTAACTAATCTGTACAGATGCATGCCAAAACACAGTTAATTACAAATCTTGCATGCAAAAAATAAATACACCCATACTAGTGAAAAAACTGATCTACCGTAAATTTTATGTTATCAGTGACAACCAATCTGTAAAGTGTTGTCTATTTAGGATCCATCTTCATGATTAAGTTACCTCTTGCATGCTATCATGTCTATGTAATTCCTTACAACAGTATAAAAACATGCCTTTCCCAATCAACATAGCAAACATTTCATTATAATTAATTACATCTGCTGTTTATAAACCTTATGTGTGACAAACTTTTCATCTGTATTGCTTTAGAAATTGCTGCCCCTACTCATCCACCCCCAAAATAGGTCCTTTGGACTAGATATTGCTCACCTGGCATACACTCGGGGCTCGAAATTAAAGCTAATCCGCTTACCCACAGTTAGTGACTTCGCCAACGGATCACTAAAACCCAGCCATCACTAATCCGTTGGAGCAGTGAAAATTACCACCAGTTGCTATTATAACAGTTGAAAAGTGGTCTTGTGTTGGATGTATCAAATAAAATGAGTCGGCATTCTCTTTAATGGTTAATTAATTTATGTTTATTGTGTTAATTGAGTACCTACCAACATCATCCATTTGACAGGGTGCACTTAATCACAGTGCACCAGCATACAGTCGTTCAAAACAGAAGTTGTTGATATATACAGCAAGGCATCACTTAATTGGTTCACATTTTTCCTACAGACAGGTTCTGAAAATTGGCCAACAGGGACATGCATGTGACAGGAAAATGATTTTTCAGCAGTGGTATCAAAGAATTAGTTTATTTAAATGGATACACTATTATTTATGCTCAATTCAGTGGGCTTAACATCACAAAATAAACCAAATTGGCCATGACCGCCTGCACCAATTTTGTTCAATTGCATCAAATCGGTACAGCTCTGGGCAATACCAGCATGATATATATAATACTATAAATTAGTCAAAGTAAACCTCAAAACCTTAAAAAGGCCAGAAAGAATGGTAACAAAATAGAAAATGGCCAATGTCAGAACATATCAGGAGGAAAACTGCAAACTAATTAGGCGATGCCTCGCCTTATATATCACCAACTTCCGTTTTGCACAACTGTACGCTGGTACACTGTGCTAAATGCTCGCAGCACAAACGGACAAGTGTTAAGCCACTCATCCAGTCATCAAGTAAATTAGTGTGATTACTGTCAAAACAGACTAGACACGTGAAACTGGCCTGGTGTACTGTCCCTCAAGCACTGATTTCATTACTGATGATATCAAAAGGTATAGGGTATCACGCTAGTGACCAACTGGAAATGTCATGTTCACCAACTCAATGAATAATCCAGAATCATACCGAACAGTGTGTTTTAATATTTATATTGCTGTTGATAAATATTCAGTGAATTGTGCAGCAACAGTTGTAAACATGTGGAATTATTTGCAAGGTGTCCAGCCACAACCAAAATTGCAGAAATGAGATGGTGACAAGAGAATCCAATCACAAATATGATCAAGAGAAGAGACTAGGAAAGTACCAGAAATGCTGGCAAATGAGTATGAATGGCTGAAGTATGATCCAGGAAAGACTGTGATGTTGTGCAATTTCTGCACTGAGTATTCAGAGAAATACTAAAGTGAACAGGGTAATTCAGTCGTTGATGGGCGTAAAAAGTGTCATAAATCAACCCTGGAATCACACAATGCAAGCTCCCTACACATAATGGCTGAGGGATACGTGAAATCAAAACGGAAAGTTTGTTCCTTAGAAGCAGAGCATATTGTGGTATCTTTGAACAAGAGTGCTTCGAAGAAGCTTGAATATGAACTTTCAACTTTTTGTGAGTCTTGTTGGTGAAATATAGTTATTAATTTGATTTGTTGCTAATGATTAATACCTGTTGAATTTGAAATTTAACTGACTTATGTTTCATTTTGTCGATTCAGTGAAATTTAGGCAGGATCAGTAAAAAATTATTATGGTGATCCGGTGGGTTAGTGAAAAAAATCATAATTTTGAGTCCTGCATACACTGGTCTCAAAGACAAATGTACTAATAAGGCTTATTACTTATTATCTTGGTTTATATGACACCGATGAAAGGATAATTTCCATATTAAGGCTTATTACCATGGCTTATAAGGCACCAATGAAAGGATAATTTCCAACCATTTTGGTAGAAATTGGTGGTATCTGACATGTCAATTCATTTTCTCCCACTGCTACATCAATTCCTGGAACTTTACCCACCTAGTCTCCCACGTGCTGCGATAAAGAGGTACAGTTAATCCTGTATGAATACTGGGTGCCACAAGTGCACGTTTTATTTGTATCGACCTTTATCCTGCAAGACAAGTTAATATGGCACACACGACTGGTTTCTTTACCACCATATACTAATTAAGCCTGCAATTCAACCAATGAAATTTAAGTTTACGTACAGAGGAAACACAGGACAACAGATAACAAGGAAAACTTGATTCAGATAACACCAAAAATAGAGGAGTTATTTGACTCCGATATACCAAAGCTTGTATGTGGCGTTTTCATTTCATTCCATATACTTTACCAAGTAAATAGAACATTCTGAGATATATATTTGAAGTCACTATATGGAATTTTCCATTCAGAAATAGGTGACTGGAGGGCAGCTTTGGCTGCTTTATCTAACCTTTGCTTACCCTTAATGTATGTACCAATGTAATAGACAGCCAACAGTACAGAATACTTTTACCAGACTGTATGACGAAATCATATATTTTTTGTAAGATTTGGAACATTACTGGGTTGTACATTTGAAGGTTTTGTAAGGCTTTCAGTGTGGACAGGGAAAATTAAAAGTTGATGCAATTTATTGTTGTTTTTGTTTAAAGGTTGCAATGTACCTACATGTAGTTCAAAGATTTTAGCATGCCTGTAATTTCTGTTGTACAAAATGGAGACTCCTCGGTTCAAACCACCGATTCATTTTCCAGGGACTTCAATATTAACGTTTTAAAAAAAGGAGTTTGTGCACTAGATGGCCCAGTACATGAGATATGTACATCGTGATTGAAGAAAGTGCAAACTTCACAAACAATCAAAATTAGATGCTTCGCTGCTCTTCATTAAGATAAATGAGTAGACACAAAACGATTTTGGCCTACCAGGAAAAATCGAAATCATGTACATACATAGACAGACTCTATACAGAAGTCCAAAGTCCGATCTTGAAGTATATCCTATGCACCCCCACAGCAAGACTGGCACACTGCTCAATAATTAGTCATTCATCCTGTAAATGCCTCATTTATTTTATGAAACTGAAATTTATAAACAGTTTTAACTGTATATTGAATTACACATTAACACAAATAGTCCTGAAATTATTTAAACTTTATTTTTTCAAACAGTGCTTCAAGTTGCAACTAAAATGGTCAACTGGCGGACCCTTGGCAACTTTCAGAGTCATCAAGCAGCAACTAGACGATGACATCAACACTTCCTGATTATAAGTTTATACCTCATTTTAGTTTAGTTTATCCTGAATTATACTGCATGCTTATCAGCAATGACTTTTGATATAGAGGAGTCTTGCTTATGCAAATGTGTCCTTGAGTTGCAGGGTTTCTCTTTGACCCATACTCCCGGGTTTAGACACATGGATTTCATATATGACTCAAAAATTTCGCCTCAAGTGTCGAACACTATAATAGTACCACATAATAACCTTTCACCTTCTTGCTGCTTGAACGACCAAGCATAAGCACCTGCCTGACCCACTAATCAGTTAGCACTGTTCTCATGAGAAGTTAGTTGTATGAGCTGTATGGGATTATCCGATAATTGATATAGATGTCCACTTTGAGCTATTGTTTTGAGAAAATAAATGGACTGTTTGAGTAAGACTGATTGAGATAATTGGTATTTAACACCTCTTTATAAAGATGCCAAATCGGCTGTGATGACTAGAAATTTAAAATGGCAGACAGAATTCAAAGAGAATTGATTGCAGTAAGTACCACGTTTCGTTTAATTATGTTATAATATCTGCAAAAGTTTGTTGTAATTATTGATTTCAATTGATTCTCTGTATCATATGTCGAGCTTCTGGTATTTAAGTGAATTATTTCATATCTGATCACTTCTAACGTTACTGTTACACTGTACATTGTTCTAATTATGCGACATTGTGTTGCATCAAATTTGATTTTCAAATTTAAGTATTAAGTATTACTATAAATACAGTGGCTCAGAGGAATATTTTACTTATTTTTCAGAGAAACAACAACATGAGAATGATCCAGACTGTGAAAATGAACATGGCAGTACAAAACGAAAAGAAAACGCTCCATCAAAATGCACATGGAAATTCAGGGATGCATGGAAGAAAGAGTTTCCTTGGATTGAAACATCAGTGAATAATAATGGACAGACAATGATGAAAATGTAGATGAGTTCAGTATTTTTTAAAAATAATTTAAATTTTTTATTTATAATTTTTAAATGAAACTAATATAGAATATTTTTTAAAAATACGATTTCAGTAAACAAAAATAATAATATCATAACCTTTGAAGAGATTTTTCATAATACTGAACAAATGTTGAATTTGAATAAAAGTTATATTTTATCACCATAATTAGTTACAAAAAAAGAAATATTCTTTTATCATAAATGTCATATGTATAATTTTTTATAAATAATTTATTATTATTATTTTATTTATTTGTATAAATTCAGTGATGGGTTGAATACATAGTAAGGCAGGCTAAACATGTACATGTTTGATTCTATTTCTAATATATTTAATATATTTTCATATATTTGTCATTGATATGAGTGGTAAGATATTTTCTGTACGACCTCAAAATAAAAGCACTTTTTTCCTTTGAATTGACAGAGACAGAATGGGTCTGCCAGCCTTCAAGACAAGGCTAACCTCTACACAAACAACAGTGTAGGCAGATATCAACTACAGCTGCTTCACTGGAATCATCATAGATGAAACAACAGAGATCACAGTGCACAAGAAGCTGAATGTGTATTTAAAGTCATTTAAGGCAGGAACAAGAGAGAATGTCATTCATTTCATGGATTGTGTGTCCATTCACAATGCAAAATCAGATACAACTATAAATGAAAGAGAGAAAATGTGCAACAGTATAGGATAAGACCTGATGAATATTATCTCCATGGCTAGTTATGGTGCTTCTGTTATTACTGGTAAAAAGGAAGGTGTAGGTGTGAAACTACCTGAAAGTCACTTCAGTAGGCTAGTACAGATCCACTGTGCTGCACATCATCTAACACTGTGTGCCAGTCAAGCTGACAAGGATGTGCCATCATTTAATGAATACCAGACAAATGTTAAAAATGTATAGATTTCTTCCATAATTCTGCAGTGAGATACAATGAACTCAGAGGCCAAAGGGTAGCAGGAGGTTTGACAGTCATCATTTACCGGTATATTAAGGACTGCTTTCCTCATTGATGTGCTGTCTGTTGTGAACAAACCATGTTAAGTATTTCAGAAAGATGAATTGGACACTGACATTGAAAATGTTATGGTCTGTATCACAGTTGAGACTATGCCAACAAGGTACTGAATTCAAAACTATTACCAGCGTCATCCAGTGAAATCATGGATTATGGTGAAACTGAGCTAGGGAACATTTGTGACAGGTTTGGGGACAAACAATGGAGTGCCTGGGATTATTAATTCTGAAACCATGAAGAAAGACTACATGCAGTTTAAGACGATTTTTAAAAATATGAAGGGAAAAAGTCTTAAGTTGGTGTATCAGGAGCTTATTGAGAACTATGAGGATATGTTCCCTGATTTTTGTATTCTAGCAAAATACATGCTCACTGCTCCAATATCAGTGTTGCTTGTGAAAGGGTTTTTTCAAGTCAAGATCGCCTGAAAACCAACTATAGATCACAAATAGATCATGGTAAATTATGCAAACTTATTAGAATAATGGAGGACTGGCTTTGGATTTGTAGGGTTTAACTGCATTTTTCAACACATGATAGGCTATACATGATGGCCAGCATATTTGGTAAAGGAAGAACTCGGGAAGACTCCATGCAGAACCACCGACCCACGGGAAGCTACTGGCGAGCTTTCTCACATACCCACGTTGGTAAAGCCAAGACTTGAAGTCACGCAGACAGAGGTGAGATGTGTTAGTGATCTGTAAAGGCGAGCACCTTAAACCACTCAGCCACCCAGGGCCCAATAATGGAGGATGGTCCAAATATTAGCAACTTCAATGGGAAGAAAGTTTTGAAACAATCTGAACTGCAAAAACAGTGAAGGATGTAATTCATTTTGTGAAGTAACTGTAAATATTTGTCTTAAGTGATTTATAAATACAGCATTTCAATGTAACATGCATTGTTCAAATTTCATTTTGGGTCTCCTCTTGAAATTTTATGTTATAATTGTGTTATCTGTGTATTAACCCTTTGCTTCCCATATGAAAATCTAACCCTATTACCTGTGCCTTCCATATGACGCTCATGATGTCGTACCCTTGCTCCCCAGAAAAAACACACAAAGTGTAAGGCAACATAATCTTGAAGAAATTATATTCTTGCATTGCTTGAAAAGCCTCTAATTAAGTTATGTGTACTCTGAATTAGAGAATGCAATTAGTGAAAAATGAAAATGAACTTTTTTTATATTATGAAAAGGTATGCATTTCTAAAGGTGCAAATGTTAGTTTTACCAGTATATGATACAGTACACGCATCGTGTTTTTATGATTCACCACGCAATCTGGTGGGCGTGGATAAATGGGCATGGGATTAAGTGCCTTCTATGAGTAGTGTAAGTCCACTCAGTCTGGTGGATTTTCACCCCAATTTAGTGAAAATTCACTCAGTCTAGTGGAAGTCTGTGATGGATTTTATTGCAGTCGTCACGAGTCATAGTGGGTTTTATGGCACCCTCGCTGATTCTATTCTATTCGCTCCGCGAGTCAACACACTAAACAAACAGATGGGAGAAACTCCGACACCGTAAACCCGAACATGGCAGGTGTCAATTTCATACCTTTACCTGTACAGTGGTAACATTTCTTGTGTATTTATCAGTAGCCTGGCTGAGGACACATACAGACGAACGCACGTAACGTAGAAAAATATGAGGTTTTATATTTCTTGGATATCTTTCCATCCTTGTCCAAGACAAAGCATACATCCGAAAAAATTGCTTAGCTACAACGTACATCCCTGCTGATTTAATACATGTATATGTACCTGTTAGCATATACAGATGCGGAAATTGACATTGTTCTGCATCAAGCGGTAACTTCGATGTTCTTTCTCAATAAATGATATTTCATAAAAGTGTTTTGTGTACTGGTTATTAATCTGTCATAGTTTCCCTTTAATTTCCATACTATTTCCAAGACCCACCTTGAAGAAATAATTGAAAGCAGTAATACATATAAAACTAAAAAAGAGATTACAAACGAACACCGTAATATTTATATCGAATGTGTACGATCATGAAAACTGGCACATTATCACATGTATGTCATAATTCTTGCCTAAGTATTTTAAAATAAAAAAGATAAACGAGCTATACTAAGGAAAGGTTCTTCTGTACTTTTAACCCTTAAACTTTGAAAATAACACTGTTTATGAGAGAGTACGACAATTTTTTAAATGCACGGAATTGTGTACACTGTATTGACTGTTGCGCTCTATCAGTGGCCATTCATGTCATAAACAAAGTGATTTCAATGAGAAAATAGGTTACTTCCTGTCCACACTTTTTTCACAAATCTACATTGCATCACCAGGCACTAGCTGAGGAGTATCATTCTTACTTTGAAGCCAGCCGCTACGCCTGTTGCTGTAGCTTCCTGCCTCGAGTCAACAACAGTCCGTCATGACAGTTTCTACATGTCATCAGCTAATGTTCAATGTTGTGCATCGATGTTTCAAAATGTACAGTACAATAACTGTTCAATGAAAATATCACAAAACCACACACCTTAAAACTAAAAGATGTTAGTTTTGTGAAAAACAAATTTGGACTGAGAAACGCATTTGATGTTAAGTTCTCATATCATCGTGTAAAACTGGTCTCTAGCGTTATATGAAAAACTAAATATAATTATTTTTATTTTCCTATTTAGAGACCTACCATTGAACTTAAATTTAGGGAAAAAAAAGTGTAATGGCCTTGATGCATGTCTAAACTATCTAAAAATCAGAACAAGTATAGTTGTTTCAAGCTATATCCCATCCCCTCTGTCTCTCTTTCTCTCCCAGCCTACAACCCCCCTCACCACTCCATTGCGTAATAAGCAAATAGAGTAGAAGTATTAAATGACTTAAATTAGGAGAATTCCTAGCAGCTACTGGTCAGTATCGAGCTTCTATGTTTTCAAAATAAACACTGTTAAAGAAAAATATTTCTTGTTATCACAAAATCAAACGCTTTAAAACTAAGAAGATATTAGTTTGTGAAGAGCGAATTTAGACAGAGAAACACATAGCCATTAAGTGTTGATATTATCGCGTAAAACTGGTTTCTAGCGGTATATAAAGGAAACTATATATAGTATTTTTAATTTCCCGATAAGGGACCAAGCATTTATATATAACAAGCTGCAATGGTCCTGATTCACATCTAAAATTATTAATATTTTATTTTCTAAAAATCACAACAAGTGTAATTTTGTTAGAGCTAAATCCTATCACACCCGCACCCCCAGTAGCACATAGAGTAGAAGTTAAATTACTTAAATCAAAATTCAAGTATGTCATGGGAATATTGTTATGAAAATACCAAGGGTTTCTGTTTAATGAAGCCACTTCAGCTGGGATAACATCCTGTAATGCAAGCGCTAGAAAGATGTGAATGAAACAGCCTTAGATAAACAAGAAGCGCATCAACCCTGCCCCTGGGCATAAGTGGCAACTTCAGTGTGTTTTGTCAATAATTGATAATTCATAAAAGAACTTCTTGTACTAGTTATTAATTTGTCATAGTTTCCCTTTAATGTCTACACAGTTTCCAAAACCTTCTTTAAAGAAATTATTGAAAGCAGGATACAAATACCTTTATCTGTAGACTTAGAAAAATGACCGATTATTTCAGAGTATGATAAGACTTAGAAAAATGACCGATTATTTCATAGTATGATAATTATTAAACGAGCTGAATTCGTCTACACGGTATTGAAGGCTGCTCTCTTTCAGTGGCTGTTCATACCATAAACGAAGTGATTTTTATGAAAAAGGTTACTTCCTTCGTGAATCTATCATCAAGCACCAGCCGAGGAGTGACATTTTTACTTTGACATTAGCCGCTACGCTTGTTAACAATGGCCATTCATGAAGATGTTGAGCTTCTATCTTATTTCTTTTAGCCCCGATGTTTCAAAAGAAGCATTAAATTCTGAATGAAAATGTTTTTGTTGCGTGTGGAACAACGAATTTTGGACTTGTGATTTGGAGTGAGAAACGCAATGTGGTCCTCATGTTGATCCTCCTGTTGTACAGCTGCAAATTTGTTGGTTTCAATTACAGTATTTGCAATAAGTCCAACTGGAAAATATAAATGGAAATACTCTTGTTCTGGTGCTGTTTCCAGCAAATTATGTAATGGTCCTGACTGCTGACTAAATGGACTAATGTCATTATCTTGCACGTCTGCTAACCAATTTGGCCAATCATCATCGGTGTGGAGAGTCTGAGGGCACTGCCATGTCAATATCTGACGACAAAATATCAGATCCATCATCAGAAATTACATAGTTATCAATTAAATCAGGTATTTCGTCAGAACTGAACCCAAAAAAATCATTTCCACTTCCAGACAAATCACTGTAATTAAAAGACGAGGATGAAATTGCCATGACAAAATCAAGGAATTCCCTACATAAATGCAAAATTTCACTTCTGGTATTGTCTTTTGGTATGATTTGATTGAAACTTTAAACTGATTGGAACAAATAAACAACACACACAATCTTAATTTTGTTATTTTATTTCTTATGTCCCACAATTATGGCAGATTTCGTGTTTTAAACACCTTAAACGCCATTATACATAATAATGTATGTATTGCCGTATTTGCTGTGCATTCTAAAAATGTGCTTTTAAACAGAAACGAGATAATGACATTATGAATCAATATTCCTAATGTAAACTTCAACATTATATTAGGAAAACCTTACACTGATATATATTACATATGTTAAAAAGGCCATAATATTTCCATTCAATTGGGGTATTACCATAGATTAACAGCGCTTTTTTGGATGTGACTGGGGAAACCCCCTCTACGTATAAAATTGGTCTGTTAAATTTAGAGTTACATTGCCCAATAGCAGGTAATACGACATTAAATTCGGATGTTAGTAAGCATGCTTTCTTAGTTACCTCCCCACAAATCAACAATAAACTGGAAGATATTACCTATGTTTATCAGGTACCGTGTAATGCGTGGATGGGGCGTGGGCAAAGGTAAAAGCGTAGTTATGCGTAGAAGGGATTCGGCAATGGTAAATGCGTAGAAAAGCATACATCAGGAGCAAAGGGTTAAAGAAGCCTCTTTGATGCTTTCTGTGTTTGGCAATAAATGTAAATGAGTTTTAAAAGGGTGTTTTCTTTCTCCATGTTGTTCTCATGCCTCTCTAATTTAAGATTTTGATTCTTAATCTTCAAATTTTGATTCCTGAAAATTTCAGCCCAAAAGTCAACAACCCTTCAGTTTCAAATCCTATGGGAAACCCTGAGATGTGTGAACTTATTAACTCAGAAATACCAGTCTCGCTCATTTGCATCCAGGATGCATGGATGCACTTTATCAAGAGCTGTGTGCTGTCTGTCATAAAAATAGGGTAGAAAACAGACCCTACTCCATACAGTACAGTGCTTTCACATTACTAAATTGACCAGGATAATTGTGTTGCGGTCATTTACTGTAATCAATTACCTAAATCATAACAAAGTTCGACTTGCGAGAATGCTTGCGATCCCATGATGTCTTAAAAACAGCAGTGATTTGAATATATAAAGCTCTCTTAATAATTTTATTTAGCGAACAGTTTTACATCAAAAGGTAGGAGATCATTTACATTCCAATCAAGTATAGTGTGTCAAGCAGATGTCATAAATAAGCACGGTAACACCATTTATTATACACCCATTAATTTTTTACTTAAGAAAGGACCACAAGTTTACCATCATTTATTAAAAGTCGGAAAACTATTCGTTTTCCCGGTTACAACTGAAGTGTGAACAACTATACCGTATCCTCACTTGACATGCAAAAGGAAATGAGTAATGTTCTCTGTATCATTCCAACAATTTTTCCAATCTCGTTGCAAATAACTGTCATAATAATGCGGTCATTTTCATGCCAATTCCCCATTGGATCCTCTCACACTGCTTTCAGCCTAGCATCAGAGAGAGAGGAACTTTCCAGTCATTCAGCTGTTTAAATCTTCCATGATGCAAATTTTGAGAATTGCACAATAACTGTAAAGCACATATATGGGTCTGCTGCCCCCATACATCTGAGAATTCATGTTACTAACATTGATCGTAGCAAAATTGAGTGACTGTTTCACAAGCTTCATTCATGAGCTGTGATATTCATGCGCATATCAGCTGATCAATATGTAATTTGGTTCATGCTTTAGGATGAAGTTTGTATTAAAAAGGTTAAAATGTTGAGCAATTTTTCTTTTTTGATTTTATTAAATTATCTGAAAATTGATATGTAGATAACAAAAATATCATCATCAAAGTAATTCGATCACATCTCTTTGTCAGCAGCAGAACATCTGGATCATGACTCGACGCTTCACATTTCGTAATGATCCAGATGTTCTGATGCTGACAACTCTACATGATCTAGCAATCAAGATTGCATTATTATGATAATAATATATATTTACACAGAAAGCGACCCGTTGCTGTCACATGCACTGTAATTTAATTATGTAGTGGTCACAATACACATTGACAAAATCAAAACCTATGATTACTGAACAACAAAAAATACAATGTATCATAACAAAATAAGATATGCAACCAGTATATTCCCTGTAGTAATTTGCTACACCCGTGAGACTGCACATAATGCTGTGCAGCCGATTCTATAGCATGATACATCAAAGCAAGTGATCATCAGGTGAACAAGTGCGTTTGTTTGAAAGTATAACGTGCTGCCTGTATATTGGCATTTTCACTGACCGATAATCTAATTATTTCAGTCAAACTGACATAAGCGGAAACATAAGTCTACGGTTTCAACCTAGCGCAGTGGTTGGAAACGCTAAGTGACTTATAACCCGCAAGTCGGATGTTTCCTTCTCACTGAAGATCTACTTACAGATTTTGCTCTTAAGGTCTACACACTGTGAATAATGGGGGAATTTCAGTATCTGCTTCCATTTCTTGCTCTTTCCTTTTCGCTTTCCACCGCCACCTGCAAATAAAACACAAGCAACGGATAAGCATGCATGTATATCAAAGCACTGCGCATCAATTAGCGATCGAAAAGTGAAAATCAACTGTCAAATATTATTCCAGAGAAGTAGGCCGACCCTACCACTCAATGAAAATCGAACTAACCTTCTCTCGCCTTAAGGTATACGGTATTTGCAACTATATTTTCTAGTTCCATTTATTCTGTTCAGGGTCCGGGGCTGTTTAAGGGGCCAGCTGGCGACCCTGATTAAGTCCCGTGCCTCATTGAAATCCTCTTACACAGGGTGTGGTGGAACCAATATGGCGGACTTTCATCCAGAAGCAAGAGTGTTGTCAATTTTCATTGGCCCATTTTTCTACGTCATTCCCAGTCTCTCTCTGCATCGACGTCATTGTTCGTGTCACCACGATGCTCAAATTAAAGATACTATGCCTTACATGTATATATATTTCAACTCTTACATGTACATTTTAAATTAATCTACATCAGGTCTGAATTTCCAAACATATACAGCTTTAAAGATAGAACGAATAAACAAATCCAGGATATATTAAAATGCATGACATACGACTCTCTCTCTCTCTCTCTCTCTCTCTCTCTCTCTCTCTCTCTCTCTCTCTCTCTCTCTCTCTCTCTCTCTCTCTCTTTCTCTCTAGGGGACGTGACCCTGTGATCGAACCATCTAATTTTTGGCCATAAATAAACTACGATGAGCAAATATAGTGAGAAGAAATATGCCTGGAATGGTGGAATGTATTTGTATTTATCTCTTTGCTCAATTCAGTACCCTATTTTTTATTTTATTATTAAATGTACATATATTACTCACTTTAATCATGGCCACCAATCTCACATGCATAGCGCAATGTAATGTTATGTCGATAAAACAGTGAGAACAACCTTTTTGGTTATACATGAGGTGGGTCAAGAATGCAGATGTCACGGCATAGAGGGTTGTCAAATTAAATTCTACATTTTCTCCTTTTAAGTATCAAGTTTTATAAACAAAATTCTAAGATGCGATTCGACCCCGTACATCACTAATATGTTATATCTGAAAAAAAATTCTAAATGCGAGGATCTGGCGACGCTTTTTTTTTTTTTTTTTTTTTTTTTTTTTTTTTGACGAAAAGTCATATATGATAGAATGTCTATTGCCGTCCATACCTATTCTAGCATATATGACTTTACTCACGAGAAGTAGTAGCGCCAAATCTTCGCAATTAGAACAAGCTTCAAATACAAGAAAAACAAAATAATTAAATGGTCGAATCGCATTGTTACATATTTTTTTTTTAACTTGATGCGTAAAATGGTAACAATATATCTTAACTGGACTACCCACTGTGTCGTCTGCATTCACGATCACTTCCATGCATAAGAGACAGGTGACCGTGCTAATAGACCTATTTTCTCGATCTTTTTTTAATTTTTTTTTTCTTCTTCTTTTTCTTCTTCTTCTTCCTTCTTTGTGTAGCTGTGGGTCGGAGTACCATCACACAGACTACCTTACAAAGATTTTCATGTAGTCGTATGTTTAAATAGTAATTTGAGTATGTTTGGATTATTAATATTTTCTAGTTGTTTATGCTTCTAATCGACGCATACTAGCACAGAGAAAAATACATTTATATGGGAGATAACAGATATGAGAGGTTTGTGCTTTTGGGGGGTTTAACGCCATTTTTCAGCACATGATACATGGCGGTCAGTATATTTGGTGGAGAAAGAACCCGGGAAAAACCAAAGAAGAACCACTGACCCACGGGAAACTGCTGGCAAGTTTTCTCACATACCCACGTTGGCCAACCCGAGACTCAAACCCACGCGCACAGAGGTGAGATGTCAGTGATCTGTAAAGACGAGCGCCTTAGACCACTCAGACGACCGGGCCCCAACAGATGAGAGAGAGAGACAGAGAGAGAGAGGGGGGGAGGGAGTTATATTTCCAATACATTCGTTGTCTTCCCCTATATGTTATTCTAGCCAAGTACATTAACCCCTTAGAAATATGAATCAAAACTGAAAACATTCCATCATATATTATAAGATAATGCATATATTATATTTTGTACAAGAAAGTAATTAGCAAATGATTCATAACAAAACAGTATATACGATGATGTGAAGAAAATATAAATGATACCTTGGTATTCTTCCCATTTATGATTCGATTTTCTCCCAATCGCAATTTTTGTAAGTTGTACACTTCTCTAGTTTGTAACCTATATTATACTACTTTTTGTGAATACGTAATTTAAATATGTGGTTTTTCGAAAAGTAAAATCAGATTTAAAATTTCATCAGACTTATCTTTCTTATTTATTCCTAACAGTATATCTCCTGCTGTATAGTTTACTGTACAAGGTGTGTGCATTAACCACCTGAACAACTGTATCCAATTTTTGTACCATACGGCAATCGTACAAATAAATAAACAAGTGATTCATCTCTTTCTCTACCACCCCATGATTCTAACAATGCAAGATTTTTGCTTTGGCTGGAAATGTCGTCGTAACAATCGGTTCATAGGTCTATAAATAAAAATAATCCCCCCCCCCCTCCACTCAATGATCCTAAAAATGTACGATGTTTGGTTTTGCTGGAAATTGGTTCATAGATTTTTTTTTTTTTTGTTTTTTTTTGTTTTTTTTTTGTTTCACAGAATGAGTCTACATGGTTAGAAATGGTAACAATTTTGGCGGGAAATTTTAGTTTGTCTGCACTCTTAACTGTAATGAATAGAGGTTTACTATGTGTGGGGTTCTCTGGCCTATAATAAGAAATGTAATGATACAACTACACATAGTATTTAAAATGCCTTTGGAATAAATAGCATTTAGTCATTTACTGACCACACAGGGTAGGATGTAAATAAGATGCACAAATAAAAACATACCCCCCCCCCCCCTCCCCACACACACTATATTTGCGTTGGATAGTAGATAACTGGCTATTCGATAGTAAATACGTGTTGGTCGCTCCAAACGGTGTATTGTTTAAGAAGCATAGTTTTAACATTACAGTTCCCGTTAGAGGGTATAGAGATGCATAATGTTAAACCTATGGACATTTTGAACATATCATTTCACGTTCGAGGTTATAGGACCCAAGACCCCAAAATATAACCTCAAAGTTAAATTTCTATATGTTACATTAACTAGTGATCCAGAATTCTCATACTGTTTGAAATTAGTCCTTTGTTATATCATATTCAGTGGACTCGACTTTTCGCATATCCATTCATCTTTATATTGTTCTCCACATGCAAGCTCTCTATGCCTTGACCACTAACCAGGCTGTCAATATATCTAGTTTCCTCTGTCTTGAAAATGGACAGTAAATAGTCCAATAATAAAGAAACGATTGCTATCTGGAATTTTTACCAGTAAATTTCTGTTTATATCACTAGATGTTCTTGAATAAATTTAGACTACGTGATCGTAGGATACAAAACTTCTAGACAAGAATTATTCTTATTCAAACACTTATACAATGGTACGCAAATGCTAAGAAAAAACGAAGGTAATTTAATTATTTTTTTTGTTGCAATAGCTGGCATTATGTTTACATAGGATTCCCCAATATACTTTTATGTAAACAATAATATATTCGTCCTTCTTTCTTTCCATGAATAGATTTCTAAATATAAAGAAATATTTCTGTTTGTAAAAAAAAATTGAAGAAATCTGCCTGACTTAACACAGAATTTTTTTTCTTTATGCAACACAAGTTACTTACTATGGCGACTATTTTGAGTTTTGACAGTGGTGGATCTAAGAATGACATTTACTAGTATTGAGCCAAGCAAAAAAAATCGTATGCCAATGTTCTTTGTTTTTGATACAGTGTAATCGTCGCTTTCTATAAACTAAACCCTTAAAAAATATTCACATGTTATCAAAGAAAAAAAATGTTTGTTTAAAGTCAGGTCAAGATCAAGACATTCGTGTCAAATCGGTGGATTCTCACAAGATTGTTTGTAGCATGATGGTAGGATATACCTGTACTAGAACGTATGTGCAGCATGTTATTACCATTAACCAAGTTTTGCGTTTATGTAGGAAAAAGCGATGTTTTTGTTTTGTTTTTGTGTTTTTTTTTTGTTTTTTTTTTGTTTTTTGTTTTTTTGGGGGGTGGGGGCGGGGTTATGAACAACTCGTCAAACTGGAGCATCAATGTTACATTAAAAAATATGACAACGAACTCGGTGAAGCATTGAATGACGATCAGAACAAAAACAAGAAACACAACCATCGTGTGGAATTTATCTTTTTTGACTTTAAATGTTCTCAAGAGACTGGAATTCGCCTTTCTGATTTGTGTGTGGCTCGTGACACTTGTGACAATTGCATTCAAGAACCTTAATTTCATCACTGTCAAAATTGTGGCGTGATTCAAGGATAATGTGAATAGATATTTAGTGACTCTCGTACTCTTTCTGATTTTGATGGGTGGATTTTAGACTCCACCACTGCAGCAACATGGTAACTGCTCGATGTTCCGAAGGTTCATTTATCCGAAGGTTCATAAGTTCGAACTATTTTTGTACAAGAGCTCTATTTTCCGAACATTTTAGTCCAAAGTTCCATTGTTCCGAAGGTTCGCAGGTTCGAAGAATTTAGGGGTCAATAGTCTGAAGGTTTATTGATCCGAGGGTTTATAACTTCAAAGAAAAAGTTTGAAAGGTTCACAAGTCCGAAGGTTCGCTAGTCCGAAGGTTTTTTGATAACAAAGGGTTCATTGGTCCGGACGTTCATTATTCTGAAAATATTCGAAAAAGAGTTCACAAGTCCGAAGGATTTTTGGTCGAAGGTATTTGAAAATGGGTTCATTGCTTCGAACATAAAATATTTCGAATATATTTGTATAGGTCCGAAGGATCATTAGTTCCAACATATTTGAAAGAAGGTTCATTGGTCCAAAGGTGTCATTAGTCTGAATATATCCGAATAGAGGTTAATTTGTGCAGTACTAATGTTAAAAAGAATTCGGAACACATTTGAAAAATAGTCCCAAAATAGGTTTAATTGGATAAACGATTTTTAAACTATATAGGCCTTTGTCATATTTAATTTTAAAAAATCAATCAAAAAACAATTTTATTTTATACTGATTATTCTTTTATAATAAAATCACGTTATAATTTGTCCAAATTAGCAAATGACATGTTCAACATACTCGAAACGTGTCTATTGGACACGAAAGCTCCCACCCATATGTATTAAATGAAAGAAGTGTTTGTTCAATCAAGGGAATGTTTCATGCAATCAGTTGTTCTGGCAGAGGTGTATTAGCAGAAGCATAGAGCGGACACGAAAATCCTAAGTTGACCTCTGAGATCCATCTCTGATCTTAACCTTGGGAATACGGGCATGAGTCTGGTACGCGATACATCGTCTATCAGAGATACACATTTGTGCAAAGTTTCATTAAAATCCAACAACCCATTCAAACGAAATAGAGCGGACACTAAAAATCGCTTTGTTGGCCTGGATTGGATCCTGTCTGTGACCTTGACCTTGGGGCGATGGGTCTTGATGTGGTAAACCACACATTGTCTAATTTTAAGACACACATTTACGCAAAGTTTCATCAAAATCCAATAGTTATTGTTCCTGTCTATATTTATTATAAAATGTTATTTTTAGCCATGTGACATTGACTTGATTGACCCTATCCCCAAATCAATAGCGTTGGCTTTCTGCTTAAAAGCTACATTGCTATGAAGTTTCATGACCATCAGACAAATAGGACAGAAGTTATCATCCGAAAACGAAAATATTTACCGACGGACAGAAGGAAAAACTATTTTTATACGCCGTGATCTTGACCTTGACTGAACCAACCCCCAAATCAATAGTGTCCGTCCTCTCCACATGAGAAACATTCCTATAAAGTTGCATAACCATCGGACAAATATAAATCAAGTTATCATCCAGAAACGAAAAGTTTACAGACAGACAGAGAGCTTTTTTTAGCCTCTGTGATCTGGATATTTGAGGGACTAACCTCCAAAGGAATAGTTTTCGTTCGTTATCCGAGAATAACATTCCTGTAAAGTGTCATGTCCATCAAACGAATAGGACTCAAGATAATATGGAAAAGTTATGTACCAATCATGATAAAGCTGGACTATTTTTATTTCTATGGATTACCTCTCTTGGAAGGCGTTTTCATCGACTTGATGAGAACAAATGTAGTATTCACTTAATTAAATAATGAGATTACAAGGACTGGATTCCTATACTGAGCGAAGCCAATAGTGTCTGTATTTTCTTGAGTAACGTCAACTTGGATTCCTAGTGGAACATGTGCTAACGTGAAACATTACGGAAAAATATACTTTTGGAATGTGTTTTTGAAATTTTCATTGTAATTTTATTCAAAGGGAATGTATACCATAAAAAGTAAGTGTCTTGATTAAAAAAAAAAGTATGATTAAGATATTCAAACACACACACACACACACACACACACATTTGTATAATCTCTCTTTTTTTTCCCCACACATCATGAAAAATTGATAATAATAATAATCATGATGATGATAATAATAAAAACAACAGCAATGATTTTGTAATGGTCTGTAGCATGTTGAATAAAGCCCGCTTGTCATCAAAAACTCATTAAAAGGATAACCAAAGGTTAATTTCTCCGTGTCCTGTAATGCCAAAAAAGAAAAAATGGTGGCCTACTTTTGTTTCTTCTTCCATTCCATTGGTAATATTATAGTAATATTATAGCGAGTTTGAGAATAGTAAAGGGGATGGTAGTTTTATTTTAAAAACGGAGACGAGATGAGAGCAGGGACATTATAGAAGGGAGTAGAGATTTTAACTTTATTTATAATGGGGATTATAGGTTGATAAGGGACTAGGGAATGCGTTGTTATTAATAATGGTTTTATATTCTGTTTTATACAAGTTCTTGTACATCCTACCTTGTGTGAATAGGATGGTAGTTTTGTTTAAAATAGGAGAGATGATGAGGTTAGCGATATAATAGATGAGGGGTTGAGATTTTTACTTTATTTATAAGAGGGCTCACATGGTGGTAAGGCAGATAGAGATGTTACTTTTGTTTATAAGGGATTTACCGTATATACTCGCGTATAACTGTCTCTAAATGAAAACAACATAGAGCCTGATCTGCCGTCGCATAATGCGCCGGCAGATCAGGGTCTATGTTGTTTGTTCTACTGATTAATCCTTACAAACTGCATAGACCCAGATCTGCCGGCGCATAATGCGCCAGTAGATCTGGGTCTATGCAGTTTGCAGTTGGACGAGAATTATACGCGAGTATAGACGGTAAATCCCTTATAAACAAAAGTTTATACGCGACTACATACGGTAAATTCTATTTTATACTGCTTCTTTTACATCCTACCCTGTGTGGTCAGTATATCAGTGAGTACTGGTTCCTCCAAACGGATGTAGGGAAGTTATAGGGGGATTTGAGTTTTACTTTATTTATAAGGGTCATCACGAGGTTGGGGTGGGGGTGGAGTGGGGATAATTAACTTTATTTATACCTCTTCTTTTACATCCTACCCTGTGTGGTCAGTAAATTACTAAATGTTAGTCATTCCAAAAGTCATTTTAAATAGTAAGTGTAGTTGCATCATTACATTTCTTGTTACAGGTCAGAGAACCCCACACGTGATAAACCTATATTCATTACAGTTAGAGAGCAGACAAACTCATATTTTCCGCCAAAACAGAGCCAACTTGTATCATTGTTACCATTTCTAACGAGACAGACACATTCTTTGGTCAAAAAAACAAACCATGAACCAGTTTTTACGATTACATTCCCAGCCAAAACAAACATCTTACATTGTTAGTATCATAGGGTGGTATGGAGGTGAGGACATTATTTTTATTTATAGAGCTATGAACCAATTTGTACGATAACATTTCCAGCCAGAACAAACATCTTACATTATTAGGATTATAGGGTGGTAGGGGTGTGTGGACATTATTTTTATTCATACAGTGCCTCTTCTTTTACATCCTACCCTGTGTGGTTAGTAAATGACGAAATGTTAGTCATTCCAAAAGGCATTTTAAATAGTAAGTTATCATCACATTTCTTGTTATAGGGCAGATAACCTCATACATGATAAACCTATATTCATTACAGTTTGAGTGCAGACAAACTCAAATTTCCGTCCAAAACACATCTAACACTGTTACAAACAAACAGATTCATCTTGTGAAACGTATGACGTAATACGGCATTTCAATTAGAGAGCAGCCCGGCACATAATGTTACAATGTTGCAAACATACATTTCAAAAAGGTAAATGTTAAATTCCCATTTGGCTCTATATTCTTTTGACACTTTTAACATGGGGGTGCGGTTTGGGTCTCAAGTGACACATACTGCTACTTTGAGATCTCTTGAAATCTTTTTCATAAATTCGATTCCCAAATACAAATATAAACTATTTTGGAACTTGTTTTAATCTTATCCCCCACCCCCTTCTTGGCAGTACCTAAAGTAAGTCTACGTATCCCGGTTGTTTTTGACGCAATCATAAATATTTTAATTTTGATCATTGTCAAAAAATAGTTGAGTCTTTTTATCTTAAAATTGATTTGTCCCATAGGAAATTAAGATAAACATTTTATAAGGTTTATTGACAATAGTTTATGATGTATTAAGTAAATAGAGATCCAGGTGATTAATCTTGGAGACAGAAAGACTCTTCATAACAGTAATGTTTCCAAACAGTGTACAAATTTTGTTATCTTGGACTGTTGTGAGAGCATAAGTTTTATTTCAAAAATTTTGTCTTTATAATTAAATTCAATAATTGCTCCCAAATTTGATTTAAATTTAATGCCGAGTAGTGTGAAAACTCCCGTTTCCCAATTGAATGAATATCCCCAACAGAACGTATCTCTGCTACTTTATTTTTCTTTTCTCTTTTTTTTCCCAAACCAAACAGCTCTAGTCTTTTCAGTGTTAATATTAGGCCAGAGAACTTCAATGTACCTAGGGTAGATCTCAATGACAATCCAGTCGCATCTATACAATAGAGGTATCATCTGCATAATGGGATAAAACATATTCTATATTATAAATACTGATACCTTTGACCTCAGAATTTAATCTAATCATTGTCTTAATGTCGCAGCACATGAAATGAAAATATATGGAGGCTAGGGATTACCTTGTATGTAACCGCGTTCATTAGGAAACCAATGTGGAACTTGACTAATCACAGTGACACATGATTTAATATCCTTATAAAATATTTCAATCCATTTTGTAACCATTGTCCAAAATTGAAAAAAGAAGAACATTATCTATACATTTTAATTAAACTGAATCAAATGCTTTTCCAAACTACAAGGAGAAGAAAACCAGTGATATCCTTTTCCCCCGCATATTGCATTACATCACATATACTACTTATAATTTCACCTATATATTGATCAGAAATTAAACTGGTTGATCTGGTTGTATCAGTTTAGATACAAATGTCTTAAATCAATTTAAATGGTTGCAAAGGAAAGTTTATAAGTAGTGTTAAAGAAAGACATAGGTCTCCAGTTTCTACGCAATAATTTATCTTTATTGCCTTTTAGAATACAAATTATCTTTCCCTCCATTTGAGGAGTTTATAAATCACTCTAGTAGTATAGTACGTCACTTGAAAGCGGGAAATAAACATAAGGCCGCCATTTTTATTTGTATTTTTGTATTTTTTACGGCATTATAAGAACAAGGGGATTTTAATATTATGCCACCATTTTTGTGGGTTTACAGTGACAAGGAAAAAATCCTATGTTAGAAAAGTCAATTCTTTATAAATCCTGTATGAAGTCCAAGAAGGGAGGGGGGGGGGGGTAGAATTTTGGCTAAACTAAATGTAAGATTCTCACTAAACATTGCGACCTAAATAACTGGCAGCCACTTGTATTTACGGTCAGTGTTAAGTTAGGCAATTACTCAGTTGGTGACAAATGTTACGAATATGCAAGCCTACATTTCGTACACTGACCGACAGAAGCAATGTGGGGCGATCTGGCGTCAAACGGAAATTAATATCACGCCGTAGGTTTACATTATGGGCCCATCTGGCGTCACACGAGAAATCATATGCTAAAATGTCCACAGGTTCCACATTGTGATTGATATTCTATCCAACACCCAGCTTTTTCAGTACTATTGAACATACCACTTTTTGAGGACTATCCAACAGCCCATGTTTTGGGTACTACCAACACCCCACTGTTTGAGTACTATCCAACACCTTTTTTTATATATACTATCAACACTTCGAGGGAGTGACTAAGACCCCCTACACTTACTAACCAACGAAAAGAGTAGGATTGCTTACACACACTGTACTTACAAACACACAAACATACTATCACATACGAGGGGTAGGATGTAAAAGAAGTGGGATGAAATATACACACAAGGATAGGAGTGTTTATATACAGACTATTCTCACAAACACAGCAGGGGAAAGGGTTTTAATTTTGATTGGTTGTGAACAGGAAAAGACATATACCAACATATAAATGAATAGATTAGGCCATGATTGAATAGCACCTGTTTCTAAGAGAATTTAGTGCCCCTGAAAAGGGCCGTTACGTGATGTCCTGGATCTCTGATGTTTATCTACATCCAGGACAACTATAGTTCCTTTTAAGAACTGTGGGTCAGAAGATAATGAAGTTACCAGGTATTCATTTTCACAGGTAATGATAAGTAATGAGACAAAACTTGACTTTTTCCGTGAAAAGATCTGTCAAGTAAGTCGATGAACAGAAGTCTCGGTACCCTGTTGTAAGAGAGCTTCTATGCGTTTCATCTCCATAGAACTCAATTTATATAGAGAATTGTCACTTATGTCTTTATACCGCTCTTATAAAATCTTCTCTTTTGAAATGAGGATCCATGCTTCTTCAAGATACTCTTCCAACTTTTCTTCTTGACCCATCATCAAACATTTGCCGTGTTGCACTTAACTAGGATGATCTATTTGACAACCATAACAATGTTATCTGCTCAGAAGTGTGATTCTTTCAGCTAAGGGTCGAGTAAAACAGGAGACTAAATGTTGTTCTTGTTCTGGCCATCCTAACGTCATGACTGAATCTTTCTTTTGTTCACGTGTGGTCTGTAATTCCTCATTCATGTCCTGTCAACACTTCTCTCATCGTATGAGGTCACACAGAACGTCGTCGTCGCTCTGGTTTCTCCTCGGAAAGGTGTGATCGTTGCATGTTGATTAAAAATTTAATCTGACTAGAGTACACACTCTCTCCCTATATATAGAGACATCTACATAAGAGAATACACTCAGTCAGTTTCAATCAATGAAGATGGAAGAGTCACAGCGGATAACGCTTCTCGTCAGAGATTTACAGAGAGTCATTCGAAGATACCGTTCCAACAAGACTTCCGGCTAGTCCTCTCCAATAAAAATCAATATACCTCCTATGTCTGGCAAGAGAAAGTACAACGTCAAAGAAAAGGAACCTCTAATACAGGAAAAAAGAGAGACAAAACTAAAGATATCTGTTATCAATGTCAAGAAAAAGTGTACTTGTCTTGGGAGTGTCCCAAGAAAAAAAGGGAACTCCTTGAAGGAGCATTTAGAAGCAGAAACAGAAGAAGAACCCATTCCAGTAGAGAAATTCAAAAAGGTGAGACAAGCAGAAGAAGCTGAAGCAGAAGGACCCATACCAGTGAAGAAATTCAAAAAAGAAAGACAGTAAAAAAGTGGATTTTTGTGATGCGTTTTGAAATTTAATTGTCCTTATTATTCAAGAGAATATAGCAAACAAAATGTAAGTGTTTCTTTGCCTTGGTTTTTTTTCTTTAGTATTGATAAGATAAAACACACCAATACGAATACTATTGTGAGAAATGTGACCGTGGATAAACCCATCGGGAGCAACATGTTAATTGTGGAGAGATATGTCGTGAATGTTTCGCCTCGAAGGCTTGCATTCCTGAAGGACTAAAAAGAATTAGATCCTCTACTTGCAAGCAAACATTTGTCAGTTCAACATATTACGAGCGACATCGCACCAAACAATTTCGACAGTACAAAAGTGTTTACGAATTATTGACTGTGTGTTTTACTTGTGGACAGCATGTTCGGACGAATAACCAAAAGTTTCACGTTTGTGCAGAAAAAGAAACGATATTGTTTTTGTGACCAAGTCGTCGAGTTAGATCATCAATGTTACATTCAGAGATATGACAACCAACTCGATGAAGTATCGAATGACTTGTGGGTTTTATCTTTTTTGACTATATTTCGTGGCTCTTGTACTCTTTATGATTTTACCAACAAGATTTAAGACCCCACCGACGACATTTGGAGCGAAGAAGAGGTCCATCGTTACAGTCATTGATTCGCTACAGTTATAGTTCACAATATCTCGGGATACCTCTGACAATTTCTTTTGAAACATTTTTCAGAACAAGGAACCGAATTTCCGTCAGTCGTCATGAACGGAGCAAATAACATTGAAATGAAAGTGGGACACGTACATTTTAAAGATTCCCTGAGTTATTTAGCCATGTCTTTATCTAGAATGGCTAAAATGTCTGGAACGACAGAAATTACTAAAGGCTATTTTCCACACCTTTTCAACACCGAAGCCAATCAATACAATGTGTTCCCGAATTTGTCAGAAGTTCGCGACTACGATCATGATCCACTCTTCAAACACTTTTTTGATTTTCAAGAAAAAATGTTGAAATATTGTTGATCCGATGTGGACATTTTACGACGTTGTTGTGGAAAATTTCGACAATTATGTATCGACCAAGGAGGTAACCATCCTTTGAAGGAAGCTTCTACCATTGCTAAAGCGTGCGAATGAGTGTACTGAAAGAAGTTAATGTCCGAGAACACACTAACCATTATACCACCTCAGTCCATTCAAGCAATCATCCGTCGATATTCAGCCAAAGCTTTCGGCTGGCCACATTACTTCTGTGAAACTCAAGACAAGTGGATTCAACATACTAGAAACTTCGGTGGAGAAAAGAATATTGATTCTTTTTTCTGTGGATGGTTGAGATTTAGAAAACCCACAGATTGTGTACGAATTTCAGGGATGTTTATTTCAGAGATGCCCTACTTCTTCTCCTCAACGAAACATGAACAATCCTTTCACAGAGTCCACCATGGAAGAGTTGTACGGCAAAACTTCCCAACGACGCCAGAGTTTAGAAAATCAAAGATACCAAGTGATAACAATGTGGGAACACGACTACGATCGACGTTTCAAAACACATCCAGATTTTCGACGCATCGCTGAAGTGTACGATGTAGTGGACATCAAAATTCTGAATCCACGTGTCGTTTGGATGACGAACCAATGCTACACGCCTGCTGTACGTCATGGAGGAACCTAAAGAAGAACAAATCAGATACATCGATATGTGTTTGTTGTATCCTTGGGTATGTAAATATACTCGATTCCACATTGGACACCCTGACATTTGGACAGAAGACATCGACGTAGAACACATTGACTAGTACGAAGGTTTGATCAAATGTAAAGTTTTACCAAAAACGAACTTGTACCATCACGCTTTACCTCATCATTGCCACGGAAAAGTGATGCTTCCTTTATGTCTTACGTGTGCTGAATCGTCTAATCAAGACCAACCTTGTTGCAACGAGGATCAAGAACGCGCTTTGACAGGAACGTTGGTGAGTGTCGAATTGTTTTATGCTCTCGATTGTTGATAGCAACTATTAAAAGTGTACGAAATTTGGTTCTTTCCTAAGACAGAACAATACCAACAGTTACTTTTAACGACGGTCCTAACAGCTTGAATATAAACCCTCCTTGTTGAACGAACATTTGTTTCTTCTTTTGACTGATTGGTAATTTCTTTGTCACTACTACATCTCCTTCGCAGAGTTCATCTTTTCGAGAACTACAAAGACAGAAACAACAACTACTACTGTGCGTGTTCCTAAAAATCAAATCGTCTTTTTCTTCCAAATCTTTGTGGTTTATTGTGTCACTGGCGCAGCCATTGGAAATGTGTGTTTGCAACATGGAGATAAGTAATTCTGGGCTGTTTCACTCAGCAGTTCTATTGGTTATCTTCTTCCTAATCCTTTGTTGAAGTATACCGACAGTACAACAAAGGTAGCCACGTCAACGCCAGTCACAACTCTTCTAATCATAGTAGCCATCCTTTAGAACCCTTCCTGGACAATCATCGTTTAACATCAAGTGACTTCTCGGAAGTCAAAGCCATCCAACTATGAATAACCAATTTCATTTAACATTGCCAATTGATAGTTCTATGGATGTGTTTCCCAAAAAGAAATTATGTTGTTTCACGGCCAAAGTACCCCAGTCTATAAAATTGGATCACGAAGCTCATTGGGAAGTGCTGTGGTAGAAATGATTAACCCACTCAAACCTGAAATATTGTAGAATATCAAACCACTTTTGTCGTAGAAATCCTCAACGAACAAGTTTAAGAACACCTGAACAAGAACTATCCTGGCTTTTACGAACCAGCGAATCCTCAATTGAATATCTATACCACAAGAATTCTTACAGGATATTATTTTAATGCTTGAGATCTCGTCGATACGATTTCAACTATGTTTAACGATCAGTTTGGCAAAGCACTGGATAAAACTCGCTGAAGTGTACTGATACAGTACCATCCACCTTCTCACTGTCTCAGATTTGATTTTTCCGACGCCAAAACGCTGTCTATCACTTTTTCTCCAACATTGTTTTCTATGCTGGGTGGAAACACAGATCTCGTTCCTACTAACAACAACAATCGATTCTACAAGTATTTTCGCTCCCCTATTGAATTAAAGGAAGGAATGAATTTGATGTCTGTGTACTCTGATGTAGTCGAGTACAACATCATAATAAACACAGCTCATTCCTTTTAAAGTGGATTCTGCCATAGCTTCTTACGATGAAAGAGGAAACGCATATCACGTTCACCGAGAATGTGTACATTATCGTTTGAATATTAGTATAAAAGGAGATCTTGGACAAAATATTCTATTCTCTAAAGGAAAAGTCAGTGTGAAGCTACATTTTCGAAAACGATTCTCCAGTGAATTGTAAAAGATGTATCATGTGTACCGAGGGATAGCTCGACAACGAGGATATGGTTTAAGAGATATGTTGAAATCGACTTTTCGTACTGTAGGACCAAACTTAAAACCTATGGTCACTCGAGGACTTCATGCTTTAAACCAGGAAACAATGTGTTGATTCAAACAGGAAAAGAACTCTTGCAAAGTCGAGATCCTCCTATAAATTCGCTTCATACTCCTGTCGAATGCATTGATTCCTCTTCTACGTCACAGCAATGATAAGGCAGAAAGAGACGTTGAAAATCCGTCAAGACTCACACAGATGTAAACAAAAAAATCAGACAAGAAGAAGAGTTGGACATATTAGATTTAGATTACTAGCAACAAATAAATAAAATGAAATTTCAACAACAAAAAAATGATGCACCGAGATTCTTGCGAATGTTCCAAGTCGATCTGTTTGCCATGCCACCGACGATGACATTGCAAGAATCCCAATAGATAGAATTTTATCTTTGACTATCTCTGCACCAATCCAATTTGAATTCAAAAGAATAAACTGAAGATTACATCGATCTGAATAACAGTTACTTGTATCTGAAAGTCAAAGTTCTCAAAACAGACAGCAGCAATCCAGGGGCCGATGCTCGAGTAGCTCTCGTCAACAATTTCATGCATTCGTTGTTGAGTGAAGTGGATTTATACTTCACTAACAAACTAGTCAGCTACAGCATGGACACTTACCCTTACCGAGCTTTCCTGGAACATACGTCTTCGACTGCGGATGAAGATTCTTACAATGTTTGATTTAACGACCGCCAAAAGAAAATCAACAAGTACGAAGTTTAGAAATGATGGATCGTTTACACTTGGATATGTAGTTGCAAGACAATTATTTGTTGAATGGTGTGGATGTACGTCTGAGACTAAACCGAGGTAATACCGTGCTTCATTTGATGGCTAATGCTAACGACTACAAAATGAACATCGAAAGAAGCCAGATTTTATGTGCGACGTGTGGAAGTCTTACCTAAAGTGGGAAACGACATCAGTCAAACTCTGACAAGAACAACAGCCAAGTATACTCTATGACGAGTGGAAGTCAAAACCTTCACCATTGCCATGGACTTCGATACATGATCGAAGATCATCTTTTCCAAGTTCAAGTGGCAAAACGTTTTCTTATCGGCATCATCAGCAATGCTGCCCTCAAAATCCTTTCGAGTTCCAACATTTCAACGTGTAGCACAGTGATTCCCAATTTTTTTTATCGCGACCATAAATACCATCTTGTGCGACCCAAAATGCAGTACCAGTATAGGGTCGCGAGGGTCCCCATTTGGGTCGCGACTCGGGGTTTGGGAACCACTGGTGTAGAAGATAGAAGGTACGCGAGATGCCCAGACATTGAACCTAACTTTTCCCAGACAAATTACTTGAGATCTTACTTGACTCTTTTTGAAGGCACATGACAGCTAGAAACCAGCAGTAGCCAAGAGTACGACAAATCTGAACGAAGAATAGGCGACGAGGTTGTTTTCTATTCAGAATAGCAGCATTCACAAACACTAAGTATAGAAGAAGAAACAAAAATTAAGAAATAGAAAGATATGGAACAAGACATCATGATCGTAGGGGAAAATGAAGGTGTTTTGCACCCAGAACAGCAGTTGCATACACTAAGTGGATAAGAAGAAGAAAAAAGTTTTGGAACACAAAGTCATGTACGTAGACAAAGAGCATGATGTTTTCCAACCAGAACAACAGTCACAGACCACAAGTGAACAAGGGAAAGATTCAGTCATAATGTCACGATGGCCAGAACAAGAAAAAGAATTAAACTTCTGTCCAGAGAACATTGTTATTGTTGTAAAATAGATCATCCTAGTCAAGTGCAACAGGGCAAATGTTTAATGATGAATCAAAAAGAAAAACTGGAAGAGTATCTGGAAGATGCATGGACCCTCATCTCAGAAGAGGAAATCTTGAAAGAGTGGTATAAAGACTTGAGTGATCATTCCCTACTTCCACTGACTTCTTTGCAGACGAAACTGGTCGATGCTCTCTTTGCAACAGAGTACGGATATTGATCGTTTATCGACTTACTCGACAGATCTTTTCAAGGAAAAAGTCAAGTGTGAACTCGTGACTTATCATTACCTGTGAAAATGAATACCTGGGAATTTCATTACCTTCTGATACAGTTCTTACACGGTTTCTTGGAATCCAGTGGTGTGTGTTAAAGATGAACTTCCTCATCGAAAATCTAAAGATGTTTGAGCCTATGTCATCATTACAGACGACATTCATCGCGCAGGAACCCACTGGGTATCTGTTTGCTGTAACAACGACCCCAGTGTGGAATATTTTGATTCAAATGTATTACGCACAGCATTGTGTTTATTTTGTTTCATCAAGTCAGTCTTGGATTCCACTTAGAACATTTACCGACTTTTTTCGGACGTGATTTCTCTAGAAATGTTGAAAACATAGAAAAGTGGTTTTGTGAACATTGTGGTTATCTATTTTCTTTAGCACAGACACGCAGTGTGCATCGATGGCAAAATAACACCGTATTAGATCACTGGAAAGTCTAGTCTTACTTCACGACCTTGCCAATGTTGTAAATACATTCGTGTTTAATATTTGGTATTTGTCAGTGAAGAGGAAAGGACTAGCCATAATCCTATCTCTTCATTTATTGATGTTTGAATGAGCGGGGCTTATAAAAAATGTTGATTTAGGAAAATATGGTGTCAACTTTTTTTTGGTTGCATCTCTCTCTCTCTCTCTCTCTCTCTCTCTCTCTCTCTCTCTCTCTCTCTCTCTTAAACAGTCCTTTTCAGGGCCACCCAATTCTCTTAAGAACAGAGATACTCCTCAGTCATTGCCAATCTATGTTTTATGTTTGTGTGTATCATAATGATTTTGCGGTAGTCAAAATCTCCACGTGAAACAAAGGTAGAACGGTATACAAAAATTACAATAAAAATAGTATTTTCATATTTCTACATCATTAAAAATTATATTTTACTATAATCTGTAGTCTAAAATCAATAAAGATTTACCAGTAATAAACATTTCATGGCAAGTCATTGTAAATAAAATTAAAAATGTCTTCGTGAAACAACAATTTTTTGAACCGTTGTGTGTTTCTTAATAGGGTACATTTCACTCATTATATTAATTGTAGAGGATAGTTTTTCCGTTTTGAAATATAGTTTTACTGTTTTTAAGAAACAAACGAAATGAAACAATGTTACAATCAATATTTGACTTAGCGAAAATAACATTGATCCAATGTGTCACGAAATGAACTGACACTGAATCTGCCGTTTTCAAATAACACAAATTCACAACCTTACAAGAAAAAAATCTTAACATTATTACAGGTCAAATTATTCTTTAAGCTTGAAAATGTAACCCAAAAAATAAATCTCGGCAGTAATATTTTCACTCATCTTCAATCTAGGAGGACAAAATGTGACATTGGTTAAGCCAAATTCAAGTCAGTCTAGGGCTAGTAGAATTGAACGAAAAGAAAATTCAATAAAAAAAATTTACGAACCATAGCTGGCACATGCCAAATTCTGCTTGACAATGTAGACAAAAAAATAACTCTAGTCTGAACAGCTCCTGGGTGAAATTTTCACTCAGCGTACCATAAACAACATTTTTGTAACAAGTGAACAGACCTTGGATAAAGTTGGTCAGTGTACAGAATATACGCTTGCAAATTCGAAACATTTATCACTGACTGATGAATGAAAATTTGCCTGACTTAATACTGACCAAAATTACAAATGGCTGCCAGTCATTTAGGTGGCAAGTTTTAGTGAGAATCATACATTTAGGATAGTCAAACAATTGCTAAATCTCCTCTCCGCTCTTGGACTACAATAAAGCATTTATTAAGGATAATCATATGGATTTATAACATAGGATTTCCCTTTGTCGCTATAAACCCACACAAATGGTGGCCTAATGTTAATTTCCCGTTGTCACCATACAGACCCATAACATTAAACCTATGGACATTTTTAACATAGGATTTCCCCTTGTCTCCAGAATCCCACAAAAAATGGAGATATAATGTTAATTTCCCATTGTCCATATAATCACCCATCATGGTAATCCTATAGACATTTTTAACATAGAATTTCCCATCTTGACGATATAAATCTCCATTATGGCGACAACCAATCAACCGACCAACCCCAACTCCCCATTTAACATAGAATTTCCAATCTTCAAGCCAGAGTGTCACAAAGATGGCGGCAAAAACACAATTTAACATAAGATTCCCAATTTTGTCGCTAAAGTGACGTGCTATACTATTCACCCTTATGAAATCAAGAATTGATATATCTAATAAGAAATATATTTAAATCCTTTCAATCTTGTTTTTTTTTTTTTAAATCTGCAGTAAACCTATCTGAGTTTAGACTGTTATAATTTTTTTTTTAAAGATGAATGTAATTAGCCCTTCGGTTGAATTTTGTTCACAAAAGAAGGATAAAACCATTATGGAACCTTCCAGCTCACCAGAACCATTGCTAATATTGATAAACGGTATGTATGAACAGAGGGAGCTAATCCAAATATTGACAGAGATCTGAAAGCAGAATAACAAATCTGTGTGTGTGTGTGTGTGTGTGTGTGTGTGTGTGTGTGTGTGTGTGTGTGTGTGTGTAATACTGTGCATTTATATATGAAGGAATGATGCATCGCCAAAACGTTTGGACGGAGTCACAATGAGTTGGTGGCACTCTTATAAGATTTTTTTGTATCTATTTCTCTCACTGCTTTTGTTTTGTGTTTTCCTCAAAGCTCTGTAAATTAGCACTCGAAAAACCAATCCCACTTTGAGTGGGATTGGGGGTGAGGTCGTTCTGTTGATTGGTTGGTTGCTTGTTTTTTTGTTTTTTTTAACACTTTCGGCACGTTATTTGGCTATATCACGCCGAGAAAATGGGAGGTAAATGCCTCTCCTAAGGACACACCTATACAGACAACTTAGACTGTCCTGGGTAGATATCGAACAACTCGCGACCATTGTACTAGGAGTTCAACGCTCCACCAACTGAGCCACCAGGGAGGGGGTTCCATTGTAATTTAGATAGAAATGTGCAGCTCAGGATTCCTCCAAAAGATACCCAGTAATAAACCATCTTAAATTTTAATTATAAACCTCTTTACGAAAGCCTATTAAGTTCACGGAAAAACAATAGGAATAACTCGAAATGTAACAACTTGAAATTTTTACTATTAAGGTCACACACACACAAAACTAATAATAAAACTCGAAATTTAGAAAAAAATCTCAAAATTTCGAGTAAAAATTTGAACATTTGAAAAAAGTGTGGAAATTTCGAGATTTTTCTCGAAAGTTAGAGTTGTTATTATTATTTTTCTGTGATCTTAACAGTCGAAATTTCGTACCTATTCATGTAGTAGTGAAATTTAGTACCTATTCATGTAGTAGCGAAATTTCGTACCTATTCATGTAGTAGTGAAATTTCGTACCTATTCATGTAGTAGTGAAATTTCGTACCTATTCATGTTGTAGTGAAATTTCGTACCTATTCATGTAGTAGTGAAATTTCGTACCTATTCATGTAGTAGTGAAATTTCGTACCTATTCATGTAGTAGTGAGAAAACTAGATACCGATATATCTAAGTTACATTACGACAAGTTTCTCTCACTGATTTTTATATGTCTTCTCATTTTGTGTATCCAATTCAATTATTTCATTTTAAAAAAGTCTTGATTTTGAGAGTATTATCATATCCAGTGCTACATCAATGGGAAACAATAATAAGTATCAAATCGTGAACCTGGGATTTGTTGAAAAAGCATTCATGAATATATCGCCAGGATTTTAAAAATCACCCAATCGCGCGGCACGTCCCCAGGAATCAGTATTGAGGAAAGTCCCCCTGCCGCATCGTTCTAGGAGTAGATGTATTTAAATTCGTATGATGACAAAGGTGAAACATATGCCCTAGAATCTTTATATATATATATATATATATATATATATATATATATATATATATATATATATATATATACTATCCAATATTAGATCATACTTTGCTCTATTAATAATTCATAGAACTCATCACGCCAGAATTTATTTAAGTTCTTCACGTAAAATATTTATCGTGTATGTATATATGTATGTATACATGCAATTTTTCACAAGAAAGATCCTTTTAGATTGTTTCAGCATATATGAGATCTTTATTTCTAAATATGGGACTGTTCGTGTTAAATATGCCCCATATGTCTGCTCCATGTAACATAATAGGTTGGACATTATGATCGAAAACACTCAAGCTAACATTTATACTGGGACTAAAGATAGAAAATAAAAAAATTAAAAAAAAAAAAAAATCAGCACAATTTAAAGTTATGATCTGCTATGCCATGATAACTAACCCGACATTGTAAAGTGGATTCCAAGATATAGGTAACTAGAGACACATTCAATGATGTTTTGGAAACAAATTCTCCTTCAAAAGACGGCCTGATTTATTAAAAATCATAATTTTGTTTAATTTCAGTTTACCTCCAAACACAATTCGGAGCAATATTTTTTCCAAAGATTCAATCATGGTTTGAAGACTCGTTGCAGATGTAGATAACACATCAATGTCATCAGTATAAATAAGCAGTTTAATGATACTGAATCAAGTGCATCAGGAGCAGATTCTAAACTCGTAGGAAAGGGATTAATGAAGATATTAAACAGCTTTGGACCGAGATTTTCACCTTGTCTTACGCCTATATTGATCAGCCAGAAATCACCAAGTGTGACAATGTTGTAAAATTATATACCTATATTTAAAAACAAAAGTTGTAATTTCAATCCAGTATGAAAAACAAAAGCCTTGTGAAAATCAACAAAATAAGCATACAGTGTACAATTGGTGATAATCTATAAAACAAGCATATAGTGTACCATTTATGGTGATAATGTACAATACAAGCATACAGTGAACCATTTTTTATGAAAATCTACTAAACAAGCGTACAGTGGACCATTTTTTATGAAAATCTACAAAACAAGCGTACAGTGTGCCATTTTGATGAAAATCTACAAAACAAGCGTACAGTGTGCCATTTTTCGTGTTAACGTACACAGCAAGCATAAAGTGTACCATTTTTGGTGCTGCAATAATTATTTATCAAACATTTCATGATGAACATGTCTTCAGATGTTGAGGCTTTTCAAGAAAAGACAATTAGAATTGGGTGAATCAAATATAATTTAATTCATTCAGCAAAGATTTTATAAACTTTCTATACTTGCACCTACTAGTCCTATTATACTGGCGACATAGTTTGAAGTAGCGTCCGTTAATAATGGAATCCTTATAAACTATACTGAACTGTCCACCTGTTCATTATCGTTTTAAAATTTTTGCAAACTTCTTTTTATTTGAATTTTTCTTTATGATATCCTGTGCTTCGGCCTAGTTACAGTTTTTGATTCATCGATCATGATGATTGTCAAATCTTCTGCTAATGTTAATACATTTTTAATTTTGTTAAGGGTTCATAAAAATAATTCAAGTTTTAGCTGAACTTCATCTGAAAAAAGAGCTAATTGAAACATTGTAGAAGAATCATCTGTCCACCTAAAATGCGGTCGTTATAGGACGATTTTTTGCAATAGAAATAGGTATTACATAGTATTTACCTACCATTTCACATGTACCGTATATACTCGCGTATAATCTAGATCCAAATGCAAACAACATAGACCCTGATCTGCCGGCGCATTATGCGACGGCAGACCTGGGTCTATGCAGTTTGCAGTTGTTATTGGTTTATATGCGAGTATATACAGTAGTCTTATAATGGCAATCAGATAAAGTTGGTATAATTTCAGATACATCAGAATGCAAAACTTGGTTAAGTAACTTTCCTGATACCAATAAGTAATCTACAACACGGTGTATATGTGGATTGTATCTTTTCAGATACCAATAAGTAATCTACAACACGGTGTATATGTGGATTGTATCTTTTCAGATACCAATAAATAATCTACAACACGGTGTGGATTACAACTTTCCCGATATCAATAAGTAATCTACAGCAATTTGTCTATGTGGAATGTAACCTTTCTGATACGAATAAAGTATTCTACAACACTTTGTGTGGATTGTAATTCTTTTAGATACAAATAAGTAAGCTACAACACTTTGTCTGTGTGGATTGTAACTTTTCTGATACGAATAAGTAATCTACAACAATTTGTCTATGTGGATTGTTATTTTTCTAGACACGAATAAGTAATCTACAATGGTTTGTCTGTGTGGATTGTAACTTTCCTGATACAAATAAGTAATCTACAACACTTTGTGTGGATTGTAATTTATTTTAGGTACAAATAAGTAATCTACAACACTTTGTCTGTGTGGATTGTAACTTTCCTGATACGAATAAGTAATCTACAACACTTTGTCTATGTGGATTGTAACTTTTCAGATACCAATAAGTAATCTACAACACTTTGTCTATGTGGATTGTAACTTTTCAGATACCAATAAGTAATCTACAACATTTTGTGTGAATTGTAACTTTTCAGATACCAATAAGTAATCTATAACACTTTGTCGATGTGGATTGTAACTTTTCAGATACCAAAAAGTAATCTACAACATTTTGTCTATGTGGATTGTAACTTTTCAGATACCAATAAGTAATCTATAACACTTTGTCGATGTGGATTGTAACTTTTCAGATACCAATAAGTAATCTACAACACTTTGTCTATGTGGATTGTAACTTTTCAGATACCAATAAGTAATCTACAACACTTTGTCTATGTGGATTGTAACTTTTCAGATACCAATAAGTAATCTATAACACTTTGTCGATGTGGATTGTAACTTTTTAGATACCAATAAGTAATCTACAACACTTTGTCTATGTGGATTATAACATGTAAAGTATCCAAACACGCTGCCAGAAGCTCTATCATTGACAATACACAATTGATTACTCATAAAATATTCCAGTAATTCTTTCCCTCTTTTTTCCAATACATCACCTTTACTTTCTTGTACAAAAAAAAAAAACATTTGTCTACTATATATGTGTTGCACAATGGATTCATAGTTAGTCATCATTATGTATAAAGTCAGGATTGGATTAAGATCTAGCACTAAAATTTACAATGATCATCATATTCCCCTGCAACTTGAATTTCGCAACATCTTTCTCAACTAGTTCCAATATATCATATTCAGGTTTATGTGTATAAGAAGATGAAACTTGAGGTATGTAGATAGCACACACATACACAGACACGCAGGCGCGGGCGCACGCACGCACACACGAATAATATTTGCCGACACGTGAGGTGTCCATGGGAATCCCATGTTAAATAGGGTCTGTGGATTCTCCGTGTCTATGGGAAATCCTATGTTAAAAATGTCATAGGTTTAACATTGTAGCTCTGTTTGGCATCTAATGGGAAATACGATGTTAATAAGATCCATAGGTTTAACACGTATGGGTCTCTATGGGGCATATGAGGAACTTAACATGGAGATGGCCCTCTGGACTTTAACAGGAAGTTAACACGGAGATGGCCCTCTGGACTCTAAAGGAAATTTAACATAGTGACTATACTATTTCGTTTCAAAAATGACACTCTGGACACAAACGGGAATTTAACATGGAAATGGCATTCGAGCCTATAACTGGAATTTAACGTGAATATGTCACTTGGGGGTCTATAGGAAATTATCATTATTACCATATAGTGTCGCTTTTTTGGGAAAAGTATGTGGTCTAACGGGAAATTAGCATTATGGGCCCCATTGTCGCTTTTGGGAATAGGTGGATCAAGGGAATATAGACAATTATGGAATCTAACGGTTAATTGGGGGGGGGGGGGGTAATGGCAATACAGAGAAGTATATGGTCTAATTAGAAATGTAATGTTAAAACTACACCTACTGACCAATACCCAATGACCTACTATCCATTACCCCCACCCATACTATCAAATGCCCCTACACTTACTAACCCACACACCGATTTGACTGACCAGCACTCATAGTTACTAATTAACATAGATCAGGGGCAGGATGTAAAAGAAAGGGGTATAAAAATAGATTATAAAGTCCTTATAAACAGAAATTACCTTCCCTATCCCCTTACCTTCCTATTTTCGCAATATGAACAAAGTAAACCACCCTCCCCCAACCATCCCCTTATAGACAAAATTACTATTCTCTACCACCTTCATAATCCCTATAATATTACCAGTGGACTGAAACAAGAAAAAGTAGGAATGCATACCCACATACGCAAACATAACTTTCTATAAACATTGAACAGGATGGAAAGAAGAAGAAACACATACACACTTAAGAACAGGAAACTGACTTGCTTTTTTACAATCCGTAAACAAACATATCCGTTATAAATCCTGTAAGAAGCCGAAGTTTAAAATTTTTTTGCTAGCCTAGATTTAAGATTCTCACTAAAAAAATTACAAAAAACGCTACCTATGTTAATGGCAGGAAGTTTCTTTGCAAACAGTTTCATTGTCAAGCCAGCCAGATTGAATTTTTGCAGTTTTGGTGACAAATGCTACAATTTTGCCAACCCTAGAACTGACTGACTTCTGTTTAATTAATGTTACATTGGTCGTCCTAAATTTCATAAGTTGAATGCAAATGTGACTGCAACTTTATAATTTTTGTAATACTGCTTTTCGATTTTACCAATTCACGGGCAGTAAGTTTGCAAAAAATGTTATTGTCAAGCCAGCGAGAGTTTGGGGGTTTTTGAGAGATAACGGTGGGCAGCGGCAGCAACTATCACTAACATTACATCAGCTTGGACGTGGAAAAGGTTTAAGACAGTTACAGCTGATGTTGTTAAGTCCATAATTTTAAAAAACCAAAGGCACTTTTTAGTGTCCTCCTTGATCTCTTGGAAAAGAGATAATACGCAAAGGATTTACAAAACATATCCAGTTTCAAGCTGGTCTCGGTTTACCTAATGTTACATTGGTCGTCCTACATTTCATAAACTGAGTGAACAGTTGTGCATTTTACAGATTTTTTTTTTCAAACAGAGAAAGTAAAATTCTTTCACTCAAGCGGCTGCCCTATTTGTTTGCTAGATAAACATATTGGCAGAAATTGTGTTGCAATGCTAATGTTTTTATGAGGTAGATTTGTATCTTCAATAAGTTTGTTAAAAAAATGACGAATTTTATTTCTATCCTAGACCAAGAACACTTACAGACTATTGCAACCACACAAAATTCATCGTTTGTATTGTTGAAAAACAAACAAAAAAATCAACATCGCACTGTAGAAAAGGTTACTGAGCGAATTGTAGATCTTAACGAAGGTTGACCTGCAACATTGTAGCAACATTGTTGAAAGCAAACAATGCACTTCCCTTCTCATTTCGCTAAAGTATAATTTTCTGTTTTAGTCTGAAAAAGTAAAAAAAATAAAGGACATCGTACATCGAGTGTTTTGTATAGCTCCCTGGGCGACTGAGCAGCCCTTTTGATGATCACACTGCTCACTTCCGTTGCATAAGGAAGGGACTAGAAAATGTGCCCTACACATTGCCTGCCTCAGCTTAACCTTGGACAGCATACCGCGGCTGACGGGGATCCCAACTTCGTGGTCAAAAATCTAACAAGAAGACAAAGGTGACAAAACTCACAATCGGTGCCTGGAATGTGCGCACACTAATGGACAGTACATCAGCAGATACACCAGAGAGAAGAACAGCTCTAGTTGGTAGAGAACTGGCCAGATTCAACATCCATATAGCAGCCCTGAGTGAAACTCACCTAGCTGAGGAAGGACAACTCACCGAAGTAGGAGTCAGCTACACCTTCTTCTGGAGTGGCCGAAGTAAAGAAGAGGGACGTGAACCTGATGCTGTGTTTGCCATCACAAATCTCAACTAGTCAGCAAGCTCACAAATCTCCTAAAGGTCGTGAAATGAGACTCACACTGTCTGGAAAGAGACATGCATCTTTCATCATCACCTATTCACCCACCATGACCAACCCAGATGAGATCAAGGACAAATTTTATGAAGACCTGGAGTCTCTTATCGCAGACATACCGTAGGCAGACAAGCTCATCATCCTTGGTAATTCAATGCTACAGTTGGCACAGATCACCAGATGTGGCCAAGTGTCACTGGCAAAAATGACTTTGGCAAATGCAACAACAACGGACTCCTCCTACTGAGGAAATGTGCCGAACACGACCTCCTAATCACCAACACAGTCTTCCGCCTGCCAAACCGCAACAAGACGTCTTGGATGCACCCACGCTCCAAGCACTGGCATCTCACTGACTACGTCATCGTCAGGAGAAGAGACAGGCAGGATGTTCAAGCCACGAAGGCCATATGAAGTGCAGAATGCTGGACTGACCACATGCTCATAGTCTCCGAGTTCAATATCCAGGTTCAGCCTAGCATACGATCACAAGGCAAAAAAGTGACCAAAAAGCTCAATGTCTCCAAAAAGAAACAGGAGAATGTGAAACAAGCATTTGTCGAAGAACTGTGTTGTCAACTAGAAACAATTGATGCGAACTGCGAGAATGTCGAGGAAAACAGGACATCCTTCAGAGACTCTGTGTATTCAGCTGCATCCAAAACCCTCGGTCCCACAACACGTAAACATCAAGATTGGTTTGATAAAAATGATGCTACCATACAGAGACTACTGAATGAGAAGCATCTGCTACAAAAGGCCTGTCTAAAAGACAGCACTTCATCATCCAAGAAGGCAGCCTTCAACAACATCAAGAGAACAGTCCGATGCAAACTCAGAGAGTTGCAAGACTCATGGCTGAGCAACAAGGCAGATGAGATTCAGTCCTACGCAGACAGGAATGACATGAATAACTTCTATTATACTTTGAAGACAATCTATGCGCTACAGTCATCTAGAACATCCCCAACACTGAGTGCTGACAACACCACACTGCTCACTGACAAAGAAAAGATACTACAAAGATGGTCAGAACACTTCAACAACATCCTCAATCAACAATCATCTATCAGTGAGGAGGCAATCAACATATCGCTTGCTGATCCTCCAGGGTTGTCTGAAACTGAGAAAGCAATTAACTTGCTGTCAAAGTGTAAATCACTTGGAGCGGATGCTATACCTGCAGAAGTCTACAAAGCCGGAGGATCGCACATGGCACAGAAACTGACTGAACTCTTCCAGTCCATATAGATTCAAGGAACTACACCACAGGAGTACAAGGATGCATCCATTGTCTACTTGTACAAGCGGAAAGGCAACATACACTCCTGATACAACCATTGGGGCATCTCCTTGTTGTCAATAGCAGGAAAAATCCTTAACATACATGGTGTTTGCAGCTGGTCAACTGCAGGAGAAATGCCAGGAACAGAACTCCAACATGTACACGACATTCATCGACCTGACCAAAGCCTTTGACACAGTCAGTCGTGGGGACCTCTGGAAGAACATGGGAAAATTTGGTTGCCCAGAGAAATTCATCGTAATGGTTCGGAAATTCCATGATGGCATGCTTGCTCAAATTGTGGTCGACGGTGAGTGATCTGAACCATTCCCAGTCACCAATGGAGTCAGGCAAGGCTGTGTGTTGGCCCCAACCATCTTCAGCTAACTGATGCCTTCCGTGATTATGACATTTTTGATTGACATCAGATACCGGACTGATGGCAAGCTCTTCAATCTGGGGAGACTACAGTCAAAGACGAAGTTACAGGAAGTGACTGTTCGTGATCTCCTATTTGCTGACGGCTGTTCCCTAAATGCTAAATCTGAGTCTGACATGCAACACAGTATGGACCATTTCTCTTCAGCTTGTGACAATTTCGGCCTCACAATCAGTATCAAGAAGACAGAGGTGATGTACCAACCTGCACCAGGAAAGCCTTACGTAGAGCATACCATCATAGTAAATGGCACAACCCTCCTTGCAGTGGACAAGTTCACCTATCTCGGCAGTACACTGTCACGTTCAGTCCACGTCGATGATGAAACCAACGACATAATTGTTAAAGCAAGTGTGGCCTTTGGCAGACTACGTGCAAATGTGTGGGAGCGCAGAGGCATTAGTCGGCAAACAAAAATAAAGGTCTACAAAGCTATTGTGTTGCCGACACTGCTGTATGCATGCGAAACCTGGACGGTGTACAAACGCCATGCCAAGAAGCTAAATCATTTTCACATGGGCTGCCTGCAGAAACTGATGAGCATAAGATGGCAGGACAGGATCCCAGACACTCAGGTTCTCACACGGGCAGGCATTCCAAGCATCCACACTTTGCTGATCCGATAAAAGGAAAACATTTTCAAAAATTACTTTTAACACTGTTAGTATATCTCTTTTATTAAAAAAAATCTTAGTCATATTCTTTTTCTTATGTAAAAAAGAAAGCTCTTCAGATGATTTAACTTCACTTCTTCCGTTTCATAACACTTGTTCATACTCGTTTGGTTAAAATTTGATTACCCAATTGTTAATGTTTGTGTGTGTGTGTGTGTGTGTGTGTGTGTGTGTGTGTGATGTGTTGCGGTGAGGTGTGCCCGTCGTGTGTGTACGTATGTCTGTAGTGCGGTGTAATGCGCCCCTACGTTTTCGTGTGTGTGTGTGTGTGTGTGTGTGTGTGTGCATGCGATACATTGCGCGTCGTCATGAATGTGTGGTGTAATGCGCCCGGTCACGTACGTGTGTGCAGTTCGGTGCGGTGAGGTGCGCCCCATCACGTGAGTATCTGGTATGGTGTGCTCTATTGCGTGTGTGTATGCGTGTGTGTGTACTTAGTGCGGAGTGATGCACCCTATGTGTGCATGCGTGTGTGTGTACTTAGTGCGGAGTGATGCACCCTATTGAGTGTGTGTATGCCTGGTGCGGAGCAGTGAGCCCCGTCACGAGAGTTTGTGTGCATGAGTAGTACAGCGTGTCCCGTCGTGCTAATCCAAACAAGTTGTAGATAATTCAATTTTCTATTCATATGCCAAATTTGAACTCTGTATCTGGAAGGGTATTAAAGCTGTTCCAGTTTGCATTCACCCCCTCAAGTCTTTGTAGTTTTCCAAACAACGATAACATCTTTTTAATAATAAGAATCTTTACCTTTAAAAAAATGGCGGCAGAATTAAGCATCCAAGTATATTAAACAAGTGAGCAACTCAGCTTACTGATAAAAAGTGTGGCAAATAGGAATCTGACGTAAACATTTTCTTCCAGTAAATACATTGCTTTGTGCAAATTAATTGGCCAAGTTCCTGCTCAAATTTTAGATGTGTATCTGCAAGGATTTTCAAGTTGTTCCAATCTGCATTCACCCCCTCACGGCTTTGTTGTTTTTTAAACAACGCCGACATATCTTTAATAAAAAGAAATGTTATTTTCAAAGAAATAGAACAATGGCTTCATAACCAAGCATTCAAGTATACTAACCAAGTGAGCCACTACAATGACCAAAAGTGTGACAAGTAGGAAACTGACGTAAAAGTTTCTCCCACTAAATGCAAAGGCTTCATGTAAATTGATTGACCATGTTTATGCTCAAAACGTGATATAAGAAGTCCAAAAAAGGTGGGAACGGTTTCCCAACGTTTCGAGCTAAACAAGCTCTTCGTCGGGGGAATAAACAGCTTATATATACAAAACAAACACTAAACACAAAATCTAAGAAAAATTCTGGACTCCTACATGTTAGAATCATTTGGGACAATTTACAAGAGACATAATAAAAACTTATGCAACAATAATAATTATAAACGAGCTGGTTATTGTATCTATCACATAGAAACAAATTTTGACCTAATTCCACGTTGTGAACAAAGGACGTAAACACAGCATGACGAAAAATCAACGCCATCTCCAAGATTCGCGAAAGAAATTATATCCAAGTAGAGTTATGCATGGAGGTTCTAAAGGAAAGATGTCAAGAGAATTGTGTAGTGGGATAATAATAATAATAATAATAATAATAATAATAATAACATAATAAAAATAATAATACATGCTATTACTTGGGTAAATATTATCGCATTATTGCGTACGGGTGAAAAACTGATAACGCTGTAATTTCGATAAGATTGCAACGGCAAGGTTAGATTTTTTTAATTTAGTCCGAAATCCCCATGAGTTTTCAATTGCAATATTATCCAGTATCGTTCCTTACATGTGCGTTCTGTATCGGTCCACTCCAAGTTTGAATCAATGGGTAGCATCTCAAGAGACTCGACTGAATGTCCAATTGAGTTGTAGTGGTTGCCGACTTTCGAGTTGATTTTGTTGCGGATGTGGCTTTTGTGATTATATATATATATATATATATATATATATATATATATATATATATATATATATATATATATATATATATAGAGAGAGAGAGAGAGAGAGAGAGAGAGAGAGAGAGAGACAGATAGAAACAGAGACAGAGAGGGAGCTGACGTAAGAAGGAAATATCGTTCAGTACGCCACTCATAAGAAATTGATTTGCTATTAAATGATTGATATTTCATTGTAATTCCTAGTTCACACGAATATACCAAATGTAAGTGAAAACCAAAAATGTCTAGATTTATTATTATTATTATTATGATGATGATGATGATGATGATGATGATGATGATGATGATGATGATAATGATGAAGAAGAAGAAGAAGAAGAAGAAGAAGAAGAAGAAGAAGAAGAAGATGATGATGATGATGATGATAATGACAGACATACACAAACATAGTTTGTGGGTGTGGAGGATTGGCTATTTGGTAGGTTGGTTGGTTGTTTGGGGGTGGGGGTAAAATTAATTTTAATGATGTCATGCTTACCTGTGGGTATTGCATAAATTTGTTCTTCCGGGACGGAATTACTCTCGTCCATATAATAAGAATTCATCTTATCATGGATGAACCTCCATAGAGAATTCTGGGAAGAACCAGAATATAACACAGATCCAGTCTGCTACCCAAGTCCTGTAGTTCTCATATTTTTTTTCCAGGTCTAGACTATTCATGGGACATCAGAGCAGGGTGGGAGGAGGAAATCTAGTAATACCGATAGGTAAGTATTACATCATTCCCATTAGTTTTACCCCCCAACCCATTAACCCTCCATACATTTTAATATCAGTAATACGGTAGCTATCGGTATTGCATAGCTGAATTTGCCAGTGCGGTGGGAGTCTGATGGCCTCAAGAACTGGTGTAAACAAAGATATACTGACTCTTAATGTAGGAATGTCCACTACTGTACGTCAGTATCCGCTTCGGCCACTTTTGTGCTGCGACTATTCCATTTTGGCATAAATGAGCGAGACACCGGTCTCTGGAGCTCAAAATACCTTGTAAGGTCGGTGATGTGAGAATTTGAACCAATGGCTGGGCCCTTAGAAAACATGAATGTATTTGATAGGGCTGCCCTATAGCCCTTTGAAGTAGAAACGGAGCATTGTTTTTATTGAAAAAGGAAGAGAAGAACATCAGCTTCTGCGATCATAGAGGGACAGCTAGGATTAATGCGTTTTCTACTGCACCAATCACAAAGGATTCTCCACTTTGCATCATAGACCTTGGAAATGGAGCGTCGCCTGGCCAGAACGATGCACTCTGGGACAACCTTTGATTTCTCTAGGTTGGGTAAAAGGTCCAGCCGGGACACTATGGAACAGCAGCGGGACATATCGTTACTTAGGGATTCTAAGTGGCCATTGTGGACCAACCAGTCGTCGAAATACACGACTATAGGGATCCTCAGTATCCTTAGGTGGACGGCGACTACTTCCATAATCGTGGTGAACGCTTTGGGCGCGGAAGCTAGGCCGAATGGCAGAGCGCGACATTGGAAGACCTCCTCGTCCAAGCAGAACCGGAGGTACTTCCTGTGAGAAGAAAATATGGATGTGCAGGTACGCATCTTGGATGTCGACGGTGACCGCTGTTACGGAATTATATATATGGAATCTATAATGTGCTTAAACTTTTGGCCTATGACTCTACTTTAAAGTTGTGTCAAGTAGTGAGTCATATTTAAGTTGGATTTAGTCGTACTATTAAATCAAATAACATGTTTACTGTCCTTTTGTTCAAGGTCAGAGTTGTTTACTGTATCTGGGGGTACATTTTCATTAATAGATGCATTTAGCACTGCAATCTGGGTCATAATATGACACGTTTCCTGTTGTGAAATGTGCCATTTGCAAGTTGTATAAAAGACCTGGAAATACGAATTAATTTAATTCCATTTAGATCTTGAGTTGAAAAGAATTTTTTTTATGATCAGCTTTGGAATCCAGATTGTTTGAAATAATAGCCGTGCTGCTGTTATACCATGCTGTATAGATGATTCGAAAGGAATTATTTATTGGACCATTCATCAGAGCTACCTGGAGTTATATTTAGGACTTTCTCGGATGCCTCTGAATTTCTTAAAGATGATCTGGATTATATTATCGTTGGAACATCATGACAGTCCAGACTCATTCATTCGGAACCATCATCTATTCGGAACATTCGTTCATTACGAAGACTCATTCTTTCGGAACATTCGTTTATTACGAAGATTCATTAACTTGGAACATTCATTCATTTGGAACATTTTATAGTTTCTGCATATACAGGACTTGTGATTAGGACACTAATAATTGTTGGATTATTTGGATTTTAATACACGAAACTGTAAGTGTATTTTGATTTTCACATTAATTATTTAAAATAAATTGTTTGTTGATTTTTACAAACATTGTTGGTTTCACTTTCTTTTTGTTACGTTTGTTCGAACCATAGGGTCGTAACACAGCCCAGACGCAGGGCCTTATGGCAAGTCTGACTGAGGCTGTGGTCTCCATCTTGAATGGTTCCTCCTGCAGAAACTTCTTCAAGTTTGAAAGGTTTAAGATTAGTCGAAACTTTCCTCCCTTTTTTTGGAAACCATGAAGGCTCAGAAGAAGAAGGCCGGAGACTGGTCGTTTAATAACCTCTCTACTACACCATTCTGCAAAAGGGAGTCAACCTTTTCCTTTAAACGCACCCGATTAGACTGATGGAACTGCATGTGGGTCCTTGCCAGAGGAGGATATTTCTGGAACTGGAGCCGTGGAGCCGGTATCCTCATTTTATGATAGAGAGGACCCACTCGTCGTATGTTATGCTCGACCAGACCTCCAATAGGGCTAATAGGGCTCCTACGGGGATTGATGGGTGAGAAACACACATCAAGATAGGGAGCAATTTCCTAGGGCCTGCCCACTTCAGATGGACCCATAAACTTCCTCCCTTAGCCTCACCGGGGACCCCGTTGGCCGGACTATAGGGAAGAAGGGGCTTTAAAATGGCTTGCTTCTTGGACTGGGGCTGCGTAGTTTTAAAGAACTTTGCTGACAGACCCTTGTGGCGGTCAGGTTGATCACGCTTTCTGGACGGTTTCTACTGACCAGTAGCGGATGCGAGGTACCTGTATTGTTGATCCCTAATGTCATGGGAAGCCACAGTGGAGATGAGACCTCCGAAGAGGGACCCCACCTCCAAAGGAACAGCTTAAATGAGTTTCTTGCTGTGTTCGAGCACAATCTTGAAAGATTCCAGAGCCACATCCCGGCGGAGGTGGAGTATCTCCGCTAATAGTGCCATGGACATTGATAGAGCATACCAAGATGTTTTGGTGACTGCTTCCAGCAAGCGCTGAAGCGCAGCTGAGGCAGCGAAGCCTTTTTCAACTGGCTTAAGGAAGCTGCCGAGAAAAGGTCGGCATATGAGGCTATGGTAACCAGTGACCTAGCCTTAAGCTCTAAAGCATCCATTGTCTTAACTTGGAGGCTGGCCCAGGTCCCTGAAGAAATGCCCACTTGTTACGTCCTGGCGTCCAAGGTGGGAGGTTTAAGGGACCTTGCAGTGGTATGAACACTGTAGCTAGCTGGGGAGATCAAAGGTCTGAACGCAGAGGGGGTGGGGGTGGTCGGACAGTCCCTACGCTACTTGGCCAGCTCTTGACCCTTGGTAAACCTTAGAGAAAGTTCCGTAACCATCGCAGAGTGGGGGAGCAATAATAGGTCTGTTGGGAGGTAGCCCTAGAGAGTCTCTCCAAACTGGAGAGAATTTTTGTGTCTTCCGAGCTACAACTCCCAATCCGCAACGTGGTTTACCGGTAGCCTGGCAAGGCGGGTGGGGTCTTGACTAGATCCCTGTCGCCGTACCTACGGGGTTCCCATGACTGGTGACCGGTCAATGAGTGGTCAGGCGACTCTGATCTGTAGGAGGATCCCTCCTGAGAAAGATTCGAGTGTGATCATAGCTCTCCCCTACCAGGGAGGTCAGATCTGCCAGTAGCCACAGGACTACCTGCTTTGAGAGGATGCTGCTCTTTCTCACGGGGGTGGAGTTGGGGTGGGGCCACGACTCTCTCTGCAGCAACCAAGCTATGGACCTGGAGAGGGAGCTGCTCCTCCTAATGGGGTGGGGCGTGCCTCGCTCTCCTCACTCTGGGTTTAGCAAGGTCGCTGCTTCTCCCTCGTGGGAGGGTGTGCCTCACTATCGGTCTTACAGGCTTGTATAGGGTGCTGCTCTCCATGGGAAGGGGGGGGCCTCTCTCTGCCCTGGGCATTCCTCATTTAGGAGGGACCCAGTACATTAGAGTGCTCGGGCTTTATTTGTCTCCGAAGAAACTGATCCTGTGTGCTTCCCGGATTGAGGAGTGTCCACGTGAGAAGGGCTAGTTATTCCCTTTTGAGTCCTGAGAGAGCCCGAGTGTTGAGATGAGAAGGAGGAAGGCTCTTTCTTCCTCCCATTATATGTACAATGGGTCTCACAGAGGTGCCACACGTTGAGCCACAGACAGCAGAGCAGACACCTGTCTGTCTATCTGCAACCAGTGCAAGAAAGGCAGGTGGTGTGGGTATCCCATGGGACCTTCTTATGGCCGCATTGTCCCACACTTTGTTTGAACATTTCCTATAAAGAAAGTCTGAAAACAAGAGTTATAAACAATACAATGAATATTAAAAACGCGAGCACTTACAAGGTCATGAATTTAACCAGATCACCCACACACCATGGGGGGACGTAAAACTGGGCACAGTCTGAATTCGCCTGGAAAACTCACAAGAGCGTTTAAATCCACAAAATAAAAAGTAATGGACTGAGAGTATAACCTCTGAGAATTACGGAAAAACAGTTTTAAAATGCTCGATGCACGTTCAGACGCTATTCAAAGGCAAAAATTCTACAGAGCGACTTTGCATTAGACTGCAATGCATATGGTATCCAGAAAACAGACGAGAACTACAGCCCATGCACCTGTGACTTGGGTAGCAGACTGGGTCTATGTTATATTCTGGTTCTTCCCAGAATTCTCTATGCAGGATGAATTCTTACTATATGGACGAATTAATTCTTACTATATGGACGAGGATAATTCCATCTCAGAATAACAAAGTTATGTGATACCGACAGGTAACATATTACTGACATTAAAATATGCTAATATACCATCACACATACAATTACAGAGACCCAGAGAGGGAGAACTTTATTAAGATTTTGTTCCTAAATGTTATAGTTTTTGAATTTTCATTTAATTGTTTAATTTTATTTTGTTTACAGTTTGTTACTTTTTGTTACATTTTTTGGTTACTTTTACTTTTTATTTTTACAATATGTAATTAGTTTACAATACTTGAGTGGAGACTACAAAAGGCCTATGTACTAATGGCTATATTCACAACTAGGTTCCATCCCTTTTGGGGATGTGCGCTTAGTCAAGAGGGTATGGGGGTTGGTGCATGCAGGCAAGGCCATGGGTGCAGTAACTTGGGGTCCCAGGTTATAATCCCAGTGGGAGATGAAGGAAAGAGTATCTGACCTGCATGATACTATTCCTTCTCCATAAAATTTCACTTCATCCTCCTGTTGAATCCAGGGATAACACTTTTTGCTCTACCTGGAGTATATTTGTAACTTTATATATAACTTTACATTATCCTGACCCGGTTTTCACATTTTTCTTTATATCTAACAATTCCACTTTTTCATCTTTTGTTGATCACAGATCAGAAGATAATGAGGAATTTATTAACAAGAATTCCACAGAATGCTATGTATTCCTGCTGCTCTTGGGCATATTACAAATACCAAAAGCATGAAAAACTAGGTCACTGATCTACTTTTGGTAAGAGTAAAAATTTGTCCAAGTTTATGACTGCAATCAAATATGTCTTTGAGATTGTATTCAGCACAATAACTTTGCCTGATCAGTCAACCGTAAAGAGGTATGGCACTGTGACCTTCTTCTGATTGGTGTTTAGTACCCTTCAAGATGAATCAACCTATCAAGTTTCATGACTGCAACATACAACAGTGTAAGAGAAACAGACCTAACAACAAGTCTTTCGAAGAGACTGACACTCTACTGGCCAAAAAGATTTTCTAAGAATTCAAGACAAGTCCATTTCTCCCTTTAACTGCTGGGTGTTGAAACCAACCTCCGATATTCTTCAGCAATAACAAGATTTTCAAATTAGCTCATATGAATGTCAGACTGATACGATTTTCATTTCGGACCAATAAAACATCATTTAGGACCAACAAGACATCATAAGAAGTCTTCTCATGGAAACCCCGCGTTGATATGACTTCCCCTTTTGGAGAAGTAACAATAAAAACATTTTCAAGATGGCTGCCATGGTTGCCATATTGGATATCTGATTGGCACCATTTCCATTTAGGACCAACTATACATCATAAGAAGTCTCCTGATGAAAGCACAACATCAATTTGACCTGCCATCTAGGAGAAGTAGCGATAATAAGATCTTCCAGACGGCCATTGCGGAGGTCATATGGGAGGTCAAATTGACACCATTTTCATTTATGATTAACTAGACATCATAAGAAGTCCTTTAGTGAAAAAACATGCTTCATTCAGGAGATGCAGTGATAACATTTTCAAGATGGCCACAGTGACAGTCATATTGACTATCCGAGCTGCACCATTTTCAATTAGGACCAACTAGACATCATAAGAAGTCTTCTGGTGAAAACCCTACGTTGATATGACTTCCATTCTGGAAAAGTAGTGAGAACACGATTTTCAAAATGGCTGCCATGGTGACCATATTCGATATCAGATCAGCACCATTTTCATTTCAGACCAACCAGACATCATATGATGTCTACTGGTGAAAAGCCCTATATTAATATGGCTTTCCATTCAGGAGGAGTAGCATTAACAACATTTTCAAGATTGCTGCTGTGGCCACCATACTGGATGTCCAAGCGGCACCATTTTCATTTAGGATCAATGTATGTGTAAAGTTCCATGAAAATCCTCCAAGTAACGTAGGAGGAGTAGCGATAACAAAGGTGTGCTAACAGACGGATGATAGGCATCATACGTTGGACAAAAGACCATTCCAAAAACTCTTCTGGTTTATGACCAGTAGAGCCAAAAACCTAACATGAAATGTTTTACTGTCAGTAAACAAAACAAATCCATTTACACGTGCAAACATTGCATCCTTACAAGCCACTAATACACCAAAAAATCTGAGTCAAGAAGTGTTTTAGTGAAAATCCTATGTCAGTGCCACCATTAATACAAGAGAAGTAGTGATGCCACCATTAATACAAGAGTAGTGATAAAATGGTTTTCGTGATGACCACTATGGTGCCATATGTTGTCGGTTGGATAAGCATCATATTTATTCAGAACTTGCTATATATTGCTAGTGTTTTAGTGAAGAGCCCATGTTGATGCGACCAACTGTTCAGGATAAATAGCTAAATAGGGTTTCAGGAGTCATATTGATGTCCAGAAGTATGGTCTCTAGAATGTTCACAAGCTCAGCCAATCAGATGCCACTTTATACTCAAACTCAGTCAAGATCTTGATGATACAAGATTACATACCAAGTCTGATCAAAATCTCTTCAGAAATATGACCTCTACAGAGTTCACAAGCTCAAGCCCAACCAGTCAGATGCAAAGTCATCTCTTTAATACATGTGGATGTTGCTTATAATTGAACTCGTCGGCGATCTTGATAATACATGGTTACATACACAGTCTGATCAAAAGATTAAGAAAAATAGTCTCTAGAGTGTTCACAAGTTCAGCCTAATCAGATGCAAGAACACCTCATTAATATGCAAGGATGTTGCTCATAATTGACCTTGTCTGAGATCTTGATGATACAAGGATACATACCAAGTCTGATCAAAATCTGGTCAGAAACGAAGCCTCTAGAGTGTTCACAAACAAGTCTTGATGGATGAATGGACACAGGATGCAAGACCATACCATAAGCTCACTTGACCTTTGACCAGGACAGGCATCCTTTATGCAAAAAATGAAAACTGAAGTGTAATTAAGAAAAAGGGATTTCATACATGTTTGTCCTGTGTGAGTTGGTGACAAATTTTCATTAGTTGGAGATCTTTTCTCAATTTTTCATGGAAAATGTCATTTTGGATACTTGGAAACGTTTTTCTATGTCCTTAAATTCTCAGAATTATCAATGTCATTAAGTTCGATGATGACCATGCATCACTAACTGGTTATGTGTTCAGTGGCTGATCAGGTCAATTTGTGCTCTGAACTATATGTGGCACACTTGACAGGAGATGCTGTTTAGGGTTCTCTCGATCAATAGAGGGCATGCTGGAGTTCAGAAATTTACACTGTTCACACTTCTGCACTGCCTCTGCAATTCTCCTCAGCTCCTAGTCTGTAGCTCCAGTATGGACAAGACTGAACCAGGTGGAACGGCCCTGTGCTAGATCTTCCCATGACTTGGGGGTCAATGTTGAAGTGTTTCAAGGATGAATTGATGGAGTCTTTGAAGCATTTCTTCTGACCTCTCGAAGATCGCTTTCCCGCCTTCAGCTCACAGAAGATCTTCTTTGGTAGTCGGTCTTTTGACATCCTGGTCACTTGCTCTGGCCATCTCATCTGTGATTTCATCAGCAGAGTGTGGATGCTTGGAATGCCTGCCCATCTGAGAACACGTGTCTGGGACCTTGTCCTGCCATCTTTTCCTCATCAATTTCTGCAGGCAGCCCTTCTGAAAATGGTTCAGTTTCTTGGCATGGGGTCTGTACACTGTCCAGGTTTTGCATGCATAAAGCAGTGTCGGCAACACAATGGCTTTGTAGACCTTGTTTTGTTTGCAGACTGATGCCTATGTGCTCCCACACATTTGCACGTAGTTTGCCAAAGATCACACTTGCTTCGGCCATTCTGGCATCAGTTTCATCATTGATGTGGACTGCATGTTACAGCGTACTGCTGAGGTAGTCCATTCACTGATGGTAGGCTGTACGTAAGGCTTTCCTGGCACAGACTGGTGCATCACCTGTCTTCTTGATACTGATTGTGAGACCGAATTTGTCATAGGTTGAAGAGAAATGGTCCATACTCTGTTGCACATCATATTCAGATTTGGCATTCAGGGAACAGTCGTCAGCAAATAGATCAAAAACATTCACTTCCTGTAGCTTTGTCTTAGCCTGTAGTCTCCTCAGATTGAAGAGCTTGCCATCAGTCGGGTATCTGATGTCGATCCCAGTGTCATAGTCACAGAAGGCATCAGTAAGCATGGCAGAGAACATTGTACTTAAGAGGGATGGAGCCAACATGCAGTCTTGCTTTACTCCACTGGTGACTGGGAATGGTTCGGATAACTCACTGTTGTCCACTACGCTTTCTCTGGGCAACAAAAAATTTGCTATTATCTTCAAGAGGTCCCCATGACTAACTGTGTCAAAGGCTTTTGTCAGGTTGATGACTGTCATGTAAAGGCTGGAGTTCTCTTCCTGGCATTTCTCTTGGAGTTGATGAGCTGCAATCCTTCCCTGAAGTCACACTGACTCTCAGGCAGGAGCCCTTGATCGATGTGATGCACAAAGTGATTCAACAGAATTCTGGCCAGAATTTTGCCGGCTATAGACAACAAGGAGATGCCCCAATAGTTGTCATAGGATTATATGTTGCCTTTCCTCTTGTACAAGTGGGTAATGGATGCATATTTGTATTCCTGGGGTATAGTTCACAGAGTCCACAATTACTGGAAGAGTTCAGTCAGTTTCTGTGCCGACTTTGTAGACTTCTGCTGGTATAGTAACTGCTCCAAGTGCTTTGCCATTTGACAGCAGGTCAATTGCTTTCTCAGTTTCAGTCAGCACTGGAGGATCAGCAAGAGATATGTTGATTTACACTTGGGGCAGTTGATCAATTGCCTCCTCACTGATAGACGATTGTTTGAGTACATGAGTACCATGAATGGCACATTATATGCCTGTGGCATGTTTAATAGTCCTCCATGTAGAAAACTAAACTTTATGTGCAGAAACCATTTTTCTTCTTTCAGTCCCAGTAGCCTTGAGTAAAAATCAATAGGCTTCTTTCCCCAAGTGCAAGCCATCAACAAAGTTTGGTCCAGGTATGTGATGTAGTACTAATTTTATTGTTTGCACACCATTTGTATGCTTTCAGTCACAGTAATCTTGACCTTTGACCTTTTAACTCCAAAAAATAGGGTTCTTCCTTACCCCAACTGCAAGGCATCCACAAAGTTTGGTAACTGCAAATGATGGAGAACTCAAGTTATTGCGCAGAAACAATTTTTATTCTTTCAGTCAGAGTGGCATTGACCGTTGATCCTAAAATCAATATGGTTCTTCTCTACTATAAGTGCAAGACATCCACAAAGTCTGGGAACTGAAGATGGTGGAGAACTTGACTTGTTGTGCAGAAACTATTTTTCTTCTTTCAATCACAGTGACCATGACATTTTGACCCCAAACTTGATAGGATTATAATTACCGCAAGTGCAAGTCATCCACAATGTTTGGTATCTGTAGATAGTGAACTACTCAAGTTATTGTGCAGAAACGAAAATGGTAACAGATCGATGGGCATCCTTATGTTCAGCATAATAAACTCCAAATATCTGGTACTGGTGATCAAAGACTAATAAAAAGTACCTCTCTACCACTGATTTAATAAAACTTTTTGGATGTAATGCACTAAAAACTTGAGAATGATGGGTGTAAAAGCAAATATTTCAAAAAAGAAAACTTTAATTACTTAAAAATTAATATTTAAAATCAAAATCAAATGCTTGGTCATCTATCATTTCCAACCAATATTCAATTATTTTGCTTAATCAGCACTAATTATACATACCGAAACATGACAATTTGGTCATCAATGAAACATTTTATGTATGCAATAACCTTTTGATTTAAATTATCTTGTTACATCTTGAAGGGCAAAAGAAAAACAGACACCTCTTGAGTGTTGGAAAGCAACAGTTTATTGCAACAATGCCTTACAATGGTAATCTCACATACAACAATATGATGAGCAAACAAAACATTACGCAAGCAAGAATTATCCCGGTGAATGTACAGTTAAGTTTTACAAGAACTGCATCATTTAAGGGACATACCTAATCACTGTGTATAACTTGTACTCATACATTAATAGTGTAGGACCAGAAGTTCCCATAATGTGCTTGTAGATCAGGCCTGGCGATTAAAAACTAGCTTGAGTTTGAGTCACCACTATCAGCCATCAGAAACAACCTTTCAAAAGTAACAACATATCTGGCTTGTCAAAAGACATTCTATATCTTAACCTAAATCTCTCGAGTTTTATGAGTTACAGGCCAGGTCTTCATGTCTGGTCTACTAATGATTTCAAGTGAAAAACATGGACACTGATCTGTCAGTACATTATGTAACAGATTTGGGTCTGTGTTGTTCCATGGGCACACACTATATCCTGGTATACATAATAATGAATAATTACTTCTCAACTGCATCAGCAGACACTAACAAGATTTCATTTGTAATTCTTTTCTTTTAAAACAGATAAACATTTTAAATCTCTTATACAAAAAATGTCTTCACAATTTATTCACTTGAAAGAGAACTCTGTTGCAGATCTGGCTGCTTGCTATTAAGGTACAATATGTACACATATGGCAAAAAAAAGCACAAAAGGTTTTAAGAACAGTTTACACACAGAACCTCGGACAAAAAAGACCATGTGTAAGAAATAACACATCCAACCTGCACAACTAAAAAAGATCATCACCCAACAAGCCAATCTCTTTTGTCAAAAATGAGATTGAAATTGAACAAGTTCATTTTATCATTGCTTTTTGAGAAGATTAACATAAAATATGTCTTCGTAATAAAACTTTGTGCACATATCACATTATATTGGTAAATTAGGAGAATACTGGGAAAAACAATCAAGAGCCATACAAAAACTGCCCATTAATAGCAGCTATATGCTTATTAAAACATGAAAAGTTTCTTTTAAATAAAACAGGCCTGTAAAAATGCTAATCTTTATCATAAATTAGCACTCCTCAGGCATGCAGGTTAAAAATTTATTGCCAAAATTAAAGATGAAAATTTTAAAAAGAGAAGTACACACATCCATACACATACACAAAATGCATGATTTATTCTGTATATATTTTTTATAAATGACAGAGAAATAAAATCTTGGCAGTACACAAGCATTATATCTATCTTCACAGGAAGAGATCACAGGGCATAGGCATAGTGATTTTTACCAATATTTTGAAGTCTACATAGCAAGGGACACTCATTATTTTAATCCATTTATGGACGAGTTAATTGCCCCTACAATAGGGTTGAGTCAAACAAAGAAAGCTTTCAGACACTTCAACTCTTTAAAATAAAATCTGACAAACAATCTGAGGCCCTATTTTTCAGGCATTCACAATATGTAAATAATTTAAAATCCAAAATTCAGCATAAACAAAGATTTTTTGAGTATATGATAAAAATAATAAACTGGATTTTAAGGTATATAAACCCTTTTGAGTTGAAAATCACCTCAAAAGTTTTTACTGATTTTACTTTCGAGCTGAGACTTGTATAAGAAAATCAACATCCGGAAACATCCTTAAAATTCACTGTAGTCATATACCATATATACTTGCGAATAATCCGGGTCCAAATGCAAACAACACAGATCCTGATCTGCCTTTGCATAATGCGCCAGCAGATCAGGGTCTATGTTGTTTGTTCTACTGATTAGTCCTTACAAACTGCATTGACCCAGATCTCCGGGCACATTATGCAACGGCAGATCTGGGTCTATGTAGTTTGCAGTTGGTATAGGATTTTCGCGAGTATATACGGTAAGTTTGTTAACTCTATGTATACCAAGAGCATAATTCAATGAAAAAGTTATGAAACTTTCGAGTCTTGTGTTGAACTTCTTACTAAAAATTGTCCTCTCTGAAAGGTTCTTCATAGAGACTGAAATGAATATTTTCACCAAATCTGCATTCCATTTCATTTTGCTGTAGTACATTTGCATTCCATTCATATTTGCATTTCAGCTATCATCTCATTTTTCATTTTAAGTCTCAAAAAAGCTATTTGATTTTGCATTTATTGCTTCCATTAATTGTTTTCTTTTTTCTTTTTCCGTTCACTTGGAATGAATCAGAAATGCATTTACTGAAGTTGGGTTTCCATTTTTTAAAATATTAAAGAATGAGAGAGAGAACTATTGCTTTCGTGTCTTGTCTTGTATTAAAAAGTGTGCTTTAATAAAATAGCAAATGCATAAAATTCAGAAGACAGCTCTGAATTTGTGATGAATAAGAGGTCCAAGTGGGCCTGAGATCACTCATCTGGCTGACACATGCCAAACAGCCCAATGCAGGAGTAGTTGGCCAATAAATCTGTGAACAGGATGCTTTCTGTTGAAAATAGCAATTGCTGATGGATGGGTTTTTCTATTTTTAGTAATGGCAGCCACATTTAAGGTAGATCAGCATAATTTGCATGAACTTGAAAAGTGTTCCTGCCAGGATGCTTTCTGTCAATGTTGATCAAATTCTGTCTAGCAGTTTTTGAGAAGATATCTTTAAAAAAAAATCTTTTTTTAGTAAAGGCAGCCATATTTGATACTGGATCAACATCATTTATACAAATCTGAAATTCCTTCATAAAGGGACATTCTCTACCAAATTTGCTCAAAACTGGTCTAGTTTTTGGACAAGTTAAAAATGACAATAGTTGACAGATGCACAATGCACGTTAGACCCATAGCCACGCCAAAAGCTCACTTGGCCTTGCAGCCTGATGAGCTAATAAAATATAACTGCAACTGCAATAAATGTAAAAAGGGGGGGGGGGGTTTAAAAACTAATTTTAATTATGTAATACTTACCTGTCACTATTGTTTAGCTTACCATTTCCACAATGGAAAAACCCTCATCCATGCAAGATGCACCATCCTCCTGTTCCAGAATTCTTACAACACATGCATCGACCCAGTCCGATTTTAAATCATCGGCCCATTCGCAACAGCACATCCTCTTTCTCCTCTAGGACCTTGACTAATGACAGACATCAGAGCACGGTGGGAAGAGGGCATCTAATAGTGACAGGTAAGTATTACATAATTATAATTAGTTTTACCCCTCCAAAAAATACATTTTAGTATCAGTAATATGTTACCTGTCACTATCACTTTGCTAAATTTGTCAGTAAGGAGTGAGGCTGATGGACTGTAAAGAAGTCAAAAGTGAAAGAATTACTCACCTTGTAGCCCAGCCACTTAACTGTTGTCATACAGCAACAGTCTGGGTCACTGACTGTGCAGCAACAATTGGACCCAGGGAAAAAATACCTTGGCTCTGATTTGCTAAGGACTGAATGTAAAAGGAGCGGGTCATGTGTCATTGCCAAAATGCAGCTTTCATAATATCCACCAAAGATGAGTGACTGAGACAAGGAAGTAGCGATAGCCCTTACTTCATGGGCTTTTATCCTCATGAACGATAAGTCTCTTTTTGTGAGAGACTGATAAACTATCTTGTTGGTTATGTTGGTTAGCGAAATCCATCTAGAGATGGTGGATGCTGAAATATCAGCTGAGCCCACCCCCCACCCCCCAGGGGAGAATAAAACTTTTCCTACCCCTCCCTCTCCCTTTAGCAACTGCTAAACATAACCTAAGTGCCCTAACTGGGCAAAGGAGTCTATCTTGATTGTCCCCAAGACAGATGCAACTGAGACTGGGGATCTCTATCAGGGATGGAAGTACTGAGGGAAGCTGTTTTTTTTGCAAGGAAACCTGGCTGACATAACAAGGAAACAGAATCATAATTCCCACTGAACCGTGAACAGCCCTCCTCGATCGATAAGGCATGTAGTTTGCTTCTTCTCTGTGCTGATGCTACAGCCAGAAGAAAGATGCTTTAAACATAAGATTTTCAAATAAAACTTCACTCAAAGGTTCATAAGAATAATTGTTGTCAAAGCCCACAAACACATGAAAGATTCCATCTTGGCACCAACAAGCGAGACGTGGTCACTGCAGCTTGAAGTACTGAACAAGATCTGCTAAATGAGGGTCTGAGCCAATGGACTGACCTTTGGTGAATGTAAGTGTTTGAAGGGCAGCCATATAACCCAAGTCTTGGCCTGTAAAGTCCTCAACAATTCCAGGATTTTGTCTATCCTTTCTGGGGGAAGATGAACCTGACCCAGAAAGGTAAGGAATTTATTCCTATGTACACAAAACCGAAAGGCATGGCTTGGAATCTAAATACCTCCTGTCCGATCGAAAAATGAAAGTATTTCTTGTGCAGAGGGAAGATAGGAATGCAGAAACACACATCTTGCAGATCAATAGAAACTGCCCCATCTCTGTATCTGATAGTTTCAAATGGATGCTGCAGTTTCCATCTTGAAAATTTCCTCGCGCAGAATTTGTTTTGGGGGATATTTTTTTATAATCAACCTCAATTTCCTGCCTTTTTGGGTACCAGAAATATCCGAAAGTAGAATGCTGGCAACTGGAATTTTTTAACACTCTCTACTACACCCATGCTGAAGAAGGGTGTGCACCTCTGCCTTTAACTCGATTACATTTGGCTGATGGAAAAATATGGGTGTCCTTGAGTGATGAGGGGATTCTGTGAATCGGAGACGTAAACCCTCCTTCACTATAGACCAGGCCTCTGAAAAAGGGCTAATCGAGCACCTACTTGCATGAAAGGAAGCAGGATGCACTTCAGGAGAGGCGAGGCATCCCTAAGAATGCCCCACACACACACACACACACACCGCCCACCACTTGGAAACAAGGAGGAGTTAGAAGACTTCCCCACAATGCCAGTAACCGAAGCAAGTGACCTATTCTGATGGTCCAACAAATCCTGAGATGCAATGGCAGTAATGAGACCACCGAATAATGTCTCAGATTCCAGGGGTGCAGACCTAAGAAGGTTTTTGCTACACTCTAGCGAAAACTTTGAAGTGTCCAATGTGATATCTCTGTAGAGGTGAAGTAGCTCTGCCAACAACATCATGGCTGCAGACAATACGTGCCTTGGTATTTTTGCTACAGCCTCAATCAACCATTGTAAAGCAGCAGAAGATAACAACTCTTCCTTCAAAAGACTGAAGGAGCCACTGAGAACAGATCAGCATGTGATGCTATAGTCACTATGGACCTGGCCTTTGACTCTAAAGCCTCTAATGATTAACAGAGAGGTGAGCAAATAAATCTGATAAAATCCCCACTTGAGTAGCTGCGGCATATAAGGGGTGGGTTGGTTTATATGCCAGGAGGGGGAATGAGCCCTATTGCTGGAGACTGAGACTAAAGGTCTCAGAGTAGCAAGGGGAACTGACCCTCCGAATATTGCCTTGCCGATTCTTGTCCTTTGTCCAACCTCTGAGCAAGTTCTCTGACAATAGATGAGTGAGGAAGCAAGAGCAGATCTGCTTGGTGTAAAGGGTTTGGAGATCTCAGGAGAGGAGGGTGACCTCTCTCCTCCCAATCATCAGCAAATTAATGAAAATCTACTACGATGGACAAGGCATGATCATCATCCTGTTCCAAATCTCGAGGAGTGACTGAACTGTCCCCAGTTAGTGCCTTTTCTGAGGGATGAGACGTTTCTCATCCCTCCTAGGCCTCTTAAGGGAAGGGGGATTAACCCTCTCCTTCTGTGATGATCCTTCCTGAGGAATGTGTGGTAGTCTTCAAACTTCAACACCCGTACTTACAGGGGGTCATACAGACATCTCCCATGTCAGTACTGGATGATCTCTCTCATGAAAGGGCAAACTCCACATCCCAAAAGATTTGAAAGGGAACATGGGAAAGGAGGGGATATTGGCCCAATCTCCTTTCCCAGTAGCGTGTACAAAATGCAAAAATTATTTATTTTTCCATTTTGTTAAAATAAAAATTGTACAAATACAACCACCAGTGATGATGTCATCACATCAATGCTGGTTTTTATGTCAGCCCTGACTACAGCTTGTAAGGAGTTAAAAATTTCATTTCATTTGCTTTCATTCTGCATCCCATTTTCATTTCAGTGGTAAAATTACCTGATTCAGGGTCTGAATTTACAAAGTTGGGTAAAACTGTTTTATTGACCTCATATGAAGTATTACCAACCATTACCAAAAATATTTTGAACTGGAAGTTCAGCAAGGTCAATGATATGCATAGAAAATATTTTTTTATTTATTTTCAAAGGAATTTCTAATTTATGAAGTTCGGGACATTTAAGGACTCAATGTACTAATTCAGCTCCCATAATAAACATATGGAAACACCATTAAATTCAAAATGCAATAACTTTAAATTTCTGAAAGCTCATGATCAAACCTATATTCCTTAGTATATACCCATCCTTGATGCAAGCTTCTGTGTGGAAAAAATCATATGTCTGATGGCTTATTTTTTTATCGGCATGTGTTTGAAATGTGCGTTTTCAATTCCGCACCTAAAGAATCAGGTGCTAATTTCAGTAACGAGTGTTCCAAAGTCAAAAGTCTGTAAAAGGACTGAAATTCAATCGATAAAACATTGTCTCTATTTTTTTTCAGTTACAAATAGGATAAGCTCTCAAAAGATTATTCTTACTAAAATTTCACTTCTTATTATCAATCAATCATGACCAGCCAAACCCATATATACTCTATTTTATGTTCATCCATTTCTAGACTGGTTCCCATTTTTCCATATAATAAGTACCACGAGTCCTAAATCCACCCTTGATTTACTTGACAGACCTATGTATGGTAGTAGAATGCATAAGTAAACAGTGCGCATAGTTCTGCTTGTCAAAGATTACATTAGTGAATATCAAATTACGGTGTATATTGGAAGTTCATGTATACCAACAACAGCAATGGTGTTTCAGGTAACATGTAAGTATCTGAGCTTCATTTCAGAAAATCAGAAAAAATATTAAATGAATGATATTGGCAGGAGACAAAATCATGATGGGTTATCAGCATAAGCATGGTGGTAGATACCAAAGTGATCAAATCTGAGACAAAATGTTGGAAAACATAGCTAAGAAATATCAAATTGGTGACCATAAATGGTAATCCGTCTAAAATTTATAGATCTGGTTACACAGATATTAACCAATGTGGAAAACACCCCACCCAACAGAGTCAAATCTACACACTATACCCCCCCCCCCCCCCACTTTTCATGGTAACAGTTGCCATATCTGAAAGTGTGTTTAATACCATTCTGAGGTAGACAAAAGGTATTCATTTTGCTTGTTATCTACAAATAGAACTAGCATTTTGTATCTATAGTAAATTTAATTGTACATGCATATGTGGAACCACTGTAAGGCTGTTGTTCTCTATAGGACTCACAGTACTAATTCAGCTCACATAGTAAACCTATGGAAACACCATAACTCTAAATTTCTGAATGCTCATGATAAAACCTATACTCCTCATTACATCCTTCTGTGTGGAGAAAACCTTATGTCCTGTGGCATTATTTTGATCTACATGTGTTTGAAATATTAAAACATGTGTTTTCAAGTCCGCACCTAAAGAATCAGGTGCTAATTTCAGTAATGAGTGTTCCAAAGTCAAGTCTGTAAAAGGACTGAAATTCCATCAACAGAACACTGTCTGTGTTTTCAGTTACAAATAGGATAAGCTCCCAAAAGATTCTGTACACTAAAATTGTACTTTTCATTATCAACCAATCATGGCCCACCAAACCCATATATACTCTATTTTATATTCACCCATTTCTAGACTGGTTCCCATTTGTCCATATAATTAGTACCGTGAGTCCTTAAAAAGCAAAGCATCTCCAATATAATCACTTTATTGGAGGAAAAAATTCTGTGAAAAAAAAAAAAAAAAAAGTCAGCAAAAATAAACATTGTATACTTACAACCTATCCTTTCATAAAAAAGGCAGAAAAAGAGAATATGCCATTTCTCCAAAATCCTTGATGCAATTTCCTAAAAAAAAGTAATCTGAGATAATCTGACTAAAATACTTGTGTCGAAAAAAATGTAGATATTGATTTCATTCATATGTATATATTTCAGTTATATCTATGGACAAAAGGACCTTATATTCTGTAACCTGTAAACAAATATACATCTGCATGAAAAGAGTAAATCCGAATCAATTGTGTGGGTGGGGTGGGAAGTAAGGTCCATAACAGTAGATAATCTTTAGCTGTAAATGACTGTAGCTTTTTATCTTTCAACACTGTCTTATTAAAAAATACCCAAAATCGAATGCAATTTGCAAGTGCTACAGTAAGGATATTTGGAGGATTGGTTCTCCCATCTACATAAAGCTTGCTAATTAACTGAGACAGTTCTAACTCAACAAAAAGACCACGCCCTATTAAAACTGCTGATTCATCACTATATAACTAACACCTCATGCATATTTACATTATTCAGCTACAAGAATTGAATAAAATCATTAAGGATAAATGAAAACAGGTTAATATCAGTGAGAAAATTTCATAACAAATAAAAAAGGCAGTGGGTTTAGTGCTATTCTACAATCCTACTGAGGTAATGATAATTTGCAGAAATTAAACAATGATCAAACAAAACAAAAACAAAAAACAATGGGCAATTGATACATTGAATTCACAAATATTCATGGGGGACAATGGTGGATTTTTAAAAATTATTTTTACAATTGTTTGACTTCAAAAAGACCTATTAGTTTTCAGGAAGAGTCATATCCACCAAACTACCATACATACTCGCATATAAACCGGATACAAATGCAAACTGCATAGACCCAGATCTGCCATCACATAATGTGCCTGCAGATCTGGGTATATGCAGTTCGTAAGGACTAATCAGTAGAATAAACAACATAGACCCTGATCTGCCTGTGCATTATGCGACGGCAGATCAGGGTCTATGTTGTTTGCATTTGGAGCCAGTTATACACGAGTATATATGGTAGGTACCAGTGAAACCACAACAATCGATACCATCATTCAATATAAATGAATTCACATTACTTTACACATATTTCTGCAGTATAAAAGTGATAGACAATGTGGAATCTTATGGCTGGTTCAATTTGCTCTTGAATGATAGGAGAAAAATAGAAATGGAACATGGTGTCTAAATCAAACACCCCACCAACCCGGACACAGCATTACAATATTGCAACCTCCACTGACTGAGATTGTTCTTTTTTGGAGTTGTAATGATGGAGAAATAAGGCAAAAATTACTTTCTACATTTGCCAACTTATCCAATTGCCATTTTGTTTTAATTAATTGAGTGAATGCTTGGTATGTACTGAAGATTTCTATGACACTTAGGCTCTATGCACAAGAATGTCCAATTCTTCCAAATGTGCCAGTCTGTGCATGGATGCCATATTTCTTCTGTCTTCTGCATTACTCTTCCACTGGATATACGGAAAAGGCAAAAGAGCTTCTGAGAAGAGAATATGTCAAATCAAACAACAAAAATAGGTCTCTTCCAGAACTGCAAATCAAATTGCCCATTAACCAAAGAAGGCCACAGGTCCTACATCTGCACAATAACTTTCAGCACAAAATTTCTGGGTTATCAACACTACAAAGATTTGCCCATCAAGCTGTCTTTCCTAATTGATCCATCATGGCTTGAAGGTCATGTGCTAAAATCCTGCCCAGATAAACCCATTTAGTACATCTCTGGGCATGGTGTTTTATTCTCATTGCATCAGTCCTGTACACCTTTTCACGTGTTGATCTGCAGTTAAACGCCACATTTTGTTTTGATCGAGTATCAATTCCAGAGATGCCAACCCCAACCAATGTCATACTGAAATGTGATTGCAGAAAAATTGGAATCTGAACATAATAGGAATATTTTACATTTTTATCCAACAACTTATTTTAACCATTTAACCTTACTGATTCAAAGTTATTTTTGGTTCAAATGTACTTCCTCAAGACTTCTTTCCTGACATGTGCCAGGCTGAAGTCCATCAAGAAAAGACTACAAAGGCATGCTATCTGTCCAGTGTTGATGTATTGTGTATCCCATTTTTAATTTCAGTAGCATGCTTTTACATCAAAATATAATCTTTATCACAGAGATGCCAACACATGATCATGTTTATCAGGAATCCTAGCATCAATTCTTCTGAATCAAGGCAGTCTGTCCTGATTAGATAATATCATGTTCATTGAAAGTTACAGAACTTTTATACAAATATTCTGCATCTTCCTCTGGGCGTAAACATAACTATACAGACTTGTACACAGTCCGTAACAATTAAGGTCCAATGAGAATAAATGGTGTATCCATTCTCTCAAATTCTAGAACCTTGAATTTGTTCAACATTTTCTTGCCAAAATAAAAACCATATTAGTTTTTTCATGAATTATCTGCATATTCCTTTTCTCTTTGGGAACCACAGTAGCTCAGTTGGAAGAGCACTGGATTCGTAATCCAAGGGTTCAATACACACCCAGGCCAGCCCTGATCAACTCCTTCTGTGTGCCCTTGCACTTGGCTCCAATTTCCTCAGCATGATATTAATAATGTGTTGAAAGTGCAATTAAAACCAAAGCGACCAACGAACACCCTTTTCTCTTCATCTATTCTGACATTTTTCACCTATTCACAATCTAATTATTTACATGTATTTTACACTGTGTGAAAAACAACAGTCTCTCTACTAGTCTATCATATTGGTGCTCAAGTCCTTTTATCCTTACCTGTGTGCACATAGAAAACTCCTGTTCAAAATTTTATTCCAAAATATAATTTCTTGATTTTCCACAATTTTATCAATATAGTTTGCAATGTGAAATGTTCACTAAAAATTCACAATAATTCTGCAAAATCCAGAATGGTTGGCATCTCTGTTATCATTCATCTTTCACTTCATTATCTTTTCTCGAACTTTCTCAGGTAAATAAAAGAGAACTAAACTGACATGATTTTTAATTGGTTAATATTCAGTTGCTTGCCTTGGGGACACTTTCACAAAATGAAATGCAATTAAACATTACAAGTTCTTCAGTGATATTGATATACCAGTGTTTAAGTTATGTTTCAACTACCCGGTATATAAAGTTTTATTTAACTGGAAAATCAGAATCTGACAAAAGTGATATTAATGGCGTTAATTGAGGTTAAAAAAGAGGAGTGATTCTACCAATATTTGAATGGTTGGCAACTCTTCAAATATGATGGATTTGGTGGTTACCATAAATCACTAACTGAAAGACCTGATGCAACATATGAAGAAAATCCCCCCTCCCCCCTCAATTAGCTTAGCCATGAATTTAAGTAGTGACAACAATGTTATTTCTTGCAAAAGTGCACAAGTGATACCTCATGAAAATAAATGAATTCACAGTAGATTAAATGAAACAATACAAAAAAGAAATCCACCTTTGAAAAAAATAATTATGATTTACAGTTCTGCATACAGCAACTTAATCTGGTGACAATGAACTGTTATGAAGTTGGACAGCCAGAATCACTAAAATTGCCAACAGCAGAGGGTAAAACAATCCAGGAGGAAGCCCGCAGTATCATATCATGGAAAAATGACAATGAAGAAGGATACACAATACAGCTTTTGCCTGAAGCTAAAAACCTCCAGTGTTAGCTCTTTGCATCCTCTTTCAATGTCATATTTATGCTACATACCATATATACTCACTTATAAGTCCAACTAAACCGTTATCTGCCATTGCATAATGCACCAGCAGATCAGGGTCTATGTTGTTTGTTCCACTGATTACTCCTAACTAACTGCATAGACTCAGATCTGCCATCACATTATGGAATGGCAGATATGGGTCTGTGCAGTCTGCAGTTGGACTCGACTGATAAGTACAAACAGTAATACTGCAGGTTCCCTCTGGTGTTGGCTAACTCTCTGCTGTTGACCATTTAAGCAATTGATATGCAAGGTGTAGAATAAAGGAAGAACAAGAAACTGAAAAGCTAAATTCTGAATTACATATATTACTGAAAAAATGAATGCAATCAATGTCTTCAAGAAAAGACTTTATATCAAGGTTATGGTAAAACACTAAAATACATGTACATGAATGCTTGGTTATATCTGACAAGAAAAGAAATACATTTCCACTGTAGAAATAACATTTCTGTAAAGTTTGGATTGCTAATGAGATATACATATTTATTCCATCAATATGAAGAAAATTATGGAAAACACATATAAATAACTAAAACTGACTAAATTTCTAACTTGATCTACTTTTATCTTAGCCCAATGTAATGGGAAAAAAATATTTGATACAATTATTCAAGACATTATTTTTCAAAAAGAATTCCAATAGTATGATTACAACATTTTCACCTTACAAGATCTCTGAACATGAATCATGAAGCATATGGAATTCTTTTGAATGTTTAACTAAGGACAGCAATATAGCATGTATTACATAAGAATGTATCGTATATACTCATGTATAATATGGGTCCAAATGCAAACAACATAGACCCTGATCTGCCGTCGCATAATGCACCGGCAGATCAGGGTCTATGTTGTTTGTGCTACTGATTATTCCATAAAAACTGCATAGACCCAGATCTGCCAGAGCATTATGTGACGGCAGATCTGGGTCTATGCAGTTTGCAGTTGGTATCGGCTTATACATGAGTATATAAGGTGAAATAGAAAAAATTCTTTATCAAATATCAGGTATTCTCTTATTGTCTAAGAAATACATCATATCTGACAACATATTCATGATGTTCTTTTAAAAAATATTTGGGAAAACTTTGTGAGGATAAAGCTCATCTTAATAAGCACACACTGATGTCACAATGTCCCCATCACGTGTTTGTAAATACTAAAAAAGTTAGTTCCCTTTGTACATTAGAACCAAACACTTTGAAGGTGCATTCTCTCTCCAAATATGTTTGTGCTGAATAAAACACATGCAAGACCTTTTTTTTTTTTTTTTACATTCACTCGCAAAGTTAAGTGATAACAAGACACCAGGCATGCATTGAGACCAAAAACAAAGGTGGGGTGGGTAGCTGGGTGCAGTGTGTACTTATTAAGGCAAGTGTGGGTATTACCTTGAATACAGTACCGTATATACTCATCTAAAAGTTGGATCCAACTGCAAACTTTAGAGATCCAGATCTGCCGTCACATAATGTGCTGGCAGATCTGGGGATATTAAGTTTGTTAGCAATAATCAGTAGATTAAACAACACAGACCCTGATCAGCTGGCACATAATGCAAAAGCAGATCAGGGTTTATGTTGTTTGCAGTTGAACCTGACTTATAAGCAAGTATATAAGGTACTATCTTAACATTTTTCAAGCTGATGTTGACACGCAAGATACATGCATCCTTATGTTAAATCTGGAAAACCAAGACACCTATTTCAAAGGAATAAAAATATGCATATATGCAATTTACTAGAACATACACAACCATTTTTAAATAGCAATTTGCAAATTAAATGAACACAACCCTTCTAACGAAAAAATTTTAAATTGTTTGTGCAAATTATTTTCATTGTCATTCAGACTTGTCAATTCACAATGAACACTAAGGAAAGCAGGTAATATGTCACTAACTAATGTAAACTGTACTTCATTCTGCTATCTAAATAAATTACCAAATGTGAAAATGAAATTGAATAATATATCTACTCATAATGGATTTATTTATTTGTGTGGTGGGAAATGAATATCCAAAAAATCAAACTGACCACAAAATTACTATTGGTGTATTTGGTGTTGAGGTAAACAGTTTAACCTGACGGAATGTTATCCCCATCGAACTATTTACTCCCAAACCATGTAATTTAATCCCAACAAAAACTTCTGATTTTACAGAAATAATCTAAGACAAGTACAGTCAAACCTGTCTTAAGCACCCACCTCTGGGAAGGGAAAAAATGGCCTTTAATGACAAGTGTTTGTTAAATGGAGGTTTAATTGTACAGTAAAGTGGTTTATGGGACCTTGAACAAGTGTCTGTTTAAGAAGGTGTTTCTTAATAGAGATGAAATATTTAGATAGGTTTGACTGTACATGAAACAAAAAAATTTATAAGGAAAATAACTGAAACCACAAATCTTGATGCTTAAATGGGCTAATTCAGATAACCCTCAACTCTACTGATGTATTAAGGATGCTGGAGTAGTCTAAACTAATCTACAAGTGTACATGAATGCTTTTCATGTTTCTTTAAAAAGATGTGCTGTTGATGTATCTATGCAGGCGAAGAATGCTTTACCACAACCAAAATGAAAATAAATGATCATATTTATTATGTACAGAATGAATAAAATGTCACTACAGATCATTCCCAATAAACCTGTGCACAGGAGATAATGTTAAAATGTACGGTATTTGAAAATAAAAAGAACAAAAATCTATATACCCTACTGTTTTAGGGTTTATTCTAGGACTGAAATGTAATGGGGGAAATTCCCTCCTCAATGTGGAAAAAAAGGGGGTAAACAACAGTTAGGATTGCCAAAATTACCATCTATACTTGTGTTTAATCCGATACCAACTGCAAACTGCATAGACCCAGATCTGCCATTGCATAATGCTGCAGATCTGGGTCTATGCAGTTTGTATGTACTAATCAGTAGAACAAACAACACAGACCCTGATCTGCCGGCGCATTATGCGCTGGCAGATCAGGGTCTATGTTGGTTGCATTTGGACCTGGATTATACATGAGTACATACGGTAAGCAAGATCTTTGTGTATTTTGTAGAATATTTGGTACAACCATTTAGAAATAACATCAATCCCAAAACTGCACATCCCAGAATAGACCCTGTATGCCCTTGTTTTTTGCACCATCACATTTTTACCAACCGTATATTACAAGTAAGAGTAACATCTTTTAAAATATAATTTTCCATACAGAAAATTTTTCATAATAATATAAAAAAATTGGAAAGATTTGCACTTAAAAATATTTTGCTATAATTTTGTGTACACTGGGAAAAATATTTAATTATGTAAAAGAAATTAGACACAATACAACATTGGGGTTCTTGATAAAAGAGTCAATTTTACTGAATATTTAAAAGGGTGGAAATTTTTTCAGCTTTAGTATCTTGGTTGTAACTGCTAATTTATGCTATAAAACATGATATAGCTGTGTCTGTGAATCTTTGATTTTTATCAAAGGAGGTGAGGAAAAAGTATTGAATCAAAAGATATAAAAAAAGAAGGTACAATAAAAACTACTTTTATCAAAGAAAGAAATACTGGCATAGTTTAATACAAATAATGGCTTTTATTTCATACTATCACGGACCTGACTGGTCATTGTTTTTTTTATGATTGTTCATTCTGATGATAAAACGATCTGTGCATGTATAATTCCCTTTACATACCATAAAATGATTGTTTTTACTGCCACAAATGTTTATGAAATTGCAGCAAAAATGCATCATATTTGTATGTGGGTTTTTTTTACAGGCTAAGGCATCAAGTAGTGATGCATTATGACTTGGATTTAAATTGTTTCATGTAGAGACTAGATGCATAAAAAGGGGTACAACTTTGTGTGTAAAATATGCCCATTATATTTTATAATATTGGCATTTGTATCATAGAAGTTTCTTTTTTTCAATAGCTTAGTGGCTGACATTTTTAAAAATATTGTAGTCCAGTATTATATGGGCAAAACTTATTTGACTAAAACAAGATGGCTGCCATGGTGGCCATATTGGATGCCTCTTGCTTTCAAGATACAGTTTACTACTTTGACAAACTTTCTGTGTGTTCGAGATTTGAAAGTAGAATTATATGTTAACAAGTGGCTACAGTGGACCTAATATCACCCACCTGCTTACAAAAAACTTAACAGCTGATCATTTTACTAAGCAAGCTTGTCAAATTCTTACAACATTTTGATAATATAATCCTATTTACCAAGTCTGGTCAAAATCCTATCAAAAATACAGTCACTAGAGTGGTAAAAAAACAAAAACACAGCCAATCTGATGCAAGATCATCTCATTAACATCGATAGGTCTCAATCATAAAAAACTCAATCCAGCATACTGATTATATCAGCTCTATTTACCAAGTTCGATCAAAATCAGGTCAGAAAGGCCATTTCTTCTGTGGCAAGAAGCTCACCCTATCTGATGCAAGATCACCTTATTAATATGCATAGATCTCACTCACTATCAAACTTGTCCAAGATGATGATGATATAAGCCTATATTCCAAGTTTTATAAAAACAGAATCAGAAACATGGCCTCCTGAGTGGTAACAAGCAATTGTTGACAGCCTCCACCATACCATAAGCTGACTTGGCCTTGCTGTCAGTCAGGTGAATTTAAAACTATCAGCAACCAAATAGAAAGAGTTTCAATTAAAAGTAAGTTCTTAAAAGTTAAATCATCAAACAAGTTCTATATCTTAAAAAATAAAATCCATTTCATTCATAATTGATATGATAATTAAGAATTACATGTACATGATACCGTATATACTTGCGTATAAACCGATACCAACTGCAAACTGCATAGACCCAGATCTGCCATTGCATAATGTGCTGGCAGATCTGGGTCTATGCAGTTTGTAAGGACTAATCAGTATAGGCGAGTATATATGGTAATATCTTAAAACTATATAAATTAACACTTCAAATCCAGGAGAAATATTCCATTTAAATATTAAAATCTTTTTTTTTAAAACTTGAAATTGGAATTTCTGCAGTACAGATTAAGTCCATATTCTGACTAGATAATTCAATGTTTGTTGATTTGGGATAATTATATTATGATAACCTATTCATGCACTCCATGGATATATGAACTGAATTTCATGAATCTCTGGTATCTATTACCCCAAATGACCAAAAATTTACCTGTCCAAGCAACACAGTTTTCAATCAGGCATACTGAGCAGGGCCTCAAAAAATACAGTACATAATTTTACTTGTTTGTAGCATTTGCAACAAAATCCATACATGAATTCTTACTGTAATTCTTCATAAAGTGGTCCTTTGCATGCTTCTGTTCCATGCTACTTGATGTCCACAAATTTATTCACCAATAAAGACGGTCAAATGGGTACCGAATTTTGTTTGACATACATATATTTATAAATGTTTAATAACATTCCAATTTAAAAAAGGTCTTTTCCTGCATCATAACTATACTGAATTAAAGTGTTGGTGACAAATTGAATCACTGATACAATTCTAGGGGCAATATGGCAAAATCATGTGCCATAATAAACTTTTAAACATATTTTTAAAATACCCTTGCTGCTTAAAATTCAAAATATACAATGGTCTGATTATAATATCAGCTCTATCTACAACTACTGAAGAATCTGTTGAGATGGCTCAGTTGAAATCCACACAATACTCACATATCCACAGTGCAATGTTTTCATGTATAAACATTTTAATAGGCACAATTATTACTAATCCAGCAAACTTATTCAAATCTCACAAAATTATGATTATCCACATGCATCATAAATGATTAAGATTCCACCTGGAAACCTTAAGGCCTTGAGACACTTTATTTTGAAAACATATCCTTGCAATATCCACCTGAAAAATCCAAGAATTGATTCTGCAAAATAAGCCAATTCTCACAGTGACAACACACATATTTGCAAAAACATATGCATACATCTTTCCAGGGCTTGGACATGTTTCACAAAAGATGATCACCTTTCTTCCACTATGAGTTACCTTCCTCCCTTCCACCTCAAGAGTTAGAAGCTGTTTTTTGTCTTGTATCATCATTCCAGAATTCCAAAGAAATCTTTCTCCACTGTATTTTATACAGCTGACTCAAACTGCGGTCAATTGGTGACATCCTGTATACACTAAAAATAGCTTTGTCCTTGTAGGACTGGAGGATTTCATACACGCAATCTTCTCCCAATGAAAGCAAATAAATGGACACAAATCTTGGTGTTTCTAAATCATTTCTAGTAAACATAAAATTCAGGAATTTTTTCAATTTACTAATATGAATAGAAGGTAAAATGACTAGAAAAGATCAAGCCTTTTCTTAATATCATTCTGTTTCCATTCTGCCAGACGCTCGAATGCTTCTCTGTTCATTTTGAAAATATTTTCAAACTCGTTTGTTGATAAATGAATCTGAAATTTACAATTATTACAGATTATAAAGCTTGCAAATTATCAGTAGAAAAATTACAAATAATACACTAAAAAAGATGCATTCAAACTTTTTAAAATCTGTTTATGACAGTGTAAGTAACCAATATGTGATTTTTTTATTCAAGCTAGATGATAATGGCAAAATTGCATTCGACCAGAACCAGAATGTGCTATGTACTGCACCTGACCCATGAAAGTACAGGCATTGTGCATTTGTCTAAGTTCTGAGTAAAGACTCAGTGGAATGTGATATCACTCAGTGGAATGTGGCTTATTGCATACTGTTGATTGATCAATGCAATACAGTGTGTACTGTTCCAGTAAAAGGCCATTTTTCTGTCAGCAGCTCAGACAAATATTAATACTGCAAATAGGTACAGTATGCACAAAGTGTACTGAACATTTTCCGTTGATGCCTATGTAGCTGCCACTCACCCAACTAAAACGTCTTGTTACACACCACCACACTGTGCAATATCCATGTGTTACTGGTACACTTAAATCCAAGCTACACTGTGCTGTGAGGTGTTTGACTTTGATGTACGACCTATGCAGTTACACTGGCTGCAAGTCCTTTAGGGATATAGTTGAATATACATGGTAATGTATAAATTGGTGATGTTGACTCCGTTCCATGCCTGTGAAGTTGAGTGTAACTTGCATCTGGTGAGAGTAGTACATAAGTCATAATATATCAACATAAGTCACTGAACAACACTCAGCTTCACTCTACACAAGCAAAAGTTCAATACACCTCTCCCTCAATAACTTGCGCCTGGATAACTTGCGAACCTGCTTATAACACAGGGGGACAGGTGTGGATCCCATTTTTTTCCCTAGAAAATACCAAAGGAATTTACCCCTATTTGTTGAACATGAAGAAAATCTCGATAAAAACTACTAAATTAAACTTTGATATATCACTCGTTTTATCGTTGAAAACGGTGGTTAGTGCCCGGAAATCGGGTTCAACATCATGAAATTCGCAACTTTTAATAATAGGTCATATATCTTATACTGCGGTCTGTATTTTTGGACCGTTGTGCAAATGTTATCGAGGGAGGGGTGTACACTTTGAGTGTAATATGGTTACCCTGTGTTTAATGCCCTACCTACTTCCATATAGCTATTCAGAAAGTACTACTTTGTACTTGAGATGATGACAAAAGTTATTTCGTTGTCTATTTCAATCTTTGTTTTTATCTAATAAAAATAGACATAAACATACAAGTTGTTAATCTTCTTCAATTAAGAATTAACACTTTTGAAAATCACTCGTTTATGAATTAAGTTGAATCAAGCACTAGTGAAAACAAGAGGCCCTAAATGGAACTGATGTTCGACTGGCCAAAAAGATTTGTCAGGAATCCAATATAAGACTGTTTCTCTTTTTCAACTGCTGACTGTCAAAACCATCTCTGATATTCTTGAGTGACAAGATTTTCAAATTGGACACAGTGACTGTAGCCGTCTTACTGGCTGTAAGATCAGCATAATTTTCATTTTAATACTAACTAGACATCAAAAGGAGTCTTTTGGTGAAAACCCCATGTTAATGACTTTCCATTGATGAGGAATAGTGATGACAAGATTTTCAAGATGGATGCCATGGTGGCCCTATTGGATGTCAGATCAGCACTCTTTTCATCAGAACCACCTTGACATCATAAAAAGTATTTTGGTGAAAATCCCATGTTAATATGACCATCCATATAAGAGAAGCAGTGTTAACAAGATTATGGCTGTTATGGTGACCATATTGGATGTCAGATCAGCACCATTTTCATTTAGGATCAACTAGACATCACAATAAATCTTTTAGGGAAAACCCCATTTTGATAATATGGCCATCCATTCAGGTGGAGTAACAATAACAAGATTTTCAAGATGGCCACTGTGGCACCCATCAGCACCATTTTCATTTAGGACCAAATAGACCCTGGGATGAATGTGTGGGTCATGTTGCATGGGATGAATGTGTGGGTCATGTTGCATGGGATGAATGTGTGGGTCATGTTGCATGGCAATCTTCTAAGCAGTTTAGGAGAAGCAGCAATAACAAACGTCTGCTAATGGATGGACAAACAATGGACAATGGACAACATGCCATTTCATAAGCTTTTCTGGTCTATGACCTGCAGAGCTAAAAAAGTGGAGTGGCATGACAGCATAACTATATATAAAATGATCTATGTTATCCAACAACTTGATGCAGTGTATATGCCATAAAATATGACTGGTAGAGCCACAAATCATATCTGTGATGCTGATTATAAAAACTTCTCCTATGTTTCTCAGCTTAATGCCGCTGAATCTTTCAAGTAAATTAACTAACAACTATGTGTTTTGATAAGCTAATTTAACATATATTCATGGTTCTTATATACATTTTTAATCTAACTGATATAGGTGCCAGTGCGGTCTTACCTCTAATCTGTTACGGTCTACGTCTTTAGGTAAGTTGAAATTGGAAATCTTTAACATTTCATAGGTATATTCCTGAAAGAGGACAAAGAATATTAGCATCCTCAGATTCATTTTTAAATTGTAAAATTAAATAACAAAGTAGGGAAATAATAAGAGTAACATGATCGGCACATTATATGCCTGCCCCATTTTTAATTGTCCTTTTTGTAGATAACTGAAATCTTTGTGCAAAAGCTGTTTTTCTTCTTTCAGAGTGACCTTGACCTTAAATCTTTTGAGCCCAAAATTGATATGAGTTCTTCCTTCCCCCAAGTGCAAGCCATCCACAAAGTAGATGGTAAAGAACTCGAGTTATTGTATGGAAACCATTTTTCTTTATTCAGTTACAGTGATCTTGACATTTGACCTATTGAACCTAAAATCGATAGAGTTTTTCCTTAGCCCGAGTGCAAGTCATTTACAAAGTCTGGTAGCTGTAGATATTGGACAACTAAAGTTATTGTGCAGAAATCAAATTGGTAACAGATGGACAGACAGATATCATAGCATAATATGCTCTGCTTTACTGTGGGTGTATTATAAACCATACCATACAGCACTAGATTATTTTACTCAGAAGTCGCACTACTCTCGATTCACCCGCCTGGAAATGTCCGCCTGGAAATGTGTAGTTTTTCGGGGATGTAAAACTAATTTCAATGATGAAGTACTTACCTGTTGCTATTGCATAGCTACTCTTTCCTGAATGGAAAATACCCTTGTCCCTATGATGAGAATTCATCTTCCCATAGGGTAATTCAGAATGTTGTGGATTTCAGAACATTCCAAAGTCCAACCTGTAGCAACAGGTAAGTGTTACATTAGTAAAATTAGTTTTAACCACCCCCCATCCACCCCAAAAAACTACATTTTAATATTGGTAATATGTAACCTGTTGCTATTGCATAGCTGAATTTGCCAGTTCGGTGGAAGGCTGATGATCCCACAACTGGAGAAGGAAAAAACAAACAACAAGGAATACTCACCCTCACTGTAGAAGAGAATACTGCCAGATGGTATCCTCATGAGCCACTTTTGACAATCAGCATCAAAGAAAATATGCCTTTGCTATAATGAGCCAATGAGTGAAGGTAAAAGAGGAGATGGTAGTGTGTGATCGCCAAAATGCGGCTGTCATCACATCCTCCAGAGATCAATTAGTTAGATAGGCCCATGAGGCAGCAATGGTTTGAATCTCATAAGCTTTAATTTTCATGAATGAAAGGTCCCTATCGGTAAGGGACTGATAAGCTATCTTGATAGTTATAGTAATCCACCTCGAAATGGTGGAAGCTGAAATATCAGCTGAGCCCTTAAAGGGGGGGGGGGGGAAATGATGCTTCCTAGCCTTTCTTCTCCCTTCAGAAGCTGCAAAATAAAAATGTAAAGCCCTAACTGGGCATAAAAGTCTATCCTGATCATCTCCAGCACAGATACGACTGAGACTGGGGATCTCAGTTGGGAGTGGAGCAACCAATGGAAGCTGCTTTTTTGCTAAATAAAAACCCTGGTTGGCAAAGGAGACAAACCGACTCATAATTTCCATTGAACCTTATACAGCCTTGCTCTATGCATAGGGCATGAAGCTTGCTCCTTCGTATCACAGACGCTAAGGAGAGCAAGGAATCAGTCTTCAGAGTAAGATTCTCAAATGCAGCTTCACCCAAAGGTTCGTAGAGGGTTTTAGTTAGAGACCACAAGAAACATGAGAGATTAGCATTAGTGAGTGAGACACTGGTCTTTGCAGCTTGAAATACCTGATCAGGTCTGCTATGTGAAAGTCCGCACCAATGGCTGGGTGTTTCGAAAATTTGAGTGTGTTGGATGGGACTGCCCACTATACCTTGATAGTAGAAATCGATCATTGTCTCTCTTCAAAAAGGAAGAGAAGAAAATTAGCCACTGCACTCATAGAGGTGCAGCTAGGATTGACATGCTTCCTACTGCACCAATCGCAAAAGATTCTTTAGTTAGCATAATTGATCTGAGACGCAGTTTGTCTTCTGGACTTAATGATGCACTTGGTGACTTTGCTAGAAAACTTGTCCTGGTTTAAAGATTGTTTTAGATAAGCCAAGCATGAATGGGGAGAATCTGTGGGCTGTTTTGTAGGAGAGCCCCTGTGCTGTGACAGAAAATCCCTCCTCTGGGGTAATGTCCTGGGATGGTCCACCAACAGGTTGAGAACATTGCTGAACCACGATCATTGGGCCACAGAGGGGCTATCAAAATGAGCTGAGCAATGGGATTCCTTATTTTGTTAAGTACTTGTGGGATCATTCTGAAGGATTGGAAGGCGTAAGCAAACACTTCAGGCTGAAAGTGTCCACTGCCCAGGCCCTCTGGTTGGGGGCTGGGGAAACATAAAAGGGGAGCTTCTTGTTTAGCTTTGTCACAAACAAGTCCACCAGGGGTGTCCCCCAAAGTTGGAACAGGGAATCTGCCATAGATTGGTTTAAAGAACATTCTATGAGAACTGTCTTTCTGGACACCCTTTCCACCAAAATATTCTTTTTGCCACGAATGTGGCAAACTCAGAGGGTAATCCCTTCCAAGGCTGCCCAGTGAAAGAGGTTCCAAACCTCCACAGAGAGTGAAGGGGCATGTGTGCCTCCTTGTCTCCTGAGGTGTGCTACCACTGACATGTTTTTAGAAAAGACCATCACACAGCAACCTCTTATTCTGTCCACACCCCCCTAAAGGGATAAGAACACTGCCCTCATTTCCAAATTGTTGATGTGGAGGACAGACTCTTCCTGGGACCAAGAACCCTGAAGAGTCAGTCCTTCTGGCTCTAGATGAGTGTCCCACCCTGAATCTGATGCATCTGTGAATACAGAAGTGGGGTTCAGGGGCATGCATGGGGACTTTGGCTAGAAACCAGTCCTGATTTGCTCACCAAATCAGATGATGGTGGAAATCCAGATCTAGAGAAATCTGAGCATTCAGAGGGTCCCTGTGTAGTTTCCTGTTTGCCAGAAGGAGAAACTGGAGAGGAAACTGGAGAGGAGAGGATGCAAGTGCAGTCTGCCTAGGGGAACCAGGTCCACCGCCGAGTTCAAGTTCCCCAGACATGAAAGAAAAGATGGGCAGACAATGTGGTCTTGGCTCTCAGCACCTCTAACAGGGTTAGGATCTCGTCTACTCTGTCCCGAGGGACATTGTCTAATCCCCTGTTCGTGAGGAAATTCATCCTTATGCAGATGAAAAACTTGTGATGAAGTAAGTTCCAATTTCTCTACAGTGGGTAAAAGACCCAGCCTGGTCACTATGGACACACAGTGACAGATCTAGTCTGAGGGACTCGAGCTGGCCACTGTGGATCAATCAATCATTGAAATATTGGAGGATTGGGATACCCAGTGACCTTAAGTGGAAGGCAAACACTCCCATGACCCTGGTAAATGCTCTGGGTGTGGAAGCTAGGCCGAACGACAGTGGGAGAAATTGTAAGACCTCTCCATCCCAGCAAAACTGGAGGTACTTTCTGTGAGGAGGAAAGATAGGGATGTGAAGGTACACAACCTTAAGATCAATGGAGACCACCCAGTCGCCAGTGTTATGACTCTATGGTCAAAGAAAAATGTAACAGAAAGAAAGTGAAACCTACAAATCAAGTTAAAAATCAACAAGCAATTTATTTCTAGATAATTAAAATGAAAATCAAAAGGCACTTACAATAATGTGAATTAAATTCCAAAAATAATCCAGAATGTATTAATCACAAGTCCTAAAATATAGGATGTTCCGAGTGAACTACTGTATCCTTGAATGTGTTGATGTGCCAATAGTCTGGAATGTCCAGACGTGCCAGTAGTCTTTAATGTGCTGATGTGCCAAATGAAGTACTCCAGAATATCTTTGAACAAGTTCACATAAATCCCAAAATCATCAATTCAAAATCCAAAAAGAGAATGAGCACTATAAGTAAATCCAGTGAATCTTTTGAAACAAATAATTCCTCTCTCTGAATTTGGAATGATTTTTCACAACTGTAATGACTCTTTAAAGACTGATTGTAAGGTCAAAACTGAAATCTGTCCACCAAACATGGTATATATAAAGATAGGACACATTACAAAATGTTCTAGAAATTGACTTGTCTTAATGGAATTTTACCTGTGTGGACATGACACATAATTCTAAAGGAAATCCTAGTTTTATCTGTAAACAAAATCAACTCTGACCTCAAATTAAATAAACAACTTGTTTACCAAAACTATCCTTGAACTCAATTACTAAGTAAACAACCAAATTCAAGGAAAATAGGTAAACATGTAAACCTCATACATAACATTAAGGTTTGAGCAAATATTATAGTCAAGAAACATTTATAATTTCCTAAAATATTTCTTAATATTATATAAACTTAATACATAACACCAGGTTTTATGGAATTCCTGCCTGAGGCTGTGGTCTCCATCTTGAAAGGTTCCTTCTGCAGAAACCTGTTTAGTGAGCAAATGTTGATAACTAGAACGAATGTTGATAACTAGAAAGAACTTTTCTCTGGTACCAGGAAAATCTGAGAGTAGAAGGACTGAGATTGGTCACTTAACACCCTTTCTACTGCACCCTTCTGGAGGTTTAGCCTGGCACCTATGGGAACCAATGAAAGAGGGACACTGCAGAAGAGAGAGCGTTGTCCTTTGGAAATGGGTAAAGGCCCACAAACTTCCTCCCTGGGCCATGTGGCACCCCCTTTTAGGACCTGACCACCAAGAAGGAGCTTTGAATTGGGGTTGTTGCATTGACGAGGGCTGTGTGGCTATAAAGACCTTAGCTGACAGACCCTGTGGCCAGTCAGGATGATTTTGCTTCTTGGCTGGTTTCGACCGCCCAGGAGTGGATGCTAGGGACTGGTGTTGCTGGTCTCAGAAATCCTGAGAAACCATGGAGGGAATGAGCCTTCCAAAAAAAGTCTCTTCCTCCAAGGGAGCAGCCCTCAGAAGGTTATTACTGTGCTCCAGTAAGACCTTGGAAGTGTCCAGAGCAACATCCCTGTGGAGGTGGAGAAGCTCCACTGATAAAGCCATGGACAAGGATAACATGCCAAGATGTTTTCACCACTGTTTCCAACAGACAATGAAGGACAACTGGCAACAGATAGTCCTGCTTCAGCCTGCTGTCACCAAAAAGAGGTTGGCATATAAGGCTATGGTTACTAGTGACCTAGCCTTTTGTCCAAATTTTCCAGTGTTTTAACTCTTTAACTTCGACTGACGTGTATATCCACTGCATAAATGTGCCTTGCCTCCCCAGTGACTGATAAATCCGCTTGTAAACAAAGCACTACTACTCCCAGTGACTGATATATCCGCTTGCTGGTTATGCTCCCTGTACCCCTGTGACGGATAGATCCGCACTGTATGTTCGTGTTACAATCGGTCTTATTGGTCAATAATTGGAAGTAAAAGGACATTCAACCAATCAAAATAGAGTTAACAAATGATTGTTCTTACTAAATCCTGGAATTTTTTTACAATTTTGTACCACGTGTTAGTTAATACATGTGTTTGTAGTTGACAGTGGAAACAATGGCTTTTGCTTACGCTAGCGATCGAGAATCCGAATTTTCAGGTTTTTCTGAGGATGAACTTGACAATATTAAATTAAGAAGTGTTGGTAGTGACATTGAACTATCTTCTTTGTCGAGTCGGTTTGAAATTGAGACAGAATCTGATGAAGAAGACAGCCAAGTGTAGACAAGAGAGCCACGTGCTCCAAAAGTCAGTGTTTACCGAAAGTGTCAGCCCAACTTTCGTTTAGATGAGGGGAAGAAAGAAATAGACAAACAGTGCAATGTCTGTCTGTCTATAAAGCATAACTGATTCTATAAATACCATGCAGAACTTAAGAAGTAGTAGAACATAGTGACTAGTTAAACATTTTTTAGTAATTACATGTATATATTTGACCAATATCTTTGTATAAAAGACCGACATAAATTTTAGTCTTTACAAATAGTGTTTTGTGTTCTATTCATGGATTTTATACCAATCTTGTGGATGTCAGCAGGATAAAAGAATAAAACAGACGCAAGGTAGTTATAGCTTTTATATATGCATGGTTTTAGTCTCTAACCCAGTCTATTGTACAGAAAATAACTAAAACAATTAGCCCATATCCCCAAATCATCAGCTGAAAAGTTATCAATTGGCTGCAGCAGCATCAGGCTCTGGTAGTCATCCCCCAAATCAGCTGCAGTAGTGACACCAGCAGCTAGGCATAGCAGTGAGCCACTACAGTAGCACTAGAAGTTAGAGAGTTAACTGGAAGGCAAACCCAGGTCCCCATGGAAATACCTACTTGTGCAACGTCTGCATCAAAAGTGGGAGGTTTAAGGGGCCAGGAAGGGGTGTGATCCCTATAACTAGCCATGGAGACCAAGGGTCTCAAATGGGATGGGGTGGGGGGTGGGGGCAGACCACCCCTTACATTGTCCAGTAAAGTCCTGGCCCTTACTAACTAAACTACTCCTAAACCTTTGGGAAAGCTCCTTAATCATCGGCGAGTAAGGAAGCAACAAGAGATTTGGTTGAGAGTTAACCCCTGAAAGTTTCTCCAAGATGAAAAGAATTTGAGTGTCATCGGAGCCTGAAGGCTTGGGACACAGATAACTTGGCAAAAGATGGTAAACCTCGTTAACCGCTTTGTCAAAAGACCAGATCTCTTCTCTACCCCCTTGACTGACGGATTGGAGGAGGCAGGGGTACCTGAAGGGAGGGGGTGCCACCTCGACCTGTTCTGTGTCAAACTTGTGCAAATCAACAAGGATGGCAAGGACATCTTCATCCTGCTCTAGCTCCTGGAGGCAGGACTATGCGACCCAATGTCTCCCTGTTGTGGGGGACACTTGGGGGAAACAGGGGCCTCAACCCGTAACTTCTCACTTGAAGTTAAGGGACTGTCCCTAGTAGCAGACTCAGCAGTTAGGTAAGAGCAACTCTCCACCCTCCTTGGATGTTGGGGAAAGGTCTGACCCCCTCCCTCCTTTCGGACCCCACTTTGTAAGAGGATGAAGTAGGTCTATGGCCTGTAGCCTCTCTACCATGTGGCCAAGTCTCTGAAGTCCATTGCTGCATGCAGCAAAGGGCCATTCATTTCTCTGTGGTGGAAGGCCCCACATCCTGTAGGCATTTAGCAGGATTATAGGAAATGGGGGATGCTGATCTGATCCCTTTCCCATGTCTGGTGTCTGTACGCTGATTCCCAATCTCAAGTGATATGAAACTGGAGTCTGGAGAGGGGGGGGGAGGAGGCTCGACCCGGTCCCTATCCCCATACCATAGGGGCTCCAATGACTGGTGACCAGTACTCACAGACTGTTGTCCAGTCACCAGTGTTAATGATTGGTCAGGCGACTCACATCTGTAAGAAGACCATTCCCAGGTGGCTCAATCCTGTCATCGACAATGGGGACTGAAAGGGTGCTGCTCCACCCTTAAGGAGGTGGGGGGGGGCACAACTCACACTCTGCACTACTGGAAGGTAGAGAGGGTGCTGCTCCTCCATCATGGTAGAACGCAACTTACTCTCTGTCCTAGGGGAAAAGAGAGGGTGCTGCTGAGGGTGCTGCTCTTACCTCATTGAAGGGATTCAGTAGGGTGCTGCTACTCCCCAATTGGAGGGTGCAACTCACTCTCCACCTGATTACCTCTCTTGAGAGGAGGTCCACTAATCCTAAGCATCTCCGAATGGACTTTGACAAAACCCTGACGATTCTGAGGAACTTTTTTTCCTCCCTTTATAAGTACATCTGTGTTTGGCGAGGTCCCAGACCTTGTCTGACCATAGACTGCAAAAGAGACAACCATATGTCCTCTTCTAGCCAGTACAAGATAGGCAAGTGGGGTGGGTGTCCCAAGGGGCTTTCCTGTGGTCACACCTACTCACACCCAGCTTAGACATTGCTGCAAGAAAATGCTCAAAACAAGATTTACAAAAAACTGCTGTGGAAGTATTATGTAAAAATGTGATCTATTTGCATGGCCAAATTAAAACAGCAACAACACATCTTTTCTAGGTGTTGTCTCAAAGAATTAAAACAACCACTGATGTTTTAATGCAAAAAAGAACATTAATGCTAAGATGAGTACTGAAGATTAAGGAATTAAAACAACCAATAATACTGAAGATTAAACAAAGATGACATCAACCAGGCTTATTATAGAACTGGAGACAAATAATTAGCAAAAACCCAACTCTGTAAGATTGCTGATAATAAGAATAATAGTAAGGAATACTATCCTATACCAACTTCTAAGAGTGAACTGGTGTTCGATCACTAAACACACAACATAAAAGGAAAACTGGTTTGTGACCTGCTTTTTCAAGATAAAAACTGTAGAAGTCACAAAGAAAGGAATATGAATTCTGATGATTCGTTACTGTATTAAAACAATAAAACAGAATCAAAATGAGTCCACAAACCAAATTTGGCAATAATAGGATATTACTAAATACCTACCCAAGCTAGAAAAAGGAATAAAATAATTCTTGAACACAATAATAGTTATGCTAACACATCTGTGGGGTAGTAACCTAAATGCAAGGTTATAAAAAAAATGTAACCAGAAAAAATTTATATAACTCTTTAGAGAACTAATTCCGAGAAGTAAAAATGCTTTATCTAAATAAATATGATGCACATAAAGAAAATACTCAAACCATGACGTATAACTTGAAGCGAAGGCAATTTTTCTCTTCAACAAATTTTAGGCAGCAGTAATGTCTGTGAGTGAAGAAAGAATAAACGATAGTGCACATGGGCAAGGTAGCTACGGGTTGGACTTCAGAATGTTCTGGAATCCAGAACATTCTGAATCACCCTATGGGAGGATGAATTTTCATTATACAGTCGAGGGTATCTTCCATCTGGAAAAGAGTAGCTACGTAATAGCAACAGCTTACGTATTACTGATATTAAATGTAAGCTTCAATACCAAGTCTGAAAAAATCTGTGAAATAAAGAAAACAAAAGCCTAATGTATCAAAAATCAACATTATTTCATTACAATGTACTATGTTACTTATTATCAAACTCTGTTAAGATTCTAATCAAATAAGCTTACATACCAAATTTGATCAAAATCTATTAATCAAAAAAGCCTCCAGAGCTGTAACAAACCATTAATCATGTCAATTAAAAGTTCAAGTTCTAAACATGTAAATATAAATAATTGCAAAAAAGCTTTAAGAAAAACCCTTCCAAATACACATAAACATGAAGTACTACATGATAAAAGAGAAAAAGGTAAAGATGTTAAAATTAAGCAAAAGGTGTATAAAATAAAATATAATGGTAAAAAATATAAAATCCCAAAAATATAGGGTTCAAATTTGTTATGCAACCTGCATTCCCTTAAAAAAGTCAAAGAATTTTTCTGGTAGTACACTATAAAATTTCTTAATGGAGTTCACATAAAAAAATGTCTGTCCCATACGATATCAATTAATGAGTGCAAAAGAAACACAGATACAAGGCCACAACATTTGCTCACTTGGCTTTCTGTATGAGTGGGCTGCTAATTCCTAATTCCCTTTTTTTTTAAAAATAAAATATATCACAACACAAGAATAAGATGTTTTTTTCTGGATATCTACCATATATACTTGATTATAAGTCAACTCAACAACAAGTCGACCCACCCACCACTTTTTAGGGCTGCAAAAAGTCAATTTCTCTTTGACGCTTCTATTAGTCGGGGTGTATTCTGAAAATCAGATCCGTCTGAAGGGTTGACTTGTCGTCAGTGAGTCAGAGTTGCAATTTGAAGAAAAAAAAAGGAAGGATGGATGGATGGATAACTAGGAAAATTAAAGACAAAACCAGTATAAAATACAATTATATTTTATTGAGTGGATTATGTCACAAATACACTGACAACTTACAACATTTTAAATCGATGAATTCAATTGTAAATCACAAACTGGTATAAAATAGTAGTTTAGAATTATCAGATTCACAATATCCCGTAATATGTAAATTCCACACGTCTTACAAATAAACAATGAAGCATAAGTCACATTTTTGTGATTCACAGTATCCTATAAATATCACCATCTAATGTCATCTGGTACAAAGTCCAAGAATTCATCCTCATTGTCTGATTCAGTTCTGAAATTCTCCATTGTCATCTAGTCATTGTAAATCATTGTCATCTAGTCATTGTAAATATCATATGACTCTGATTCCTCAGCTTTACTGTCATATATGGGTGCATATGCAGAGACTGAGCTTGGACTCTGTAAGTAACACTTTGATCATAAAGTCTGTGAAATCTATTAAAGGATGCAACTGAACACGTGTCAATTGTGCAGCAAGATCACATGGAGTTCAAATAACCACCCTCTGTTACTTGGCACTGAACAAGTATCAAACTTGCGGCTCGATCAAAGGGTTGTCCTGTGGGAAAACAAAGTGGTTCATGCCTTTACAAGTTAAGGGATTAAGGTCCAATATGCACAGAAAGTTGTAGAACTCTACTTGGCACTGAACAAGTATTAAATTTGCAGCTCAATCAAAAGGTTTGTCAACTTAAAAACAAAGCGAGTGTTGTCTTTACAAGCCAAGGGCTTATTGGCCCACGTGCACTGACATAAAACTTAGGAAATATCACTTGGGAATTAAATCTGACTTATGGAAAAGGAAAACACAAATTAAATCAAAAATGTTACTGCATCAAACACTGCGTTTATACAGCAAAACACAAATATGAATACAAATACAGGTTGTTTGGACTTGCACGAAAATGGAAGCAATATACTCGCTAATAAACACCCACGGTAAATAACATTGACAGACACTCCACTTTGCAGTAGGATGGACATGCCACTTTGCGGTAGGTAGTATTTAATTTACCGGTGATATTTTCAAATTATTAAAATTGAAATAACTGTAGATACAAGTATTGTGTAATGAATACTGTCATGAAACGGATAAACACAGTGCATTCCACATATGCATTTCTGAATGGAAATAGTGGCATGAAAATGTAAAAATATTTGAACTGACAGTATTTTTATGTACTGCAAACATCTCTAGTTTCCAACATTACCCCTAGATTTATAATTTTTTTGTATGTCACACTTATAAAACGACCCCTACACTGCATGAATAGAATTTTCAGTAAAAAAAAAAGTCAACTTATATGCAAGTAAAGACAGTACTTATGAATAAGGTACATTTGTTAAACTTTTCATTTACCAATCAAATTAGAGCTTTTATACTGTTTCAAGTGAATATCATCATTCAGAGAATAAAGTTAATAATGACAATGCTCCCTAACACTAAATGCAATACTTTATCTGATAGGATAAAATTAAGCAGACTGGGAATTCCAAAGGTCACCAACATGAACTTTTATTGGTGCTAGTCAAATCTCCGTTATGTTGGAGGCCTTGATGCTAATCAGACTGAGTTCAGGTTTTACTATAACTGACCTTGGGTGCAGTTTCCGTATGCCATGTACTCCTCTGGAATGTCATCAGGGACACACCAGGTTTGTCTTCAAACACGGAACTAGAGGTTCGGCTACGCATCTCATGCTGAAAGAAAATCATACCTCAGCTATCAATGAATGCAAAAAATGAGGTTACATCTACTGTTTACATAAGCATTGGTATTTAGATGCAAAACTTTAAAACAAAACTTTAACAATGATCTAACAACTGTGGCTTGCTCAGGGTATATTGTCAAACTGAAAATATTGTGTGCATGTGTGTGTGCAGTTACTCCTCCATTTTACAAACAAGTACCATGAACAGCATATTATAGGGAACAGACAACTAATTTTGTTCCCCCAGACCATAATGTTAATGTTTGACCAAATTACTACACTTTCTTGGTAAGACATCCCATAAACTAACTATCCAGGAGGACATTTTTAAAATCATAAAAGTGATATGCTGCACACATTATTTTAAGAGAAATGCCTTTGTAGGTGCCCACTATACTAATCTGGCCCAGTGATCTCTTCCCGTTTACATGTAACAGTACCTGTTCAGCGACAATGATAAAATTAAAAAAGAACACAATTTTATTTTGTGAACTGGCATCAATCAAAGTATTCTTCAAATAGCCACAAAGTATGATTAAAATGCATTCATACTTGTTAGTGTTATTAAGCTCACAAGTCAGTACAGCTAAAAAGCTTAATCAACACTTTTTGACCTTGAAATCAATATCAGAGTGCTATCAACTTGTTTACTGGAATGTAACTAAATACAGAGATGGGTCTAAATTCATTTATAAATGTACAAGTCACTATACTCTTAAGCTCAATGAAGTTCAGAATGAAAGCAATGACCTCTGACTTGACGCAAAAGTCAATTAGGTATGGTTTCCAAACTGATTCACAAATGTGCAGGTGTGTTGGTGGTTAGATCTGCAGAATTTTCATTCAGAACCTATTATATACTGCAAGAAGCATTTTTAGTGAAAGTCAATTTTTGGGGTAAATTATGTTTCTCTCAGAATACTTACCTGATCACATTAAGGTTAGGGAAATTAGCTTCTGCTACAGACATGCCAACCCTAACAAGACCTTTTCAGTAAGGCAGTTGATATTTTTCATTCAGTAAGACCAATTTTCACAAAGTTGCAATGAAATATCATGTACTGCTTATTGACAACTTGGAAAACATGCATTTGAAAAGCTCAGAAGTGTGATCTGATGGACTGAAGGCAACTTTTTGTTCAACTAAAAAGTTAATCAAGTAAACTTAGACCTCTATGACCTCCAGTTCAATTTTAGAAACTGCAGTTTCAAACCCCATGAAGGTCAATGGCTTCTGGCTACATCTAACAACTTGAAATAATCTTGTTAAATTTCACGTGGTGGTGGCAATCATCTCTCCTGCCACGAGCAATATTCAAATCGACAAAACACGATGACCAATAAATGTAGTTGCTGCCTTTCCTGCTTTTTCATTCCAAGAATCTGAATACTCCTTTATAAACTGTACTTCTGTTCTGATTGTTCAACTTTTTAAATGACTGATTGTCCTTATTGTCTTAAATGTGTTTTCGTTTGATGGAATGGCATTTCTAGATAATGTTGTAAGAAAAAGCTTGATCATGCAGGCATTTAGCATGAAAAACATCGGCAGATTAAAGCATCTTAAGTACTCCTGTAAAGTCAATCCAGTTCCCTGACCAACTACACTAAATCTAATTATGAAAATCCAGATCTGAACTAAAACTGGACAAACCAACACCTGGATTTGACAACAATGATTGCATTTTCATAGTTTTTGCTAATACACCTCTGCCTCGATAACTCGCGCACAACGGGGTTCAAAAACATAGACCGCACTATAAGCGAGGGCGCGAGTTACCGAGGGACCTCAAAAAAATTAAGAAGGGGATGCTATCCCCGCTGGACATTGAGAAAACCGCAGGGGGGGGGGGTAACTGGGCTGTTTAATGGCTGAATACTCGTTTTATAATTGCATTCGGAATAATTATCAATAATGAGCTGTTTTCTAATGTAGTTGTTTGCTTTTCTGTATAAATTACCTTTATTTTCAAGATACCGAACCTCTGAAAGCTAGTTAACAACATTAGTACAAGTGGTTTCAACAACACGTGTACGCGAAAACATTGTGTATTACGTCACTGCTTTTTGCTGTTGTCGATTCACAACTAAAGAAGATTCCTTTTTTCAAAAACTAGGTACATTTATTTCGTGAAACAACCGTCAACGTCGAAACTCGATTTATTTATTGTTCTATTAATAAAATATGGATGCCGTGATTTCATATCAAGTAACAGTGAAACTTCTTCTCATCCTTGAGGAAATCCCTGAGTAGCAAGTTAGAAATTTTAAGTTCAGTACAAACTCTGGAACTTGATTCTCTGTAGTGAACCGTATCTGTAGAACAAAGCTTTTTATTTACCAAGTACTCATTTGGCTTGGTTGCCATAATATCTTTGATCACAATTGTGAATGAGTAGGATAATTTAAGGTAGTTTAATTATATTACTTACATAATAATATTTATAACAGGGTTCGATTGATCAATTGAAATGAGTTGACCAGACACACGGCCGTGACTGCTAGCTCTTACGCAGGCAGGATTTGCACGCCTTTTAACTTTTCTGTTATTCCACCCCCTTTCTTTGATTTGATACAAATGACGTAATTAACGTGATAATACAAAGCAGGTCTGGTATTAATTGAGTGTAACAGCACAACAAATACTTTCGCAAGTTGGAGATAAAAAAAAAAACAGTCGGCATTTTGATTCTCATGGAAATGCTCGTGGCGATAGCTGGGTCGGTTGAATTATATTTTTCATGTTTTAATACAAGAGGGCTTATTGCATTTATGATGATTACACTGAAACTAAATTAAAAAATAGAACTAAAACATAAATTTCACTTGACAAAACTTATTTAATTGGTATTTATTTTTAAAGTGTTGCCACCAGTAGGTATTAGTGACGTTTTCATTTATCAAAATTTCGTCGAATATTGTTATTTATAGTGTACCTAGAACATTGTTTTGAAAGAAAATTGAACAAAATATATGACTTCTTATTAAAAGTTGAAAAATTTTATGATGTTGATTCAAATTTCCAGGTACCAACCATTGTTTTTGACGATAAAACGAGTGATATATCAAGGTTTCATTAACTAATTTTGATTGCAATTTTTTTCACTTTCAACAAATAGGGGCCAGTTTTTTGTTTTGTTTGTATTTTCTAGTTTTAAAAATGGGATCCACGCCTGACCTGCATTATAAGCGGGTTCGCAAGTTATCCAGGCGCGACTTATCGAGGGAGCGGTGTATTTCTAATGTTAGTACCGTATATACTTGCGTATAAGCCGGGTCCAACTGCAAACAACATAGACCCTGATCTGCCGTCACATAATGCGCCGGCAGATCAGGGTCTATGTTGCTTGTTTAACTGATTAGTCCTTACAAACTGCATAAACCCAGATCTGCCGGTGCATTATGTGATGGCAAATCTGGGTCTATGCAGTTTGCAGTTGGTATAAACTTATACACGATTATATATGGTAATTTAAGGGTCATTTCAGTAAGATTTACGGTCAAATCATAAGGACTGGCAGGTCTGCTGCTACATCATATATCCAGTCCTCCAGAAAAACAACAAAATTAGTCTTTTCTCTCTATATACCATATAGACAATAATAACAGTATCTATGGGAAGATACCATTATAATTATCATTACCTCTCCAATCTCCACTAGGTGACTAAAACATCTAGGATGTACCCCCGTTAAAGCTTGAGTGATACATCAATGAGGATGCTCACATTTGCAGGTAGGTGTGGAAGGGTTTATGGTATTGTGATCGGGTAAATAATCTATCAGAAACATAATTTATGGTAAAAATGTCCTGTCTTGTTGAATACATTACCCAATCACATCAGAGTTAGGAGAACTGGTAAGAGGATGAGGAAATGCAAGAGCATCCAAACTTTACCTTGGTAAGCCATCAGGGGACATAATGACAGTGATCCTTATGTGAAAGGTAAGATTGTTCTTTTATCAATGAGGCAGTACAACCAAGGATACCTATAAAATTGAATAATATGTAATCGCCATGAAGTTTTAACCAGATGTGGCTTCCTTACCAAAGAAAATTTCTGGCCGAATCCAGTAAAAGCTTTAAACCAACACTTGTGATGTGAGGTTGTGCTGGCATCAACAAGGTCTGGTGAAAATCCTTGGCAATTGCCAACGAGTCCACCAGATCCATTCAGCTCTCTTTTTTGCAAGACTAAATTCCAAAGGTAAATGCTGGAGAAACTTGAATGTGTGTGCCAACATCTCGAATTGAAAAGTTACGTTTGAATGCAAGACTTGCAGGGATGGCTCTGATTTCATATGCTGATATCTTCAAGAGGCATATCTGATCGTGTGAAAACTCAGAATACTCTGAATGAATCACCTACTGGAGCCAAGACGTCAAAGCTTGAGTGGTGATGTCCTGCTGTTCCTTCTTGCCCTGTCAAATGCTTTCAGTGAGTCTAAGATAGCACTTCAAAGCACCAACTGGTCTTGGAGTTTAACATCTCTGGATGGGTCTAGCTAGGATGGAGAGTGAACGATAACTGTCTAATTACCTGCAGATGGAAAATGGTTCATGGACAAGAACCCCACCTATGTCATTAATACAATCTGAGCATCTCGGCAGAACCGCAGGTAGTCTGAGGTGCCCAAAAGGGCATGCAATTCACTCACGCAGCAAGTTGAAGCCAAGGCTATCAGGAAACATTTCTTGTACGAGAGCAGTTTCAGCGACATCTCGGACAGAAGTTCAAACTTACATGAATTGCGGTAAGAATCCATGAAAGATTCCATTTGGGAAACAATATGAATGACCAGGGTTGACTCAGATAAAAATTGGACAAGACAGACCCTTGTTATAGCTTATTTCCACTCTCACATGATGTCGGATGGTGCCAAAAATTTTGAAACAAGAGCCTTTAATAGTAATAGGTACTGCTTCCTTCTCAAAGAGCCAGAGTAAGAAATTATTCACAAAAGGAAAAGGGAAACATTAAGGAAAGTTGGAGAGGCAATTCTTGCGTAGTTTGCTTTCTAACATCCTCAATATGGCCTCAGATAATAGGAAGATCCAAAAGGCATCTGTGTGATGGAACTGGAGTGATGACGAGAGCCGGAAGGTATCCTGTCTCACCACGTCTAGAGTTCCCGAAGCAGTCAGGCATTTGCAATAGTGTGGTGAGCTGCCCACTATATTTCTAACAAACTTAAAGGTTGCTTGAAACACTAAGTGATCTATCTTATAGAAAAGCAGGGCAGACATGTTGACTGCCCTAAATCCTTATCTTGATCCGGGACATCTACATGAGAGGTATCCAAATGCACCTACCATATATATTCACACATAATCCAGGTCCAAATGCAAACAACATAGACCTTGATCTGCTGTCGCATAATGCACCAACAGATCAGGGTCTATGTTGTTTGTTCTCCTAATTAGTCCTTACAAACTGCATAGACCCAGATCTGCCAGCACATTATGCAATGGCAGAGCTGGGTCTATGCAGTTTGCAGTTGGTATGGGATTATACGTGAGTATATACGGCAGAGATTGAATGATGCTGGAAGATGGCTTTTTGTGAAAATGACCTTGAAGTTACAAGGGTATTTTTTTTTTTTTTACAAACGGCTGGCAATCTCCTTAATCTTACGAGACTGAGGCAGTAAATGGAAGACAGGATGGTCATCTTCATAATCTGCATCAACTGATGCCTTGACATAGCGTGCCTCACTTGATGACAGTGGTGGAGGGCACTTGGTGGGAGACAAGATTTTATAGATATCTTCTATCACTGCCTTAAAACTACACAAACCCGATAATGTCATAATTAGAAACCTTCTTAAAGGACTTCTCTGTAGTGGTCGAATATATTGTTTGTCATTAGAGTCAATCCATAATGCCTGGGGTCAATGAGGTCTTTGTCTTTGTCTTTAATAAGTGGATTTCTAGATTATGAAAAATGACTGGAAAAAGCATTTTATTTGGTTGAGAATTCCTAATAAAATTCAATTTTAACCTCCTACTGTGGCATTGCCCCTGAACCCCAGTGGGGGTAATGACAGCCTCCACATTCTTGGCCTATTTCCAGCAGTTCTGAATTTTTTGCACTTGCATCACTGCCAGCACAGCTGAAAATAACCATCAGACAAAGCTGGCGATGCTAGTATCAGATGTGCTGTATATACTCACCTATTATCTGGGTCCAAATGCAAACGATATAGATTTTGATCTGCCGCCGCATAATGCGCTTTCAGATCAGGGTCTATGTTGTTTGTTCTATTGATTAGTCCTTACAAACTGCATAGACCCAGATCTGCCGGCACATTATGCGATGGCAGATCTGGGTCTATGCAGATTGCAGTTGGTATCGGATTATATGCGAGTATATATGGTACTCTGCATTTTTCGTTTATCTCTCTTGAATATGCTTTAATTAACTGAGGAAACAAATCCTTACCCTTGAACTTGCATCTGTATTTATTGAAGATGAAGATACCCCTGTAACAATAAGAACAAATTTTATAAGGAAGCTACATCAAGTGAAGAGAAAGTTGATACAGATATTTAATTGTAATTAAAAAAGAAAACAATGCTGTTATATATAATTTTAATATATAATTTGAGATACAAGTAGTTGTCAACAGAAAATATTCTGGAAAATATATACATATAAAATCATGGTTTTAATTTTTAAAGCATATTTCTACTACTGTCAAGAAATATTAAACTTTATAATAGTTAATTGTGCATCAAATCCTCAAGAAATATGACTGAATACTTTTGAGGGTCAAAATACGGCAAAATAAAGAACTTTAAGATGGGAAGTACAGAAAGTATTATTGCATTGTGGATATATTTAACTATCTATTCATACATGTATGTACAGTGAAATCCCGCTATAACGCGATTATTCGATCGCAGAAAAAGCGGCGTCGTGTTATTGCGCGGTTTTGCTATATTTTACTTTATTCAGAGAACAACGTATACACGTCTAATGTATAGCATGAATAGGGTATCAACACCATTTACTATCTGATATTGATCCGTCTTTGTTTTCCCTTTGACTGAGCCACGAGTTTGATACTTGTTCAGTGCCAAGTAACAGAGAGTGGTTATTTGAACCCCCGGTGATCTTGCCGCCCAAGCTCAGTCTCTACATAAGCACCCACATATGACAATCTTTGATCAACCACTGCATTGTCTGGTGCTTGGTTGTGTATGCAGTTAAAGAAGAAACATAAGTTGGCTATTGTTTGCGCAATGATTGTATACAGGATGAATTGAAATCCAGCGCACGTGTTGGCGGCATACGTTTTTTGATGTTTATTAAATCGTGAGAATCTTTTATGAACCACCACATTGTCTGATGCTCAGTTGTGTATGCAGTTAAAGAAGAAAAACATGTCGGCTATTGTTTGAGCAATGATTGTATACAGAATGAATTGAAGACAAACACAAAGAAGACTTACTGACTTTAATCAGTAATAAGTAACATTTCCGATAATGTTTATTTTGGCATAACACTTCAAGAAATTGGTGAAATTGTTAAGTTTCAGAAGCCACGCCATGATCGAATTCATGTGATCTCTTCTCCAAAACTTTTTATACACTATTTCTCGTACTTAAAAAAAAAATTTGTTTTCCGTGTACGAGAAAAATACATGTACATGTATATAAAATTTCAGGAACCACGCCACAAACGTATTATACTCGAATTCATACGCGATCTCTTCCCCAAAATGATACTGTAATATACACATTTTATACACTATTTCTCGTACTTTCGAAAAAAAAAATTTCATGTGCTGTTATGTATGATGTTTATATAATATTATAGATATTTTAGGAAATTATAAATGTTTCTTGACTTTAATATTTGCTTAAATCTAAATTTTGTTTATCAGAAGAAAAAAACCCCCCAAAAAAACATGTTTAAGTAGTGTCCTTGAATTAGGTTGTTTACTTCAGATTTGAGCTAAAGGATAGTTTTGATAAACAATGTTTTCTCAATTTGAGGTCAAGGTTGATTTTGTTTACAGATAAAACTGGAAAATCCTTAGAGTTATGTGTAAAAGACATGTCCACACAAGTAAAATTCCATTAAGATGACACATATTCTAGAACATTCTGTCATGTGACCAATCTTGATATATACCATGTTTAGTGGACAGTTTTTGAGTTTTGACATTACTATCAGTCTTGTAAAGAGCTATTACAGTTGTGGAAAGTAATTCAAAATTCTAAGAGAGGAATTATTTAAATATTCATTGGATCATAACAGTGCTCATAGACTTTTGGATTTTGGATTTTTAATTGATGATTTTGGAATTTATGTGAACTTATTCAGAGATATTTTGGAGTACTTCATTTTGACATCAGCACATTAAAGACTACTAGTACATCAGGACTTTAAAGACCATTGGCATATCACAACATTCAAGGATACAGCCGTGAATTCGGAACATTCTATATTTAGGACTTGTGATTAGAACACTCATTCTTATTGGATTATTTGGATTTTAATACACATTACTGTAAGTGTCTTTTTGATTTTTCATTTTAATTATCTAGAAATAAATTGCTTGTTGATTTTTACTTGATTTGTTGGTTTCACTTTCTTTCTGTTACATTTGTCTAGACCATAGAGTCGTAACAGTGCGAATGAATATAAGAAATTTTGGGAACCACGCCATGATCGCGTTATATCCGAATTCACGTTATAGCGGGGCGTATTATAGCGGGGTTTCACTGTATATACATACATACATCAGTGGGCATTATTACTCAGAGCCCATCTCTCCAAGGCCAGTTATGTTAACATAGGCACAACAGGAAAATCAAGCTACATACATACATACATACATACATACATACATACATACATTCATCCATCCATCAATGTGCAAATTACTGCCAAACCATCTGTCCATCCTCAGTTACGTTCACACAGGATCAACAGGAAAATCAAGTTACCAGTCTTCAGTCCATCTAATTTTGAGCTGCATAAATTGCTAAAAGTGTTACATCTAATTTCAAATCTTTATTACCTCTAGTTCAAAACAATTACTTCCTTCTTACATTAAAAAAAACACCTTATTATCAAAGTGAAACATCAGCAGGGCTTATAAATAATTCCTACACAACCCAAACATAAACAGAAAAAGTTTTGCAAGTCATGTTTGATGTGGCAAGTCATTATGTGACATGAGGCAATTCAAAAGGATGCAACTTAACGTATTTGTTCTAAACAAGTAACATGAAACAGAAAGATTTACTTTCACCTCTTTATAAGCTTATAAATGTATCTTAGAATAAAAAGACCATTATGTCATGTAATTGGATTTAATTGACAACTATTCATGAAAATGTATTGACAATAGCAGTATATCACTGGTGATAGTTCAGTATTACTTAGCTGGGTTTACTGTTTTTAATTTTATGGACAAACTGTTGTTATCTCCTGTATTTTATATTGAAAGTAATTTTCAGTTCTTATCACTAACTTAACCTCCATTATTTAAATAGACCCAGTCCACTAAAAATATGTTAAACAATGGGACCAGTCCACTAAAAATATGTTAAACAATGGGACCAGTTAATTATGTAGAGGCTTGCATGCACGTATATGAGAAATCCCAAAATTCTAAAGGCTATTATTGGACAGTTATTGAAAAAATTGACGTTGCTGCCAGATATTTGTGAAATTTAATATAACAACATTAAATGGAGGTATACAAAATTTTAACAAATAAGAAAACATTTATATACTTAAGAATTAAAAGTATCAGAAAATTGTCATTTTCGGTTCTGGTTGTGCTGTTGCTTCAATTTTAGTCCTTTTCTGCTTCACTAGTATTCTCTCAAACTATGTAATTATAACAATTATATTTTCTTTCAGAAAAGAATACTGCAGAATTTCATTCAACAATAGTATTTTTATTGGCCACTATACTGTTTAACTTTTTAATTGACAACAAGCTGACTTACTACCATGAAAATACAAAACACTTAATTGATGAACATTTCCAGTCAAAGGTTACACTCCACAGTTTTTGAAATTTTTTACTTCCTCACAAATATGACGTCTGCATAAAGTTCGATCTTTGCAGTGACAATACTGGAACCTTTTTCTTCTCTTACGTTCCAAAATGAAATTTTCTGTATGTGTATCATATGGTTTTATAGTATTTTTAAGTCAGAATTATTCCACATCCATTTAAATCCAGCATGTTAACTAGCAAAAATGCTTCAAAAATAGCAAAAATTAAGAATTTTTGCCCTGTTCCTGTTCTGGCAAATTAATTTTCCTACAATCACACTCATTAGAGTCGAAAATACATAACGTTTACCTGACAGACATTTCCAGTCAAGTCCAGATGTCAAACAAGGTTAGCTGTCATTGCTAGTATACATAACATTTACCTGACAGACATTTCCAGTCAAGTCCAGATGTCAAACAAGGTTAGCTGTCGTTGCTAGTATACATAACATTTACATGACAGATATTTCCAGTCAAGTCCAGATGTCAAACAAGGTTAGTTGTCATTACTAGTATAAAGGCTACACATATTTTGTTTGAAAGGTCTGCTATGTATTAACACACCACTACACAATACGCACATGGTGTTAGGTGCTAATTTAATGCATACAATACCAACCCTGATCAATTATAGGGTTTTAATAAGTCCAGGTGATAAGTTTTTACACCTATATTGTCTTGTGCTTTGCTGCTATAGTGTATAAACAACTTGGAAACCATAATGACAAAACAAGTGCATGGGATAATTATATGTACCTTATGTCCAACTGTCCAACAGTTATTTTAACTCATCTGTCAGTCATGCTTGACACATGTGACTGTTTTGGGATATCTGATACATACATACAACATACATACATACATACATACATACATACATATGCACAGATACACATGTAACACAGAATGAGACACACATATGTAACACAGAATGAGATACACATATGTAACACAGAATCAGAGTACTGAGAATAGAAATGGATTGGAGGGTTCAGGTAATACAACACTACACAGGATCAAAAGGATTATCATAACTTGCAAGCTATTGATAATTGTGTTCCTTTTTTTTTTTAATTAGCAAATACCAATAACCCTGTAAATACATGTAATCCTAATTATAAATGTTTGAAGACTTTTCTTCTATTTATCTCTCAACCAAGAATTGAAATAGTCATAAAATATTTTGAGAAAATTATTCAGGCAATTACCTTGGATGAGCATTTTCTCTTGAAATTATTCTGTATTGTTCAAAGTGTTACATAGAAGTTGTTAAACTATATCGAGGGAGGTAACCACTCTGATTAATTGTTTCCTCTCAGGATCAGAATTTGAGTTATATCCCTTTGCATATCTCTTGACTGGCCATTCAAATTAAAAAGGTCAGAGGAGCTAAATATAGAAAGTGCCTTATGATTAGAAACAAAAACTATCCTTAGTAACAGAGAGTAGACAGCATGCAATAGGTTTGGAGGGATGAAATCCGTCCAAGCCAAAACTCAAGATACCATGTTTATAATATCAATAATAACCCCATCCACCTGCCCAATGACACTGCATACATCAGAAAATTGCCTACATCTGTATTCCCAGTACTCTGATATTGTGTATTTAAGATATCAATGCACAGATGATAAATGCATTCAATGCATCTACTATTGACCTTAGGGTGTCACAGTAATGCGTGCTCAGAATGATCTTGACGTCTGTGTGTTAGTCAGATGATTTGCACAATTTCCAGATAAAGCCCAAACCTGCTCTATCCACTGGGGTGTAAAAGATCTGATCCAAACCAAAACCAAAACACCGTGAATGCACTATACATACAGCTTTCCCTCATTACAACATGTTTCATTATAACACGATTCTGCATATACCACAGTACCATTATGGACCCATGACCAAAATCATACCAATGTATACCAATAATGGTCAAGAAGACCAGGTGAATCTTAGTGTTATATCTTTATTTCCTTTTCAAAACACCATTATTGAACAAATTTTGATAGTTACCGCTATATCCTGGTTCGGCATATTATGCCATTCTCTATATATTGCAGTTCCATACATTATGTAGTTCTCACTATAATGTGGTTCTGTGCATAATGCAGTCTGTGGTTATGGAACCCGACTACCTTGTTATAACAAGGGAGAGCTGTATATACATGCATACATAAATAAAGTTTGACTTTATGACACTGAAGTTGGAGTTACAGACCCTGAAATGTGAAATTTGACAAAATCTTCATTCGTATTTGTATTTATCACTTTCATCCATCATATTCTTCCATTTTCGCTTGATTAGAATAATATGGACATGCATTTACCAAAGTCGGTTTTCCATTTTCTAAATAGTGAAAGGGAGAGAACTACAGCTTTCATATCTTGCCTTATTAAAAGTGTGCTTTGATGAAATAGCAAATGCATTTAATGCAAAAGACAGCAATGAATTGATGATAAATTATAAATCCAACAAGTGTACAAATATAGTTGTAGCGTATTTGTCAACAAAACTGTATTTCTTATTTCATTTCATTCAAATAAAGACTGTACAGATACAACCACTCGTGATGATGTTATAATGACAACAGTGGTTATTTTTCAAGTACCGTATATACTCGCATATAAGCCAGGTCCAAATGCAAACAACATAGACCCTGATCTGCTGTCGCATAATGCGCCGGCAGATCAGGGTCTATGTTGTTTGTTCTGCTGATTAGTCCTTACAAACTGCATGGACTCAGATGTGCCGGCACATTATGCGACAGCAGATCTGGGTCTATGCAGTTTGCAGTTGGTATCTGATTATACGCGAGTATATACAGTATGTATTGACAAGAACAATGTCGTGGCTTGCATTGGGTGAAAAACTGTCATCGTAAAATATCTGATCTTATACTATCATTTAAAATGGCTTTCAACTATGAAAATTTAGTGGCAGCTTAAAAATAATCAAATCTGAATAGATAAATGAAATACATTTAAAGTCTGTTCCATTTTCATATTTTCATTTATCATTCATTGTCCTGCATTTTGTATTTGTGCTCTCTATTTTCTTCAAAATGCATTCTTCATTTTGTTTGCATTCCTTCTGCATTTCATTTGCATTCATTGTTTATAGTTCACATTCATTCTACATTCCATTTGCATTAGTTCTGCACAGTTTTTGTTTCACTGGTAAAACTACCTGTTTTCATGTTGTAATAGACATTTTCATTTGTGCATGTGTGTGTATTTGCGAGGCAAAGAAAGAAAGAGAGTAGAGAGACAGAAAAAGATAGACAGAAACAGAATACGAGACATAAAATATGTACAAGCAGAAAGACAGATAGACAAACATTTACTTGTGGAATGTCTAGCTCCAACATCATGGCTATCAGGCAGATCAAAGTCATATAATCTCTGCAAAAGAGATATAATTAATGAAAAATTAAAGTTTCTCTTGCAACAGTTCAGGTCCCAAGTCACAAAACTCTCTGAGCACAAAATTTCAACTCGAGCTCAATTGTTAAAAATTCCTGAAAAATACTGAATCATCCTTATGTTTGTATCTCTATATACATACCAAATTTAAATAAAATATTGGGTGACTCCATATGATTTTTCATTTTTGAGTTTTGAGTCTTAAGACCATTGTTTGTGCTCAGACAGTTTTGTGACAATGTGTCCAGGACTTTTACATCTAGAGAAGCTATTCCATAAAATGTTTTACAAAGACAAGTTTAATGCCACTTTTTCAAAGATAAAGAGGCCAAGTGGGCTTTAATATCACTCACCTGGCTTACATAACCTAACGGTTTACCATTTCACTAAGCAGGGTTATGTAGCATTGTACAAACAACCTATGCAAACTATATCCCAAACTTTATGTCATGTTGATTTTACCTATTTTACTATACCCTGATAAAAATTCTTGAAAAGATAAAGACATAATTAATATGCATAGTCTATTCCAAATCATCCAAGATTTTGATGACATGAACTCGTTGACATACCTGCCATATTTCCAGACTATATTGGGAGGGGGGTTTGGGGACTAAAAAAGTGTGTTTTGAGGTCCCAAGAGGAGTCAGCGTGCATGACCTAAAAAAGTGACATTGTCAAATTTGATAAAAGAGAAAATAATCTGTTTTCTTTCAAGCATATAATGTACTTACAAACCAAAAATAGTTGGTAGACTAAGCATTGTCCAATATCATCAGTACACACATATGTCCACACTCACATAACACAACCACACAGACATTAAATAACAAAAATACACCAAGTTTCTGTCTTTAAAATCCATTGGACAGTGGAATATTTTCTTAATTAGATGCAGTCTTTGCTGCTCTCAATAGTTCAAGGGGGGGGGGGGGTGGTTGAAGGTAATACAAATGTCATTCATGTTCATCTTGGCACTCTTTTGAGACTGGATGTTACTGTTGTTCAAACTACCCCAAAGATCTTGAATTTTTCTCAGCATAAAAATGATCTTTCTGCATCTGCATTGCTGAGGGAATGGAAAACATGCTCGGTGGTTTTGCTATGTCGATGGATGTCCAAAATGACAAATGTCAATATGGAGTTCTGAAATTTAGTTTTTGCTGGGCTTCATTTGTTTTGCAGATGGCTCATCTTTTCCTAAATCACAGCTGCATTTTGACAGATTGCCGTAAAAAATTGAACTGCACTTGTACACTATTCCTACTACCAAAATAATCATGTTTTGCATTTTATATATGGAGTAAAATCTGACTTCAAAGAAACATTGCCACTGATCACAAACTTGTCAATAGTCTTTAATAATGATGGCTTAAACATTTTCATTCAAGGTAATGATGTGTAATAATATTTGTTCTTCAACACGCATCTCTATGATTGTATCTAACTCAAATGAATTGGGTTGTTCCACTTAGTGTACTTTACCTTTGCAAATTAGCTTTCCCACAGCAGTGTTTAAAGGACTTGACACATCCTAGCTATTCTCAACCAATTAAGTAATCGGTGAAATGGTGGTTGTTTATATCTGACCGCCTTACCTTTTAATTGACTCCATGATAATCAGCTGTATAAACTGCTCTGAGGATAGTTTTACATGGACCCTAAGCAGGACAGTTTACTGTTTATACAGACTACATGATTTGGACACGAATAGTGGTGGTCAACAAATGTCTGGAGGTTTTGTTTTTGTTTGCTTCCTAAGATTATTGAAAATCTTATTTTTTCGAAACATGACCATGTTGGGGGGTTTGGGAGTAAAACATGTTTTTCATGTGACGTCGTGTTACGGCAGGTATGCATTTACCAAGTTTAATAAAAATTGGATGATAAATATAGCCTCTAGATCTTGAGAGGTAACAAGCTCAGTCAATCAGATGCAAGGTATCTCATTAATATGTGTAGATCACTCTCATTATAGTGCCTGTCTACAACAATGATAATGAGCTCAAGGTGGAGTAAAATCTGATTAGAATTCAGTCTCCAGTGTGGTAACAAACATAGCCAATCAGACACAACATTACTTCATTAATATGTGCAGATCTTGCTGATAATTAAACTCATCCAACATTTTGATAATATAAGACTATTTAACAAGCCTGATCAAAATCTGATTAGAACTATACTTGCTAGATTTTTGACAAGTTTATAATATGTCCAATTTCACTCATAATCATACTCTACCAAAATCGCGACAACATAGGCCTATTTACCAAGTTTAATCAAAATCTATCCAAAATACACTCTCTAGAGTGGAAAAAAAGCTCAGCCAATCACATGCAAGACCACCTTTTTAATACCTTATTAATATGCACAGGTCTCACTCATAAAAATCACCAAACATATTAATGATATTAGCGTACCGTATATACTCACGTATAAGCCCCCCAAAAAACTACATACTGAATAGACCCAGATCTGCTGTCGCATAATATGCTGGCAGATCTGGGTCTATGTAGTTTGTAAAGACTAATCAGTAGAAGAAACAACACAGACCCTGATCTGCTAGCGCATTATGAGACAGCAGATCAGGGTCTATGTTGTTTGCATTTGGACCCAGCTTATACGCAAGTATAGATGGTAGTTGCCAAGCATGATTAAAACTGGGTCAGAAATACAGCCTCTCAAGTGGTCTTAGAAGCTAAATCAATTATATGTAAGATCACCTCATCAAGGTGTAGATCTTGCTCATAATTAAACATATTACGTATCTTGTTGATATAAGCCTATTTAGAAAGTTTGATAAAAATATGATCAGAAATAGTATTGCTAAAGTGTTGACAAGCTCAACTAATCAAATGCAAAATCATGTCTTTAATATACATGGATCTTACTTGTAACTGTACATACCCAAGATCTTACTGAATTAAGCCTATTTACCATGACTGATCAAAACTAGATCAGGAATACAGTCAGTAGAATGGTAACAAGCTCAGCCAATTACATGCAAGATCACCTCATTAATATACGTGGATACACATATTATCGAACTAATGCAAAATCTTAATCATACAAGCCTACATCTTAAGACCAACCCAAGTCTTATAAAAAATATGACTTCCAGAGTAGTAAAAAGCTTAGCGAATCAGATACAAGCTCACCTCATTAATATGCATGCATTGTGCTCATTAAGAAACTTGTCCGAGATTGACGATATAAGTATATATTACAAGTCTGATCAATATTGGATCAGAAATATGGCCTTTTGAGTGGTAACATGCTCAACCAATCAGAAGCAAGATCACCTCATTACCATGCATGACTCTCACTCGTTATCACATTCATTATCAGAGATCTTGATGACAGAAGCATATATTACGTTGGATCAAAATCTGATTAGAAATCTGACTCCCAGAGTGGTAACAAGGTCAACCAATCAGATGCAAGAATACCTCATTAATATGTGTGGATCTTGCTCTTATAAAAACCATCCAAGATCTTGATGATATAAGCTCATAATTCAAGTCCGATTAAAATTGGATCTGAAATATGGCTTCCAGCATGGTAACAAGTTCAGCAAATCAGCTGCATGATCAACTCATTAGTATGCATGGACCACACTCATTGTCAAACTTGTCCAAGATCTGGTGTGTGTTGTTGGGTTTAATGCCATTTTCCAGCACATGATAGGCTATAGATGGCAGCCAGTATATTTGGTGGACCCTGGGAAGAACCACCAGCCCACGGGAAGCTACTGGCAAGCTTTCTAACATATCCACATTGGTGGAGCCAAGACTTGAACCCAGATCAACAGAGGTGAAATGTGAGTAATCTGTAAAGGCGAGCGCCTTCGAACACTCAGTCACATGGGGCCCCCTTGTCCAAGATCTAACTGATATAAGCATATATTCGAAGTTTAATGGAAACTGGATAAGAAACACTGCCTCTAGAGTGATACCAAGCTCAGCCAATCAGATGCAAGATCACTTCATTAGTATGTGTGAATCTCACTCATTATCGAACTCATTCGAGATCTTAATGATATAAGTATACATTCCAAGTCTGATAAATACTGGATCAGAAATATGGCCTCTGAGTAGTATCAAGCTCAGCCAATCAGATGCAAGATCACTGGATTAATATGTGTGGATCTCGCTGATTACTGAACTCATCTGAGATTTTGATGATAGAAAACCATATTTCAAGATTGAAATCAGATCAGAAATATGGACTCCCGAGTGGTAACAAGCAACTGTTGACAGACTGATAATGAATTACGCATGATGGACACCGGGCTCATACCATAAGCTCACTTGGCCTTATGAAAAAAACTTAAAATACAAAGTAGAAGTGCAAGCAAGATTTTGTGACTCTAAATATGCTCTTTCAGCTACCCCTGTCTTGCCTGGAAAGCAATTTACTTGTATTCCACATACAAATTTTAACAAAAAAGACCTGATCACGATTATAATCATATCCTATAATTTGCCCTAAATAGTAGAGTTAAAGAGATTCTGGTGTAAATATATCATGAATGGGATATGGTGAGCATTAGTGTTGAAAATTGGATCAAGTTCACAAATGATCGTAAGTTTATGCCAACTAATCAGTGATGCCTTCATAATCAATTAATTTGTCCCCATGATGTCTTGCCAAAACTAGGGCTATTTTTCAGATAGAATAAAATCCAAAACACTAGGAATGGCACAGTACTGAATTCAGACCAAATTTGATCACAGAAATTGTCATCGATTCATTAGTCACTTTAACAAAGTGACCAAAATGTTCAATCAAAATGATTAATCAGAACAGCCCTAACGTGTAAAAGTGACATCACAGGACATCACAGTTCAACAATTTTGATGACAATTGCGCTCACAATAAACTGCCCTATAATTTTAACCAAATAGGACATGAACATTATTCCCAAAACTGATACTAATGCAAAACCAGGGATAACTGCATCTATATATATTTTTTTAAAGACTAAGCTTTGACCTATCATTACATTTTAGCAAAATCTTATCACTTCATCATGTACACAAAGTATGTTATTTTTGCTTTCAAAGCAATCTGTACATCATTTACATTTTTTGAATCTGAAAACTTGAAAATACATTTTTACATACATAGGAATTTACAAGGAATCTACGGTCACAATCAATTATTATCTAAACGTGCAAAGACCAATTAAAAATATCAGGAAAAAGTCTTTGAATAAAGAAATATTTAATGTAAACAAATTTTAAGCTTTCTGATAATGAAAATTATTTCTATCATTTGTCTATTGCAGTGTAAATGTATGGAAAAGAACTGTGACTATCCAAATACCAAATACCCACAAACACTCACATAGTTGAGAGGCCCTCCAAATGCTCCAGCAACTGGTAATGTAGCAGCTCTTGGTGAAATTGCGTAACCAGGCTTGGGAACTGAAAAATATTTCATGAACAATGAGAAGTTAAAAAAAAGCTTCAATCATTACTTGTTAGAATAGTCATTTTTACAAAAGTCGTTGCCGTCATCATCATCATCATTAACACCACCACCTCCATCATCTTCTACTTCTTCTTCTTCTTCTTCTGCTTCTTATGTCCAGCCCACTCTTCTTGAACAACAACAATACAAAATAACAAATACAAAACATAGTACATCAACCTGGCTGGCAGCTGGATAAAAACAAAACCTAATTTTGGTCAGCATATTAGATACAACACTACTATTGGTCAGCATATTAGATACAACACTACTATTGGTCAGCATATGAGATACAACAGTACTATTGGTCAGCATATTAGATATAAACTGACATCTCAATTAAGAATTCTGCAGATGTGTTAGGTACAAGTACCCATAATGACTGGATACAACCTGTAAAAGCAAAAGAGAAGAATTGAGCAGAATTCTGTGTCTTACTGTGACATAATCCATAAACCTTGCAAAGTTACTACAGCAAGAAACCTAGGTCACTGTCATCAACTTTTGCCCATGTTAAGTTTCATCCCTCAAGACTGCACCTATAAAGGTTTATGACAGTACATGCAGTGCTTCAGCCAGATTTGAGAAAAATGTGGCCAATTGGCCATCTTCATTTGAAAAAGTGGGCCAATGGTGTGATTATAATGGGCCAACCTCATAATAAAGTGAGATCATTTACATGGTCTATTTTACCTGTTATTTGCATGAAAAACCAAAAAAATTACCTTCTTTACTTTAAGATTCTCCTCTCTGATGCCTCTGACCATACACTAACGGCGCAGGAAAAGTCAAATTCTTCTATTTTCTGCCCCTCCAACATTATGGTCATCAGTCTTTGCAATGTGTCAGCTTTCAAGCGATTTCTTGAGGGTATGTTAATGTTGTTTTGGCAGCTAAACCCTCTTTCACAATCAGCTGACTGCAAAGGTGTCAGAAGGGCAAGCCTTGCTAACATTATCAAGTTAGGGAAAGTGTCATTATGGTACTTCTTTATCATTTTCCATAGGTCTGAAAAGCTATCCCTAGGTTACATTTGGTCTAAGACCATCTTCTTCACAAGTGACCATTCTATTCTACATGCTTCAGCACCGACAAGGGATTTTTGTATAGTCCCATCTGCTGCCTTCTTATTCTCTCCATAGAATTTCACAAGAAGATCAAAGTCACAATTTCCAAATGATTCTTTTTCTTCCTCAGGAAGGACAGACAGTGGACGCATTCCAAGAGATTTGAAAGCGAAGACTACCTCAGTGGAATCCTTAGGGAATCTCTTGTTCACATTTGCTGCAAGTTTTTCAGTAAATTCTGTTCTTATTTTGGTACTTTCCTCTGAAGCAGCCTTGATGTCATTGTTTGACAGCTTTACATCCTTGTACATAAAGTCACTACCCTTTTTCAAAAGTTTCTCCTGTAGTTCTGCCTAATAGTGCGATTTACTAGAGCGATTTATCACTTTTAGCTTTCTTTCTAGCATTAAGAATACTTTGCAAAGCAGCAGGAACAACAGCTATATCCAAGTTCCAATTGAGTAAATGCTGGTATAACAGCCATTAGCATGTGCATGGTGGAAATGAATCTAAGATCAGTTAGTGTTTTTAGAATTCTCTTTTCTTTCTCATTTGGTTTCTTTAGCTGCTGGAAATATGCAACAAGCGGTTTCCATGACAAGTAAACAGCATGTAATGCCTCATAAAAAACAAACCAACAAATCTCATGGACTTCCTTTAGTTTAACCTCTTCATGTTCTAAAAGTTCCTGAACTTCCCTTAACTGGTGTTGTTCTATCTGTGGATCTTTTGAAAAAGTAGAACATATCCGTTAATGTCTCCTGGAAAGTCTCCTATTTATGATACATCATCAGCTACTCTTGATGTGCACAATGCCAAACGTTAGGCAAAACAGTGAACGTTAATTGCAAATGGGTTCACTTCTTTCATTTTAGCAGAGACACCATTTTTCCTACTAACCATAACAGAAGCTCCATCACTTCCAAATGAATAAACATTTTCAACATTTATACCTCTAGATTCCATGTAGGATTTCAATTTATCAAATATAACTTGTGTGCTTACATGAGGCTCCACAACTGGTAGATTTCCCAAGAAAAATGTTTTCTGATCAAAAGTTTATTGATCGATCATATGTGCATACACAACTAGCTTCTTTGTAACATTAATATCAGTGCTTTCATCTATCAAAATGGTTAACATTGATCCCCTCTGCAGATGTTGATTGATATCTGATATTACATTTGCAATGGCCTGCTGAATTTCCTCAGCACTTTGCCAAGACATGTATATTGCACTTTTACCCTGTTCCAAAATCATTAAAGCCTCACAGCCCTGTAAACGACAGAAATCAATCAAAGATCGATACTTCATGGTTGCTATTCCTTCCTTCGCTAACCAGTATAAACAACGCATGGCACCTATCACTGCTTCAGTCTTCTGGGTGACTGCATTGTTTGCTGCAATAGCAAAATTACTGTGCAAAGCAATGTCTCTAAGGGCTTGCTGATGGTCACTGCACTTGATATGGCGCGAAAACGTCTTAAAGTTCTGACATCCAGTCGTCATCGAGTTACTTTTCTTGGAACTTCTGCATAAGTTGCAATACATTTTATTTTCATCTGAATCATATTCTAGCCAGCTACTCACTTTTCTAGCCTTCTTGGAACACATGCATGAAGTTTTTCTTCTTTGGTTCTGACATTTTGTAATCTAAATCTTCGTCGGAAGTTTCATTGTTGGTTCGTCTTTCATCTCGACTTTCGCAGGTTTCTCTGTCTTGTTCAATGCAGTCATCATCTCTATGGTCATTCTGATTGTTGTCACGATCTAAGCGTGATACTGGGGAAAAGAAATCTGTTAACTGCCGTTTCATATCTGCCTCTTTGTAAAACTTTGCTGCCCATACAAATGCAAAAGGAACAATGTCAAGGTCGCATCATGTGACTGGCAGCACATGACTTACAAAAATCGCCGAGACTAAAGATTTTCTTTGATAACAAATATTAATCAAACAGAGGTGGAACTTACCTTAATATGTTTTTTGAAAAAATTGTTTCATATTTTAATTGAGGCTATTACAATTCTAAGCCTTGACTGGTTCCCGTTCGTAAGAAAAATATGTTGGCATAACTAACGTCGGTACAGGGTACCGGTCTCATTCTAAGCCTGGAAATATTATGGGATATATCAGGTACATGATTATTTCCGGACGATCCATAGTTATATAAATATACATGTATATAGGATTAGGAGAATGGGGAAAATAGGCAGGCCAAGCATAGGTGCAATCGGAAAACATTGCTAGATGGAATTCATTCATTTTCATTAAACAATCATTGAGAAATTAGGATATTTAAAGATTGGTTGGCACAGCCGTATCAAATTAAAGATAAAAAACACACCCTGTCCATTTTATGTGCGCCACTTTTGGTGCATTGAATTTTTTTTTTTGCGAGACATGGTGTCTATTTTGCATGAATCCCGCAAGGGCGCATCCTGGCTGAAGCACTGTACATGTGAGAGTGTCAGAGAAACCATGCTCAATGCAAAATCTAAACATAATCACTTCAGCAAGAAAACTTGGTCACTGTAACCTCCTTTTCCTAGTGATAAGCAGTACCCTTGACAATGAATAAATGCAACAACTTTCATGACTGTACATATAATAATGTCATAGAAACTGAGCCAAATGCAAAAACTTAACATTGACACCTATGCCAACAACAATGACAACACTCTAGAAAAAGTGATACCAATGTCTAGACTATGCAAAACAAAAAGAAGATACAAGAGCTTACCTGGAAAGTTGGCCATTGTGGAAATTGTCCTGTATCCACGAATATCACTGTCATCCCATGACCGTTTTTGCAGATCCCAAAACCGTGAGGGTGCTGAAAGCAGACAATGAATCAGGATCACATCTTAATGCCTTTTGGTAAAAATTGCCTCAATAAAACTATTTAACCCAAGATTAGAAACCACTACAAAACTTTTTTTGTATTGGTTGGGACAGCATTATTTCTGAATGCAATCACCTCATCTTAAGTTTTTATCAAGGTGGATTTCAATAGTAAAATTTAAATATATAATGGCTAATACCTTTTTGTTATAGCCTAATTCAAAGACATATCCAGCTTACCATACATACATACTCGCATAGAAAGCTGGGTCCAAATGCAAACAACATAGACCTTGATCTGCCGTCGCATAATGTGCCGGCAGATCAGGGTCTATGTTGTTTGTTCTACTGATTAGTCCTTACAAACTGCATAGATCCAGATCTGCTGGCGCATTATGCGATGGCAGATCTGGGTCTATGCAGTCTGCAGTTGGTATCGGTTTATACGCAAGTATATACAGTAAATACTGTGTCATATGTTTTATTAACAAGTTCGTGATTTTTACTGATTTTTAAGTGTCCAGTATTTCTGAAAAAAATAAATATGTAAATATTTAAATGCTATTACAATTTGATTACTTTAGATGTAAAAAAATATACTGATAAACAATTAAATCCATTGTTACCACTTTTTCATGAACATTTACAGAAGTAAAAATAATGTTATACAATATATCCTGCACAAAGATGAAATTTATTTTTACAGAATATTAACAATGTTAAAGTTACTTGAATAATGATAAATATTTTGTTTTGTAGCTGGAGTTAAACTTTTTACTAATGTAAGTTTTTTTTTAACTGCGGTACTGGAGAGTGTAATTCAGGGAAGGTAACTTACATGCAAACATTGGTGACTGATATCTCGTCTGATACTTGGGTTCATGATCGGCACTCGGTACACGCGATGCCTTCCAAGGATCAAGAGGCTTCTTAGGCTGGACCTTTTGCTCTTCTAGCTCTTTGTAAATTATCTTCCCTATTCCAGACTCATCCTTGAATTTGGACAACTCTTCAATTTCTCGTTTTATTTTGGGATCTTCTTCAACTAAATTTTCATCCTCATCTTCATCCTTCTCCCCACGACTTTTCCTTCTTTGCCGCACTGCAAATGACAATAATTTATTGGGGAAACAAGTTGTTTACAAGTTACAGGTTATTCTATAATATCTCACGGGGCTCTGAAGATAATATGGTAAATGCATTGCAGCTGCTTCAAGTTTCATTTACACAAAGTTTTGCAAATTATACAACTGCCCACATATCTCAGGTAACCTGTGCAGTGAATTTTTTTTTTGTGGGGTGCCAATAACCATGGCTCTCTGTAAGATTTTCAAGATGGCCACTATGGAGGCCATATTGGATTTCCAAGTGGAACCATTTTCATTTCGGACCAAGTAGACCTTAGGGTGAATGTATGTGTAAAGTTTCATGGCAATCCTCTAAGTAGTTTAGGAGAAGTAGCAATAACAAACTAATGGATGATGGACAACAGATGATGGATGATGGACAACAGGCCTTCCCATAAGCTCTTCAGGTCTATGACTAGTATATATACCAAGATCTATTTTGTACTAATAAAAGGATCGTTTCCTAAAATTGGTCACAGTATATTTGTTTCCTGTGTCTTTTCATGTAATAATGCAAGAGATATTTTCCCCTAACTGTGATAAAATATTTTTGTTATTATCCAGTTGGGAGGATTCATGTTTTCAATTTTTGAAGCATTATCAATACTTCATATTGTTTTTAGTGCCAGCAGGCCCACTGGCCCATCAGCATAAAAACTTTGGGGCCAACTTTCAGAATTGTATAAAATTCATGTTGGAATTTCTGAACATTTCAATTCATATTCTGCCCTACTTTTAACCTCTGACACGAACATGTAAAATAGGAATGCAAGTTTTAAAAAAATCTGAATCTCAACATAAAAATAAAAACACTTTTATTTTTTTTATGCAACAATTTATTTTTAGCATTAAACCTTACTGATTCAAACTGCTTTTGGTCAAAACATACTCCCGACAGTCAGCTTTCCAGATACATGACAATGAAGTTGGTTAATAAAAAAATGCAACAGCTAGGTATTCCTGTAGAACACATCACTTTTTTTTCTCCAGGTATAATTATCATCAGCCTCTTTTAACATCTTTCTTTAACATTCTCAAGCAAATCAGAGAGCGAACCTGACTTGATGATTGGTCAATATTCAATTAATTTTGTAATATAAATGCTTAGGTACGCTTTCAAAACAAATCATACATTACAAGTATTTCAAATCATACATTACAAGTATTTCAAATCATACATTACAAGTATTTCAAATCATACATTACAAGTATTTCAAATCATACATTACAAGTATTTCAAATCATACATTACAAGTATTTCAAATCATACATTACAAGTATTTCAAATCATACATTACAAGTATTTCAAATCATACATTACAAGTATTTCAAATCATACATTACAAGTATTTCAAATCATACATTACAAGTATTTCAAATCATACATTACAAGTATTTCAAATCATACATTACAAGTATTTCAAATCATACATTACAAGTATTTCAAATCATACATTACAAGTATTTCAAATCATACATTACAAGTATTTCAAATCATACATTACAAGTATTTCAAATCATACATTACAAGTATTTCAAATCATACATTACAAGTATTTCAAATCATACATTACAAGTATTTCAAATCATACATTACAAGTATTTCAAATCATACATTACAAGTATTTCAAATCATACATTACAAGTATTTCAAATCATACATTACAAGTATTTCAAATCATACATTACAAGTATTTCAAATCATACATTACAAGTATTTCAAATCATACATTACAAGTATTTCAAATCATACATTACAAGTATTTCAAATCATACATTACAAGTATTTCAAATCATACATTACAAGTATTTCAAATCATACATTACAAGTATTTCAAATCATACATTACAAGTATTTCAAATCATACATTACAAGTATTTCAAATCATACATTACAAGTATTTCAAATCATACATTACAAGTATTTCAAATCATACATTACAAGTATTTCAAATCATACATTACAAGTATTTCAAATCATACATTACAAGTATTTCAAATCATACATTACAAGTATTTCAAATCATACATTACAAGTATTTCAAATCATACATTACAAGTATTTCAAATCATACATTACAAGTATTTCAAATCATACATTACAAGTATTTCAAATCATACATTACAAGTATTTCAAATCATACATTACAAGTATTTCAAATCATACATTACAAGTATTTCAAATCATACATTACAAGTATTTCAAATCATACATTACAAGTATTTCAAATCATACATTACAAGTATTTCAAATCATACATTACAAGTATTTCAAATCATACATTACAAGTATTTCAAATCATACATTACAAGTATTTCAAATCATACATTACAAGTATTTCAAATCATACATTACAAGTATTTCAAATCATACATTACAAGTATTTCAAATCATACATTACAAGTATTTCAAATCATACATTACAAGTATTTCAAATCATACATTACAAGTATTTCAAATCATACATTACAAGTATTTCAAATCATACATTACAAGTATTTCAAATCATACATTACAAGTATTTCAAATCATACATTACAAGTATTTCAAATCATACATTACAAGTATTTCAAATCATACATTACAAGTATTTCAAATCATACATTACAAGTATTTCAAATCATACATTACAAGTATTTCAAATCATACATTACAAGTATTTCAAATCATACATTACAAGTATTTCAAATCATACATTACAAGTATTTCAAATCATACATTACAAGTATTTCAAATCATACATTACAAGTATTTCAAATCATACATTACAAGTATTTCAAATCATACATTACAAGTATTTCAAATCATACATTACAAGTATTTCAAATCATACATTACAAGTATTTCAAATCATACATTACAAGTATTTCAAATCATACATTACAAGTATTTCAAATCATACATTACAAGTATTTCAAATCATACATTACAAGTATTTCAAATCATACATTACAAGTATTTCAAATCATACATTACAAGTATTTCAAATCATACATTACAAGTATTTCAAATCATACATTACAAGTATTTCAAATCATACATTACAAGTATTTCAAATCATACATTACAAGTATTTCAAATCATACATTACAAGTATTTCAAATCATACATTACAAGTATTTCAAATCATACATTACAAGTATTTCAAATCATACATTACAAGTATTTCAAATCATACATTACAAGTATTTCAAATCATACATTACAAGTATTTCAAATCATACATTACAAGTATTTCAAATCATACATTACAAGTATTTCAAATCATACATTACAAGTATTTCAAATCATACATTACAAGTATTTCAAATCATACATTACAAGTATTTCAAATCATACATTACAAGTATTTCAAATCATACATTACAAGTATTTCAAATCATACATTACAAGTATTTCAAATCATACATTACAAGTATTTCAAATCATACATTACAAGTATTTCAAATCATACATTACAAGTATTTCAAATCATACATTACAAGTATTTCAAATCATACATTACAAGTATTTCAAATCATACATTACAAGTATTTCAAATCATACATTACAAGTATTTCAAATCATACATTACAAGTATTTCAAATCATACATTACAAGTATTTCAAATCATACATTACAAGTATTTCAAATCATACATTACAAGTATTTCAAATCATACATTACAAGTATTTCAAATCATACATTACAAGTATTTCAAATCATACATTACAAGTATTTCAAATCATACATTACAAGTATTTCAAATCATACATTACAAGTATTTCAAATCATACATTACAAGTATTTCAAATCATACATTACAAGTATTTCAAATCATACATTACAAGTATTTCAAATCATACATTACAAGTATTTCAGAGACTGTTGTTCAAGTTGCAGTTCACCTACATAAAATTTTATCTGAAAATCAAAATCTGAAAAAGATCCTAGTTGCATTATTCAGGTTAAAAATAGCAATGATTCAGCCGAAATCATGCAACAATAGGATGGCGCATGACCATAAAGACAGGTGCACCATAGGAAAAAATAATGTGGGAATAGTCCAGGCACACCGTCAGTCTGAAGTGCTGCATAATATTACAAATTTCAAAGTCAACTATCTGTTACCACAACTGGCAGTTTACACAGATCTTAAAAGAGTTTATCATCTCATCATTTCTTTTAAAATTATTTCAATTTTAACCAGAACACTGGTAGGTTTAAATATCAATACAAAAAACATTCAATCCATTTACAGGATAACTTGAAATGCAGCCATATTTGTAACCAGGACATGGACTTGGTGGTCTATACAATGTGTTTTTTTTCACCGAGTCTCGTTACTGTTTGAATGGCATTATTCAGATATTTAGAGAGTGGTCATTAGAGACTGATGAGTGCTTACTATAGGGGGTTTCATTAGTACAGTAAATCCTTGCTTTAAAAAACCTTGCAATTATGAATTCCTTATATACTCAACACACACATTGGACCCCTGAGAGCACTTATACACCAGGAGAATATTGTTATAATGAATGCCTTGTCATAACAAACAATTTGAATGGACACAAAATTTTAATTACAGTGGGGGACAACTGTACTAATAGAGCCGTGACAGTGCAGTGGTTACACACTTGCTTCACACCTCCATGGTCCCAGGTCTTGCAATGGCTCTGGTAAGTGTGAGGGTAAGGTGGCCATCTATCCAAGATCAGTAATTTTCTCCTGGTTCTCCTTTCACTCCACCACAAAAGACCATATTATGCAAACATCTGAGCTGTCAAAAGAGTGCTTAATACAAGATTTAATAACTTGTCAACATAAAATATATATAAATTTATACCATGGTTTCTGAAGAGCTTTTATGCAACTTACAAATTTCTGGCAAAATGGCAGCTGGAGAGGGCGGGGCTGGCCAGTCTTCTCTCTCAATCTTTGCAATCGGATCATTTGAAGGTTCACCACCTGGGTACATACTCATTCTGACTGGCTCCTCATTGCGTAAAACAGCTGGACTTGAAGTGTGGTGCACCTTTATCTTTTTTCCAGAGGCTGTAATAAAATGTGTTCATTATAAATTGTCTGAGCAATTTCCTTTAGTATTCTCAAAGGCACTGGTGCAGCACGTAGTTTTGTTGTTCTTGTTGTATTTTAACATGAACATACATCAATAACTAGAGCTACTTCCAGGGCAAATCCTCATGCTTAGCTTTAAATGATGTCACCCTGGCCCCCCCACCCCCGGGACTCTGACCCTCTCCTTTATGAACATGGCACAGGGATCATAATCCAAACTCTGTTTTACATATTACATGTCCTCATCCTTCTAAAAATATATGTACAAAGCATGGTAAAAAAAAATATATGTACAAAGCATGGTAAAAAAAAAATATTCAAAAATTTCACTGTAATTGAACTTTTTTAAATCTGACCTTTGACACCCTCCCAGGGACAACAGGACAGGGACCCAATAATCATATCCCTCTCACAGATGGCCACCACATGGGCAATCTCGAGTACAGCTCAAATGATTTTTCATTTCTCCAAATGTCAAGGTGAAGACAGAGAGAGTGTGGACAGGATTAAGACAAAGCCCTTCTATGTTGTTGCTATACAAACTCAGAGTCTAGGTGAGAATCACCTCATAATGCTTCATGCATCTATCTACATGTCACCATGCCACCAAGTTGCAGTGGAGAATGCATAGCCAACTGTTGCAAATCAGAACACATGCTCTAAACAAGAATCCCTTGATGGGATTGATGATCTACTGGCCAAAAAGAATGTATAGGGATACAAAATAAGACAGTTTCTTCTTTTTAACTGTTGAGTACTAAAATAACAATCTCTGATATTTTTAAGAAACTCCAACATACCACATATGATAACAAAATATTTTCTTAAATATCCAAGTTAACTTGTTCAAACAATACCTGCAAGTGCAGTACAAAATTCATTGTCATGGCCACTGACCTTGAACCTGATATTATGGATAGAAAATCATTTGACTTATCTTGGACAATGTCAAGATATACCTATGTGCTAAGTATCGTTAAATCTATAACTACTGAATATTCTCGCATATAAACCGTTCCAAATGCAAACAACATAGACTCTGATCTGCTGTCATATAATGTGCCAGCAGATCAGGGTATATGTTGTTTGTTCTACTGATTAGTCCTTACAAACTGCAAAGACCCAGATCTGCCAGTGCATTATGCACCGGTAGATCTGGGTCTATGCAGTTTGCAGTTGGTATTGGCTTATACGCGAGTATATACAGTAACATTTTTTGCGTATGAAGACCCCTTTTAACCTCAAAAAATTGCATGGACCCCACACATGCTAATAGTTGTAATTTTTGGCTGTGGCAGGGATAAACATTTAGCAGCTTGGTGTGCTAAATTTGAACATGCCTTGCTCACAACAGCAGGGATAACAGAGGAAAGCAAGAGCTGACTGGAGGAGCAATACTTGCTGAGAAGCTATGTGAATTCGCAAACCCCTGGAAATAACCCTGCAGCCCCCCAGGGGTCTGGGGCCCACAGGTTGGGAACCACTGAACTATACATTATAAGAAGTTTTTTGGCAAAAGCCCTATGTCGATATGATCATCCATTCAGCTGGAACAGCAACAACAATATTTTAAATATGCCACCATGGCCAACATATTGGGTGTCAGATCAGCATCACTTTCCCTTAGGATAAACTAGACACCACAAGAAGTCACTGATGTAAACTCCATGTCAATATGACTTCCCTGTTCAGGAGGTGTAGCGATAACAAGATTTTCAAGATGACTGCCATATTGGATGTCTGATCAGCACCAATTTCCTTTAGGATCAACTAGACACAGTAGAAGCCTTTTGGTGAAAACCCATGTTGATATGACCATCCATCCAGAAGTAGGAATAACAACATGATGGCCATATTACATCACCATCAGTTTCTTTTAAGACCAACTAGACATCATACAAAGTCTAAAACCCCATGTCAATATGACTTTCTGTTCAGGAGTAGTGAAACAAGATTTTCAAGATGATTGCTATGGTGGCCATAATGCTTGTCAGATTGGCATAATTTTTACTTAGGGCCAACTGGAAAGAACAGGAAGCATTTTTAATATTGGGGGTTGTTAGCATAACTTTTCTGAAGTACTAAATGCAAACAAATTGTGAAATTTTTGTTTATTTGCTGATTTTATGATTTCTTTATTATTTTGCTATACTATTTTTTTTTTCTTCACCATGTGCACCCCCCAATATTTGTGTTGTACTCCCAACTCCCATTTTAGCCACCTAGGGTACAAAAACCCTAAATCTGAGAAAGTAGTGGGAACACTGGAATGAATGTATGTGTAAAGTTTTGTGGCAATCCTCCAAAAAGTTTAGAAGTAGCAATAACAAACTAATGATGGACAACAGGCAATCCCATAAGCTCTTCTGGTCTATGACCAGTAGTGATAAAAACAAGAATTAAGAAGCAGGGGCCAAACGAGTGGTTGTGTGCAGTCTCAACATCTAGAACAATACATATGGAATGAGAGCACATAATTTCTTTGTGTGTGTGTGTGTGTGTGTGTGTGTGTGTGTGAGAGAGAGAGAGAGAGAGGGGGGGGAGCGAGAAATTTAAGAGAGAGAGATTTACGAGACAGAGAGAGATAGAGAGCAAGAACGAGAGTCACTACTAAAACTTTGCTCATGTCTGCCAAAGAATACTGGATATTTGCGGAGGAAGTTTCGTATGCAGCTGCTATTAAGTCGAAAAAAAAGTCTGTAATCTGATCTTTCAGAAAAATGTAGTTCTTTTCATGTCTGTTTGAAGCAATTCCATAATTAAAGTCCCATCATCTCTCCCTGTACACAATATCAAAGGAATGAATGTGCAATCTTGCAAAAAATAATTATTTGTATAAAATGTACTGCATTACTATAAGATAATCAAGCATTCACACAACTGTTAAAACTAAAATGGTGATTTTTCGTTCTTTTATAAACTTGTTGGATGTGTTTGCCCAACATATAGCATGTTACATTGTTTACAAGTTATCAAATAGATTTAATTTGTCTATAAACAGTTGGTGTTACAACATGGAGAAAACAAATTCTTTCTTAATGATTGATTTTGTCTGTGGGTGTAATGCCAGTTTTCAGCACATGAAAGGCTGGCTATAAATGGTGGCCAGTATATTTGGTGGGGGAAGAACCACTGACCCATGGGAAGCTACTGGCAAGCTTTCTCACATACCCATGCTGGCCGAGCTGAGACTCTACCCCACACAGACAGAAATGACATGTCAGTAATCTGTAAAGGCGAACACCTTTGACCACTTGGCCACCGAGGACCCCCTTTCGTACTGAAGCTATTAAAATAGGTACTCTCTGCAATATATGTACAATTAGAACAGCAACATTGGTTGCATCTAGATGATTAAAAGCATTTCATCTTATTCTTTGTCAATTAGGTGCTGATAAAAAAGTCTTGAAGATTCTTGGCTCTCCCGCAAGCAAGAATCAATTTGTTTTTGTAGAGTACTTCTACATTTCTCTTATTTGATAAGTTAAGACCCTAATATTTATTAATTTTAATACCATTATTAGGTAATAAAGGATCATATGATCTGCTGATTTAAAAGCATTATCTTCAGTAAGAATACAGACATTACTACAAGCAGAGCACATTCATAGGATAGCTCCTTTTCTTGGAAATGTGACAAACCCATCAGGCAGCACACTTAGAATACGGGAGGGGTCTGATATATAACTGGCGGGGTCACAGGCATTGAGCTACCTGAATCATATCGTAAGCTCCTTTGGCCATATGGTCAGATGAGCTAAAAATTGTGTGAGCTTTACTGCATGTGCAAAGTTTGGTGAATTTCCACCCTGCGTTTTAGGAGAGGTAGTTGCACACAGATGGAGGGTGTCACAATATCCCCTCACTAAAGCATGAAAAAAAAAACAAGAACATGAGATTATCAAGAATGAACTCTTTCATAAAACAGCTTTAGGTATTAAACTTCGAACCTAAGTTGTGAAAAGCAACTGCTGTAGCAATTACCAAATATAGATCTCCTGAGATCCTAAAGACAGACGAATAAATCTTGGAATACCAATCTGCAGCATAAAAGCTGAAAAAGGGGATAAATGAATCAAACCAATGAACAACACTGTAATATAAATTAAAATCTATTTGGTCTTAATTTTTTTCTTCAAGACTAAATATTCTATCACTTTTAATTCCCAAATTTTTTATTAAAAAAATATTTTTCCACATCCTTGACTATTTACTGTTTGATGTGGACATTTTTCCATTGTCAATATCATCATGAGAAATAATCAAACATAAGCAAATAGTTGTTCCCCCTAATTTGCAACTACTGCGATCTATTAAGGTCATTTTTCAAATTAAGGTAACCGCAGTTTTAGACTTGACTACATAATTTTATATCACACAGATAATGTTTTGTTGTTCAAACAAGTTTAACATGAATGTTAAAAAAACCCAAAACTGTAGACTGTTTTAATTTCTACTTACTTAATTGCATCATGCCACCTGAAAAACATAAATGAGAGCAGATGAGCTTTAGAAAGCATACACAGACAAAATGGCAATTTACACACTGGAGAGAATCATAAACACATTATAGATAGAGACTGTTTTTATCAAATAGAACAAAATTATATTTACTCCTTTCAGGTTAATAAGGAAAAAAAAAATAATGATGGTATAACAATAATATAATTAATAATAATAATAATAATAATTCATGTAGCTATTATTATTAGGGCAACAGCAAGTGTCCATTTCATCTGCAATTGCATCTCTGCAAAGTAAGTGTATTCATAAGCTAATGTAAGTCAAGGTACTGGTCAAGATCTTTTTTTCTGTAACCTCCTCTCTGGAAATTAGTGAAAGTATTTATTATATTGAAGCTTGAAATTTTATTATTTATGAAAAAACAACAGGGTACAGATGTAAATGACTTACTTTTCTTTCCTCTCAGGAAACTAGGTGGGTCTTTGCTGTATGTGAAGTTTTCTGAAAGTTAAAATATGGCAGATTAGTTAGATTAGTATAAACCCTGCTCTCATTTTACATATATTTGATAAATGATGTCTCTGAACACATGACAACAGTACAACTTTACATATGCATGCAAATGTTCTTATGAGATTTATCCTAAGCAAGAAGACAAATCCAATATGGAAAACAAATGATTAAAGATCGATTGTGGAGAAAATTTAAAAACGTAAATTTTTCATGCTTTTTGTAAAGCGTTATGTATAGATTAAAAATCCATTTCTCTGGTAATACTTACTCCATGCGAATTCCTGAAATTCACCATTAAAATTAATTCTGAGTTAGTTAGTTTAAAATTACCAACTGCATTACCATCTTGACTAAGTGTTAGTTTGTTGTCATGTGGGACATCATTCTTGAACAAGCCGAGCAGCCACTAATGTGGAAGTGTACTGATTGCACAGTCGTATCAAGTAAAAATGATGGAATTTATGCAGTATACGGTCATGTATTGTTATGAAAAAAGAAGAAAAAGAGTTATTCTTTTTCTTTTTTTAAATTCTTCAATAAAGAAAGATCCAAAAAATAGGGACCAACCAATTTAACTATGTCAAACTAGGAAATATTTTAAAGAGCTTTCCATGTACGCCCTACTGCTTATTGTTTTTTTTTTCCCCCACGCATATTACAAGCAATCAAATCATCACCAATGCTTCTAAACATTGAGAAAAGGAGTTAGACACATCATTTAATCAGACATCAAAAGAAATTTGGACAGCTAGTGATCAAGCAAGCCTGCAAGTGAGATAGAGAGAAAAGAATACTGAAGAATCAAGTTGTTCCCTTTCATATTGTCTAGACATCTGAACTGCAATCATATGTTTTCATTAAACCTTGCACTTTACAGATCTATCATGCAGAAATATGAGCATCAAATATCAAGTAAACCATAAATAGAATATTACATTGGGAGATAAAGGGTTACACATAAAGGGGTGGGGTCCACCATGAACAATTTCAAAGAACTGCAGTTTAGATTTGATGGGCTACTGCAGTACCGTTTATAATTGTAACTACAGTATATACTCGTGTATAAGAATAAGACCATACCAACTGCAAACTGCATAGACCCAGATCTGCCATTACATAATGCATCGCATAATGTGCCGGCAGATCTGGGTCTATGCAGTTTGTAAGGACTAATCAATAAAACAAACAACACAGACCCTGATCTGCCGGCGCATTATGCGATGGCAGATCAGGGTCTATGTTGTTCGCATTTGAACCCGGTTTATATACGAGTATATATGGTAACAAAAAGGAGTCTGATGCATTGATTGTCTCACTGTGGCTTATATATTAGAAAAATTAGAAATTATGTCGAGACTGCGCTCGTGTTTGAATGCATAGTATTTTCATACTTCTGTCCAATAAATGTCATCAATTATTTTCTCTTGATCTATTGATGACCATATTGACTGTAACTAATTTTAGCCATTTCAGTTTCTTAAATTTCCGCAGGATCACTGTTCACTTTATTACCTGTCACCGATTCCCTACACTTAATCAATACATTAGCGAGTTCTTGGTCCAACTAATACATCACATCCGCATCCATGTCAGTGGCAAATAATACCTGCATTAAATTTTTTGAGGGTAACGCTTTTGAACACAGTTATTTGTAAACAATGCAAAAGAAATATATATAAAAAAATATATATATATATATAAAAAAACGAATGTGGGATTTTCAGGCATGGAGGATTCAAAGGCAAGTTAAACAGAAACCTCCATATTTGCCCTTTAATGTGCTCAAAATTTGCATCAATTTATAACCCACAATATCTGGTGAATAGTACCGTATATACTCGTGTACAAGTCGGGTCCAAATGCAAAAACATAGACCCTGATCTGCCGTCGCGTAATGCATTGGCAGATCAGGGTCTATGTTGTTTGTTCTACTGATTAGTCCTTACAAACTGCATAGACCCAGATCTGCCAGCGCATTATGTGACGACAGATCTGGGTCTATGCAGTTTGCAGTTGGTATAGGCTTATCCACAAGTATATACGTTAATAAATTTGTCAGCAAAGATCACGACTTCCAATAAGAAAAACAATGCCTGGTAGTATCTTATTTTGGTCAATTAATGTGTGTGCACAAGTTAACTGAATAGAATACATTAAAGTTTTATTTCTACCCAGACTGAGAACTGCTGATGATACTTAATGCCCAGGCAGATCAGGGTCAACAATTGAATTCATAAGCAACACAAACAGGGCACACTCTGATCTGTTCACAGTGTAAACCCAGATCTGCCGATGATGCCTAATGCCCAGGCAGATCAGGGTCTATACCAACAGCATACACCCTGATCTGCTGACAGTGTAAACCCAGATATGTTGATGATACCTAATTCCCAGGTAGATCAGGGTCTACACTAAAAGTATAGACATTGATCTGCTGACACAGTTTAGACTCGAATCTGTTGATGCTGCCTAATGCCTGTGCAGATCAAGGTCTACATAACAGCATACATCCTGATCTGCTGACAGTGTAAACCCAGATATGTTGATGATGCCTAATGTCTGTGCAGATCAGGGTCAACATAACAGCATACATCCTGATTTGCAGACACAGTGTAAACCCAGATCTGTTGATGATGCCTAATACCCAGCCAGATCAGGGTCTACACCAATAGTATACACCCTGATCTGCTGAAACAGTGTAAACCCAGATCTGTTGATGGAGCCTAATGCCCATGCAGATCAAGGATTGTACTAAAGTATATACCCTCATCTACCTACACAAACAGTGTAGACCCATATCTGTTGATGATGCCTAATGTCTGGACAGATCAAGGTCTGTACTAAAGTATATGCCCTGATCTGCCTACACAAACAGTGTAGACCCAGATCTGTTGATGATGCCGAATGTCTGGACAGATCAAGGTCTGTACTAAAGTATATGCCCTGATCTGCCAACACATAGTGTAGACCCAGATCTGTTGATGATGCCAAATGCTCAGGCAGGTCAAGGTCTGTACTCAAGTATATGCCTGATCTACCCACACAAACAGTGTAGACCCAGATCTGTTGATAATGCCAAATGCTCAGGCAGATCAAGGTCTGCACTAAAGTATATGCCCTGATCTACCTACACAAACAGTGCAGACCCAGATCTGTTGATGCCTAATGTCTGGGCAGATCAGGATCTACACTAACAGCATACATCCTGATCTAGTGACAAAAACTGTAGATCCATATCTACTGATGATGCCTAATTTGGGGGCAACTCAGGATCTGCACTAAAGCATACACCCTGATTTATTGATACAGTGCTGACCCAGATCTGCTGATGATGCCTTATGCCCAGGCATATCAGGGTTTACATTTTTCCCTTGAATTCATAAGTAACACAAACAGCATATTATACAGACAAAATAGGTACCTGGTCTGTGGAAATGTGGTGATTTGTGGCTCTTCTTTTCTGGTCCAAGTCCTGTCTTTTTTAGATAATTCTGGCGGCCATCCTTCAAATAACTTGTGTTGTAAAATTTCCCATAATTCAAATCAATTTTTCTCTCATACGATGAATCCTGCAAGATCAAGATGAATAAGGTTAGACTGCCAGCTTAAACATTCTATAGAATGGCTAAATTATTACTTCTGTTACATGTATATCCAGTGAAATCAGAATAATTTGATATTTGGGGAAGCTCCTTCCACAGCAGGAGGTATTTACTAACAAGAGTTCCTCAAAACAACTGAATTTCCAGGAATCCAAGATAAACATGTTTATTCTTTTCAACTTCCGAGTATTGAAACCTGCTCTGATATTCGTCAGAAACTCCAAATTACCAAATTTGGTGACAAAACCGTTTTCTTATGTCCAAGTTACCAGGTTCAAAAGATACCAGCAAATGCATTAAAAAATTCTTTATCATGGCCTTTGACCTTGAACCTGGTATCATGGATAGAAGATCAATGAACCTTACTCACACAATGTTAAGATATAACCATATACCAATCCTAGTTAAATCTGTATAGGATATTTTTCTTTTTCGTATGTAAATACGGATATATGTCATCGTGTGGTACAAAAAAGATGATATTTTAACAAGTGGCTAAGCCACGAGTTAAAATATATCATTTTTTGTACCACAAGATGAATTATATCCAGTGTTTATGCAGGAAAAGATTATATCCAGTGTTTATGCAGGAAAAGAAAATTTTCTATTTATTAGATACCAAATTTGCTCCTAAATCAATACATAAGAGATTAAACATACTCTTCAACATACCAACCCCACCCCCTTTTCATAAATTCACCTCACTTTCATAGGCCAATCATATAAATATCAGCGACTTAAGAAAGCAGTAGGATTAGGATGACCTACCGGTAATCTGTTGCAGTAAAATTACATTTTTTCACATTCTGTAAACAATTTGATCCTATCTGACCATAAAACAAGTCTGATTCAGCAATGCATCACTGCCGTTTTATTATTGTTGTCAAGGTAGTAAGGGGAAATAACTTCACAGAGATGTATATGAAATCAAGTTAAATTTCTTCAGCAAACAATAATTTCCATGTCTGCAAGGTAATGCAGTTTCCATTTATTCTAGCTCACAAAGTGCTCTTTCTTCTTGCTGCAGGTATAACTTTTCTAGGTGCACACAATCAAGTGTCACATGGCATGATGGGAAATCTATTTTCACATGTGAAAATATAAGGATATATTTTTCACATCTGAAAATATAGGAATGAAAAAAAAAATAATTTCACAAATAATTTTCTATATTTTACACTAAAGTGTATAATAAATAAGTAATATAGGGGGGAACAAAGATTTTGAAGTGGTATCATTCAAGGTACTCTACATGTATATCCACAAACTGGGCTATGTATGTATGTATGTATGTATGTATGTATGTATGTATGTATGTATGTATGTATGTATGGATGGATGGATGGATGGATGGATGGATGGATGTACTGTATGTATGTATGTATGTATGGATGTATGTATGTATGTATGTATGTATGTATGTATTAGCACTTAACAGCACCTCTGCACAATAATGGCTATATAGTGCCGATTCAATTATAAAAATCCATTCATAATCGTTTGTGTAATCATGCTTACAAGCCAGCAGAACTAAAAACCTACGTCAAGATCGTTGACCTTAAAATCAGTGTCAGAAAGTCAGGATCGTTGACCTTAAAATCAGTGTCAGAAAGCCAGGATCATTGACCTTAAAATCAGTGTCAGAAAGTCAGGATTGTTGACCTTAAAATCAATGTCAGAGTGTTGACTATCAGTTTGTTCATTGGAATGGAACTAAATACAAAATCTGGTCAATTGTACAAATTACTGTGTTCAAAAGATCAATGAAGTAAAAAAATCTAAACAATGACCACTGACTTGACTTTATGGTCAATTAGGTCTGCTTTTGAAAACTCCTTCACAAAAGTGTGGATATGTTCGTGGTCAGATATGCATCATTGTCATTGAGAACCAATTAAATATTGCAAGAGAGTTTTTATGAAAACCCCTTGTCAATGCCCCTATTCATGCAAGTGGAGTAGTGACGTGACTTTTTATATGGCTATGGTGCCATGCTGGAGGTCAAATGAGAACCATTTTCATTAGAAGTATGTATGTAGTAGTGTTTTATGGTACCTCAGCATGTGGCTAAATATAGCCCCAACTAAAAGGAAAATGTCAGAAACGTTTGAATTATAAAGATATTGCTAAAGTGTTTTCTTGAAAACCCAATGTCTATACAACCATTTCCAACTGCTGAGTGTTGAAACCATCTCTGATATTTTTTAGCAATAAAATTTTTTCAAATTTGCTGTGGCAGCCATATTGGATGTAAGATCAGCACCATTGTTACTGAGGACAAACTGACATCATTTTAAGTCTTTTGGTGAAAACCACATGTAAATATGATCATCCATTCAGGAAGAGTAGAAATAAGATGCTTAAGATGGCTGCTATAGTGGCCATACTGGATGTCAGATCAGAACCATTTTCATTTAAGATCAACTAAAAATCACAAGAAGTCTTTTAGTGGAAACCTCATGTCAATATAACTTTCTGTTGAGGATTAGCAATAACAAGATTTTCAAGATAGCACCCATGGTAGCCATATTGGGGGTCAGATTGGCACCGTTTTCATTTTTCACCCAATACACATCATAAGAAGTCTTTTAAGTGAAAACCCCATGTCAATATGACCATCCATTTAGGAGCAGCAATAACAGGATGGCCACTGTGGCAATCATATTGGATGTCTGAGCAGCACCATTTTCATGTAAGACCAACTAGACCTTATGATGAATGTGTGTGTAAAGTTTTGTGGCAACACTCCAAGTAGTTTAAGAGAAATAGCGATAACAAACTTGTGCTTATGAATGGACGGATGGATGATGGACGACAATAGATGATGGACAATAAATGACAGACAACAGACAACTGGCCATCCCATTAGCTCTTCTGGTCTATGACCAGTAGAGCCAAATACTGTAGAAACACAGCAATTTGTCAATATGCACATCTTCATCTGATGACCATAATATTTACAAAGTTTTATGGCAATCCATCAAAATCTGCAGAACTAGTTGCACAAACAGAATTGTGTGCCAGATGGAAGGAAGGACAGATGGAGAGAAAAGAGGATTCCTATATAGCCCCACCTTTATGAAGGAGGATTATAAAACAAGAATCCCTTGAAGGGACTGATGCTTTACTGGGCAAAAAGGATTTCCAGGAATTCAAGAGAAGACCATTTCTTCCTTTTAACTGCTGAGTGTTGAAACCATCTCTGATATTCATCAGCAATAAAAAGATTTTCAAATTAGCTACTGTGGTGGACAAACTAGATATTAGATTGGCACTAGTTTCATTTAGAACAAAGTAGACATTATCAGAAATCTTTTGGTAAAAACCGCCCGTGTCATAATGGTTATCCATTCAGATGGAGTAGTGACAACAAGATTTTCACAATAGCGGTCATGGCAGCCATACTGGATGAATGATTGGCACCATTTTCATTTAGGATCAACTAGGTATCATAAGTCTATTGGTAAAAACCCCATGTTGATATAGCCATCCATTTGTGGGTAGAGATAACAATATTTTGAAGATAGCCACCATGGTGGCTATACTGAGGATTAGTCATTTTCATTTAGGACCAAATAGACACCATAAGAACTCTTCTGATAAAACAAGATTTTCAAGATGGCCACATATTGGACGTCAAATCAGCACCATTTTAATTTAAGATCAACAAAACATTATCAGTCCTTTAGTGAAAACCCAATGATGATGATATGACCGTTCATTCAGGAGAAGTAGTGATAACTAGATTTTCAAGCTGGCCACTGTGGCAGCCATATTTAACCCCAGATCAGCACCATTTTCATTTATGACCAACTTAGACATCATAAGAAGTCTTTTGGTGAAAACCCGATGTCAATATGACTTATTGTTCAGAAGAAGTAGCAATAACAAGATTTTCAAGATGGCCACTGTGTGACGGCCATAATGGATGTCAGATCAGCACCATGTTCATTTAAGACCAACTGGACACATTTAAGGCTGCAACTTTTACATGTGTAAATGGCTTAGTTTAGTTTTACTGCTTGTAAATGTTTACAAAATCGGTAACCATGTAAACGCACATGATCATGGCTGACAATCACGCAGTAACTACCAGTTCCAATTCCATATCTCTGCTTAATTGAACTGTTTGGTAGGAATTTTTTTTAAAATTCTTTTCTTAAAGTATGTATGATTTCTACATACAATGTGGCATCACTAGGAATTAGCCAAAGAGAATTGGTTGTACCGAATGTTACACATCAGTTGATTTACTGATAATGCTGAAAAAAAATTCCTTGAACTACTCTATTTACCTTTGAAAAACATTTTTCTTAGCAGGACCTTTGATGCATAACATTTTATTTTAAAGAAACATCTTTTCAAGTTTATATGCCACTGCACAGTTCTGTAATCATTGATGATCCTACAAAAGCATCATTTGCACGTGTCCACAAAGTCCGTCTGGTACTATTATCCATTTTTTCATCACACACATATATGTAACAGTGGGATACAGTATCACAATGATCCTAAGGATGTTTTATCTAATTTGTCAGATATAACGCAATTCACCAAACACGTTTTACAAACTGAATTAATCATAATAAGACGTATAAAATGTATAGTAAATAAAACAATCACAAGTTGAGCAAGGTATGACATGCACATTGTCAATGTCTTACATATAAATTTAGCTGTCAGATATCCATTAAGCCTCACTAGGAGGGTGGAAAGGTTAAGTTTGGAATTGTTCCGACTAAATAACATCGTTTCAGTTATTGTATACCGTATACACATTTTAGTAAACATTGCAGCCTTAGACATCATAAGAAGTCTTTAACTAAAAATTCACATAAATATAACTTTCTGTTCAGGAGGAGTTGCAATAAGAAGACTTTCAAGATGGCTGCCGTGGTGGCCATATGGGACTTCAGATTGGTACCATTTTTATTCAGGACCAACTAAACATCATAAGAAGTCTTTTAGTGAAAACCCCATGTTGATATGACCATCCATGCAGGAGGAGCAGCAATAACAAGATTTTCAAGATGGCTGCCATTGTCGTAATATGTGTGGGATGTCAGATCGGCACCATTTTTATTTAGGACCAAGTACATGTAGACATAAAAAAAAAGCCTTTTAGTGATTTAGTGAAAACCCATGTTGATATGATGACCCATTCAAGAGGAGTAGCAATAACAAGATTTTCAAGACGACTGCCATAGTGGCAATATTGAATGTCAGCTTGGCACCATTTTCATTTAGGACCAAGTAGATATCATAAGAGGTCTTTTAGTGAAAATCCCATGTTTATATGACCATCCATTCAGGAGGAGTATTGATAACAAGATTTTCTAGATGGCTGTCATACTGGATGTCAGCATCTGACCATTTTCATTTAGGACCAACTAGACATCATAAGAAGTCTTTCAGTGAAAACCCCATGTTGATATGAACGTCAATTCAGGAGGAGTAGCAATGACAGTTTTTAAATATGGCCACCGATTGGATGTCCAAGCAGCACCATTTTCATCTAGGACCAACTAGACCATGGGATGAATGTGTGTGTAAAGTTTCATGGCACTCCTGCAAGTAGTTCAGGAGCAGAAGTGATAACAAACTTGTGCTAACGGACAGACGGACAACGAACATACGACGGGTAGATGATGGACGACAGACAATAGACCATCCTGTAAGCTCTTCTGGTCTATGACAAGTGGAGCTATAAAAAAAATCACAAGGCCATATTTAAGTGTCAGTAGCAATAAGGAAGCCATGGTAGCACAGTTGGTAGAGTATCAGGCTTGTAACCCAAGGGTCATGAGTTAGATACCCACCCTGACAAGCCCAGGTCAGATGCCTTGGTGTTTCCCTTGAAAAGGCACTTTGCTTCCAAGATGGAACATTAGGAAATCTTAGCATGATATAGCCAATAATGAGCTCAAATTAACATTAAAAACCAACGAAACCAATCAACCAACTGTTGGAATAAATTCAGTACTCTTTTCAAAAGGCATTACAAAGTTTCTGGGTAAAATATCCTGGAGAAAGAAGTAGCAAACATTAATCAGGTCATATACACTGATATATGTATTGGTAGCCAAACAGGATTTTCTTATCACTCATTTTGTTTCTTCATCAAACAGAGGCTTGGCAAGCTTCATGTCCTGTTTTAAGCTGCTATGTTTACCAAGGTGGGGCATTTTGATTCATGACACCTGTTGGGAATATTATCTTCCAAAAACCAAGATAAATAAATAGTATGTTGATGTAGCAGAAAAGTTACTGTAAATCATAATATTTTAGCATGTTCCAGAAAAGTTACTGCAAATCATAATATTTTAGAATGTTCCAGAAAAGTTACTGTAAATCATAATATTTTAGCATCTCCCAGAAAAGTTACTGCAAATCATAATATTTTAGCATCAATATATTATAGAAAACCTTTAATTAGAGCATGTTAGTGATTTACAGGTGGGCAAAATGATACCTTTAATTACCCGTAGAGCATGTTAGTGAGTTACAGGTGGGCAAAATGATACCTTTAATTACCTGTAGAGCATGTTAGTGACTTACAGGTGGGCAAAATGATACCTTTAATTACTCGTAGAGCATGTTAGTGACTTACAGGTGGGCAAAATGATACCTTTAATTACCCGTAGAGCATGTTAGTGACTTACAGGTGGGCAAAATGATACATTTTTGTTGGTGTATTTATATCATGAAAAACTGTTGACCATGAGCTATTTTCAATAAAGTTACAGACCAATTCAGAATTTTGTAAAAAGAACATCTACAAGTCCATATGCTAACTCACTGTTATTACATCTTAACATGGTGGTTGAAAAGCATAGCCTGCTAAGATCTAACCCTAGCTACAAATGTCCAGAACTGTCCCACTGGTATTCATCACCGTTTGCTCTGAATAGATACACCATTTCATCACAAAACTTTATTGGGCATAACATTTTGGGAAAATTAGTTTATGGTTGTTAAAACTGTGTGATTGACAGCAATCTGCATGGTGATATATTAGAGCACAATGTTGTATAACTGAAATGTTACACTGTGATACACTAGAGCACGATGTTATATTGAAAAGTCTACATTCTAATGTTATAAATTGAAAAGTTACATTGTGACTTATAAGAGCACAAGTTACAGTGTAATGTTATAACTGAAAAGTAACACTGTGATACATTAGAGCACAACATTATAATTTAAAAGTTACATTGTGATACATTAGAGCACAATGTTATAATTTAAGTTACATTGTGATACCGTACATCTGAGCACAAATTTATAATTGAAAAGTTACATTGTGATATATTAGAGCACAATGTTATAATTGAAAATTTAAATTGTGATACATTAGAGCACAATGTTATAATTTAAAAGTTACAGTGTGATACATTAGAGCACAATATTATAATTATTTACATAAAAAAAACAGTGGTTCCACTATTGAGAGCTAATTTCATCCCTTCTGTGATGAGAGTAAGGTGGTCTTAAATGTAGGATGGACTTTTATTACTACTATAAATCACACGATTTTAATGTTATTAACACCACAATATTTTAACGTCAATAAATTTTAGCAAATCATTGATTTTGGCATGATGCACTGATGCAGAAATCTTTGGTGGTAGTTGTACACTTTCTAAACAGAGAGATACATGCTCGCATGTTACGCTTTATAATTAGCAAAACAAAATGAAGACTGGTTTATTTTAACATAAGGGGATTATCCAATGGCAAATAAAATGAATTACTGCCAACAGTGATGGCAGTTCCAATAAAATTCACTGACAGAATTTCACAGTATTTCTTTACAGCAACATTCGCAATTCTGTCTGCTCATAGGATAAACATCCTTTCAAAAACATGGCGCTTAAGAAACCATGGATACTAGCATCTAACATCCACCTGGGTCATTGTCAGCATTTACATCACATGCAGTATTGTCTTTTCATCACATAATTTTAGTGTGAATAACATTTCAGCAAAAATTAGCTGCCACTAAATTTGCTAAAATTGTATGCATTTGCTTAAATGTTGTAATCAACAGTATTTTAGTGCAGGATGTGGGTTCTTACTAGGGGATGGTGTGATGGCCTCTTTTGAATGGGGCCATGTATAAAGGGGACCTCTCCACAAAGAAAGAGTCACTGTCTACATTCAATAAGGATGCATACATTTTATTCAGACAATTCACAATCCAGAAAAATAATACTGTCAGTTATAATACAGGTTCTGTTCTAGAACTTAAATGTGTGTGGGGGGGATTCCCGCTTCATATGAAAAATATATGGGAATTTTCTAAATATAGGAGGGGTTTAACAAAGAAATAAAGGTATCACTCACAAATATGACGATTCCTGGGCATTCAGTTCATTTTTCAGAATTATATTTTAGACATTAGTGTGAACCCTGCAATCACTCATCCTAGATCAGACCCTGATAGCCTGTGTAATTTTTTTATATACAGATTACCCTCTTGGTCACTGGCATTCTGATACACAATATTTTTTTTATTAAGTCAAATATCAAGAGATTTTAATTCTCTTACGTCTCTATCCAAACTAATTGTCTTCTCATTGCTTTCATGTTGTAAAAGACTGATGCTGATTGCAGTAAATTTCAGGAGTAATGATCAAATTATCTAAATTATATTTTACATTTGACAAGATTTCTAGTACATTTGTGGGACTAAAATGTACAGTAGATTTAAAAACAAGTATTCACTATCTTAAATAATAATAGTAATAATATGCTCATTCTGTAATATAGATGTCAGACCCTTAATACACAATGAAAAGTAAATGTATTATCTCAACCCCATAGTGGTCAGTTAACAATTTATCTGTACAATTAAATATCAGTGTAAAATTGTTACATCTTTTGTGTTAAATTTACAATCTGAAACGTTAGGTGAAGTAATGATAAGATTTTCAAGATGGCTGCCATGGTGGCCATACTGGATATCAAATTGGCATCATTTCCATTTAGGACCAAGTAGATGCCATAAGCCTTTTGGTGAAAGCACAATATCGATATGACCAGCCATCTAGAAGAAGTAGCCATAACAAGATTTTCAAGATGGCCACTGTGGTGGCCACATTGGAAGCCAGATCGGCACCATTTTCATTTACAATCAACTAGACATCAAAAGAAGTCTTTCAGTGAAAACCCCATGGCAATATTCCAACCTGGACATCATTGGCACCATTTTCATTTAGGACCAACTAGATGTCATAAGAAGTCTTTTAGTGATAACCCCATGTTGATTTGATCTTCCATGCAAGAGGAGTAGCAATAACAAGATTTTCAGATTGGCACCATTTTCATTTAGAACCAACAAGAAATCATAATAAGTCTTCTGATGATAACTCCATGTAAAGTTGCCTTTCCATTCAGGAGGAGTAGTGATAACAAGATTTTCAAGATGGCTGCCATTGTGGCCATACTGGAAATCAGATTGGCACCATTTTCATATAGGACCAACTAGACATCATCAGACGTCTTTAAGTGAAAACCCAATGCTGATATGACCGTCCATTGAGAGGCAGTGGCGATAACAAGATTTTCAAGATGGTCACTATCGCAGCCATACTGGATTTCTGAGCTACACTATTTTCACTTAGGACAAACTAGACCATGTGATGAATGTGTGTGTGTAAAGTTTAATGACAATCCTCCAAGTAGTTTAGGAGGTGTAGCGATAACAAACTTGTGCTAACAGACGGACAGATGGACGACATGCAACAAACGATCCCATAACTCTTCTGGACTAAGATCAGTAGAGCTAAAAATATGGGTCACAAATGAGCTAACCGGTTTCTTGTTTATTCAAGAAATCCAAACATATATCATTATCACAGGCACTTGGGTCATGGATTTATTACTTTCTGCAATAAATATTAACTTTTCCGCTGTTATACACTTTGACTTGGTCTTTGTAGGGTCAGACACAGTTTTCTACAATTTTCTTGTAAACTAAAATTACCATGTCCACTTTTCAGGACACAGTAATTTTAGTGGACAAGGAAATTGTAGCAAACCATGGTATAGTCTGATCCAACAACGACTGATTCAAAGTGAATAATTTTGGAAAAGTTAATATTTAGAAATTAATAAATCCATGACCCAAGTACCTGTGATTATTATCTCCATACTGTATTTTGAGTTCCTGATCCTCAAGTAACCAATCCCCACTAGAATTTATTCTGATCATAGGAGTCTACATTTTTTCTTCTCTGTATGCTACTTTTGAAATAAAGTGTTATTACTGTTGATTTCATCAGTCTCTTTTTTATATTTTTATCAATGATCATCGACCATGTGCTCTCGACTGGTGCCCAAGCTAATCAAAATCAGTAACACAATTATGTTAGCCAGTGAATTTGAGCATACATGTATTACGGTATGTTTTTTTGGCGATGAGCACACTGTATATAGTAAGCATGGTACATGCTTGATTCAGTAGATCTAAAAGCAACTGTAATGCTCTTTTATCTTTATTTTCAGGGTTTTTTATGCTCGGGTGGCAGAGTGATTTAAGGCACTTGCCTTTACAAATCATTTACACATCACACCTCTGTCTACGTGGGTTTGAGTCTTGGCTTGACCAATGTGGGTATGTGAGAAAGCTTGCCAGTTTCTTCCCATGGGTTAGTGGTTCTTCTCGGGATCTTCTCGGGTTCTTCCTCTACCAAATATACTGGCCACCATGTATAGCCTATCATGTGCTGAAAATCGTGTTAAACCCCACAAAACAAAACAAAACAAAACCTTTTTTATGCACCATGTGGGCGCGAAGGAGGGAACTTTCTTGTGTCAAAGATGAAAAATAAGGGTCACTGGCACAAGAGTGCAGCCTAAAATGAACCCTGAGACAAGACAACATAACAGACATCATTAAAGACAGGTTAACAGAATAGACATCATTAAAAATGAGTTAACATAATAGACATTATTAAAGACCATTTAACATAACTGTGATCATTAAAGATGAGTTAACACAAGAGACATCATTCAGGGTTCTTTGAGATGCCGAAATCCACGTAAAAATATGCATATGTACTTTTAATCTTGGAAGATTGAAAATTCCAATAGCCGAGTCCTCAGTATGAAAGTTTTTGTCAGCAAACTTCTCTTCCTTATATCCGTTTCTACAAAGCGAGTATCAATCATGTAGTGTACGGGTTATCAGAGTTTAAGTGATTGTAAAGAATTAGGTAAAACCACATGGGCCAGATATTAGCAGATAGGGAGATTAAAACACCTGTTAATTGATTCTAGGTACCCAATTATTGCTTTCATCAAAAGATGAATTACTTGTATGTGTGCTGTGACACCTCACTTTGATAGGCACCACTCAGCATGCTTTTAATCCACTGTATTTTAAATCCATCTACTATGTTTGGAACACTTGCATTTTACTGTATACCGTATTTAGAAAGATAGTGCAGAGATTTGGGTATTTTTTTCCAAAGGAATACAAGCTCACATGTTAATCTTCATAAGTCATCAAAAAATCAGCGATTTTTTGGTGTCATGTCCTTTTTTTCTTCTAGTGATTATCACAAGTACTTTTCCAATGGGACCTTTAAATAATTTCTTTGGTGCCAAGCACAAGGCTGCAGATAAGCCTGTTTTAGCTGAAGTATTGCTGGTTTCACCTATAACATCAGTGGTTTCACATGATCATATAAAGACAAAGGTCTGTGGACATTTAAATTAAGAAACTTTAAGTAAATTGATGAGAGTGGTGGAGGAAGGTCAAGAAGTTCGGAATTTGGATCCAAACCCTGCAGGAGAAGTTTGTTAAAGCTTGCTGAAGAACAAAGTGAATATGGTCATCCGTTTCTTATCCCGTGTCCTGGTAAATTTATTGATTTGAAATGGAATTAAGGTAATTAAATAAATTAATATAGAAAAGTAACCATAATCTTTTTACTGATTCCTTCTAGCTGCACATAAAATTAAAGAATACACATCATTATAGTATTTCTTTCTTAAATAACTGCATGCAATTAATCTTGTGACACGAATCATTTTATTGACTTCCTGTTTCTATTTTCAACTTATGTACAGAATACCTAAACAGAGCTAAATGTTTTCTAAATATAAATATTATTCTGCAAGAGAAATATTCTTAAATGTCCAAAAGTACCCTGTAATGTGAAGTAACTATAGAATTTTCATGAATTTCAGTAGTAATGCATTCAATGATGGCTATTTCATAAGTTTTTTCAAACCAAAAATAAAATCATCAGGTAAAATTACATTCTTTTGTTGACCAGTTCTTCTCTCAAATGATCATCTTGTTTGTTATAACAGGTAAAAGCAAATAATTTCTATAAATATATCTCAAAATCTAATATATTCATCTGTATTCAAATTTTAAAATAATTTATATAATTAAATTAAATAAGGTATGGCAATACTGAATGTAACTAATTATAAATGATTGATAAATTAGTCCATGTAAAATATAATTTCTTTATGCCAGTACCTCAGCACCCAAATTTTAGGACATTTGCCAAAAAAACCATTCTGACACTAATTCATTCCATTACAAATGAAATTGTTTCCCCTGTTAACTTGACATTGGAATTGCATCTGCTATCAGTTGTAAGATGTATACCATCTGATACACAATACATCAACATGAATGATTGTAATAGTTAGCAAAACTTTACATACCATCTATACTCGCTTATAAGACCTGTCCAACTGCACAGACCTAGATCTGCCATTGCATAATGCGCTGAAAAATCTGGGTCTATGCAATTTGTTAAGATTAATCAGTAGAACAAACAACACAGAACCTGATCTGCTAGCACATTATGCAATGGCAGATCAGGATCTATGTTTGCAGTTGGACTCAACTTATAAGCAAGTATACTGTGAATTCATTTTTATCTGTTGGGCATTTCATTGATTTCATGAACATGAAAACCAGGATAAATGATCCCATGAACAAACTGATGCATCTGTGGGCAACCAGGGCCCCTTACCCTAATCAACAGATTTAATTCCTGTTGAAAATGTCAATTTTTGACAGCTCAAAGCTCAAAGCAGCTGGTACTCCCAAAAATAAATAAATTCAAAATTACCAGTATTCTACATCAAGAATTTTGTGTTTATAAAGCATGTATTCCCATGCTTCACTGTTTGATGTTAACCCTGAAGTTTGAGCCTCTTGGATAGAAACCTGACAGGTAGGACTGCCAAATGGACAAATGTTAGTTGAATGTTTTACATGTCGTTTTATGCCCCCAAAAATATGTATGCAGTTGGGGAGGGTGGGATGTCGATAGTTTTCAAGCTATGACCCAGGGTATTAGTCCCTTTGGGGAGGATTGGTAAGGACCCTTAGGATATTAGTCCCTTTGGGGAGGTTGGTAAGGACCCTAGGGTAAATACCAATTGCATGTATACATGGACTTTTCATGACCAGTAAGTGTACAGTATATATTATTATAGCGTTTGGATCTAAATAATTTTAAATTTACCAGCCATGGGATTAGTCCCTGGGGATTAAAGTTACCAGCCATGGGATTAGTCCCTGGGGATTGGGATGGACTACAGGGTCAATATCAGTTGCATTAATAAATTTATCTCTTCATGCTCATTAAGTATCGTATATACTCGTGTATAAACTGGGTCCAAATGCAAACAACATAGACCCTGATCTGCCATCACATAATGTGCCAGCAGATCAGGGTCTATATTGTTTGTTCTACTGATTAGTCCTTACAAACTGCATAGACCCAGATCTGACCTGCATTATGAGATGTCAGATCTGGAACTATGCAGTTTGCAGTTGGTTTTGGATTATACGCAAGTATATATCGTATATATGGTTATTGGATGGTGGTCTCGATAGTCTCTATGTTATGACTCAGAGTCTAAGTCATCCCCCTATTGACTCAGGGATGTAGAATAGCCTCTATGCACCCTACCATATGTCATAAGAAGCGACTACTGGCGACAAGAGCTGCAGTGGAACAGTGGTCAGCATGGTGAACTCGTTAACAAAAGGGTGCAGGTTTGAATCCTACCATAAGATCAGCTCTACCATGGTGTGTCCTTGGGCAAGGCACTTTACTCCAATTACCTCAGCACTAAATAACCTACTTGTGTTGCTGTGCCATAAAACACCAAACCAAACCAGAGGCTAAGTCCCTTAGGGGTATGGAATAACCACATGGTATGACTCCATGGTCCCAGTCTGACATCATATTGACACTTGGGTCATTGATTACAAATGCAAGTTCTCAGATTTGCCTGACAAATGAAATTTATGTAAATTTACCATTAACCCTTAGTCCCACACCCCAGGGACGAGATCAAAATTCCACAAGTGTTGGTACAATCTACACCAGGCATGTGCAACGTATGGCCCACAGACTGGATTCGGCCCACAACCTGCTTTTATCCACTTATTTACATTATAGGGTGGCTTTAAAAAATTACTTATCCGGCCCACGCCCTGGAGGAAGTTGCACATGCCTGATCTACACCCATAGGACTATCAATAACTGACCCAAGTTTCATGCACCTAGTTTTAAAGGTGTAGGAAGATTTCAATAACATTACAGATGTATGGACTCGATCACAATGTCCCTGCAATTTATTTTTAAGTACAGGGATGATTAAAACTAGGAATCTGAAGTGAGGTAGTATTGTTGCTTTTTTTCTGTCATCCATTCTCTGAGTTGTCTCACCATCTTAAACTCTCCCTTTTTTGACTCCCAGGTATAGTTCAAAATACAGGGCAAACTCCCATAATGGTCATCTTCTTTAAACAACCATCTCTCATATCCAGCCAATGTCAAGCTTCACCTGTCATTTTACAAATATAATTGAACTCCATTAAACAGCCACCTCCCTAATAATTGGACAAACTAAACTTAAACATTGTAGATACAAATTTGAATGATTACCATATATACTCATGTATATACCGATACCAACTGCAAACTGCATAGACCCAGATCTGCCAGCGTATAATGCGCCAGTAGATCTGGGTCTATGCAGTTTGTAAGGACTAACCAGTAGAACAAACAACATAGACCCTGATCTGCCGGAACATTATGTGATGGCAGATCAGAGTCTATGTTGTTTGCATTTGGACCCAGATAATACACTAGTATATATGGTAGTACTGGTTGTGTCATGTTGCTGTTCTCACAGAATATAGACCTTTAACAGATGAACATGCATATGCAGGTCAGTCTGTGACTTCTCAAAGATGTTAGATACAATTTATTTCTTTTTAAGATTATTGTTTATATTTCTGTTCAACTCAGCAAGTTTATATTTACTTGTAAGATATGAAATATAAAGATTCAAAAATTAATAATACAAATTTTATTTGTTTAAAATTAAAGTCTCAAATTTGGAATCTCCAATAAAACTTGAAATTTAAAAAATTCTGTTCTTATTTTCTTACATTTTAAATTGTAGGATACACAGTAGTTGAGTTAATCATATTAATTTTTAAAAAATTAACTTCATTTTCATTGATGTTTTGATTTCATGCATATTTTTAATGAGCTAATTTATGACCTCTTATGTACAAGAAACAGCCAGCCGTCATCTCAATGATTCAGTTAAACTGTTTCTATGGTAATAATCTGGCATTACTTCCATCACAATATGTAATCATATCGGGACCTCTGTATCATTTATACATATCGTATTGGGACACCCTTAGTGATACACACCCATAACAGACATACAGATGTGGACCAAGAAAGATGGCAGATAACACAGATGGATGGACGGACGGATGGATAGATAGATTAATAGACAGATAGATAGATATATAGATGATATAGATAGATAGATAGATAGATAGATAGATAGATAGATAGATAGATAGATAGATAGATAGATAGATAGATAGATAGATAGATAGATAGATAGATAGATAGATAGATAGATAGACAGACAGACAGACAGATAGATAGACAGATAGAAGGATAGGCATGGTCAGACAGATAGATAGCAGGGGATGGCAATTCATATGCCCATCTTAAGCCTGGACAACCAAAAGTCACTGTTGGACTACTAAACAAACTTTCATGTAACCAATTTTTTAAAAATAAATGAAATGTTTTTAATTATAAGATGGCTTTTCATATGCATCCTGCACACCAGGCTAGTAGATCAATATTGCAATATTAGAATTGTTCCCCCCTTCCCCCTCCCGCCCCCTACCCCCAATGGAACGATGGATAGACAGGGAGATCTAATGAAGTATTCATGTGAGAAATACAATATAAAGCTACCTGCCTGCACATACCAAATTACCAACTCATAATAGTGACTGTGTTTAGCAATCTCCTCTTTTTTTGTTGGTTCAAAGCCAATGCTATTGAGTCAAGATGTGCATCAAATACATGTACAGTAGTGATTCAGGTTGAAGTACCAGTATGGAATGTAACTTTCATCAAATATTTTTCTATTATATTGTTTACATCTTCTGACAATGTTTTGCTCCTCTCCTGTTCAATATATAGTACAGCTATTCTGAAGGCAAGAGGAATTTTTCTTTCAATAAATTAATAAGATGTTCAACATCTGGTGCAATATGGGAAAGGATATTTTCTTTTATGAAGTCCTTGGTCAATTTAATATAACTTGGGTTTAGTAAGAGACCTAACCAAATCAAACGTATGTGAAATGAAGCTGCGCCTACTAATTAATCTTCTGATCATCCCCCAAGAAACAAGAGGCACAGAGGGGCTTAATGATGCTTACCTGAACATTCTGAAATAGTTACAGTGGTCCCTAACTATAATTTATACCGTATATACTCGCGTATAAACTGATACCAACAACAAACTGCATAGACCCAGATCTGCCGTTGCATAATGCGCCAGCAGATTTGGGTCTATGCAGTTTGTAAGGACTAATCTGTAAAACAAACAACATAGACCCTGATCTGCCGGTGCATTATGCGATGGCAGATCAGGGTCTATGTTGTTTGCATTTGGACTCGGCTTATACGCGAGTATATACGGTAGCTGTTTAGAGGAGCCATAAAAGAGAACCATGATTCTAGAGAGAAAACTTTATTTTGGGGTATATTATATGGAAAATATATAATTCAACCAGTACTCTGGATCTAGGACTAGTGTTATATCAGTACACTGGATCTAGTACAAGTGTTATATCAGTGGCTGTGTTATACTATGATGCCTTATTGTGTGTAGCCATTGCACTGACACTGTAGTTGGTCAGTTTGTATTGTTTATCACCGATGTTATATCAGTGACCATGTTATACTGAGGTGACTTATAGTGAGCAGTCACTGTATAAACACTAGAGCAGGGTTGTCCAACATATGACCCACCAAAGGTTTCTATCTGGCCCGCCAACCTTTCATAACTTGTGCTTCATCTTGTGCCTCCTCATGCCTTATCGTTCCGAAATTTGCTCACCGGCCCAGTGGGAAAAAATTGCAATGTGGCCCCTCACACGAAAAGGTTGGACACCACTGCTGTAGAAGGTCAGTTTGCATTGTTTATAACCAAAGTTATATTATAGTATATTATACTATGGTGATATATAGTGAGGAGCCACTTTATAGACACTGTAGATGGTGAGTTTGTATTGTTTTTAACCCATTTTATATCAGGGACAGTGTTATACTCAGGTTCATTATATCGAGGGGTCATTGTACATGGAAGTTCTGAATTCACAAAGTCATTATGTCACATCTCCATTGCAAGAACTTTGCAGTAAAAATCGGAATTTAAGGTATTGTAAATTAATATACATGAATCATATAAACTGTAATAAAAATTTGGAATGTAAACTTTGATCAACAAAGTAACACAAAAATGTACATGGTAACATAACAGTTCTGGAAAACAATCAGCAAAGCCTCAAACTATTTCCAGCAATTTCTAACAATGTGTTTATACCCAGTAATCGTAAAGAACAGAATTCAACTCTGCTAAACATTCCATATCACTGCAAATATATTTTGATACATTACTGTACCTGGTAGGACATTCACTGTTTAAAGGAAGACAAAAGTCATACATGCCATGACTAGACTCATAAAATAATATAGAATGGAACCATTGACCAATTTAAATGTTTACTCTTGTCTGTACAATTTGGTAATTAATTCAGCAAAAAATAATAGTAACTTATATCAAAGAGATACCTAAGTACATTATCTCCATGAATGAAATGAATAACAAACATCTGGTTTGCAGAATACATATCTGTAACTAATCCAACCCAGGTTCAAGCTGAGATCCATTGGGGGATGGGGGGGGGGGGGGGCATTTTCAGATTATTTAAACAATACAATCAAAACCTAGTTTTGTGAGGATAACAATGCTTGAGTAATCTACTTGTCCTCTTTTCCTGATGATAATGGGTGGGTATGGAGGATTAACTTTTTCCATAAATAAAATAGCAAGAAACTATGGTCACATTGTGGTCTTTGTCCCGCAGGATGAGTGGACAATTAAAAGATCTTTCTAGGCATGGATAAAAGTTATTGATTGCTTTAAAAAAAATTCCATCCTAATCCTTCAGCCCTGTTGGAGTTATAGCAGTGTATACTCAGTATAATATAAATCTGATTAAAATCAAGATCTCAGACGGACATAAGGGAGATCTGACACACACCAATAAAAGTTCATCTTCTGCTAACCTTCAGAATTCACAGTCCACTTATTTTTGGCAGCTTATCAGATAAAGCATTATATTTTGTGTCTGGGAGAGTTGTCCTTGTATGTTCCAAATGACATTTTACACTCTCAGCACTATGAATGCTGTAAATTGATTTGTGAATCAAACGGTCAAAAGAACATGACCTTGTGTTAGTAATTAGAACCGAATCAGATCGAGTGTAATACCACTTTATTATCCCAAACCCCATACACACCCTAGGGGTGGCACCACAGTAACCATTCTTAATTGTGTCTACAAAAAACTAAGCATTTTTTCACCCATTCTTGAAGTTCTAATGAGACAGTGGATGGAAGTAATAAAGTACATGTATGAAATGTGATTAGTGAAAACAATTTTATTAATTGGACTATATAATGACCTTATGATAAGAAAGCCATCACCTTTAGTTTCTTCCTTTCAACACAGGATTGGTGTGAAACAGAAGAATATAAAACAAATTCAAAGAAAGCAATTTGTCCATGTCATATGAAAACTTGCTTATATATAAATTGTGCTCTCAAAAGTTACTTCTGTGTGTCCATGTGATTTGTACTGTATTTAATTTTTTACAAATCTGAATAAACACCCAGCTGTGTTTTTTTTAAATAGCCCAAATGACCTCTGATCTTATCCAAAGAGAAGTGACTTGTATCCTCTGAGAAAGTGAAAATCAATGTATTAACAAAATCAAAGAATATTTTGGCACATTTTAGACACATGTTGTTAAGATTAAACACCGAGAAAGGTATAGCTGTGGTATGAAGCCAGGTAATTTAAATCTGATTGATAACTTAATGAAGAAAGGTCATTTTTCAAAGTTAAATCTCAAGAAACTGAAAAACTTTGCAGTTGCTTTCAATTAGTGCTGCATTAAGATGGGAGGAGATAAGCCCAGGAATTTATGGTAATTAGGATAAATCCTGTGTATTGGATGTTTCTGTTTCTTCAATCAAAGGAGTGACTAATTGGTAGCTTCAATTTCTACCTAAAAATCTTTCATTTGTAAACACCTGTTTGTCATTGCTGAATCATCAGTCAATTACTATCCAAAGGGTCAGGCTCAGCCAAATCTTGTGCCCAGAGACCAGATGCTACCAAAATGGATCTGGGCTACCATTTGTTCAATTCAGTAGCCCAGTTGGATTCAACTTGCAGTAGGCTACTTGATGACATTATGACTTGTTCTAAATTTTTTCCAGGAGATAATTTAACAAATGTTTCACACAGGATAATGATAATTACTGATGCAGAAACCATTTTTCTTCTTTCAGTCTCAGTGATATTGACCTTTGACCTATTGACCCAAAAAATTTATAGGTGCCTATCTTGTCTCAAATGCAAGCCATCCATAAAGTTTGGTCATGGTCTGTGGCATATGACTTGAGTTATTTTGTGGACATCATGTATCAGCCAGTTTTTTTTCCTTCACTGTGTCACTGACCTTTGAACTTCTGACTGCCAAATCAATAGGTATCTTTCTTATCTCAAATGCAATTTATTTACAAAGCTTGGTCAAGGTATCTGGTCTTTGTGTGGGAAGTTTTCCTTCTTCAAGTCATTGTGATCCTGACCTTTGACCTTTCAATCCTTACCCGAAATGCAAGCTACTTTACTTACAAAGTTTGGTAATGTAGACAGTGGATAATGAGTTTATTGTGAAGAAACGAAATGTGGAACAGATGGACAGATAACATTATAACATGATATATTCTGCCTTATGGTGGGATGATAAAAAAGTGGAAGTATTAAAGATTTAATACTTAAGTGCCTTCTCTGGGCTACCATCTAGGATAGTAGTCTCTCCTGTGGTGTTTTATGAATCTACATGTATCATAGAGGAATCTTTCTATTTGAAACATCAAGACTTCTACATGTCTGTAATAAACCAGAGCCCCATTTCAGAATGCACAGAGTAAGAGACCATTCAAGTCTATAAGAACAAGCTCTTACAATGTGTCCAAAACATTCAAATGTATCATTGAGTTAAGCACTGTTTGCTTTGGATGATTACAGAATTCTTGATAAACAGGCTCTTGGGCTCTGCTAATAACAGGCATGCAGCAGTATCTTCCAATTATGCAAGCCTCCACTCCATGGCCAAGCTATACACACTAGGCAGACATTTGGCTAGGTCATCAGCCTTACAAGATAAATGAATTCCATGTGAGCTATGGGTCCAGCTGATTTGCCTTGTATCTAATGATAAATTCTAGTAGTGTACCTTATTTCATAAATTGTTAATGATTGTCACAGCTAAAGAAGAAGTCCAAAAAAAAGAATTATTATCTGTTGTCTATCAAATAAACAAAGACTTATACAGATAATTCTTTAAAAAAAATTAAACAGAGCTCCCTAATGATGATGAAGCGGTGTGGATGGTGTAATCAAATTATTAAAAACATAATAATTTGGTGTTCTTCCACCTTCTAAATTCTTGTACCATCAATTAACACAACTAGATCAAATAGGTATTGAAAATTCATGCAGAGAAAAAAGTAAAATAGTGATGCATAAAAAACATTCAATATTGACTACCCTCATTAATCCAAATATCCTTACCTTTCCAATCTTTTTTATATTACTTGTAATTATTCATTATTAAACATCTAATCTAATAATTGACTTTATTTTCATTTACATAGCTTTTCAGTTGCAATTCCAATCATATTTGCTCATTTTTATTGTCAGTAATTAGGCATGTCCTACTTCTGCCATACCCTTGAGGAGTCCCCAAGTATGACCTATTAATCTTCATTAGACAATCAAAATAATCAAGAAAGCAAACAACTTAAATGCAGGTGACCTAAATTTTCTTTGGAATATAGTTAATGGTCTGCCTTATTTTAAGGTGTCTCAAAAATATTTTTAAAAAAGGTACATACTGTCCTGGATTAACTATGCCAACAGCTTCATAGTAAATCATTGGCGATTTCAAAAACAATTTCAGTAATTAGGTATGTCCTCCATCAGCCACAACCTTGTGGAGCCCCCAGTACAACCTATTTATCTTTGAAGAAAAAAGAAATTACATTAACAGAGCAAAAGACTTACAGGCAGATGACATTTTTTCCCCAAATATTTATTGGTCTGGATTATTTAAAGGTTTCTTTAAAAAAAAAAAAAGGCATTAAAACCACTCCACAGTAATTATGTCAACAGCTTCCTCGTAAATCATAGGCAATTTAAAAAAACTAATACCAATAGTAAAAGGGCCCCCACAAGAATGTAACTGTCCACAGAGGAAGATGGTTTGTCTTTTTGTTTTTGTTTTTGCTGGTGTTAACAGCACTTTTAACACATTATTGGCCATATAATGCCGTGGAAATAGGAGTCAAGTGTCTTTCCCCAAGGACACACCAAGGCAGCCGACATAGGCTAACCTGGGTGGGTATTAAACCTGCAACCCTTGCATGACGAGTCCAACACTCTTCCAACAGAGCTACCAGGACTTCCCAAGGAAGATGGTCATGCAATGCACATAATGAAGCAGGCTATATACATGATGATGAAACCTTTAAAACAGATGCAGCATCATCATTTTTTTAAATATTACAGTGAGTAATTCAAACCAAAGTATTTTTGACCAATCAAAACAAAATCCAATTCTAGCACAACAGATCCAGATCTGCCAGCCCTAACAAGACCTTCTCGGTAAGGTAGCAGATATTTTTCTGTTAAGTCAGACAAATTTTCAGCAAGGAATAATGAAATCTCATGTACTGCTGTTGTCAAATTGGAAAACATGTATCTGAAAAGTTCAGAAGTGTGATCTGTTCAACTAAAGGTTTGTATAGTACACTTAAACCTTAGTGACCTCCAGTTCAGTTTCAGAAACTGCAGTTCCAGACCCCATGAAGGTCAATGGCTTCTTGCTAGACCTCTCAAGTTGACATACCTAATCCTTTTTTCTTTTCTTTTATACTTTCACATGGCGGCAGTAATCATCTCTTCCACCCTAAGCAATACTCTAATCGACACGATATAATGTCCAATAAACATATCTGGGATAACTGTTGCCTTTTCTGCTGTTTGTTTTCCTTCAATAATCTAAATATTCCTTTTCATACATCTGTGCTGGTTGTTGGAACTAATTAAGAAGATGATTGTCCCTTTTGCTGCATTTTTGTTTGTGAGACCACATTTCTAGATTATGCTGTAAGCAAAAGCTTGATCATGCAAGCATTCTGTATGAAAAATATGGGCAGATTAAAGCATCTCAGGTACTAAAAAAAAGTTATTCTGGTTCCCTGACCAATTCCAATGAATCCAATTAAATATGAAAACCCAGATCTGGACCAAATCTGGACAAGCCAATATCCAGATCTGATCACAATTATTGTATTTGCAAATTTTTTTGGCAATTATTCTACAAGTCTGTAATTTAAGTGTCATTACGGTTAGACTTCGTCAAATTCTAAGGATTGGCAGGTCTACAGATCTTGTCCAGAATTTGACATTTAGAAAGGCCACTATTAGAAAGATTGCAAAATTCCAGTCCAAACTGAAGTATGAAATTGGAAAACTGACTAGACATGAAAAGTTAACTTTCTAAGGTTTGATACCTACAAAAAAGAAAGTGCACCTTTCGAGCTTTTAATATCAATCAAAGACAAGAGTCTCTTGAATAGAATGATGCTATACAGGCTGAAAAGAATTTCCAGGAATTCAAAACAAGACTGTTTCTTCTTTTTAACTGCCAAGTATTTAAACTATGTCTGATATTCTTGAGAAAATCTAACATACTAAGCTTAAATGAATAAATTGCACCAATCACAATGACTGTTGGAACAGTTCTTGTCCCTAGGAAACTGGTTCTGGATGTTTTCTGTAATGCGTAGAAAGAACACGCAAAAATATGATGTTTATCTTTCATCCGTTTTTCTTTTTTTTTAATTTTTAAATCTGTTAATTTTCAAAAGCGGTAGATTTCAACTATAAGACGGCCTTAAAAATGGTATTTTGCCTACCGCTGGTAAAATCACATGTATGTGAAAGCCAAGTGTGCACTAATAATAGGTAACCCAGGCAATTTGTTCCACCCCCCACCCTCCCATTCACAGGTTACATGCTTTACTTTGTACACACAGTTTACAGCTTTCGATAGAAGTACATGTATGATAAGTTGATGATCTTCATGAGGGTAAGGGGTCTACATGGGGATAAATATTAAGAATTTATTAGTCTTTCAACAACTTGAAAAGTTTTCTCAAGCAAATTAGACTTTTTTTTCCTGACAAGCCCATGAGGTACTTCACTTTGATTACATGAGGAGCCCGATCTGAAATTACAGGGGCCCCGGGTGTCTAGCTATCGGAATTTTTTTAGCACTGGTACTGTGCACACCCAGAGCATGAAAGGACCAAACATGCAATTCACGCAAGCAGTCATACATCAAAGTAGCCCTTTGCATACACAGTGAACCCAGCCTATGTGGGCACCTCTCTGTACATAATCTTTCCAGCAACCCTCTGTGAAGAAGTAGGTATAAAATAGGGCTACTTTTTTTAAAAATTGTGTGTGTGTGGGGGAGGGGGGGGGGGGGAAGAGATATTTTATAAAGAAAAATAGTATGAAATTTATGTAAATTACTGAAAAAATAAAGCCTTTACTTGACTTGCCTTCATAAACTTGAACAAAGGCATGCACTTGCTCACATACTGTCTCTTTATCCCAGGTTACCTCTATCTTCTTAAACACAGAGGTTCACATCACAGAAAACTTTTATGAATTTGCTTCATTATGGCTGTTCATGCAATGTGTAATCAATTTTTTATTTTAAAAATAAAGTTATTAGGCCATTTTGGAATAAGTAAAGAAAACAGGGAGTCTGACAAAAAAGTAGAAAAAAGTAGGAAAAACTAGGGTGCTAAAAAGACTATAAAGGATACCTGTTCATAATAGACATCATTTATGACAGTTTATTTCATATTTATTTCTTGACCTCATTTATATATTTCACCTCTATTTAAAGTACACCTATTCATTTTAGCAAATAATTCTGCTGTCCCTTGAGTGTCCTGAATAGACAGGTTTTACTGTACTCTACTTTGGTCCCTTAATCATTTCATTTCTTCTCTCACCCCCACCTCCCCACCCCCATTGAAATTCTCAACTTGCTAAGAGGCTGGGGTTCTATGTATCCTGAAGCCATGTGACAAGACTCATGAAACATGAGTCCCTTGAAGGGACTGATGCTCTACTGACTGAAAAGAATTTACAGGAATTCAAGAAAAGACCATTGCTTCCTTTTAACTGCCGAGTGTTGTTCTTCAGCGATAGCAAGATTTTCAAATTAGCTGCTGTGGTGAACATATTGGATGTCAACTTGGCTTGGCACCATTTTCATTTAGGACCAACAAGGCATCATAAGAAATTTTCTGGTGGTAACCCAATGTTGATGTGACTTTCCATTTTGGAGGAGCAGCAATAACAAGATTTTCAAGATGGATGCCATCGTGGCCATATTCGATCTCAGATTGACACCATTTTCATTTTGGACCCACTAGACATCATAAGAAATCTGGTGAAAAACCCATGGCAATATTACTTTTCATTCAGTAGGATTAGCAAAAACAAGATTTTCAAGATGGCCACTGTGGTGGCCATATTGAGCAACAGATCAGCACCATTTTCAGTTAGGACCAACTAGACATCATAAGAAGTCTTCTGATGAAAGCCCCTTGGCAATACTACATTTCGTTCTGGAGAAGTAGTGATAAAATTTTCAAGATGGCCACTGTGGTGGCCATATCTGTCATCAGATCAGCACCATTTTCATTTGGGACCAACTAGACATCTTCTGGTGAAAACCCCATTAAAATATGATTTTCTATTTAAGAGGAGTAGCAATAACAAGATTTTCAAGATGGCCACTGTGGCATCCATAATGGACATCAGATCGACCCCATTTTCATTTAGGGCCAACTAGACATCATAATTAGTCTTTTAGTGGAAACTCAATGTTGATATGACCATCCATTCAGGAGCAGTGATAACAAGATTTTCAAGATAGCCACTGTAATGGCCATATTGGATACCAGATTGGCACCATTTTCACTAGACATGATGAGAAGTTTTCTGGTGAAAATTCCATGTCAACATGACTTTCTGTTCAGAAGGAGTAGCGATAACAAGATTTTCAACATGTGGTGGGCATACTGAATGTCCATGCAGCAACATTATCATTTAGAACCAAAAGTGACCTACTGTGGCAGCCATATTGGAAGTCAGATTGGCACCATTTTCATTTAGAACCAACTAGACATCATAATAAGTGTTTTTGTGAAAACCCGATGTTCATATGACCATCCACTCAGGAGTAGAAGCAATAACAAGATCTTCCAGAGAAAACACCACGTTGGTATGACCATCCATTCAGGAGTAGTAATAACAAGATTTTCAAAATGGCCGCTGTGGTGGGCTGTGGTGGCCATATTGGATGTCAGATCAGCACCATTTTCATTTAGAACCAACTATACATTATAATAAGTCTTTTAGTGAAAACCCCATCCTAAGATGACCATCCATTCTGAAGGAGTAGCGATAAGAAGATTTTCAAGATGACTGCTGCGGCAGCCATATTGGATGTCAGATCAGCACAATTTTCATTTAGGACCAACTAGGCATCATATAAAGTCTTTTAGTGAAAACCCCATGTTGATATGACCATCCATTCAGGAGAAGTAGCAATAACAAAATTTTCAAGATGGCCACTGTGGCAGCCATATTGAATGTGCAAGCAGCACCATTTTCGTCCAGGACCAACTACACCATGGAATGAATGTGTGTGTAAACTTTCATGGCAATCCTCCAAGTACTTTCGGAGCAGTAGTGATAACAAACTTGTACTAATGGATGGATGACGGACGACAGACCATCCCATAAGCTCTTCTGGTATATATACATTAGAGCTAATAAAACTAGGTGATACCTAAAATCAAATGTTTTGTTGATGGAATCCACTAATTTGACAACAGAAAGGAGGAAAATTGAAATTATAAGGAAATAAATGATCTTGGCTGAGTATTTATTGAACTGTAAATTTTACCTAATCAGTCACAAAGTAAACAAAATCCTTTAAATGATCATAGTTGGATATTTATTGAGTGTAAATTTTACCTAATCACTCACAAAGTAAAAAAAAAAAAAGTCCAATGTAAATATTGTTTACATAATTACTTACAGAGTTAACATAAAGTCCTCTGGACTTTATTACTTTGTGAGTGATTAGGTCAAATTTACACTATAATAACTACCCAACCATGATCAATTAAAGGACTTTATTTACTCTGTGAGTTATTAGGTAAATTTACACTTCATAAATACCAGACAATGATCATTCAAAGGAATTTATTTACCATATATACTCACGTATAAGACAATACCAACTGCAAATCGCATAATGCGCTGACAGATCTGGGTCTATGCAGTTTGTAAGAAGTAATCAGTAGAACAAACAACACAGACCCTGATCTGCCAGCACATTATGCAATGGCAGATCAGGGTCTATGTGTTTGAATTTAGACCCGATTATACGCGAGTATATACAGTACTTTGTGAGTCATTATGTAAAATTTACTTTTCAATAAATACCCAACCACGATCATGTAATCTTATAAAAAAAAAAAAAGTGACAATAATTACGACCAAAGTGTTAGTGTACATGTAGATCCATACATCATTATACCAGTAGATCCAGTCCTAACCCTGATCTGCTGTCGCATAATGTACTGGTAGATTTGGGTCTATTCAGTTTGTTAAGAGTAATCAGTAGAACAAACAACACTGATCTGCTGGTACATTATGCAATGAAGTTCAGGGTCTATGCTGTTTACAGTTGGATTTGACTTATAAGCAAGTATATATGATATTAACAGACTAAACTTAAGTCTTAATAATAATAATTCTTTATTTAACGAGGGTAGCTCAATTAGATTACATATGTATCTAGTCTTCCTTGAGGCCCTCAGCTATTCTAAAACTAAAAACACAGATTACCATGCACAGAGACAAAACAGTTGGAGTAGAGACAGGAGATGTTACAAGGTATACTGACATATAAAGGTCAATTAAAAATCATGTTTCAAATATTTGAGATATTTTTCTTTAAAACTTTCAACATAAGTGGCTGATCTAACAGATGTGGGCAAGGAGTTCCATATCTTTGCTCCAGAATATTTAAGACTATATCGAAATTGTTCAGTCTTGGGTTTGGGGAGTTTCACATGGCCATGCATGGTCGACCGTAAGGCATATGGTCCTAGGATTTCATCAAAAATTTCTCTCATGTATTCAGGCATTTTCCAATTTTACATTTGTAGACAATTACTGCCTTTTGAAAGTTAATTCTGTCATTTATTTGAAGCCATTTTAGTTCATGAAAAAGGGTTTTAGATGGTGTCTCAAAAGGAGCATCCAGTATTAGGTGGGCTACTCTCTTTTGTATCTTGTTAATTCTTTCTAATTGGCTTTTGGGGCAGTTTCCCCATATTGTCAAACAGTAATCAATAATTGGCAAAATGTAGGCATTATAGTACATTATTCTAGTTTGTATGGGTAGTTACTTCTTAATTTTACCTAGTAAAGTTATTTTACTTGACAGAGACCTACAGGCATATTCAATATGCTTGTCCCACTTTAAATCATTTTCAACTATCACTCCTAGGAGTTTTTCTTCTTTAACATTTTCAATGAGTTGCCCATTTATTGTCAGATTTAGCAGATTGTCAGAAGTTGAATGTTTCATTGATGAGGCTATTACCATACATTTTGTTTTTGTTTCATTTATAACCATTTTATTTTGATTTGACCACTTCTCAATGTTTCTTAAATCAGTATCTAGTAGTGCTTCAACAGTAGCTATATCATTTCCTGAAGCAGTTACAGTAGCATCATCTGCAAATAAGTCTATATTTGAGTGCTTTGTCCACAGTGGAAGGTCATTAATGAAAATAAGAAAAAGCAGTGGGCCTAAAGTAGACCCTTGGGGGACACCATGTTTAATTTCCATGGAGATGGACTGAACATTACCAATAGCGGTTCTTTGTGTTCTGTTGCATAGGTAGGATGAAAACCAGTTTAAGGCATTAGTATCAAATTTATAGCATTTTAGCTTAGATAAAGTCTTCATGAATCAAGTCCTAAAAACTCAGAAATCTGAATAGAGTCGGACCTTTAGTTTAACCAATCAAATGTCTCAAGTTAAGAATTGTCCCCTTGGATATGTTGCTGAAATGGGGCCAAACCCTTACCCATCACCTTAAAGTTTCAAGTCTGATTCTAAAATACCAGTTTTCAGTTTTTATTTTTTGGATGCATGGCATAGCCACAAGGGAATCCCATATGCACACATGCAAACATAAAGGGCAACATTTTTTTTTTATCTTCAAGTACCCTACAGATAACTATCTCCACACTGTATACAAGATCCTGATTTCTCAGCTCATCATGAAAATGTGCAGTGCTGGGTCTGGATGACAAGTATTTCAAGCACGGTTTATTTATTTTTCAGTTTGCAACTGTTTATTTTTGCTGCATGTGCAATGCATTACCTGAAGCAGAAAATAATTTCCTGGTTTATCTAGTGTGACTCCAAGGCCTTCCTGTTTGCACAGTAAACAACTAGACCCTAAACATGACAAAACAAAAATAATATTTGCACCTTCAGTATGGTGCTCCCCTCTTTATAATGTTGTTCATGGCAGCCATAAAAATTATGCATGTTACAAGTGAGGGAGCCTTATACTGAGGATGTTCCAACAAGTTCATGGCATTGTAGAGCATAAAACCACCACCATAGGGTAGTTAATCATATAAAACTACATTATAATTGGTACACATTAGCCAAGAACCAGAATTAAGTGAAATAAAAAAAAGAGTAGAAATGATTAAAAAAAGTAATACTTTCACTCAGGCATGTGCAACTTCCTCCAGGGCACAGGCCAGATAAGCAATTTTTAAAGCCACACCCTATGATATAAATAAGCAGATAAAACCAGGTCGGGGGGCTGGATCCACATGCCTGTTTTAACTGGATTCGTGACTATACCCACATTACACAAGGGGCTGCAGCATAATGAGGGGATTTATAATCAGTGACAACTGTATAATGTGACAAGGAAATCTAGGACCATCTTGAAGATTTTAATACAGAATTTAACCTACTCTCTGTCCTACATACACCATGAACAGGAATGATTAATTACAGATCATTCAAAATTATATTGGTTTCTAGGACAACCAGGTCATCTGACATTTTAATGTAGAATGTATACTTTAGGGATTTTATTTTTGTTAACTTTATCCTTTATATACCTGTAACAGAGTTTGAACACCTTTATCCTTTATCTTGTACAGTACTACATGCTTACATTCATTTGGAAAGGTTTATCTTAATACAGGTTTTTTTTTTTCTTTAATTCTTTATCTTCACATTTTTAGAACTGACCTGTGAAATGGCACCATATAGCCAGTATTGTGCTGACGTGTGGTTAAACCCTATACCTACATGTACATACATATATGTATACATATATATTCAATGAGAATGGTTAGTGTTGCATTAACAAGACAAGGAGACTAGACTAAATTATACCTTTCTGTCAATTAAGACATGTCAATCAACACACTTAGGAACTCCTAATTTCAATACTCATTGCCAGCAAGTGGGGTATTAGTCAAGGCCTGGTGTGAGTAGTTACATAATTAAAGTCAGCTTGTAGGAACTGGTTCCACATACGTGACTAAATATATGAAATATATACATGTACTAACTTTAATATGAAATAATTTTGTAACATTTTGCTTGAACTTTGCTCAACTCTCAAGTTTTCTTTCTTTAGGTCTGAAATGTTAAGTCTAAAATTTTATCAGTTTTGTAAACGATTTTTCTATGCAAACAAGTGTGAGTAGGGCTTAAACCAAATTTTGGACAAGTCAATTTAAAAGATCCGTACTGCTTGTGCAGTGTGTTAGCAACTGTCAAACAGTTTTCCATAATCTAATGGACAATTCTGTATAGATTGGGGTGGGTGGGTGGGATTTCTTGGGCCGTCCTTTACGGACATGTATCCCTTGAATACAACTGTCCTTGTCCATATACAGTATGATACAGTGACCAAAAATGTTTTGCAAGCAACCAATGTATTTATTATGCAATCAAAGTATCAAGACACTGTCTCTCGACTGAAATCCATTCACACATGGTTTCCCCATCACAGGAATCTTGTTTCAAACAGTAACCATTGGAATGCACGTTACAAGTGTCCTTTTACATATCTGAAGACAGTCTTTGATATATTTCCAAACTGACATAAGATTCAACCCTGGGAATGACAGTCAGTCACCTGCCAAAGTTGTGATATCAGGTTGTGTTAGGCTTTGTTTGTTTGCAGTAAATCGCAATTCTCTGAAATAGATGGGAAAAGTTGTGAACTTGAAGTTGAGTGAAATGGCTGGATAATTGAAAGAGAGATAATTACAGCTTCACTGTAATAACTAACATCAACACCACTGACCATGTTGTACTCCACTGTTTCATTGGTACACATTCTTTCTTAAACAAGGAATCACTATAATATAGGGAGCAGGTAGATAAGGCTTGATAGAAAGCAATACACTATGTATCCAGGTTATCTCAAAACGCCCATTTCTTCTACTGATAACACAGACATCCTTCTTTTCTGAAAATTAACTTCAGGCACTAGGTGCTGGCAAATGTCTAAGTTTATCAATCAATTTATATGAAACTATGCCAGATGTGATGGCTGACTGGTCCCGGTGCCTGATGATTGAGAGTGCTCATTTGGAGACCTGAATAAACAGAAACCAGTCCAGAATTCCTCTTTAATCAATATAATCTTGATGATTTACAAGTTTGGAGGAAAACAAGGCTCATGTTTTCATAATTGTGAAGCTATCACAAGTCTTTGCTGCTTAATTCATGCAAATACTCCCCAGAATCCATGCAAGTATTTTGATTTATCACAGAATCTCTTCATTAACATTTCCAGCATAGCTGTACATATTATTTGCTTCTTTAAGTGTTGGCAAGCAAAAATTGTGTACAAAGTCCAGTGCATTCAGATATAACCAACATGGAACAAAATATATACATGTATCCTCAATCTCAAACTTTAAGAGAATCAATCCCATTTTAATTTTTAAAACATACCTGAAAACTTTTTGAAATATATTGTCTCCATTCCACTAGATTTCCAGAAAGTGTAAAACTGAGATTGTTATTTCATGCAGCTCTACAAAAGATAATCATTGTCAAGAGTATTGTAACAAGAGTCCCTTGAAGGAACTGATGCTCTACTGGCCAATAATTATTGTCAGGAGTATTGTAACAAGAATCCCTCAAGGATGGTTTGGTTTTATGGGTTTAACGCCATTTTTTCAGCACATGATAGCTATACTTGGCGGCCAGTATATGTGGTGGAGGAAAAACCGGGGAAAATCCCAGGAAGAACCACCGACCCACGGGAAGCTACTGACAAGTTTTCTCACATAACCACATTGGCTGAGCCCAAGGCTCAAACCCACGCGGACAGAGGTGAGATGGCCAGTGATCGGTAAAGGCGAGCGCCTTAGACCACTCGGCCACCCTAATCCCTTAAGGAACTGATGCTCTAATGAACAATAATCATTGTCAGGAGTATTGTAACACGAGTCCCTTGAAGGAACTGATGCTCTAATGGACAATAATAATTGTCAGGAGTATTATAACAAGAGTCCCTTGAAGGAACATGCTCTATTGCCAATAATCATTGTCATGAGTATTGTAACAAGAGTCTCTTGAAGGAACTGATGCTTTACTGGCCAATAATCACTGACACAAGTACTGTTAAAGCTGACATAATATTTTTCTTGTCTGTATCAATTTTCATGGTTTTGGGAAAAATGACATTTTTGTCAGTACTTCAATTCGTGGATTTAGGAATGGCTCCTATTGTTTCCACAGAAACATTATTATTAGTTGGGTCTTAAAATTCATGGTTAGTAGCCACAATGAAATACACACTAATTTGCACCCCATGAAAAATAATGAATTTACAGTACTCCAACATTAAATGGTGGCATTTTATGTAATAAGGTTTCTTGCCAGACATTAGAAGAATACATTGAACAATACTTAAGATTACTCTAGAATTGGACTGCAATGCTCATTCAGGATACTGGATCAAGAAGAATCTGGCCAATTCAATGTATTAAGAAATGACCCTGATATTAACCAAACAATTATAAGCCATTTAATAAAACGGCAATCTGTTCATATAACACAATATAAGGCAACTGAAGGATAACGTTCAAAGTTAAACGGGTCGTAGCACCATAAAATTTTGTCAGACAACAGTGAAAATCAAACTTGATGGTCTACTTAATTAAAAGTCTGATACCAACATTGGTTTCAATCATAAAAGACAAAAACAATAAAAAAAAGAACATTTGTTACTATGATGTCAAAATAGAGGTGCTATTATGAGTTGACTATAACCCGAGATTAATTTTGTCTTTGTTGTATTATTTTTAAAATCATTGTTCTTAAAGTCTGCTTATGAAACTTATAACATTGGCCAATCACAGATTTTAATGGGTGAAAGTCACATGCTTTGTGTAACCTCAAAGTGACAGCCAGCAGTATCTGCATATTTCATGCATCAATAATTACCTTGATTAGTCACTACTGATGATGCCTCACATGAAAAGCATGCAGTCCACTCATATAATTCCTATACTCAAATACACAGTTAACCTGTTGAGGATAAAACTATCACAATATACAAGGTATAGTCATTATTATAGAAAGTTTACCACTGAATAAACATATTTATTCCTACTTCCAACTGCACTGGTCAGAAAGGGCCTTCTGAGTAGGCTATGATGTACAGAGTATGGAAAATTTCTATGTGGTCATAAACACAAATATTTAACTCTGGTTAGTAAAACATAAAATGTGGATCATAGTGACCTTCTTCGGTTGTAAGGGTGTAGTACAAACAGAAATGCGTCCAATTATTAAGTTTCATGATTGGAACATGAACAGCACCCAATAAATGAACTTTAAACACAAAATTTCAACAAAATCACTGAAGCATTAAATGTAAATCAAAGAGACTTTGTAATAAGGATGTAGAACTTATCAAGATGCATCCACGCACCAAGTTTCATGATTCTATGTACAGGGCTCCCACTATTTTTTAAACAAAAATTTGCAAGTCTTTCCAGTTTTTTTTCCTGGATGAAATTGATTTTTTCAAGGTTTACTTATGACCCTTACTGAATGGAATTAAAAAAACATTTTGGCTTAGAAAAAGTGCATTTTTAAAATCAAAAGCTGTTTCTATATTTAGACTCCCCAATAACACCTGAATTAGACATATGACCAAGTACCAAACCACTGGATGTACTGCTAGAAACAAGTTACTATAACTATTGAAATTCATACAAATTTGCATGTAACTCATTTTAATTTACAGAATAACAAGAGTCCCTCGAAGAGACTGATGCTCTACTGGCTGAAAAGAATTTATAGGAATTCAAGATAAGGCCATTTCTTCCTTTTAACTGCCAAGTGTTGAAACCATCTCTGATATTCTTCAGCGCAAACACGATTTTCAAATTAGCTGCTGTGGTGGACATATTGGATGTCAACTTGGCACCATTTTCATATAAGATCAACAAGGCATCATAAGAAGTTTTCTGGTGGACACCCCATTTTGATATGACTTTCCATTTTTTTGGGAGCAAAGATAAGATTTTCAAAATGGATACCATGGTGGCCATATTCGATGTCAGACATGATAAGAACTCTTTTGGTGAAAGTACAATTTTGATATGACCAGCCATGTAGGAGAGGTAGTGATAAGATTTTCAAGATGGTCATTGTGGCAGTCATATTAGAAGTCAGATTGGCACCATTTTCATTTTGGATCAACTAAACATTGTAAGAAGTCTTTCAGTGGAAACCCCATGCTGGTATGACCATTCATTCAGGAGAAATAGTGATAACAAGATTTTCAAGATGGCCACTGTGGCGGGCATATTAAATGTCTGAATGATACCATTAGGATCAACTAGACATCATAAGAAGTTGTTTAGTAAAAGACCCATGTTGATATGACCTCCATTCAGGAGGAGCAGTGGTAACAATATTTTAAAGATGGCCACTGTTGTGGACATATTTGACATCAGATTGACACCATTTTCAACTATATATCATAAGAAGACTTTTGATGAAAACCCCATGGCAATATTACTTTTCATTCTGGAGCATTAGCAATAACTAGATTTTTAATATGGCCATGGTGGCAGCCATATCTGACATCAGATCGGCACCATTTTCATTTAGGACCAACTAGACATCATAAGAAGTCTTGAGGTAAAACCCAATGGCAATATTTCTTTTCATTCAGGAAGAGTAACAAAAATAAGGTTTTCAAGATGGCCACTGTGGTGGCCATAATGGACATCAGATCAGCATCATTTTCATTTAGGACCAACTAGACATCATAAGAAGTCTTCTGGTGAAAACCCCATGGCAATATTAAATTTTGTTAGGAGAAGTAGCGATAAAAAAATTTTCAAGATGGCCACTATGGTGGCCATAATGGACAGCAGATCAATACGACTTTCTGTTCAGGTCAAGTTGTGTGATAAAAAGGCTTTCAAGATGGCTGCCATGATGGCCATATTGGACACCAGATCGGCACCATTTTATTTAGGACCAGCAAAAACATCATAAGAAGTCGTGTAGTGGAAACCTCGGGTTGACATGAACATGCATGTTGAAGGAGTAGCAATAACAAGATTTTCAAGATGATCTCTGTGGTGGCCATACTGGATGTCAGATTGGTGCTGTTTTCATTTAGGAGCAACTAGACCTCATAATAGGTCTTTTAGTGAAAACCCCATGTTAATATGACCATTCATTCAGAAGGAGAAGCAATATTGTACACCAGATTGACACCATTTCCATTTAGGACCAACTACACATCATAAGAAATCTTTTAGCGAAAACCCAATGTTGATAGGAGCAGCGATAACAAGATTTCAAGATCAACACTGTGGTGCCCATATTGGATGTCTGAGCAGTATCATTTTCATTTAGGACCAACTAGACCATGGGATGAATGTGTGTGTAAACTTTCATGGCAATCCTCCAAGTAGTTTAGGAGGGGTAGCAATAACAAACTGTGCTAATAGACGGAGGGATGATGGATGAATGATCATCCCATAAGTTCTTGTTGTCTATGACCAGTACGGCTAAAAATGTTCACTTTACTCTGCTTAACTGTATATGCTGGTATGAAGAAAGTTTTTTAGAAAAGGGTTCCTTTAAATTTTGACAAGAAGCCCTTAAAAATTATATACCTTTGTATAAAAAGGACTGAATTTTTCTTTTTTTAGAATTCACTTATACAGGTCTCAGGGAAAATGTCCCCGTCATCACTTTACTTAACGCAGTACACTTATCACTACACTACTTATGCTGTTACTAAAAAACCACTGTCACCCGATGCAAGCTTGATACAAGCAGGGCTGACAAGTAGACAAAATAGGCAAAAGTAATCGATAACTGACATTTGCCAGATGTTAAGCAATGTTGAACTTCGGAGCCTGTTAAGAGTAGAAAATGCATAAAGATATTCTCAAGGTGCAAATCTGCATCTACTCAGCCCAGGGACCAGTAAGTAGTAAAGTTTTCCTCGGCACCGCCAAAGTGTATGTTGTCAGGACGAGAGGATGAGTGGTTCCCCCACCCCCACCCCCAAGTCCTGCTTATGTCTGGTTGTAGTCCAATAAATCCACACAAACCTACCTCCTGTGGCCATTTTGAATTTTGTGGCTACATACAGCCATTCTATCAGATACAGCAACCAATCAGATGCGACTTCCACTCGTTCACTCAAGTTGAGTCAAATAACCAAAGCAACTGAAACTTTTAAAAAGCGAATGAGCAGAAATCGCATCTGACTGGTTTATGTATCTGATGGAATGACCGTATGTGGCCACGAAATTCAGTGGCCACAGGAGGTAGGATTGTGTTATTCCACATGGATTTACAAGTTGTCAAACACAGAATTTGATCTGGAAATCTGTACATATTGCCCAAAGGACCCATCAACTGACCATAACTCAAGAGCTGCGAGAAATACTGGTAAGAGTCCAAAACGTACAATGATGTGATGCAGACAACTTTGCACCAATTGCATGATTTAATTAATAGGTGACATCAGACCCAAACCATCCATCAGTATCAGTACAGGCTTCGGGGCTGATTCATCAGACTAGTCTGTTTGGTGCCCTAACATCTACTTTCAATTTAATCTAACTATGGAATGTCCATTAAATGCAGCCCTTGTCAAGGACACCCAGAGCATGGGATTCTGCATTGAAAATTGCTCCAACAGTCAGTAGATCTCTACGTATTTAGTAAGGTCTGATAGTAAAATTCACTGCAAAGGTGAGTTGGTGGTGTCAAAGGTTAATATTAAGGATAATGCTTAACATGTTCCCAATGTGAACAACCAAATAAATAAGCAAAGATAATATATCACAATACATTTTCATTAACTTTACATATCAAAAGGGGAACTTAGGAAGATAAGATTTTTTTAAAATAACATTTACCGAGATCACACTTCACAGACAATGTGTTGGCAGTCTGATGCTAGCTGTCTTGTCTTCAGCATAATAAAAGATACCGATATGGAGCAGAAGCAGACCAAGGGGTAAACAGTCCACTGGACTGACTGAAGAGTTCCACAAACCTCTGAAAATTCTGGAACACAATAACTTCAACTCATGGTCACTTCCATTACAACTCAATTATGTATTTTTTCTGTCATCAAGAGCTGGCTGAAAAATTCCTTATTTTTCTCTCAACTCTGATAATTATTTGCACAATTAGAGGGCTTTTCCCAGTTGGAAACAAACCTATTCTTCCTCCTGACTTTTTCCCCCAATTTCCTTGTAGTGTGGGAAACCTGCATACAGCATGCCAAGAACTTGTGTGGTCATGAGCTAAACTGAAGTCAGTAAAAGATGAAATATAGGACACAATGAGCTTCTTCTGCTATTAAGGAGAGGTAGTAGCAGCAATGCATATCATCAATTTCATGATTCTAGCATGAACAGTGGCTGAGAAATCAACATAAAAACACAAAATTTAAGCCCAGTCAGTGAAAAGTAAAATATGGGCCATAATGATGTACTCCTGAAATGAAGGAGTAATGCTCATCAAGATGCATCCCCTCACCAAGTTTCATGACTGTAGATAAGATAGTGTATGTAAAGCATGGAAAAAACCATCATGATCATGCTAAATGCAAAAACTTAACCTATGCAAGTATAAATGTGACATGTAGTTCATAGTGACCTTTTTGTGGGTGTGGTACTAAAAGAGATGTCTACACTCTTCTAGTTTAATGATTCAAGCATGAACAATAAAAACACCAAATTTGTAACCAAAGTCAGTGAAGCATAAAAAATGGATCACAGTGACCTACTTTTTAAATGAAGTTGTAGTACTCATCAGGTTGCATCCTCTCACCAAGTTTCACGATTCCATGTATAGCAGTATTATACAGGAGGTAAAAAAAAACAAAAAAACTATGTGGTTATGAGCCAAACATAAAACCTTAACATAAGCCAGTAAATTTGAAATGTAGGTCACAGTGACCTTCATTTATTGTAAGGGTGTGGTACTAATAGAGATACATACAATCATCAAGCCTGTTGATTTTAGCATTAACAGAGCTTGAGAAATAAACTTTAAACACAAAATTTAACCCAAGTAAATGATGAGCGAAATAACGGTTAATGACCTTAATTTTCATGAGTGTGTAGTACTCATCAAGATGCATACACTCACCAAGCTTCATGATTCAAGGTAGAACAGTATTTATACAGTGTGCAAAAAACCTGAGCTAAATGCAAAAATATAACCAAGAATGTACAACTAGAATACATGGATGTACAAACTTAGCCCCCCAGCCCCATCCCCTTGGGTAGATGCTATGAAACCCACTCCAAACTGTTGCCTTGAACCTAGGAACAATGGTCAAGATTCAGTTTCGCTGTACATATGTATATGCTTTTATCTGTGTGGACACTGATGCAGGGGGTAGTATAACAACTCTCCTTGAGCTAAAAAAATGCTGGTGATTGAAAGAAGACTTTTAAGTATGTGGTGAAAATGTCATGAAAACTTATCACGAGATATTGAAGTTATAACAACTTGAATTTGTGCATGTTATATAGTCCAACCCATACTGGTGATCAACTGGGCTCTTGAAAAAATGCGAGGCAAACACAAAGCTGGGTGATTTGACTGGTCATCCTGTCACTGCTTTGGGTGACAATTGAATCAGATGTGCCCTAAAATTTGCCTCTGCAGACCAGGACAACAATCTTCATACACTGTACATTTCACTGAATTTTGTGGTGACAGTATACATGTCTAAATGACAAAAGATAAGGAACTCGTGGCTCTAAGTCTTTTCTTTTACCTGCATTACACTTACCATATGTACTTGCATATAAATCCAGTCAAGCTGCAAACAACATAGACCCTAATCTGCTGTCACATAATGCACCAGCAGATTAGGGTCTATGTTGTTTGTTCTACTTATTACTCCTAACAAACTGCATAGACCCAGATCTACCAATGTATTATGTGACAGCACATATAGGTCTATGCAGTTTGCTATTGGTCTATACTTATAAGCGACTATAGATGGTAACACATTCATACCTATGCATCTAAAACGTGCATGTCAATATGCATCCAGCAAGAACCATGTGGGCATGATAAAATGCATTTTGCCAGCCAGCACACATACATCTACAATACTACAAAGATAACATGTTCATGAACGTTCACTTTAGGTATGGCATTTATTTTTGCAATAAATGCAGTTTACTTTTTGTTTGATATATGCTGCATTAAGTTGCAAGCACGTTCAAACTGACAGAAAGATAAGTAACCCAGGTGCTTTATGATAAGTGCTTTTAAAATTAGAAGTTCGACTACAGTGAAGATTGTCTAAGCAAACAACCACATACAAAGGATAACATTGAAGAATCCCTTTTCTTAATGTTCTATTATATGAAGATATATTAAAAGGAGACCTATACACAAAGATAATTTTTGGAGTTCCTTGGGTGTTCTTTGACGTGTTTCATTGTATGAAGTGGTGCATGCATCTCAAAATTTTAGTAAATCGCTTCTTTTTATAATGTTGTACTCGTGGCTAAATATCGGTATAAAAAACAATGTTCATTACAGCCGACTTTTTCTGGAGCAATACAGGCTGGTACATACTAGCCATGAAGCTTCATATAAACTTCCTTCATTTCATGTTCATGATTACAGAACATCACAAACCATATTTTGTCTGTGCTAAATATCTGAGGAAAGTCCATTCTTTCTCTGATTTAAACACGCCATCGGATGGTACACTGCAAATCTTGTTGGTAGTAACTTCAGTACACAACAGGTAGCAACCAAAAAATGACCTTTAAACATCATTTGCTTTTACTAAATATAGGATATTTTGGATATTGAGCAAATAGAGACAAACTGATATAACTAAATTTAATCACAATTATATCCACACTGAAGCTGATTAACGAATTGAAGTGTAAAGCAGAAGTTCAATTGTGAAATTTTCATAGTAGTCATGTTATTTTCTTTGAAAATTGTACTTTATGGCATTATTAATGAGACGTTTCTCTAAAACAACTACATTTTTTCAAACAATAAAAAATATGTATCTGTTACTGTGCAAATAGACAGGTCTCATTTCCTCTTGTAATGAGAAATAAAGACTCAGACTTGGCTGTTCCATTAAATTCACTGGTAGCACAAGCTGTACACTTTCTAGCAACAACTTCAAATTGACTGTGTGTGATTAGTACATGTAGCACCTGAAGTGTACAAACTGCAGAAATTTTCAATCTTGCTTTTAGAGTTAAATACTATATCAATGCTTGATCTGAACAACTATTATGGGCTGCATTGATGACCATATTTATTTCTTTATTATTTTAATGACAAATTTTTGGTCACTGCTGATCATGTCTTCAATGTATACAGGAAAAAATCATTCATACCTTAAAAAGTTCTAGCTCTTAATGGGGATGAACCATGGCAAAAGTCAACTCATTTCCTTTTTTTATGCCTATGATTACAAAATTGGAGAATTATTGCTTCTGCTGATGTTGAGAGGCACTTTTGCTTCAGAGTAACCCTTGTATGAGCAAAGTAAGGTCTGTCATTAGACACCTAAGAGGGTTATAAATGATGTAACACTATGGACTTTACTAGTTCCTGCTGATAGCTATGATCCATTAATATCAGTACCCTATATACTCATGTATAAGCTACGTCCAAATGCAAACAACATAGACCCTGATCTGCCATTGCATAATGCAGCAGCAGATCAGGGTCTATGTTCTTTGGTCTACTGATTAGTCCTTACAAACTGCATAGACCCAGATCTGCCAGCACATTATGCGACAGCAGATCTGGGTCTATGCAGTTTGCAGTTGGTATTGGCTTATACGTGAATATATACAGTAAGTCATTTTAGGTCACTGACTGACCAATCCAATCTACAGTAATCTGTCATTTAGCTTTGTAAATTAGCCAATCTATTGAAGACAATACTGCACTTGGTTCTATATTGCCTTAAAATGCATTTATACAACTGTCCCAAATATGACTAGAAAGACTTCCTTCAATTTGTGTTTCAATTATTTTAATCATTCTTTCCTCTGCTCAACCCAACGTTATGCATTTGACTAATACTCAAATCATGCTGTAGGTTCTATGAAAATAAAATAAAATCCTTCAGGTCTGCAATGGCTTAAACTACTATGGCAAAATTATAAAATATGAATTAGAACAACTTTATAACAACAAAATACATCAAAATTTGTATTCAGGTTAAAAACAACCTTTAAGATTCAAAGGCTGGTAAAAGGGAAGGGCCTACAGTTTACGCTGACAACTACAATGACTGCTGCTACCCAACCCGTCAAACTTATATATCCATACTGAATGAAGTCTCTCTTTTTACTCTGCTCCCACCCTTTTCACATCTGTTTATTGATGATCTAAACTGCATGCATGTTCCTAATTGGTAACAAGAGAACCAGGAAGGGTACATTAAAGACTACACCATGTTTAATAGTTCTCTATGTAGACAATTTAACTTTTTATGCAGAAACAATTTTTCCTCCTTCAAGTGACCTTGACTTTTGACCTTCTGACCCAAAAACCAATAGACTTGTTCATTCCTCTAAGTGCAAGCCATCCACAAGGTGTGGTCCAGGTCTGTGATACTGAACTAATGTTTTTGTGCAGAAACCATTTCTCTTCTTTCAGTCACAGTGACCTTGACATTGGAATCCAAAATCAATAAACTTCTTCCTTAACCCAAGTGAAAGCCATACACAAAGTTTGGTTGAGAAACTTATGTCATTGTGTAGAAACCATTGTGACCTTCACCTTTTGACCCAAAATCAATAAGGTTCTTATATACAAAAAGTGCAAGTTATTCACAACATTTTCTAACTGTTGATGGTGGAGAACTCAAGTTATTGTGCAAAAACCATTTGTCTTCTTCAGTGAGTAACCTTGAACTTTGACCCAGAAAAAAATAGGGTTCTTCTTTACCCCAAGTGCAAGCTATCCACAAAGTCTGGTAATTGTAGATGGTGGAGAACTCAAGTTATTTTTCAGAAATCATGTTTGTTCTCGCAGCCACGGTGTCCTCTACCTTCGAGCTTTTGAGCCCAAAGTCAATGCCATATTGGACATCAGATTGGCACCATTGTAATTTAGGACCAACAAGACATAATAAGAAATCTTCTGGTGAAAACCTCCATGCTGATATGACTTTCTGTTTTGGAGGAGTAACAACAAGATTATCAAGATGTCTGCCATGGTGACCATACTGGATATCAGATGCACACAATTTCCATTTAAGACCAACTAGACTTCACAAGAAGTTTTCTGGTGAAGGCACAATGTTGATATGACCAGACATCTGGGAAAAGTAGCAATAATATGATTTTCCAGACGGCTGTTGCAGTGGCCACATTGCAGATCAGATTGGCACCATTTCATTTCAATCAGACATCACAAGACATCCTTCAGTGAAATCCCAATGCCGATATGATCATTCATTCAGAAGTAGTTTTAAAAAGATTTTCATGATGGCTAATGTGGTAGCCATATTGGATGTCTGAGCAGCACCATTTTCATTTAGGACAAACCAGATATCAAAATAAGTCTTTTAATAAAAACCCCATATTGATATGACCATCCATTGAGAAGTAATGACAACAAAATTTTCAAGATGGTAGCAGTGGCAGCCATATTGGATTTGCTGGTGGCACTATTTTCATTTTGGAGCAAACAGACATCATAAGAAGTCTTTTAGTAAAACCCTATGTTGATACAACCACCCACTGTGAAGCAATAACAACATTTTAAAGATGGCAGCATTGGCAGTCATATTGAATTTGCTAAAGGCACCATTTTCATTTAGGACCAACTAGACATCACAAGAAGTCTTTAAGTGGAAACCCCATGCTGATATGACCACCCATTCAGAAGGAATAGCAATAACATTATTTTCAAGATGGCCACTGTAGTGGTCGTATTTGACATCAGATCGGCATCAATTTCATTTAGGACCAACTAGACATCATAAGAAGTCTTCTGGTGAAAACCCAATGGCAATATGACTTTCCATTCAGGAAGATTTTCAAATGGCTGCTGTGGTGGCCATACTGCATGTCAAATTGGCACCATTTTCATTTAGGACCAACAATCATAAGAAGTCTTTTAGTGACAACCCATGTTGATATGACAATCCACTCAGGAGGAGTACCATTTTCAGTTAGGACCAACTAGACCATGGGATGAATATGTATGTAAAGTTTCATGGCAATCCTCCGAGCAGTTTAGGAGGAGTAGCGATAACAAACTTGTGCTAACACACATATGACGAATGAAAAACCATCCTATAAACCCTACTGGTCTAAGACCATGTAAAATTTAAAAACAAAAAACCACCAATGGCTGTATGGCTGGATTGCAAACCATGAAATAGAGCTTACAGTGACCTACTGTGGCAGCCATATTGGAAGTCAGACTGGCACCATTTTCATTTAGAACCAACTAGACATCATAATAAGTGTTTTTGTGAAAATCCATTGTTCATATGACCATCCACTCAGGAGTAGCAGCAATAATAAGATCTTCCGGAGAAAACCCCATGTTGATATGACCATCCATTCAGGAGTAGTGATAACAAGATTTTCAAAATGGCTGCTGTGGTGGGCTGTGGTGGCCATATTGGATGTCAGATCAGCACCATTTTCATTTAGATCCAACTATACATCATAAGAAGTCTTTTAGTGAAAACCAAATCCTAAGATGACCATCCATTCTGAAGGAGTAGCGATAAGAAGATTTTCAAGATGACTGCTGCGGCAGCCATATTGGATGTCAGATCAGCACAATTTTCATTTAGGACCAACTAGGCATCATAAAAAGTCTTTTAGTGAAAACCCCATGTTGATATAACCATCCATTCAGGAGACGTAGCAATAAAAAAAATTTCAAGATGGCCACTGTGGCAGCCATATTGAATGTGCTAGCAGCACCATTTTCATCGAGGAGTACCATTTTCGTCCAGGACCAACTAGACCATGGAATGAATATGTGTAAAGTTTCATGGCAATCCTCAAAGTAGTTTAAGAGAAGTAGCGATAACAAACTTGTGCTAACAGATGGATGGACAACAGACCATCCCACAAGCTCTTCTGATCTATGACCAGTAGAGCTAAAACTTAAATAATCTCGTTTACTTTGGTGGTTTGGTAATTTTACTTCATTGTCTTTACTGCACTACCATCTGTTATGGATGATTACATCACTGTACTAAACATAACTCCTCAAGACATATTCCAATATCTGGTTTCCCTGAAAAGAACTGCAGTACATGTACTGAATTTTCAGTTTTGGATCCTGCTCTCATTTACCTATAGTCTTTATCCATTATCTACCAGTGTTTTAGATACTTATAATTCCTTTCTTTTCTTCTCTGAATTATTTTTTTTAAACTAAAAATTCATTGATTAAATGCTAACTTGTGTATTTCTGCAAGTTCCAGCATTTCAAAATTTAGTCTCGTTGGCCTTTATTTCAGCCTCAAAAATACATGTACATTACACTATTGGCCATCAGTGACTTTGCACTGAAAACTCGGCACACAACTAAACTTTAATACCATAAAATCATTTATTTTCATGGGTATCAATTTTCATGACTTTGAAAAAAAACAGTATCTTTATTGGTACTAAATTTCAGGGACTGATAAAGATGACCTATTCTTGCCACTTTAAAAAAAAAAAGTGCTGGGTCTTAAAATTCATGCATGACAACCACCACGAAATCCACAAAGATTGGTATCCCATCAAATCATGAATATACAGTATTTTATTGCCAGATTTGTTGTTTTAAAATTATCTAAATCACCAACCAAACATTTTGATTGCCTTTGGCCATTTTGGAGATCGCTTGTGCCAAAAGTTCTTAATTACATGTATTAGCTTGTTATCAGAACCACAACCAAAAAAAAACTGGATGTGGATTTTTCTTTTTTTCTCCAACACATGACAATGAAAAGGCTCCAACTGTGGGTGCACAGGAGTCAAAATCTAGGGGGACATAGGACTAAAACTTGTAGGAAACCTGCAACTCTGTGAAAGTAATAAAACAAATATTACAAATGGATTTACAATTGAGAAATATATACTGTACTACATGTATGAGGACCCATTATGTATTATATGTATTTTTTCCTGTTTAAAACAAAGATTCTATGTATGTAAATTTTAACTTTTCCATAGGATTTGTTATAAGCCAGTTCTACTGCACTATCACAAACAATGCAAGACCTTCCTACCGAGTGAGATCGCCATGCACTGCTGATGGTGGATCCAGAGACAAATGACATGGTGGATGGACTGGGGCTGCGGGAGGAATTATCAGGCTGCAGGCAAAAAAGAAAATGAAAAAATGCAAACAATGCAAGACAAAAGGAAAAAGCAAACAAAACATAAAAGCAGGAATAAAGTATCAACTTCATCCAAATTAATGTTTCAATTAAAACAAAAATCTAAATTTAATAAAAATCCAGTGTGGATGCAAGAAATATTTCCACTAAATTTCTATATTTCTTTTTGTAGGAACTTTCATAATTAAATAAAAGTTGCACAGAATAAGCATGCTACACAAAAACCACAATAAAGTGATCTCAAACCTAAAAAGTTGCATATAACCCCCTTCCCGAACTCAAGATTTCCCCACTACACAAGATTTAAAAATTTGATGCTTATGTAAATACAGATAAAATTTCTTCATTGTATACAAGCAGCTGGCAACCTTGACCTTAAAAAAAATGAAAAAAGAGAAAAAATTAATAAAGCATGGCAAGCAAGCAAATAAATGAAATAAATAAGGAATACAGTAACAATAAAGATGCTTAGATCATACGATCAGTGTTGAAAAATCTTGACCCATAAAGAATTTCTATACTCATCTCAACTGTATAAGTATTTTTCACCTGAAAAGTGCTTTGTAAATAAAACTAATACCTGTACATCCTGTTAACATTCCTTTGAAGACTATGTACAGTGAAACATTATTCTTAATATCCAATTAACCTGTCTATCATAATTTTGTGTAAAATGAATATAAACAAAGTTAAATATATACAACCAAAGTGATTTACAAGTCATTTACAAGCCTTTTATTACAAGTGATAAAGTACACCCATGTCCAAAACAAAAATGACCACTAATGACTGAATTCAATTAGTATTCAACCACAAAATGATAGGGAGGTCAAAGGTCATATAGATGAAATCTATTTTGCAGCTTCAAGTCTATGCAGATTTGGCAAGTTTGCCAATTTTAGATTTAGGGGCTGTCAGACTTGTATTTAGGGATATGAAAACATTAAAGGTAGCTATACTGTTGCAAAATGAGTTTTGCTGGAGACTATAAAATGGATTATTTGCAATAGTAAAACCAGTCTATACAGACTGCATCCCTATTCTTACATACTTTTCAAAAATTTATTGACAATAACTCTTCAGAAGAATTTAATGAATTTGGTATTGTATTCCCTGGTTTATAACTAACTGTATTGTTTTATATTTTATTTTTTAATCAAGGGGGTATTTTGAGAACACTGCAGACACAAACTTACCATAAAAGACAAATTATAATCATCATGCCTTTTAGAATGTGTAATATGGCTGAGAAACCAAGACTAATTCAGGATGCATTCAATTATATGGCTCTGTTTGAGTGCTCTTAAAGTTATCAAGTGCTATTATTTCAAAGGTGCAGGAAACTTGATCCAACAGTTTATGCTGATCAAATGCACCATAAGGCCCAAACAAATAAATATGTGTTTCCTATTGCACTGGTTTTAAAATTAGGGTAGGCTGGATGGTTGGTTTTTTATATATATATTTTTTTAAAAACATTATATATAAATCAAATAATATTTCAAGTGCTTCAGAGTACTGGGCAAAACTGGCTCAATTAGACGCACAAATCAATTTCGGCAATGTGATTTTTTTAATTTAAAAAACAAACAAACAAAAAATTGGGGGGAGGAGGGAGTGCAATGAGAAACAGGGACGGTCGGCCGACCATAAACATATTTTTTTGGGGGGGGGGGGGGGGGGGGCCTAACAGAATACTGTGATTATGGCATGAGCAATAAACCAACTGCTTCAGACTGAATGCTTAAAATTTAAATGTATTGCATAATTTGAGTGCACTAAAAATCTGTTTGCATAAAATGCACAAAAACACTGATCTTCTAGAGCTCTGAAATAGCAGAAAATTAAATACTTCATGTCACTACATCACAGGGAGAATCATGATGTCAGAAATGGTACCACAATTTCTGACAATATATCATGGATTTTATTACCACGCATTTTTATGTTCGACCTATCAGAAATTCAAATATTGCATTACATCGCAAGTGTTATAATCAGAATGCATAATTTTTTATTTACATGTACTGTGAATTCAACTTTATTTCTAGGCCTGTACCACTTTTTGTGGACTTCATGGTTACTACAGGCCACAAATTTAAAGACCCAATGTAAAATGTCTTTGCCACATTAACTACACTTTTGTCCGGGATATATCAATGAATATGGAGCCTTTTGTTGGTTGTTATGGGCTAAACGCCATTTTTCAGCACATGATAGGCTATACATGGCAGCCAGTATATTTGGTGGAGGAAGAACCCGAGAAAACTCTGGGAAGAACCACCGACCCACGGGAAGCTACTGGCAAGCTTTCTCACATACCCATGCTGGCTGAGCCCAAGACTCAAACCCATGCGGACAGAGGTGAGATGTCAGTGATCTGTAAAGGCGAGTGCCTTAGACAACTCGGCCACCCAAAGCCCCGGAGCCTTTTGTAAAAACACAATAATCATGTCCATCAAAATACATATTTTTACACTAACATGGAAATAAATGATCTGACCCACAGAAAGTTTTTTTGTATTTTATCATGTATCATTCTATGAAAGAACTCTAAATACCCCTCAATGCAACAAAAATACCTGCTCAATCTTTCACCTGACCATTGTCATGCAGTGAAGTTGTAGTTCTGAGAGCACAAGGTCAATATGGTCTGCTGGACAATATTTACACCTAACCCAATGTGGGGTCTGGATAATTACGGAAAGGCTGATGACTTATAATTTTGTGTTGAGAATTTGATGTCTTAAGAGCTTTGATTTTGTAAAAGTACAGCACTGTACTGTTTTATCTGAGGATTTTATCTAAGCTGCAAATTTAGAAACATTACTGACAAACTGGATTATAATGTTCCACTGCAATAATGTTTTCATGTTGTTAATTTTTCTGTATGAGGTGTTTCAAGGACTTTCCAAAAATTTTCAAGGAGTATTTTTTCACATTATAATTGAATTTACCCAATGAGTTATTTTGTTTATCATTGCATAAATTGGTACAAAAGTGATTAGACTGCCACTACAGCAAAAGGTCGCTATTCCAACATTAACTACCTGTGTCATGTGTCATTTGATCCACCCAAATTTCATCCTATGTATATTAATTATTCTTGGAATATATGTAAAATACCAAAGTCTGAATTTAAAAAGTTTTTTTAAAATTCAGTTTTAAGGTTTTGTAATATCAAAGAAGTCAAAATTCAAAGGTTTTCCAAGAATAAAAGAAGCTTTTTAAAATTCAAGGAGCTGTCAAAACATTCCCTCAAACTGAAGTATTACTGAAGGTTTTTCAAACCATTTCATTAGGAAGACATTAGGCATGTCTATTGAAATGTTGTATCTGTATACGACCTTAGGTATGTCTATTGAAATGTTGTATCTGTATGAAGCATTAGACTTGTCTATTGAATTGTTGTATCTGTATAAGACATTTAGCATGTCTGCTGAAATGTTGTATCTATAAAAGACATCAGGCATGTCTATCAAAATGTTGCATCTGTAAAAGATATTATGCATGGCTATTGAATTGTTGTATCTGTGTAAGACCTTAGGTATGTCTACTGAAATGTTGTATCTGTACGAGACATTAGACTTGTCTACTGAAATGTTATATCTGTATGAGGCATTAGGTATCCCTATTGAAATGTTGTATCTGTATGAGACATTAGGCATGTCTATTGAATTGTTGTATCTGTATAAGACATTAGGTATGTCTATTGAATTGTTATATCTGTATGAGACATTAGGCATGTCTATTGAAATGTTGTATCTGTATAAGACATTAGGTATGTCCATTGAATTGTATCTGTGTAAGACATTAGGTATGTCCATTGAAATGTAGTATCTGTATCTGTATGAGAGACATTAGGCATGTCTATTGAATTGTTGCATCTGTATAAGACATTAGGTATGTCTACTGAAATGTTATATCTGTATGAGACATTAGGCATGTCTATTGAAATGTTGTATCTGTATAAGACATTAGGTATGTCTATTGAAAAGTTGGTTCTGTACGAGACATTAGGCATGTCAATTGAAAAGTTGTATCTGTATAAGACATTAGGTATGTCTATAGAAATGTATCTGTACAAAACATTAGGTATGGCTATTGAAATGTTGTATCTATGAAACATTATATACGTCTATTGAAATGTTGTGTCTGTACAAGATATTAGACATTGTCTATTGAACTGTACCACACATTAGGCATGTCTATTGAAATGTATCTCTGTGAGACATTAGGTATGTCTATTGAAATGTTGTATCTGTATAAGACATTAGGCATATCTATTGAAATGTTTTATCTGTATAAGACATTTGGTATAATCTATTGAAATGTTGAATCTGTGTGAGACATTAGGTATGTCTACTGAAATGCTGCATGTGTGTGAGACCTTAGGTATGTCTACTGAAATGTTTTATATGTAAAAGTAGGTATGTCTATTGAAATGTTGAATCTGTACAACACAATAGACATGTCTATTGAAATGTTGTATTTGTATGAGATATTAGGCATGTCTACTGAAATGTTGTATCTGTAAGAGACAGGTATGCATATGCAAAATGTTGTATCTGTATGAGACATTAGGCATGTCTATTTAAATGCATCTGTATAAGACATTAGGTATATCTACTGAAATGTTGTATCTGTAAAAGACCGGTATGTCTACTGAAATGTTGAATCTGTATAATACATTAGGCAAGTCTATTGAAATGTTGTATCTCTGTGAGACATTAGGTATGTTTATTGAAATGCTATATATGTACATGAAACTAGGTACATCGATCAAAATGATGTATCATTATGAGATCTTAGGTATGTATATTGAAATGTTGTACCTGTATAAGACATCGGGGACATCTATTAAAATGTTGTATCTGTATGAGACATTAGACATGGCATTGAAATGTTGTACCTGTATGAGACATTAGGCATGTCTATTGAAATGTTGTACCTGTATGAGACATTAGGCATGTCTATTGAACTGTTTTACCTGTATGAGACATTAGGCATTTCTGTTGAAATGTACTTGTATAAGATTAAGTACACACTCACTATTGATTCAAAAGATTATAGTTCAGCAAGACGAAAGTTAGGACATGTTAAATTATAATGGACTGATGCCTGAATAGGAACAAGAGACACCCTTTTTTTGTCAAGCCCACCTATTATTTAGTTAAAGAAGGTCAAGCCCACCTATTATATAGTTAAAGAAGGTCAAGCCCACCTATTATTTAGTTAAAGAAGGTCAAGCCCACCTATTATTTAGTTGAATAAGGTCAAGCCCACCTATTATTTAGTTAAAGAAGGTCAAGCTCACCTATTATTTAGCTAAAGAAGGTCAAGCCCACCTATTATTTAGTTAAATAAGGTCAAGCCCACCTATTATTTAGTTAAAGAAGACACACATACTGTTATAGGAAAGTAAAAACCTTTAACACTGAGCTTAATTGGAAAAGCTTCAACACTGAACTTAATCTAGGGTATGAATGGACATAATGAATGATGGATGGATGGATATACAGACATGCACACAGACACAAAAGTGATCACTATGTTGGGATGGAGGACTCAACAAAAAGCGGTGTGGATGAAAGGAGATGAAAGGAGTTGGCTAATTTCCTAAACCCATTTTAGCACTGTCATCTCAGTGGAGATTAGTTATTATGGAGAATGGTTGATAGCTTCTGGTATTTCTACAGCATGACTAAGCCACAGGGGTTCATCATCCATGCATTCTCATTACTGCTCTGGGATAAAATGACCTACACTAAGATGGTAATATCTTACTGTGTGCAATTTAGACAGTTCTAGAAGTTGCGCTCTTCCAATTTGATTTATATTCCTTAGATTTTATAGCTCACTGTATTATCACAGTGGAATCTAATGTTTTCCAAAGGCAAATTACACCAGTATAGTCGAATAGGTGGCTGCGGCATAACTAGGACAACGATGTTGAAACTGGAATAGATTAAATGATGCGTTAAAGTTTTAAGAGTAAGAAAATTAGCCATAAAATAGTGTATGATGAAAAAACTGTACTGTACAATAGAATCATCTTTTCTTACAAACTAAGGGTATGAATAATTATATTGGATTTTTAAACTTTTCTTTACTATTTATTTCAACAAACCCGAGGACACTCTTACACCCAGCTATTCCAAATCATCACATTAACAGTAAAAGTTTCTCTCTTCTACAATAATAAATGTAAACAACCGATGATAAATATGATAACAGCTGAATGACATGAAGATTATTCCCATACTGTACTTTTCTGGTCAATCAAATTCTATCCTGGAACTGAAGGCTTGGGTTGATGGGGGGGTGGGGGGGGGGATTCTCTCTACCATTTACACGAGTACAGTGAATGGAACATTATATGCCTGCCCCGTCTTTAACAGTCTTCTATGTAGATTACTGAAATTGTTATGCATAATCCACTTTTCTTCTTTGAATTACAGTGACCTTGGCTTTAAACCCCAAAATCAATTGGCTTGTTCCTTGCACCCAATGCCAGCCATCTGTAAAGTCTGGTAACTGTAGATGCTGGAGAACTCAAGTTATTGTGCAAAAAACATTTTGCCTTTTTTCGGTCAAAGTGACATTGGCTTTTGACCTTTTGACTGCAGATATGATAGACTTCTTCCTTAACCCAAGTGCAATCCATCCACAAAGGTAAGTAACCAGAGATGATGGAGAACTCAAGTTATTGTGCAGAAAAACATTTTTCTTGTTTTAGTCAGTGACCTTGACCTTTGACATTTTGACCAAAATATGTATACGCTTCTTCCTTATGTAACCTTTGTCTTGTTTTTGGTTGAAATGCAAGTCATGAGCAATGTTTAGTAACAGTTGATGATGAAGAACTTTATGTATGGAAACCATTTTCTTCTTTACTGATGAATTTCCTTCCTTTTATCTTATTTCTGTAAAATGTTAAAATTGTACACATTTCATTTAAGATACAAAATAAATTATATTTTAATCAATAAGAATGTAATTGTTTTGCTGAAATGTTTCTCAATTAAATTTGGCAGGGTGAGTGATGGATTATTATTATTTTTTAAAAATATAGGGTTTTCATGCAAATTTTAAGATTTCAGACTTTTTTGTTGTGTCAATAGCCTAAGGTAATTCCTTGGCTATTCTCTGCTAATTACACACTGGTAAAGGAGACTGTATTGTTTATCACTGACCCAGTAGATCACATCAGCTTTTGCAAACAGAGAGCTCAAATGATAATACACTCCAAGGTACTAGGGACAAAATGAATAGGTAATGGCAGCATTGAGCTTGTTATTAATAAAAATTCAGATCCTTCTACCAGTACCAGTTACTGTCTGAAGTCTGTCAGAAAGAATCTCTCCAATTTAAAGATTGATATTGATGTATGTAGCACTGATAATGATATGTGTTTATAGTGAAAGCTTACCACAATTTCTCTATGGTACTATAATAATTCTTGAGAACAATTGCTGCTGAGATGTTGATATTTTTATTAAAATACAGGAGGCCAAGTGATGTGATCATATAAATTAAAGCTACAATTCTGCATACAATCTCTTGCATTCATATGAATTCTGGAGCCGAGGGATTTTGATTCCAACATCAGATAATGACATATGGGACTATATCACATGATAAAGACAATGCTGAGGAAATTATGGGTAATCCTTCAAGGTTTTTTTTTTTTTCCTGCAAATTTTTCAAATAATAACCCATTAAAAGATGGCAAAGGGGTAAAGATTGTGGTTTCTGTTGATGACAGATGGGCCTCAAGCCAATACTAATGATGTTATCACAATCCCACCATTGTATATCAACAAGCATTTTGAATCACTTTGGTCTTTTCTGCATTAGCTTTAAATCTCAGCTGACTGAAACGAATGGTCAAATTGTTTCAAAAAATCAGAAACACTCGGACAAGAAAACCAGATATTATAGCACAGTACATCATGTCACAAAATATGGTAGCAACATTATAAGCAAAATATGACCCTGACAAGAGCTTGTTTTTCAAAATGGTGGCGTCTGAGTCAAAGCAAGTTTTGCCCATAAGTTTGCTATAAGAAATATTTCATGAAATCAACTCGTCACACCAAAGACTATGAAGCTGTAGCTAATTATCTTGGCAGGTTTTCTTGTCTAAGCTGCAGTGATTTCTTCAAACTCTTCAAACAACAGTTTCAGCAAGCTGACACGTAAAGCCAATGCCATAAAGTCCAAGGTATTCTGCATGCTCATGATGCAGGATAGTAACATTGTATGCACACTCCTTAAAGTTATTTTTTAAAGACTTCGTAATAATGACTCATGAAAAGATGGCAAAGATTTCGTAATATGATACTGACATATGGGATTGAGTCACATGATAAAGCCAACACTGATGAAATTCTAGGAAAGCCTTCAAGATTTGTTGTTTTCTCTAATAATGATGTTTATAAAGATGATAAAGATGTTAAAGATTCTGATATTTGATAATGATATATGGGACTAGGTCAAACTGTGATTGAGATGAAGACCAATTTAACATGTTGTGTATGGTGCTTTGATAATGATATATGGGACTAGGTCAAACTGTGATTCAGATGAAGACCAATTTAACATGTTGTGTATGGTGCTTTGATAATGATATATGGGACTAGGTCACACTGTGATTTAGATAAAGACCAATTCAAGATGCTGTGAATGGTGCTTTGATAATGATATATGGGACTAGGTCACACTGTGATTGAGATAAAGACCAATTCAAGATGCTGTGAATGGTGCTTTGAAAATGATATATCGGATTATATCACATGTTGTGTATGGTGCTTATAAATGTCATGCATCATGGTTGCTGAAGAGTGTTAGTGGCTTAACCAGGGTAGTTGTTGGTAACTTCACACACACTAGGCATATTGCAAGCATGTAAGGATGACATAAACGAGCAAGCTTCCCATGTAAATTCTGACAACCATGTGCACTCACACAAGTACCATATATATTCGAGTATAATACAGGTCCAAATGCAAACAACATAGACCCTGACCTGTCATCGCATAATGTGCCGACAGATCAGAGTCTATGTTGTTTGTTCTACTGATTAGTCCTTACAATCTGCATAGACCCAGATCTGCTGGCGTATTATGCGATGGCAGATCTGGGTCTATGCAGTTTGCAGTTGGTATCGGCTTGTACACGAGTATATACAGTACCTAGGTATGCAGATCTACAGCTATATGCTTCTAAGTGTAGTTGGTTCTGATATTTCACAATGTCATATATAGGATCTTATCTAGTGATAAAACATGGCAATGGGTTCTTGTGCCTGTTCCTTCTTTTATAAACTAAACTCATTATAGGCTCTAAACTTGTGGCTTCAGATTCTGGGACTTAATGATGATATATGGAAACTTGGCCTGTGAATCACTTAATATCTTAATTTATCTTCCTCAAAATGTAGTTGGGGAAGGGGTAAAACTAATTTGAATGCTGTAATACTTACCTGTTGCTATTGTGTAGCTAAATTTGCCAGTTCAGTGGGAGGCTGATGACCCCCAAAACTGGAAAAGAAAAACAACTAAATACTTGCCCTTACAGTAGAAGTGTCCACTACTTCAAGACTGTATCCACTTGGACCACTTTCCGTACATTGACTATAGGCTCTAAAGAAAAGATTCCTTCGCTATGGTGTGCCAAGGAACGGAAGTAGGAGTATGTGGTGTGAGATTGCTAAAATGTGGCTTTCATCACATCCTCCAAAGACGAATGAGTTAGACAGGCCCATTAGGTAACAATGGGATTTAATCTTCATGAATAAAACGTCTCTCTGATTAAGGGACTGATAAGCTCTCTTGACTGTTGTGACAATCCACCTCAATACAGTGGAAGCCGAAATATCAGCCGTGCCCTTGATGCTTCCTACCATTTCTTCTCCTTTGAGAGGCAGTCAAATAGAAATGTATAGCCCTAACTGGGCATAAAAGTCAATCTTGATCATCCCCTGCACAGATACAACTGAGATGGGGGATCTGTATACGGAGTGGAGCTACCGACTGAAGCTGTTTCTTTCCTACAAAAACTTGGTTGGCAAAGGAGAGAAACTGACTCATAATTGCCACTGAACCACAGACAGTCTGGTTCTATGGATAGAACATGAAGCTTGCTCCTTCATCTCATGGATGCTAAGGAAAGCAAGAAAACAGCTTCACCCAAAGGTTCAAAGGGGGGGGGGGGGGAGGGATTAGTTAAAAACCACAAGGCAAACAAGATCTAGGTATTAGAGAGCAAGACACCGGTCTCTGCAGCTCGAAATACCTGATCAGGTCGGCAATATGAGAATCTGAAATAATGGCTGGGTTTCTTGAAAATTTGAATGTGTTGGAAAGGGCAGCCCTATTGCCCTTGATAGTTGAAACCGAGCATTGTTCTCTTAAAAAGGAAGAAAAGAAAATCAGCCACTGTGCTCACAGAGGGACAGCTAGGAATAACACTTTTTCTACTGTACCAATCACAAAAGATTCTCCACTTTGCATCATAGACAATGGACATCAAGCGTCTCCTGGTCTGAAATATGCACTTGGCAACTTTGCTCGAAAACTTGTCCTGGTAGATAGATCGTTTGAGATAAGCCAAGTGTGAAGGTGGAGAATCTGATGTCTGTTTGTGTATGCAAGAGTCCCTGTGCTGTGACAGAAGGTCCCTCTTCTGGAGCAATGTCATGGGCTGGTCTACCAGCAGGTTGAGAAGATCGCCGAATCACGATCATTGGGGCCACAGAGGGGCCATCAAAGTGAGCTGCACAGTGGAGGCCTTGACTTTTTGAAGAATTTGTTGGATCATCCTGAAGGGTGGGAAGGCATAAGCGAACAGATGATCCCACTTCAGGTTGAAAGCATCCACTGCCCAGACTCTCTGGTTGGGGACTGGGGAAACATTTTAGCTTGTTTAGCCTTGTCACACCCAAGTCCACCAAGGGTCTCCCCCAAAGTCTCAACAGAGATTCTGCTACGGATTGGTGCAGAGACCATTCCATGAGAACTATCTTTCCCTCCTGGATAGACTGTTGACCAAAATATTCTTTCTGTTTGCCAGGAATGGGGCCAACTCGAAGGGTAATCCCTTCTGAGGTTGCCAAGCGGAGGTTGCAAACCTCCATACAGAGAGAAAGGGCAAGTGTGCCACTTTGCCGCCTGAGGTATACTACCACCAATGTGCTGTTGGGGGAGACCATCATGCAGTGACCTATTTTGTTGATGAACCCAAGAAGGGCTAACAACATTGCCCTCAATTCCAAATTGCTGAAGTGGAGGGTGGATTCTTCCCAGGACCACGAGCCCTGAAGAATTAGCCCTTCCAGCTCCAGATGAGTGCCCCACCCAAAATCTGACGCATCTGTGAACAGACAGGAGTTGGGTTCGTGGATGTGCATAGGGACTCTGGCCCGAAACAAGTGCCAATTTGACTACCATATCAGATGGTGGTGGAAATCTGGTCCTAGAGAAATCTGAGCTATCAGAGGATCCCTGTGCAGTTTCCAATTTGCTAGAAGGAGGAACTGGAGGGGGCACAAGTGCAATCTGCATAGGGAAACTGGGTCTGCCACGGAGTTCAAGGTTCCCAGAAGGGATAGATATAGATGAGCCAACAATGAGGTCTGGGCTCTGAGCATCTCCAATAGGACTAGGATTCTGTCAACTCTGTCCTGTGGGACATGGACTAATCCTTTGTTTGTGACGAAATTCATCCCCACGTACACAAAATCTTGAGATGGAACCAGCTGATTTATCTAGGTTGAGTTAAAGGCCCAGTCCGGTCACTATGGACCAAGCACAAGCTAATCTTGTCTGAGGGACTCTAACTGGCAATAGTGGATCAACCAGTTGTCAAAATACTGCAGGATAGGGATACCCAATGACCTTAGTTGGATGGCAACTACTCGCATGACTCTGGTAAATGCTCTGGGTGCAGAAGCTAGGCTGAATGGCAGAGTGCGAAATTGGAAGACAAAGCAAAACAAGAGGTACTTCCTGTGAAGAGAAAAGATACAGACGTGAAGGTTCACATCATGTAGGTCAATGGAAATGTCCCAGTCACCAGGCCTTATGGTGTTCCTGACTCTTGCTGAAACTTGTTTATGGTGAAAAGGTTGAAAACTAGTCAAAACTTCTTAACCTTTTTGGGGGACCTGGAAAATCCATGAGTAGAAGACCTGAGATTGGTTGTTGAACACCCTGTCTACTGCACCCTTGTGCAGAAGGGAGTGTACCTCTTCCTTTAATCACACCAGATTCAACTGGTGGACCCAAACGGGAGTCCTTACCAGAGGAGTAAGTTCCCAGAACTGGTTAGTATCCTCCGCTTATGATCAAGAGGACCTACCCATTGCCCACTAAACTTGATCAAACCTCTGAAAAGTGGGTTAGTCATACACCAATGGGAAGGGAGGGAAGAGGAACACATCACAGGAGAAGGAGCAAGTCTTTAGTGCTGCCCCCCTCCTTAGGAATGGGAGAAGGGCACACAAACTTTCTCCCCTGGTTGCTTTTTGGACTGGGTCTGCATGACTTTTAAGAACTTTGCTGAGGGTCCCTGGGGGCGGTCAGGGTGGTCCCTCTTCTTGGCAAGTTTTCACGGGTCAGGAGCAGATGCGAGGAACCGGTGTTGCTGGTCCCTTAGGTTCTGGGAAGCCATGGAGGGAATGAGACCTTCGAATAGGGTCTCAGCTCTTTGCTCCAGCAAGACCTTGGAGGTGTCCAAAGCAACATCCCTGCAGAGGTGGAGAACATCTGCTGATAATGCCATGGATATGGACAAGCCATGTCGAGATGTCTTGGCCACTGCCTCCAGTAAGCACTGAAGTGTGGCTGGTGACAGAGGGTCATAAGGTCAACTTCCAGAAACTATTAGAAAGTCACTCTATGAGAGCATGAATTCTCATCATATGGACGAGGGTAATTTCCATCCCCAGAAAAAGTAACCTATGCAATAGCAATTGATAACGTACTACCGATATTACAACCCAATGTTGATGTAAGCATCGATTCAGAAGTAGCGACAATTGTGTTGGTCATATTGGATTTCTGAGTGACACCATTTCATTTAGGACCAACTAGGCTTTGGAATGTGTGTGTGTAAAGTTTCATGGCAATCATCCAAGATCCAATCAGTTTAGGAGGAGCATCAATAACAAACCTGTATTAAAGGACAGAGGGACAATGGAAAACAGGCCATCTTATAGACTCTTCTAATTTTTGATCAGTAGAGATAAAAGTAAAATGCAGTTCTTTAAAATGATACATGTAATCGCTTATCTCCAAACTTAATATTTTGCCAAGTTCTACTTGATGTTTGCTGCTCATATTTGTCCATCATAAATCTATAAAGCACTGGGTTAATGATGATATATGTTTGCATTTCAAATTTCTTTATCCTATGAACGAGGATGACTTTATTCGATGTTCTTCTTTCTCTCTTGCTTGCTCGCTAATTTTCCCATGATGACTGGTCAAATGATACGTGTAAATCAGGCATCGGCAACCTTTTAGAACTGCTGTGCCAGGTCTGCTCAATTGCATAGTGCTGAGGCGAGTGCTGCGTGCCATAAGGCAAGTCATAGTCCAAAGACCTGGCACTTTCCAAAGAGTATGGTGAGTGCCATAGGTTGCCGACACCAGGTCTAAATCTTTCTTCAATGTTTAGAAGGATTTGTGATGATTTGATAGCTTGTAATATACCGTATATACTTGAGTATAATAGGGTCCAAATGCAAACAACATAGACCCTGATCTGCCGTTGTATAATGTGCCAGCAGATCAGGGTCTATGTTGTTTTGTTCTACTGATTAGTCCTTACAAACTGCATAAACCCAGATCTGCCGACGCATAATGCGCCGGCAGATCTGGGTCTATGCAGTTTGCAGTTGGTATAGGCTCATACACGAGTATATACGGTACTACAGAAATTAGAACAGTATGGCCCACTCAGAAAGCTCTTCATGATACTTCTCGGTTTGACAGAGTATAATATGGTAGATACCTATTTTCTGCAGCTTCTTCATTTTTAATTTTAAAAAAAAGAAAAACAATAACCTTCTGTTTCTTTATCACAATTTGTGACTTGCATACTGCACAAAAATCAATCAATTGTGCTTGAAACGACTGCAATCAATACTCTTCTACATTAATGACTGGCTGTCTCATTCTAGAATGATGCCATATGTAACAGCAAACTGAACCTTAGTCAAGGGTGGGGATGCAGTTTATAATTTTGGACCATGTAACTCTCGATTAATTTTGGGAATTAGTTGGAATATAATTTACCAGAGAAACTGATTTTAAATCTACACATAAGATACTACAAAAAGAATGAAAAATTTACATTTTGTATGTTCTCTCCATAATTTACCTTTATGGATGATAGCTTGTGCAATGTTTGAGTATTTAATTTTTTTTAAATGCATATTTTAACATATCTATGGGTACAAGAATGGATATTTTAACATATCTATGGGTACAAGAATGGATATTTTAACATATATATGGGTACAAGAATGGATATTTTAACATATCTATGGGTACATGAATGGATATTTTAACATATATATGGGTACAAGAATGGATATTTTAACATATCTATGGGTACAAGAATGGATATTTTAACATATCTATGGGTACAAGAATGGATATTTTAACATATCTATGGGTACAGGAATGGATATTTTAACATATCTATGGGTACAAGAATGGATATTTTAACATATCTATGGGTACAAGAATGGATATTTTAACATATCTATGGGTACAAGAATGGATATTTTAACATATCTATGGGTACAAGAAATAAGTGCATGTTGGTGTGCATTATTTTGTGCTACTCTTAGATGACTATCCATCTCCAAATAAAGGTCATTATACAGAACAGTAAGGAAAAAGTACTCTGTCACTAACTGTCCATAAAATAACAGCTTAATGAGTATTTAAAAATTCATCAAATTTGCACAGATTGAAGATTATAAAAGTCTCTTATCCAATACTCAAACAAAAGAGTTTGTTAGTGAGTGAATATTTTCAGTATGGCAGAATTATTGAAGTCACACTGGTTTTTTTCAACATAAATCCTGTGCAGCCAATTTCCAAGATTTTCCAAAGTCTCATATAATATTCATCTCCTTTAATCCTTTTCTTTCACAGGAATGTTACTGCAATTATTAATATTATATACATGTAAGCAATTTGCTTTTTCATCATTTAATAAGAGACACAAGTCACAACCACATCATTTAATGTCCAATCTATCCCTGAGTTTATAGTGCTACAATACACCTACTGTATATACTTGCATACAGTCCGGATCAAAATGCAAACAACATAGACCCTGATCTGCCGTTGCATAATGTGCCAGCAGATCAGGGTCTACGTTGTTTGTTCTACTGATTAGTCCTTACAAACTACATAGACCCAGATCTACCAGCGCATTATGCGATGGCAGATCTGGGTCTATGGAGTTTGCAGTTGGTATCAGTTATACACAAGTATATACGGTAAATTAAAGGTGATATAATATTGATGACATCATAATGTAATGCCCATGTCATTTGAAGCTCCACAGTAAGTATTGATTCAACACGAGCGGACTACCTGAATACTCCTGTCAATTTACCTGTTGCTCTGATGTGAAGGCCTCATCATCACTTTGATCTGTTTGGTCTTGTTCATCTTCATCACCTGCAATGAATTAAATACAAATATATTCAAGCCCAAGATACTTTTATTTAAATGACATCGTGACATAACAAGTATTCTGTAAAACCCAGTGCCTCACCTATGTTCCTGCACTGATGCATCTCTCCGTGTGACTTACAAAAATTTAGCAAAAGAAAAATTGTACACAAATCTTTAATGCTGAAAATGGTAAAAGTTATACTTATATCTCAACATGTTTACATAGGCATATGCCACATTGTGACTGAACACTTGGCAACACCTCTACAGACCCCACTCAAGAGACCACCCTGTCATCAGAGGCCTTCACAATACATCTTCAGACCCCACTAAAGAGACTACCTCCTGATCAGAGGCCTTTGCTATGCAACTTCAGGCCCCTCTGAAGAAACTGTCCCCTGATCATAGGCCTTAGCAACACCTCCTCAGGCCCCTCTCAAGAGATCACCCACATATTATAGTCCTTGGCAATACCTTTTCAGGCCCCTCTCAAGAGACCGGCCCTTGATCAGAGGCTCTCTTGCCCAACATCAAAATAGTTTTTTTTTAACAGTATTCCCTGCATAAAAGGACGCCCCCTTTTATAAGCCCCCTTTTTCAGTGAATAAGGTGTGGGCTTCATAAGAGGGGGAATCACTGCAGTAATGTGACTGAACAATATAAGGCCAAAAATCCCCACCCCTACCACCCAATTTTTTTTTTAAATAACAAAAAATCACATTGCCGAAATTGATTTATGCATCTAACTGAGCCAGTTTTGCCCAGTACTTTGAAGCGCTTTAAATATTATTTTATTTATATATGTTTAAAAAAAAATTAATTAAAAACCCTACCGGCCTACCCTGATTTTAAAACCAGTGCAATAGGAAACAACACACATTTTTTTTTTTGGCCTAAAGTCCATCATGTTATTCAATTGGCAGAATTTCATATTTGTATTTATGAAATATAAAATGTATTAATTATGTTGAATAATACATAATAATGCCCAGTGTTTTGTTAAAGATGTGCAACTGCACAAATCCCTGCTAAATTTAATGAAACCTCCTTAAAATTCAGCGAGTGCATGAAAATCGCAGTCGATTTAATGTGAGCAGAACAAAACATGTAACAATCATACGAAAGCTGAATCTGATCATGCAAGTGCTTTTCTAGATCAACCACTATAATCAAGTGCTTACTAAATGACCTTTTACAACTGAGCAATGAGATACTTTTGTTGATTATCCAGTTATTAATAGCATTTTACTAACTTCACTTTGCATCGTTGTGCAATGGGGGTCATGTACTTTTTGTGGCAATGTCTCTTGTATCACATGCCGTTTTCATGCATATTACATAGTGACACTGTCATAACATTAACACATAATTGCTGCTCCTGTGCTAATAATGAAAATAAAGTGCACATTTTATCTTTCTTAATTAAAAGCTATTTATCACCCATGTTTGCTGAAATATACTATAAGGTGTTCACTTAAAGACCTTGTTTACATATAAAATCTGCCCGCCCCCACCCCCCGCAAAATATATTATATTAACAACTGTGTTACGAAAAAGATCTTATAAAAATAAAAAAGAATGTATTCTAGTCTTGTTAAGAAAACATAGACCTTTCCCAATTCAAATATGTGGGATAAACCCAACTGTCAGATAAAGAGATCTGATTACAGTGAAATTCCAAGAATGCTCTGCCAGGCTGTTACAAGGTTTAGAATCCTTACAGCTCAAACACACTTTGATGATGGTTGCAGATGTTGGTTCAATGAACAGCAACCAAAACATCCCACTCAAGTTCACCTTCTTCCAATTATGTTCTCTATAACCTACTGTACTTAACCAAAAGAAGCAACTATTTTTTAAAGATAAAATCCCACTTCTCAATCAACATGTACATGTACATGTACATCGGAAAAATTGTCAAGAAATCTAACACATTAATTGCAAAATCCATTGTCTTCATTTCAAGGTGGCTACAGCAGCTTAAAAGCAATGTTTAAGTTTTTAACTAGAAATGGAAGCCCAAAAAAGTATCCACTTTTTAAAACTTTTGATGCACCCAATCAGTCCTTTCCCAAGACCAACACACTGGGCTTCCCTCCAAGATCTGAAATTGAATTGAACCTACTCATGGTCAAATGAACTGATGAACATACACACAGATGGGTGTACTGAAATACATTACTAAAGTCACAGTTATCTTTTTTAAAGAAGTGCAGGTATACATAGACTCCTTCCTATAATGTGACCCAGTACAACACCATCCCTCATCAGGGGGTAGAAAAATCCATTGCCAGGGAGCCCTTGACAACTAAAAATTAATGCCAGGCAACTATGTTTCCTAATGTGAAAGCCCAATTGGGCAACCAAAAGTATTATAAAAAAATGCCCATGTTAACAATTACAATCTAATTCTATATATCTTCCAGTGATACATTTTCAATCATTAAATTGTTGCTCCAGGTACTCACACCAGGGTGCTCAAAAAATGATGCTACAAAGTCGGTAGTATAGGCATTCATGCATAGCTGACATACCTGCATGTCAACTCTGTAATTAATTCTCATCTAAGAACACAGTCCATCTGGATTTGTAGCATCATTTTTTGGTGATATGTGCATGGTCGAAATGGTATAGGAGTTGGTGCTTACAGACAAGGCGATGGGTGCCGTAACCCGCAGATCCGGGTTCGAATCTCCCTAGAGTACGAATTAAAAATTCTCTAACCTGTATGATAATATTATTAAAAATTCTGTTAATGTTATCAAGCATTCTCCTGCAGAATCCAGGGATAGAACTTTCTGCTCTGTTGGGTGTATATTTGTAACTCTCTCTCTCTCTCTCTCTCTCTCTCTCTCTCTCTCTCTCTCTCTCTCTCTCTCTCTCTCTCTCTTGATCTCGTGCTCTCTTGATCTCTCTCTCTCTTGATTAACTCTAGCCTTTTCCTATAAATGTAATAGGAAAAGTCTTTACACAACAATCTAGTCAACATTTACTATTTTAATTCAATAAAAGTTCTCATTAACTTGATCAAGTCTGGAATTTTAAGCATACACATTCTAAGCAACAGAGTTTGTATGAAATTACCTGTAAGCTACATTACACAGCAATGATGTCATTTTTCTAAACATAGCCCCCCGTATGCTTTCTGGCATGGAGTGACAGAATAATTTACATTGTACATTCATTCCTGTATATACAGATATACATACAAACATACATATAAAGTCAATGTAGATACCAGTGGCGGCACGAGAGGGGGGTAGGTAAATTGCTCCCAGGCACCAAGTGAGAGGGGGGGGGGGCACCATTGGGAGCTTTTTATTTTTTTAATTATTATTATTAAAACAAGAAATGTCTAATGTCTCTAATTAAATGACCAAAAGGGCACAGGTTTGAATCATACCATTATATCAAGTAGGGATGAAACGATTCATCGATATATCGATGCATCAATACTTTTGCTATATCGATACACGTATCGATACAAGAGGTGAAGAATTGATATAAAACGATACTTACCCTATAGAAGTTACTTTCATCTTCAGCAGTCATGAATAAATATTGGTCGTTTGCCTTTTTATTCTTTAAACTGAGAATTTATCTGAGACAGCCGTCACAGGCACAAGCACTAATGTTTGTCAGTAAAAATGAAAAAACCCAGTCACCTTTTCCAAATTAAGACAAGGTTACATGGTTCGAAATGTGTCTCCCCCCTCAATATATATAAATGTAAAGGAGACTTTCCAAATTTGTTCCACGTGTATGATTGAAGTACTTTACTGATCATTTAATAACCACTTTTACGCAAAGTTTCTCTGCTGCTTCGTATCTTGTCTATATGAATCGAATTTAAAGGCTACACTTCCAGTGTGTCACTAAGTGAAATATGTTACATTCAGTTCTGATTGGTGGTTATTGTTTGTTGCAGTCCAGGGTAAACAATAACCACCTATCAGAATTGACTACAGCTTATTCACTGCGTGACACAACAACGAAAGTATTGACATTCAAACTCAATCCAGGTAGATAGAAAGTAACAGAGAAACTTCGTTCAAAATGGTTATTAAATGATCTGTAAATTACTAAAGTTGTACATGGAGAACAAGTTTGGAATGTTTCCTTTTACGTTGATATAGGTAATCAGTGACTAAACGTGCCAACAGGATAAATTAGCACAGAATCAGCAAGAAGGCAGGTTTCAAACCGTGCTGTTTGTCACCTTGTGATAATTTGTTAAGTTTTTATAGAAGTGGAATGGGCTTTGTCAATAGTTTTCCTTTTCACTAACAGAAACGAGTGCCTGTGGCCACGGCAGTTGTTTTACATCTTCAGGAAATACAATGTGACAGATTTTGGTTCTAAGTCATGTACACTCCCACATATGGACTTGATCTAGATAAGATTTTCCTTGTAGGTGGAAATTGCACTATTTCTTCTGCTTTGAAGATAACACCGTCATGTCTTTCAAATTTAAGTGAAAACATGAAATTGACAATAAGATGTTTTAAAAGCATTCATGCAGTGCAAAACAAAGGGTGTGGTTACCAAGATGAGTCCTGGATGCGATCAAATGGAATAGTCTTAAATTTGGCCTAAATGATTGAATTAAAATCACTAACAACTAATATGTAGTCTGTTTGGATTACTTTTTTTATCTTGTTAAGGATGAAAATGGCATATGAACTGATGCTAAATTTATGTCTGTCTGTAATCTGCGTACCAGAAATACAACCAATATGTCAACACATACAAAACAGTACAACCCTACCACTGACAGACCTTGTAAAGATGAAAAGACCATCAAGTTGATATGTGTATCGATAATGTATTGTATCGTAGGCTGTGTATCATGAATCATATCGATATGCGGCACAGGTGTATCGTTTCACCCCTAATATCAAGCCTGGTCAGCTATCATGGTATTTCATTGGGCAAGGCACTTTTTACTCCAGCTGCCTCAGCACTAAATAACACTTCATGTGTTTATGTGCAATAAAACACCAAATCAAGTCAAACTCTATTTAAACACATAAAATGTATGTAGTTTTCAGGTTTTTGCCTTCTTGAAAAAAATAAAAAATAAAAAGTTTATAAATTAGCCGAGTGATGAAAAAGGTGTTTTACCTTATTTTCACAGGCTTTGAATGGTCATTTTATAGTTTTATAAACTATAAAACTACGTTACATAACAGACACAATGAAAATATGCAGTTAAAATTTGCTACTGATTTTATTGGAATATAAGTGAATTAATTTTTTTAAATGTTTTCCAAAAAATCAAATGTGCAATATACATATTTCATGTGGTAAACCAAAATCTATTCCAAAACTATGATTCTGTTTATACTGTAACTACACTATAAAAAAAATCTGTACATTTATTCATTTAGCTCACAACTAGGTTCTAATGATACTTTCTGTAACCCTACATCGTCATTAAACTGTACTTGTCCAAAAAACAATATGGCAGATACCAAACCCTGGACTTGAACAATTACATCATAGTCTATTTTTGCTGCAGGTTTTATTGAGTACAAAAACTATTTCTCTGTTATCTGTACAGGAAGCAGTTATTCCCACCTTAGCTCTTTTATCAAGGTCACCCAGAGATAAAACCATGATTAATGCTACAAAATGTTGGAAGCCATATGCTAAAATTATTATTATATTCCTAATTTATACAACCAAGAGCTACCAGACTCAAGTTCTAGGTTTGTTCTCAATTTTATAATCAATGGAATATCAGGCATACACAACACTATCAGTAACAACCAATTACACTCCCCTATAAGATGGTACCAAAAGGAAGAGATTATTCAGTGATGTAAATCATTTTTCTATTCAATCAGGCAAGCTAGAAATGTAATCACAGAATATGAATGTAATGCCCCTCCCCCACCCCACTCCACCCCACAATTTAGCCAAAGACACAAAGTCACCAAAGCTTGAAATACAGGTCACACTGACCTACATTTGGTGGAAAGCTGTTACACTTATGAGGCATCCAGACACATATTTGTATGACCTTGCAGAAAATAGTGCATAAGAAACAGTCAGAAAAGCAACCTTAATCAAGGTCTGATGATGAATTGACATATGAACTAATTAATGGATAGATGATGAATTTACTGATGAACTGATGGACAGATGAAATGATGGAAAAATAATGAACTGACAGATGAACTAATGGATGGGCATATGATGAACAGATAAACTAATGGATGGATAGATGATGAATTTGCTGATGAACTGATGGAAAAATAATGAACTGACGGATGGGCATATGATGAATTGACTGGTAAACTGAGGGATGGACAGATGATGAATTGACAGATGAACTGATGGACAGATGAATCGACAGATGAACTGATGGACAAATGAATTGACAGATAAACTTAGGGATGGACAGATGATGAACTGACAAATGAACTTATTGGACATTAGTAATACTAAATGCCCCTTTCAAAAACAATAAATACAAAACAAATTCAAGTAATAACACTTCTGTGAAAGAAAACAAATTAAATCCACATTATAATTCTGAGTTAGTACAATGCATAGCATACAGTTAACATCAAACTTTGATGGGACACAGTACCCCGTGTACTGAGGAATATTATCTGTGAAGGAAACTCCTCATACAACTCTCCCTCAATAAACTGCCCACAATAGGGTCCAAAAACAATTAAGAAAAGGATGGACATCAACAGTGAGAAGGAGGGGCAGGTTAAATGGTTGAATACTTGCTTTATAATCATGCTGTGAATAATTGTCAATAAATAGCTTTTTCTAATGAAGTTGCTTGCTTTTGTTAATAAATTACCTTTATTTTCAAGACAACCAATCTCTAAAAGATTGTCAAAAAATTACTCCAAGAGGTTCAATACACATTAAATGCGTACCAACAAAAACATTGTGTATTATGTCGCTGCTATTTGCATGTGAATGTGGATACGTTCTAGTGTTATTGTCAATTCAGAACAAAACAAGATTCTTTTTTTTTCTCAAAACGATGGATATTTCTTTTGAGAAAGACAGCATCCAAACCAGATTTTTGTATTGTTCTATTAGTAAAATATTGATGCTGTGACTTCACTGCATATAATAGCAAAATTTCTTCTATCCTTGAGCAAACCTCTGAGTGCCAATTCAGGAATTTTAAGTTCAGTGCAAACTTTGGAACACGCTTCTCCATAATGAATCCTATCTGTGAAACAAAGCTTTTCATGCACCAAGTACACCTTTCGCTTGGCTCCCTTGCTATTCTTGATCACATAAATTTGCGAATGCGAAGGATAAACCACTGATTAATGTTAGCTACTTTAATTATATTACTTATATAATATTTAAAACAGTCTCTGATTGGTCATTTTAAATGAGTTGACTTGACATGACCGTGATCGCTAGCTTTTATGCAGGTAAAATTTGTATGTCTTTGAACTTATTTGATTTTCTCCCTTTACTTGATTTGATACACAAGACGTAATTAACATGATAATACAAAGCAGGTGTACTTGTAATTGATTGTAATGATGCAACAAACACTTCCGCAAGTGAGAGATCAATACACAGTCAGCACTTAATTAGGTTATCACATGTACTTTTACTACTTGTACAGTATGTTAGTGTAGTTTTGTGCCATGCTCTCTGATATTCATGCATTCTGCTTATTTCACATGGTATATATATATATATATATATATATATATATATATATATATATATATATATATATATATACACACACATGTATTAATATATATTTATATAAACAATAAATAAATACATAAACTACCACTTAGCATTCTTCTAAAGTAACTGTGTTCATGGGTGAAGTTGGAGAAAGAGGGAGGTTAATGTGTGCTGGATGAAATCAATAATAAGAGGCCAAAGTGTGCCTGGGATCGCTTACGTATGTGACATCTGCCTAATAGCCTATTGCATAAAGTGCAGGCCAAGAATTCTGGGATATTAGAATGCTTTCTGTACAAATTACTTTCTATACTGTTGATTGCATTTTATGAAAACAACAGTTTCATCAACAGCACTCCAAGTTGCAACTTAAATGGTCGCATTTGCGACTAAAAGTTAAGAATTAGCAAGTGAAAAGTGTCAACTGGTCACCCTGTAGTGACATTTAAAATCATAATACAGCAACTAAAAAATGACATTAACACTTTCTGATTGAAAGAGTCGCTTAAGGGGATTGACACTCTACTGTCTAAAAAGAATTTCCAAGAATCCAAGACAAAATAATTTCTTTTTATACTGCAAAGTGTTAAAACCACCTCTGATATTCTTGAGCAATAACAAGATTTTCAAACTGGCCTCTGTGGTGGCCATATTAAATGTCAGTTTGGCACCATTTTCATTGAGGACCAATTAGACATTATTAGAAGTCTTTTGGTGAAAAACCAAGGTTAATATGGTCATCCATTCAGAAGGAGTAGCCACAACAAGATTTCCAAGATGGTTGCCATGGTTAAGGCTGCAACATTTACCAAAATTTCTAAATGTGTAAACAGTTTACAATAATCAAAACAATGCCATTTAATTGAATGATTAGAAACTCAACCTTTCCCCCATCTACCCATAAGGTGTACTGAACAGTTGACTGCTATTAGGCAAAACAAAAATATGTGTGTTTCCAGTCGGCCAACCGTCCCTGTTTCTCACTGTCAACCCTAGCACTCCCCCCCCCAAAAAAAATCACATTGCCGAAATTGTTTTATGCATCTAACTGAGCCGGTTTTTCCCAGTACTTTGAAGCACTTGAAATATTATTTGATCTATATACAATGTTTAAAAAACAAAAAAAAAAAAAAAAAACTACCTGCCTACCCTAATTTTAAAACCGGTGCAATAGGAAACACACATATTTTTTTCTTTCCTTATAATATGCATGCCATACCTTGCTAAACTTATGATTGTTTCATTTGCGGTGTGCGGTTTTTTCTTACCACTTATTTGGGACTGACCATTTAATTTTCTGGGGGGTGGGGACTGAGATTTTTCAAAAAAACATACTGGCCCCCAAATAGCTTGAAAAAATATTTTAAGCCTGATTTGTAGAAAAAAGAACATAACTAGCTTATTATTACCATTATATTAGTTCCAAAAAAATAATTATCTTGAGGAAAAAGAATACAAATTATTCTGTTTCAAAGGAAAATCCCAGTCCCTACCCTCTCCAAAAATGAAATCATCATTCTCTTATGGCAGGATTTAGTGTATAAGTTACGTCTTTATTGAATGTATCTGGTAATTTAGGTTAAAAAATCTTCAGGATCTTCATATTACCAGTACATCCTACTGCTACATACAAACAGATAGACGATGAACAACAGGCCATCCCATAATCTCTTCTGTTCAATGACCAGTACAGCCAAAAACGACACTCTGGATCATGTCCCATCATAGTTCCATGGTGTCTGTACATGTAATTTAAAAATCCTCAGAAACATTACAACTTCTCTTGAACTGACCTACAAATGACCTCATTTTACGGTCTCTCCAACAAACACGTGGCTCATTGATAGATGCATAAAAGGTCATTTGAAATGACCATGCAGTTCAAATTTTTTTCCTCAATTTATTTACCCCAATCAAATACTGGCATTGTGGTTGCAAGCTGAATACACACAAATTCTCCATTCAAAAAAATAAACCATTCATATCCCTACTTAATGAGAAACTTCTGGAAATTTATAACAGCAGACTATTAAAATACAACTTTGTCAACAAAAACATTAGTCGCTGTTGTGTGTACCTCAAATCAACCTGATAGAGGATTTTAAAAGTTTATGAAAGTGTCAAGTTCAGGAGTTGACTTATCAGGCAAGTGTTAAACAAGAAAATATAAACTCACTGAAATAAAGAGAGTTGAATTTGAAAGTTTGAAGTGACTGTAATAGAAAAGGTCTGGTGACAAGGCAGCAGTACTGCCTCTTAATTGGGAAAGTTAAAAAAAATCAAAACATTTGTTCATTGTTTTTTCTACATGCCTCTTAAACGGCACCATTTTTTTTTTTTTTTGAGGGTGACGATTCTGGTGGTAGAAGCGAGCGAGTCTCGAAAGCACAAGGTATTTGCATCAATCTCATGCTATTCGTTGATATCAATATAATTATTTGTTTGAATTTATTTGTTTGAATTTGTACATCAATTTTCTTGATACGAGTAAATAACTCCACTATTTCTGGCACTATCGAAGTCAAATATTTTTCCTTTGTGCTGCAATTTTTCCTCTATCTATGTAAGCTTAAATTTGATTGGTTAAACTGCCTGCATAATTAGGAAATGGTCAGGCATCAACCAATGGTTTGTGCCGCTTAAACTTGTTGTGCGGGATACAGGCATAGACTAATACTGCCACTCAGAAGAGTCGCCCGGGATACAAGCAAGGTAAACTGCGCCACGTTATCATGGCACTCGGGAGATGAGGGAAGCAAAGTGTGACGAGTTATTGTGGCAGCAGGGGTTAATGAGTTAATAACCGATTAGTAAATTTTTGCTGCTGGCTGCATCGGCTCTCTTTGATGTTGAGTGGCAGTATTGTTTTACCCATTGAAGCAACCGCCATTTGTTGTAAGCATAGTTTTGTTCTTTGGTATTATTCATTTTGGGTATTTGTAGAGATTAATCCACAAAATGAAATACCTACAAATATGCAAACTTTGGCAAAACCGCAAATTTAAGTACCCACAAAAATATCTTTTTTGTCTCCAAAATCATGAAAACTGAGACCCACAAAAAAATAAATAATACAACAGTATTATACAAGACCAGAGCCTGCATGTCAAGGACATGATCAAAGCATTGCAGTAAAACAAGGTCAAAAGGTTGAGTGAGCATCTTGCAGAATGAATTGTCTTAGCTTCATAATGGTTCATCCAATGTATGAACATAATCCATCAAGGTGTTTGGGAAATATAAGAAAAGTCATATTTAACAGTGGATCAAGCATCACTTGTGCAAAGTTAAAAGCCCTTCATTCCAAGATGCTTTCAGTCAAATATGGTCAAATTCTGCTGAGATGTTTTTGAAAAGTCACTTAAAGATTGTTTTATTTTTAACAATTGCAGTCATATTTGATGGTGGATCGGCAGCATTTGCATAAATTTAAAAGCCCTTCATGCTAGGATGCCTTCTGTCCAATTTGGTCAAATTCTGCAGAATGGTTTTTGAGAAGTCACTTAAAGGATCTTCTATGTTTTTTTAATGGTGTATATATTTGATAACAGATTGGCATCATTTAAATAATTCTCAAGTCTTCACATAGAGATGCTTTCTGACAAATTTGATTAAATTCTCTTCTGATGTTTTTGAGAAGTCATCTGATGCATATGTACTATATCACAGCGTGTCACACGAAAAACACCACTTTTGACTCCCAAACCTTCCTGACACAGTTGTGTTTATAAAAACACGATTTCCAAAAAATCTTATGAAAAGAAAAGACACAGAGACTTTTCTTGATACCATGATACATGCCCATAACCCGTTTCAACATTCAACAGTCGTGATTGCATAACTTCACACTTACTGCACATGGAAAACTATTACCACTGGGTAGTTTCTACAGCTGATAGTCACAGAAGTGGTTAAAAGGCAAAGGCAATCAGAGATAAATAACCACGATTCTAGAGATTATGTAACTGACTGACAATAAACAAGGTGATTTTGTGTTTGCTAGTTGTCTGAGCATTGTTGTGGGAAGGCCCATTATCTGCATAGGTAAAGTACACAAAGCGGAACAACCCTACACATGGGAAGTTAGGTGAATCAGCGATGCGTGCTGAAGAAGCATAAATTACACTTCATTGCCTTGAGTGAGTTAAAGCCATCTTTATTAAAGATCACTGGCTAGTTCGTGATCACCTGCAATGTTTTTCTGAAGCTGGATTTTACTCTGTACATAAAGTGCAAAATATGATTATTTCAGTAGCTGGAATGATAAAGTCAAGAACAGTGTGGAAGTGTGATTCATTTTTCAAAGACATAATTTTGAAATGTTGCTTTGACTCGGGGAAGGATGACCCATCTGTGAAGCAAGCCAAGTCCAGCAAAAACAAGACTAGTGGTTCCACTGGGACCCCTGCTTAAAGTGTTCAGGTGGGGGACCCACAGACCTCTCAGTCCAAAGCAAAAATGACCCTCCTTTTAAAAAGTGAATGGAGGCTGCCAAGAAAGGGCTGGCATGTAATGCTATTGTAACTACACGAGACACTCCAGAATCCAGACAGATGAGTGAACCTTGTAACTACCAACCCTTCTACCATCTGGCTGCCTCTTGGTCATGTGCCAGTCTTGTGCAATACCCCTTACTATGGTTGAATTGGGAAGCAACAGCTGATCAGGTTTTCTCTGTGTCCCTGAGAGCATCTTCAAACTGAAGAGAATTCTCATGTCTAAAGACACCAAAGGTTTAGGACACATCTCTGGGGTCAGAAGATGGTCAACTTCATTTAATGCCGTGTCAAAAGTACAAACATTTTCATCTTCCATCACTTTCCCAGTGCAGGACAGAGATGGGGATACCAAATGGGAGGAGTAGATGAGTGATCCAGAGAGACCTTAGAAGAATGAGTGAAGAACAAGTCTTACTGGATCATGGCCAAGACCTTTCCTTTAAAAATGAAGTTGAAGAGGGAGATGGGAAAGGCCTATGGTCTGCCCTGTCCACTGGCCAACTGGGTCATGAAAAACCAATCCATGGCACCATGGGTGGAAAATTAGAAGATCCAGACTTGCCATTTGGTAGTTGGAGTACCCAAGGAGATGGAATGCTCCCTGGCAACAACTGATGACAGGTATTCGACCTGCCTGGTAACTCATGCCTGGTGCCCAATACTCAGTGCCTAGTAACTGGTGTCTAGACCCGGTACCCAGTTCCTGGTGACTGGTATCTGTCACTGTGCCCAGTGATCGGTTATCAGTATCTATTGCTTTGCCTAGTGAGCAGTGCTTGGTACCCAGTGCCCAGTCACCGGTCATGGATCAGTCAAGCAACAAATATAACTGACAGGAGACCCTATCAGAGACAACTGATAATTTCAACCCCATAGATGAGCCAGTAGAATAAGATCCAACTTCCATTTTTTCCAGAAACGTGGGGCTTGCTCTGGGATGTCAGCAACTTCATTGAACTGAGAAATGACCATGATCCCTCCTGGAATAGATGATCTGGTGACTTTCATGTGCCAGAAAGTGCCTCTAATCCCAACCAGGACTGACAAGTTGGTAACATTCTTGAGCCAGGAAGTGCCTCTAATCTCAACCAGGACTGACAAGTCGGTAACATTCTTGAGCCTGAAAGTGCCAATGATCTCTCCCTGAAACAGGAGGGGAGGTATCTGCACAGAAGAACAGACTGCTTCATTCTTCCTGCTTATTTACTAGCAACAGTTTTTCATCTAAATTCTATACATTTGCCCATTAACCAAAGAAAGGACACCATCTCGGTGTTCACACTTGGTACATGCTACACTGATGGAGTGGGTGTCCCACGAAGTATTTTTATGCCCACATTTGTCAACCTGCTGTGGCACTGCTCAAAGGCTGAAAGAAATTGCAAAAAAAAAAAAAAAATGAAGAATTTCATCAGGGGTAATACTAAAGCTAACACTGTAACCCACAAGGGTAGCAAACTATGGTAACACCGCTAAACTAGTGTGTGCAAAAGATAAAAAAAATTTCAATAAAATGACAAAAAAGGGATACTAATAATGCAATAAAACACAAGGAGTGGACATAAAAGGTCATCTGCAATACAAAAATGGATAATACTGAACGAAATGATGGTAAGACACTTTGATTAACCAAAATCTTGAGCACTCCAAGACTTGTTTTACCAATGCAGTCGAAGAAAAAGGTTGATATTTTGAATGACTGGAAGTGACAAAGGCATCTGGCTGGGACTGTGTTATATCTGCTCTAGACCTCCAATTACTAACTGGAGGAAATTTTCACCTTGGCCTGAGGACTTGAGGCCAGGTGAGCTAAACATTAGAATAACACAAGTTAACTGAGTACAATACACGTTTTCTGTACATCTTTAGAAACAACTGTTTGTTGGTAATTTGTAAATTATTTATTCTGTAATATATTATGAATGTATAATGATCAAACACATTTGCTAAATTCAAACATTTGCTAGAACACTTGGGAAAAATTTAAATCCTTGCACTTAAACTCTTCCCACAGCAAACCTTTGAACTGGGCAAAACATGTATAATTCTTTTAATCAGTGCCATACTTGATCTACCCATTTCCAGCATACTTACTGTATGGCCCATCCTGCAGCTGGTTTCCGGTTTGGATAACACCATTTTGTACAGCTGGTGTAGATGTTGCCTGCGGTTTGTGATTAGAAATTTCACTGAAATTTGTTGGGGTGAGAGGTTCCAGAGCTTCTCTGACAGTAACTTTTGCTGGTGTTTTAGGACTAGATTCAACTCCATTGACTTGTGCCATGGGTACATTTTCTTTCTGATTCATTATATCAGTTTCACAAGTTTTTGTAGTTTCTACTGGTTTTATTTCCACTGGTTGAACAGTTTCTTTTACCTTCTTTGGGGATTCATCTGTCACTTGAATGGTAGGAATTTCTCTCTTTGCCCCTCCACCAGGGGGTGTTCTCTCACCACTAGGGGTCCTGGAGGTCCTTTTAGGGGATTTTCTAGGCTCCTTCTTTGGGGAAGGGGAAGATTCCCCGTTACTTTCCCGACGCTTGGATGCCTTTGCCTGTCCCTGACCTGCAATGAAGAAAAATACATCAGAATTTACATGGAATATAGTTTAATTAGACATATGGTTGCTAACAGCATATAATAACAATTCAGGCTCAATTAGATGTGTTTTTTTTATAGCCTTGCACAGTATGAAATGGACTGCATAATTATACTGTATATTACATGTATGTGCCTAACTTTTTTGACCAACTGTAACTGAATTCGAGATGTTTAAAATGTGGGTCAGCAGTGTTGCACATTAAGCATGGGTTCATGGGTTTCCTGCAACTTTTTGTTCTATGTCCCCCAAATCTTGACCGTATGTGCCCCCCTAGGCACACTTTTTTTCAGGAAAATATCAAAAAATACACCTACATCTATTCTTTAGTTGATGTCCATCCATGTCTATGTTGGCGCTAGCAATGGCCAAAGTCACTAAAGGTGATAAAAACTGTAAGATGGCAATGAAAACACTCAAGGTTTTTGGTAGTCGGCCAAGTTGCTGAAGTCTTTGACTGCTGCTAGTGTAATGTATTTTCGAGGTTAAAGTCACACTTACAGCCAGGAAGATTTAATTTATTCAGAGGCTAAATTAATGATAAAGGAGACTAATTTATTCAAACACACAATTTGTCATTTACTTAATGATTTAATAATTTGAAAAGAAGAGTAACTAAGAAAATATGAGTATTAATCATAATAAATGCTGGTAAACGAGAGCAAGATCAGGAATGGAAAATTCCCTAGTGCAGCTCTTTTCAGATTAACCAGATATTCAAACATGTTAATGTTTACAGGAGTTACTTGATCACATGATAAAACGTTTATTGCAATAATGTAAGTGTCCAAGGAAACTGAAAAAGGTGGCAAAACTGTTGAAGCAAATAAGATTATCTAATTTTTTTAGCACCTCTAGTTCTTTATGTACCACAATTTTCTTTTGTCCCTTTAAAATGTTGTGTCCCCCAAATTTGGAGGGTGAGGGATAGTGTCCCCTGCCCTTGGGATCCTATGTGCAATACTGGGTCAGAGTGCATATTGATATGTCTATCTTGATTACCATTAATACATTTTGGTATGATCATGATAATAGTAGTGAGAACATGAATCAGAAGTGTTCTTACACCCGTTCTCTTCATTCTATACACTCAGCCCCTCTCAAGTGTCATAGATCGTCATCCGGTGTCTCACTACGCTGATGACACCCAAATATATAAATCTAGCCACCCAACTGAAGTTGATGCTATCATCCAAGGCAAAGAGGTGCATTTCTGATGTGAAGTCATGGATGACATGTAACAAGCTGCATATGAATGATAATAAATCTGAAGTCCTTCTGATCACCACACAGAGTGGCTTTCTCCTTTACCTCAAACAATAAGTATCAGCAACACCAACATTAAATTCACACAATCAGTACGAAACATAGGTGTCACTCTCGACAATACTCTCTCATTACACCAACATGTCATAAACATATGCAAGGCTGCATATCTGGAGCTGAGATGTTATCAGCTCCATTCACAATTTTCTTTCAGTTGGTGCCACTAAAACACATGTGCGTTTCTTAGTACTCTCTAGACTGGATTATTGTAATTCTCTTTTTATCTGGCTCATCTCAGTATCTCCTACAGAAACTTCAAAAGTTCAAAACACAGCTGCTCGGATCATCCTTAGAGCACTAAGAGCTGAGCACTCCTCCCCCCTGCTATGTACCCTCCACTGGTTACCTGTTTGCTCCAGAATCAAACACAAAATCTGTTCTCTATGCTACATTTCGTTGACTGCCTCCAGTCCAAATACCTATCTGATCTCACCCATGTGTACATCCCCTCTAGATACTTACGCTCCTCTTCCGACACTCATATTTTCATTATTCCCACTATCAAAACAAAGTCCTACAGACAACGCTCTTTTGTGTACCAGGGCCCAGCACCTGGAATGAATTGCCTGTTGAACTTGGACACAATGACACTGTGATCTCATTCAAGAGTACTCTAAAACTCAACTATTTCAACTGCAAGAACAGACTCAAGACTTAGCAATGTTTCTTTAGCTTAATTATTTTCAGCATATTTTTTGTTTGTAATTTCATGGTGTTTGTTTTTTGTAATTGTTTCCATATTAGAGCTGCTAAAGATTAAGCACTGTACTAAGTCCTCATTATTATTATTATTATTATTATTATTATTATTATTATTATTATTATTAAGTGCTGCATTCTTATAACTTGATTACCATTAATATATTTTGGTATGATCATGACAACAGTAGCAAGAAAATCAAACAAAAGTGCTGTTTTCTTGTAACTTCTAAAAAGCCCCTGTTGCAGCAAAACACACGGACAGAAAAAGGCAAAAAATGGTAATTCAGGGCCACCAGCCCATAATACAAATATGAAACTTCATAGGGATGTTCATATGTCTACTGGTCTCTATCGAAAGCTTATGAGAAGAGCAAAACAAAGGCTTCAATAACTAACGTATAAACTCCCATTTAAGTCGGATCCAACTGCAAACCGCACAGACCCAGATCTGCCCAGAATAATGTGCTGGCAGATATGGGTTTATGCAGTTTGTTTGGACTAATCAGTAGAACAAAGAACAAAAACCCTTATCTGCTGGTGCATTATGCAATGGCAGATCAGCCTGACACGGTCTATGTTGTTTACAGTTGGATCTGACTTATAAGTGAGTATATATGGTAAGTGTTCACTGCAACAGTAGAACAATTTGTCCAAAATTCCAGCAGCATTGAATTCACCTATATGTACATGTGTGAAGCAGATCAATCCAACCTGAAGAGACCAATCATTAGGTGTCCCCAACTGTAAGATGGCCTTTCAATACATGTATATACAGCAAAACCTGCCTTAAGTGGAAACCTAATATAAATGGCATCTGGTATATAAGGATAACACTTACTAATCATTATTCTTAATTTCACTTCTGAATTCAAATCTATAGGAAGAATATCTAAAGTTTCCTTATAGACAAGTTTTACTGTACTCAAAAATATGCAACCATGTTTGCTATTAAAGGCTCTCTATTTCCATGTAAATTCTTTGAAGAGGCATTTGCCAAACTGTCATACAGTGTACATCTATTCATTTTTTATAACTAAATAAAGACTTGTCCTTACTTTGAACACACACGATTCATGGGTAGCGTTATCTTACATAGGTATACATGTAATGTTATATGGAAGACTCAAATTATACTGAAGATGACTGCTTTATTTAGAAATAAATAAACCATTTTACACACATGACTGAACAAGGTCACAACAAGGTCTACAGATAAACAGGTAGAGCTAACCATTCCTTTTTTACCATGGTGTTCAGCAAGGTGATATGATTGACCTGTTGATAAAGTTTCTGACATTTCGAGCTGAGAGAAATAATCGAACAAAGTGGGATTTGACAGAACTATTAAGCTGTTAAGCTTGTTACCGTGTGAAGTATCGTCATAAATACATGACCAAATACTATATCAATGATGATAATTTGAGTATCTGAATTCAGACTGGTTAAGTAACAGTATATAAATGTAACCAAATCAGACCAAAGGGGAAGATTAGGGATCATTAATGTGTAGTTAAACTCAAAGATTATACCATGATATATAATAGTCTTGGTTTATTTTCACAATCTGCGGTCTTGAATAAAAGATGCAAAACTGTTGCGACTGGGATATGTCACATTTTTTATAGCGGGTACACAAACAGTGACATCATTGCAGCACTTCCTCCACTCGACAACAACAGTTTGCTGTAGGCAATAAAAGCAATTAAAATTAATTATAGGTAGAGCACTTCTGTATGTTCATGGAATGCATATAGCATAACAGCATACTGAGAGAGAATGTAAGGCAAAAAAAAAATATGTTTCCTATTGCACTGATTTTAAAGGCAGGTAGGTTGTTTTGGGTTTTTTTTAACATTATATATAAATCAAATAATATTTCAAGCGCTTCAAAGTACTGGGCAAAACCAGCTCAATTACATGCACAACTAAATTTCAGCAATTTTTTTTTTTTTTTCCTCCATGGGGGAAAAAAGTACTAGGGTCGGCAATGAGAAACAGGGACAGTCGGCTGACAGGAAACACATATTTTTTTTGGGGGGGGGCCCAAAACGCACCATAGTATTTTATATCTATTTCATGAAAATTGTAACAAGTGCCTGTGCAGTCTGCAGTTTTCAGAAAAGTTTACAATTTTAGGGCTAACTGCCTCTCACAATACCACTGAGCAAAGCTAGATTTTTGACCATTAAGCATGAAAAGCAAAAGGCTTTATTCATGATCCATGATTCTGAAAAGTTTTCAGAGCTCTAACAATATCAAATCGATTATAAAGGGATTAAGAAGTTCCAATTAAAATAATGTGTATTCCCAAGGTACAGCTCACCCTCATTATAACACGGAAGTCGGGGTCCATTACTGCTGGGCATGTTATGTTCCAAACCGCATTATACTGAGAATCACAATATCTACCAAACTGAGATATATTGAGAATAGTGTAATATACAGAACAGAGGTATAGCGGGCGCTATCAACATTTTTTAAATAATGGTGCTTTGAAAAGGAAATGCAGATATAAGACTAAGTTTCACCTTGTTTTTTCTTTCAACCCTTATTGTTATACATTGGTATGATTTTGGCCGTGGGGTCCAAAGTAGTACCGTGTTATATCCAGAATCGCGTTATAACAAGATGCATTATAACAGGGCAGAGCTGTACTTGCATGATCATGCCTAAACAATTTGCTTTTTTAAATCTCTCAATCGCTGTTTTTCCTAGTTATTTGTTAGAATCATACATGTAATCTTCACCATTCAGAAATACACAGTTTGGTATTTAATCAATGAATTATAAGCTTAAAAAAAATAATTCAGAAAAAATGGGAATTATTATAATAACTACTGGTAAATAATAAGTGAACACTAAAGTAAAATGAGTACAAGATCAGAAGAAAAAAAATTCCATAATGCAGCTCTTTTCATGTAAACCAGGTATTCAAACATGTAATGTTCTTATAGATTATCTGAGCACTTGATGAAATATTCATTACAATTTATGTAATTGCCCAAAGAAAAGATGATAATGGCGGCAGATGTCAAAGTTAAGGTTGCAAACCTGTAAAAGCAAGAAAGGTCATATTTTTTTATTTTACCAATACTAGTGCATTAAAAACTATCTAGTATTTCTCTTCGTCCCTTTGAAATGTTGAGTATCCCCTAGAATTTAAAGGATGGGGGGGGGGGGGGGACAAAAGAGGAAATAATTCTAAAAAACTCACGGATGCACAAAGATTTGTCAAAAATCGCATCTTGATATGATAGCCATAACATCACTGGCAGCTACTGGCAAGCTTTCTCACATACCTACTGGCCACAGTCACCTAGTCCAAGGCTCTAACCCACATAGACAGATGTGAGATGGCAGTGATCAGTAAAGGCAAGCATTCTGGACTACTAGGCCACCTGGGGCCCTGGCACAATGGAGAGAATGTTGGAATGCCTATATACTGTTCATGTACTGTGATAGAAATTTCTTTATTTGTGCTATTAGGGAATCAATGAGATGTTTAAAGCAGACAGCTTATTGAAATGGCTGCTCCCATGTGCTCAAGAAATTAACTTCAAGTAGACAAACTTAAACATTTATTATAATACAAAAAATGATTTTTTTCTCCAGAGCAGACAATAATAGCTTTTGAAAGTGCAATAAACGAATTATAAAATATTATTTATAAAAAAAGTTACCAGTAGTTTCTGTTCAATTTATCTCAGAAGTCCAATAAATGAAAATGACCAAGTGGAGCAAGCAGTCTTTTGAGAGATTGAGATATGTTCATCTGAAGTGAGGCCAAGCTGTATACTTTCCAACCCAAATTACACCCATCAACCATATACCAAAATAAAGTGAATTCAATTTTTTTTTTTTAAAGACAATACCTAAGATATACAAGGTCTTTTTTAAATAACCAGGATTACCACCGAGGAAAACTGGACAACTCATTTTCCTTAAAAATCAAACCCTATGAAAAGTACTACAAAGAAACTGTATAGCAGATTCTATAACATATGTCTTACACTCTGATTCACTTCTGCTTACATTTGTGCACTTGTATAACTCTTTTCCGACATTTTAAGGATTGGTGCATTGCACATTGTTTTCAATTTATATGAACAATTAAGAAATATTAAAGGTCCAATGGGATAGTGTTGGTAATACTGTATATGACAGGTCTGCAGCCAAAAAGATTATTCCCAGCCATCAGACCACCATAATTTTCTGGCCCTGAATACATGTACATGTATGTACAGAATCTGACTGCAATCCATAAATGAGATTGTGTCATACACTGCATTAAGCTAAAAGGAACAATGTGCAGTCACTTAAGCAAAAATTTTGGAAGCAAAGTGCCATGTCGATATTCGCATCTTAAGGTGATGAACATAATATTTACCAAGTTTCATGACAATCCATCAAAATGTTGCAGATTTATAGCTTATCTTGTCTGGATTGTCTCTAAAAAAAATTCTTTGTAATTTACTTGTATAACCCCTCTGGCATGGAAAGTTGTCTTACAGTGGTTCACTTTGACAGTTAGAAATATTACCACTCTATATTCTGTAAGGTGAACGTGAACACAAACACAAAACAATTCACAAGGTCAATGACTTCTTGAATCTTCTGAGTACTTTAATGAGTGTCTGATAACATTCTCAAGTTAATAACTGTTTGATAACTGTATGAAACACATATACTAACATTCCTGTGTTACCATCAGCTTAATCCTCATACTGCCCAGCTCATGAGGTATCAGGATTTAGCCAATAGTAGAGCAAGAACAAGACACAGATTGTTGAAGTTGCAATCAGAATGTAATGTAACATTCAGCCTAATCTTTTTTTTGTTGTTGGAAGTACCAAAATGACTCATGAAGCATAATAGCATGATTTGGTCCCGATCCTAATAAGGACAGGCTGGTATGGGTTGAGTCTTACATGCAGGTCTATGTGAAAATATTTACTGTATATACTCGTGTATAAACTAATATCATAATGCGCCGGCAGATCTGGGTCTATGCAGTTTGTACAGACTAATCAGTAGAACAAACAACACAGACCCTGATCTGCTGGTGCATTATGCGAAGGCAGATCAGGGTTTATGTTGTTTGCATTTGGACTCTGCCTTTACATGAGTATATACGGTAAACTCATTTACCATCATTCACCAAAAAGTCCTCATACTATTAATGGTGTTTGTTGGTTGGTGCCTTTGTACTGGCAAGTGTACACTTTACATTATAGTAAACTTCCGAGCAACAATGTAATGCATGCATTACTGATCTATGTACTCTCATCCATTATATATAAAGTTTTAAAAAAGAATAAAAGATTTCACAATAATTTAGCATGAAAGAGAAATCATACCATGGAAATAACCCAGTATTTTTTTGGAGTTTAATATAAAAATCCAAAGTTTGGTTATATTGCAAACAAATACTGTAATATTCCAAGTAAATGATGAAATAATATTTAGGGCCCCTGAAAGTGATGAGTCCCATAAATCTGACCCTGGGGGCCATATGGGACTCTTTTCTTTGAAAGCTGGGGAAAACACTGTAGCTGTTGTGTTGGCACTGTAGAAAACAATTTGCTATCAAAAGTTTTAAAGTTTTTTACTGTGTTTATCAGCAATACATTTGAAAGTCTCAAGTCATTAATGTCTAATTTACAATAATGTAAATGAGAAGTAAAACCTGCCTAAGCAGACATCTCCAGAGAATAGACACGTGTGTATAGAGGACAATGCATATTAGCTCTTGCATATAACTTTTCAAATCATTTCAACCTCCAACTGAAGCCACCTGCCCATATAGGACAAATTCTTGTGGTCATCTTAGTGTCTTCAAGAGACAACTTTCACTGTAATTCACACACACACACAAACGGTCTTGCTGATAACAGGATGTCTCAACTACATGTTTCTAAACTCATCAATCCTATATACATAAATGCACATTTATCCAGTAATTTCTAGTGTTCATATGGCTGGAACTTGACATTCCATGACACAAGTGATTGAGGGCAAAGGCATATGAACCAAGCAAATCTGCCCTACTTTTCTTCACCCCGAAAACTTGTGTATAGCCACCCAACTCATTTTAGAGAATTTCACCTACACCACCCCCACCACTACCCCCAGAGCCACCCAATTTTTGATACCAACAGCAACTGAAGAGTGTCAGACTCCCCCCCTGGATGGAACACCAGTCCTTCTGGATTGACAGGAACAGTACAGCTCACGCGATTTTTCAGAACCCCATGCTTCGTGGTGGGGGTGGAGAGGATTAAGAAAAAAAACCATACACCATCTCTCCACGCACCCTGACTGATTTGCCGCAGCATCTCGTGGAGAATAGCTCTGCACACCACACTTTCTCACGGAGTCGCATCCAATCACCACCGTGGAGTGGACGACGTCTTGATTATATGGGCATGGTTTACTGTTTATGACCCCTGCAAGCATTCTCTAAAGAGGTTTAGGTAGAGAGAGGGACAGAGGCACCGATTTATCTACATCATTATCACTTTCGGGAGCAATTTGCTTACTTTTTGATCTGAAAAAAAATTAATCATTGAGTTAATTATAAATATTTCCTTGTTCTAACGAAGATAATGTACAATACATAATGCCAAATCAAATTTTAGATAATATTAACATAATGACAATGCCTCACAAACTGTATTAATACTACATTTTGCACAATGAATCTAATTTTTGTCTTCAATACTATGTTATCGGAATCTAAACATCCATTAATGCCCTCATTTCTTTTTCAGTTTGCGCAATATAATTTTTTTAATGATCATATGAAAGTCAGTGATACTGTACTCCCTGCAATGAAAACACAACAGTGCTAAATTGTTTTGTCTGTATACTATCATAATTTTTTGTCTATTTGTTCTATGTGAATACTGTACATCAATTATATACTTGTATATCTATATCACCAAGTAAACTTAAGCATCAGATGAAATTAATGTTTTACTTTTTTTTCTGTTTATTTCCGATTGCATACTATGCAAAATACAGAAAAATGAGATGAACCTGTTGAAGCATTTCTGGCTCAGTAACTGTTTTTAGTAAAGACCACTCCCCACCTCTCTCTCTCTCTCTCTCTCTCTCTCTCATAAAATATGGAATCCAAAGCACTACTGCACAAATCATCGTAAACAGTTGCACTTATCAGAAACATTTTTTTTTTTTTTTTTTACATGCTTCAGTAACAGTTTAAGTATTCCCTGAGAGGCTAGCTTTCTTCAATTAGCGGCCTGATCATTCATACCAAGCCAAAAAGAACTCAAGACCTCGTGCTCAAAAGTCAGGCGTGTCTGTCCACGTCACACACTTCATCCACTCGACCACAGTAACTGTAGCTGTAAAACAATATACCACACACAGAAACATGCCAAACACTGTTCAAAGAGATTAGTTTACATTTATTTTGCCTCAATAACCAAACACTCCAATAGTCACAAACAGGTAACTGCCCACTTTAATATCTGCGTTGAAATAATTATAATAAATAGATCAATATTACAATTAGTTTATTGACATATCATTTCCATATGATTTACTTTTTTTCAATGATAATAAAAAAATTAATTTTTTTATTTTCACCTCACAGAAATGAACAAATAATAGGATACATGTGGAGCCAATACATACATGCAGAATGCCCTAAATTTGTTGGGAAATAAAATCTCAGAAAATCTGAGATTTGACTTTTTCCCACATTTTTTATTCATTTCAGCAATAAGTTGAGTTCAGATTAATTATGAACAATTATCAAACTTCCATTGCTAACGGCAGACCATAATTGGGGCCATTAAGTACAACGCATTAGATCACATGGCTTCATAAGATAAAAACACACCTTTCCCAGCTGAAATTGACATCATCTTTTGATACTGATCCTTGTCAATATTTTATAACAGTGTTGACAATGGTCACTGCATTGATTTCTGTCAACATCCACTGATATCAAGTCTTTATTATGGAGAGACCATTTCATTTTGTAAAGGGGAAGGGTGTAAATGCTTGAAAACAATTGCCTTGTTCTGATTTGAAGTTGGTAAAAGACATTACTCCATTCCTCACTTTTCTTGAATGACATTTATCTTGTGATGAAAGGACAATATCCTGGTCGGAAAGAACATTCTAGCCCCATATATTAAATGATCACACCCTTACAGAACACATGCAGTCAGAATTGAACTAGATCAAATTTGTGTATATTCAGTCTTTGACTGTCACATTACTGCTTACTGACTAAGCATGTGGTTTGCATTTAAGTTTAAAATTACTTTTCTGTTTGTTTGGTTGGTTTTTTTTTTTATAAACAGAAGCAGTTGTCAATTAGGAATTTAAATGTCCATATCTCAGAGGATTACTTTTCCTATGGAACTAAAGGACACATTTATGATGTTTGACAGAAGCTCAACAAGGTGTGCCTCTTGTCGAGTAAGTGCGTAAGTTTATTCTGATTTCTTTGAATAAAGTAAAAGCGTAAAATTATTGTCAAAGAAGTCGATCAACCTTTTCTAAGTATACATGTACTGAATATACAAGACTTTGAAATTATTTTTTTATTGTCCAAATATATGACGGAAATAAAGACGACTGATTCTTCAAATGGTATCTGGTTGTAAATCACTTTTGACGTCTGAATCTTCAGTCATTGGCTGTTCAAATGTCAATCAGTAATGCTGTGGTGGTGATTTGAAGGTATTTATCACTCCACTGCGGAGCATTATTGTGGAGCAAAAGTGGAGGGGATTAAGTCCCCCACCACGAAGCGTGGGTTCCGAAAAATCGAGTGAGCTGTACTGTATACAAAAAACAATGCTCTCTGCCTTGCTCCAAGAAATTCTTTTTTAATGCTAATGACACAGGGAACACTCACACTCCATATCATCAAATGCCCACTACAAAGTCACACAACCTTTTTACAAACTGATAAGTAAGCACAAAACCAGATCACACCTAATTCTACTAACAAAAAGCACACAAACACTTGTCTCTCATTCAAAATATACTCTCATAGGTCAAATCCCCATGCACATATTATAATAACTGTACAACTTCACTGCAAACAAAATTAGCAATAGGGCACAAACATGCCTACAAAGCACAGGTGTAACGACTCATTGATACATATCAGTATTGATATATTGGCATCGTGAGTGTGACATTACATTGATGTAGCAGTGCTCAAAGGTGATGCATCACGGTATATATGAAATGAAGTTGAGAAATGAAAACTGAAAGTTTCATGTCCCTTCAATAAAAGCAGGGTCTATTCCACGAAACGCCATTGCGGGATTCACAATAATTTCTAAACAAGAGTCCCTCGAAGAGACTGACACTCTTCCTTTTAACTGGAGAGTGTTGAAACCATCTTTAATATTCTTCAGCGATAACAAGATTTTCAAATTGGCTCCTGTGGTGGACATACTGGATGTCAACTTCGCACTGCTTTCATTTAGGATCAACAAGGCATCATAAGAAGTCTTCTGGTGGACACCCCATTTTGATACGACTTTCTGTTTGGGAGGAGCAACAATAACAAGATTTTCAAGATGGATGCCATGGTAACCATATTTGATATCCAACTAGACATCATAAGAACTCTTTTGGAGAAAGCTCAATGTCAATATGACCAGCCATCTAGAAGTAGTGATGAGATTTTCAAGATGGTCACTGTGGCAGACATACTGGATATCGGATTGGCACCATTTTTATTTAGGACCAACCACACACCACAAGAAGTCATCTGGTGAAAACCCCATGTCAATATGACTTTCCATTCAGGAAGAGTAGCGATAAGGTGACAGTCGGTTTATGTGATGCAAAGTTTTGTTAGAAAGTTTGGATTTAAATTAGATATAATTTGATTTCATATGAAGAAGTGAACATCTTAGCAGCATCTATGTGTATCTTGATTAAATTTCAAGCTAATCAAATTGTTTGTAGTTATCATGCTGTAGTGAAATGCAGTAGGTTCTGAAGAGTAGGTCGCACAAATCTGACTGCTGTACTGGTTCCTCAAGTATTTCCTTAATTTGAATCTATGTTTATTATTTACTATATAGTTTACCATTATTGTTATATGGACTTATTTTTTCAGCAAATCATTGTTAGATCAGCATATTGGCAATAGACAGGATGCTACTCAATCACATCTGTATCCATCATTGTAAATTTCATAGCCTAGAATACAGAGTGAGGGTTTGAAATTTACTCATTTTCTTCTGGAGATTTTCATTTTCGTCTGAAATGGGGGTAGGAAACATGTTTTTGGGGTTACTTCAGATAGCATCCAAACACATCTGTTTCCGAGAAATTTTCCTTCAGCCAGATGCTCATGTGTATAAAGACATTGTTTTTGATTGGCTATTTTGCCCACGCATGTGCAGAAGGGTGAAAATGTGACATCTTTTTTGTAATTTTTGTTAGCTTATTGGAGCCACAATTTTTGTGTCCTGGCAACTTTTTTACTCCAAATCTTAAACTTATCCTACTTTTTCTGTCCATGTGCAGTTCAGACCAGTCTGCTTTAGATCTAAGGCCAAAAGTCTACAATCCATACACAAACTCTGGTTCTGAAGCCAGTACTTTTCAGCCTAAAAAAAAATTGTTTCAAGAATTGTTTTTTTCTTTTGTACTTTTTAACGCGAGTAGAAAGTCTACATTATTTGGTATCATTGTAGAACTACATCTTTCTCCTTTTTTGTAATACCACCCAATTCGGTGTATCATAAATGATGTTGACGTCGCGGTGCTCGGAAGTAGGGTACTACCTCATGACAGATAAACATGGCATGTGGGGATAATGAGTTAATCAGCTATATCTTTAAAACTGCTCAGAAGATTTAAATAAAATTTCAGTAAACATTTCTTTTCACTTTAGCATATTCAATAAAAGCACATATGAAAATAGGAGTTTGTTTCCCTTTAACTGAATTAGAGAAAACTTTAATTAATATTACAACTATCATGTCATCTTTAACCAAGGGGGCAGAACTGGTCCAGACTCAATTACCCATGGGAAGATAAACAACTGAAATGTGCTTGTTGACAGATGTCCAGTATGCTGAGATTAATGTTCTGGCTAACTCACTACAAACAAACAGAATTTTATATGCACTAAGAGTAGAATTATTCTAGTAACAGTTACCCAAAATAAATGTTATAGTATTCTTTTTCTTCCAACAATAAATGTACACAAAATACATGTTAATATGACAATAAAATCTGTCAAGATACTCAATGCCATAGACATATATGCATCTCATCTAGAGCAAGAACAATGCACAGTAACAAATTTCCTGACTGGACAGAGATATTCACTTGTGCCATTAAATTCAAGATAGCGAACCTCTGTGGTTCAGCGGTCAAGGCATTGGACTTGTGACCGAAAGTGTGTGGGTTCGATTCCCACCCATGGATCTGCCCAGATTGGCTACGATGGTGTGTCCCTTGGGCAAGCACTTTACTTTCCTTGGCATGATATAACCTTCAATGTGTTGCTGTGCTGTAAAAGGCCAAAAACAAAACAAATTTAAGATAGCCACTGTGACCTAGTTTCAGTATCAGCTAACAAGCATACAGTAGTAGCATGTAACACTAAGCATTTATAGTCTTTTGTATTCTACAGATAATAAACTGTAGTTGGCCACATTGTATAACCATGTCATCCATACGGATTCATCTAATACAATGTACATGTTTCATCTTTCAAATTGTATCTGCAGACAATGTTCTAATTACATGTACAAAGTTTAAATGTAATTTCAATATAAATACATATATTCAGCACTTATTTCAGAATTTGTCATGTACAATGAGTGTTGATATTCCGCTATTCAATACTGTACCTTACCTGTACAACATAGCTGGGGTCACCATTTTCTCTGGTAGTACAAGCTCTATTTGAAAATGCATGTTCTTAACCTTCTGCTCTTTATCCTATCAAAATGTGCCAAGTACTTTACAAACCTGAGCTTTGGTGTTGGACTTCTTATCAAAACCCTGTCAACCCGAGGGGATAAATTCCTTTGAGAAATGGTGAACACAGCAAAAATTGTATGTGCTAGATACTTCCACCAACCGACAAGTATGCAAAATATAGTTCCACAACTGCTTCTAAACACAATTATTGTACCTGCTGTGCACTTTACATTAACAATATACCATACCTTTGCAGAACAAAACACCAATCACATGGTCTATCACCACTGCCTGTCTTGTATTTAATTTCATTTTAGCAGGCGAGAAGATTCTAGCCTGTAACAATAAACACCTGTATTTCCTGCAATAGGGAACATACTGTGTTGTTGTTGTTTATATTTTAAAGTTGGGTATCTGATTTACTGTAAAGATTGAATGCTTAATTTGTGTTTAATGATACATCAGCACAGGAAAGACTATTTAGCACCAAGGCAATGGGAGTAAAGTGCCTTACCCACACACAGACAATTGAAGAAAAAGAAAAGAAAGATAACTGAACTGGCAATTTGTCCAAAAATTTGTTCCATGTGGATGTCACCCATTAGAAGAAGAAAAAAAAAAGAAAGAAACCAGAAACATCTGTAAATGCACACAGCAAAATTTCTTTTATCAGCCCATGGAACTCAGAACAGTTGTAAATTTTTTCAAATACTGCTTTGCAAATAGTAAGACCATCTTAAAACACATAATTCGATTCTTGAACTATACATTTGCACTTGGCAAATTATATGTACATGTACCAATCTAGTTCAACAAGTGTTCCATAAAATTTGGTGTCTTGATTGAAAAACATGAGCCAACCTTTGAGCAGGATCACAATATCTTTGTCTTAAAAGGTTAAAGCATACCAGGGCTCATTCTGGTGAGATAACCACCTGAAGTTACCATATATATTCGCATATAAGCCAATACCAACTGCAAACTGCATAGACCCAGATATGCTGTCGCATAATGTGCTGGCAGATCTGCAGTTTGTAAGGACTAATCAATAAAACAAACAACATAAACCCTGATCTGCCAGCATATTATGCGACAGCAGATCAGGGTCTGTGTTGTTTGCATTTGGACCTGGTTTATACGCGAGTTTATACTGTACCTTGCTCTGCAAGTTTCTGGCTATTATACTGATGGTTGGTACACTCAGTAAAATAGTAGGAGGCTTGTTGAACCAAGGTAACGTCAGCCATTAAGTTACCACAAAAAACTAAGAAGATACACTATACATTGTAACAGCAATGAGATCATCGATGCATCTGGCCAAATAAAAGAAAAGTTGACAATTATTAGGGACCAACCATTTAGTTAGGGGAGTAGGGGGGGGCCTGTGATTAAAAAAACAAATTAATTTCGGTTCCCAAATAGTTAGAAAATAAACAAGAATGCCTTGAAGGGACTGATGCTTTACTGTCCGAAAGGAGTTTCCAGGAATTCATGACAAGAACATTTCTTCTTTTTAACTGCTGAGTGTTCCAACAATCTGATATTCTGAGCTACATATACAAGATTTTCAAATTAGCTGCTGAGGCAACCATACTGGATGTAAGATCGGCACCATTTTCATTTAAGACAAACTAGATGTCATTAAAAGACATTTAGGTGAAAACCCCTTGAGAATATGACTACCAATCAAGGGATTTAGACACAAGATTTTCAACATGTTCATTGTGTCAGATAGTTTGTTACTTGACCTGTTTTTCAATATGGTAACAGTAAGACAACCATGATGTCCACATGCATTGACTTGAAAGAAAAATGAGTACCAGAGGCTTAAAGTGGAGAAATTTACATGCAAGACTTAAATTGGAGAAATTTACATGCATGACTCAAATTGGAGAAATTTACATGCGAGGCTTAAAGTGGAGAAATTTACATGCAAGACTTAAATTGGAGAAATTTACATGTGAGGCTTAAAGTGGAGAAATTCACATGTGAGTCCGAAAGTGGAGAAACTTACATGTGAGGCTCAAAGTGGAGAAATTTACATGTGAGGCCTAAAGTGGAGAAATTTACACGCAAGGCCTAAAGTGGAGAAATTTACATGTGAGACTCAAATTGGAGAAATTTACATGAAAGGGTCAAAGTGGAGAAATTTACATGCAAGGCTTAAATTGGAGAAATTTACATGCAAGGCTTAAAGTGAAGAAATTTACACCTTAGGCTTAAAGTGGAGAAATTTACATGTGACATGTGTTATGATTATTCACAGCTATTTCATTGGTAAATGTAATGAGCAATGTACTATTAATTGAATCAATTTCTTTAAGCTGCATTCAATCAGACAGCAGAGCAGCAGACACCGTTTGGCTCACTACATATGCCAAGGGTTGATGTGTAACATAATGGAATAGTTGACCCTTGGGTAGTACAGATGTTTGGATTATGATTGTAATCAATATGTCTGGAACATGAGATAGAAAGATTGGATTTACATGGCTGCTGTTGTAGGCAAAGTTCACTATTATAGAACTGTACATATTGAATAACACACACTGAAATGTTGTATCTATTAATTAATTCTGATACATGTATTGCAACAAAGTGGACAGCATGCATAAATTATTCAGGACTTTTCCCTATTTTGCCTCTTTGATATCAATCTAGGTAAACGAAGCTGACCTTGCTTGTTTTTTCTTTTTTTTTTTAACACAGGTACATGTTGCAAGCTTGATACAAAATGATTTTAATAGGCCCAAGGCACAAACAAAAAAAAACAAAAAAAAAACAAACAAACAAACAAGTGTCCCTTAATGGTACTGATGCTCTACTGGCTGAAAAGAATTTCCAGGAATTCAAGATAACACCATTTCTTCCTTTTAACTAACAAGTGTTGAAAAAATCTTTGATATTCTTCAGCGATAACATTTTCAAATTAACCGCTGTGGTGGGCATACTGGATGTCAACTTGGCACCATTTTCATTTAGGACAAACAAGGCATCATAAGAAGTCTTTAGGTGGAAACCCCATGTTGATATGACTTTCCATTGTGGAGGAGCAACGATAATAAGATTTAAGATGGATGCCATGGTGGCCATATTCGATATCAGATTGGCACCATTTCTATTTAGTACCAACTAGAGATCATAAGAACTCCTTCAGTGAAAGCACAATGTCAATATTACCAGCCATCTAGTGGAAGTAGTGATAAGACTTTCAAGATGGCCATTGTGGCAGCAGCCATATTAAAAGTTGGATTGGCACCATTTTCATTTACAACCAACTAGACAGCATAAGACATCGTTCAGTGAAAATCCCATGCTGATATGACCATTCATTCAGTAGGAAAAGTCATAACAAGATTTTCAAAATGACCACTGTGTCAGGCATACTGAATGTCTGAATGGCACCAGTAGGACCTAGTGGATATCATAAGAAGTTGTTTAGTAAAAACCCCATATTGATATGACCATCTACTCAAGAGGAGTAGTGATAATATTTTCAAGATGGCCACTTTTGTGGCCATATTGGACATCACTTGACACCATTTTCATTCTGAACCAACTATACATCATAAGAAATCTTCTGGTGAAAACCCAATGGAATATGACTTTTGATTCAGGAGGATTAGCAATAACAAGATTTTCAAGATGGCGACTGTTGCAGCCATATAAGACATCATATTAAGTCTTCTTGTGAAAACTCCATGGCAATATTACATTTCGTTCAAGAGAAGTAACAATAACAAAATTTTCAAGATGGCTATTGTGGTGCCCATACTGATACCAAATCTGCCCCATTTTCATTTAGGACCAACTAGACATCATAAGAAGTCTTTTAGTGAAAGCCCCATGTTGATAGGACCATCCATTCAGGAAGAGTGGTGAATTTTCAAGATGGCCACTATGGCAGCCATACTGGATATCAGATTGGCACCATTTTTATTTAGGACCAACCGGACACCATAAGAAGTCTTCTGGTGAAAACCCCATGTCAATATGACTTTCCATTCAGAAGTAGCGATAAGAAGATTTTCAAGATGGCCAATGTGGTGGCCATACTGGACACCAGATCGGCACCATTTTCATTTAGGACCAACAAAATATCATAAGAAGTCTTTTTGTGAAAACCCAATGTTGATATGACTATCCATTCAGGAGGAATAGCGATAAGAAGATTTCCAAGATGGCCACTGTGGTGGATATATTCGATGTCCGAATGAAATCATTTTCATTCAGGACCAGCTAGACCATGAGATGAATGTGTGTGTAAATTTTCATGGCAATCCTCCAAGTAGCTTAGGAGGAGTAGCGATAACAAATTTGTGCTAACACACAGACGGATGACAGACAACAGACCACCACACTAAGATCTTCTAGTCCAAGAATCAGTTGAGCTAAAAATCACTTGCCCCAACTCAAAATTCAAGTCCCAACTGGGGCAAATTTTTATCACTATTCTTTTGACACAATGTAGAAACTGCTATATTTTAAATACAAAGAACAGTCACTCGAAGGTACTGATGCTCTAATACATAAAAAGAATTTGCAGGAATTAAAGATACAACCATTTCTTCCTTTTATCTGCTGAGTGTTGAAACCATCTCTGATATTCTTCAGCAATAACAAGATTTTAAAATTAGCTGCTGTGGTGGACATATTGGATGCCAGATTGGCACCATTTTCATTCAGGACAAAGTAGACATCATTAGAAGTCTTTTGGTGAACACCTCATGTCATAATGATCATCCATTTAGGGGTAGTAGTGACAACAAGATGTTTATGGCAGTCAACATGGCAGCCATATTGGATGTACAACAGGCAACCTTTTTATTTAGGACCAACTACAGTACAGTTCACGTGCTTTTTTGGAACCCCACGCATTGTGGTGGGGGTGGAGAGCGAGTGGAGAGGATTAAGAAAAAACCCTCCACCATCACTCCATGCGTCCTGACAGAGTTGTCGCGGCGTCTCGCGGAGAATAGCCCTGCACACCACGCTTTCTCACGGAGTCGCATCTGATCACCACCGCAAAGTGGACGTGGTCTCGATAATATGGGCATGGTTTACTGTTTATCACCCATGCAAGCAGAAGTTGAGAGATAGATGGGGGGGCACCAATTTAGCTACATCGTTATCCCTCTGGGGAGCAATTTGCTAACTTTTTTATACTGAAACAAACGTAGTAATTCAGCTAATTATAAATATTTCCTTGTTCTTACGAAGAAAATGTATGATACATAGTGCCAAATCATATTTAAGATGATGATAACGTAATGACAATGCCTCGCAAACTGTATAGTATTTCATTTTGCTTAATGAATCTAATTTTTTTTCTTCAATACTATGTTATTGGAATCTAAACATGCATTCATATCCTTATTTCTTTTTCAGTAAACGCAATACAAAATTTTAATGAAAGTCAGTGATATTGTTATACCTGCAATGAAAAGAATGATAAACAGCGAACAAATTAAAAACAAAGCTGCAGTCATACCTGACTGAAATGAAACAAAATCGCACAAGTTCCAATGGTTACTCCATGCATGAGTACTCGTTCACATATTGTACGATTTTTTCTGACATCCAATCGCTTAAATAAAGCATTATTAAGATTTCACATCATTATTTTATTTTAAACTGTACTATTTTGCATTAATTACCAATGTAGCGGGTTTTTTTAAATTTACAAATGGTCACAAAAGATCATCCTAGATACATGTAGTTGACACGTGCAAGTAACCTAGCATAAGAGAAGCCATCAACACTGCTTGTTTTCTTTTATATTGACGTGTTAATTTCATGTGCTAACTGTTAACATAAAAGTACAACAGTAGCGCTTCTGCGGGTTTGCCATTGATTTGACAAACTTGGGCATCAGATGAAATTAATGTTTAACTTTTTCTTTTCTGTTCGTTTTCCTATTGCATAATATGCATAATACAGAAAAATAAGATGAATAATTTTAGATCATTAACTCTTCTTAGTAAAGTTCCGCCCCCCCTCTCCCTCTCATAAAATATGGAATCCAAATCACTACTGCACAAGTTATCGTAAACTGAAATCTGGAAAAGTTTGCAAGTGGTAAGAAAAGTAATACTGTACCAGACTTTATAGCGTAATAGAGGGGGAAAAAAAGAAACACATTTTCCCATCGATGGTTGCAAACTCACAACCTCGTGCTCCAATATCAAATGTGTGTGTGACACACACTCTATCCATTTGGCCACAGTAACTGTAGCTGTAAAGCAATATACCATATACAGAAACATGCCAAACACTATTCAAAGAAATTAGTTTATTTCTTGTCTCAATAAGCAACCGCTCCAACGTCACAAAGATAAAGAGAGAGAGAGAGAGAGAGAGAGAGAGAGAGAGAGAGAGAGAGAGAGAGAGAGAGAGAGAGAGAGAAAGAGAGAGACAGAGACAGAGAGAGTAATAAAAAGCATGTTTGTGTGTAATTTTAAAAGCACATATAACCATGGGGGGGGGGGGAGACTGCGTGTCTGACGACAGCTAAATTGTTTTGTCTGTATTGTTTTATGTTAATACTGTACGTCTATATACTTCTATATCACCAAGTAAACTTAGCATCAGATGAAATTATTGTTTTACTTTTTCCTTTTTCTGTTCGTTTCCTATCGCATACTATGCAAAATACAGAAAAATGATCAATGAAAGACCCCTCCCCATGTCTCTCTCTCTCTCTCTCTCATAAAATACGGAATCCAAAGCACTATTGCACAAGTCATTGTAATCTATTACTATTAGAAATTAATTTTTTTTGTACATGCTTCAGGAAGAGTTTAAGTATTCCATGATTGGCTAGCTTTCTTCAATTGGCAGCCTCATCATTCACACGAAGCCAAAAAGCTCTTCCTGCCATTAAAGTTTTTCGTGATTCTGCGTATGTTTTGAAGAGTTTTTCACTAATGCAAGTTTCAAAAATAATGCTAAAATGCTTATTAATGTTAACCAAAAGTTTTCTTTTTCGCTGCTTGACATGTCGACATTTTTGTCAATCGTCAGAATTAAAATATTAAAATCTGACCGATTATAAATCTCGACGTACATAAACTGAAATCTGGAAATGTTCAGTAGTGGTAAAAAAGTAATAACGTGCTAGACATTATAGCATTATGGAGCAAAAAAGAAAGAAATTTTCCCACCACTGCACAGGAACTCCCGAGCATGTGCTCTAAAGTCGTGTGTGTGTTCATGGGCATCTGCAGGAATTATCGAGGGGGGGAGGGGGGAGCGGAAGTAAAAGGGATATATTTATTATTTTTTTAAAATCGGGGCGGGGATGAGGCAACATGCCCTCCACCCCCCCTGCAAACACCCAAGTGTATGTGTGTGTGTGTCTGAGTCGCACATTTTATCCACTGGGCCACAGTAACTCGAGCTCTCTAGCTGTAAAGCAATATACCACATACCGAAACACGCTCAATAACCAAAGGCTCTAACAGTCACAAACAGGAAACTGCAATCTTTAATATCTGCGAAAAAATAACTAAAAGAGTATATTTTATTTTTATATTTTCGCCGAGGAAAAATGAGCAAATAATAGGATACACATGGAGACAATACATCCATGCAAAATGCTCTAAACTTGTTGGAAATTAAAATCTCTGAACATCTCAGATTTTAGAATTTTCCATATTATTTTTCATTTGGGTAATAAGCCAAGTTCTGATTAATTACTAACAATTATCAAACTTCCGTTGTTAATGGCGGGACCATAATTGCAGCTGTAAAGTACAACGTGCCAAGTCAATATGTTAATATTTTACAACAGTGTTCACAATGGTCACTGCCTTGATTTCTGTAGAACATCCGCTGAAGTCAAGTCTTTATTAGGGAGAGACAATTCAATTTTCGGGGGGGGGGGGGGGGGGGGGTGCATGAAAACAATTGTTTTTCTCTGATTTTTGTAGTATAAAAAGACATGAATCCATTCCATATTTCACTTAAAATAAATAAATATTCCCAGTCGAAAAAAACAAAACAAAAACATATAAACCTAATATATTAAATGGTCAGTCCCTTACAGTACACATGCAGTCATCATGTTCAGCCTCTCGACTCTGCTATTACTGCTTAAAGACTAAGCACGCGGTTTGCATTTCAGTGTAAATTCAGTGTTTTAGGTTTGTTGTGGGTGGGTGGGGGGGGGGGGGGTAAGCAGAAGCGGATGTCAATTTGGATTTTAATTGTCCATATCTGAGAGAATTACTTTCCTTTGGAACAAAACGATAAATTTATTCTGCTTGAGAAGTTCAGCAATGTGTGCTTCTTGTCAAGTCAGTGCATAAGTTTGTTCATATTTCTTTGAAATAAATTAAAATCATAAACTTATTGCAAAAGAAGTCGATCAACCTTTTATAAACAGTAATGTGTACTGAATATACAAGCCTTCTGAAATTATTTTTTATTGTCCAAATATGATCGAAATAAAGACGACTGATTGTTCCAATGGTATCCGGTTGTAAATCACTCTTGACGTCTCTGTCTTTCCATAGGTGGTCTTTATTCATTGGCTGTTCAGATGTCAATCAGTAATGTCGTTCAGCCCCTCCACGGTGGAGTTGACATCGGCATGCCTACCGAAATGCGGTGGTGATTTGTAGGTATTTATGCCAATTTATGCCTCCACTGCAGAGTGTTATCGTGGAGCTAAAGTGGAGGGGATTAAGTCCCCCACCGCGATGCGTGGGGTTCCGAAAAGTCACGTGAGCTGTACTGTAGGTATCATATGAAGTCTATTGATGAAAACCCCATGTTGATACAGCCATCATTTGGGAGTAGAGATAACAATATTGTCAAGATAGCCACTGTGGTGGCCATATTGAGGGTTACTCATTTTCATTTAGGACCATCAAGACACCAAAGAACTCCTTTGATGAAAACCCCATGTCAAAATGACTTTCTATTTACGACAACAGGGTTGCATCTAATCTTAAAAAAGGGGGGGGGGGCAACATAATGACAAGGGGGGCCTACCATGATGATGCAAAAAAAAAACAACTTTCACACAGAGCAATAGCAAATATTAAAATATGTTCTGAATATTACAGTATAACATTAAATACATGTGCTCTGTATATTACAGTATAACGCGAAATGCATATTGTGAAACCAAAATCTTGAGTTTTATAAGAACAGTATTTTCTCTACACACTGACCATTACAGAATCAAACCATGCGCTACAAATCATGTCACTCCTCTGTCCATTCTTATATCTTAAAAAACAGTGTCACGTATTTACTGTGTGTCACTTGATAAATGTCATGCCAGTAGTTCCAAGATTTTCACTTCGTTTCAAATCCTGAATTGCCCGTTTGTGAGCAGAATTCAACATGTCTGTCAGAGGCTGATGTTCTGAAATTAGCAATTCCAAGTGTGAATGACTTTTCTTTGACAGTTTTTACACACCAATTACAATGCATCTGATTTATTTCATTTGTTTCCAGTCAGGTCAATTTTTTTTCCAGTCTGAATTAAAAGATTTTTTTTTCTCTTGACGGAAGGACACATCAGTTTCAGCACCACCATCTTTAGCATCATCTGATACTAGGATTTGTTTGTTCACTGTGGCAGTGCCTACTGACAGAAAAATCTGCACTCTGACTATTATTTAAGTATTACTGATAAAATAATGAAAAAATGTCAGAGTTTTAACTGGTTTTGCTATTTAACGCATTGTCCCGCCAAGCTAGCCTCAGCATTAAACATCGATAGTCCATTTCTGTCAGGTCGTGAAATTGGTCTTTGTCGAATTGACAGAAAAGGCCGAGGATGTTCCTATTGCATCAAACATGTGCTCTCCTGGACTTTCTTAGTAACCAATCAGAATTGAGCATGTGACACACAGGAAATAAGTGACGTATTTCACAACTACACAAGGAAAACATATCCGCTGAAAGTGACAACTGAGATTTTTACATTAAAAGAAAACATACCATATTTACCATACATCTTGGGACAAGATAAAATAAATGATTTTTTCCATGTCCCATAACTTATGGTTAAACTTTTTTTTAGATCATATGTCACAAAACTTAAGAACCGAAACAAATTGTGTTGAATTTGCCTCCCCCCCCCAACCTCTTTATGCTACAATAAGGTATGTAAATTAAACGTTTATTTGATAATAAACTGAAAGAAACTAACCTTGTACTGTTCTCATTTATTCCTCCTTTTTGTTCTTCATAAGCAATTTATGTATAAAAGACACAAACGTATCCAGTATCACTAACGTATCCACTAACACCACATGGTCCGGCAATGTAGAGAACCGGTCGTGTGTATCACTTATGTCAGGTAACTACATTGACACATTGTTTTATTTACATGAATATAGATAAACGAATCATATTTGGTTGTCCCCAGAAGTTTAAATACCGGTATATTATAAAACTGAAAATTGGATCCAGCAAAATCACAAACAACAGAAAGAGAGAGACAGAGAAATAACAACCGACTGCTTGAAGGCACCAGCAATTCACGCATGACCCGGTGTATGGTGCAAAATAACCAAGAGTGTATTATATCCAGGTTAACAATATAACAATATTTCGCAAATAAAAATCATTATTAGGAAATACATTCACTGTGAGAGCAAATGACAACATTTTCGCTAGCATGGGATACAGAACGTATTCTTAAAGACAATTATTGCCATGTATACTATTTACCCTGCAGACATCAATGCCTGTTTGTATCAGTTATGATTACAGGTGGCAAACAATAGAAGACCGGGTGGTGAATAAACACAGCTGGTAGCGAGCAATAAACTCGTTGTTTCAACTTACCAATTGGATATCTAATACAAAGTTTATTTTATTACAAAGCAAGCAGACCCTGGAAGCCGACTTTTGATTCTTTTAAGTGTGCAGATTTTTTATATACAAAGTCGGCCGACCAAGGGAAGCCGGCTTTGGTTTCTTTTTAGCAGTATTCACAAGAATTTTGAAAATAAATTGAAACAGTGGAACAGTCGGGGTCTGTAAGTGACACTTTGAGCATACATTGTGAAATGTACCAGTATTAAAGGATTTGCCACAACTGAACAGGTGTCAATTGTGCGGCATGATCACAGGAAGTTCAAATAAATTCTATCAGCTGAATATATGACTCTACTTGGCACTGAACAAGTATCAACTTTGCGGCTCGATCAAAGGGTTGAGAAAACAAAGTGAGGCTGCCTTTACAAGCTAAGGGATTTGCACTGGCAGATAACTGAGGAAATATTACTTGGGAATTAGATCTGACTTATGAAAAAGACAAATATAAATCAACTCAAAACTTTTACTGCATCAAACAGTGTTTATAAGGCAAAACAAAATAAAATACAAGTATGAGTTGCTCCAACTTGCACGTATTTTGTACATAGTGCAAACATCTAGTCTCCTATATTGCCCATAGATTTATCAAATTTTGTTCTTCAAAAGTTTGCAGTTAAGAAGAAAAGTGTAAACAAACAATACTGACAGCGGTTTTTATTTTATTTATTTAATAAAATATAAGTTTGAGTGCATTTTTTTACCAGCTAAGCATCGATATTATGATTCAAAAGGTGTCCCAAAACTTACAACTTGAAAAAAACAATCTGTCCCAGAACTTACAGTGCACAAAAAAATTACTTTAAAAATTAATTTATGGTGTCCCAACATATACGGTGTCCTAAGATATACAGTAAATACGGTATATCAAAATAGCGCCTTCTTCACAAAGAAATGTGCAGAATTCTTATTTTTTGCATGATTTTGCCTGCATAGAATTTGAAAATTTGCGGGAAATCTTAAATTTTGGGGGGATTTAAACGATTGCAATCCTGTGACAAGTAGCAAAAAGATTTTCAAGATGGCCACATACTGGACATCAGATCAGCACCATTTTAACTTAGGATCAACACAATATTATAAGAAGACTTATAGTGAAAACACCATACTGATATGAGCATTCATTCAGGAGAAGTAGTGATAATACAATTTTCATGCCAGCCACTGTGGCAGCCATATTAAACATCAGATCGAGCTCAGCAGCATTTCATTTGGGACTAACTAGACATCATAAGAAGTCTTTTAGTGAAAACCTCATGTTGATATGACCATCATTTCAGAAGAAGTAGCAATAACAAGAGTTTTCAAGATGGACGCTATGGGGCGGGCATATTGGATGACAGATCAATACCGTTTTCATTTAAGACCAACTGGACAGCATAAGAAGTCTTTTGGTGAAAACCTCACATCAATATGACCTTCTGTTCAGGTGGAGTTGTGATAACAGTATTTTCATAATGGCTGACATGGTGGCCATATTGTATATCAGATCAATACCATTTCGATTTACGACCAGCTGGACTTCATAAGAAGTCTTTTAGTGAAAATTCCATGTTAATATGGCCATCCAAGTAAAAGGAGCAGCAATAACATGATCTTCAAGATGACCACTGTGGTGGACATCAGATCAGCACCATTTTCATTTAGGACCAACTAGACATCATAATAAGTCTTTCAGTGAAAACCCTTTGTTGATATGACCATCCATTCAGAAGAAGTAGCAATAACAAGATTTTCAAGATGGCTGCTGTGGCAGCCATATTGGACATCAGATCAGCACAATTTTCATTTGGGACCAACTAAACATCATAGGAAGTCTTTTAGTAAAAAACCCATATTGTTATGACCATCCATTCAGGAGAAGTAGAGATAAAAAGATTTTCAAGACGGCTGCTGTGGCAGCCATAATGGATGTCCGAGCAGCACCATTTTCATTTAGGACTAGGGCTGTCAAAATTACGAAAAACTTCACCCGGGTACTCGTTGCGCCGTTTAACAGGTAACCGGGTACTCGTTAGAACATGAAAGACATGTACAACCCTAGTTACCTCACTGTCAAATTTTCACAAACCTTGATTGTTGTTGGGTCACAAAACGAACGGACTATTTACATCATTTTGCACATTGTTTACCACACTTTATCCACTATTTCGCATTCTCTTTTTCACATTTTACCAATTCGCACTTTCGCATTCGCACTTTACCCACACCCAATGGGAGATGGCTGATAGTCTGTCGACGGAGATAATTTGTTTTCCTGTTGTACTTCAAATTGTCTATTATAAATTGTGCTATAATATTTTGTTTGATTTGTCAATAATAATTTATTAATATTACAATGTTGTTTCACTTATTAATAAACTTCCAACAACTTCCACAGCGTGTTTTGTTATTTATTACTCACGGCGAATGGCGGTGAAAGTCAACTTCCGGTTGAGAACTTCCGGTGCAGCAGCCATTTAGTAGTGGGCCGCTGATGCATAACGGGTGGTCCTACTCCTAAATATAGACTGGAGCTGCAACTCAGACCAGCGTACTGCTGATGATATATGATATTTTGATAGTGTTGTAGACAAATTATTTTTGTGAACGGGTACTCGTCATTAATTTTCAATGCCCGGGTTTTTCACTACGGTCGGGTACCCGGTTACCCGGATACACGTTGACACCCCTATTTAGGACCCACTTGACCATGGGTTGAATGTGTGTGTAAAGTTTCATGGCAATCCTCCAAGTAGTTTAATAGGAGTAGCGATAACAAACTTGTGCTAATGGACAGACGATGGACGAAAGACCATCCCATAAGCTCTTCTGGTCTCTAACCAGTAGAGCTAAAAATATAAATATGCTTTAAATTGACTAATATTCTGTGTATTTACCTCTCAAAATAAAATACTTCAGAAAAAAATGTGTGACCTTCTCTACGACAATTTTGAATTTTGTTTGATTTGACTTCATTAAAAGCAACGTTTTCTCCAGGTCCTGATGTAAACCAGTACTCATTTTCATTTTCTGGATACTGCTAAAATCTCTGAAGTTTTTCTATCAAAGTTGATAACAGAAATAAAGTCAGAGAGGCACTGGTCTATTGTTTTTTTTATATCAATCAGTAACAACAGTAGCTTCAAGTTTCATAATTAGCTCATGTCATACAGGCCTAGAATTTAACATAAATTTTGTTGTAGCCAGAAGTACTAGTAGATTGAGAAATTTACTAATCCAGCTGAATCTGCACTAATTCTTCACAGAAAACAATGTTAGACGCATATCTGAACAACACTTTTTATTTCTTAAATATTACCATCATTCATAATTTAGAAGTAAAATCTTTCTTTAGAAAACCACCAAGGTTACTTGAAAATATTTAATGCAAGTTCACAAGAAAAACAATGATTCTCCAGAAATTAACTGTAAAAAAAAAGATGACATTAAATATTTTTTCGAGCCATGTCATCAGGAAAAAAATAACTTAATTAGATAAAAAGACAAAGACCTCTTTCACCCTGGTCATTACATATCGTAACTCCATAGAAAGACAATTCAAGCCAGTACTCATCGTGCTACAGTGAAAGCAGAGTGAGTAGATCTCTCATTATGACAGTATCGGTATTGTGCACGTTTTCACAACAGATACAAACTTTTGAATGGAAGATGCGTCTCCAGGATTACCAACCCTTTAAAGATGGAATGGGAACTCATAATTATAGAGATTTTGATGACCATGGTGGTTTGAGAAGTACTTCACTTTATAAACCTAACAAAACTGGTAAAGATTTATAGAGCCTCGTTTTGAAATGCGATAAGTAAAATCCTAATTGTTCTCATCCTCCAGGGGAACAATTGAATTTACGGGATTTATGCAGCTAGCTCTGAGAGAACTTGAACATCATCCAATCATTCAGATTTTCTAAAGTTACCTACGACATCGTAAATAAATGCTGACTGGTAACAAATGAAAGTTTACTAGCCATTGGACAATTAAAATTATGAAAACTACTAGTCAAACAGGACATTTACTAGCCTCAGGTTAGCGGACTACCGCTAATTTCAAGCCCTGTCATATTACTGTGGATGTGTTACAATGACAGAAAAAACACTTCATGTATCAATATAACCAGAGGCTACCAACTCTTTTAACTAAATAGATCAAAATACGTAATAATTATCTCAGTTCCTTATGGGTGACAAACATTATACAGTAGGACCCCGCTATAACACGATGGTCAGGGTCCACAAAACGAGATCGTGCTATGTCCCGAACCGTGATATAACCAACCTAGACAAAACCAAGTCATTTAGCTGAAGAAAATGATGCATGCACCAAAAAATGGGGGGGGGGGGGGGGGGGTAAATTGTGGGCTCAAAACAACATGCTTCATTGGCACAGTTACCATCTTAAATCAATGCATATTAAATGAGAAATACACATGCAGTGAAAACAGAGATTGCACATATAATATTTTACTTTATTCAGAGAACCATTCATTTGTACACTTATATGTACATGTCTATTGTATAGCATGAATAGTTAAAGGATCAACACATGTACTCACCAACCGATCTCATGGCATGTGTAGGAGTGAGTCCAACTTTGCAGTAGTTCAATAAATTGGCAAAATTATTGTAAAATTTTGGTAGCCATGCCACGATTGTATTATATCCGAATTCATACTCGATCTCTTCCCCAAAATGATAATTAATTTTTGACACATTATTTTTCGTACTTTGAAAAGAAAAAAAAAAAGTCATGTACGAAAAAAAAGATGAAATTTCGGGAGCCATGCCACGATCGTGTTATATCCGAATTCGTGCTGTAACGAAGTGTGCTATAGCGGGGTCCTACTGTATTGGAGGTTTTTATAAGTTGCCAATCCCCTTGTTTAGCTTCATTGTTGAACAATCGCATCAGTGCATCTCAATATATTTAACCAGTGATGCATTACCAAGTCAGTGTGAGCAAGGGACAGCTCATTATTATTCATGCAGGACAAGTTAGCACTAATTATAAGTAGCCAATGAAATACGGAGAACAGAAATAGTACTGTTCACGCATTCATCGATCATGTGCTTTGCTACAGTATGTACACAAAGTTTGCAACTTTTGATAAAATTAAGCAGACAATCTTCACAAGGTGGAAGGACCTACAAATGAAGCCCTAGAAGGGGGCCAAATATGAATAATTTACCAGTGTCTTTCATGAACTTCAAAATGAAAATGCCACATTTGGTCAGCGTACTCAAGGTTTCTTTCAGCCAAATTAGATGAAACTTTTTTTTACAAGCCTGACAGGCAACTCACTTAGAATATCGGAAGGGCCCAATCTAGATTTAGAAGGGCATATTTAGCTCTCCTGGCTACATAGTACATCCATCCACTAGACTCCAGGCTACAGCTTTCAAAATGGAGAGCATAGGGCCAAAGTCAAAGGCGCCATAGTGGAAATCCTAACAAGGAATCTTGCAACTATCAACCTACCCCATACTTCCTCACCCACCCCAGATCACAATGTTGGCCTATGCTGATCTGTCAAAGTAGACTATTGTGTATTAGGTACAAATAAAATAAAAAATTATTCACCACTAAAACCTAGACTATTGTGTCTTTATCAATAAGGGCTTTTTTACTGATGCAGTTTTAATGGTTGCATTGTTTCCTCTTCAATCCACTGTTGTAACTTTACCCTGAACAGACTGCCAGCAATGTGCTGTCAAACAATTCAAGGCCACTTAGGTATGAGTCACTTGATTGTGATGCATTTGTTGACATTGTAGTAGAATAACAACACTTTCTTCAGTTGAAACTGAATAACTGACATCAACTATAGCAATAAGTATGTTTAAATTGTTTTTTAAAAAGGAAGTCGCTCACTATAAACAGCTACTTAGTGATTCCTTTAATTTATTTGCAAATATGAGGTAATTGTAAGTTAGTTTCTAATCTATGTTATAGGATTCAATTGCCACTTTACAGAGCCCGAGATAAGTAGCATATTTGCACATTTCACGCAGAAAATTGGACTCAAAATGCATACTGAAACTTTTACATGCATACAAATTACACAAACCAAAGCCCCAAAGTTGTCATTGTATTGCCCCTGCCATATGCACAGTCCATGCTGTATGACGGCATATGCACAGTCCATGCTGTATGACGGTGAGTTCAATCAATATAAACAATGCTATCGATTCCAGCCACATATTCCTTGCACTTTGAAATGATAGTACTTGATCACTGTGAGAACACTCACTCCTACAGAGCCATACAATCAAACACACCCAGAACTACATTCAAAAAGTCATGATCAACATTCGATGAACAAAAGTTTTGATTTGCAGTACTCCCAAAATAACCCCAACTGAATTTCAAAAAATGCTCTCAACTAGGGCAGTGGCAGTGTGAGGGTTCAAGGCACCCATGGCAATGTTCTTTAGTGGCACCCCTACTTTGCTGCAGAGAACAGTTTTTGTGTCAGTTGCCAACCTCAGTCCTACTCCCACCTCCTAAATATAAGTGTTCGGAAGAATTGCCCCCATTACACTAAGGTGAAGGTTAAATACTATGAAAATTTCAACAGCAAAAAAAAGGCTCCCAACTGTGGCCCTTTTCCTGGCAACTGGGGTAATTGCCCCCCTCCCAATCCCACCCCTCACGCTGCCACTGAACTGGGAGTAAAATACTAAATTTATCAATTCTTATCTAGAACCGAGGTAGTAAAACTGATAGCTATTCAAAATGACAAACTGACAACAAACAAAAGCGGTGGTGCTTTATGTCAGTCTCTAAAACAGTGGTTTCCAACCTTTATTTGCTGCGACTCTAAATTGGCCACCAACCCTCAGGCTTATGATATGATTTTTTAAAAAAATTTCTGATTAACCTTGGTGACCCTACTGAGGACCCCATGCAACCCTAATTTGGGTCACGACCTAAGGTTGGAAACCACTGCTCTAAAATGTAAGCAGTTAAGTGGATTATATTTTAATTATCATATTTATCCATGAAGAAAACACAAATTAAATGGTTTATTTAAAGATAAGTGTAATTAGACTCGATTTAATTTTGTAAAGAATTAATTTAGTCTAATCAGAGTTGCAAACCAACAACAAACTGTGTGGCTCAATTGTCACGTTAAAAACAAAAGTACAGGATCAAGTAATTCAATTATTTTTAGTGAAAACAAAACCCAATATAAATGTTACTAATGTAATTAAGCCTAATTAGAGGGTGTAATTGCTTAACTGACTAGTCTTATGAATTGATTCATGTATATAGTGTCATGACAATATTAGTAGTTTATGAAGCAATTCATCTACAAAAACCCTGAATGTTTTAAAATAATATAATCAGGATATTTAAAATCTGTTAGTTTTACAAGTAACATTTATTGTCTGTGCATAACGTTTGGATGGATCAAGTTTTGTATATATTCACTTTTTGTGTGAAATAAGGCACAAAGGAACATAATTATTTTGTCTTTTCTTTTCCATTAAGCATCCATATGACACCGATACTGTGAACTTAACACCCAAAACATGTAAAGTGATGACAAGTCGCCCAAGAAGAACCGAGCAGGGAGATTTGAGGAATCATCAACGGACAAGCTTCAGACTGCAAACAAAGTCATAAACCTTAGGTATCTGCCTACAACCTCGACAGGACCTGCGTCCTCTGGATAGGATGACTTGGACAGAACCTTTGACTAGCTTCGGCGTATGGTGAAAAAGTTGGTCTTGTAAACATAAAAGCAACAACACAGGACGTCCAAACTTCAAATTAATACTGAAAAACTTTCATTGAAAGAGTCTGAAAAGTGTCTATTAAGATGTGATCAATCAATATAGTGGTATGTTCCCAGACTATTGTATATTGGCCAAGTTAGACCTAGAATTTAACATACATTTCTTTATAACCAGAAGTACAAGTAGATTCAGGCATATACAAGTCTAGATGAATCTCTACTACATGTAGTCCTTCCCACAAAACAATGTCAGATACCTATCAAGATTTACTACACATAGGGCTAAAGAAATTATGAAAACTACTAATCTAACAGTAAATTTGCTAGCCTAACAGTAAATTTGCTAGCCTGCTTGTGAGTGAAAATTTTCCAGCCAAAATAGACTTAAAACAAAGTCCAGATCAATACTGGAGCATGAAAAATTAGTAAAGCTCACCACAATTACCGATGAAGGACCAGCTCTGGAATATTTCAGTGCAGAAAGAATAGTGAATAAAGCAAATAAAGAATGTTTGCATTTTGTATGCTATTCATGGCAATAGAGGATTAACAAGGGTGTACAGTACACCTCACGTGATTTTTTGTTTCTCCACGTTTCATGGTGAGGGTGAAGAAAGCATGGCGACGATTAAGAAAAAAACCTTCCACCATCTCTTCGCACATCCTGATGGAGTTGCAGCAGCTTCTCATGGAGAACAGCTCTGCACACCACACTTTCTTGCAGAGTTGCATCCAACAACCACTGCAAAATGGACATGGTCTCAGTAAAATGGGCATGGTTTACTGTTTATGACCCCTGCAAGCAGGCACTGAAGAGATTCATTGAGAGAGAGACACACACCAATTTATCTACGTGTCGTCTCTTTTAGGAGCAATTTGTTTACTTTCTGATATTGAAAAAACTCGATTATTCAGTTAACTACAGTACAGCTCACACGATTTTTCGGAACTCCGCGCATCGCGGTGGGGGTGGAGAGGATTAAGAAAAAACCCTCCACCATCACTCCATGCGTCCTGACGGAGTTGTCGCAGAGAATAGCCCTGCACACCACGCTTTCTCGCGGAGTCGCATCCGATCACCACCGCGGAGTGGACGTGGTCTCGATAATATGGGTGTGGTTTACTGTTTATCACCCATGCAAGCAGAGGTTGAGAGAGAGACGGGAGGGGGGGCACCGATTTATCTACATCGTTATCCCTCTGGGGAGCAATTTGCTAACTTTTTTATACTGAAACAAACGTAGTAATTCAGTTAATTATAAATATTTCCTTGTTCTAACAAAGATAATGTATGATACATAGTGCCAAATCATATTTAAGATGATGATAACGTAATGACAATGCCTCATAAACTGTATTAATACTACTTTTTGCGCAATGAATCTAATTTCTTTTTCTTCAATACTATGTTATTGGAATCTAAACATGCATTCATATCCTTATTTCTTTTTCAGTAAACGCAATACAAAATTGTAATCATCATATGAAAGTCAGTGATATTGTACTACCTGCAATGAAAAGAATGATAAACAGCGAACAAATTAACAACAAAGCTTCAGTCATACCTGACTGAAATGAAACAAAATCGCACAAGTTCCGATGGTTACTCCATGCACGAGTACTCATTCACATATTGTACGTTTTTTTCTGACATCCAATCGCTTAAATAAAGCATTATTAAGATTTCACATCGTTATTTTATTTTAAAATGTACTATTTTGCATTAATTACCAAAGTAGCGGGTTTTTTTAAAATCACAAATGGTCGCAAAAGGTCATCCTAGATACATGTAGTTGACACGTGCAAGTAACCTAGCACAATAGAAGCCATCAGCACTGCGTGTTTTCTTTGATATTGATGTGTTAATTTCATGTGCTAACTGTTAACCTAAAAGTACAACAGCAATGCTTCTGCGGGTTTGTTTTCTTTGCCATTGATTTGACAAACTTGCGCATCAGATGAAATTAATGTTTAACTTTTTCTTTTCTGTTCGTTTTCCTACTGCATAATACAGAAAAATAAGATGAATAATTTTAGATCATTAACTCTTCTTAGTAAAGATCCCCCCTCTCTCTCTCTCTCTCTCTCTCTCATAAAATATGGAATCCAAATCACTACTGCACAAGTTATCGTAAACTAAAATCTGGAAAAGTTTGCAAGTGGTAAGAAACAGAAACACGCTCAATAACCAAAGGCTCTAACAGTCACAAACAGGAAACTGCATTCTTTAATATCTGCATAAAAATAATTAAAAAAGTATATTTTATTTTTATATTTTCGCCGTAGGAAAATGAGCAAATAATAGGATACACATGGAGACAATACATCCATCCAAAATCCTCTAAACTTGTTGGAAATTAAAATCTCTGAACATCTCAGATTTTAGAATTTTTCATATTATTTTTCATTTTGGTAATAAGCCGAGTTCAGATTAATTACTAACAATTACCAAACTTCCGTTGTTAATGGCGGGACCATAATTGCGGCTGTAAAGTACAACGCGCCAAGTCAGATGGCTTCGTGTGATAAAAACACACTGTTCACAAGCTGAAACTTACATCATCCTTTGATGCAAACCCTTGTTAATATTTTACAAGTGTTCACAATGGTCACTGCCTTGATTTCTGTAGAACATCCGCTGAAGTCAAGTCTTTATTAGGGAGAGACAATTGAATTTTCCAACCGTGTGTGTGTGGGGGGGGTGTAAATGCATGAAAACAATTGTCTTTCTCTGATTTTTGTAGCAGACGTTAATCCGTTCCATATTTCACTTAAAAGTAAATAATTACTGCGATGAAAGAACAAAAAATATCCCGGTCGAAAAAAACAAAACAACATATAAACCCCGTATATTAAATGGTCAGTCCCTTACAGTATACATGCAGTCATAATATTCAGCCTCGTGACTCTGCTATTACTGCTTAAAGACTAAGCACGCGGTTTGCATTTCAGTGTAAATTCAGTGTTTTAGGTTTGTTGTGGTAGGGGGGGGTAAGCAGAAGCGGATGTCAATTTGGATTTTAATTGTCCATATCTCAGAGAATTACTTTCCTTTGGAACAAAATGATAAATTTATTCTGCTTGAGAGGCTCAGCAATGTGTGCTTCTCGTCAAGTCAGTGCATAAGTTTGTTCATATTTCTTTGAAATAAATTAAAATCATAAACTTATTGCAAAAGAAGTCGATCAACCTTTTATAAACAGTAATGTGTACTGAATATACAAAGATTTTTGAAATTATTTTTTTATTGTCCAAATATATGATCGAAATAAAAACGACTGATTCTTCAGATGGTATCCGGTTGTAAATCACTCTTGACGTCTCAGTCTTTCCATAGGTGGTCTTCATTCATTGGCTGTTCAGATGTCAATCAGTAATGTTGACTAGCCCCTCAACGGTGGAGTTCACATCGGCATGCCTGCCGAAACGCGGTGGTGATTTGTAGGTATTTATGCCTCCACCGCGGAGTGCTATCGCGGAGCTAAAGTGGAGGGGATTAAGTACCCCACCGCGATGCGCGTAGTTCCGAAAAATCACGTGAGCTGTACTGTATAAACATTTGCGAGTTTAAATGAAGATAATGTACAATACATAATGCCAAATCAAATTTTAGATAATATTAACATAATGCCAATGCCTCATGAACTTTATTAATACTATATTTTGCGTAATGAATCTAAACTTTAAGTTGTTTTCTTTTTTATTTTTAATACTACGTTGCAGGTGTATTCATGTCTTTATTTCTGTTGGAGTTCATGCGCTTTATTTTTTTAACAATCATATGAAAATCAGTGATAATGTACTCACTGCTGTGAAAAGAACGATAAAAGTCAAACAAGTCAGTGAAACAAAATCTCACAAGTTCCAATAGTTACCCTATGCATGAGTTCTCATTAACATAATATATGATTTCTTTCAACATCCAATCACAGCATTAGAGACGGATAATTAGAATTTGAAAAGGCATAGTTCTGGCAACTGCTGCATAAACATAGAAAAACAAAAATTATTGCTAGAAGCTAACTGACCATGTATTGTTCCAGAAATATAAAGATTATAACAAAGTTCATTATCATACTGAATTTCTGAATGTTGTGAAGAAAAGATGCATTCATGCGCTTAATAACAGATCTGTGTGCATGTATGTTAGTCTCAGGTATATATGTGTGTGTGTGCGAGAGAGAGCATTATTAAGATGTCATATCTTTACTTTGATTTACACTGTACTACTTTGCATTAATTATCAAAGTAGCTGTTGTTTTTTGTTTTTTATTACATAAAGTCGCAAAAAGTCATCCAAGATACATGTAGGTTCACACTAAACTTTTTAAAGATAGCTGCTCATGCACAAAATAATAGCCAAGCACAACAGCAGCCATAAGTATGGTTTGTTTTCTATGTCATTGATTTGTTAATTTCATGTGCAAACTGATAACCTAAAAGCACAACAGCAGCTCTCCTGCAGGTTTGTTTTCTTTGCCATTATGGTGACAATAAACAAAGTATTCAGTGAGAGGTGAACAGCGTTAATTTTATTGAATGATAATTTTGCTGAATCATTCTGAATAACCACAGGCTACTCCATCTTTTGATCCTCGTATAAGAAAAATGACTAATAGAAAGAAGAACTAGTGAACTATTTAAAATAGCTAGTATCAAATTTTTCCATTTATCTGTTTATTGTCTTCCATTCCTTTCATCAGTCAGATCACCTAAGTAAAAATTATTACTTAATGCGGAGAGAGAGCTTGAAATAAGATTAGTTGTTTAAAATGGACCAGGGGTCAAGCTAAACTTGAATTTTAGGGAGAAGTGACTTCTCCTTTTGGACAAAGTAGGGAGAAGAGAGAGCAGAACAGTAGAAGTAGCAGCATGGCAAGATAGCAAGAAACGCAATATATATATATATATTGTGTGTGCATGTGTGTGTACACACGAGATAAGAAATGTTTGCACATTGATTCAGATGATATTACTTTTTCTAAACAATGCCTTCCTCATGAAGCAAAAGACTGAGCGGTCACTATAGATATGCACCAGTGACCGCTTAAGGCAAGGAGAAACCACTGTTCGGTTAGGAAACACCTGGCTGCTGGCCACGGAAGGCAGGTGACCGTTATATTCAGAACATTTATACTGGAAATTTGCTGGTGGGAAATTAGAATGGCCATTGTGAACAGGTGAACGCTGAGTAAAGGTGACCATTTAGGACAGGTTTTACTGTAGTTATATCTGGTTACGATCTATCTACTTTATGTCAGTGGACAAATTGTTAGAATGCCACCGAAATAGTTTTTAAAAAGCTTCGAGCTTTCTACTGAATCCCCTGATATTGCACTGTTAAGAATTATATGTGAAGATGTTTACTTGCATCAATATTGTTAGAAGAAAAAAAGTTGTATTTTGTTGTTTAATCTTCTGTCTCCTTTGATCTGACATTTTATGTACCTTCTGTAATGATCTTTGAAATAAATACTGTTGAAACCAAACCATACAACTTTATACATGGAATGGGATATAGATTTAAAAAAATAAAAAAACATGTCAAGATAAAACAAAAAACAATTCTGCTCCTTGCGTTTCTTTTTAAGATTTTTCTCTTCAATCCTCTGAAATAAATACAAGAAAAGTTTATTTAAGAGAATTATTGTATTGTACAATGTTAATTAACCACTAAAACGTGCTGCACAGGTGACAAATTCGGGCCAGCTGTTTGTTAACCTTGTTTTCTTGGCAAATTTAGATCTATATTACAATCAGGTTATTGGCCTATCATTTCCATAGGATATATTATTTTTTCTCTCATGTTAAAAATTTTTGTACTATATTTTCGCATTTAATTAAATGAGCAAATAATAGGATACATGTGGAGACAATACATCCATGTAGTAGGCCCTAAATTTGTTGGAAAATAAAATCTTTGAACATCTGAGATTTTAAAATTTTCCACATTAATATACATTTCAGTTACAACTTTAATTCAGATTAATTATGGACAATTATCAAACTTCCGCTGTTAATTGCAGGAACACAATTGCGGCTGTTAAATATGATGTGTAATGGCTTTGTGTAACACAAAGACACGTTTCCCAAGCTGAAATTAACATCCTTTCTTTTGTTTCTGTAGAACATCCACTAAAGTCAAGTTTCTAAATTGGGGGTGGGGGAATGCTTGAAAACAATTGTCTTGCTCTGATTTGTAGCACCAAAAAAAAGAAGACCATAGTATATTCCTTATTGTACTTGAAACAAATTTATCTTGTGATGAAAAGAAAAAAATATATATCCCCGTTGGAAAGAACATCCTTGCCTGATAAATTAAATGGTCAGTCCCTTACAGTACACATACAGTCAGAATTGAGCAAGTTCAAAGTCGTGTATATTCAGCCTCGTGACTGTTGTTAAATGGGTGTACAGCAATTACTGTTGAAGGAATAAGCATGTGGTTTGCATTTCAGTGTAAATAGTGTTTTCTGGGTTTTTTTCCCTTAACTTTAAATAGCAGCTGTTGTCATTTGGAATTTAACTGTCCATATCTCAGAGGATTACTTTTCCTTTGTAACAATAGGATAAATTTATGCTGTTCGAGAGAAGCCAAAGGGTGTGCCACTTGTCAGTCAGTGTGTAAGTTTGTTCAGATTTCTCTGAATAAAGTAAAAAATGTAAAATGATTGCAACAGAAGCCGATCAACCTTTTTTAAATACGCATGTATCGAAGATACAAGAATGTTGTGAAATTATTTTATCAACTGTCAAAATATATAATTTACATAAATATGACTGATTTTTCAAATGGTATCCAATTGTAAATCACTCTTTATGTCTCAGTCTTTCCATGGGTGGTCTTCATGCATTGGCTATTCAAATGTCAATCAGTAATGTCGACCAGCCCCCTCCACGTTGGAGGTGCCAAAGGCATGCCTGTCGAGGCACGGTGGTGACTTATAGGTATTTACCACTCCAATGCAGTGAGTCTGGCGAGGATTAAGCACACACACGCGAAAACGAAAAATCGAGTCTATGTACCTGTTAATAATATTTGTTTTTAAATTTGAATGTTTAGCATATATTATAATAGACAAAGTTTCATTACAATTGTGTTATTCATTATATAATTTTCTCAAATTTCACACAGGAATATAATAATATTTGGAATATAAATATATTATCATAGTAATGCGATCTTGATTGCTAGATCACGTAGAGTTGTCAGCATTAGAAATGTTCTGGTGGGACATTATGAAAGGCTCCAATGGGGACTTGATATGGGAATGACAGCATTATTTTGAAGGTTATTTACAACAGGATTGGATAAATTGTTGGAACCTGATGATACAGATTTGTTACAGAGAATGTTACTCGTTTCCTTTTGCACATCAAGTGAGGCTACAGCATAGATGTTCATGCTTGTTCAGTTGTAACCGGGAAACCTCAAGGAAAAAGTAGTTCCAGCCTCACTGGAGAAGATGGTGATACAGAATCAGAAATGGAGAGTATCATTTTCCTACTTCTAGGAAATGACAGTAAAATTCTGTCTCTTTCTCGAGTAAAATCCTGATAGGTCTATAATATAATTTCATAATAAAAACATGCAGATATTATGTTAGATCAACTGACTCCCCCAAAAAGATCCTCTACTCTTTAAAATTATTTTTGACTCCAGAGATTTTGGGACAAGGAAGCAATAATAAAGCAAACTTGTGTAGCCCCCAAGTCAATTACAATAGTAGTACATCTGTAACATCTATACTCGCTTTTAACTTGAATTCAACTGCAACAACTTAGACCCTGACCTGAGTTCCTCTGACCTTTCCCACCCTAAGTTATATATCTGAACAGTATTATGGTGGGAAAGGTCAAAGGATGCTTTTACTCTCTCATATATCTATGTCTATTTATGTGAGAAAATATATTTCCAGGTTAGATTTTTTGTTGTTGTGATTTTATAAATCATCCATGTTCACAGCAAGACTCAAAATATCAATACTATAGCTACAAGTAACGGACGATGACTGTAACATGATCTATAATTAACAAACTTGAGGTTAACAAACAGGTCACAAAGTGACTCAGCTCTCGTGAATGTTCAATTTATAAAGCTGTGACAACACCTGCAAAGCAATTGTTTACATTCACATAAACGCTCAACCTTTGCCCAAATTTTAACCCCAACATCCATGCACTCACAAACACGCTGAGAATGCGGAGCACATCCATTTCACCAGTGGATATTATAGGATGCAAACTACCGCCATCTTGGATTCATTTACCACGCATCATTTGCATTGTAATCATTTTTCAACAAGAACAAATTAGAATGCCATCTGAATGTGTTATATTTATGAGTGCATTCACTTATGTACCAAGATACAAATAAAATAGATATCAAATAATTGTAACAGTAGTCTACATTGGAAAAGGCAGCATTCGATTGTAGTAAAAGCATGTTGACACTATCGATTTGCCGGCATCCACAAGTTGCAAGCATGAATTCTTTTAGCTTACCCATATTGTCTCACAAGGAGATAAATTCAACTTCAACTCAACAGCATATAAACATTGTAGATAAGTAATCCGGAAAGTTTAACCTCCGTTACGAATCAGCACAAGTGCCCTCTTACGAGTATACAGGAAACGAGTAAATGGATGTGTCTGTAAATAGCCAAATTGGTCTATTCCATTAAAAGATAGGGTGAGCAAGTTGACTGAGAGCCTTCGGTCAATCTTAGAATTTACCCATTCCCTACGAGATTCAAAGTTTATATTGGACAAACTTTGGTAACCTAACATTTATATTTTCTCAAAATAATAAATCATTTACAAAATAAAACATATTGCTTGCAGTTGAATGTTCTGATTGACTTGCAGGGAATATATATATCCTAGCAATAATGGGACTAATCCAAAGAATTTTGAATCAATCAAAATAGTTAACCCCGCCTCCTTACCCACAATTCTATTAAAATTATCAACATGTGCTGTCTGTTCATATAAATGAGGACACACGATCAAGGGGGACGATGGAAATCTACAACTTGGTTTTAGGACTGTTATCAATTTTCATCGTTTCTGCCGTACTTTATTTGGCATATCTGAGGTTCAGGTCAGTAAACATTATTTTATACAAGATTACATTTTTGGGGGGTGCCACTTCTGTAATTTTGACAGGTTAAAAATATTGTAGGTCAATACATGTTTTATATCCTTACATTATACTGAATTTCTTCATTTCAAATATATAAAATCTGTATTATTTGTGGTTTTATTAGATGATAAGTTTGAAAATCGGTATAGTTTGCATAATTCATGAACAGAAGAAAAAAACTGGGATGCCATTTAAAAATCAAGCTTAACGATGATTGACGCCTATACGTTGCAGGATGTAAAAATGTGCGATAAACATTTAACTGCCAGCATGTTACCGATATGTACTGTTACATACAAATACACGTACATTTTCATTACTAGATTGTTGAGAAATATGCATAGTTCGGTCTTGGAGAAGTTTTGTGATTTTGGAATTTGAAATAATTGCTCCTGAACAACGTCGAAATACAAATCGCGGGGAGTAAAATTCATGGGTGCACGCACGTCCAATGCACTAAAAAATTCTCAGAGCATGTGTACTGATATTAATTTGTGCACGCCGCTTTTTAACCCAGGTATTCGTGTGCAGCTAAGCATTTTCGTACATTTTTCATTTTGAATTACTTCTTTGAGTTAACGCATTTTATTATTCACAGTATGTAAAACTCAGGCAACCACAGTTATAGAACAGATGTGTGTAACTCGAATTGGGTCATGGATAATTTTTTAACCGGTACTTTTCTCACAGCCGGTGTATTTTTCTGACCTATCGCCTCGGGCCATTGGTTTGTGCTTCAGCCCACCATCTGACCGGTCATTTTTCACTTAATTGATGTGCGCAGCTGATGTTAGAAGACAAGTAGACAATGTTATACCCCCGTTTTCCATCCACCAAAACCCACGTTATTCATATATATATATATATATATATATATATATATATATATATATATATATATATATATAGGGGAAAAAATACTTGTTTCCTATTACTTCGACTTTGCATACAGCGAAAAATTATTCATACGTCAAATTTTTACACTATGCTTGTGAAGTTTGCGATAATTGCTCAAAAGAATATTGGGAAAGACTAGAAAATATTCAAAAATGGAAGCTGCACGAATCGCTACAAGTCTACCCATTTATTATTCTAGATAATCTCATTATGCGCAGACTTGTTATTAAACTCGTACACAACGAAGAAAAACTCGTACACAACGAAGAAAAAAAGCAAAGATTATGCATAACGTATTCAATTATAAATAATCAAGTACACTGATATTTCTTCGACAAAGGAAATATAACAATTCCGGACATTTCCTTCAACAAAATATCAAAAAGTGAACGTTCCGCTGTGTGTGTGTGCAGGATCATTTTTATAAGTGTTCTTTTACTTGTTCGTTAAGTATTTCTACGACAATAGCGCTTTGATCCGCGGTAATATTCAAGACTTGAGTTGAATACATGATTTCTACCAAAACTACTTCCCAATGAGCTTCGGTGTCCAGTTGTATAGCTTGAGGTAATTACGCGGTGAAACAACACAACGTCTTGCTGGGAAACACATTCATAGAACTGTCACTAGGTAAAGTAAAATAAAAATGATTATTCTTAGTTCGGTCGTTCTTGTCTCGGAAGAGTGTCACTATGTCAAAGAATAATGATTTTGCAAGGGTTCCAAAGAGTCTCTGTGACTGGAGGGATTGTGACTGGTCGGTGTGGCTACTGTTGTTACTACTGTCGGTATATTTCAAGGAGAGATTGTGAAATATATAGCCAATACAACTGCCGAGTAAAATAGTCTGCAGTTTTTTTATACTCTAGTTGCAAACTCAAGTTTCCAATGGCTGCTTCATTGGCACAATAGACCAGAAATATCTGACAGAAAAAGACGATTTGATTTTTAGGAACAAGTATATATATTTCTGTAGCTCTTGAAGAAATGAAGTGGAAGAAAAATATGCAGTGTTTAACGGCATGTTCATGATTTCTGCTTCTTTTTATAGTCAGTGAGTTGAGACGTTGCAATCCAAGAATGGAAACTGGGTGGATATCCTTTCCAGCAGACATTGACTTCTTGGATACGACGTTTTTCCACTTTACGTGTTCTTTGATCGAGAATGCTTTCCATATCGTGCACGTGTTATTTCTTGGTCACTAATTGTAACTCGGGCAAATATAGGGTTCCTTTTAACACTTCTCCGTTCATATCTTCCAATTCATAGACAGTAGGGTAACGTCCACGCACCTGTCACGTGACATAAAACAATTATGTCGTCCAGTTCGGTATATAGCCGTTGTCAAAAGCGCATTTTGTTTTTCCAATGCGAACCCAATCTCCTGTGTTTAACATTTTTTCCTTCTTCTTTTTCGAGGATGTCTCAGGCGTTCCAAACAATCGATCAAACATTGCCACTTTGTTTTGGGGAGTCGCGTCTTTAGGTCTACATCAGATACTGCGATAGTACGATCGATTGTAAGCTTTCACAAGACGTGGTAACACGTCGATGTATTGGAGAATATATTAACGTGTAAAATATTTCCACATAAATTCTTTCAAGGCTCTTTGAAAACGTTCCACGACACTGGCTTTATTTTCAGGATTGTCATTGGTGAAAAAATGAATGTGTCGTTTTATTTTTGTTTTTCTTCAATTCTTTTTCAAATGGTTGATAGAGAAATTCAGTGCTTTTGTCGTTTTGCCACTAATGAAAATCCTGAAGTCACTGTAAATGCATTCACGCAGTTCCAAAGGTAAATTCTGAATGTGTTCTTTTAAACCGATCGTTCACAAAAAGGTAATTCAGGGCCATACTCATTGCAAAAGTCGTGGCGTCGAGAGCCTTATATCCACGTCGAGTTTTGAGTTTGTCAGTCTTTCCCGAGGATCAGCTTTCTTAAACTATTCAGATAGAAAACGGTTTTAAAATGAAGAAATGATTTGTCGTTTGCGTTTCACTTGAATCTGTAGAAAATACTGGTAAGTGCGTTCTCGCAACTCGTGCGGTAAACGATGAATCCTCTCCTCTTCTAAAGTATCCATAGAAATAATAATTTGGACCGACCAAGGAAAGATAATGACAGACCGGAGACCATCTGGCATGTTGAAGGTAAGCTGTATCTTTACACTCCCATTAGTTGAGTTTCACACCACAGCTGAAACACTGTACTTGGTTTCCTTGTCCCAGTTAGACAAATCCTGCTCTAGCTGAAGATTTGGGGGTTTGTCCTTCCAGATATTTGGGCCATTTACATTTGAACACATGGAATCGACTGACAAAATCACAATAGCCCGGCAAAGCCACGGGAGACGTGTATTCTTCTTTTAATCGTGATTCTCATTAGCTTATAGTGTAAAGAGTAGCTTGTGAGTGCATGGATGACGTTCATAAATGGCAAGCGGACGGCATCCCATTCTGTAGTGGAGCAAGATCGTACTGCATCGCTAATGTCTTTTTCTGCTCAAAGGAGTACGTTTTTGTTTACCTCTGACCACACGAAATACTTTCACTAGATCTTCAAACTTAAGTTGATAAAAGATTGTGTGTACGTGTGACTTTTTATTTAAGTGACATAATGCTCTACTGCATTTATCACGTGTAACTTCTATTCCGCAAAACGCGATGTTAACTTATGTATTAGGTGTGATTTCAGAATTGAAGGCTTTTAGCAACCCTCTGGCTATTTCTGTATGTTTAGTTAGTTCAGTAACAGTTACATTTCCTAGCCTAAAACCTATTTTAGTACCATCCGGATAAAAAGAGTTACGACCCGGTACAATGCGAAAATGGTAAAGCAATATATCTATCGAGACATTACTTTAGGTTTGTTTTTTTGGGGTGTTTTTATATTTTTATTGCAAACTTAATTTGTTTTCTATCGATTTCCTTCTTCAATGCATCCATTTTAACTCCCAATACACCCATTTCCGTGTTCAAATATCTCGAATTCTTTTACGTTTGCTTTTTTCAGCGTTAATTCTGTCAGTGGTGCCACTTAACGCGGGTGTTGTTTTATCTATTTCAGTTTTGAATGGATATATAATTATTGTAAACGTTTTCCCCAAATTAATTAAATCTTCTCTTCCTCAACCTTTTTATCCATTTGTCTATTTCATCAATGCTACCCTGCACTACACCTATATTATTGAACACTTCTCGATTAAAATTCTCTTTTATATCTGTTTAGATTATTCAACCTCAGCATGTAAATTGCTGTAAAACTCGGTGACTGTAACATTTTTGATCATTTTGATTATATCATTCAGAGAGATCTTAGGTTGTTTTCATTGATATGATCGTGCCTCATTAATAATGTTTGTTTTTTTACGTCATCTGACTTTGTTGTTGTTTCAGTTTAATCATTACTTTTCGGTAACCCCCAAAACGCGCTAGTGTTAGCTGCGATCTTGTTAATGAGGCTAGTAATTTGTATGTTCAAATCGTTCGTTTTCATTCTAATCTCTTGATCGTTCTGTTTGATTTCGTTATTCAAGTCACTCTGTAACTTCAGCTGAGGTAGTAGAGTAACATAGTTCTCCAGAGAATTTTTTTGTATGTCACTTTCACTGTTCAATCGATTGTAAATTGGTTGTAAAATTTGCCTAATGTTAGGTAGCTCATCGGGGGGGGGGGGTTGTTGTTGTTGTTGTTGTTGTTGTTTATTTTGTTTTTTGTTATCATCAATCTGCTTTGGTAGCTCAGCGATTTTGCCAGCTCCTTCATTGCCATTCTGTTCAACAACAGCTAATATATTATCGACTTGTAACCTCCAAGTCTTTCAAATTGTTTTAACTAAATATGTTTATTATCTGGTTGTCAGCTCTTCTCGGTGTAAATTTTTGTCTTGGCTACAACAGTTAATTTGGAAGGATGATGTAAATTGACTGTACGGTTATTATTGAGATCTACCTCACTGGTAATCGTTTAACCTAGGTTTGTATCTTTTGGATCTGTTTTTGTCTCAATGTGTAAAATGTTCACTGGGACCTCTAAGTGGTATATTTGTGGGGGTGTAACGAACGAATTGCAGAAAATTCAAAGTCACTCATGCGTGAATGTTAGATCACACTGGCCTTGTTTTCATGTGCTTAAGTTACCTTCTTCGAGAAGCAAAAACATGAGGGTGTATCAAACAGAAAGCAAAAAGTACAAAAATCACTCAAACGCGACATTGGGTCAAACTGGCCTAATTTTTAAATGGTCAAGTTACCATTGTCGAGATGTATCCACATACCATCATGAGTGTTGGCGAAATAAGGTCCACGATATTATTTGTAACGAGCAAAAACCTGAAAATACAAAAGCCTTTCAAACATAGTGACCCAGTTTGGGTTCGGTTGAATTAATTTCATCGAAATGTAACCTACTTGCCAGATTTCATAAGTATAGGTGAAATAGGACCAAGAAATTGACGTTGTAACGAAAGACCAGCTAAAATGCAAAAGTCACTCAAGAGTGCAAATTAGATCACAATGACCTAGTTTTACCACAGTTTATATACTTTTGTCGAAATGTATATACACACAAATTTTCATGAGTATGGGTGAAATAGGGTCAAAGATATTGAGGGTGTAACGATCGAACAGCTGAAAATAAAATAGTCACTAAAGCATGAAAGTTCGGTTACAGTGACCTACTTTTTGAATGGTTGAGTTAATGTCGTCGATATGTATATGCATACCAGTTTTCATTAGTGTAAGTGAAATAGGGTCCAGTATATTGAGGGTGTAACAAATGAACAGATGAAGATACAAAAGTCGCTCAAGTATGCAAATAAAGCCACAGTGACCAAGTTTTGATATGAATGAGTTACTTTTGTCAACACGTATCGTCATACCAAGTTTCATCTGTGTCAGAAAAATACTTTCCAAGATATCGAGCGTGTAACGAACAAACAGCTGAAAATACAAAACTAACTCAAACGTGCGTATTAGACTGCAGTGACTTTGTTTTGGTGTGGCTAAAGTAACTTCCTGAGATGCATCCACATAATAGCTTTGATAAGTGAAGATGAAATAATGTCTGAGATTTTGAGGGGGTAGAAAAATATTGAGGGGGGTGATAAACAAACACGCAAAGAAACAGGCATAAACGCTATTATCCCCTCCCGATTTCTTTGGCGACGGGGATCCATATCTATAAGAAATAAATAAAATTAGAGATAAATAAATATCTCTATTCCCCGAGCGGGATTCAAGATTGTAGATTGTGGCCAATAGCTTCATCGCCGTCATATAAGCAACCTTTCTGGGGGTTGTTTCGGTGGCGCAATCGCTAAAGATCCCGGATATCGACGGTATGCGTTGATATCAACGCTTGCCCTATAGGCAAGGGATCGAAATATTGTTATTTGTTAAGATGAAATAATGGATTAATACTTGCACATATACAGGCCCGCCTAGAGGAGAGGTGCAATTGCCCAGGGGTCTGGCGATTTCTAAAGGCCCGCCATGATAAAAAATAAATTAATCTTTGCAGTAAATGTTAAAATGTGTTCCTTACAAGAGTCTTAGTTATGGTAGATTACTACAGGTTTTATATGCAAAACTGTACACGGGTTTTTATATACAGAATATTAAACTAGTGTTGTGGCCCATGACTGCTCTGCCCAGGGGCCCGGAATTTCTCTTGGCGGGCCTGCACATATATAGTCGAAAAAGACGTGATGTCGCTACTATACAATAAAGAGATTATAATGATATGCATATGAGACTAAAAACGCACAAGTGAATGATATACACTAAGTTTCTGTTAGTTTCATTTGCTTTATTGATACGCAATCTCATCTTCTTCTTACCTTTCTGATGCAGCAACTTTTTATTCTTCTTGCCTTAAACATTGTATTAAATTTCCTGCAAACCTGAGAGAGAGAGAGAGGTCAGTTGTCAAATTACATTGTTTGAATGCGCGAATCCCAAGCTCTACCTACCTACTGCCAGTTGTCAGTCAAGCGTTGTTTATTCTCCACTCCCATGAAAACAGCTGGACTCTGTTTGATTTATTACGTAACACAACCTCAGGTGATAAGTGTGACAGAATAAAACGCGGTCTGGTAACTGGTTCGACGTAAATGGCCGAATGGCCGCACACGTCGTTAATCAAATGAATGAATGAATGGTGCTCGGACAGTTCTACTATATATATCGCGTACATTCACACCGTTATAACTTCACAGTCTTTTAACCAGTTATTATAAAAATGTTCAATATGAACCAAAAATCATTTTGTAATAAAGTGGTCATGTTTTCCAAAGAAAAACTTTGATTTGAAAGAAATCACTATGCTAATTTAGTATTCGCGGTTATCTCTGATTTGGCGATTCGCCAGTTATTTATTGATTTTAATGGAGGATTCTTTACTCGATTATCCTAACATACCGGCAAGATAATACTACCCCTATAAAAGTCAGCTGCATGAGTCAAAAGTTCACTGACGTTGATCCTACAGCCTGAGCGAAAATTGCACCAGTCACCGATAAATTGTGTTCAGCAACTGCGCTTTCTGATAAAGGGCTGAGATTTCAAACCGACCGGTTGGGGTTATAAATATAAAAAGTAAGCATGTATTTTATATGAGATATTATTAGCAAGTCTGGTGGAGTTTTGCTATCTACCCGTATCAAACAATGTGTGAACAACATAACACCTATTGGTTGATCCAGCGATCTTCGGAGTCTTAAGTTATTAGCCTCGTCTCTGTCAATTAATCACGCGTTAAGCTTCACCGGACAATCATTGTGTAAGGTAGTTACCATCACCTATCATGCACAGCTTTATAAATCTTTCCGAACTTGAGCAGGTACTCAACTCAAAATGCTACACCTCGGTAAAGTTTATTTAAAGTAAACTTTTGAGGACAGTATCTCAAAGTTGAGTTCCAAACTAATCAACTTGTTTCAAAACGTACGTTGAATGCAATTATCCGAGCGTGGTTTACAAATAATAAGCGTGCAAAATTTTAGCCGAGATTTTACTTAAAGTTGATGACAGCAGGACCTGCAAGATAGGGCTCTTGAAGGAAAAACCTTGTTCCGTGGCAGTTAAGTTCATTCTGCCTATGTAAAAGCTACTCCTTTAAGGGGAGTCTCACCCTTTAAAATCATATATCTTTAAACTTGCTTCCTATAATGACTTCTGTGGGAGTCGCGCTGGCTCAGTCACACTGTTTTAGCGTGCCGGACTCGCCAGCCAAATATCGCGTTTTCGAATCCTGCCCAGATCAGCCCGGGTCGGCTTCTGTGGTGTGTCACTGGGCACTATATATCTATTCTATTTTTTTATCTCTTGTTTGTAGATTTTCCCCTGGCATTAAAACATGTAGGAGTGAATAATTTCTCTTGGCTTTTGTATTTAGTGTTTGTTTTGTGGATGTTAAGTTGTTTCTTTCCTGACGAAGACTTTGTTTAGCTCGAAACGTTGGGAAACTGTTTTGTATTTGAGCCGTGTATATATATATATATATATATATATATATATATATATATATATATATATATATATATATATATATATATACATATATATATATGCGCGTGTGTATATATGTGTGTGTGTAAATGTAAACGTAAAAATCGAAAACCAAAAACAAAACAAGATAAGAATCCTTCCAAATCAACATGTTGTCCTCTTAGATAAAATAATAAAGGTAAATAAAATACTTTTGTGTAACAAGTCAGCACAGGGGACAATCCAAGGTCTGATATTATTCAGATTTAGGAACCACAGTAAAAAAATGACCTTTTTCCAAATATATAATCCGTGTTTTCTATTCGCATGTCAGTTTATTTGATTGTCTTTCCCCAGATGTGTCCGTTTGTCCGAAATTATTTCCACACGATGTCAAAGAAACAACTTGACAGACACCATTTTTACTCCCTCTGAAACAGTTTTTATGTAGTTATAACCTGCCCTAACCCAGAAATAAATATATTTCCATACCTTTATTTAAGCGTAATCACATACACATAAATGTAAGTATAAAAATGTTGAAGGCTGGAATATTTTTATTTAAATTTATTAAAGTAGGCGTAATTATGATCTTTTAAAAAAATATAGAATTTGGTTGTCACTGACGATACAACAGAGTAAGTCAATGACGATGTAACAGTATATGTGTGTGTTTTAAATCCACACGTTGATTTTTTAAGGGGGGTAGGTGGGTATAAAAGTGACCTACCGGATATTAAAGTTGCACATATTCCAGAGTAGGTATTTGTTAAATTGTTTTCACAAAATAATACAACTCACAGAGTTCTAAGCAATAAACTGTTAGATCATATTATTAAATTTGTGTATAAAACAAGAGGACATAGTGGGTCTATAATCGCTCTCCTATACTGCTTTCTCTTGAGTCGGTACACACTAATTTTTAGAAAATAAAATGAAGGATTAGTTTCTTGTGAAAATTATTCTAAATGGGTCAACTGTCTTAAAAAAAATCTAATACAATCGGTTTTTGTGAAAAAAACTATTATTATTTATTTATTTATTTATTTATTTATTTATTTATTTATTTATTCTGATCATGGTCTTACATCCATCATCCCAAAAACCTGCTTTCCCTCTGGATGGATTCAATCTTTCTTCCAAGTGTTTCTCTAAAACCTGTTTGGTTATTATTTTGACACAATCACTTCAATGGTTACATCTAGAAGTCCATAACCCCTCTTTTCAAAGTAGGGCTCAAACTCCTTCTAATTGTTCGGACGATCGTTTATACTCAGCAAAATGTTTCATTCACTTTATTATTTTCCTTTGTAATTGAATTGATATATATCACAGGCCACGAGTTCATTTTCTGTACTAATTTATATGAATGACTACGCCATCAAAAGAGACAAAAATTAATCACTGTGAAATTGGCAACAGGGGGACATTTATCCATCTGATCACTCTTCAACTATTTCAAATATTGCATTAAATTTATACGATTTTGATAAATGACAACAATACAATCTGGTGAAATGGAAAACACGTAACACTAAATGTCAAAGATGCATGAAAATTTTTGACAATTAAATAATAAGTCTCCGCTTTAAAAATTGACAAGCACTGCTGCACCTTATTTTTGTCCTGCAACAATGTTTAAATCTCCTGTAAATCAATGGATAAAAATAGAACACAGAGCTCAGTGTGACATGAGATTGTGGCAAAATCAGTACAACTGGGCAGTATAGTTGGCAAAAGCTGGCTGTGGGATTTCCTACTTGACATTTAAATGATCAAAGTGTTCCTGGTTTAGTGAAATCAGTATACAAATTTAATGTCTACTTTTTTATATTAAAACTGTTATCGGAATGTGCAATACCTTTACCCGGTGAACAAGCTATTAATACAAACAAGAACAGCATAGATATGAAACAATTTAACATAATTTGGTATAATTTTAACATTCCACCAAGTCATGACTGGAGATGCAGCATGGAAATAAAAAACTAAAAAAAATAAAAACACAAAGAAAACATAACAAAACAGATCAGTAGTATACGATGACAGGATTTATGGGTTCCGATAACGCTGGAATTAGTGACGAGGGAACCAAACGAAGGAGGGAGGTAGGGATTGACTGGAGTTACGTGGGAATTTGAGATGAAAACGTCAACTGATTTTTAAAAAAAAAAAACCAACAAGATGATTACTGCGGACGCTTTCTAATCGGCCAATAAATATATTTGTGTATGAGGGAGCCATCTTAGTCCACACGGCTGCTCCGTTAGCTCAAGGTATTTTTGAACTCAAAGCTATATCCAGGAATTCTGTTGGTGGCGTCACAATTCTTGTTACCCAGGCTTCATCTAGTTCTATAAGCTGTCACCTATACCAATGGGTACGTTTCATTGATGATTCTTAAATGAAATAGCAACATGGGAGGAGAAAGCTAGACGAATTCATAATGCAAGCCAATAACTTCCCTCATTCGATCAAATACACTGCCAAAATTTCGAACACCGATCATATGTTAAACCACATGGCAAACATCCTCGGATTATAAAATACGGTTCTATGCAAATATTTATAATGACTTCAAAATTCAACCTTACTTAAGATTTTAATTACCGAAGTCATTAATTAAACATTTAACAAGTCTGCGCATTATCGCTCATAATTTACAAATAGAACGATATCGTTATAATTTACAAATAGAACGATATCACTCATAATTTACAGATAGAACGACATCGCTCATAATTTACAGATAGAACGACATCGCTCATAAATTACAGATAGAACGACATCGCTCATAATTTACAGATAGAACGACATCGCTCATAATTTACAGATAGAACGAGGGAGATATTCAAGACCAATAAAACCCAGAAATGCTAAAACTTGCTCTACATGTCAAGTAATGGACGGTAAGAATCATTTCCTGTTATATTTGCACGTTCTCAAAAAATCGAGATATCGTGCTCACTCAACAAATACTGATGAAAACAGTACCTTAAACCCACCGCTGAAATATTTCGTATTTTACAACCTTTGTAATTCTCCTAACAAACATACTACTATAAAAAAAACAACAACATATTTTACCAGTCCGATTGAAATAGAAATAGTAAATTGTCCAATTCAGTGAGGAGAATACACTTTGTTGTCGGGCATTACAATATTTCCAATTAACTGAAAAGTGACATATTTTATTACATCAACTTCTAGTGTGCAACAAGGACTTTTGTAATTCATGATGATTTTTGCAACCTTGAGATGTGCCTGAACAAAGAGATGGCATGACGGGAAATAAGAAGAATTTAGAAGGTATTTCTCGATCAGCTGAACCATCGTTAAACATGATCTTATTCAGTTTCATCAAGTTCGTATTCGATTTTCATTGAGCCCTTAAACATGTATTTTAATGATCCCTGTGGTTTTAATACATGACCACTATGGTTTGAAGACATCTGTGTTTGTGCTGTCTGTACGTTACAGGAGTTGTTTCAAATTGGCTTTTTAATGTTTTGGACTTTGGTTTTTTTAGTGAAGTTTAAGAAACTAACAAAAATAAATTGGTTCTATTGGTTGTTTATTAAATGGTTTTACCTATCTGCAATTACTATAATGTAATTTAAGTACTCCTATCAGTTAGAATTAAATACAATGTAATTACTATAATGTAATTTAAGTACTCCTATCAGTTAGAATTAAATACAATGTAATTACTATAATGTAATTTAAGTACACCTATCAGTTAGAATTAAATACAATGTAATTTAAGTACTCCTATCAGTTAGAATTAAATACAATGCAATTACTATAATGTAATTTAAGTACTCCTATCAGTTAGAATTAAATACAATGCAATTAATATAATGTAATTTAAGTACTCCTATCAGTTAGAATTAAATACAATGTAATTACTATAATGTAATTTAAGTACTCCTATTCAGTTAGAATTAAATACAATGTAATTACTATAATGTAATTTACGTACTCCTATCAGTTAGAATTAAATACAATGTAATTACTATAATGTAATTTAAGTACACCTATCAGTTAGAATTAAATACAATGTAATTACTATAATGTAATTTAAGTACTCCTATCAGTTAGAATTAAATACAATGTAATTACTATAATGTAATTTAAGTACTCCTATCAGTTAGAATTAAATACAATGTAATTACTATAATGTAATTTAAGTACACCTATCAGTTAGAATTAAATACAATGTAATTACTATAATGTAATTTAAGTACACCTATCAGTTTGAATTAAATACAATGTAATTACTATAATGTAATTTAAGTACTCCTATCAGTTAGAAATAAATACAATGTAAAGTATATGCTGTAGTCGTTATAGTCATATGACCCAAGTACATGGTTTAAAGACCAAAATGGGTACATAAACCTTACATTCCCCTTTAGTCCTTTAAATCATCGTAAGCTTCTTTTTCAGATACAGGCGAAAACTCTCGGCTTCAAAGGATGTAGTTGTCTTATACCAAATAGGGCGTGGCCCAAGAGCTCCCAGTATCTCTCCATTTCCCTTGAAGCTGGAAACTTTTCTAAGGATGAACAAAATACCATATATGGTACGATCTGCGTGTGTAATTCTCTTCTTTAAATATTTATCAGGAACAAATTTTCAGAGTAAAAAACATTAAATTTAAGAATCAAACTGGAAATACAGTAATGTTTTAAATAATTTGTTTCATTAGTTGAACTCATTGGAGAAGAACTCTCTAAATACTTTGTTTACATTATCTGTTTGAGAAAGGAGATTGTTCAAATTTAACCGCATTCTGCACATTTGATGAATTGTTGTATACATCATCATCATCATCGTCATCATCACCAACATGCCACCAGTAGCAACAACAGCAGTAGGAGCATTGGTAGTAGCTGTATCATTATCATTATCATCATCACCATCACCACCACCATCATCATCTTTATTATTATTGCAGAATGACCACAGCGTACGGTTCTCCTCCAAAGGTAAGACTCCCTGGATAGAATATAATGGTCTCCCTGTTGCAGACTCTCAGCTCTGTATAGAGTTTCTCAAACGAGAGCGTAACATAGACCCCAACCGTCATCTAAGTGCAGAGGACAGAGCGATCGCCCGGGGATTCCTCAAACTCATTGAGGAAAATTTATATTGGTAAGTGTTTAATGTCAATGTCATTCTGAAGGAATAATTCCAGGAATCTTTTGAAAGGAAAAATCCATGTTACATTTTGTTTATTAAATATAGTATGTATGACACATGTTTAATATAATCATCATACCAAAATATATTTTTTACATGAAATATATCATTGGAAAGTACCGTATTATTACTGTCAGCAGGGGTGGATGGGGTGTGTGTGTGAAGCCGGGGCCCTTCCCCCCCCCCCCCCCCCCCATCCTACAACCAGAACATTTTCTAGAGTAAGTTTTCTTTACAGTTAGATTGTTAAAAGTATGCCATGGAAAGGCTTAAACTACAGCCCATATGGGCTTTGTTCACTGGCCCCCACCTCTCGTCTACTTGTTTATGCCTTCTTCCCCTACCCCAACATTATTTCTGGATCCACACAGTGTCGAACGCCAACAGAGACTGTCCGTTACGTCAAAAGGTCAGTTTGTTTACATTAACTACATGTACTACGCAGTTGAAATTTTATGCCAAACAGAACAAACTATTTACATAATAGTCAGACATTACTTATGCTGATGGAAAATAAGAACCAATACTTTCAATTTTTGGCCTTTATAAAGCATGATTTATATCTTTTCGCGTACTTACATTATTGCTCTTGTGCGAATATTTCTCTTGAACAACATTCTTAGATGTAGTGTATATGGCACTGCAGTGAACACAAACCAATCTAGTGATGCAGCGAACCATTCTGAGATCCTCTGAAACTATCCTATCATTCATACAATTTACCTCTGCAATATGGCTGTGCAAAAAAGCACATGGTACACGTGATTTTCAAAAGTTTGGACTAAACTATTTTGATAAAAATGATGTTTTTCCAAACTTTATTTTCATTTTTTATATTATGAAGTAACTATCTATCAGATAATAAAAGATGCAAATTTTCATATTTTCTGTTTAATCTTTTTAATCATTCATTCATCGTACAGAACACACTCGCTGACTTTGTCGTCATCTGGCATATGAGAAGACTTTGGTAAAGGCCATATCTCTACATTGTGGTATCTTATACCCTGATTTTCCCTTCAGAGAAAATTTGGGAATAAAATATCTTTTCATACCAAATTTTATTAAAAAAAAAGAGACATGTCATTTTTCTACCCTGCTCACTGCCAATAAATTTTTCCAAAGTAAGTGATTGGTGAAGGGAATTCCTCTTGTTTTTAGTGCCTACTTAGTCTTGTACTCTTGCACTCTAGGACAATGTGTCTTGAGATGTTTGGGGACAACCTAGAACCAATAAAGACCGTGATACCGTACCGGAGTTTAAAGCTATGGTTCACAGTAAAAATTCTCAGGTGGCTGATCGGGCTGGAAACCTGGGGGCATGGCATCGGTAGGCACACCAAGGAGGAGGTCTGGTCAATCGGAGTCGATGACATGACGGCTATTTCAAACTTCTTAGGTAAGTTTCTCCCCCCCCCCATCCGCCCCTTTTTACCTCTGCACCCATACTCCTTCTCCTCCACTTTCTTTTGATGCAGTGCATTTCTTATCTTTGTTTACGGATCAGCAAGTAGTCTTTAACTTTGTTATGTATGATGTTTATATAATATTATAAATATTTTAGGAAATTATAAATGTTTCTTCACTTTAATATTTGCTTAAATCTTAATGTTATCAGGAAAAACATGCTTAACTAGTGTCCTTGAATTAGGTTGTTTTGATCAATATGTTTTCTCAATTTGAAGGTCAAGGTTGATTTTGTTTACAAGTAAAATTCCATTAAGATGACACATGTTCTAGAACATTCTGTCATGTGACCAATCTTTATATATACCATGTTTGGTGGACATTTATTCAGTTTTGACATTACCATCAGTCTTGTAAAGAGCTATTACAGTTGTGAAAATTCATTCCAAATTCTAAGAGAGGAATTATTTTAAATATTCATTGGATTATAACAGTGCTCATAAACTTTTGGATTTTGGATTTTTAATTGATGATTTTGGAATTTAACTGAACTTATTCAGAGATTTTGGAATACTTCATTTTGACATCAGCACATCAAGATTACTAGTACATCAGGACTTTGGAGACCATTAGCACATCATAACATTCAAGGACACAGCAGTGAATTTGGAACATTCTATATTTAGGACTTGTGATTAGAACAATCATTCTTATTGGATTATTAGGATTTCAAAACACATTACTGTAAGTGACTTTTTGATTTTTCATTTTAATTATCTAGTAATAAATTGCTTGTTGATTTTTACTTGATTTGTTGGTTTCACTTTCTTTCTGTTACATTTTTCTTAGACCATAGAGTCGTAACAGAAATTGGGGGCTCGTCTTCCGGAATCTGAATTTCTTTAAAGCATATTAGAGATATTAAATTTATCTTTGAAATTCATATTGATTTTGTCTTGGAATTTTTTTTTGTTTTTGTCTTTGGCAAAGATTTTTAAATAGAGAAATTTTTTTGTGTGAAACCAACAAGCATTTACAATGGCATCTAATGTTCAGAATTTCATTTCAAAACCTACCCAGGAGGGGTTAGAGTGCATGAGAAAGGATGAGTTGCTCGAGCTTGCCAGAAAATACAGTCTATCTGAGGCAAAAGTATCATTGACAAAACAGGAGATAAAGATTATTTTGATTCAGTATTTATTAGGAAAGGGAATTTTTGATAGCAGTGCTTTAAGTTTGAAGAGAAAGCCTGTATCTGGTTCTGACAGGAAATTAAGGGAATTAGAGTTAAAGAACCAGATTGATTTAGAATTGGCAAAGCTTCAGATTCAGAGAGAGAGAGAGAAAGAAGAGAGGCAGATACAGATGGAGAGAGAGAAGGAAGAGAGGCAGATGCAAATGCAGAAGGAAGAGAGGCAGATACAAATGCAGAAAGAAGAGAGGCAGATACAGATGGAGAGAGAAAAAGAAGAGAGGCAGATGGAGAGAGAGAAAGAAGAGAGGCAAATGCAGATGGAGAGAGAGAGAGAAAGAAGATAGACAAATACAAATGCAGATGCAGATGCAAAGAGAAGAAAGGGAAATGCAATTTAAATTAAGAGAATTAGAACTGGCAAACAGAGCACACTCCACTCCTTTAAACACAAGTCCAGGTTTTGATGTTACTAGATATATTAGGTTAGTACCCCCTTTTCAGGAAAAAGAAGTAGATAAATACTTTCTTCATTTCGAGAAAATAGCTGAAAACTTGAAATGGCCCAGAGAGCATTGGACTTTGTTGTTATAAAGTGTACTTATTGGCAAAGCTCGTGAAGTCTACACTTCACTGTCAGTACAACAAAGCACTGATTATGATGTGGTTAAGGAGTACATCTTGAACGCTTATGAGTTGGTACCAGAGGCATATCGACAAAGGTTTAGGAATTGTAGAAAAGAAACTGGACAAACTCATGTTGAATTTGCAAGGGATAAAGAACAACTATTTGATAGGTGGTGCTCAGCCAAGAAAGTTGATCAAGCTTATGATAACCTCAGACAGCTCGTATTAATTGAAGAGTTCAAGAGGTGCATCCATAGTGATGTTAAAACCTATCTTGACGAGCAGAATGTGGAAACTTTGGAAAATGCTGCTCGTATGGCTGATGATTATTCCTTGACTCACAAAATTTCATTTGGTAATAAATCGTCCTCTCAGCAGTTTTCTGGTAAAAAAAACCATTTCAATCTCATTCGAGTACTTCCAAATTTCACAACAGCACAACTGTTAGGAATCAAACATCTGATAAGACTGATCAGAAATCCTTATCTCTTCCTACGTGCACTTATTGTAAAACGAAAGGGCACGTTATTTCTGATTGCTTCAAGTTGAAAAATAAGCAACAGAGAAAAGACAGAGCTTTTCCAAATGCTCTTATTTCTACGAGGTCAAGGTCACGGTCTTGTATTGAAAGCAATACATTTGTTGGGTCAAACAAACCCCAGTCTGATTCTATTTTGGAGGCTTATGAACCATTCATGTCAGAAGGTTCTATATCACTTATTGGTGATTCTGCCAAACCTATCCCAATTAAAATATTAAGGGACACTGGAGCTTCTCAGAGTCTTTTATTATCAGGTACTTTGCCTTTGTCTGAGGAGTCTTCTTCAAGTGAAAGTGTTCTTGTTCAGGGAGTAGAGTGCGGCTTTGTAAATGTTCCTCTTCATTGTGTAAATTTGGCATCAGACTTAGTTTCTGGACCTGTGACTGTTGGGGCAGTGACTTCTTTACCCATAGAGGGTGTTCATTTATTACTAGGCAATGACCTAGCTGGAGATAAGGTTGTGGTTAATCCACTTGTAACTGACAAGCCTTGTTTGGATCAGAAAGTTGATCCTGTCGAAACTGAAGTCCCTGATTTGTACCCTGCTTGTGCAGTTACTAGAGCTATGGCAAAAAGAGCTCTTGAGAGTGATGTTGATCAGGATATTATTCCTTTAGCTGACACATGTATTGGTCAGTTTTTTGATGAGGTCACTTTTTCCTCAGGTATTGATCAATCAAACGGTATTGATCACAGTGATCCTCTTTTGGCAACTCATTCTCTTTGTTCTAATCAGGATGACAAACGACAATCTCTTGTCGTTGAACAGGAGCAAGATCCCGAGATATCTTGTTTGTTTCAGAGGGCTATTAGTGAAACTGAAGCCACACAAGTTCCAGTGTGTTACTTTGTGAAAAATGGGGTCCTTATGAGGAAATGGAGACCACCTGATGTACCCGCTGGTGACGAGTGGTCAGTGAGCTATCAAATTGTTGTTCCTAAGTCATATCGACAGGAAATTCTTAATTTAGCCCATGAAACTCCTTTGGCTGGTCATTTAGGAGTCCGTAAGACTTATCACAAGATCTTGAATCATTTTTATTGGCCGAAACTCAAAAGTGATGTTTCTAAATACTGCAGATCTTGTCACACTTGCCAAATGGTAGGAAAACCCAATCAGAAGATACCTAAGGCTCATCTGCAACCTATTCCTGCATTTGATGAACCATTTAGTAGAATAATAGTAGACTGTGTTGGTCCTTTACCTAAAACCAAGTCGGGCAACCAATACTTGTTGACCATCATGTGTGCATCTACAAGATTTCCAGAGGCAATTCCTCTGAGAATTATAAAAACTAAAACTATTGTGAAAGCTTTGGTGAAGTTTTTTACACTTGTTGGCCTTCCCAAATCTGTCCAGTCTTATCAAGGGTCAAATTTTATGTCTGGAATTTTCCAACAAGTTATGCATGAATTAGGCATCCAACAGTTTAAATCTTCTGCCTATCACCCTGAAAGTCAAGGTGCTTTGGAAAGATTTCATCAAACTTTGAAGAATATGATTCGATCATATTGCTTTGATACAGAAAAGGATTGGGATGAGAGTGTTCATTTGTTGTTGTTTGCTGTTAGGGAATCAGTTCAAGAGTCGTTGGGTTTTAGTCCCTTTGAACTAGTTTTTGGTCATACTGTCCGTGGACCATTGAAATTATGGAAAGAGAAACTTCTTTCAAATGAAGATTCAAAGATTAATCTTCTTGATTATGTCTCTGATTTCAAATACAAGTTGTCAAAGGCCTGTGAAGTAGCAAGAACTAATCTTCACACTACCCAGTCAAAAATGAAATAAAGGTATGACAGAAATTCACAGGAAAGGAGTTTTAAATCTGGTGACAAAGTTCTGGCTCTCTTTCCCATACCTCAGAATCCTCTTCAGGCTAAATTTTATGGTCCTTATACCGTTGAAAAGAAAGTAAATGACTTAAATTATATCATTAACACTCCTGGGAGACGGAAACAGAAACAACTTTGTCATATAAATATGTTAAAGGAATATTTTGACAGAGATAGCTCAGCTAATTATTCAGTTAATTTAGTTGTACCTGTCCCACACAGTGAAGATATCAACGATGGAGTACAATCAGACTATAGTGACTCTGGTATAACCAATCTTCGGAATTCAGAAATATTGAACAACCTAGACCAGAAACTTTCACATCTACAACAACAGGAAAGAAATGAACTAAAACAGCTATTACATGACTATGAGCACTTGTTTCCTGATGTTCCAACACGAACAAGTAAAATTTATCATGACGTTGACATTGTAGATTCTGCGCCTGTGAAACAGCATCCTTATAGGATGAATCCTCTCAAACAGAACTATCTGAAGAAAGAAATTCAGTATCTACTGGAGAATGATTTCATAGAACCAAGTAAAAGTAACTGGAGTTCACCATGTATTCTTGTTCCCAAGCCAGATAATACATTCCGTATGTGTACTGACTATAGAAAAGTCAACAGTGTCACCAAAACTGATTCATTTCCAATCCCAAGAATGGACGATTGCATTGATAAAATTGGAAATGCGGAATATGTCACCAAGTTTGAATATATAAAAGGATTCTGGCAAATTCCACTGACGGAAAGGGCAAAAGAAATTTCAGCATTTGTAACTCCAGATGGACTTTATCAATATAAAGTCATGCCGTTTGGAATGAAAAATTCGCCTGCAACGTTTCAACGTCTGATGAACATGATAACATTTGGTCTTGATAATTGTGACGCTTATATCGATGACGTCATTATCTACAACAACACCTGGGAAGATCATTTGGAAACCATTCGAAAATTCTTTGATCGACTCAGCGATGCGAATCTGACAATTAATTTGAGCAAAAGTGAGTTTTGCCATGCTTGTGTCACATTTTTAGGACATATTGTGGGACAAGGTCAAGTTAAACCTATAGAAGCTAAGGTCAAAGCTATCTCTGAATTTCAAGTTCCAATTTGTAAAAAGCAACTGATGCGATTTCTAGGTATGGCTGGATATTATCGGAAATTTTGTTCCAATTTTTCCAAAATTGCTGAACCTTTGACAAGTTTATTGAGTAAGAAAGCCAAATTTTATTGGTCTGACAAGTGTCAGGAATCTTTTGACAAGTTAAAGACCATGCTTAAGAATGCACCAGTTCTTTCTGCACCAAATTTCAGCCAATCATTTAAATTATCTGTTGATGCAAGTGATGTAGGGGTTGGTGGAGTATTGATTCAGGAAGACAAAAGTGGTGTGGATCACCCTGTGTGTTATTTTTCTAAAAAACTAAACAAACATCAGAAAAATTATTCCACAATTGAGAAGGAATGTTTGGCTTTGATATTGGCTTTACAGCATTTTGAAGTGTATGTTACCTCAGCTCTTTCTCCAATTATTGTGTACAGTGATCACAATCCCCTTACTTTCATCAACAAAATGAAAGATAAAAATCGGAGATTGTTGAGATGGAGTTTGATTTTGCAAGAATATAACATTGACATCAGACACATCAGGGGAAAAGACAATGTGATTGCAGATGCACTCTCACGTGCCTAGAAATGTAATATTGCTTGATGTAATTAAGTCCAGTATCATAAAACATGTTCTTATGTAATTTTGGTTATTATAGTATTAGATGTATATTCAAAAGAAAGCTTTATTACATAAATCTTTCTTTTTCTTTATGAGGGGAGGTGTTATGTATGATGTTTATATAATATTATAAATATTTTAGGAAATTATAAATGTTTCTTCACTTTAATATTTGCTTAAATCTTAATGTTATCAGGAAAAACATGCTTAACTAGTGTCCTTGAATTAGGTTGTTTTGATCAATATGTTTTCTCAATTTGAAGGTCAAGGTTGATTTTGTTTACAAGTAAAATTCCATTAAGATGACACATGTTCTAGAACATTCTGTCATGTGACCAATCTTTATATATACCATGTTTGGTGGACATTTATTCAGTTTTGACATTACCATCAGTCTTGTAAAGAGCTATTACAGTTGTGAAAATTCATTCCAAATTCTAAGAGAGGAATTATTTTAAATATTCATTGGATTATAACAGTGCTCATAAACTTTTGGATTTTGGATTTTTAATTGATGATTTTGGAATTTAACTGAACTTATTCAGAGATTTTGGAATACTTCATTTTGACATCACATCAAGATTACTAGTACATCAGGACTTTGGAGACCATTAGCACATCATAACATTCAAGGACACAGCAGTGAATTTGGAACATTCTATATTTAGGACTTGTGATTAGAACAATCATTCTTATTGGATTATTAGGATTTCAAAACACATTACTGTAAGTGACTTTTTGATTTTTCATTTTAATTATCTAGTAATAAATTGCTTGTTGATTTTTACTTGATTTGTTGGTTTCACTTTCTTTCTGTTACATTTTTCTTAGACCATAGAGTCGTAACAACTTATATCACAAAAAGTGATTACAAGATGAGGTGTCAATTAAATTGCTAAGGCCATTTTCTTTTTCTAATCTTTTCTTTTCTTCTCTTTTATTTTTGTTAGAAGAGGTCATAAGAGCTCATGTTATTGGGCATTTCATATGTCCCTTTTTTAAAAATTGTCTTTATTTTGCATTTTGTTCCCTAAAAATGTATATAAAACTTAACACAAACTCTTTCATGGTACCAGTATATACAAGAACGAAATTACGTTTTACTTGAAAACATTTATCATTTTTTCATTTTGTTTCATAACCGGAATAGTCCTATGTAGTCTGTACTAAAACTCTCCATATACTCTGTCTCTTTCCCGTCCTTGCTCTCATGAATGCTGTACACGGAGCAATAACAATGTTTACTCAGCCATCAGAAACCTAGTGCCCTCCTATTTACAAAAATTCCTCCTTTTTTAAAGGCCTGTGAGTCATATAACATTTGTTTCCTCGATTAGTTTATTATCAGACTTTGTAATTCTTGGTGAACTTGGTGTCTAAACGTTTCCCCTTTATTGGAACAGGACATATTATAGATGGCCAATCTTAAGGGTCCAGAAAGTCTTGCTTTGTCAAGTTCCATTCATATAAACTTCTTTATTTTTCATTCTTTTCTTTCTGTCTTTCCATATCAGTCCAATTACTACATGAACCTTTTCTTTTCCTAAGGTGACAAGAAGTTTCTGATGGGTGACCAGCCTAGCGAGGTAGACTGTGCCCTGTTTGGAATGTTGATCCAGATTATTGTTCATATGCCCGGATCAAGGCATGAGAAATACATTAAAGGTAACGGACCTATCCCTGGGGAATATTCAGATTTGGAAGTGATCATGACGGAAGGGTGTGGGGGTGTGGTCAGGTGAATGGACGCTGAGTCACAATGTTCATTACTATGACCACTAGTTTTACTCTATAAATACAATAAAATCAACATGTTGAACTTTATAAAGGGGAGGATACTCTGTCCCCTGTCAAGTGTTATAATCTCTCGAGATTCACTTGAAACACACACGCACAGTGTGGTGTACACATACATATAAAAGCAAAATTCCATGCAGACATTTTGGGGCATGTAGCTTAAGTGAAATTTGAAATATTTTCCACCTGTGACATATTAACACTCAAGGGCTTTGTAGGCATATTGCACATATGGCCAGCCATATGGTGGCAACACGTGGTTGAATTTATTGTTTATTAAACTTTTCTCTAATTCTAAGTATAACTTGTATCGATCTCCTTTTTTCATAAATCCATTTTGTTTTTTGACTTAAGATATTATTACACCAAAAACAATGAATACATCAAAGAATTGTGGGTCAAAAGCTTTAAGGTTGTGGTTAGATGGGCATAGTTTTATTTTTTTTTTTTTTATTTCTTTATATTTGGGTACAAAATTGAGTTCATATGTCTTTTTCAGAACATCTTCCCAACTTAATCAGCTATTGCGATAGTATGCGTGAGAAATTCTGGCCAGACTGGCAGAGTAGAATCCTTCACGGAGATAGCTACACCTACGATCACGGCCATCTTTACTTCATGGAAAACATTCTTGAGCCAAATGGGAATTCTTACGATCACAAGAAGACCAACTAAAGATTGTACATTCCAATAAATTTGTACACATTTAACCAGAATAAGGTGCAACTTAGAATAAAACTTGTAATTTTGTCTTCCAGCATAAATAGATGAACGGTCTTGCATCCATTGTAAATAACAGAGGTACAGTCTCAAATCAATCATACAAGTGCCATGGAGCCAAGTTTCAGACAGATTTCCAAGCCTGAAATGAACAAGGCAGATTGTTATAATTTGGAACAAGTTAGGTTGTTATAGCTTGGAACAAGTTAGGTTGTTCTCAAAATGTTTGATTTGCTATCATTAACTACCTGGTACACATGAAATTTAATTGTAACCATATATTTATTATTTTTCATAACAGTTTGGTTAAATTCTTGCAATCAGTCAAAAATGTCTCCCTAAAAAGCTACATTTTATTTCATTTAATTATTGCTATATTCATTGGTAGGCGTGGCTATCTTGACACTAGTGATTCATTAGTTAATACAGCTCTGATTTAGAAACCCTGAATCGGAGTGAAAATGCATTAGCCATCATAATGAATATGCCTATGGGAATGGGAATGAGTGAGTGTGTATATTTGTAAGTAGATAAGATGAATGATAATTCATAGCCAACCACTTTGGCTATTAGAATACTATTTATTTTGATGGTACGCAATAGCCAACTACTTTGGCTATTAAAATACTATTTATTTTGATGGTATGCAATAGCCAATTACTTCGGCTACTAGAATACTATTTATTTTAATGGTATGCAATAGCCAAGTACTTTGGCTATTAGAATACTATTTATTTTGATGGTATCCAATAGCCAAGTACTTCAGCTATTAGAATACTGTTTCTTTTGATGGTATGCAAAAGCCAACCACTTCTGCTATTAGAATACTATTTATTTTGATGGGATGCAATAGCCAACTACTTTGGCTATTAGAATACTATTTATTTTGATGGTATGCAATAGCCAAGTACTTTGACTATTAGAATACTATTTATTTTGATGATATGCAATAGCCAACCACTTCAGCTATTAGAATACTATTTATTTTGATGATATGCAATAGCCAACCACTTCAGTTATTAGAATACTATTTATTTTGATGGTATACCATCAAAAACAATATAAAGTACAAAATTAGAAGGGTGTTGTCTGGGATGCATCCATCTTACTTCTTTCTATTCATGTCTGATAAATGAAACCTTTACCATGGAAACATTTCCCTGTACATTTTTTGGCTGTAAATTTTCACTACCGTATATACTCCCGTATAATCAGCGTCCAAATGTAAACAACAAAGACCCTGATCTGCTGTCGCATAATGCGCCGGCAGATCAGGGTCTATGTTGTTTGTTCTACTGATTAGTCCTTACAAATTGCATAGAACAAGATCTGCCAGCACATTATGCAACGACAGATCTGGGTCTATGCAGTTTGCAGTTGGTATCGGCTTATATGCGAGTATATATACTATTTCAGGAGTGTTGAAAATTGAATGTTATGATTTGTTATGTACCAGAAAGTTTGGTTGTAGACACGAATTAAAGATACAGTACCATAAAGCAGAATAAAGTTAGATGGGAGTGAAAATATGTGACAATGATGCCAAATGTTTTATAATTCATGATTTAGTTTATGTATAAAAAAATGTTTCAGATTTGTTAAATTTCAGCAGTGCTCTTTGCCCTTGTCTTGTAACTCAGTTTAATGTTTCAGTTAAACTTGATATTTCACAAATATTTATAATTGAGTTGAAAATCTATTACACTGAAAACAACCATTTCACATAAAAGTCATTAAACATTTTTTATTTTAAAATAAAGATGCTTCAAGATTTGACAGTGATGACTCTATTAACAGATACAGAGGGCAGTGTGATATGAAATCTTGCTAGAATCAATCTAACTGGCCAGTAGTATGGATACAGCAGGTTCCGTTATCTCTTATTGCCTTTTAAAGTGTTGAGGGGTTAGCAAAATCGGTATACAGGTTTCATCTTTACTTTCAAATAAGAAAACTGTTGTCTGTTGTCTAAATGCTATATATAATTACACTTTTAATGCAAAACAATAAGAGCATAGATCTGAAACAATTTAACATAATCTGTAATATGTTTAACATTTCTCCTCCTCACCATGACTGGAGAAACATTGTGGGATACAAAATACCAGTATTATACAATGATATGACGTACTGGATTCCGATAATACCAGAATGAGTCATTGATGAAAGTCATCAGCTAAGGGTTAGGTATTAAGTGGGAACTTGAGATAAAAAGAGTAAAATAATTCTTACAACTTGATGATTACTGCTGATGAAGAAAAAGGCTGGAATAATTCTTTTTTCATGTCAGTACCAGTTTGAAAAAAAGAGGAATAGCAAGATTAAATCAGACTTAAAATGTTGTTTGAAAAATTTATGATTTGACTAGGATAAAAACATCTCAATAAGATTTCAGCAATTTATTATATATTTCATAATGAGGTATTGAAATATATCAGTTAGAGAAAAATGATATTGCCACAGTGCCGATACCACTTTTATTGCCACTGTGGTGATATCACTTTTGGAACTACTTTCTTTTCCCATTTAGGAAATATATATGCCTTTAAGTATCTTATTCAAATCTGTATTTATGTAGTTAGGCCAGTTTCAACCATCGTCTTCTTCTGCTCCTTATCTCTCTCTCTCTCCCTCTCTCTCTCCATCAGAATGAACAGATCTTACAATGTGTCAAAACTGTACACCCCCTAGTATACATTTATTTAATCACATAGGAGGCACCATTAAAAAAAAATGCCTAAAAATGAACTCCAAGAACAAAAGGTAGGCTTCAAGTATTAACTTTCTAAATTAGTTTTCTACATGAATCTTGCAAATGAGTAGTGACTGAACTTATATGAACTGTTGCTATTCGATATTCGCCTAAACAGTGTGCCTTTTACACTCCACGACAAACAGACACATTTTTAGGAAAAACTCTTGGTTAAATATAGTAATAAAATTGATTAAGTAGCGATTCTAACTCTCAACACAATCTTAATCATATGTGAAAACAATGGAGAAATCGGGCATTGATGAATGTTGATTGCAAACCAAAATTAAGTGACAATCGAAATTGGGGTGCAGCGTCTGTTGCCAAACTAGACTGCAAGGTTGTCAAGTCAAAAAATTCGTGTTTGAATGCAATAAAGAATCAAAATCCATACAAGTAAACACACAGTCATTACAATCTTTTGGTTAAATATGTTAGACTCTGAAATCTATCAGATGTGACCGCTCCGTGATATTTCTACACTACCCCAATAATTTTTACTGTATTAATCCGCGCGAGAAATGTGTTAATGAAAATAAAATCTTGTCGTTTTCATTTGGAAACAGTCATTAATTTGACAAAATACACAATTTGAAGCATTATTTGTACAAGATAAACTTGCAAAAGGTTGTAAAATTTGGAACTTCTTTTTATATATGTACTAATGCAGCCATTATTTGCATTGGCACAGAATAGAGAAAAAAATCCATGCAAATCGATGGTTTTTGCCTTAAAAAATATATAAAAAAATGAAAATCTACGTTTTCTTCATGATTGAAAAATTTAATTATATCAACTCAAAAAATGCAGATATCCTCTATATATTTCAAATTCAAAAGTTGTACTAGACTATGTTGGTAGTGATGGTGTGTGTGTGTATATATGTATGTGTGTATATATATGTATGTGTGTGTATATATATATATATATATATATATATATATATATATATATATATATATATATATATATATATATATATATATATATATATGTGTGTGTGTGTGTGTGTGTGGTATGTACATGTATGTGTGTGTGTGTGTATATATATATATATATATATATATATATATATATATATATATATATATATATATATATATATATATATATATATATGTATATAAATTTATCGCAGAGTGATATGGTGATGAAAATGGGTAGCATTGTTTACCAGAACAACAAAGTCGCCCAATAGCTTTAAGCTAGGAATGAACATTGCTTCCAATACCGACATTGTAAAAATATGATTCTAGCAGCTGAAAAGCAGTCTGTAACAATTCATCAATGGAATAGAAGAACGGAACATGGGTAAGAATTATGCAGATGACAATAAGAAAAACATGGTGACAGTCTTGTAATCTCAACTGTATATAATTTGAAAAACAAAGATAATGAACAAACAATACATTATATTGATACTAATGGTTGTAGGAGCTGGCTTAATTTACTTTTTGAAATAGATTACTGTTTGTACATATTTGATCAAAACTGCAAATGACAAGCCAACAAATGCCAGAACAAGGAAAGGGATATTGAGAGTATCTAAAAATTGCAAAACATTTTCAGCTGTTTTCAAAAATCAGCTCCTGCATTTTAAGAATTTCTAGGTCATAATTGTAACCATCTAATTGTAAAGAGAACTTTAGGAAACTTCCCGGTTTTATTTGGGGGGGGGGGAATGCCGGCTCTGCCCCACCTCCCACCCTTCCTGGACCCACCCCTGAATATTTTGGATAGCTTAAACAAAATATATGGTAATATATTTCATGCCGTCTTTGACTTTGTTGTACGACCCTTTCCACCATCAGAACCTATTTTGTTCTTCCAGCACCTCTTGCTAAACCTGTTATTAATTTGCTATGGACAAAGCAACGGATGATATAGTCAAACTCGTAGCTGTAACAATGTCGGCAATCGTTACATCTTTCTCTTTGAATAATAGTTTGTCATTCTCCGAGAGAATACTTCTTATTGTTTCTTGGGGGGTTTTTTTTGGGGGGGGGGGGAGGTTTGTAATGTTGTAAATATTTTCAAATTTTTTTGATAGTTCTGGCCTCTTAATTTTAACTTTGTCCAGTTCATTTTTTAATATGATTTTAATGATTATTGGTTTCTTCCTTAAAGTTTCATCGTGTCTTTTTATCTCTTCATCAAAATGTATGAGATTTATGTTAAAAGTTTATATTTTTGAAGTCGCCAATCCAACAGCTTTTTCATATCATCCAGTCTATCTTTCTTCTTTTAAAAGTCTTTAAAAAATTTCTTCTTGATCTTAAGGTTTATAATGGAAAGTCGCTTTGTTGGAACTTCGTCCACTTTACCAAATAATTCAATCAAATCAATATTTTCATTTCCTAAGCCAATGGTTAGTTCGTTTGTATCAGTCAAAATGTCTTCCATGAATTTTATCTCTGTTTCCTTATAGAACTTGTATTAGCTGTCTTTGTTGGTTTAAACAGTATTTATAAAGACCATCATAGAAAGTGAATAAAATATCACACCAAGAGATATCAAGAAAGTGAATAAAATATCACACCAAGAGATATCAAGAAAGTGAATAAAATATCACACCAAGAGATATCATAGAAAGTGAATAAAATATCACACCAAGAGATATCAAGAAAGTGAATAAAATATCACAACAAGAGATATCAAGAAGTAAACAATAAGCTTAAGCTTTTTTTTTTTACTTCTCTCATCATTAACAGTACATAGACAATCTGACCGACTTGAGAAATGAAAAACAATAAACACGTACTGTATATACTTGCGTATGATCTGAGTCAAAATGCAAACAACATAGACCCTGATCTGCCATTGCATAATGCGCCAGCAGATCAGGATCTATGTTGTTTGTTCTACTGATTAGTCCTTACAAACTGCATAGACCCAGATCTGCCAGTGCATTATGCGATGGCAGATCTGGGTCTATGCAGTTTGCAGTTGGTATCAGATTATATGCGAGTATATATGGTACTTCTAAAACAACAAATCATGGAACAATTATTTTCTTGTTTTCCTTGACTACTCTAAGTGTAACATAATTCAGAAGATGGACCATTTCTGTTTAGACTTTGTCTGGGAGCATTTAGAACCTCCCTTCAGAAATCCTATATGCAACCAAATAAATCGTCACTTTATCTTGAACAAAAGTGACCCTTCAGCATACTACGAAACTGTCCTCTCAGTTCATATAATACCCCATATGATGTCATATTTGGGCCTAACTACCAAATATATGGTTGAAAACCAACATTCCTTCTACCTTCTGGATTATACACGAGTATACATGTATACAGTACATGCAAAATTTGATACCAGCAAATGAAGTATTCAAAGACAATTGTGCATACAAGATTGTAATATTATCAGATAGTAACCAACAAGTGTTGACAGTTGATACTAATAGACAAGGTAAGAAAAAGCTGATCCTTACTGAGGAGCGGGGTAAGTAAATTTTCACTTCAAACCAAATGCTGTATGTAATTTACATAAACATGCACACCAGGAGTCATACCAGAAAAGTGTGAAGACATAAAAAATACTAGACAAATCTCTTACCGTAGTTTCTGTAATGAATTTTTAGACCGCACTGAATATCACCTGGTTTGTTTCAAGTGATTGCAAAGCGTTATTTATCAGAAACGAAGATATGCTTATATTTTGGGACTGTCTTTGTTCAACTGTAGGTTCAAATGGCTGCTATAAAGGTCTGTTGAGATGTTTAGCTGTGTACTGAGCTGGAAGCATTTTATACCACTCTGACCCATGTCAGACTCATTTTGTGGTAAATTTAACTCAGACTCTTACATATGCATGTTGAAGATATTCCAACTTCATTTAGCAAATCTGATTAATTTTCATTGTAAATTAGGAATTTGACAGCACCGTGATTTAAAGCAAAACTGTAAAAAAAATTCTGTGTCAACAACCATAAAATGTATTTCCTGTAACAGAAAATTACAGTTTCAAGGAGGCTTTACCTTTCCAAACAGCATTGTTGATCTCTCTAATGAAGAATTTAAATTATGTTTTTGAGGTACCACCTCCTATTGTGGTAGTTTCAATTAATTTTGATCATTGCCAGGTAAGTTGGACATGTCCTGATGAGGCCTTTGTATCACTACCTGACTGATGGGATGTATATGAGGTAATCCAACTGTTCCACTTACTCAAGGCCAGACCTTACAAGAGATGATATAGGTTTCTTTAGTATCACAGATCGCTATGCTATAAGTAAATGAAGTGAAAATGTGTTAGACATGGATATTTCAAAGTGATATTCAGTATGCATGCACATGATAAACATTAACTTTGCATTGTGACACTCAGAAATGTAAAATGGCGAACATGCATTGAAGTGACTACTCATCTTCCAAATATATGAGGTTTCCAGAAGTATCTTGTCTAGTGTATCTTCTGCATTTTAAGGTAAAATAATTAGTGAGGAACACCAGCTATCATGAGGTTAAAGAGGGGGGAGGTAGTATAATCATTTGCACAACATTTAGTACAGAACAGCGTACCCCGAGGTTGGGTGGTAAAGTAGTCAAAGTCAGATACAAAATATTTACCACTACTTAACAACCAACTGAACAAAGGATAAACTCGGAGATAGATGCATTAGAGACTGACATTAGGAAACAAATTTCAAGAACACTTTACCACTTTATAATTTTAACCGAAACAGTTATGAATGAATTTTAAATGATGAAATCAAACAAAACAAATAGAGAGATTGAAAAGTTAATGAATGATTTTAGCTAGTTGTACAAACTTGAATAAAAAATAACTGTTAACACTGATTTTTGTCACAGTTGCAAAAGAAGAATGATTTAACCAAGATAACCAAAAGGATACAGGACAACAAAAATAAAATAAATTTGAAATGGAAGTATAATTATAATCAGGGCTATGAAAACGATTTATCTATCACTGATTTAAACTGCAAAATCAAAATATTAAAGGATCAGACTTTGACAGGTCCTAAAGATGAGCTACTGCTAAAATAGGACATTCAAATGCAGCAACCAAAAATATGTTGATTGGCAGCTACATGTAATTAATAATATTAGCGCCTAACAGGGTAGTATTGATGAATTAGATAAAAAGATGGAACGTGAGAGAAAATATATAAATTATTTGGAACAAACGTTTATAAATAGTTACAATAAAAACTTAAATTAATACTTTGCACTAAGTGGCAGCAATGATCTAATTTAAATCAAATTATACGAAAACATTGTGACATTAAAAACTGAATTAAACATGGAAATGGGTATAAACAGTTTGAAATTAATGACAGAATTTACGAAATAAAAAAGAAAATCTATAAATATAAAAAGGAGTTAATAGAGGAAACCAAACTATTACCTGGATGTATAGCGCTTAGTGAGTTAAATATTGTACCAAGCCAGTAGTATCCAGGTAATATATATATAGTAACAAGGGAAAATTTACATTTACAACGAAATATTACAATCTGGTTGAATTCACGCTGAAAATAAAGAAACACATGGTTTTGCTAGTTTTCTAAAGGCTAAACTTGCATTTCAAAACAATAGCTACTACTTATAGATTTAATTATATTCAGTTAACCTTCAGGGAATACAAGTTACGAATATTTAATACTTATAAGCAATATGCCACTAAAATAAATAAAACTGGTTTGTGTACAACTTTTATAAACTTGTATATTGAAGATGTGTACAGCCCCAATTTGCTTAATTTTTTTTTACGTCGGATTGCAAATAAGCAGGTGTATGAAAAGAATTTAATTCATATCTGATAAAAAAAAATGACGGATATGCTATCTCAGAGAGAAGCATATTTTAATTAATGGTTAAGACTATAAGAGCCTAATGCGAATTCTGCATAGGTAAAAACAATCCTGGAAGCAAAAGCAAAATGTATTACCATTAAATGCAACATTGGCAACATAAGCGGTTATCATTGATTGTGCAACAGCTAGTGGACTAACATTCAAAGGAAGTAACTATCTGTTTTGATTAATTCATCCCAACAGTGGAGGGATCACGAATGATATGGTCATGAAGAATTGTAGAAACAACTGTAAAGTTTAATGGGAACAGAGGAAAGACGCTTGAATACCTGAATGAAACATTGAGAAATCAAGAGTTGGTTACTCCCTTTTTAATTATTTGGATGATATATTTCCTTCTATTCTACTTGACATTTTGATGCTATTGTAGAGAATCCCAGATAACCCAAACTTGGTGATTTTTACCAGGTTTTTGATAAGCAGGTAAACAAATTAGTATATATGTATATTGTCATTTTAATGGGTGTTATGTTGTTTGCAGATTTCTTTAAAATCTATTAAGTTTATGTACCTAAAACATAGCACATGGAAATGCATAACTCCTCGCAAACAAGAGAAACACAACAGGGTTTTAAACATCTTAATCCAGCACATCGTTGTATTACACATCCTACAAGTAGTATTCAACCTGATACCTAAGTTAGAGCATAATGTCTTGATTGTACCAGAATCGTTATTCAAATCGTTAGATGTAAAAATTAAAGGGATGCTAACTCTAAGTGGTAAACAATTATGGGTAAATACTGGTTATAGACAATCATTTCTTATTGTACTAATGACTTTTCTAAGTTTAATGACTAGAACAGTTTCATGCCATATATTGATTTATGTTTACCAGTCTATCAGAGAAGAAACATTGCAGGAAAGTGTCCTACCAGTATGGATATTGTATCTTCTAGATCACGCGACATGCCCACATACAGTCTTAATTTCATTTTTAAAAAACAAATACTTCATCCCTCACGAAACAAGAAATAAGGTAATAACAACCATGCACCCAAGGTTACTATGAAAATCTTTTTTCTTTTTAAACCGAAACCCTACATGATAATTTTTTAGTGATTGTAATTCATAAATCAGTAAATGGTTTTAAGAGGGAAAAAAGAAGATCAAGAGCAATAATAAGAATAATAAAGGTAAATTTGAACAACCATTAATCAGGTGATTGCTTCTTTCCTCTGTACGAAGTCAATTTTATCTCACCTCTCTTTAACTGATGATTATATTTATACAATCAGCTACATGGTTTTCACTTGGGCCTAGTTAAATAAAAATATTTCAGAGCATTTGTCAAAGAATAAAATACTTAAATCTGAAATTGTGTGCACTATACACATTATAATCATCATTCTGTCTCAGTTTAGACACAATTAATTATAGAGCTTAGAAATTAAATTTTTCTCTTTAAATGTCCTTGAAAATTGCTTGAATTTCCGGTTAAAATGTCTGTATAAACCATGTATATTTTGAATGAATTGCAAAGCAATTCCGGCTTATTGATTGAAGATGTGTGCCCAGAAATCCCAAAATTTGTCAGTCTATCATTCTGTCTCTCTGGTATCTAAACTGAGGTTATGGTTTGCATTTATGTAAATGTTTCATGAGGAGTAATACATTCATGAGTGAAAACTAGGTCACTGTGATCTATATTTCCGTGTTTGCAATATGGTCATACTGCCATCGGTAGATTTCATGTCTTCATTGTTATATATCTGAACATGATACATTAAAATCTTTTCATATACAAATGCTGTATTAGCTCATATACAACCTGTACCCAAACGCAAGCAGCTCTGCTGTCATATTATGTAGTGTTGCATCTAAGAGCGTTTTATGTAATTCACGTGCATTAGTGAAGCTTGGTTCAGAACCTTAAGTTCTGTAGACCATTCGTAGTTGGCACAAACGTTAATTCTACATGCATCGTTCATTTTTATAACCACTGGATAATAATCTGGAGAAATGTAAGAGGCTTGAACTTTTTGAAATTCACAGCTAAAGATATAATTTCCCAGAAGCAAAACTAACTGTACGCTGCTTCAATTCGTTGGTATCGTTCGGAACTTTCGTTTGTATTTTGGTCATGCATTGCACTTCGTCATCAAGCCAAGATTATTGATCAACCACAGTGGAAAGTGTCAACCTTATGGCTTCCTGGAAGACTAACTCGAAGTGAGTGATGAACAAATCAAAATGTATCAAATGCTAACATTGACCAGGTATTAAAAAGGATTTTAGTTGGTGTTTTTCAGGAATAGAATTGCCAAAAAGGATTTCAGTTGGTGTTTCTCAGGAATGGGATAGCTACAAAGGATTTCAGTTGGTGTTTCTCAGGAATGGGATAGCTAAAAAGGATTTCAGTTGGTGTTCTCAGGAATGGGATAGCTACAAAGGATTTCAGTTGGTGTTTCTCAGGAATGGGATAGCTAAAAAGGATTTCAGTTGGTGTTCTCAGGAATGGGATAGCTAAAAAGGATTTCAGTTGGTGTTTCTCCAGAATGGGATAGCTAAAAAGGATTTCAGTTGGTGTTTCTCAGGAATGGGAGAGCTAAAAAGGATTTCAGTTGGTGTTTCTCAGGAATGGGATAGCTAAAAAGGATTTCAGTTGGTGTTTCTCAGGAATGGGATAGCTCAAAAGGATTTCAGTTGGTGTTTCTCAGGAATGGGATAGCCACAAAGGATATTATTAACATTGTGATGTTCATCAGAGCTCGTCCAATAATAATACATCACAATCATTACTTTTCTCAGTGTCTTATAATGATCTTTATTTTTTTCACAGTTGCAGTACAAAACACGCAGTTGGTATTGCTTTGTCATAAAATTTTCAAGAAAATCTCGCCATATCACTGACTGTTTTTGCAATGTTAGCAAGTATGATTAATTTCAGAGACATAAAGACTCCATTTATTTGTTTTTTGTTTCACAAGGTGCTTCTGTTTCATGAAGCAAATAATACTTGTACGTTACCTGTCTATTTAATATCCTATCCAATTTTGAAAGTTCATAGGTCACTTGACCCACCAAGACGCAAATCTCGATACGACATTGCCGATTATTTGGAGGCAGATCTGGATCTATGTTGTTTTACACTAGGATGCACATTACAAATGGATAAATACTATAGTCAAAATGTACACAGAATGGATTGATCCTATTAAATATGTGCTGTTAGTGGGTGCAGTTGAGTGTAGTTAAGTTACATATGCTGGTGTAATATTCTAACACTGGCTGTACTGCTTTAACCAGGTGTCAGTTAGCATAACCTATTTTAAAGAGAAAACTATTAGAAGTAAGAAAGAAGTTATGATTTTTTGTTTAAACTGAAGCAACAGTAATTTTGTATATATATATATATATATATATATATATATATATATATATATATATATATATATATATATATATATATATATATATATATATATATATAATTCGATATACTTCTGACCACCAATCATGTTCTTTTTATTAGGTCATATTTAGCTAAGTTTTCTCTTGTGCTCTCTGCAAAATTGTTTCACAAGGATATCATATATATTTATGCATATTTGTTGGTTCTTTTTAGAAGGTTTTAACCAATATAAAGGGTTACGGGCAGTGAGAAATCAAATAACTTACAAAAATTGTTATAAGTTAAAACAGATCTGTTTTCATCAAATAAGGGATAAATACATAGTACACCTTTTGACAACCAAGACCTGTACAAAACTGTTCTCGTTTCAATAATTATATTCTTATTATTTCAGAATTCCTCTTTTACAGCAAGTAAAAAAAGTCTGTCGTTTGTAATATTCAGAAATTTCACCCATGACTTAAATACATGTTTATATCGTTGAACAAGTATACTACTTGTCATGTACTTAATTGTGAAAATGTATTAAAGATTATATTGTATTTGTGAAGAAGGTAATCTATGATATTCTGTGCTGGATTACCCAATAGGCAGACTAAGCGCCTGCTGAGGGCACCAGCAAAGCAGGGGCACCAAAACAATGAGAAATTACGTGGGGGGGGGGGGGATCATAATATTTTCAGTGCTTAGGGCTCTAAAAGTCTTAATCCGGTCCTGATGATATTTTGCAAACTAGAGCAGTTAGAAATCAGCATTCAAATCCAAGATATCATAAGTGATTTTATAAAGGCTTGTATATGTTTTATTTTAAAAAAAAAACGTTTTCTAATTTTGTTATACGTGTTTCTCTGCTTAACTTAACAGATCTATTGTTTCAAAATAAACGTATAGAAATTTGTTTCATTTTTTTTCAAACATGTGCAGCTGGATTTGTCAACATAAGAAACAAATGTGTCCTCTGTGGATAAAGCAAGTGATTTAATTACATTTATTTATCCATATATAGTTCATTTTTTGCGACTCCAATAGCCTATTAGTTTTTTTTTTTTTTAATATCGTTGAGTTATTTTCGAAATGAATACCTATTATTTCATTTATGCTTGTAGACAATTCAGTGCCTAGCATTGTAAACCTTTGAAGCCAATATAAGCCTTAATTAGTACCTAGCTGAATCTCAGTGTGTCGAAGATATTCTATTTCGATTGTTGTTTTCTTACCAATATTTTATTCTCAGCCCTGATATATCAGCAACATTATCTAGAGTGTCTTCAGTGGCATTCAATAACTTCTCTAAGCAATGAAGTACAAATGCAGTATTGTTTGCATAGTCTGCAGTTTTATTTTTCATTTCCATATATCTCAATGCCTTTTATATTTTTATTTTGTCGAATAAAATTTCTGCAACTAATCAAAATAAACAAAGGTGAATGGGAATCTCCATGCCGACAATCCCGACCGATCCCGATGAAAGGTTAAGCAAGGCCGTTGTGGATAACACGGGTTCCAATGTTATTATGAAATACAGTTATCTAATGTTTAATGTGGAGGCCCAAGCTGAAGAAGGGAAGTACTTCTTGTCTGAACTGCAACGAAATCGAATCAAACTTTTTTAAAAATCTACTTATAAAATTACACTATCAATGTTATTTTCTTCTGTATAGCAAACAGTATCATATGTAATTCTAGCCACTTCTCCCATATATCTACCTTTTATAAACCATTTTATATTTTCGGGAATCAACTTAGGCAACGTCTTTTTTATTCTGTTGGTTATGACGGCTGAAGCTATTTTATATAGAATGTTTGTTAATGTAATTGCTCTCCAATTTTTAAAGGAATCTTTAGGTTTGTGTCCCTTTGGCAATAAAGTAATAATTCCCTCCTTTTTATTAAGGACGGCTCCCTTTTTTTAACTCCGTGATTAACTGGGTTTACCAAGACTTGTCCTATATTTCTCCAAACAAATTTAAAGAATTGAACAGTAAACCCGTCACTTCATGATTTTTGTCCCCATTGTTCATATTTTTATGCACACAGATACTTCAGAAAAAAAAGTAATTTCTCTTTCCAAATCATTCAACTCTTAATTGGTAAATTTAGGTACATTAGTATTCTGAAATATTCCACCTAATTTCTTTTTGTTCAAGTTATTGTCCTGTTTACCCAAAAGATTGCTGTAATAATGTTTAATCTCTTCTTATAATTCTTATTGCTCTGATATTATTTGCCCATTTTCCTGTTTTAAATTTGTTATAAAGTTCTATTCATCCAGTGAGGTTTCTCCGGACTACAACAGTACTTCGTTGTTTTTTCTCCATCTTCGATCCACGTACATTTTTTAATTGTACCATCATACTTCTAATTTTCTTTTTCCTGATATGTATAGGGCATATTATGATTAGTCTTTATGACTTTTTCAAGATGATCTATATCTTTTACTAACTCCTCCTCTCTTTTTGTGTTTCTTGCTTACTGCTTGAAGAACGTAGTAATGTGACATTTTGAAATTTTTGTAAAACTTGCTCAAAAATAACTGCTCGTCAATTTACTACTGTATTTACTGAATCAATATAACCTAACTTGTTTCGTTTACAAGGAAAAATCTAAATGTGCCATGTGAGAGAGATTCTTTTGTATCCATGTATATTCTGTAACATTAAAAATCATCCACGTATCACGTAGGTTTAATGTTTTCCTTTGATTCTTAGACTCTTCCTCTTGCTTTGGGATTATTGATATTTACGTAATTACACATGTAATTTGTGTTGTCTAAAATAAAATTCCAGTCTCCACAAATGTATGTAAAAGGATTTTAAAACTATTTTACAGTGTGTTCTATTCTGTGTAAAAATTCTGGAAAGTCTTCATTTGGACCGTGCATATTAATAATTCTAATTTGCTAAGCCTTAGGATCAATGTCAAATACAAAAAATAATTTTTAGAGACTTTGAAATCTACGTTATTATCAAAAATATAGCCACTCCTCGAGATCTGCTTGTTCCCGAATCTCCACATAGGGCTCCAAAGTGTTGGTATAATGGGTATCTTTGTAAACAGAAAGCAAATTCTTTTTTTTTTTTCTTTCTTAGAAACTCTAATCCAACTTTAAGTTTCTGTCTATCACCTTGTCCTCTCACATTTCAAGGCATTATATAAACCATTTCATCTTTTTAATTGTAAAACATTTGTCAATAGTTGTAATCATAATGACATATCATACATGAATCTGAGAGGGACCAGGGAAGATGTACAAATTAAAAAGAATAAAAAAAAGTGGCAGATTGAATGACATGGGAAAACAATTACTGACAGAAAAAAGGTCATTGAAACAAATATTATATAATGAAAAAGACAAAAGAAAGTAGAAACAAGACTGATACAGTGATACTGAAAGAAATATAAAACATACTCTTTTTTCCGACAGCAAGACATATATTCATAGTAAAGATCACAAAAATACGAATACATTATGCAGATACGTCGCTGAGAGAAAAAAATATTTCCAGACACTTGATCCTTTAGTTGATATCTTTATCTTTATATTTGGACAGCACAAGTAAATCCCTAGTGACACTTACCCATTACCGAAGAAGAAAACACTAGGAAAAAGGAGCTAAGACTATTTATTTTTGATACAAAAATGTATCTTTTATAGTACGCACTCTCACTGATAGTACTAATAACTTTGTGCACACACACACACACACATATATATATCGTAAGATTACAACTCATCTATAAATCCACGTATCTCCCCATTCTTCTTACATACACCGATTTTACAAATAACTAATCGAGATCGTTGAATAGACCCATCTGTAATTTTGTATCTATCAGATTTTAGAATGAACCTATACTGAGTTTTTGAGCACATATATCTCTTACAAATTTTACCTATCTGTTTTGAGTTTCTTTCCTTTGTATAAATAGCGGTGTAATATTTTTGACCAAAATCTGTTCACATCAATGCATTAAAACATTATATATATATATATATATATATATATATATATATATATATATATATATATATATATATATATATATATATATATACATTCGTGCAATATGTGCATGATCAACTCTTACAAAAAGGTGTGCATGTGCCCGAAGTCAAGCCTTCTTTACCGTATCTCTCATGTTGTTTAATAACATTACGAATTTTGAAATATGTCATACTACTAGAACACAAGAGCAAATATAAAGGGTAAAAAGTGTTTCGTGAACGGAGCATTATGCATCCGCCCAATGTTTAATAGTCCTTTATTTATATAACTTATACTTTTGCGCAGAAACCATTTTTTATTCTTTCAGTCAGAGTGACCTTGACCTGTGCCCTTTTAACCCCCCAAAACCGATAAGCTTCTTCCTCACATAAATGTAAGCCATCCTCAACGCTTGGGCCAGATCTGTGATGCAGAACTACCATTTTTCTTCTGTCATTCAGTGTATTTGACCTTTGCCATTTTTTAAATCCCAAAATCAATAGCCTTCTTTCTTACCTCAAGTGTAAGCCATCCACAACGTTTGGTCAAGATATGTATTGTAGAACTTATATTATTATGCAGAAACCATTGTTTTCATTTTTTTCAGTCACAGTGACCTTTACCTTTCACCTTCTGACTCCAACATCAGTAGTAACCAGTTGTAAGCCATCCAAAAAGTTTGGCAACTGTAGATGGTGGAGAACTCAAGCTATTGTGCCAAACTATTTTTCTTCTCTCAGTAACAGTGACATTGATCTTTGACCCTAAAATCAATAGGGTTTGTTCTTACCTCAAGTGCAAGCTATCCACAAAGTTGGTAACTGTTGATGGTGGAGAACTCGAGTTATTGTGCGGAAACTAAATTGGTAATAGACAGACGGACGGACATCATAACTTAATATGCTCCGCCTTATGGCGAGCATATACAAATAACACCCCCCTCCCCAAATATTTCCATGCTCTAATTAAATCAAAACTTTTAAACAATAAGTCTCCCAGTTTGAAATTTTGACACTCTCCCATCAATTGAATCGAAAAGTTAAAATTGTATACGAGCCTTTGATTCTGTACTCAGTCCTGTTGGTTTTGCGTACACACAGCCGTTGCAGAACCAAGCCGACTGAATCTCTTGGCGAAGGTATAACCTATTCATCTATCCGACGCAGGCCCAGTCACATCATCCCGAATTTTCACCAAGTATCCTCGATGATTTCTTTTGTCATTTTCATAATCTTCCTTTTGCTTTCATGACTGCAGAGTTGATTAATGATGGTATTAGGCTTTTGAGGGTCTTCTGGTATTCTATGTATTAATATTATATCATTTTGGTTAAGGAAGAAGTCGGTTTTTGCTTAAACAGTATCTATCAAGAACTGGTGGAAGCCTTCTGCCCTTTATTTCTGGACTCCCATTATCTTTTATGTTTGTTTTTCTGGAATAATGTTCGTTTCTGTTGGCTGCAATTTGGGCCTCATATACCTGTCGTTGCAGGTATCCCATCTGTTCCTGGAGGGCAGTAATTTTCTTTTCTTTCTCTTCGATTTTATCTCTCAGGATTTTGTTTTCCAATTCATAAGCTTCATGTTTTTCCTTAATTTATCTCAATTTTCTTCCATGTTACTTTCTATTTCATGTTTTTACACTGCTCATAATTTTTATCAGAGTACTCTCCTTTATGTTTTTGATCTCTTCTGAACTTCCAGCACTGCTTTATTCTTACCAAATAGAATACCTTTCTTACCTTTTGTTGTATTTTCATCCTGATCAGGGTCTTCTCTGTCCACAATGTTTACATGCGACTTAACCTGATTGTCTCCATACCCGAGGTCCAGTTAAATGAACTTTGATTAAGGTTCTGAAATTATTATACACGTATTTCCAGTTTGCATCAGTGAATTGTCAACCGACCGATACCGGTCGACAGATTACAACATCAAAGTAACATACATTTTGTACATATACAATTTTTCTAAACCTTGGTAATGCAAGTTGCAAAAAACATTTCGCTAAAATGTGTACATGACGAGACTACATTTTAAAGTAAAAAAATTATATACATTTACACATTTTGCAAAACTTTGTAAATATACAAATTTTTGTGACTTACAACTAAAACCAATTAACGACATTCCTTTTACAATAATAAATTACAAAGAACAATACACTTTTCTGATAACGACCTAACCTTTCGTGTTATTTATTTAGAAGACGACCAATCGTAACTCAAAGTAACAGAAATTTATGTTATCTTGAGTTGTAGATCGTGACGAACACATTTTAGGAAAATTGTACGTGAACAATTTTTTTTTTACTTTGTATTATCTTATATCTTCCTCTATCAGCCTTATAATAATGATGGATGCATCGTCGTTAACAGTGTTAAAGTACTGTGCTAAAATGTTTGAAAGTCATGTACCTTCTACATCAGATGCTTTATTCAACTGATAACTTGGAATAATATATTACTATATGCTTTGGTATAATATACTACTATATGCTTTGGAATAATATATTACTATATACTTTGGTATAATATATTAATATATGCTTTGGTATAATATATTACTATATGCTTTGGTATAATATATTACTATATGCTTTGGTATAATATATTACTATATGCTTTGGTATAATATATTACTATATACTTTGGTATAATATATTATTATATGCTTTGGTATAATATATTACTATATACTTTGGTATAATATATTAATATATGCTTTGATATAATATATTACTATATGCTTTGGTATAATATATTAATATATCCTTTGGTATAATATATTAATATATGCTTTGGTATAATATATTAATATATGTTTTGGTATAATATATTAATATATACTTTGGTATAATATATTAATATATACTTTGGTATAATATATTACTATATACTTTGGTATAATATATTAATATATGCTTTGGTATAATATATTACTATATACTTTGGTATAATATATTAATATATCCTTTGGTATAATATATTACTATATACTTTGGTATAATATATTAATATATGCTTTGGTATAATATATTACTATATACTTTGGTATAATACATTGATATATGCTTTGGTATAATATATTACTATATACTTTGGTATAATACATTAATATATGCTTTGGTATAATATATTACTATATCCTTTGGTATAATATATTACTATATGCTTTGGTATAATACATTACTATATGCTTTGGTATAATATATTACTATATGCTTTCGTATAATACATTACTATATACTTTGGTATAATACATTACTATATACTTTGGTATAATATATTACTATATACTTTGGTATAATGCATTACTATATACTTTATTTTGTGGAGAAATTCTCTTGTTTTATAGGATGTCGTGAACGATTATGATTAATCTAAGGTGCTACGAAGATTATCTGCTCATCCAACGTTCAGATTCATCAGATGTTTTGCATGGGTATCAAAAGACTTTGTCAAGCTGACATTTGTAGTAAAGGTGGGGCACATCGGTCATTTTTCAGATTGTGGTGGCGGTCACAGCTGCATCTTCGTCAACAATTTTTAAATACCCAACAAACAATGATCCTTTGTGGAACAATAGAATCCCCTCCCACTCCATGAACAATAGGATCCCCTCCCACCCCATGAATGTAAGTACTGATTTTTTAAAAATATTTTCCAAAACCACAAAAATTGACACAACAAACAAATCAATTCACAGACTTTCACTTAAGAGTGGGTTTGACACGAGGACCCTGACTTCGTTATGTTGTTTAACACGGCTATACAGTCCTACGACAAAGGTTATGTCAAACACAGTGTTTATGCTGTGATAATGCATTGCAATTTCCAAATTATCCCTGTCTTGAATGATTCCTGTGTGTGTTTTGTTGAAGATATTTAAAAGTCTGTCATACGCTTGGTATAGTTGGAAAAGCTTTGTTTTCAGTAATGTCACTGGATTCTTTGCCTTCCAGATGCTCTTACGGTTAATGAAGCCTCCCAGAATAATTTGTACTAGTAAATGTATGTCCAAATGCCACTCTTCTAACAAACTATATGTCTTCCAGTGCAGCGGTTTGTATGAAAGCGTGCTCTGATATGCAATGCATACACTTTCTTTATCTGGTGCAGCTGAGACATGTCCAGTAATTTTGCTTTCAAAGACAATATGTTCTTGAAGCTTACCCAGCATGATGTCATCTTGAACATGAAAACTACTGAAACTTGCTCCATGCTTATATTTATCAAGACCACTAACACGAAAAAATACAATATTTGGACAGAATGCATTATGGTCACTAAACAAAAAATGCCTGATTAGGTCTGCAACGTCTGAAACAGGATCAAAATCCCTGCTGACTTCCACAAAGACTTGAATTTGGTGCTCACAATAGGGGGAACATTCAACACAAGATACAATTTGTATATGGCCAGGGTAGTATAGATCGGCTTTAGTCAACACTGCAGACTCTATTACCTCTGCATAGTGGTCCTGGCCTGTGAAAATGTGCACTCCATCCAGTCTTTCTGCAACCGACTTTCTCTGCTTGCGTTTGGAAATTACTCTGCTTGACTCAGTCACAATTGCATTGTTTAGTCCATGAGCTAATTTTATTTCCTCACAGAACCTCCATTTTTGTTTTACTTCATCTTCATATGTAATTGAAATGTCTTCATCTCTGCGACTAAAATGGTACGCAAAGAGACAAATTGTATTCCATTCCGTTGCGGAAAACTGAGTTCTGTATTCACTATAGAGGGCTGGAATATCTTCTTTGACTCTAAATTCTGACAATAGATGTTCTTCAAGGTATGTAGCCGTCAAAAGACCATAAGCCACAGTCTTGTATAAATTTAGATTTGTTTTATCACAATCTTTACTTTCTGTTTCAAAAACAAAGTTTTGCACAGTTTCTACAATGTTCTTGCAAATGACTCTGTCATATTCATGAGCAAAGCAATAATGTAATATTGCTGATAATGTAAGATATGTTTTGCCCTCTACTACTTTGTTGGAGTGTTTGTATCCCTGTATTTCTCTCAGAACATTTGCAACACGCAATTCCTTGTCAATGGTCCTAGTATGGTTGTCTTTAAGTAGTTTTAAAAAGTCATCAGATGGAGCGTAGCACATTCCATCAAGGATAGAAAACTGCAGGTCTTTCAACGAGGATATTTTTACAGAAAGAGTTCAGGAGTAATTTCTGAAAAGAATCCAATGATGTAAAATAAAGAAATTCAGTGACTTCCTATGAAATATTTTACGAATACTTATTCTTCCTACACTATGGTACATTTCATGGAACATGGGTTCATTGAGAGTATTTTGATGTTATTACTAATAAAATTGTATATGACACTGTCATGCGATCACAATTGATGCATTCCAACTGGTTTTATTAATATTTAAGCATCTTATGTTGAGAAAAGTGTAAAAGTGTAAATATGGTTTAAAATAGATATCTTAATTCTATTCAAGAGTTAATCAGATACTTTTGATAGACAATACTATACATTTAATGTCTAGCCTCAATAAAAATGCACATACGATCTTTGATATTTTCTTCCGGTAAACTTGAAGACCGTTAATGTATTTGCACCACTGTACTGCCACATCCAACGGAGGGACCACATAGCGTTGTCCATATCTGTTCCATGCAGCATAAATTTAATTTTTGCTCATTTGCAAAGAACTTCGTGATAACTGCAATTATAATTAGTGTGAGTTTATCATCAAGGAGAACTAGATCAAGTTTTATTTTAAGATTTTATGTGAAAATGTGACTAAGAACTGGCTTGTTGACTTAGAAGATTATCTTTGCATCACAAATTTTGATTTGGCACAAAATTTTATTATGATTATAGGCTTACAAGATCTATGTCAAGTTAAATGCTCACCTTTTGTTTCCTTTAAAATTCTGAATTATGGCCCTTAACTGACCCAAGAATTTAACGTTACATCTTTAATTTTTGCTTTAATGTTACCATATTGACATCGGCAGGTTTGTTCTCTGAACACATTAGAAGTTTGTTTGGGGTTTTTTTTTAAAATTAAAAAAAAAAAATTCCAAGTGCTACAGACATTCCGTGATCTTTATATTTGATAATGTCAGTAAATATAATTTATTGTACTTCTGTAAGTTTTCGATCTGCATCTTACATGATATCGGATGAATTTTAATACATTTTGTAAGTTACATATAGATATATAAATTAAAGACAATGTGTGATAAAAACAGAGATAATGATAACTACTAATGTCTAAATGTTATTATGCTTAAGAAGAGTGTCAGATTCATTTTGACTTTACTATGCCTACCATGGGGAATGTTGTAAAATACACTATATGTAAATTATATTTAATAATTTTAAATTACTCTGACAGATTAATTTAAAATTTAGGACACTTTTCTATGATATATACGGAATAAAGAGGCTGGAAAGTGTCAAGTGCTATGCACTGTTATACACATACAATTAAAGAATGTAAAAAGAAAACAGAAAAGTAATAATAATGTAAATATATATATTTTTAAGTATTAAAATGATATAGAATAAGAAATATTTACCTTGCGTAAACTCATGCTTCTTTGTCTTCCGGCATCAGTGTGGAACAAAATAACGAAAAAAATATATATGGTGTATGTATATATACATATGTTTATAAAATAATACTGAAAATGTGAATGACCAAAACAATCATGCTATATACAGACAATGTATCTACCACCAGCCCTAACATTGGAGGTATCTTATTACAGAACTGGTGGCGAGAAATGTTTAGATTAACAGTACTGTGTAATGTATTTGACAAGGTGATGATAACAGAGCCTAATTCAGTTTGCTCAGTTTGAGGAGGCAAAAGTGCCTTTGTCATAGGACTGTATAAATATATAAATTCATTGTAAATTAATGAATAACTGTTTTTATTCTCAGTCCCTGGAGCGACTGAAGAATGCTGAGTGGATGGATACCGTGCATTATCGTCATCGCTGCTCCAAGTGCAGAAGTATTACGGGTCATACGGGAGGAAGGAAGGAAGGAGAAAGGAAGAAGGCAGAGGGATAAGTCACAATGCTAAAGAGATGTCAACCATTACGGAGTTTTGAGAATTATTACGAATTAAAGGTGAAAATTCCGCATTCCGATTGATATTGACAAAATTCTAGAAAAAGAATAATTTTATGTGATAACATTTTGAACAGGAATTTTTTATGCTGAAACAAGTTGGAGAAAGTTGTTGCTTGGCTGGCTGGGTGTTTTATCTCACAGTAACATAACTAGGCTTTGTAGTCTATGTAGATTAGGGTCAACATGTTTGAATGTCTGTTAACTTCTGCATCAGTTGCTGTATTCAAATAAAACGTTTGTACAATGTATGCCTAAATTTTTGTACCCTGAATTGCCATGCTTTCCCGTCTTGCCTGCAGCGCCATCAATGTTAAGATTCAGTGTTACAGTTTTTGAAAGTAGTATTACTACTACATTATTTGCTCTATTCGGCTGAAACTTTTATTGATTATTACTGTCTGTCTTAAGTTTGTATATAATATGTTTCTAGGAATTACAGGAGGTATAATGCATGTCATTAAAGATTAAATATTGGCTGTATTCGATATGAATGTATTGTAGTGAAACAAAACAACGCTTCTTTGGTTCTAATATTTTGCAAATGTGCATTCAAATTCTCAGATGCTCAGTTGCAGTAATAAGTGCGTGAATTCGTTGTTACATAGTGTACCATAAACTATTCTCAAATCTTTGCGAATTTGTGGGAAGTAAACTCCAGAGGGCTTTCCTAAAATTACTGCACATTCAGCGCACTATCTAGATTTTGTGTTACGTGCCTCTGAAATTTTCTGTGATGATTAGACCGCTTTAAATCGCTTAATTCGCTTAATTCGGAATAACTTAGGAGGGGAAACCTAATATACATACTCAAACTTCCAAAGCTGTAATTCACCCAGAAGATATAGCATAAACACATTTCAATAATGAAAAGCAAATAACCTAACATCACCCTTGTAATAATTGATTATAATGAATACTTTAGAAATTGAGAGAGACAGACAGACAGACAGAGACAGAGTGACAGATGCATTAAATAGACAATTACAAGAAAATACGACGAATTTGATACCTTTTCATATATTAACTTTATCTTTTTAACTTGTGAAAATCACAGTCTGCGAATTCGTAAAGAGTGAACAAAAATATTTGTAATTCTTGGTCAAGTTTAAAAATTAATACGTGACACTGCATTTGCATTAAATAATCCGCTTATAAAATGTATATCGCATTCAGCTATAAATGGTTAAGATACCAATAAAGCGTCTGTACTTACGTGCATCAGTAAGAATAAAATATACGTAAAAATCCATACACAAATAATATCCCACAAAATTAACTTGCAATTATCACCCGCACAATCATTAAAACAAACACCGTTACATTGACAATGCATCCATAGATTCAAGAGCAACCACTGCCTACGTGTTACGTCATTCCCTTGTGAGTACAGTGAGTACGTGTACATGTAATGTCGTTCTTTTTATTTTTGTATATGTGTCTTCTATCAGTCCTTTCATTCAATTTGAGTGTATTTCTTCCGTCTTTCCGATGTTCGCTCCACATATTTCTATAGCGACGTTGCTCTCTTCCGCTGTTCCGTGTTTTAGTAACGAGTTATATCCAACACGACCAATATAATTCTAAAATTTCGTGTCGAAATCTCCGTTCAGGTTACTTGTTGTTGAAACTAGTCAATTTTCGACATCTTATGATGCATATTAAATGTATGTAACATGATTACGTCTTCACAGGAAGTGGGTCAATGGCAGCGTGAGAAACAAACAGAAATAGCCGTATTTCGTGTCAAAAGGTCAGCTGATCGGTATTTTCCATTGCATTATGATATTTGCAGACATAAACAAAAGGAGATGGGCGGAGCTTGAAAATGTCACTGACCCATAATAAGAACAATGTAGAGAACAGGCACGCGCTTTATCCAATTTAACCCGATGAGTGGGCTGCGGTTACATTGGATAATTATTGTGCCCTGTTCTCTATATCTAACGTGAAATATATTCGTTACAGGAGAGAAATTAAAAAAGATTTACCTCGAATAGAGCCAATATGACGGACTTCCACTGATGTTAGAATTCATCCTTTGGTTGTGTACATTCTGGAGTTACATCTTTCCTGAGCTAGAGTACACATTTGAGTGTGTTGACTATCTTTCCTGAGCTAGAGTACACATTTGAGTGTGTTGACTATCTTTCCTGAGCTAGAGTACACATTTGAGTGTGTTGACTATCTTTCACTTGTACTGGCGTAATTGTCACCTAATTACACTCCACTGTAGTGTCGTGTTAACCTGTGATATATTTACGACTGACTGGGTTATTACCTGCGATCTTGACCAACCATTTGTAAATAAAACAAAACATGAATGCAATCAATGTCTTTTTAAACGGCTGATTCGTCACAATTATGAATTGACTTTACGTACTAATAAAAAGCCTGACGGAATGTATTTGGATGCTTGGATTGTCCATTATATATCTGATTGCTGTATAACACAATTACAATTTTGCTGCACGACGATACTTTAAAAATCACAATAAACAACATACGAAAGTTTAATTAATGATGATACATTTTGAATTTTACAACTGATCCCTCTTTGGGTATTATATCTGTCAAGTTGTCTACACTGTAACATATTGTGTGTTCTGATAGTGTATTTACAAATTTCAAGCATTTTGTTTTTAGTTGCAGGTATATGTATTCCTATCATGTTTGTGTATTTGTGATAACAACAATCTGGAAATATCTTTTATTCCAACGTAATGGCACCCTCCATCTTTGTAGCTGTTCTAGCAATCGCTTGAAGTTAATATGATCAACATGTCAACATTTTCTTCTTTCTCAGTCTCGGTTGCTTTGACAACTTCCTATCAACGTCTCCACTTTTCAATTTTTCCCACACATTACATTATATAGAATTCAAGTGAATCTTTTTAGATATCTGCTTTTTTCATCATACATATATTAAGCCAGTTACTGTATCTATCCAAACTATATTTTCATGATCTCTGAGGATTTTGTGGGGTGGCTTAAAACTGATTCCAAAGTAAAGAAAAACACTTTTGTTTTTTTTTTACATTGATACAAGCTTGTTTGTTCTTAACCCGTTCAAGCAAATTATATATGAGCTTCCTCCAATCGGTTGACACCTATTTATGTATAATGTTAAATAATCAATCCTGTCGAACATCCATTTTGCTCATTCGTTTATTTCCTGTCTAAATTTGGTATGTAAAATGTCAAATAAACGTGCAATGACATTATCTATTTCACCTCTATTCATTGTGTTAATAGGTCTTGTTCTATAATATAATTCTCTGTACTCAACTTTCTCTCTCTCCTCTGATTGTTAAGTCTAGCTGAACGTTTACAGAAGCAAATTTTCTAGCTATGCCAAAAAGAGTTCTATTTTTAAGTATAATGATTCAATGTCATTGAAAAAGTCATACCAACTTGATTGTTACAGCCCTAAAATATGGATTCATTTGAATTTCCTTGAATAAACCTTTAAATATTGTAGTGATAATTCTGTTCAAATTTTGATTATTTATACGAATCAATTCTTGTATTGTTTGCATACTTATCAATTGAGCCCGTAATTTTTTCTGAATTTATTTGGAATTTGTAAATCAAATATTGTTGTCTTCATCGTTGATTTATTTTAATAGCAATTTTTAAATATATATTTTACTACTAAGAAAATAAATTTCTATCTATCTATCTATCTATCTATATATATATATATATATATATATATATATATATATATATATATATATATATATATATATATATATATATATATAATTTCAATGCATATTTTACTATTTTGATTTATTTAAGTTAGAAACTTTAAATGTATATTTCGCTGGTTTGTTTCATTTAAGTTAGATAATTTAAAGTATATTTAACTATTTTTGTTTCAACACCTTGTTTGATTGAGTAAAGCCCGAATTTATTATTTGTGATCACCTCCCAGTCTGTCCTAGCATATATATAGCTGGTTGGAGCCTTAGAGATGACCCGTCATTAACTTTCCAAATTCCAAAGGCTTTTATGATTTAAATTTTGAACAAAGAATTTCCAATGAGGTTTTTCTCTTTTCTGTTTGTCTATTTTTTTTTCTTCAAGTTTTCCAGAGATTGGGGTTTTTGGGTTTGTACTCCCCTCCCTTCAAGTATTTCCTGTTGGGCGGGTTTCCTTGACTTTCTTCCCTATTTCTTTGAGTTTGGAATCATCAGTGACCTTTGCCCTGAAAGGTCTTGTTCAGGTTTCTGCATTTGTTTTCTCTTGTCCCCTTTAATGTACCAAGGTCATTTTACGTTTGCATATGCTGTTGTTGGTGTTGTTGTATGTTGTTGTGCTTCATTCCTTATTTTTGTATGATTTTTGTATGGAGACGGGCTTGTATAGATCCAGTTTTTCGAGTTGTATTATTTTAAGAAGAAAAATATCTTGGTATACTGTATATTGCGTGCATGTGTGCTTTTTTTTTCTCTCTCTCTCTCTCTCTCTCTCTCTCTCTCTCTCTCTCTCTCTCTCTCTCTCTCTCTCTCTGATAAACATATATAGATTGCAAGTTATTATATATACTTTTTCCTTTTAAGTTTTTGGATTTGACTCTGTATTCCTGCTAAAGCAGGTTGTACATTTTCATCTGCATGTACTCCGACTAGTGCAGGCTTTGGATTTGACTCTGTATTCCTGCTAAAGCAGGTTGTACATTTTCATCTGCATGTACTCCGACTAGTGCAGGCTTTGGATTTGACTCTGTGTTCCTGCTAAAGCAGGTTGTACATTTTCATCTGCATGTACTCCGACTAGTGCAGGCTTTGGATTTGACTCTGTATTCCTGCTAAAGCGGGTTGTACATTTTCATCTGCATGTACTCCGACTAGTGCAAGCTTTGGATTAGACTCTGTATTGCTGCACAAGCGGGTTATACATTTTCATCTGCATGTACTCCGACTAGTGCAGGCTTTGGATTTGACTCTGTATTCCTGCTAAAGCGGGTTGTACATTTTCATCTGCATGTACTCTGACTAGTGTAGGCTTTGGATTTGATTCTGTATTCCTGCTAAAGCGGGTTGTACATTTTCATCTGCATGTACTCCGACTAGTGCAGGCTTTGGATTTGACTCTGTATTCCTGCTAAAGCAGGTTGTACATTTTCATCTGCATGTACTCCGACTACTGCAGGCTTTGGATTTGACTCTGTATTCCTGCTAAAGCGGGTTGTACATTTTCATCTGCATGTACTCCGACTAGTGCAGGCTTTACATTACTGCTATTGCTTTTTTTTTTTAAAAATTAAACTATTAAGTTGTTCATGTATATGACATGCAAATTATCTAAACATGTACAGTCTTTTTTGTTATTCTCGAAATGTTATTGAAATCTTCTTTTAGGCGAGATTTTTTTTTTTTCGTTTAGATTCAGATATCTACTTCATGTTAGTTCATACGATGAATCAAAGTCTGATAGTTCTGTGTAAGAGTCTGTTTCTGCGTAGTTAATAGTTATTTCCTCTTCTGCTATGTAGATGGTGGTCTTTTCTTCCTTTCCTGTTGTTATCTGTTTAATTTCAGTTTTGTCTTTCCAGTTGTTGTTATCTTGGATTTTGTTTGTTGGAGCGGCGATGTGTTTTTCCGCTTTATCTGGGCAGTTTTCCTCCCTTCTGAGTGTTTCCTGTCTAGGGCTGGGTATTTTTCTGAGATGTTTGGCAATTCTTTTTTGTCTCCGGTTGGGCCTTTTTCCTTCGTATGTAATGTTTTTTGTTTTTGCATCTCTTTGGGGGACTTTCTCTTTTTTGGTAATTGTATCACTTCGCTCCCGTGTGTGTGTGTGTGTGTGTTTTCCCTTCATGGGCACTGTGGTGTTTTCTTCTGGAATTTTTTCCTCCTCTTGGTTTTCTTTTGGTGAGCGAGGCTTGTTGGATTGTTAATCTTTGCTTATCTCTCTCAGTTTTGGTATAGTATTTTCTTTCTTTCTCAGAGTACAATGTTTGGAGTCATGTCCCTTTATGCCGCACTTGTGGCATTTCCGGTCATAAATGCATCCTCTATACAACTGGTTCATAACCATGTGAATTCGCTGACCCCTGGGGGTCCGCGGGGTTATTCCCAGGGGTCAGCGAATTCACATAGCTTCGCAGCAAGTGTTGCTCCTCCAGTCAGCTCTTGATTTCCTCTGTTATCCCCGCTGCTGCGAGCAAGGCATGTTCGAATTTAGCGCGCCAAGATGCTAAATGTTTATACTGCCACAGCCTAAAAGTACAACTATTAGCATGTGGGGGTCCGTGCAATTTTTTTAGGTTAAAAATGGGTCCTCATACTCAAAAAGATTGGGAACCACTGTTCTATACCATGATTTCACAAAGAAATCAATGATGTAGAAGAACGTTCGTAGTCTTGTTGCGTGTTCTTTTTCAATATGTACTATTCTCGTCCCTGTCTGCACTGTAGGGTAGTTCGTGTAGGTTGCCATTTTGGATTCGTTTATTTTCAATTTGAATTTCTGCTTGAATCTCTCCGCTGTTACCTCCAATGGGATCTCTATGGGAATTCCTGTTAAACTGATGTCAACATATTTCATAGCTAGTTCTCTTTCGATGTTTGGTGGATCTATCACATGAACTGTTTTCCCCTTGATTTCTATGGTGTCCTTGGCCAACAGTTGTTTTTCCCCCTTCGGGGTAGTATATAGATTCCTTTTCCGGTGTGGGTTAAAGCCTGTACCTATTTCATGTCAATCCCCTTTACCATGACGGAACTTAATATCTCCGCAGGTTGGTCTTTCTTCTGTCTTCATGGCTGAGAGGTCAATCCCGAGTGTTGTGGCTCGCCGGCTGGCCACGAAAAACTTGCCTTTCTCCGTGTCCGTGGCAGATGTTTCAAAAGAATGCTGTAGTACTTATGAATTTACGGTGAATTGGGAAGAATTGAATCATATTCTGGCGTGACAATTCAGTTGCTATTGTTCACTCAAGTTAAAGACACTTGACACGTTGTTGTATCAATAAAGTTATATTTCAAATGTTCAATTATATATTTCGTATTTGATATGAGGTAGTTCTCACTATTCATAATACATTGCTGTATTCGATATGATTTTACTCACAATGCTTAGTCCTCCATCCTTACGATCAGTTTGCTTTGTACTTGCTTACTGAGACTTTTAGATTCTGAGGTGGGTTCAAATACTAAAGATTTTAATTTTCCTTGTATAGTTTTCTAGTTTGTTTTATTATATACTATCATTGCTTTGTTTCTTTGTGATCAAATATCTTTGAAAGCAAAAAAAAAGCCCTTTCTGCGATTTGTTTTTAAACAAAAGAGACACAGTTAAGTGCTTTTAACATTCTTTTGTAATTTTTTCTTTCGAAAAAAAATAATGTTAGTTGCGCCAGAACTGCAAGTAACTCATAGCAGCACAACCAACATACTCTAAGATTTATCTCCCTTTGATCATTTAGTATCACCATCAACAAATTATTTTTGCTCTCTAAAAATGTTCAATCAAGATATATGAATGTGCTCTTGGTGTTTTAGAAAGTTACCAGTGTGCTTGTTGTTTCTTAGAAATTTACAAGTGTGTTCGATATGTTCTCGTTGTTTCTTTGAAGCAAGAGTTGTTACTTTGAACATCCTCGTTGCACCTTCGACGCAAGAGTTGTTGCTTAGCAATTCTCTTGGACCCCTGCACGACATAGTAGTATTAGGTTTAGAAAAAATTATTTATTTATATTTTACACACACACACAGATACACACACACATACATACATACATTTTCTAGGCTTGATTTATGTGAAGTATTTCCACATTCTAGCCTTCTGGGTTCGTCTAAACCTCTCCACATCAGAAGCTTTCTTGTCAGTCTCTGTAGAAAATACACAACGTTATCTTAAGCAAATCCTTAACATTGCTGCCGTAAAAGTGTTTTGCATCATCAAACTGTATCTTTTCTGGTCTTCGTCCCTGAACGATATCTTTAAATGCGTCATCCCCTATTTTAGAATTCACTTTCTCAACTTATGCATGTCTGGAGAAAATATATATCACTGTCAAATGTATTTTTATCCATTGTTGTAATTTCGTACGCCTCTAAATCGACTACGTCTGCCTGAAAATGGTCGTCTGCGGGAGTGACGTAAACCCTCTTGTACTAAGTCCTTTTCCTCGCTTGTTTGTGTAATATGTAGATATATTATTGAGTCAACCATTCTTTTATTCACTGTATTTAATCTTCTTATCTTCTTTGATTTTCTGCCATGATAAATATCAGCATATGCTGCGTGAATTTTCGGAACCATAGTACAAATACCTCCTGTATTACCCAGTCATTTATCTGACAATTTTCTTTCATTTTCGAATGAGTTCTATAGTAATACATTCTACAGATCCAGGGGAATTAATATACGTATCTCATGACTTTAATAGCAAAGCAACGATGTCGATATCTAAAAGTAATATTTATTTACTTTCGAGTTTAGAGCAATATAAAGTTTGATGTACCATACTTGCTTTGAAAAACAACATACAAAAGAACAGAAACATTAATTTACCTATCTCTAGCATAAAAAGGACATTCTTTCGTATTATAAAAAGATTGCTCTTTTATTCTCCCCAGTGGGCTAAGTTAAACTGTAAAAAAAAAAAAAAATGCGAAAGAGGTACTATTTTAACATTTGACAGAAGTAACGTTCTCCAATCTTTTTTCAAACTGCCTTAAAGACCATATAACCTTTGCTCAATCTCTCTGCAACTACTCTACAAAGCAAATTAACTTTACCAAAATCACTGTTTGGGCTAGCCAGATAAGCAAAGGATCTGTGTGGAACGAAGTGGATCGACAATCCTTGGCTATCGAAGATGCCCCATTAGATATAACATAAAATAGAGGAAAAACACACATGAACCATTTAAACTGATTTATTCTCAATATAACTATTAATTGTACAAAATCATGTTATTGGCAATTCTTTTTCTTCCCCAAAGTATTTACAGTAAAGAGATTATTCTGTATTTTCACAATCTTTTGCATATTTGTGTCTTTCTGCACTTCGCCAGGAGATGGAGTATAATAAGTGGTAACCTCAACCATATCCCTTTCTCACTCCTTGGCCAAAAAAAAAAAGGCAAATCAAGCTTGAAAAGTATGGAATCGAGAAACAAATCTGTATTGAGATAAAAGTCTAATCGAATCTATATTTTCACCTCGTTTAATCAAACATCGCGTCGCTCAGTTGGTAGAGCATCCAATTCGTATTCCAAGGGTTGCGGGTTCGATACCCGCCTAAGCCAGCCGAGTCGGCTGACTCTGTGTCCTTGGGAAGGCACTCAGCTCCCATTTCCTCGGTATGATTTAGCCAATAATGTGTTAAAAGTACTGTTAAACAAAACAGACAAAGCATCTTAAGATTTTTCTAGGGCCAGTCCATAGCCCAGTCAGGTTCCCGTGGATACCTATATTTATGTAGAAAAAAATATAAATTTAAAAATTCTTTTAGTGTTATGTTTATTTCTTTAAAATATGCATCATATAAAAGACAAAGTAACTTGCTCTCATTTCCTCATTATTATATATAAATATTTTATAGTAGTATATAACATTAAATTATGAATTCCAGCTTTAGGGCAAAAATAAGACCTTTTAAATTGGGAAAACGTTTGGAAATAAATAAAGAAATAAGTCATCATCATCATCATCATCATCATCATCATCATCATCATCATCATCCTAAAGTATTTAAAGCAAAATGGCTTCACTCAATGGTCGGCGAATCTTTGCCATTTTGCATGCATATTGTTTTAGTTTACGACTAGTTTAGTTAATCTTACATCCCGCTGCCAGAAAGTATGGTGTCCTACAAAAAGCAATCAATATACATATATACTGGAGACATATAATATGGTACAAAGATAAAGGCATGTGAATCACTGTGAACGATATTTAAGAATATATTACAGAAGTATTTGCACATGGGACCCTTGTAAATGACAACTAACATACAGGTCTATTCAATTTTGTTCACTTACCCGCATATTCCATTTTAAAAAAATCAAGTCACAAAAGCAAACACACATACATTCACTCAGCATATACAAAGGTGAATTACAATTGTTAAAATTTAAATATATCGGTATTTACAACTCCAACTGCACCAAAATGTATCTTCACTATACAATGATTGGCAAAATTATTCGTAACTTTATTGTAAATTAATGTAATTTTCATCAAGGAATCTATAGGTTGTACCCTTCGCAAGTTGTATACTCTCCCGTTTTAAATCTAGTTCTGGGGAATTTCTGTATGAAATCTTCTTCTGTCAAAAATACTGCAATATGTCAAAATTTTGACATATTGTGATCGTAGTTGTCTATTTTATTTCTCCTATCAGACGTCGTCGTATCCATCGTCTCCGTCGTCGTCAAAGTAGAAGCAGTAATAGTAGTTAGTTCTAGGAGTAGTAGTAATAGTAGTAGTAGTAATAGTAGTAGTAGTAGTATTAGTAGTAATAGTAATAATAGTAGTGGTAGTAATAGTATTAAAAGTAGTAATAGTAGTAGTAGTACAAGTAGTAGTAGTAATAGTAGTAGTAGTAAAAGTAGTAGTAGTTATACTAGTAATAGTAGTAATATTAGTAGTAGTAGTAATAGTAGTAATATTAGTAGTAGTAGTAATAGTAGTAATATTAGTAGTAGTAGTAATAGTAGTAATATTAGTAGTAGTAGTTATACTAGTAATAGTAGTAATATTAGTAGTAGTAGTAATAGTAGTAATATTAGTAGTAGTAGTAATAGTAGTAATATTAGTAGTAGTAGTAATAGTAGTAATATTAGTAGTAGTAGTAATAGTAGTAATATTAGTAGTAGTAGTAATAGTAGTAATATTAGTAGTAGTAGTAATAGTAGTAATATTAGTAGTAGTAGTAATAGTAGTAATATTAGTAGTAGTAGTAATAGTAGTAATATTAGTAGTAGTAGTTATACTAGTAATAGTAGTAATATTAGTAGTAGTAGTAATAGTAGTAATAGTAGTAATAATACTAGTAATAGTAGTAATATTAGTAGTAGTAGTAATAGTAGTAATAATAGTAGTAATAGTAGTAGTAGTAATAATAGTAGTAATAGTAGTAGTAATAGTAGAAGTAGTAGTAGTAGAAACAACAGCAGCAGCAGCATTAGTCGTAGTAGTAGGAGGAGAACGCGTGGTGGAAGAGAAGAAGATGTGACGCAATGGTATTAGTCGATGTAATGCTCCAGAGATTCTTTCATTTTGATATTTCAATGAAATAGTTATAAATGTGCAGTTATTGCGAAACTAATCGGCATGCCCTAGTATTTATTACAACATATTCATACTAATAGGCATGCCACAGTATTTATTACAACATATTTATACTAATAGGCATGCCACAGTATTTATTGCAACATATTCATAATAATAGGCATGCCACAGTATTTATTGCAACATATTCATACTAATAGGCATGCCCCAGTATTTATTACAACATATTCATACTAATAGGCATGCCCCAGTATTTATTACAACATATTCATACTAATAGGCATGCCCCAGTATTTATTACAACATATTCATACTAATAGGCATGCCCCAGTATTTATTGCAACATATTCATACTAATAGGCATGCCCCAGTATTTATTACAACATATTCATACTAATAGGTATTCCCCAGTATTTATTGCAACATATTCATACTAATAGGCATGCCACAGTATTTATTACAACATATTCGTACTTGTTTCTGCATTCAGTCATTTTCAAGATTTTAAAGTACTTCTGATCCAGGAATAGCTGTGAAAGGCGACAAAACTTTATGAACTATCTGATGGCAATCTCAACAAAAACTTGTAAATTTTGTTGGTCAAGAAATGTAAATTTGCTGGAATGTCGTGGAAAAATTCACTTAGTTTATGATTTTTGAATAAATATTTCAACATACGCAAAAGATACCAACGTATGATATACCATCATGTTTAATTAAATAGATTGGAGCAATGCATATGTACACACTACACACAGATCTGCACACCACACATTCTTTTGGACTCTCAAAGATATAAGTTTACAGTTAACTATTATCAGCTATTTAATTCATTATTCAATAGTGTTGTTTTAAGACAATGTAAAATTAAATCATAATGCAAATTATTCTTTCGTATTAACGGAACTAGTTATCTCTTACCACTTTCAGACGGATAATATATTATTATATATATACCAAGTGTTTTCTATTTTAGCAATTTTTAATTATGTAATCTGCAACCTTTGCTGAAGTCTTCATATGCTTCAAGCACAGTGGCGTACTAAGGGTAAATGGCGCCCGGGGCGACGATGATGGCCCAAAGGGCCACAATACGAGGCCCGAATTTTTATCAGCTGTTTTGGCGCCCCAAGACCTCTGGCGCCCGGGGCAACGGCCTCCCCTTCCCCCCCCCCCCCCCGTTAGTACGCTATTGTTCAAGCAGCAATTAACTGAGTACCGTTGGTTTCTTTCTGACATACTAGTTTCTTAATTATCTACTTCTGAAAAGTGGATTCAAAGTCTCACTTGTTTCCTTCATACAGAATTGAATTTAAGTGATTGCTTCATTATGAACGTGTACAAGGAGATGCCTAGTGCCATCTTTCCACATGTAGTACTTGTGTAAGAAGGTTCCATGTGTCAGATACGTTTAGCAAGATTTCCTAGAATCTTAAGGTGCCAAGTAAAAGTTTTAATTCACAAGATAATCACATTAAGTACAACTGTGCAACATTTGGGATGACTTTAGTACTGCATTATACATGTTTCAGACAGATTTCAAGCTAACGTCGACAAAGTTGAATATTGCAGGTAAGGTTGAACATTCAAACGCGATTTTCTCAAAATTACCAAAATGTTACTTCGTACTTTTCTGCACTAATGGGGTGATATTATTATTTGAATTGTGAAAATCCCTTTGGCAGAGATGATCAAGTGAACAGTGCAGACTGACAGAAAGCATAAAAATAAAGTACTAGTAACTGATTGTACCAAATGCAAGGGCCGGTGGTGACTCATTTTGGTCTATTCTGCTCAACTCCGATATCTTCCACTTGAGAAACTTGCCTATAAATTCGGCACCATTAACATTATCAAAAATCATTTTTGAAAAGATTGATAATTTTTCATTTAGCTTCAAACCATTTAACTACGAGATCTACGTATTCCATTAGTAAACAGTATTCTAAAATTCAAGGCAGAAGAAGGTATTCACGAAAAATGTGATGACTGCCAGGAAGAATTAGAACACTTTGCTTGATAGTAAACACAGTAAAACTTGCGTAACAGGTATATGATTTAGACTACAACGTTGCATAACGGACACCTTATTTATATGGTCTACGTCCCGTAACGGACATATTTGTATAGCACCCTTATTATCAATATATACTATAATAGACTTGCATTCGCATACATCTGTTTATAACCGACAGCATGAGCCAGTTCCTTGGTTGTCCGATAAAAATAGCTTTTACTGTTGATCTAAAGTCAGAAATGTTAAGAGATTACAAAACCATTTGCATCATTTCTTCATGTTATCCACTGAAATGATGATTTTTTAATGTGCTTGATATTCAACATGTTTTTAAAAAAAATCATACTCTACACTTAAGCTACAACATTGTTATTTAAATCCAAATGACGACCTCCGTTTCCGTGTATATATATATATATATATATATATATATATATATATATATATATATATATATATATATATATATATATATAACTTTAGAAATGTAATAGATCATAAAAACATTTGCATTAATTCTTGATGGCATACCCTCTGAAATGGTTATCTTTGTTTGTGCTTGATATTTGTCATGATTATGCTCAGTTTTAACAGATCTACACTTTAGCGACATCATCGTTATCTAATGGCCGAATAAAGACTTCCGTTTCCGTTTTATGCTGTGGTTCTGGGGTGACATGCTCATTGGTTGGAGATTTGGCTGCACTCTGTAACCCCGTGTCACCAGTGTCACCGGAAGTGTACTCTTGGCTGGAATCTGATGCCGGAAACGAATCGGTCCTTAAGGATTGCATGAATCTCTGCGAATTAGAGGAATAACAGTTTTTAAAACACGTTTAGTTAACCATTCCTGATCACGAACTGTTCTTTTTACTAACCCAACGGATGTATTTTTCATAGAAATGTATATAAAAATACAGGCATCAAATAAACTGCACTACTTTTGTAAATTAACCATTGAGTTTGATTTTTCATGAACATTGCTGGTACATGTATATAGTTTCATGCCGAAACCACGTAACTTTACCCAAGTCCTTGTTAAATTATCTAGTGCCGAAAAATAGGCCATCAATCTGTTTTTTAAAGATTCGTATCAAATGATTTAAATTGTGACATATACTATCTTATTTATTTTGATTTTGTCTACAAGATGGTGTGTATTTTTTGTTCAATGAAAATTGCGAAAGAACTACTTATGTGGCATTGTTTACACATTATAATAAACCATATAAACACAGTTGATCGGTAAATTGTTATAAATATTTTAAATTTTGTTCAGATTTCTTGATAATTGATGTTAGCTTGCTGGACTCGCGACCAGAAGGGAGTGGGTTCTAATCCTGCCCAGATCAGGCCGGCTTGGCCGCAGCGGCGTATCTCTTCTCAATATTCTTTACTCCAATTGCCTCAGTACGATATAACCTTTGATATGTTAATGTGACATTCAACAACAATCTATCAATCAATCTTGATTAATGCCGTGCTTTACAAGCTTAAGTGTGTTAGTAAATCAAAGCTTGGAAAAGAAAACAGTGTATTCACAGTAAGACTACAGTGGAAGCAACAACAAGATTGTGGAAGAGAAGGAGATGGAAGAGAGACTGGTGAGTATTTGAAGTCCTGAAGAAAAAAATTCTCAGGTATACCGACCTGTTTAATGGTTCCTGTATTTGAATGGACTGCATGCCCAGCGCCAAGAATTAAACCCAGGACGATTGGACCAGCAGCTATGAACCAGCCAAGCTTTTCCGCCCACCTTTCTTCATATCCAACCACTGGCCTCGGGTACACGTACACGGCGAAGTAGTAAACGAGCAGTACCTTTATAAAAAGAACAGGAGAAATAGATGAACTCATCTTGGTCTCCTTTTTGGTCATGTCTGCACATATGAATGTAAAATTCGATAAAAAAAATTAATAACAAAAAAACAAACAAAAAGAAACATGAATGATTCAATGTTGTTTTTCTTTATTTAGATGCAGGGCTGTATGCAAGCTCAATGATTTGTAATGATGGGTGTTCGTTCCGCATTGGGAATTTTAAATCAACCAAAATATGAGATAAAGAAAGAAAGTAGAGACTAGATGTGGTGCTTTAAAGCAGGCTAATTAGCCTGTTTTAGTGTTGGCATCGATCCAATTTTATGATCTATCATCAGTTTTTGCTAACCAATTGATGATCTATCATCAGTTTTTGCTAACCAATTGATGATCTATCATCAGTTTTTGCTAACCAATTGATGATCTATCATCAGTTTTTGCTAACCAATTGATGATCTATCATCAGTTTTTGCTAACCAATTGATGATCTATCATCAGTTTTTGCTAACCAATTGATGATCTATCATCAGTTTTTGCTAACCAATTGATGATCTATCATCAGTTTTTGCTAACCAATTCCTGCTTGAATTATGATCGATTAATTTCTCCACAATATATCTTGACAAAACTATGTCTGTTTTTCAAATAACCTGAAGTTCAAAACATCAGAAATGGCGGCACTGAACTTCGACTAAAATCGATCACTGAATTCATAATCGAATAATTTGACACTTCACAGAAAGTGATCAATGCTCGACTTAATCGATTAATCGCTTAGGATCTCCAAAAATTCGCCATTGGCATGCGTAGGAATAATGCAAAATTATTCTTCTGACTTTTTTTGTTCTTGTTGTTGTTGAAAGATGAGGTTTTAGATAGAGGACTTTCCGAAGAGATTTTTTTTTTCTAAACCAAAAATGTGGACCTGGATAGCTATAAAAATGGAAAAGCCTTCGTTCATTACAGTGTGACCAAAATAGGTCCTACCATATTGAAAGTTGTTCACCTCCGACCTGCGTCCAAAATATTGATAGTTCTAATAATTGCTCCAAGCCCCTCCCACACTCGTTTGTATAAGAACGTCCTTAATAAGCAAAAACATTTTGAAATTTTTAGAACATACTGCTTTAAATCAAGACATCAACATTCTCAATTTGAGCAAAATCAAAACAATAGCTGTTAAGTCATTTAAGGAAGACTGCTTTTATAAAATGAACGGTTACTGCGCAACACGAAATGACGTCATAATTACATTATGGATGTCATCGATATGACGTCACTTTTTACCCATCTGCATCGTAGCGCTATGAACTCTGGGAAAGACTGGATGCAAAATGATATGGTTGCAACCTCGGTCTAAATAGTGAAAAAGAAAACTTCATAAAAAAAAATTTATAAACGCAATAACAGTGTTGTGAAAGAATATTATAAACTCAACGAAAGGTATGTGAGACCTTTGGAATCCTATTCTTTTACGACCTGCCGTATCAAAACGAACTTTTTCAATGCAAGAATTTTGCCAAAAGTTCCTTGGTTTTAACTTTGTAATTTTATAAAGTTTTTTATTTTTAATTTTTCGGTGCATTTAATTAAACATTTCTAACAGTTTTGCAACATATGATCTTTTCGTTGTTTATCAAGTTTTATTTATTCCTGTATTAATTACGCGTAAATCATCCATTTTTTCATAAAACATTATAGGTGGCGCTCTTTAGTTTTGTACTTTGCATAGGGTTAGATTTTTAAAGAAAAAGAATTACCCAGGTTTTCCTCACTGGCTGTCCTTGCTATTTAACTAAAAAAGACCTTGTATATCTTAGGTATTGTTAAAAGAACTTTGAATTCCCTTTATTTTGGTGTATGATTGATGGGTGAAATTTGGGTTATTGAGTATACAGCTTGGTCTTACTTAAGATGTGCACCTCTAAAAAAACTGCTAGCTCCGCTTGGTCATTTTCACTTCCTGGACTTCAAAGATAAATATAAAAAAAAGAGCCCATAACTTTTTTTACTTTTTAGATATTTTGTAATTCATTCATAGTACTTTCAGAGGCTGGTATTGTCTGCTCTGGCAAAATTCGTTTCTATATTTTAATAACTGCTGAAAATAGTGCACTTTTGACTAATTCAGGCTGATTTTTCGAGTACTTTAGAGCGGCCATTTTGTCTGCTGTGTGCTTAGATCATGTCCAGTTTCCGCAAGTACAATATGTAAAGAAATTTCAGCCACAGTACATGAAAGCAACATAGAGGTATGCCAACATTCTCTCCATTGTGCATGTTGCAAATGCAAAATACTTCATCTTACACCTGTCACTCTCTCAGAAGCATGTATTATCTGTAGAGCGCTCCCATAGCAAAAAGGGGATAAATACACTGACGACGGCTCAAAACGAGGCTGACAGGGGCCAACTACTCTGTGCAGGTAATTGTTTTGTTTATAACGTCGTCGGGGAAGCACCTGGATGCACTCAGATATATACATGTACTTACCGCTGATATTAGGGATGACAAACCATACCACAAGCTCATGCAAGCCCTCTCTATCGGCAAGTACAGGAACTCTTGTTTTACTGCAATGAGGAGGAACAAATCTCTTTCGTCAGAGAGAAAGAAAGCAAGAAAAAAATAAAAAGTATAGAATATCAGTATAACTGAGAGATAGGAAGAATAAACGGAATTGTATTAAAAGTCACAGAGTGAGTTTATGTTTTAGAATTTTGTATTTGCTTTCATTCTGGATCTTATATTTGATTATAATCTATATGATACATGTACTTGTAGAAATGACTTATATCGCTAAACAAAGTCTGAGACCGGCATTCAAATAATTCACGTGCCGCAATACATTAATAGCGAGATTTCTTATTCAAGGGAATTTAATAATTTTAAACATAATCAAATTCTATAAAAATACGAACGACCTTATACAAACACATAAGAGAATTCTCTTCATAAATGTGGTCAAATAGGCAAAAATGTATTTCTCATCAAAGATCAAATATGAACATGTCAAATATAAAATGATACCAGCAGTTTTCAAATACATGGGCACGTAATTATTAACAATAGATAGATTAATAGCAATGATTGGTGAGTTAACAAAAAAACAAAACAAAAAAAAAAAAAAAAAATAGAAGATCCCAGGCACGGACGCCACATATTTCAAGCTGTAATTAATTTGCAGTTATTTTATGATTTTTATTCCTGGCCTATTGTTTATCAAATATTAACCAATGAACCCACTTGAAAATCTTAACTGCTAAAGAATACAAAGATCACGTGTGATGACGTGAAACAACATCACTAAGCAAAATATGTCAGAGCTTAATTATGCATTTTGAATTCCAAAATAAATCAGTTAATTCTTCCAGCAGGAGAGAAAGAAAGAAAGAAGTACAGAATATCATCATCACTGAGGGATATGAATAATAATGAGAACTGCATAAAAGGTCAAAGAATGAAACTGAGCTTTAAAATTTTGTATTTGCTTTCATTCCGGAAGTGCCTGAGATCCAAAACACGTTTCAAACTGTAAGTAACTGGCAGGTATTTCCTGATTTATATACCTGACTTAATGATCATGAAATATTAGCCATTAAACGCGCTTTAAAATCGTAACAGCCAAATAATACAAAGATCATGCGTGATTATGTGAAAATAACTCAGTATAACAGTACTATTAACTATTTTGAATTCCAAAATATATTCATGCATTTCGCGATGTTTAACTTCGCATGTGTTATGGTGCCATCTTCAGCTGAATACTTTTAGAGCGAAAAGTATATTTGGTGCGATTCAGAGATATAAAGATATTATTCGTCATCAAGAATTCAGTAATTCATCCCTTGAAAACAAAAACGGCTCGAAGATATATACTACTATTACCCACGGTTTAAAGCCCTGTATTTGGTAATTAAAAACAATTTGGTTTACTCGAGTCTTTCCCTCATGTCCAATCAAACTATTCTCATCTTCAGGAATTGCAGAATCCTAAAGTCGGCAGATCGCCGATAGCTGTGTTTAGTACATGTATTGACCTGTATTTAGTATATGTATTTAGCTGTATTTAGTATATGTATTTAACTGCATTTAGTATATGTATTGAGCTGTATTTAGTATATGTATTTAGCTGTATTTAGTATATGTATTGACCTGTATTTAGTATGTGTATTGAGCTGTATTTAGTATATGTATTTAGCTGTATTTAGTATATGTATTGTGCTGTATTTAGTATATGTATTTAACTGTATTTAGTATACGTATTGAGCTGTATTTAGTATATGTATTTAGCTGTATTTAGTATATGTATTTAACTGTATTTAGTATATGTATTGTGCTGTATTTAGTATATGTATTTAACTGTATTTAGTATACGTATTGAGCTGTATTTAGTATATGTATTTAGCTGTATTTAGTATATGTATTTAACTGTATTTAGTATATGTATTGTGCTGTATTTAGTATATGTATTTAACTGTATTTAGTATACGTATTGAGCTGTATTTAGTATATGTATTTAGCTGTATTTAGTATATGTATTTAACTGTATTTAGTATATGTATTGTGCTGTATTTAGTATATGTATTTAACTGTATTTAGTATACGTATTGAGCTGTATTTAGTATATGTATTGAGTTGTATTTAGTATATGTATTGAGTTGTATTTAGTATATGTATTGAGTTATATTTACTATATGTATTTAGCTGTATTTAGTATATGTATTTAGCTGTATTTAGTATATGTATTTAGCTGTATTTAGTATATGTATTGAGTTGTATTTAGTATATGTATTTAGCTGTATTTAGTATATGTATCTTTTTTTACATACAAACTGTCAGTTGAAGGATTGTACTTATTACTGAAGTTAACGGAGCTTTAAGGATACAATCAATCATGTCAGCTCTTTACATGCCAGCTTCTTACTGATCATCGCTGGTGATGAGGTCAAGTTTTAAAAGATGAATTTGTGAGGAAAGAAGTTGTTAACGTATATACTCGCCTATAATTCGGCTCCAAATGCAAACAACATAGACCCTGATCTGCCGTCGGATAATGCGCCGGCAGATCAGGGTCTATGTTGTTTGTTCTACTAATTAGTCCTTACAAACTGCAAAGACGCAGATCTGCTGGCGCATTATGCGACGGCAGATCTGGGTCTATGCAGTTTGCAGTTGGTAATGGGTTATACGCGAGTACATACGGTACTTTTATTTAAGGAGGTATCAAGAATCAATACTTACTGTATCCAGTTATGAAGGGAACTGTACTGATGATAATCAGTGTGAATAACAGGCGGTCGACATAATCATTCACGACGGCATACAAATGGATTCCGCTCTGAAACGAACGACAAAAAAACTTAAATAGGGGATGGACTTACATGTTGCATAATTTCTTTTCAGATTTTATATGGTGATGGTCTTTGACTCTGAAGGTAATCTCCTGAGTAAAAAGAACGCAAATCGACGAAAATGACACTAGAAAGATTTTGGAACAAGAGGCCCAGGGGTTATGATATTGCTTACTTAACTTACATTGTTCAAAACGCATGAGCATTTGGTAGAAAGACACCCATCTGGATTATTTCCAGCTAATTTGTTGATATTGGTGGTATTTAACATGTTGTCTAACTGTGATTTCACTCTGAGCAAATTCAGCTGGACTAGTTGGTTCATTCGCATCTTTGTATGAATGTAAAGATGTTCACGCTAAGGCCTTACCTGTCAAACTTGGTATGATATAGTCAGGCAATTTTGTAAAGAAATTCGTTCTATGATAGATTTATATATTAGTAACAAAAGCCGTATTTGATGGGACATGATTATCATTTGTGGTTTTTCCATATGGTTATTACGAAGCCATACCGTTGCTAGAGGAGCCACCCCAAGCACAATTCTGGCACAGCATGTCTTAAGGAACATTATTACCAAGCTGGATAAAAAATTACTGTACAATTCTGGAGAAGATTACAAAAACAGGTTTACTATATGATTGCTACTGAAGCCACACCGTTGATAGGGAAGCCTACCCGGACTAAATTCTGGTAGAGAATATCGTAAGAATAGTTCCTGTTAAGTTTGATCAAAATTGTATCAGCGGTTCCACAGAACAAGTCTAAAATAGGTTTTCCACCTGGTTGCTGTGGAAGTCACAACCTTGCTATTATGCTTCAGCATGTCTTATGAAAAAAATCTTACCAAGTTTGATCAAAATTAGCTCAGCCATTCTAGAGAATAAACTGAAACTATATCTGGTAGACTATCTGGTAGAAAATGTCCTAAGAATGGTTCCTATCAAGTTGTATCAAAATTTACTCGACCTTTCTTTAAAAGAAAATGAAAATACGTTTTTCACTTGATTGCTATGGAAGTCATGCCGTTGCTAAGGAAACAACCTCGCACATAAATCTGATAGAGCATAACCTAAGAAATATTTATTCCAAGTTTGATCAAAACTGACCCAGCCGTTATAGAGAAGAAGTCGAAAATACGTTTCCCACCTGATTGCTATGAAAGCCACACCGTTGCTATGGAAGGCACCTAGAGAAAAATATGGTACAACATGTCCATAAAACCTTTCGTATTAAATTTAATCAAAATTGGTTCAGCTGTTCTGGAGAAGAAGTTGAAAATATTTTTATTTTCATATAATAGCTATGGAAGTCACGCCGTTGGTGAGGGAGCCAACACATACATAATTTGATAGAGTATATCCATTCCTAAAAAGTATTGGTAACTTTCTCTACGGTAGCAAGTACATTAACAAAATTAACAGGAAAATTAGAAGTTTTTTTTAAGGCTCAAATATAGATAATTAGATAAATTATGAAAGGATGACCCAATAGGTCGTGGGTCTGACAAAGAAAAATAAAATAGAGAAAGTAAGAAATAGTACCTGCGCTGCGAAAGGAAGACAGAGTAAAAAGGCCATGAAGCAGAAGATCGCCACAATACACTCACGCCGCCGGAAATATGTCATCAGGAACTTGGGTGTGGCAGGAAAAAGATTGTCCATGATCATCAGTAAGTGTAGAGCCTATCAAAATAGTACAGCCAGAGATGAAAATGTTCAAAACAAACCTCTGAGAACTTATTAAAAGTGTGTCATAAACAGATTATTCTTTCAATAATAAGAAACACAAAGATTTATTTTTGTTTCATATTCTTGCGTGGCAGTGCTCCATACCTGAATGTGATCATGAAACAGACAATAAAAACAAAGAATTAGGCGTGTTATACTTAGGCATTTTGCATATAGAATTTCTTTTCCTTTGTATGAGATTAAGATGTTAATGTATATACACGGTACAATAATTTCTTTGTTTAAAACGTGTGAAGGAGTACTATTGGAAGCAGCTGATGCAGCCGATATTCTTTATTATTATTATTATTATTATTATTATTATTATTATTATTATTATTATTATTATTATTATTTTCTAATTGGTTTTGGTACCTGATGATGAAGGCCGAAGAGGAATATGCAAAGGTACAGACAGAAGGCTATATAGGGAGACAACTCCAGTCTGTCAAATGATGCAGGAATGGCGGTGAAAAGAAAAGGCAACCCTGCAAAAGATCACGATCGCTGTAAAATAAACGATTTCTCTGCAACATTCCTTGGACAATGGAAACCGCTTAAGAAGTGTAAGACGTGCTTTCTTTAATGACTTAAGCCTACAGGCATATTGTCAAACAGCTTGTTTCAACTGACCAATCTGGTAACACCCATAAATGTCACGCTAATACCCATTTTATTAAGTTCCTTGCAAATATACCTGGTAACTGATTGATTCATGCACAAATAGTGAATTGACTTAGTCTCGGCCTGCCCAAACTGTAAGTGCATAGAGAATTTGCAGATATCAGTCTGGGATATACGCCTTTTTGCGGTTTGTTGACAGCAAATGGATACGTAGCCTCGGCCTGCTCAAGACTGGATCTGCATAGATAATTAGCATATAACAGTCTGGGGAAAATACAGTAAAAACTTCAGATGTAAATAGTGGTCATTTTGATCTGCCCTTATGCCGGTTGCTGTTTCTACGTCATAATACCTAATTGACGTCACATCAATTCGATAACGTATTATTACTAAGAGCAATGTAAGGATTAATTTGAGTGTGTGGAAACTGAATTATTTCTTCAATTTTCTTTATTCGAAAGTTCCAGGAACTATATTAAAATTAGAAGTGCACGTATTTTATTGATGGTGAAACATCATGAAAAAGTTATTTTCAACGCTTATCTATCATTATGAGAACATATTCTTCGTATCAGCCCTATGTTCGTTCGCTAAAAAGTTACTAATCTGCGAAGTATTACAACAATTACCTCAGACGTTTAGGCTGTATCGCCCAGCCCGCTTCGGGTTTCATCGCTATGCTATGGAAAGTCAAAACAGGAAATGGGAACAAGCAAAAACCAGAAGGCGCTGCCAGCGTTTACAAAGGAAAATTATATTTAATAATGAAAACTAAAGCATTTCCATTCTCATCTATAAAAGTAAAAGAAATTAAAATTTATGTCAGTCAGAAAGAATGCTGTAGAATCAATTTAATTATTAATTTGCCTAGCGTCATATTTTACGACATGCATATTATGACGTCGTAATCTTGATGAGGTCAATACTTACTCAAGGGATGAAATCATAACGTATGTACTTGACGTAAACAATTCGCAAGGCGGAGCCGTTTAAACCGTATTTTCCCCAGACTGATATCTGCAAATTTTCTATGCAGATATAGTCTGGGTAGGCCAAGAATAATCAGGGTATCTTTCAGAGTCGACTCGCATCGGAAGAAGACAAGGATGTTCAGACTGAGGTTATATATAGACTTAGTATATATTTGACACATTGTAGAAAATATACGATACACTTTACAATTTAAAAAAACAAAAACATTCCAGCTGAACCAAAAAGTTTTGTTTAGTACGATACCTTAATCAACCGCCTGGTCTAAATAAGTTTGATATTCACACTTTTGAAAAAAATTTTTATCCTGCAATATAAACGCGTTGTTCCACCGTGGGAGCCAAAAGTCAAGAGTGAACAATTTGGTTAATGTAATCAATCCAAGAAAAAAAGTAACTCAAACCGGGTGCCCCTTACCACCTGATCCTGAGCGCATCTGCATCACATTCTTATGTGTTAGTAGGTAGGAATAAAATATAGTCCTTTGTTTGTTACCTGGTTTGATTCCATTGGCTGCTGCAATGAATCCACCGCTGTCCTGAGGGTCAATGTAAGGAGCGAGTGCAAACATCGCCACCTGGGGAATAATACTGTATACAAGAAGCTGAAGAATCCAGGCTCTGCAATAAACGGTAAATAACACTTCATGGCACGGAATATTTCCTCAAGGAGAAAATTTTCCACAATTACTCCTAGTTTCTCTTTATTATTATTATTATTATTATTATTATTATTATTATTATTATTATTATTATTATTATTTTTATTTTTTTTTAAATATTTTTTTATATTTTTATTTTTTTTGTTTATTAAGCGCTTACTCAGTTTGGATCTTTGCCGATAATAATGTTTTTTTTTTAAAAAAAATTAATTTATGTTTGTTTCTTATTACAGGAAAGAAAGTTCAATCGTTGGTAAAAATCTGGAGTCGAGTCTGATAAATAGAGACAGTGACCTTTATTTCTATAATAGGGATTGTGTCTCTTGCGGGTAATAATAATAATAATAATAATAATAATAATAATAATTACTTGCGATCCATACAGCCACTGCGTGCGAGTCATACAATTTGCATGTACCTTTTTTAGGATAAGAGGTCTTGTAACAGTTTGTTTGTTTTTGACATTGTAGTTTTCTTGTTACATCCGAGAGCGAAGGTTGAATTCATGTAGCATTTTAGGCACTAAAACAATTGGGATGAAGCTTTGTTCCATGTCCCGTTGTATTTGTTTAAATTTATAATAGCATAGAAGGTGAAGAAAATGTATTTTTTAATGCCATCTTCTTATACAATTTTGTTAAAATATATAATTTTTAGATAATGTTCTGCTATAATTCACCCGCCAGATGGCGTATGAGTATTAGCTAGCGACCTTTCGGTCTCCTGTTTCAAACATTTTTTCTAATAAGCCTTCTGAAACAGAAAACCAATCTAAAATTTCCATCGTATATTTACTCCATCTACTGACAGACAAAAATGATCGGAGAGTCCCCTTGATGACATAATGAGCTGGAATTTACGATGTAAAATCGAGCACATCGGTCATAAAACTGTATTCGACGTTAAGGGTAATAGATGTTACTCCAGACAAATCCAGCCTTCTGATTGGTCAAAATGTTTTCTATTAATATTCTGTAAAGTATGCATCAAACAGTGCTCTTTGCAATGCGGTATAAATGAAATGATAGTCCTCACCGCACGTCACCAAATATAAATATCATTAAGAATATTTGTACAATTAGGCCAATCTCATAAATGTTGTATTTTTTAAACATGAAGTCGATATCTTACAAAATGAAATCGCATGATCTGAAATATTGACAGATTTGTTTTTTTGTTTTTTTAAATTTTTACATTGTCTTATTTTTTCCCTTTCAAATATAACACATAGAAAATGAACCGTGAAAAAAGGAGATTTTGCATAGACGTTTTTTGATAAATATATAGTGTGTGTTTCCCATAATATGCCTGTCTGTGTTAGGTAGAACGACGTATAAACTATTGTAATTGACTTCTCGGATGAGTACGGTGGCTGTCAATCAACTTTAGAACAGCATTCATTCTAATAGTCAGCTGACAAATCTAATCACCGAGCTGGGTGTGAATGTTTACATAATCCCAACGTTTTTGGATTGGTCAAGCGGTCGGACAGGAGTCCAATGGGTTACCTAGGTCATTTGCCCTATATAAAACATACGAAGCTTCAAATCGGTATAAGTTCAACGTTTCTCGTCCGTTTCTCATGAATTTAAAAGTCCTCAGTGAATCGCCTTTTCTTTCAAGCAGACAAACGCCAATCTTGAAGATAATATCTATGCTAATTAATGGGCGAAGCATTCTCATATTCCCCGAGAGGTCAGTCATCCAGGATGATATTCAGATCCTTTCCAGGATGATATTCAAATCCTTTTAATTTGCAAGAACGTGTAATAACTATGAGAACTCTTTAATGAATTCTCCAGAATTTCTCTGATACTGACATTGCAGCAATATAAAATTGCATTATGACAGAGTACAAGTTATTTTCCAGTAATCGCATGATAATAGGAAGAACGATCGATTATACATTATAAATAAGACCATAGGCTTGCAAAGTTAGACGAGAACGACACTAGACCATCCATATCTCGTTCTCGCAGAAGGAACGAGACTATTACGGCCTTTCCGCCATTTTGGTTTTATGAGGAATTCCTTACATTCGCACTTCTCGGTCAATCCTAAGGATCAAACCGCCAACGTATGCCGATAGCTGGCATTAGCTGCCATTCAGACCACCTCGGTAATGTACGAAACAAGGATTAACCGAGAAGTTTAGAATGCATCAAACTATTTTTTCATTCGAACCTTCTCGGTCAATCCTACGGTTAATCCAATCATAGAAATAGCCGAGGTGGTTCGAATAGACTTTTGTTTCTTTTGTTGCGAAGAAATTTCCGGAGAATAAAATGTATGATTTTTCTGCAAATTACTACGCCGATAGACATCAGAGGCATGTTTTTGTTTCGCAAAAATAGAAGAGATGGTCCGCATGGAACTTCTTACAAATGTATTCCAGCAAGATTTGTGTACCCTTCTTATAAAAGAGAAATAACTTTCTTACTTACAAAACAGGTTGCTGTCAAAATATTTGTTTTATTGTTGTGAAAGAAATTTTCTCATATTGTGGAACTTTGAAAGTAGCTATATCCTTTGAAATTAAATTTAAAGTCGGCCACTGTTGAAATGTTGTTGTCTGTTGCAGGGCTTTTACTTATATATTTAAAGCTCGGTGTATCACGTGGGGTAAACATTATGACGTCACAAAATGAAGCGTTTTTACATGCATTCAATCAGAGCGAGGGTTATATAGATACATATCGGACGTACTGGATCTGCCCAGTTGTCTGGATACAGACTATAACAGACATGCTGGATTCTTCAGTTGTCCCGTAGAGACTAGAACGACACACATCTAACGTATAAATCTTCAGAAAAAAACCCAAAACCAAATCATTCAATTCTTATAAAATGAATGACAAAAGAAGGTCAAAAGAAATTAGTTAAACAATTTCAATATTCGTCACAATATAAACTGAACATTAAACCTGCAATTATAAAATATGAAGAAATTCTGGGTAAAATTAATTATCCAGATTTGCAAGTTGAACGATTAATATTGTGTTTCCATTGGAGTATTTACATTTTCCTTTTGAAAGAGGAAATTAACTGTGCTGCACAGTGATTGGACAAAAACGGAATTTTTGCTCTATGGTGTTTCGTAATACAATGAATGCGACGGAAGAATTCAGATTTCACGTGAAAGCATTTATGGTACATAACACCAATATTCAAGCTGGCAAACAGAAACAATTGCTCTCTCTCTCTCTCTCTCTCTCTCTCTCTCTCTCTCTATATATATATATATATATATATATATATATATATATATATATATATATATATATATATATATATATATATATATACACACACTCACACACACACACACATCTTGTAATATTTTGTATTTAAGGTCCCCAACGTGTTTTGACGTTTGGTTGACTTTGATGTAAAATGATTACATCCAAGATCAAAACTGAACACGTGCTAAACCGACAAATTGACGAGACGAAGACCAATTTGAACGAAACATACTGTCATGAACGGAATCATGACTCATTTCATGTGTTGTTATTATGTTTCAGGTTGAGACCCCATACAGGAAAGAATCGTAAGATATAGGCAGCTTAGAGTGGTAAATAAATAAATAAATACATATACACAAAAAGAAAAATGTAGGAAAACTGCAATGCTGCCAGTACTTACGCATTTATAATGTACTTCCGGTGGTAGAGTTGAGCTCCCAGACTTGGCAAGATGCCAGACCAAAGTCCGACGCTGTTTATATGGAGATGTAATGCGTCCACCCATGGCTGTAAAAGCAGACGAACAATTTCCTGATCATTAAATCTGTCACATAATTCAAAACATGTAAATAATTTATTAGTCCAAAACAATATATATTCTGGGGTTCGAGCAAAAAAGAAAACAAAACTGGCCGCGTAGCCATGACACTATCCAAGCACATAAACTTAACTCATGAAGAAATTTCAAAATTGTTGATATCTGTAACTTTGCTGTAAGTAACGTTAGAATCACCCAAATTTCAACTCTACGTTATCGTTTGTATTAGAACATTCGTGCCAAGTTTCATTGATATTTAGAGACTCTTGGTTTGATTTTTAATTCTGTAGTTTTGTGTCAGAATGAAATATTTGTGCGAAGTTTTGTGAATCCGGGGCTAGAACTGATAAGTTTAATAGGAAAATTGGTTTTAATAGGACATTTTGGATTCAGTCCTTGTTTGCTTGATGCGAACATCACCGAAAGACTGAAAGAAGCGTTAGTTTAGATACACGCCAACGCCAAGTTACTTTTAGAAACAGAGTGTCATAGCTTTGGCAGAATTAGAATTAGTCTGAACTGTCCCCTCCAAAACCTTGAATTATTTTACCATTCAAAAACCAGTCACCATTGACTTTTGCTTTATATTCGAATAGTCTGAACTTACGAAGAGATGTTTATATCACGTGAAAAAGAAGAGCCAGAGAACAAGTATTTCGAACATTTCATCATGTCTGCATAACATTTCATCATGTCTTCAGATTTTTTCATCATGTCTTCAGACTTTTTTGCTTTTCTCTAGCTTGAAGGTTCTCTCCAGTGCATACAATATTGGTTCCCATTTGGGTTCATACTTGTATAATAACTATCCGTTGGATACTCTACAGTTCTGAATAAAGAAAAACAGTAGGGATAATAAATTTAAAAAAAATAGGAAACTCATAATTAATCAAAAGCGGCAGAAATTATAAGATTATAAAAAATATAAAGATACAGAAAGCAAATTACTTTAACGTAATTACCTATAGCAGATTGGAATGACGCAAAAATTATCCTGAAAATTATTAAATAGGCCACTTAGGATAAGTAGAAACAAAACAATTTCGAATAAAAATCTGAGTTTAAAACCACGACCCACAGCAAGTGTGTCTGAAGTATATTCGTACATACCTGAGGACACAAGTGTGCTCATAATAAATTATTCTACACGCAAGAGTCCCCCCCCCCCACACACACACACACACCATGACGTACCCGTGGTGATCCCAGCTTACTCTCTACCATCTCCTGGATGTTGATCTCGTCATCGTGTGGTTTGAAAGGCGCCCTCTGTTGTCCTGGGCTTCCAAGGAGTCGGTTGATGGCTCCGCTGGCGCCCGGAATGACGGCGTAACCGTAAATTAATATTATACCCAACATCAGCAGCGTGAACGGCGTCAGAGCATAGGCTATCTGAAATCGCAAATGATGTAGGTCTTAATATTTATAAATTATCATTATGAAATCAATCAAATCCTTGGCTTTTATATATTCAACTTCATTTTTTTTTTTTTTTTCAGTTTTAAATAGACTTGGAAACAATTTTATCGAGACCAGAAATGTACACCTAAGCAAAACAAATTCTATGATTCACATCATACGCTCGTAGCCGTGTCAAGATTCTTGAGTCCCCACGCGTTAGCGACGTCAATATCTGAACGTTAGAGACGTCAATATCTGAACGTTTTTCTTTTACAACACTCCTTGGTTGTCTCTACTCGTGGGAAGTTATGTCTTCGACATAAAATCACATTTATTTAATATCTTGGATGGGAAAGAGGAGAAACTTTCTCGTTAAAAATTCTTCTCAAGCAGTATAATCAGTAAGTTTTGGAAAAACATAAACTTCTACAATTATATTTTTTGAAAGAAACTGAAGAATAGTTTTCATCTGCCAACAAAACATTTATTATTTTTAACTTGCAGGGATTATAATTTTTTTTAAAAATCGCTACACCCGTGTATAATTGTGTCGGAAAAAAGCACACGCAGCATTGATTGCACATGAGTGTCAGTGTTCTAATTTCGGAACTGTTCTGTTTAAAGTTTCTTTTACAGCACTTACTGTTGAAATTCACAGAGATGACGTGCTGGTAGCAGGTACAAGTTTTCATCAATTGCAAACGTTTGCCGTCTATTAAAAAATAAAGAGTCTTTAATAGGAACATACCAAATTTAAATAACACTCTTTTATATCTGGATTTCAACTTGCTCCTTTTTTTTTATAGCTCTTACCTCTGCAGTGGCGGCGCGATGGTTCTTGATGCTTGGGGCAATGTTCTTTAGTGGCGTCCTTACTGAAGCGCCCGGTGGCACTGTTCTTTAGTGGCGCCTCTACTCTGCCACAGAGAATAGTTTTTATGTCAGTTGACAACCTCCAACCCCCACAACCCCCATCTACGCCCCGGTTACAGCTGAGAGAAAAAAAACAAAAAAAAAACTTCCGACGGCGACTCTCCCCCCTTCGCCGGGCGCCAAGGGCAATTGACCCCTCCCCCCAACTCCCTCGCGCCGCCACTGTACCTCTGTCTTTACTTCAACTAAGCAGGAGTTTCATAAAACATTACCAAGAATTTGTAAACACTGAGTTACAAAAGAAAATATTTAATAATGAATCTTCTATGAGGCAATGTTATATTTAAAATTACTCTCTTTGTTATATATAGCTTTCAGTTTGCTTCCTTTTCTTGTTTTTGTCTTTATTATGTCAAAGCCGACTTTGACAAATAATAGTTCTATTTTGTGAACTTTTAGTTGCACGATTATAGTAAGATTGTTAAAGAGTTTGAAACAATGCTTCTTGTAATTCTGGATTTTGTAAGGTATCTCATATTTTTGAATCATTGGAAGTGAAATAGAAAAAAAATTATAACTGCCATTAATAAGAATACACCAACAGAAGGACATAAAATATTTAAGAACACGGAGACAAAAGAAACAGTCATGATTTTATTTAAAGGAGAGCTACTTTTGTTACATTTTATTTTTCCAGAAATTTGTTTCTGGGCAAGGATGAAATCATCAGATCGATCAATGCTGAAACTCATTTTACTCAGTAATGTCCCTTCCGTATACACGCCTCTCCACTGGAAAAATATTGACAAAGTAATATCTTAATCAATAATTGTACCAGATTTTTAAAGAGTGAAAAACATGAATTGTTTTACCGAATCGATGTCTTATTTAAAACGCTTTGAAAACTCTAACGAAACGTTTCCACCATCCGGATATTAATTAACTAATATGTTTGCTCGTCAGCCATAGAACTTCTCCATTAAAACATAATTACACGGATCGAAGTACGGTAATTACTGTGAAACCAGGCAAAAACAAATGCCCTCGAGTCTTTCAATTGGATTATTTTCTGTCTTTGAATGACGAATATGAGAAGACAGTTTAAAATGATGTTTGTAATAACACAAACAACTAGACTGTGTTATATTAACATTCAAGTCTCGTTATCTATGCATCATTATTTCAAAGCAATCGTGTTTTGGAAAAAAAGCTGCCAAGAGTAATATTTCTAAGCGATCTAAAATCTGCGCATTAGTACTTCTCATTCACAATGGTAAGTATTAAGTTAGGAATCCAATTTTTCATCGTTCTGCACATATCTTACACTCGAAAATCATCACCACGTAACTCCTTATATTCTACAAAGTACAATTTGAGCATTTTTCAAGACATTATTTACTAAAATCTCTCTCTTGGTTGGGTTTTATTTTTTAATCAAAGGTGAGCGTTTCTTATTATAATAGTTATTTTTCTCACATAGAGATAGGCAGCGAAACGTTCAAACATTCATCCCTGGCAAGAGAATTATTATAACTATGGCCGATATTAAGGATTTCTAGCCTAATTTTTGACCCTTACTTTGAAGCCTCATATACACTTTTCAAAGGGCTTTGATGTCAAAAAGTGACTCACGTAGAACGGATTTCTCCCGTAAGTCCAGCAATGTATAGAGTTCCCACACTGCAAGCTTTTGCTTACGACATTACAGAGAATGGCCATATTGTACATTTTCACTTCCAAATATCCCATATACTCTTTCAAATATCCCATATACTCTTTCAAATATCACATATACTCTTTAGTAACTTAAAATTTTGTTTAAAAAGGCTGCAGAATTTATTGGTTTTTTTGTACATTCAGTGGAATCATATTTCAGTATTCTTCTCATTTCCAAAACTTTATCATTTATTCAGTAAACTTCTGATACAAGTATTGGAATGCATATGAATTACAAAACCATGACAACCAGTAATAAACCGTTAAAAACCTCTTGTAATTAAGGCTGACAACGGTTTGAGTTTCCAAATGTTAAGCTGCAAATTGATAAAGGCTGTAGCGTACTAACGGGGGGTGGGGGCGCTCGGGACGGTTGCCCCGGGCGCCAGAGGTCTTGGGGCGCCAAAACAGCTGATAAAAATTCTGGCATTTTGGGCCATCATCGTCGCCCCGGGCGCCATTTACACTTAGTACGCCACTGGATAAAAGTCTCCTTCAAGTTGTCTACTTCATATGCGATAAATACATTTTTTTCTTCTCCATCATGGTTTCAAGCTTTTACAAAATGACTATAAGTATCTGGGATATTACTTAGAAAGGATATATGATAAACTTTCAAATAATTGTCACATATGATAAAAATCTGTGAGATTTTCAAACGTGGAAGGTATTTAAGATCGTTTATTGAAGGAAAATTGACCTTGCCGAGAAACGCCGTTCCCCTCACGGTGGCCATGTAAAGAATGGTCCATGTAGCGAGCAGACAAAGCGCGGCGTGCCACAACAACACCCCACCTTCTCCAATGTGGTCCGTTTTCCGCAGAAACTTGTCGCTGTAGAAAAAAAGAGCAACCAACAAACAATTCTTGAAATATCCCACACACAATTTTACATTGTTTTCATTGCTAATGTGGCAGATGGCCTGTGCTGTTTGCTGTCACTTTTAAGACAAGTACGATCGGCCATAGCAGCCATTGGAAGGAATAGACAGAAACTACAATCGTTTCAGATTGAGCTTGGCTTAGTATGTGCTTGTCAAATGTAAAACATACATACAATCCTAAAAGATTATCACTGACTATCTGATGGCAATAACGAGTTTCAATCTTCGCACGATTTTCCAAGTCAACGATTGATTGCAACTCTGGACAAATGATAACTACCCATTTATATAAATATCTGTAGAGTCTGCATCAATGTACATTATTTTTATTTCTAATAAAGTACAACTACACATGTGAAAAAGTGTTTAATTTAAGGTGCAATTTTGATTGAAAGGAACAAAAAGAGTATAGAAGCTGCCGTTGTATCGGGCAGGCGATTCTAACTGCAACGCATTTATTTACTTTGTTTTTGAAAAACAAATTGTATCGTGTAAGTGTACTTTTACAGCTATTAAAGGAATTGTTTTCGCTTGGTGCGGCAAAGTGAAATGCTACGCTCGACCCGAATCGATAGCAAGAAAAGCATTGAATCGCTTTCAAATATATTTGAACTTAATTTTTAATTTCATTAAATGTACCGTATATACTCGCATATAAACCGCATTATGCGACGGCAGGTCAAGGTCTATGTTGATTGCATTTGGACCCTGTTTATACGCGAGTATATACTGTAAATATAATCCTTGATTTTTTTTTCACGATAAAATGTTGAGCTGAAACTGCGATACAGCAAATATTCGTCGTAAACAGTGAGAATATATTATAGGAAAGAGAAAGGTTTAGCTAGTACCTGAACGAGTCGTTGACAAGTGTCGTTCACTAAATATTTAATCTTTCAAGCAAAAAGTTAATAAACATATTTTAGTCTTTACATTCATGTAAGATGATGGTATATTGTTAGATATCCAAAATAATACAAATATATAGTGTGAAAACCCATGTTTCCACAGTACATTTATAACATGAACAGCAAAGGAACAAACAATGAACAAAACAAACAAACACTCAAACAAATACATGTAAATTCTTATTTCCGAATTAAGAAAAAACTTAGGAAAATAAAAGGCAAAATAACAACAGATACTTTGCTACTTACTGAAAGTACTCATCCGACGGACTGTGATATACTTTTTCGAATCTGAAAGTGCAAAACAAATATTAAGAGAAAAAATGCTATTCAGCAGCATTTCAAGTGTGGTATCATAAAATTGAATGTCGTTTTTTGTTATACCAGATAGGGGAATTGTTTCTTTCCAACATTTGCTGACTCTTCTTCCAATCAAAATTACAGCTAAAACACAGACAGCAAGTTTAACGAAATAGAATATCATGTTCTAAAAGCAAATACGTCACAATATTGCTCGTTAGATCAAATTTACGGTAACATCAACTTTGTGAGAAAGGCAGGTATAAATAAATATTATTTTGTTCAATTACAAGTACGTTATAATTATCCTATCAAACTTCAAAAGTGCGCTCAGAAAGCAGAATGTTTTTCAATGTTGTATTACTGCCTAGGTCAACCAGAGTCGGCTGCCTCGGTATGTCCATGGAAAAGAGACGTAGCTCCCATTTCCTCGGCATGATGAAAACCTACCAACCAACCAACCAACTAACCTAAGTGAATGGTTTCCATGGTTACTTGCCGACCAGACGAAAGGGTAGACCATGGAGGCGAAGGTGAAGTAGAGACAATAGCTGAGCTCTACACCGTGCAGGAGACAACGAATGAACGTGATTAGTAGTAATGACACAGCGACGCCTGTCCGGAAAAAGAAAAAAGTATTTTCAAGATATCAGAGATACAAACCGTTACCTGACTGCTTAAACGCCAATATTTGCAACAAACTGCTCCCCAGGTTGCGCTCTGGATTCTCATTAAATACCACAGCCACCACATGTTGATATCTGCAACCTTTTTGCAGATACGTTTGCTCTTGTTTTTACCTAATTGTTCAGGAGATTCTCAAAAAGTAACGGATAATATAGAATTGTGAAGCCTTGAGGCAGCAACTCTAGTACTGTAATTTTGTTAACTTCTCATCTTTTTTTGTCCAAAATTCAACGCACAAAATGACTGGAATGACAACTCAAAACAAGGATGACTTCAGGTCACACAGTCTATGTACCTACGTCACTGGAGAGCAGTTTGTATTGACAACAGTATGGTTCACGATAAATTGCTGGAAACGTTAACGCCATGGTGACATGTTAATTTTCCATGTAACGTATTGACAATGAGAATTGAAATTTTGGCAATTTATACACAAAGTGTTGTGTTAAAATAGAAATAGCAACCTCTTATTTCAGAATCAATGGAAGTTTATGGCAGTTTTAAGGTAAAAAATTTTTATTTTATTGCCGACGAATATTGTGGCTTGGAAGCCACTAACAATGTCTTCTAATCATCAGAGACAAAACTGTTATCACCTCATATCCTGAAATATGTATTTACAAGCACAAACAGATGAACCAGAAAAAAGTATAGATTTTATCCAGTTGCTGATTAAAGGATTGCAAGATTTACCTGAGAAGGGCAGTATTTTCTATGCACGTAATGCTTTTCTATACAAGTTCTTCTGGAGGATCAATTTAATCAACCAATATTGCAAAAACATATCATTTATAATTTTCGCATATAATTGACAAAATTTCCATAATACACTGTTTTCCATGCATATAATTGACAAAATTTCCATAATACACTGTTTTCCATGCATATAATTGACAAAATTTCCATAATACACTGTTTTCCATGCCCAGTGGAAAATTTCTATAATACACTGTTTTCCATGCCCAGTGGAAAATTTCCATAATACACTGTTTTCCATGCCCAGTGGAAAATTACCAGTAATATTCTAAATGAGCACGAGTCAAATTTGTCCGAATTGCAACATTAACATTTTTTCATCTAAATAAGACTTTTTTTTTAATAGACTGGAATTTAAATAGGCGTTTCAAAAAGGATTTTTAAACAAAATCAATCGCTCTTGTAAGATAGCGATATGTGAGCTTTAACTGAATCCACGTAAGTCTTCATGGTATAGAGAGTTGCGGTGGCTAGCGTGCCGGACTAACAATCAGTAGGTTGTTGGTTCAAATCCTGCACACACCAGCCCGTGTCTGCTGCCGTGATGTGTCTCTGTACAAGGCATTTTATTCCTTTTGCCATGAGCTGATGTGCCTTTAATCAATCAATCAATCTGATTTATATGAAATTTCCCCGAGGAGACAAAATGCTGCGTTAAGAATACATGTAACGGTAAACAAGAATGGAAATAACCACCATGTTATCACGCAACGTGGAATCTTTTCCGAAAAATCGATGTTGAATTGGTCCAGAAAGAAGATTTCACTGCCGATAATGGTGACTCTGTGAAATACAAAACCTACGCAGAACTTGCGTCCTCTTTATTTGAAATGAGAGCCACGTATTTTTACAGTCATCATATTTCCGAACAGAGAAAAACTGATCGATCAATTCTGCCGATATAGAATTTTAACAAATGTTTTGATATAATTTCGTCCGTAGGAAAACAAAATTCTAGATTTATGTTTTAGAGATAGCAGAACCTATTGCAACAATAAAAAAACCGCAATAATTCTGTCTTATCTCATAGAAGCTAATTTAGAAAATTGTTTAAATACATAAGGTCTGCTGTTAGTTTGTAACTGTTATGAAAGACCAATTTTGAAATACATAAGACCTGCCATAACACTATTATGTCAGATCAATTTCTAAATACACGAGGTTTGCCATTCAGTTTGTAACTGTTACGTCTGATACATTTTTAAATGCATACGGCCTGACATTTATTTTGTAACTGTTATGTCAGATAAATTGTTCCATATGTGAGGCCTGCTGTTTAGTTGGTAAATTTTATGTCAGATCAATTTTGAAATATATGAGGCCTGCCACTTATTTTGTAACTGTTATGTCAGATAAATTGTTAAATATGTGAGGCCTGATATTTAGTTCCTAACTCTTTATGTCAGATACATTGTTAAATATGTTAGGCCTGATATTTAGTTCCTAACTCTTTATGTCAGATACATTGTTAAATATATGAGGCCTGCTAATTAGTTGGTAACTGTTATGTCAGATCAATTGTTAAATATGTGAGACCTGCTATTTAGTTGGTAACTGTTATGTCAGATCAATTTTGATATACATAAGGCCTGCCACTTATTTTGTAACTGTTATGTCAGATAAATTGTTAAATATGTGAAGCATGCTATTTAGTTCCTAACTCTTTATGTCATATACTTTTTTAATACGCGATGCCTGATAATTAGTTTGTAACTGTTATGCCAGATCAGTTTTTAAATATATGAGGCCTGCCATTTATTTTGTAACTGGTATGTCAGCTCACCAACCATTTAAAACACAAATTTCTATATTGATAGATCAAAAATGTATCCCTAAGAGTCAAGTAAGTATCATTTTGCATAAGTCATGCCATCAACCCCAAGGGCACAACTCACGAGTACATTTCCAAATTATATGGGATGAGACCTTTTTCTGTTTGAGAGAATCAAATCGAAACAGTCTTCTCAAAAACAGCAATCACCCTTTTACAGAATATGATAAAACTCAGAATGGAGATGCCTTTAGTAACTGAGGCAAATGGCAAAGGAGTATGTTTCCACTGAAGTTTCAAGGTTAATTATATTTAACTTAATTCAGATTGAAGTGAACTTTTCTATTTAAAAACAAAATACAGTTTACCATTAATAGTAAACACTGTGCACGGAAATATTCGGTATAATATGACGTGAGGGTATAATATGACGTGACAGTATAATATGACGTGACCTGAAAGCGTTTCCAGACAATCGATTTTGTATTAGTCCGGAAAACAAGATTTCATGGCTACTAATTGTGATCCTATCCAGGACTCTGCAGAAATTGGTTTTGCTTCATTTGAAACGATTTCTACGTGTTTTCAATTAAATAGGAATATTGATCAACCGATATAGAATTGGGAAAGAGTACTTGATATCATTTCGTCCATAAACTGGAAAGAAAACTGCTATATGTAGATTTATGGTCTACAGATAGCAGAAAGTATTGAAATTGTGCGGATATCGCAGGTATTCTCCGTCATTTCACAGATGCTATAATCAGCCTGAAAAATGCATTCATTATTTGGCTTTGATCTGTAAATACAAAGAGACATGTTATTAGCTTGATAGTGCAGTTGTTATATAAAATATCATCCTATCTGCAATACAAAGTTCGCCAATAATACAATCAATCATCAACTCCTGTTAGTACCTTTAGCACTATATTGACTTTTTAAAACTTAGTACTGCTATACTTTAAAAGGTCAATAAAAACTATTTTCCGTGTATCGAAACGATAACGAGATTTAACCAACCAAAATTTATCACATGGATCAAACTGACTGATCGACTATGCTCCGCCTACTCTTGGACATATCGACTATGCTCCGTCTACTCATTGTCTATCAACAATGCTCCTCTCACTCATTAATCAAAATATTTACAAATACTTAATTGGCATTTAAGAGTTTATAATACCAATTTGTCCGAAATCGCGCGAAAAATAGCGAAACTACTACAAAAGTGAATGTGTATGTGTTTAATTAGTAAACTCTATCCATCTGTCAGAGTTATCTCTGTTTGACAGTTGTCGCATTCGGACAAACAACAGGTAACAGGTACTGACGTTACACTGCACGGGTGTCTGCCAATCTGATAGGTTAGCAGTCCATGTGGTCAATGATAAGCCTTAGTTGATTGACAGTTGTCGATCGATCAGTTATAATGGGTGGTGACAACTAGGGAAGACAGTTTCTTTTAAACGTGGTCATATTAATGTTATGTAAAGAAACGCGCCTGTGTGTCTCTCTAATGACCAGGTCTAGATTTCACCTGCAAATTCTAAGTGTCGAATTAAACGTATTACAGAATCCAGAAACCAGGTTCCAGTTTTTACAAACGTAAGGCTTAATGTTCAGGCTTTACGTAAGACATTTTAATTGGTCAATTTGTAATCAGACTTAGAGTTCAGCCAATCAGATCTCTGGATTCGAGACTAAAGTTTAAGTCCAGACAAAAGTTATGTTCTGAAATGCAGGCCAGATTGGGTGGAACTTAAGGCCGACATTAGTGTAACCAATCAAATGTATTTAGTTTATACTGAAACTTTAGGCCATGCTGGTAAAACTGGTCTGAGCCCAAAACTTGCAATCTGACAAATTAGAAACAATCACAGCACTTTGATGGATGTAAAACTTGCAATCTGACAAATTAGAAACAATCACAGCACTTTGATGGATGTAAAACTTGCAATCTGACAAAAAATGCACAAATTAGAAATATTCACAGCACTTTGATGGCTGTAAAATTTTGCGGTAATGTAACGAACATGATAACAAGCTAATTTGTTACATTTAATAATTCTACCTCTTTTTAAAGCAAAGTTACTTACAATAAAACACTTAAAGTTTAGGTTGAGTTCAAATTTTTGTGCGAGACGTTTCAAAATTAGTTAACAAGTCAGACTAGAAAATGAATCATATTTGATAAGAATTAAATCTTTTTTTTCGACAAAGCATTTGTGTGGACCTAGCTTTTATACTCGTTGCCATGGAAACTAAACTTCTGTTACTGAGGTGATGACAACATTTTTCGCGCAGTAGCTTTTATTACTTTCCAAACAATTGGAATATGAATTGACTAAAACTATATCTGACATTCACATTACAATTACAATGTTTTGCAAAGCCTTCACACAATAATTATCTCTAATTACTTTCATATCATCCAAAAAGTTAATATTCTTTCATATAACTGTTGATCACACAAACTTAATTTTCGTGCATCCTTTCATAAAAATATGACCTCTTCAATCTTATTGGAATAAAATATGGGTTTTACGTGCATCTGATTGCCTTACAGCAACCATCATTTTAAAATATGGGTTTTATGTGCATCTGATTGCCTTACAGCAACCATCATTTTAAAATATGGGTTTTATGTGCATCTGATTGCCTTACAGCAACCATCATTTTAAAATATGGGTTTTATGTGCATCTGATTGCCTTACAGCAACCATCATTTTAAAATATGGGTTTTATGTGCATCTGATTGCCTTACAGCAACCATCATTTTAAAATATGGGTTTTATGTGCATCTGATTGCCTTACATCAACCATCATTTTAAAATATGGGTTTTATGTGCATCTGATTGCCTTACAGCAACCATCATTTTAAAATATGGGTTTTACGTGCATCTGATTGCCTTACAGCAACCATCATTTTAAAATATGGGTTTTACGTGCATCTGATTGCCTTACAGCAACCATCATTTTAAAATATGGGTTTTACGTGTATCTGATTGCCTTACAGCAACCATCATTTTAAAATATGGATTTTACGTGCATCTGATTACCTTACAGCAACCATCATGTTAAAATATGGGTTTTATGTGCATCTGATTGCCTTACAGCAACCATCATTTTGTTTCTTCAGATGGCTATATATTAGACAAGCAAAGTTTAAATACATTCAAGATAGAGATTTCACATAACTGAAGATGTTGTAAAGGAGTTTTGCTTCAACTGATTTTTCGAGAATAATTTGAATCAAATAATTTCTTCTTGGTGTGAAATGTCACACAAAGTTCTGCTGTACAAACAAGAGTAAACAATACGAATGGAAATATCCCAGATATCGTCGCGCAACGTGAAATCCTTCCTGGAAAATCAAAGTTTGATTTAGTCCAGAAAGAAGCTTTTACTGCCTTACAATAGTAGCGAATCACTCGAAAATTTTGTCTTTCTTTTAAATCAGTACAAGAGACATTTTTTCCGAATGGACTGATTGATCAATTACTTCCACGCATGTTAAATTTTCAACACGTATTTTCATCCGTAAATAGGATAGAAAACAATAGATTTATGGTGTAGGAATAGCAGGAACTTGTGTTACCTTACCCCAAAGTAGTTCCAATCAGTCATCCAGATATATTTTGTTACAGTGTTTAATCTTTTCTTTTTTTGGGGGGTGGTGGGGTGGTGGTGGAAGCGTTTCGTTTACTGGGATTTACAGTTGTTGCACCAGAATGTCAAACGATCTGCAATAGATAGTTGGGAATTGGTAAAACAAAACACTGATCTTTGTTAAAAAAAACAATGATTGTATAGTGATTAGCATTGCCATTCCCTATAGGGCAATTAAAAACTACTTGCCATGTAATAAATTGATTGTGTAGTAATTAGCATTGTCATTCCCAATAGGGACATTAAAAACTATTTGCCGTGTAATAAATTGACTGTGTAGTAATTAGCATTGCCATTCCCTATATGGTCATTAAAAACTACTTGCCATATAATAAATTGATAACAAGTTTGAACTATAAACATTAATCAGATTTATCATATTTATTTTGTATGGTAACAAATAGGACAGGCATTTTCTGTTACAAACTATTACAGTTCACTTAATTCCTATGAAAATCCAGTTGTTCCCGACTTCTGTCAAAATCCACTTGTTTAAGAAAACCACAATAGTCATTGTTACTGGCACAAGTAACTATCCCAGACATTTTGTATTATTTTTAATAATTTATTTCAAAAGCTTTTACCTTTATGATGTATATTTATTTTAGCAAATCTACAAAGGCAAAGTCGACTTCTCTCAACAGTGAAAACTGACCTATATTTGCAGCCACATTGCTTTGTGCTATGGTATATATGTATGTATGTATGTATGTATGTATGTATGTATGTATGTATGTATGTATGTATGTATGTATGTATGTATGTAGTGTTTTACGGCACCTATGCACAAAAGTGTTTATATAGTGCCAACAAAAGGTTAAGTTAAACAAATGCAAAAAAATAAATTGCAGACATTTTTTGTGATAAATGTAAAAATTAAGCACAACAGGATAAAATATCAAACGAAAAGATGTTAAAATTCTGTAAAATGTATATAAAATAACAAATAAAGGTAACACATGATTAATATTTTTATAAATCATATTCCCTTTCTGTTTCGTTAAGAATTTCACGTCAAAATACTTCTGTCTCACATGTTGGAAATCGACACACTCGACACGAATGTACTCCAATGTCAGTGGACACTGGCAGGGTACACACTCTTGTAGAGGTTCACCCTTCAGTAGGAATGCATGAGACAGGTATATGTGTCCGATATGCGATCGGCACAATACCACTTCCTCTCTCCAATTTGTTCTATATGCCACTCTGAAATAGTGGGTTTGATGTTCTTAAGTTTGTTTGTGGAGTTTTTATTCCACATATTTGCCAACTATGACGAACATGCTCATTTATACAATATGTGAAGTCAGTATATGGAATCTTTCATTCGGAAATGGGTGACTACAATGTAGATTTGGGTGTTATATTTGCCCATTTATTATCCTTTATGCCAATGTGACTAGGCAGCCAACAGCACAAAATACTTTTCAAAGATTCTATGAGAACATCATGTTTCTGTAATATCTGGGATATTAACGGCTTGTCAGATTTAAGACTCTGTAAGACTTTCAATGTTGAAAGGGAATCCGAAAAGATGATGTAATTCGATTTTTGAGAGGTTTCAATGTAGTTCAAAGTTTTGATTAGGGCTGTAATTTCCGGGGAAAAATTGAGGCTTTATCCAGTATGGCAGCTCCGAACTTTGTCTCCATCTTTCGAACCGTCTGTGTACAGGGACGTATTTCTACGATAGGAGGCTCTGATTTCGTTGAATTTACTCTGAAAAGTGAGACGATTTGTTAAGGACTTTTTTAAGTCAATGTCGAATATTATTTTGTAAGGTTTTCATAACCACTGTGGTGATTTGGGAATACAGAATTTTGCAATATTTCTAAAATTGGTTTTTGCTGTTTCTAAGTGAGGACGAAAGCGTATGCCAAAGGGTGGAATGAAGTTTGGTTTCTGAACGTACAAGGTTTGGTATTTGGACCTAAACACTAAATCCTATGCAGGGTTAGATGGGGATAGTTTGGTAGCATACTGAAGAGCCAATTTCGATCGTCTGAGATAAACTGATGGTTCATTTGCCTTCTGAAGGGGAAATTAAAAATGTATCCAGACAGATGCTAAGTCCCTGATTGTGTATTGGATGAAGCATCTGCAGGTAAGATTTACAAGCTGATCCGTACGCAGTCGAGCCATAGTCAAGTTTTGATCTTACTAATAACCTTTATAACCGAAGCAAGACATTCCGATCTTCTCCCCAATCTGTGTTTCCCACGACTCGTATTAAATCCAGGGCTTTATGACACTTATCCCTGAAGTATCTAATATGTGAAAGAAAAGTTAGTTTACGGTCGAAAATAAGCCCTAAACATTTGCTCTCCTGCAAAAAAGGAATAACACAACGGTCAAGATAGATCTTTGGGTCATTGGGTCATCATGCATATGATGTAATCGACAGAAATGCACAGTAAGTTTTTTTTCGAAAATTTGAACCCTCTTTCTTCTGCCCATTTCTGAACTTTGTTTATGCTCATCTGTACTTGACGTTCAACAGTATGCATACTCTTTGACCAAAAGCAGATCAAAACGTCATCAACATACAACGAGCAGTCAGTTCCTGGATTGCGTCATTTTACTATGCTGTTAATTTTGATGTCGAATAGGGTGGGTGACAATGTGCTGCCCGAGGGACACCCATCTCCTGAGGATAGCTTTCAGAAAGGGTGCTGCCTGCCTTAACTCTGAAGTTTCTATCTGTAAAAAAAATTGGAGATAAAGTTAGGCAGGCAGTCCCTTAGACCTAGGTTGAATAGGTCATTCATTATGCCGTACTTCCATGTGGTGTCATAAGCTTTTCTTCAAGTCGAAAAGGACGGCAGCTATATGTTATTTCTTTATGCCATTTCTTAAATGTTTCAAGTCTGACAATGTGGTCTATTGTCTGAATCCACATTAAACGTCAGAGAGAAAGTTGTTGAATTCGAGATACCAGAGTAATTTTTCATTTTTCATTTCTCCCGTAACCTGGCTGGTTGTAGGGGCGACACTGATGACTTTGCGACAATCTCTCTCTATTTTGCCCTGTTCAGTTCCACTGATCTTTGGGACTTTGCAAAGTCCATGCCTGTCCACTCTCTGATATTATCTTCCCATCTCTTCTTCTGTCTGCCTCGTCTTCTCTTTCCTCTCACTGTGCCCTTTTAGATTGTCTTTGACAGACCAGGTGAGCGTGAGACGTGACCATACCATCTTAGTTTGCGTTTCTTTACAGTGGTGAGCAGATCTTCATATGGTCCAATTGCACCTTGGATTCTAATGCACACCTCCTGATTAGAGGCGTGGTCTGAGTATGAGATTTTCATGATCCTTCGATAACATCTCATCTTTAAGGCGTGGATTCTTCTCTCTAGTTCTGCAGTCAGGGTCCACGTTTCACATGCATACAGGAATATGGACATGACGAGGGAGCGCACATGCTTGATCTTAGATCCAATCGTGATGTTGCTGTCCTTCCAAACTAAGCTTCAGCCTAGCCAGTGTAGTTGTTCTCTGCGCAGTCCTGGAAAGAACCTCAGGTTTTGAACCTTCATCAGAGGCAATAGCACCTAGGTACTTGAAGCTTGTCACAGTGTCCAGCTTTTTTTCTGCGCTGATCTCCATCCCATACCTTAGTGATGCTTGGTTGAGACGGTTCACTAAGGTTTCCAGTTCTTGTTCATCTCCTGTTAAGCTATCGATATCATCAGCGAAGCGCAGGTTGGTGATTGTTCTGCCTCCAGCACTGACACTACCCTCATGGTCTTCCAAGGCATCGGACATGATCCTTTCCAGGTAGATGTTGAAGACAGTTGGTGAGAGAAGGCATCCCTGTCTGACTCCGAATGTGGTTCTGAACCAATCTCCTATGTTCCCATTGACGAGATACCAGAGTAATCTATCATTTATCATCCGTTCCATGGTTTTGAAAATACAGCTTGTTAATGCTATGGGACGATAGTTGGAAGGGTCGGTTTGGTCTTTTCCAGGTTTGGGTACTGGTATCACCGCTGCTTCTCGCCAGGACTGCGGGAAATTCCCAGTTTCCCAAATTGTATTGAAAATGTTTAGCAGTGTATTTAGAGCCATGTCAGGTAAGTGTTTCAGAAGTTGATAGTGGATATCATCTGGTCCTTCTGAAGTGTCATGGGCTCCATCAAGACAGTCTTGTAAGTCTCTGAGAGTGAAGGATTTATTGTAATCTTCAATATTAGCAAATTTGAAATCATACATACATACATACATACATACATACATACATACATACATACATACATACATACATACATACATACATACATATAAAGCTTCTTAAACTTCTTAAAGTTTACAATAAAAAAATTGGAAAGAATTTAACATTAGTAAATTGAGTACTTCATTGATATTTTATTACTCAGTATCCCCATTCTTTCCAGGATCTGTAAAAAAAACTTTACATGGTCAGTATAAACTAACTGTCATGTATTAAAACGATGTCGAAATTGAACCATGACACAATTTATCAGATGGATCAAATTATGATTGGTGGCGACAACTAGGAACAGGCATTTTCAACTGAAATTTCTCGTATTGATGTTATGTAGATAAGTGTGTCAATATGGCTCTCAAATGACCCGATCTGGATTTCACTTACAAAACCTATTTCCGGACTTAAACGTAAGGACAGAATCCTGAAACCAGACCTGGATTTCAATAACAGAATTTAAGTTTGGACTTAAGTCTTGAATCATGCAATCTGATTGGATGGACTATGATGTCCGACTTAAAATCAACTAATCAGATGCATTAAGTCTGGATTTAAACTTTAAGACATCTTTGTGAAACTGCGTCCTTATTGGATGGAATTTTAAGTCCGACTTAACTATAACCCATTAAATTTTTTAAGTCTAGACTTAAACTTCAAGACTTGTTGTTAAAACTGGTCTTAAACTTTAAGACATGTTGTTGAAACTGGTCTGAAAACAAAAATTGAACGCGTATTTAAAATGCCAAAACTGGAATCACCATAGTCCTTTGATAACTGAAACTATTAAACAATGTGCGGAGGACGCAAGAATTTCTTCTTATCTTAAAGAAACTATAACTAGCCTGTAGATTTAAATACAAAGAGATATGCTATTTGCTTGAAACTGAGGTTAATAGACAAGAATACCATCGATCCGCAGTACAAATGTTAGCAATAATAAAATAAAATATTAACCCCACTTAATAAATTGAGTTCTGCATTGATTGTTTTCATGCTTAGTATATTGACATTCTGTAAAGGGCCAATAAAGCTGTCTGTCATAAAAAGAAAGATCTCGAGATCGACTAGTCAAAATTGTATGGAACATATTATGATTGGTGGTATTGAAGATGTAATATTATGCCAGTATGAAATAGATACAATATGAAATGCATACAATTCGGCTAAATTATTGAAAAAACTTAGTGTGACAATATGAGTAGGATAAATATGTTGTTAACCATTTTATGTAGTATAAATATTAGTATAAGTATAAATATAAGTATAAGTATGAATATATGAGAAAAACATACTTTAAATAGTTTTCTATTAAGGTCTTAAAAAATGAATTCGATAAATATTCATGACCAAGAACAATCTGACGTAACATTGCTCTGAGCGTGCGTCTTTTATCGGTGTTTGCACAGGCCTGGACAGATAGTACATGCCCTATACTTGTCAGGAGTTTATTGCTCAGTTTTCCTGCAAGATGTCTGTTTGTTGTTGTTTTTTTTTTTTTTTTTTTTTTAGAAAAAAGGACATTAAAATTGTGAACAGAAGAGTCACGATTAAAGAATAATTTTGTTTTTCCTTATATTCTGATGTAACTATTTACTGTACTGTTTCAGAGTATACAATTCGAAGATAAATGTGGAAATCAAGTTAATTTATATAGAAGTGTTGGCGGTGTATAATGTTTTATTAATTCTTTCTCGTGACCAGTACATGCAATTAGTACCTAAATGGCGGCCACGTGTAGTGACACGTAGTGGACAGGGGGAGGTAAATATGAAAGAACTCTCCACAGGAAAAGTATACACGATGGGAGACACTTATGGGGACATGGCATTACTTTGTTTTAAATTTGTATATTTCCAATTAAAATTTCAAAATAATCTATTACTCATTTGTCCTTGACTAACGTTATTTTTAATGAGATAGTTTAACCATAACCATCCGATTTTACAGGTTTAGAGTTAAGAGACATATATTCCCTACATTATCCACATCCACGTTTCAGAAAAAAAATCGGATTAAGTAAATAAAATTGTAGAATTATACTTTACCCTATTTAAACATTGTTCCAGTTTTAATTAATCAGTTAACAATTTACCTTCAACTGATAAACCTTGGTCACCAGGAACATATTGGGATATTCTTGCGAATGACCACACAGATACACCCGAGGTGTTCCAGGTGGAACTTTAATATGATAAACATGCAAACTTACCCTTCAATATAGGCACCAGGAAACTGAAGATGCCCACAATGCCTCTTCTGTAGAACGCTCCCAATTTTAGCTGCACGTAACACACGGGTATGCAAATTAGCACGACCAACACGTAGTACGCCACAAGGAATAAACCTGCGTGGAAAAAAAATTTTAAAAATATGAACGATCTGTCCAATTATTTATCATGATAATGTGCTGTAAATACAATTCAGAGAAGACATTACTACAGATTCCGATTGACCGTAACGTTGACAGCAGCACAATGGGCTCACACGCTACAGTTTGTTTCCGAAACAAGCTAAAATAATTAAGCTGTGTTGCGCCCGTAAGTGCCACAAACGCCAGTAAATATCACTCGTGACACTTAAAGGCGTTTGTTATATTTACTGGCTCTTTTCTCACCGGTACATGTCAAATTTACCGACGATTCTTAAACCACTGTCGCCAGTAAAAGGAATAACTTGTGACATTTAGCGTTGCTGTGATATTTTACTGTTGTCATTACACATGTAAACATCACAAATGGTCAGACCCTCGTGGCAGTGGATAAGTTCACCTATCTCGGCAGCACAGTGTCACGTGCAGTCCATCCACATCGATGATGAAACATGCGCAAGAATTGCTGAAGCAACTGTGGCCTTTGGCAGACTACGTGCAAATGTGTCAGAGCGCAGAGGCATCAGTCAACAAACAAAACTTTAGGTCTACAAAGCCTTTGTGTTGTCGACCCTGCTGTATGCATGCGAAACCTGGACGATGTACAGACGCCATGCCAAGAAGCTGAACCATTTTCATATAGGCTGCCTGAGGAATTCATATAGGCTGCCTGAGGAAACTGGTGAGAATAAGATGGCACGACAGGGTACGAGACACTGAGGTTCTCACACGGGCAGGCATTTCAAGCATCTACACTGTGCTGATGAAATCACAGTTGAGATGGGCAGGCAACGTCACCAGGATGTCAGAAGACGACTACCAAAGATTTTCTGCTGCGAGCTGAAGGAGGGAAAGCGATCTCAGGGTGGTCAGAAGACAAGCTTCAAAGATTCCCTCAAGTCATCATTGAAACACTTCATGATCGACCCTGAGTCTTGGGAAGATCTGACAGACTTTGAACGGAGGAGAACTGTAGAGGCAGCGCAGCAACGTGAGCAGCGTAAATCTCAGAACTGCAGCACGTCCTCTATTGATTAAGCAAACCCAAACGGCATCTCCTGCCATAGACAGTTCATAGCACAAATTGTGACAAGTGCTGTTGAGTAAGTACAGCCTCAGCGGTAAACGTCATATTTTTCATATCAAAATTGTTATATTGTTTGGGGAAGTTTGCGTCATTATATCAGCCCTATTAGAGATATATTTCGATTGATCATTTCCCTTGTCTGTGTGTGGTTTCTGCTGTGTCCATGCGCCCATCCATCCGTCCGTCCTTGCGTCGCTTTTTCTCAGTCGATATTTACGAGAATGAATCGCACTTTTCTTTTTTTCTTTTTTATCTGTCTTTGCATATCAATTTATCTTTGCAGATGTTTTCCCCAGAATTTGTTTAAAAGTGTGGTAACAAACGTTGACGTTGGGTCTAAATGAGCAAGAGTCTAAATTACCACAATATTCACAAACGTATTGCATAAACTTTCATACGTGGGTTAAAGTATTTATAAAGTGTAATTTCAATATCAATTAAGTTATATTCGGAGTCAAAAGGTGTAGGAAAAGTTGTTAAGGGCTCGAAACGGACAAATGAACAGACGGGCACAGACTGTGTATATAAAGCTGCGAGGTGCTTCGTTGTGTTTCAGACTCGCTATTATGCATCAAATGTGACATTTATAGTCCTCAGACTACATTCTTAGGACTGAAAGTACAAGACTGTCAGTAAATGGGACACTTTCTAGAAATGACGTTTACCGGTGTTTATTGCATTTTCTGGAGGAAATGTCATTGTGACATTTACCAGCGACTTTGCATCCAGTGTTACATTAAATGTCACTTTTGCTGGCGTTAGCGATAGTGGCGGCGCGAGAGAGAGAGAGGGGGGGCGGGGTTGGGGTCAATTGCCCCCGGGCAGCAGGCGAAGGTGAGCGCCGTCGGGAGCTTTTTTCTTTTTTTTGCAGCTAAAATTTTCATAGTATTTTCACCTCACCTTAGTGTAACGGGGGCTTAGATGGGGTGGGGGTGGGGATGGAGGTTGGCAACTGACATAAAAACTTTTATCTGTGGCAAAGTAGGGCGTCTCTAAAGAACAATTCCCCCGGGCGCTTCGAACCCTCGCGCCGCCACTGGTTAGCGACATGTACAGGCTCTACAAAGATGAATTGAAGGTTGCATCATATTGCAAGGATGGTCTGTGTATTATTGCTATTCATTTTAATTAAAATCACTCTAAAAAGCAGACATTATATTCCTATGTAGTTGTCATTAAGCAGCAACAACCTATGTACTTGCAAGAAAACTCTTCGGTTATTTTAAACATAATCAGTGATCACTTATTGTGAGATGTCATAGGATTTGAGAATATTGCACTCTATGCACTGTACTCGTTTGGTCTGCATCGTGGGAAACCTAGAGTGGTGAACTTCAGGGTCGAAGCAGTATCTGGTAAGCTCAATACGAAACCATTGTAGCATATGCTTGGGTGACAAATACTGGGGTGAATAGCGAGCTGAGCAAAAATATAATGTGAGATATATTAAAGCTAGACCTGATATCTTAATTTGGTAGACATTTCACGTGCACTACTAAAGACTTCAAGCACATTCATTCACTGGATTAACATATATAGCTATTTAATTACCACCAAAATGAGACTTCCACGGAAACAGCCGAACGACTTTTTGTAAACAACCCGATACACACGCGCGAGCTTGTGACCTTACAGTAGGAAGTTGCCTAGCAACATGGCTTATCTGTGTGACAGTTAACGATAGTACCATTAAACCTTGCTTTGTTTTTTCCAACATTATTTAAATGATGTGTACATTTCCAATAACTATGGCTGACTACCTCTGACAATTATTTCCATTTTCATTAAATTGTTTCGCTTATGTTTATATTTAGCACTGACTTGCGTGACAAAATCTTGCAAGAATTGCCACAAAGAGTACACTGTATGTATTTCTGAATCATTTTCATTGTGAAAGTTTGATAACTAAGTGATAATTGTCCATAAATACCGAGTTAAATTTATTTCTAAAATGAATGATAATGTGGGGAAAATAGCCATTTTCGCGGGGAGAGACACTAGACCGCCAGTCCGATACTGCCTTGTATTCCTCTGTTACTATAGTAGTCTGTCTACGGCAATTCTTCTGAAACTTGTGCATCTCTATTTCTCTCTCTCTCTCTCTCCAAGGAATGTGATGATTCGGTGAATTGTATATTGAGTGGATTTTTACCTGATAATAAAATAGATAGCTTCTGATATGTTTTTTGTTGTGATGTTTAGACCACGATCTCACTTGTTTAGCCTCTTACTTGAATCCTTCTCTTTCGCTATGTGTTCCCGCCTTGCCTTTGTTATTCTCGCAGAATAAATTTACTATGTAACTCGGTATCCTTTGGCGCATTTTTCAGCGACCGCTCACAACATACTATCACTCTCTCTTTTTTGTGACTGAAACATACGGTTTATTGTTTAAAAAAATGTAATATCCGTTTAAATATGTTAATATACGTGTAAATATATTAATATATGTATATCTAAGAACATCTTTGCCAATAATGGGACCTTAATATCGATGCGTCTGCTTCAGACAGACATGCTTCCGAAGAGAACAACTTTTAACCAAAGGCGTGCTAATGAAGAGAACCGTATTTTACCAAGAGAATTTTATTACGCATTTTGTTTTAAAATAGCGGTCGCACATGAAACTTTCTCATCAAATATTGTTTATGTTTTGTTTTTTTTGGGGGGGGATGCACAGATTGTGAAAATATGAGCACAGATTTACATGTCTTCATCAGTCGTGAGCACAGTCTTAGCATCGCCCTCTCTCTCTCTCGCAAAAGAATTCGATGAATAGATACATTGCATGTTCATTTGACGTTTAGATGATAAAAAATTGATGATATCCTATTTTACGTGACGCTAAGACGGCGAAGACATGCTCCTACTGCTACATCCACCAACGACATAAGAGAATTTTATTACGCATTTTGTTTTAAAATAGCGGCCGCACATGAAACTAGTTCATTTATATGATAACAGTTCATTTGTCCTTTAGTTTAAGTTAATACATCAAAATGCTCGTGTGAAATTGAACTACCTATTGATTTGAATGTGAAATTGAACTACCTATTGATTTTAATGTGAAATTGAACTACCTATTGATTTTAATGTGAAATTGAACTACCTATTGATTTGAATGTGAAATTGAACTACCTATTGATTTTAATAAATGTATACTTAGGTACCTTTTTTTCTAATTATTCATTTTCATCCATACGTATGATTTCTCGCTTTCTAAATTGTACTCTGTCGAGCAATGTACAATAACCGAGGTTCACGCTTTTTACATTTTGGAAAGGAGTAATAACGTATCTCATCATTACTTGCGATGACGTTACCTGTGAATATAAAAGATTTGGTCCTGCTGTCATAAAACATCTCAAAGTTTAGTAAAATACTCAAGTTTTGTATGCTGATATAAGGATATTTGCATTAATTCAACTCTTTGAAACGATCTGGTGATATTGGGACTGAACATTAAGATCCTCGCCTTAAATGTAACTTTATACAAATTTTACGGATGGATACAATTTTGAGTTGCGTATATACTTAAATTAAAAAATTTCACGAAAGCTGGATACATATTCTTTCTTGGTGATAAATGTGTGCCAAATTTCGGCAAGGATAATTTCCAGAATGTGTTCGGAAAAAAATGTATTATACCATCTTATCGTTTTTTCAAAGACAGTTTTAAAAATTGAATAGGATGAATATCTGTTAATCAAACCCAACATTTACCTGTAATCCATTTCTGTGAAATCAGCTAGCTTATACTAGCAACGTGTTCCGAGTATTAAACAGAGAGAAATATCTAACTTGGATGACGTAGGGTACTGTTAATAACGGACTAGACACCAGCCTCCTGACACAGAGTCAGTTAGTCTGGGCTCAGTATAAAGAAAGAAATTGATTCTATTTCCACATTGCCCACCATATGTATTTAACCATGTACAAGATGTCAATACAATAACTGAGCCAATCAGTTGTTATTGCATCGTATTGTTGTCCTTAAGAAAATCATTAGTAATTTGTCTCAGATTTGTTCCTGTAGATTTGCTACGCAGTGAACAATGTTACTTGTCCTAAATAGTAGCAGCATTAATGCCTAAGAATACAATGAAATGTTTATTGGATTCAGCCACTTGCCGTTTTGTATAGGATGATCAAGCGAACAAGTGTGATTCGGCCCGTCACGGAAAGGTCACTTGCACTAAAAACTCTAGTCATTTTATTCAAATGCTATTTTTTCCAGAAAAAGCGAAATAACCTATGCTGACATTTTTTATATCATCGGTACAAGTTAGTGCTAATGTTAGATAGTCGTTGTGTCTGTGAACTTATAACTAATGTGCTGGTTTTCATTTTTTTTAAAAATAATTATATTAAAAAAAAAAAATAAAAAATGAAGGAAATATGCCACAAACTTTATTTGTGTATTGATGACCACAATATACTTTTTGAAAATGCCGAAACAGCGTCTACCGGTTTTTAACCTCCGATTGACTGGCGATCCACGATACAAGACTCGTGTGCTTTTAACAATGTCGCACAGAAGTAACGGACATTATTCCAATATTTTCATTTATGTTAATTAAAAAGCATTTTTTTCAGATTTTACTTCTTGCAGGATTTATTTCATGTCGCAATTTACATCTAACTGTTGGTACGTGTTTTACATGGTTCATTATGCAATAGTGCAACTTTTGTTTTTACAAAGAATACATGCATAATTTGCCGGTAAATGTCAGTTATTGATAATGTTCTTCCTCTCGAAAGGCTAATTAGAAGAAGGTGTATTCTTCCTCTCCAACACAAATAACAGCATACCTCCTGTGTTTGTTTAAGTTTATGAATCACATCTTATTCGAGTTGTGTAAGCTCTCAAGTCACGACATTATTGTAAGGTTTGTAATGTTCTCTGTGAATGAAAATTACACAAATAGTGGAGTTCAATTTGCGGGTAGCATGTAGAAAAGGGTGAAGAAGGAAGAACACCGTGATTATAATAAAATCTATGCTAGGGTTGGCACTGAGAAATGAAAATCCCAGTCGAGGGGTTATATTTGTCTTCTGCGAGGCTATGTCGATCCAAAGACAAATGCCGTAACTCGAAGACTGAAATTTTCTTGTCGTTGTGCAAACTCCTATATTAATTGTATTTCTTACCCTTTTCTTCTCAAAGAAGAGAAGAAAATAATGATGAAATTTTATTCCATCACATTAATAACCCGCTATATTACAGCATAAACAACATTCTAAAAATATGATTAGTCAATTATCGAGATATAAAATCGAGTATTTGTGGTAAATATTATTCTAGCAAGATGTAAGGACTCCAACAAGGTCATAACTAGATCATGTGACTTTCATTGATTGTTGAAACGTCTTCGAGTGTTATTTTCAACACTTATCATTTTATAAGAATCTGTTCTTCGCACATCTAGCCGGATGTTTGTCTGCCAAAATTTACCAATTTGGGAGCATCACTACGATTACTTCCGAGTCTCTTTCAGAGAGTCGAAGTTATTCGACTCGGATCGAAAAGAGACGATGATGTTCCGAATACTCTTGGCCAACATTCTAGCCTTCGAGAGTCTCAATCCAGACCATTATGTTACACAACTGCGAGGACACAAATTAGACTTAAATTGTCCCAATGCGTTGAAATACGAAACTATCTTGGACAAGGGACCATTTTAAAGTGCAGAGAGGTGCTTACATAAGCACCGTGAAGGTTAATATATTTAAGTGTAATCTGAGTTTCGTACAAACACTATCTGTTCGGAAACTATTTTTTGTCTCTATGATTTTCGCAATAAGTTATGACTCAAAAGAGCCCAGCCCCCCCCCCCCATATCATTGGATCCTTTCGACCAAAAGAAAAAGATGATTAAAGCACTCAGTAACGTTCATTTCATAATATGGATACAACGCTACTCATAATGCGCAGATCTGAGTCTATGCAATTTGTAAGGACTAATCAGCAGAACAAACAACATAGACCCTGATCTGCCGGCGCATTATGCGACGGCAGATCAGGGTCTATGTTGTTTGCTTTTGGACTCGATTTATACGCGAGTACATACGGTATATAAAAATACTAATACTAACTAAGCACAGATACCTGATTAAATCGAACTCTCCTTGTTGATCATAACGGTTTTATTATTGCGAGGGACACCTGCATATCACAGTTGCGTGTTAAGTATATATCATTTAGTGCAGGGATCTCCAAACTTTATAAGACGAGGGCCATGTTAGATTTTTGAAGGGGGTTTGTGGGCCGAAGCGACTGTGAAAAATGTAAATATATGCAAAATCGTTTTAAAAAAGTACAACACTTTGTGGGCCGGACAAATCGAAGCCGCGGGCTATATCCGGTAGTTTGGAGACCCCTGATTTAATGGATCGATCAAGAAATAAAAAAAAGTTTAAGCGTCTAATCATATGAGAGAACAATAAACATACAACGTTGTATATCCACATGTAGTCAATAACTGACTAGACAATGTCGAAGCTTCAAACAAAAACTGCTGCAAAGATCGCTGTGGTGGTGGGGCTGTGGAGTGAAGTACGATATTTAACATGAGACCGTCGTAAATGTGATCGGAGAGGGGCTGGGATGGAGGCATACCCGCCTTGAGGGTGGTGGGGGTAAGGGGGGTGGGATTGCCCAGGGGCCCAGTGATTTTTAGAGGCCCGCCGTTAACTCAGTTATAAAAAATAAACTAATCGTTGCAGTAAATATTAAAATTTGTTCCTTTAAAGAGTCTACGTTATGGTAGATTACTACAGGTTTTATATGCAAAAGTGTACATAGGTTTTTATATACAAAAAATTAAACTAGTTTTGCGGCCCATGACTGCTCTGCCCACGAATTTCTGTCGGTGGGCCCGATAGGGGGTGCGGGATGTTTGGAGTTAGTCTCGGCCTGCCCTGACTGAATCTGCAAAAAAATATAAAGACATCAGTCTGGTGGAAATACGGAAAAATTGCGCAACCATTGCGGATTTTGTAAGTCAAGTGGATACGTTTTCATCTTATCCCTGAAGTACTGACATCATCGAGATTATGACTAAATTAAAACCATTATGATTAAAATGACCTTATAGCATTCTTCCTGACTGACGTAACTTTTAATTTTGTTTACCTTAAAGATATGAATTAACATGTATTGTTTTCATACTAAATTTAAGTTTCCTTTGTCAATGCTCACAGCGCCATCTATCGCCCAAAATTTTGCGCGCCTCGTTTTCGTTTCACTTCGTTATTTTTCCCAGGTGTGGTTTAGCTTTCTACAGCATAGCGATGAAAGTCGAAGCGGGTCCGGAGATCCAGGATAAGGGGGAGCATACAAAAGGTCCATAGTACACACACGCCATCTTGAGGAGTAATGTATGGACGAATTCCATAGAGCAAACAGCGCAGAGGCAAAGATATTCTTCTTTTTAAGTGCCGAGTGTTGAAACCATCAGATTTTCAAGATGGCCGCCATAGTGGCTATAGTGGTTTCAGATCGGCATTTAGTACACAATAAGAAATCTTCTGGTGAAAGCCCCATGTCGATATTAATTTCTGTGCAAGAGGAATAGCGATAACAAGATATTCAATATGGCTGCCTTGGCGGCCATACTGAATGTCAGATTGACACCATTTTAATTTAGGACCAACTAGACATCATAAGTAGTCTTTTGGTGAAAACCTCAATGGCGATATGACCATCCATTTTGGAGGAGTAGCGATAACAAGATTTTAAAGATGGCCATCATGGAGGCCATATTGGCGGTAAAATCGAAACCATTTTCATTTAGAGTTAACTAGACATCATAAGAAGTCTTTAAGTTAAACCCAATGTTGATATCACCATCTGTTCAGGGGGAGTAGCGATAACAAGATTTTCAAGCTGTCAGAGCGCACCATTTTGTCCTAGGGCCAACTAGACCTTGGGATGAATAGGTATGTAAAGTTTCATGACAAACCACCATATAGTTTAGGAGGAGTAGCAATAACAAACTTGTGGTGACAGACGGACGGACGACGGAAACGGACCATCCCTCTGACCAGTAGATCTAAAAGAAGTTGTCTAGTATGATATTGAACCACTGTACATCCGTAATTGCTGTGGAGTGGTGGTGGGGGTGGGGGTGTCGTCAAAAGGAAGATTTGTATTTTCAGTCACTTCAAGTAACATATGACACTGACTATAAAGACTATTCTAAGTATCTCTTTATGACTTATAAAGACTTGACATAATATTCTCCTTTAATAATAATAGATATTGTTTAATGTTTCATGATTCCCTTTCCTCATGTTCGTGACTTCCTTATCCCGGCAGACAAAGATCGCCCACTCAAGAAATTCATGAGATATGCTTTCATGATTAGCAAATAATATCTTTTCCATTCTAATTTAAATGCGTAACCTTACTGAACTACTCCCCGTAGGCTTCAATTTGCGATGCAATAGACATGCAACATTTGGTTCAAAGTGTAAAAGAGTTCATTATAAAATGGCTCCAATGACGTCTTTCACTGGGAATACACACACAGTTTTCCGGTAGCTGTCAATGACAGTATAGTTATGTTCCTTCGAGCGGCGAAGGAAGCAATTACTACGCCATCTTCCGCTTAAACCAAAGTTGCTGTTCCGTATGAGGGTTTTCATTTTCAACAACTGATGCCAATTTTAGCGAAATATATCGGCCTCGGAACGGCAATACCTTTTTGAGAAGTCGTTTCTGACGTTAAATCAAATTTATAAAATCATTGAAGCATATTTAAACGTGACATACAGCAGTGAGAAAGTCGGAAACAGAACAGTGGTAAAGCTCTCGTTTAGCATCTCCTAAACTCCGGCATAGAATTCATAAACTTTTTAAGTAGAAAACTAACACTTTTGCTCAAAACGCAATCGTAACAAATCCTAGCTCACACCTTGAAAATTTAGATGAAATATTAAAAGAAGAACAAGGTAGCCAGAGCTGAAAAATGTATGCAATTATCTAAAATAGAATTGGTAATATTTGATACCTAAGTCTCGTGCAATTTCAAGGTCTCAATCTTTACGAATGCAAGACTGTCGCCAAATCTTGAATGCTATCACATTCACGTGTTGATTGTCGCCAATCCATAACTAATAGTGTTTGTTAGGTACTCTGTTGGATAATCCACTTTTCTTTGTAATATCGACCACATCACGGTAACATTACAACCTTCAAGAATATGAAATTGTTGTTTATTGTTAAGGCTCTAGCTTATTCTTCAGATGGATAAACAAGACATATATCATAGCACAGACTGTTCTTGACAAGGAACCTCAATAACCCTAGCATGAGAAAGGCGGTTGAAAGCCAGAGTGTGCCGCATAATTCAATAATACGTGGCTAATAACCGTTTTAGAAGTATCTGATTTGCGCAAATCCTATTACACTCCACACGCGGCACTATCAATTCATCTGAATTTCAGACAGGCACTGTCCGATTATACAGAGAGAGTTAACAAAATATATCTAGCGTGTTCAAAACTATCTTAATTGATATATTTTTGCGGGAAATGAGAAATGATCAGAAATCAAATTGTGCTCTACTCGGGATGGGTAAATATTGAAGTTTGTTGTTCATAAGACAATGTTCAACTGTTTTGTTTAAGGGTCCGTTCAATGAGTGACAAGATATAAACTTTGGCATTATACTACTATTTGGATGTGGCATCTCTAAAGGTTTAAATTTTGTGCATCAATTTGCATACAAGTTTCGATTCAAACTGTAAAAGAGTTCACTATCAAATGGATCCAGCTGCATCTTCACCAGTATTATTCATAAACATCCCCCGTAGCCACCAATAACTATATCTTTAAGTTCGTTTCAAGCTGAAAGGGAAGCAATAACTATGCCATTTTTGGTTCAAACTGAATTTGCTGTCATCCTGACTGATTTTCCATGTTTACACTTGAAGCAAATCTTTCTGTAAAATTGTCAGTCATGGAGCGGCATGATTCTTTCTGACACCAAAATATTATCCTCTGTTTTATTTTAGGATCTTTTCAAACAGTGGCAAGTATTCAGAAGCGACACGCAACACTGACAAAGTCACGAACAGCGCATCGAAATCGGTGAAGAAAATTAAACGTGAATCATTACAGATTGTCGTATGATTGAAACAAGGGGAACAAAGTTTCAGCAATCAAACCCCCTTAAATTCATGCTGAATTTTTCCACAACCCGAGCAGAATAGAGCAACCTAGACTTATGAATACACAAAGTAATGTGTAATATTTACCAAAATGACCTGGCGGTGGGTCTGATTTTATTGCAATCATAACAGCCTAGTTTCTCTTTGTATACTAGTGAACAATTATTAGTATATCTACATATAGATACTTAGCGACCGACCATTTAATCTTCTGAGTGGATGGGAGGGGGGAGATGACCTGGGATTTTTCTTTCCAATCAGGATATATTTTTTTTCCTTTATCTCAAGAATTTTTTTTGTTCAACTACTATGATGGATAGGATTAGTTATTTTTTGTACAAACCAGAGCAGGATCATTTTTTTCACGCAATTTTTGGGGGGACGGAAATTTTGTTTCAGGCCCTCGCATCCATCCCCGAAAATTAAATGATCGGTACCTTAAAGCCGATGTATTCAGTAATACGATGTATTCAGTAATACGATGCATTCAGTAATACATTTTTGATAACTATTTTAGGAACCATTCAATTGATCAAATCCCATTACACGCGTGTGGATCGCGGTGCTTTCAATATTTCTCATCCAAGTTCCAGACAGGCACCGATCTTTTATACAGAGATGGTAAACAAAATATATGTACTTTGTGTAGAACTTTCCAAATCTTTTTTTTTACGTTAAATGCTCAGATATTAAACTCTACTCCGACCCTGGAATGGGGAAATAGTGAACTCTATAGTTCGTTATGAAATGTTTCAGGCTGCAGCTTTATTCGCCCATTCATCCTACGATCTTCAGTATTATTAGATTCATGTTGTTAACACGAATCCCGCCTCCATCTTAAGATCCAAATAAGATATTTTTAGGCATCACTATACTAAGTAAGTTCCAGTATATATTTCCTTCTTTTTTTTCTACATTTGTGATGAGATCCAGTCTATTAATTCATATGCACTAAGAGTATCTCACTGATGTTAGGCACTAACATGGACATAACACACCGACTGTACTCGCGTATAAGTCGCGTCCAAATGCAAACAACATATACCCTGATCTGCTGTCGCATAATGCGCCGGCAGATCAGCCTCTATGTTGCTTGTTCTACTAATTAGTCCTTATAAACTCCATAGACCCAGATTTGCCGGCGCATTATGCGCCGGCAGATCTGGGTCTATGCAGTTTGCAGTTGATAGCGGCGGGTTATACGCGAGTATAGACGGTATAAGAAAATCCGCATAGGTTATGTTGCTTTCGGCCTAAATGCTTTTTTCCCCCCGAAAAATAACTTTAAAAGCCACTTTCGAAGTCAAAAATAAAAGTTGATAATAAACATTCATTTGGTGACTTTCTTTTAGTATGGGACACAGTAGAGGATCTCGAGGGTGTTGGCAATGTCTGAAATATCCATCCCGATTTTAAAATTTTTACTTGGTTTTGGTTTGATTTGGTGTTTATGGCACATCAATACATGCATATTATTTATCGCAGAGGCAATTCGAGTAAAGTGATATGCACAGGGACACACTGCAGTAGTGAGTAGTGAGTCCGGCCGCCGCGGCTCCGTCTTCGCTTGGACTGAAAAGTAGTAGCTAGAGACCTGCGTGGTATTGAATCTAACTTTCTAGGTCAGCAGATACAATTCGTCTACTGCATTTTATTTTACAAACGCACCTTGAAAAACAGCAAAATTACCGAAAACGTCTGGTAAAAGTGATTACATGTATATAAAAAGCTGAACCCAGCATAATAATGATCCTAATGTGAAGAGAACCGCTGTCCATGGGCGGATCACTGAGCGCGAAACAACCGAAACGTTTCATAGAGTAACTTACAGTTCGATGGTTAAAATTATGCCCTGGAAATGCTTAAAATGCAGGAGCTTCCGGGGGCTCTGCCCCCTATCTCCTCCCCCTCCCCAACGATATTCCTGGATCCACCCCTGGCGTTGTAAGGGAGACCGGGCCCCGGCTTTCACTCAAATTCTCAAAATTCCTACTCATACTGAGACTTGCATTATCTTGCGATACTTCTGAGGATGTTTGCACTTTTGTCAGAAGCACAGATATCCATAGCTTTAAAGCTTTGTACAGGATAATTTTTTTAATTGAAGAAGTAGTTTGAAAAATAGTTGAAGGTTTCCTCAGATTAAAGGAAATTCTTACATTTTCCTTAGAGGTACAATAGAATCTTTTCAGCAGATTCCAAGATATTATGTCAGTATTGTAACCTAAATACCCGCAGAATCATCAGTGCAACCTACATTCCTTACAACAAAGCAGTAAGAAAGAATCTAAAATTCTCAATCTGAGAAAGACATTTTGAGATCTTAAGTGAAACTGGGGCCAGACCTTTCATAGGAGACCCTGAAAACAATGCAAGCATGACATAATAAAGGACCAACCTAAGAACAGGAAAACATCAATTTTTGTTAGGAGGCGTTTGCATGCGACGATTACAGTTTAGAGTGAGGAAGCGCGTGTGAAGTCGATTGCTTGTTCGATTTCCCATAATTCTAACCTTGGGGGTTGAGAAAAGTTCATGCGCACTGCTAAAGCTTCGAGGTTTATTGATCCAGTTAGTTGTGTGAAAAAAAAAAAAAGCCAAGTGGAAGCTGTTCAGTTTCCTGTTTTTCATCACGGAAGAACTCTCCAGATAAAGAACTCAGGTGCCTTTCTTATCTCTAGTGACATGGATAAATTTTCAGTAATCGATTTTGTTTTTCAAGATCCACCATTTTCTTTGTTCGGACATCTGTATATATTACACTCAAATGCACTGTCGGCAGAGTTTGTTTATTTTGTTTCTGATAATTAGCTACCGTATCAATTCGTTAAACTCCACTTTGCCAACAACTGCAACTAGTACGCTGAACTCTACACAAAATCAGTTGTACAATTTAGAAAGTATTAAAAGATAAATTATTATAATGGTAATCCACAGTGCAATCCATTTTATCTGGTAACGTCGATAATTCAAAACAAACGTGTTACAAAAAACTTTAAACGCTTTTGAAAGCATTACAATTATAAAAATGATCATTGAAACAAAGAAACAAAATGGATCAATCAGCTGATCATCAGTGTGTAAACTATATGTAACAGAACCTTGATATGAACCTAGAACCCTTGTTGTATCATGAAAATTACTAAATACCGTGACACCATAGACCAATTTGTTTAGATTTTAGTCCATCCGCTATGATTCTTGTACTTGTCGATAAAAATAATACATGTTTTTCTTTGAAATGTACACAGTTTAACTAGGACGAGTAGGACAATAATGCACTGATTCTAGATTGATACAATACAAAACTTCGCGACGAGTGTTTCTCTCTTGTTAATGACCACCCCTTATATCCGCAATTTTTACTTTCTGAATAAACATGGTTCTTGCGATATTTTTTGTCGGTGACTTGCACTCCACGTCTGCATGGCTAAATAACACTTTGTGATTAGAAATTGAATACTTAAAATGAACACATTATTATGCAGAATATCTTCTCCTTTCCGCGAAATCACATGACACGGTAATCAATTGAGGAGCTTTTCGTTTCCCATTTTAAACGAAAAGAAACTTTGGGGCAATGTCAAGCAAAATAACAGTATTTACATTTTTGTCGTCAAATCCTTTATGTGTATTTGCAGAAAATCTGTTGAGGGAAAGAAAAAGTGTCAAAGTTTCCTTTAGAGACTGCTGCAATCATTTATCCCATAATGTCATCCAAAAATGTGGGTAAAATAAATTAAATAGTCGTTATATAACATATTGCACAAGGTCAAAAGAAGGCTTGTGTAATGCTGATTCGCGTATTGTTTGATGTTGAAACGCCCAAGAGACGCTGACACGTTTCGAAAGTTATCACCAATCGTCGAGTTCAAAGCAATGAACTTATCCGTATCCGATAGTTGTCCGTATGGCAAGTTTATGTTTATTGATCGAAGAGAAGTGCTGTGCATAAAATAACTCATGCGCCAGCCAGTCTTCCTATTTTTCATCCAAGAAGAACTTCAAAATAGACCTCGCGTTTATGTTCCCAATTGACATGGATGGCTTTTCAGGAAACTGCCATTTTTCCTTGTTAATTTATTTTATCACTTGAAATCATGTTTGTTTTTCTTTCATTCCATTTGACATAGACAGCTTTTTAGGAAGCGATATTTTTCCTGGCTCATTTATTGTTATCACTTGAAATGACTTTAATTTAAAAGCAATGTCTGTTTATATCATTCTTTAAGGAGAAAGTATCGCACCGTCTGTACTCGCTTATAAGTCGGGTCCAACTGCAAAATGCACAGACCGAGATCTGCCGTCGCATAATGCGCCGGCATATCTGTGTCTATGCGGGTTGTTAGGAATAATCAGTAGAACAAACAACATAGATCTTGATCTGCTGGCGCATTACGCGACGGCAGATCAGGGTCTATGTTGCTTGCAGTTGGACTGAGCTTATAAGCGAAAAGGAACGGGCATGTTCTTTGCTGCGCGAAACAATGCGACACGATGATCTTACCACCAAAATCCACCCAGATCAACCAGTTTGGCTTGTTAAAATGTTTGGGAAACCCTTGGATTGTGGTGAAAAATAGTATTATTTACACACAGTGACATGGGGGGTTTTCAAACATGACTTGCTTTCCCTCAATTATAAACATGCGCAATGTTCAGATGATTGTCTTGATTTTTGATTATGTCTACTACACTTTTACAGGCAAACCAGGTTTAATGTCGGGTAGAAATTGTCTTATAGCGATACATGAACAGTGGGGGCGTGTACTCTCTAGACTTCGCTTTTCCACCCTTCAGTTAGTTATGTGTTGGATGTAGTCCTTATTTATTTTTAGTGTATTTTTCCTCTCTTTTTTGATGCTGATCCTTGGCTTAGATGTAGGCATTCCTGATACGGATTTAAAAGAAATTGTTTATTCTTTGGAATATGAGGATCATGGTGTGATTCTGTGTATGTATTTTGGTTAGTGCGCAGTGAGTAATCAGGAATTGTTGCTGTACCCGAAGTGAAATCTGTGACCCATGGGACATTGCTTTGTTTACAGTTAAGCCTTTCCAAACAATGCCGGATAACCTATGACAAGAACTTCACTGTAAGTTTGTCTACGAAATACTTTTATAATGTATAACATTAGCTTTCTTATGGTAATATCTTTGAATTTAGTACGTTAGCACTCAACCTCCCTGTATACTTTTATGTACTAATTGTTTGCCAAATAGACAAACTTCCCCTCCCTCATTGCCTTAAACTTTATGATAGCTGGTGTTCCTCAGTAATTATTTAATCTCTAAATGGCTGGTGTTCCTCACTAGTTATTTAATCTCTAAATGGCTGGTGTTCCTCACTAGTTACTTAATCTCTCAATGGCTGAACATACTCTGACAAACATACTTTTCGAAGAAACCTCATATATTTTGGGGATGAATAGTCACTTTATTACATGTTCACTCCGTCACATTTCTGAGTATCACTATCAATAATTTAAAGTTGTTCCTCTACTTGCACACTTAATATCATTTTTTAATCTCAATATCAAGCACATTTTCACTTCATTTACCTACAACTTAGTGATCTATGAATTAAATAAACATAGGTTATCCTGTTCCTGAAGCTAAGTCTCTGAGCCATGGCACGTTGCTTTTTTTTACAGTTCAGCCTTTCCAAAAAATGCCAGATTAACCTATGACAATAACTTCACTGTAAATTTGTCTATGAAGATACTTTCGATTAACATATGATTTATTTGTATTTGGACACAATAGAAAACTCTGTATTGAAAAGCAAATGTAGAGAATATATCGGAAAATAATTGTGTACCGAGTCCAGTTGCATGTGACACGGTGACATAGTCGCCGGATTGTTGACTTCATGATACGAGTGTGTCACTAACACTGTACTCGGAAAACCTCACATTAGTTTAATGCGAAATCGTCTGCCCGATATTTTTTGTTCCAGCACTGATTTCCCCATTTTAATTTGACTCTGGTGTACCTTTCTTCAAAATATTCTCACCACTGTTTATTGGGAGAGTTAAAAAATTATGCCGTGCCATTATCTCAACTTTCATTTGTGTGTGTGTGATCCATGCAGATTTAAATCCCTTATCGAAGAGCCATATATGCCATACACGGTATTGGATCGAAGTGGTAGATATGTTTCCCTCCTTGAGGGTGAATTAATAATTTTATTCAAAATACTCCAGAAAATGTTGCTGTGCAACTTGGAAATCAATCAATATATATATGAGGATGAATCAGAGGATTCTTGGCAGAAGTTTCTACCAAAGACAGTCTCGATTGGTGCACAAACTGATTTGCTTTCAATCTGAAGGCCAGAAGTTAATTCATAGAATTTTTTTAAAAAACAATTTCCATGCTGAAGAATGTATTTTCCTGTCTTCCTTTTTTAAACGAGTAAGCCTTTAACTAATGTATTTGTAAATTGATGTGTTTTGTTTCGGTACGATATTTCAGCGAGGTCTCTTTTGCACCTTTTGAATTTGAAAGGAAAAAAAGTAGACGCAGTTGTTAAAAGATCAAAAACATCCAAGTTTCAAGCAATACTTGCCCAAAATTTATTAATTTCGAGCTTGCATCTTTATCATGTGTCCGTTTTGATTCCGTATTAATAATAATTGTCATGTTTGTGAAAATAACTTTCGTTTGTTCAATACGACCAATTAAGACTAATTGCGACTTTTATTCAAATCTCATACCATCACAAAGCGCTTGCAGTAATTTGAGAAGCCCATTGACTTTATTATGCACAACTTCTAATTACATTTGTGTTGAAATTCGGTAATTTATTTCTAAAAGAAGTGTATCTTTCAAATGTCATGTATAATTTTAATTTTGTTTTATGTAACTGATTAACTTGTTATATTTCACATACGGGGGCTCGTGTTATTCTATTCTATATCTCTGCTCAGATCTCTATTTATCACATCTATAAAAATTTCATATTTTATTTTATTATTTACTCGATCCGGGCAATAACATCGAGGTCGATCATCCTCTAGATAACGATAACCAACCAAATCGTACACCTGTACTGAACTGAAACGTAACACAATATTGTGTGTTAGGAATCCTTGTGAGTACCGAATTCTAACTCAAGATTGGAGTCCGATATTTTGACATTCTATACCTTTGCACAAAATATTATTACAATTTTAAAAAAAAAAACAACAAAAAAAAAAAAAACACCATGTACGATTTAAAAAAAAAAAATCCTCTACGAAATATTCATTTTAAGCTCAAGAATCCAATGACAAAATAAGGTTCTTAGTTTGGACTTGAGGTTCGTACTGACAATGCTTAAGAATAAAGGGCTAGGAGAAGATTTTCCATATATTGTATTACGCCACTATTGAGTTTTACTATATGTTATCTTATAATCCAAAATTTTTACCACATATTTAGGTATACGAATTCAACCATTCTGATTGATTGGTTTGAAAGTTGTACATCTAGTCTAAATTTGCATGACAAAATAACACAAGGCCGTCAAGTAATTGTTTACACTTTTTGGCTCAAAAAGTTACCAATTCCACTCTAAATAGTCTATTAATAGTTCAGTTATGATCCTCAGCACAATTTTATAAACAATATCTCTCCGCCATTGTCATGCTACAAAGATGAGATGAATCGTTTTTAGAAGCTCAAGTGTGGCATCTTTGGAATACATGGTCACTGATAATTACAGCTGTATTACAGACCCTGTCTAAAATAACTGGTTTTATAAGATTTATTTGACGTGAACTTGGAAACTGCATTCATAATAGTGGAGTGATCCCGTGTACATGAAGTAGAACCCGGTTATATTGTGATAAACTGAATATCACACTAGTAATTCATCTTAAAAAGTCAGCTTACAAACTGACATGATAAATGCAATACACAGCCAGACCAAACCTAATTAAAATCGGCACTATTGATCATGTTTCTTTATTATTCCACAAAATATTAGACGTGAACAAGTGAAATTAGCTCCAGTTGGACAGGTCAACTAACGACTCATAAATCTTGTCTTTGTTTGGCGTCATTGCTGAATGAGTCATCCCCACAAGAACAAAGAGTAGACATAAGCTAGAGATGTCATGATCATGGAAGCTAACAATGTTGATGATGCTGGTTTCATACAAATGGTCATATGTACCATGAAATCTCGGAGGTTATAAGAGACCGATCATTTCATTCTCGGGGTGGGGGTATCTGGGATTTTCTTTCGACTCAGGACATTTTTTTTTTCTTTTACCTCAATAAAAAAATTTTTTCACACTAATATGATGGATATAATTAGGTCTATTTTTCTAAAAATCAGAGCAAAAGTATTTGTTAAAGCTATTTGGGTGTCGGAAATGTTAAAAAACAAATCACCGCCCCGCACTACCCCCACCTCGAAAATTAAATGGTCGGTCCCTGTGGACTTTACGGAAGAGAGAGAGAGAGAGGGGGTGGGGTGGGTGGTGGTAGGTAGGTTGGTAGTTATCAAACTACACCACAGTGAAGAAATTCTCACACATTGTTTTCCTACATCGGAACACCCATGCCATATCCATCTAGCAAGCTAGGTATTTACTGATTGATTGCTGGTACAATCGTGAAGGTCTTGAACATTTTCCTTTGATCTATTGCCATGTAGTTTGTCCTTTCCATTTAATCTGATTTTCAGTAATAAAATGCTAATGCTTTTTCGGATTGTTTCCTGATTATATTGAGGAATTAAGAGAAAATCATTTGACTGATGGTCCATACATAAATCATTGACCTTCAAAAAAATCATCTGCTTTACTTCAATATGTAGAAAAGGCGCATCAACATGACAATCCAAAAGATTCCGACACAATTCCAGGCTTGGACATCCTCTTTGAAATAAAGTGTTTTGTTTCATTTTCTGGTAAAACAGTCATTTCGGTTATGCTATTGCAAAAATTATATGCCGAATAGCAGCAGATGGTAATCATATTTCTGACCAAATCAAAGATAAAGTTACAGCCAGCAAGAGCTCAAAAATAAAATGTGACTCCTAGACTTGACTACTGAAGAGACACTCACCCCCACCCCAGTCTATATTTCATTGGCTGGACGGAATCACGTGTCGTCCTTTTAATTGACATCTAACCCAGGATGTTCAGACTTTAGAAGGTATTTTGTTATGATTGCTTGGGGCAGCGTCTCTATCCATACCATTTGTCAAAAAGCTGAATGAGAAATTTCCATATCTCCATGCCTGAAGTCTGTTTTCAGCCTGATAATTCGAAATCGCTCTGGCATTACTGGTTATTCTATACCATTAATATTGTTGTCGTCCTGCAAGCATTTTAAAGGATAATTGACATTATGATGTCCATAGGATTTGCAAGGCAAACTATTTGTTGTTCAAGTAAAGTATATAGTAGTATGAACTGAGTAATCACTGAGTAAGATATGTTGTTCAAGTAAAGTATATAGTAGTATGAACTGAGTAATCACTCAGTAAGGAATCTAGGAATTTATACATTTCTAACCTTTGGAATGTTGAAGTATGGAAGGGTGCAATGGTGGAAATGGTGGCTTTCTCAAAATAAAATGACAAGACGGCTCGTCATGGATACCAAGGTTGTGTGTCACCTCGCGATTGCTTTTTTCACTCCGCTAAATAGGGTACAAGCCACCGCCTAGAGGGAAATGAATGGGAACGGGGATGATGGATTTGCATCCCATCCAAATGTTGTCTCGTATGCTCAGTCACCACAATCCGTGGAAACGGGGGTAAGCTCGATAGGAACATCGCTCGGCTATTTCCGTCAAGTCGTGAAATAACCTCGGAAGTTGTTGAAGGAATACATACCAATTTGATGTGTTTGGTTAATCGCCTCTGGCGGATTGCACCACATATGTTACGACAGCAAAGGCCGAGATTGTTCCTATTGTCTCCTTCCGCCGCTATACTGTTCTATGTAAACGAAAGTAGTTCAGAATATAGTTCTCAATGACGACGAACTACAGCCGATGTTTCTGTCTCGACTTGACGGAAAAGGCCGAGGATATTCCGTATGGAGAAAGCTCTGACTTTTGTTTTCATTAATGTTTAATTTGTTATACTGTCTAAATAAGACAAGGAAACTAAAAATGTCGTTCAACGTTAAGACAGATATATTGAAAATATTATGATAAACTTATTCATGGTTACTTACTGCACACCTCACTAAGATGGGTGAAGATCTTAATAAACTTTGACGTGATCCTGAAATATTGTACAGATAAAACTGAATCTGCATATCTCAGATCGATTTTGCCACGATATTTGGAATTTTTTATAAACTACTTTGCATAGGGTTAGATTTTTAAAGAAAAAGAATTACCCAGGTTTTCCTCACTGGCTGTCCTGGCTATTTAAAAAAGACCTTGTATATCTTTGGTAGTGTTAAAAGAACTTTGAATTCCCTTTATTTTGGTGTATGATTGATGGGTGAAATTTGGGTTATAGAGTATACAGCTTGGTCTTACTTAAGATGTGCACCTCTCAAAAAACTGCTAGCTCCGCTTGGTCATTTTCACTTCCTGTACTTCAAAGGTAAATATTAAAAAAAAGAGCCGATAACTTTTTTTACTTTTTGGATATTTTTTTAATTCATTCATAGTACTTTCAGAGGCTGGTATTGTCTGCTCTGGCAAAATTCTTTTCCCTATTTTAATAACTGCTGAAAATAGTGCACTTTTGACTAATTCAGGCTGATTTTTCGAGTACTTTGGAGCGGCCTTTTTGTCCGCTGTGTGCTTAGATCATGTCCAGTTTTCACAAGTACAATATGTAAAGAAATTTCAGCCACAGACATGAAAGCAACATAGAGGTATGCCAACATTCTCTCCATTGTGCATGTTGCAAATGCAAAATACTTCATCTTACACCTGTCACTCACTCAGAAGCATGTATTATCTGTAGAGCGCCCCAAAAATGCATTTTGTACTAAAAGCACGTGATTCCCGTGTCTACTCCGCTTAGTAAAGTAATAAATTACTCAAAATGTCGCCTCATTGATGGATCACATGTGCAGTGCACGGAAAGGAACCAGTCACTATGAATTATTTTTTATCGATACCAGAGGATTGTATCTCCTTTTTACACTTTTGCCTAAATGGATACTCGGCGTAAGTGCTATTTATAATCTGTTATGGTACTTTCATTCTATTTGCAACTATTTCATGCAAAATTACCTGATGCACTTCGAATCAACACCTTTTGTAATGGCTGGTCAGTAATTATTGAAGGGGGTCGTGGTGTGAGTCAGTCACATTTTAAAGAATAACAGCTGGAGAAAATGCTATTGGTTGTGAATGGTTTATTGGATAAGAAAGATACAAAGAAAAAAGAGAAATAGAAACTTCATGTACGAAAATTGCATTCACCAAATTAACTGTAAAGCGAACCATGCTTATAAATTATTATGTTTCATGTTAAATATATTTCTTGTCGAAGTCGAAAATCCTGTGAAGTACATGGTTCAGAATTAAAAGAAATACAGTAAAACTTCGAGAAGTCAAAAATAAATCATTCAAATACACGGCATAACTCGCTCAGTCACATGTACGAAATTCTCATGTCAAGTGTCATCTAAAAGCTCGAAAGCACATAAAACTCGAACCAAAACTATGGGCTCGCATCACTTCGACTTTTCGAAGTGATAACGTATTTTTTATTTGTTTATTTAATTTTTTTCTCGAAAAGGACATGGAAATTTAAGAGCTCGGCGAATACTTAGGTCAATATGAACATTAATGTTTATCAAAGACATTTTTTGTGTTGAGAAACACATTGCATACTTGAATATTCTCCAGACTTGGCTTTTTCGACATTCTGAATGCGCGTGTGTAACATGCTTTTCCCGTGAGGGTAGGGGTGGGGGTGGGGCCTGTGACCGCATAGTCAATTACAATGTAACTTCTTTGAGTATGCGATTATCAAACACTATGCAAGCAACAAACAACGATTTCAAGACTTCTGGGACCGCCAGATACTTGAATGAAGGGACAACATAGATTTGGTATTGATACATCATTTTCATCTGTAGCACAGAGTGCAGAAAGAAAATGCTGGGTATTTTACAATCTTTTAGAACAAACAGGACGTTCAGATTTATCCTTTACTGGATTTCAGATCAATTGAACTCATCTGATGATAGTCCTAGATCACACTGAACATGTTATACATGCAAATATACAATTTTATGGAGTTGTGCACGTGGTGAGCGTTGTACTTTACGTGGCATCCGCACGGAAATCAATATAGTATGCGTAAAAATAACTTCAAAGGCAAAAGATAATGATGTCACAAAGATAATGATATCACAAAGATAATGATATCACAAAGATAATGATGTCACAAAGATAATGATATCACAAGGATAATGATGTCACAAAGATAATGATATCACAAAGATAATGATGTCACCATGAAATTAGTTCAGCCCTGCCCGTAGAAATTAAAACATAACACGTTTGTACATCCCTTGCAAAACATGAAAAACGTTTAAGAAAAAATACAGAAAAATCAACGAGATCTAGCAAATATAATTAAATTTCTGAATTTAGGAGAAGTATTCGAGCTTAAGCCTTGCTATTTCGGGCAACAACAGGCTATTTGGACATTTATAAAATGTATAAAAATTGCGGAATCTGGTACTGGCATTTCATGTGAAAAGCGGTTAAAGAAGCTAAAATTTCAAAGAATCTGGTTGACTGGCTGCTATTGATGGTTACAATAAGTATTGATTGAGCTACAATACCCCAAAATAGAGCAAGTTTATAATTAATGCTCTCTAATATCTATTTCGTAACTACTTCTTATTTTCTCCTTGTTTTTTTTGTTTGTTTGTTTGGTTTTTTTTGTTTCGTTTCTCTATGCCATTCTTGGATAAAATCAGCTCTCTTATTCTATGTATTTGTCAGTTGTAATGGTTTTATTGCTTTTTCCCATTTTTTTCAATAATAAAAAGGTCTTCATGCAATGGAATTTACGAATCAAAAACTAAATCTGTTTGATTCTGAGTATCATTTAACACTGTAACATGAAAAAAAAAAAAAACCTCCCCGGATCCCGGTTATATGTCATAACTTTTGTAAAAAAAACATAATAAGCAATCTGAATGGGATGCACACTGATGGCGGTGGCCGCAGTGTCACCAGCACACGGCGTGCAGACGACAAAAGAGCGTGTGGGCTTAGCAGACTCGTCATCAAAAAAATCGATTGACTTAACCAAGAGGTGAGTCATGCACAAATACCTCCACTTCACCGCCACTGAAACAATCATTGGTATTATTATTTTATCATTAAAAAATAAACAAATCTTGTTTTCCTATTTAGAAAAAAAATATGAATCTCTGATATAATTGAATTTTCACAATTAGAATATAAAACTTCAATGACACTACGCTTCTATAGTTTTCTATTTTAAAGAAAGCGGGATACGTTACATTTTACACTCGTTTTGAAATATAAACATTTATGAGTGATACCATTGACTGAGAAATATATTAGAAAGAATAAACAGATGGGTATACATTTTACATTTCAAATTAATTAGAAAAATACAAATCATTAAATAATTGACCATAATGCATGATGAAAAGCTTACCAGAATGCTTGTGTATATAGTACGGAAAGCTGACCACGCCATGCAAACCTGCCGTGTAGCAAGAAAGAAGAGCAAACTGGACTAGACTCCATCTTGAATTCACTGGGGTTGAATCAACCCCGATTTCCTCCGTCATTCTCATCCAATTCCAGAGAATTCACAAGATGTGTTCAAATGTTTAACTCGCTTCCAGAGCTTGCCGGCTACTGCTGAAATGCCAGTGCGCATGCGTATTGCTGGCCCAAGTGCATTGCTTGAATTTTCATATGAACGGGTTAATGTTTTGGAATTCTATTTCCAGAATGTTCGCACGCGCCCATTGATCGATAGCATGGCGACGGAGAGTTGTTAGAAATAGTCTGGAATTTGATTAAGATTTCTAGATGGTGTTAAAGCGCTGAGTGCACACTTATAATTCCTGAAAATCACGAGGGAAAGTAGGATAATATTGATCTGGTTCCTGAAATATTAATAGCATTCGTCTTCAAATGTTAAAATTGTACCGCATGCTTATTTCTCTGCCTTCAATACATCCAATGGATATGTATCCTTCAGTTTCATAAACAAAAACACAATAAGTGTTGCTAATATTACAAATAAGCACTAATTTCCATCTTCTGACGTGATGCACCAACTTTAATCATGGAGAGGCTAATATAACACAAACATGGTTGCTATTCCGACAGCACTGATGTTGCAAAATTTAAAAGGGTAAAACATATATAAAAAAGGAAAGAATAATTTTAATCGTCATTTTTGAAATTAGGACGAGTCTGGGAACAAATCGTTTATATTTATCATTGCAAATCTCTCCACATTTACCTCTTCAAGACTTGTCAAATTTAAGAAATTATTCAATTGTCCTTTGCTTCCATTTAATAAAATTCCAGTTTTGGGAACGTGTCCAAAACTTATTCTGAAAAACCAAACACAGATAAAGCGTATCTGTTTCTTCGTGGTTAAGGATTAAAGACTAAATATATTTCAGGACAACATACATAAACAAATTAAGAACTGTTTTAGTGTACCACAACAAAGATCAACTCTGAAGGCGTCTACTTTCTCTCTCTGTCTCTCTGTCTCTGTCTCTGTCTGTCTCTGTCTGTCTGTCTGTCTGTCTCTCTCTCTCTCTCTCTCTCTCTCTCTCTATATATATATATATATATATATATATATATATATATATATATAGAGAGAGAGAGAGAGAGAGAGAGAGACGAAACGGATTACATACATATTTTTTTAAATTTTTTATATCGAAGTTACGTTATTTGCAGAATGAAACTTTTTTGTTTGTATTCTTTCTCCAGTGGAACATTCTATTTGCTTGCATGAGCTAGTTCATTCTATTTGTTTGTGTGCATGAACTAGTTCATTCTATTTGTTTACTTGAGCTATTTCATTCGTTTGTTTACATGGGCTAGTTCATTATATTTGTTTGCATTAGCTAGTTCATTCTATTTGTTTACATGGGCTAGTTCATTATATTTGTTTACATGAGCTAGTTCATTCTATTTGTTTGCATGAGCTAGTTCATTCTATTTGTTTGCATTAGCTAGTTCATTCTATTTGTTTGCATGGGCTAGTTCATTCTATTTGTTTACATGGGCTAGTTCATTCTATTTGTTTACATGGGCTAGTTCATTCTATTTGTTTACATGGGCTAGTTCATTTTATTTGTTTGCATGAGCTAGTTCATTCTATTTGTTTGCATGAGCTAGTTCATTCTATTTGTTTACATGAGCTAGTTCATTCTATTTGTTTACATGAGCTAGTTCATTCTATTTGTTTGCATGAGCTAGTTCATTCTATTTGTTTACATGAGCTAGTTAATTCTATTTGTTTGCATGAGCTAGTTCATTCTATTTGTTTACATGAGCTAGTTCATTCTATTTGTTTACATGAGCTAGTTCATTCTATTTGTTTACATGAGCTAGTTCATTCGTTTGTTTACATGGGCTAGTTCATTATATTTGTTTGCATTAGCTAGTTCATTCTATTTGTTTACATGGGCTAGTTCATTATATTTGTTTACATGAGCTAGTTCATTCTATTTGTTTGCATTAGCTAGTTCATTCTATTTGTTTGCATGGGCTAGTTCATTCTATTTGTTTACATGGGCTAGTTCATTCTATTTGTTTACATGGGCTAGTTCATTCTATTTGTTTACATGGGCTAGTTCATTTTATTTGTTTGCATTAGCTAGTTCATTCTATTTGTTTGCATTAGCTAGTTCATTCTATTTGTTTACATGAGCTAGTTCATTCTATTTGTTTGCATGAGCTAGTTCATTCTATTTGTTTGCACAAGCTAGTTCATTCTATTTGTTTGCACGAGCTAGTTCATTCTATTTGTTTACATGGGCTAGTTCATTCTATTTGTTTGCATGGGCTAGTTCATTCTATTTGTTTGCATGAGCTAGTTCATTCTATTTGTTTACATGAGCTAGTTCATTCTATTTGTTTACATGAGCTAGTTCATTCTATTTGTTTACATGAGCTAGTTCATTCTATTTGTTTACATGGGCTAGTTCATTCGTTTGTTTACATGGGCGAGTTCATTATATTTGTTTGCATTAGCTAGTTCATTCTATTTGTTTACATGGGCTAGTTCATTATATTTGTTTACATGAGCTAGTTCATTCTATTTGTTTGCGTGAGCTAGTACATTCTATTTGTTTACATGGGCTAGTTCATTCTATTTGTTTACATGGACTAGTTCATTCTATTTGTTTACATGGGCTAGTTCATTCTATTTGTTTACATGGGCTAGTTCATTTTATTTGTTTGCATTAGCTAGTTCATTCTATTTGTTTGCATTAGCTAGTTCATTCTATTTGTTTACATGAGCTAGTTCATTCTATTTGTTTGCATTAGCTAGTTCATTCTATTTGTTTGCATGGGCTAGTTCATTCTATTTGTTTGCATGGGCTAGTTCATTCTATTTGTTTGCATGAGCTAGTTCATTCTATTTGTTTACATGAGCTAGTTCATTCTATTTGTTTACATGGGTTAGTTCATTTTATTTGTTTGCATTAGCTAGTTTATTATATTTGTTTGCATGAGCTAGTTCATTCGTTTGTTTGAGTTCTTGGCTTGTTAAATATCTTTTAGGAGATATACTGCAGTGGATATAATGAGGGATTCTAGCTCAATTTTCTGTTTACGCAGTTTTTCTAAAACTACTCATATGTAGTGCTGGGACGATTCAACGCTGCATCGATGTATCACGATTTAAATTCCGCCGATTTGCGTATTGATTGTGCAAACTAGTATCGATTTCCGTCATAAACGAGGTGTTTGTTATGAAGTTTAGTCTAATTCCAAAGTTAGCCTCCACTGTGAAGAGTATTCAAAGCGTAAGGAAAGACGTAAAATGATTGGAGAATCGATTTTTCGCGGGTGTATATTGACCAATCACTAAACGCCTTGCAAAAGCAACAATCCGCAAGTGAGTAAACATGGGTGAGGAAGAAGAGATTGTCGATATTTCCAGTCCAACAGGGTAAAAATCTTCCGTGTGGGACCATTTCGGGCACTCAGTGTATGTGCAGAATGGAGTCCGAAATACAGTAAAAACGAAAACAAAATGTAAAGTCTGTATAGCAATCCTTAACCATGCTGTGAACACAACAAATATGCGAACCTGTCTTACTCGACATCACGCTACTATTTCCAATTCTAAAGCAAAAATACAAAGTGAAATTAAATCTGAACTAGAAAAGCGGTTGGATATGGTCAGCCTAGTATTTGCTGAAATGTTTGGAAGGCAAAATAAATATTCAGCTAACTCCCAACGAGCTCATGTAAGTACACGCCAGACAGGAATTTTCTTTGCTTCTGAAACGAGGCCTCTGTCAATAGTTTAATGCACTTCTGTCGGCGCTACTTCTGTGTTCAGGGGTATGTAGTTGTGACTTGTCTAAGTGGTCTGAACTAGTTAAATATTAAGCAGATAATCACGTTCTTACTCTGCAATAAACACTTGTAATTTTTATTTTATTTTTTCCCTCCATTGATTCATTGCTAGTTTAATTTGATGATATTTTAAAGCTAACAGTTACGTGTTCAACATTTTCTAGTCTGTACTCAGTGATTGAATTCTACTAGATTTCACTAGGGGAATCATTTTCGCATTAGCATTTATTGACGTGTTTTTTTATATATACAATTTTACTAACCAGATGCTTCACAAAGATACTGGGATATTTTAATCACGAGTCTAAACCCCTATAGTTAATTATATATGGCTTAGGAGGAGTTATGTTCTCTTGAAGTTACTTTATTTTCTTTTTTATAATGAAGGATAACATAAAACTTTGTATTTTTTCTTTATTCATAAATTTTTAAATTTTAATATAATGGCACAGATTTACTAAAAATACTATGAAGAGTACAAGTGCTTGTATGACCAAATACTTGCTTTGAAATATAGGAAATAATATCATGATATATATCGTATCATAACAAATGTATCGCGATACGTATCGCATCGCCTCATACACATATCGTCCCAGCCCTACTCATATGTCGATTTTCTTTATGTTGTTGGGGGATGGGGGGGGGGGGGGGTAATTTTTATATTTAAGTTCAGTCGCATCCATGTTTTAAGGATTTTATGTGTTACCTTAATCTTTTGTTTTATATACATTTTGCAGAATCTAAATTTTTTTTTTACATTTTATATTTAATCTTGTTGTACGTCATGTTTCCATTTATTTGGAAGGGTTTATTTTGCTGTGTTTTTTTGTGGAATTCATTTTGACATTTTCTTACATCTACTTTTAGCTGGCACCATATGGCCACTATTGTGCTGAGGTACTGTAAAGCGCTATTACAAACACGCAAATCTAATTATTCCCCCCATTCTCCTACTTTGTTTGAGTCTAATCTACACATGTTATAGCCTGACAAACTCCATGGGCGTCTTTGGGTGAGACAATTCTTGATACGAGAACAATGTTCTCTTGGTTCTTCTCGCTCTAACGAAACGAACACTGTTCGTGAACGTCGTTCTCAAGCTCAGAGCTCACACTATCTCTGAAATTGGAGTGACGAGTACAAAGATGGCGGAATATGACGAGCGTGCATTCGGAACACCTCGGCTTTTCTGCGAGACAGACATATGCCAGGAATGTATGTCGGAGCAGTAATTTGCATAAAAATCATTCATTTTGTTCGCCTGAAATTTCCTCGTAAGAAAGGAAACTGCAATCTTTTCTGACCACCTTGGCTATTTCTACGATTGGATTGACCGTAGGACTGACCGGGAAGTTGCGAATGAAAAGAAAAGCAGTTCGATGCATTCGCAACTTCTCGGTCAATCCTTGTTTCGTAAATAACCGAGCTGGTCCGAATGGCCGCTATCGGCATACATTCGAGGTATGATCCATAGGATTGACCTCGAAGTTGCGAATGGATGAGTGTGCTGAAGCCTGTTTGTTGGTCTGAGATAAACGATGGTTGTTTGGGTGTTTTCCAACACGCACAACCAGGAACATCCGCGAACGTGTACTTAGAGTTTGGCGAAAATCCCACAGCTGGTCGCCCAAAGATGGCCATTATGTTGTGGACACATTTTCTTGAATGCTAAATTTATGCCTGTCTCATTTTCAAACGGGTAATTTTGAAGTGTGGGTGCGCTCTCTCTCTCTCTCTCTCTCTGACTAATCAGTGCTTACATTATGTGTTCATTCAAAGTTATGGATCAAATGCGTATTGCACAACATAAAAAAATGGATGGTACACGTTTTTCTCGTAGACCATTCTGTCCCTAAAAGTGATAATTGAAGCAACCGGACTGAACATTAAAAAAACACGCCCACGACATAGTATGTTTGTCAAACTATCTTTATAAAGATGCCCTACTTCAGCGTTGATTATTACATTTAGTACACCAGTTATGTAATATGCTGTCATTAATATTTCCAAAAGTAAATGTAATTGTCTTTGGCAATAATACAAAAAAGGAAAATTGTCCGAAGAATCTTCCAAACATTTTTGCCAAACTTTTCTTCTTTTAAATATTGAAGAATGTTTGTTATTATTAAATATATTTTAGTAGCGTCTTGCTTCTATAATAAAACAACAAACATTAAAAATTATGATTCAGTTCAATGTTTAGCTGTTCGATGCTGTTTTTGTTTTGTTTACCTCAACAGCAGATATTTAAATTTGTAAAGCATCCCTTGAATCCTTTCGCTTTTTGTAATATTTACATACACCTTCACGCTTTTGTCCAATTTATGATGACCAAATATTGTACTGGCCTATATCTAATTGCTTCAACTTGTGGCAAGAAAGGCAATCCTGTCTGGTCCAGATTTATTGATAAGCAAGAGTAGCTTCCCATGGTATGGACAGAAAATTGACTGTTCTTTAATTTTTTTTTTTGTTTGTTTGTTTGCTCGAGTAAAAGTTGACCAAATGAAGATGTTTCTTGCATTGGTATTGCCATTCATTCTTTTTATAACATAGCATAAATTAGAATGGAGTGGAAGTGAAAGAATTGGAAATAAATTAAATATAGTGAAAATGACAACATGCCAAGAAAGCGAGTTTGGAAGTATTCATGTACCGTCGTCATGACGAGGTCTTTCAATACGAAAACAACGTCTTTTACGTCAGCAAGACGAGTTAGCGATTGTATGGAAGTGTTAAGCTGCTATTGCTATGAGATATTCCTATGACATATACCTGACGAAGACAACGTCGTTTACGTCATCAAAACAAGTTATCGATTGCAATATGTTGACATGACGTCATAGAATTGATTACTTTATGCAAGGCCAGAGCCGCCATCCTGATTGCCGAGTTTTATAGCGCTCTCAAAGACACGTTTCCAATGTATTCTTATTTGCCGTTGGCGGATTTCTCAACAAAGGCCACATTACGCTCAGTGAAGGCAAAGTTGTTTTTTGAGAAATTATTATCTATGAGCCCATTGGTGACCTTTTGTATGCATGCATTTAGAGTAATTGTGTAAATGCATTGCTGAGCAACCACGTAATCCCGGGAGTCGAATGAGAGAACCAGCCCTGGTTTTTGCCGTTTGAACATTGAGCACCTTTGGCTCATACACACGGATAACAAAAGCAGCACAGTCGTAAAAATCTCCTACAAGCTTACAGTTAATAAGTGCGTTTGGCCCATTCGAGACAAAGCCGGGCTGTGCGGCGCCGGATGCGTCGACGAAAAGTACTGCTCGCGCCACAAATCTAAAGCCGCCCAAAGCGGCGGCTGCCATACCAAACCTTACATTAGTTGGTGCACTGGGTTTTCTTCTGCATTGGTATCGCATTGCGAAGGCAGGTGCGATCAGGAAAACGTTTATTGCAAGTTACGTATAGAGGTGGAATGGCCAGTACCCATGCGCCATGTACTAACGCCGACAAAGGCGGCATTTTCTGCGACTTACCACCTAACTGCGACTTACCACCTAATTGGCGCCGCTATGGCTAAAGCGTTTTTGCGTACGAGCATCTTGAAACGACGTTCAAGCTTATTTTATACCAATGTCATCGTCTGCCCGACGGTCAGCATTAACGAGGCCTCAAAAAGGCAATGGGGCCGCAGCAGGGCCAACCCTAACGTTTTCATCGTTGACCCTTCTGGATACAATCTCTAAAAGTCCTAGAAGTGCTGGTTAAAAATGTTTGGCAACCGCCACGAAAAACGCGCGGGACGGGGCGACGGCAAAAACGCCCGCGATGCCAAATATAGAGGGGAAGTAACAACCACGCCAGGCTTGCCGGGTGTTGGCGTAATAGATGCCAGAAGACTATTTTTGCTCGACGATTGCGCCTTCATGCCCGAGGTTAGGCAGTCGCGCCGGAACAATTCGGCGCTGACAAAGCAAAAACCGGCTATTTCGCGAAGATGTACTTAGGCCAGCAGCTGACAATAGATTACTGTACTGCCCTAAACGACGATGAGGTTGCCAGGCTGCAGGCGCTGTACGAAGTAAAACTTGAAACTAAGATGATAGCCTCCTTTGGCGCCTCGCTAATCAGCCTGTACACCGCGGCCGTCAGTGGCGTTGTGCATATCGACAACGCTGAGAAACTGGCCGCTGACCTTATAATGGACCCACTCGTGTAGGCCTCTCTATCAAGTGTCTGCGCCTACTTATACTTCCAGTATGTGTTGTTGTTTGAGCCTGTGGCGTCCGGTGTTATAACCTACAAGCATGTCATGCCGGCGGGTCGCCAAGCCATCAAACCCGTTACGCTACCGCCGCCTTCTCACCTGCCAGAAACGCTCGTTAAGGGCATCGCAGCCTAGAAATTTAAGACGGCGCGTGCCGTGCTTAGCCACATGGAACTAAGTCATCAGCCTCAGGCCAGGTGACCTCGAGGGGACATGCTGCAGGTGGCCAGGTTACCCCGAGTGGACCTGCTACTGGTGGCCAGGGTACCTCAAGCGGACCAAAAAAGTGTTGTGCGTGTTGACGCTGGTAAGAGACTTGCTGAGTTAAAGGTCAGGAAAGTCTTTAATAAATTCGGCAGCACCCCTGTTAAAACAGTAACAAAGCAGCACGCTAAAACCCGCGGGCCGGGCAACCGGTCGAAAATGTTAGTGACGGTTGCGTTCGCCCAGCAGCCCAGCTAGTAGCCGGTCCCAACACTTTTGCCTGGGTTGTTGCCGTAGCGGTCGCAGCGGCTTGTGTTCAGTTGCCTAGGTTTAGTCGCCAAAACGGCGGAAGCGCAAATTATTAGAAACCAGTGTGTCCCATTTTACATGAAATAATTTCTGCGCTTATTAAATAGCATGTCGACGCCGTCACATTACGCAAAGGACCTAGGAAACTTGCTGTACCACGGGCTCGTAGTCGCCGGGTTTGAAATCGGCTCCGCCATGACCGCCAACTGGCTGTTAAAAAATGGCGCCTCCCGACATGGAACGCGCTGATTTTGAAGACGGGGCTAAGATTGTGGTTATCACTGCGCTCACTCTTTGGAAGCAGGACACGTTGGTACAGCAAGGAATCTTTCCGGCCAACATAATTAAAACATCGTAATGGCCGAGATCGTAATGATGATCGGCGGCGCGCTTGTCAAGGCCATCGCTTTTGCAGGTTCAAATTTCCTTTTCTCAAGCTTTGACAAAGAAGGCGTCGATCTTGAACGCCAGCAGCACGATAAGGCGCTCGATGATCTTCAGACAGACCAGGCGGTATACCAAACGAGGCTCAGCGAGTGGCTTGACTATTTAAACGAACGCATGGGGCTCCAAACGCACTCCTAGCAAACCTTCCAGGACGTAGACGCCGCTATGAACGAGTACGCGTTGGTACTCTGGAACGATAATTGTTTCCGGCACTAACAAGTAGTCGCTGTGCGCGTCGTGCAGCTCGGGCAGGCACTCCAGGTCAACCCCGAGGAAATAGCTCCTTGGTGCGTAGGCTGGAATTGCGGCGAGGCGCTCTATAAACTGCGGTACATCTGAGAACACGATCTCTGGATGCGGCTGGAACATTACCTACTCATACAGATTGTGTGCGTCCAGATACTGGATCCAGCTGTTCGGTTTGCTGGGGTCGTACCCGGTGCACAGCGGGTTATTTGCTTTTGAGAACCTATGGCTGATCATAGAGACTCCGTGTCTGGGGCCCTTCTCGACAAAGAGGTGCATGTCTATGCCGGTCAGAAACTTGAGCTTCTGACCGGTCTTTTTAAGGAGCGCGTCCCAGTTCATACCGCGGACACTGAAGTATTTGGCGGGGTTGAGGCCGTGCTTGGCGACGGTGGTGCTCCGGTACGCTTCGAACACATCGGCAAGGAGAAGGACGTCGAGAATGAAGTAAAGGTCATGGTAGTCGCCAGGCGTTTTATACTGGTAGGGGACAACACCTTTCCTCATGATGAACTCTGGCGTCAACCGCGACCGCAGAAACCGCACACGGCATGGCAACAGCCCTAGCACCGCGGCTGGTTTTGTGGTCACAATCTTCGTCGTACATGGCATCATATTCTAGCGCTTCCGGTGGGCTGGCTGCACGGCTCGTTAGGCGCCTCGAAATCAACATACATAACGACAGGCGCCCGCATATGCTTGTGGTGGTTCTTAAACTCCATCACATTTTTGTCTGGCTCTGGGAGCACAACGTGCTGGGGCTATTCGACAAGCCGAGGCAGTCATTTTTGTCGCCTTTTAAGTGTTACCGCGGCACTGAAGACGTGCATGCGACGGCGGCACACGTTTTTTTTTTCTTTGTGCCTAAACACCAAGCAATTCAAGATTTTGACCCAACCGTAGTGATTTCTCGTTTCATCGCCGACTGTATCGCTGAGCAGCAACAGGCCGATTTCGCGATCATGGCATGCTCGCTAACGTAAATAGGATAACGACCACCCACCCAACCGAAAACGTTGATCCACAGGTCCTTGTTTTGGTGCTCGAACCTTGTGATGTCTCCGATTTGCACATGTAAGCTAATTTCCTTAAAATTAAGAGTCCCAACATACCGTTGATAGTTGTTTTGAGGATAGGAGTGCTCAACGGCCGGATAAAAATCCGAAAGCACCGCCCACTTAAAGGAGAGGTTGCCAGTACATTTATCACATTTATCATCGCAGCCAGTATGCCCGGTGGCGTCGGGATATAACTCCCTCCGCGAATGGTCCGGTATCTAGAAACGCTAAGTGACAACGACATCTGTCCACCCGTCATGGCGGCCAAAACTGCGAGCGGTGTCGTAAGAAAGCCCCCAACAGTATCTTGTCCACGCCTATGCCTGAAGGCGTAAACCGGTATGAAAACGCTTGAATTGCTACAGGGTAGAGGGGGGAAAATCTCAACTGGCCTGGCATCGATATTCTCCCTACTTCTCATACGTTGTTAACAAAACGAGTTACCGATTGTAATTTGTTGACATCATTATGTAGACATAACGACAAAAATACATACTTAAGTTGATATATTTTGGCAACATGTTACGAAGTCAACATAGATATACCAATTTGTCGTCATGTCTGCACAATGATGTCAACAAATTGCAATCGATAACTCGTTTTGTTGACTTAAAAGACGTCGTATTGATCACATATGCAATAGAAATATCTCGTCATGTCGATGACAGCGTTATGGAAGTAATAAGAGATATTTCTAATGCATACGTGACCAAGACGACGTCTTTTACGTCAACAAGGCAATTTACCGATTGCGATTTGTTGACATGATTATGTAGATGTGACGACAAATTTGCATTCTTAGATTTCTATATTGTGGTAACTCGTCCTGTTGACGTAAAAGACGTCGGCTTGATCATCTGTGCTATAAAATATCTCGTCACGACGATAGCAGCTTCACTTCATAATTCCATGTAGCGTAATACGTCCATACAGCACTCCGTTGAGAGAGAGAGAGAGAGAGAGAGAGAGAGAGAGAGAGTTATAGTTTTGAAATATATGGTTAGTCCTTCGTCTTATTCTATAATACCGTATATACTCGCGTATAACTCGTGTCCAAATGCAAACAACATAGACCCGCATAATGCGCAGGCAGATCAGGGTCTATGTTGTTTGTTCTACTGATTAGTCCTTACAAACTGCATAAACCCAGATCTGCCGGCGCATTATGCGACGGCAGATCTAGGTCTATGCAGTTTGCAGTTGGTATTGGATTATACGTGAGTATGGTACTCAGATTTATCATACATTACACCTTACCAACGTTGTAACAACAACACAATGTGACTTTCAGTATTGCTTATTATGAACAAGTACTTGCATGATTATGTACGAAAGTGAAAGTTTGACATACATATAACGTGAATGATAAATTATGCACGTGCTTCTAACAACCTTTATCTCTGTCTGTCTGTCTCTAAAAATACAAAGAAACATACATTTATATGGTATCTTTATTTTCAACAACAGATTGATCAATATGGTATTACATAATTCTGGGACAATATTTTTATATCAACTTGGGTTACAATGGAATTCGTATGTGAAACAAAAATATAAGATTTGCTAATCTAGGATTATAAATTGCCAATATTCTCTGAACTTTAAAGAGTATTTAATGGGATATTGCAAAGTAAAAAAAATGTATGTGCATAAAGCAGGCGACTACAATATAAAAATCTATCATTAGCTATTGTTTCTTTGCATGCGTGTATCTCTGTTTTCGTATGTGTATGCATGCGTATGAGATTAAGGGAGAGATGAAGAGAGGGAACAGGAACTAAAACAATAAATCCCATCAGAAAGGGATCGAGTTCATATAAATACAAAAAATATGAGAGTACGGTTAACTGACATTTGGAATTTTGAAGAATGCTCTGCGCACTTATTAAAATAGATATTTGCGTCAAATCGGGGTTTCCTCCTTGGAAAAGAAAAAGAAAACCAAAAAAAAAAAAAAAAAAAACATCGTCATTAACAGATGACTTAATTGTGTGGTGAAAGTGGTAAATTGGACAAGGCATGTTGAAGTTATACAGATTTGAAATTGTATATGTTGCATAGTACGAATCGTACAGGTGACTGACTGGGCTCCTGACCGATCGCTTGACCAATCCACACGTGACCAATGGGTGATTACATTGGTCAGCAGGCCATGGGAATTTGTTATACGCTAGTTGATTGACAGTGGTCGCGCTAGACCGAGAGGTCAATTGATCTATCGGTTGAGGGTAGTACCTGTCAATGAGCTATCGCATAACCTCTGTACAGGCGCACTCAGAATGGTCATCTGATTCCGTGTTGGTTTGAGCAACAAAATGGCTGAACTACCTCAGCTGTTTCTCGGATGTATGTCGGCGCAGTAATTTACAGAAAAATCATATAGTTTGTTCACCAGAAATTTCTCCGCAAAAAAAAAAGAAACACAATCTATTCGTACCACCTCGGATGCTTCTACAATTGGATTCATTCGTATCTTCTCGGTTAATCCTTGTTTCGTAAATAGTTGGATTAGTCTGAATGGCATCTATCGACATATATTCGAGGATTGCTCTAGAAATGACGAATGCTGAAGAACATGAACTGTGACTATTGAGGAAATGTAACTTTTTACCCTTAGCCAAACAATTCTACGAGTAGAAAATGTCAATCTTTCAGAGAATAAAAAAGATTTCAGAGAATAACTGTTTTCCGATGGACAGATAATTAATTCGACCGCCAGCATGGTGTGAATCGTTGCATAATTGGGTTGCCCGAGAAAGCTTGCCCAACTGAGTAGAACAAATACAGAGATTTACTAATATAACAAGTACAAATGCAACTCTTTATAACTTTGACATTATTCATCCAATTTTAATTAAATTTGTACATGATACCTATGAATCATATTTCAATCACCGATACATTTTCCAATAAAATATAAAAAAGAAAACAAAAACAAAAACATAAAAGAACCTGGTTTTAAAGAAAAATATAAAAATAAGTGGGTTGAGCATTCCCCGTTTTTTTCCGAGGGGTATTTGACTTTGTGAGCAAGTCATACTTTCCTACACCTGTACTTTTAACAATGTCAGTATTGTCAACGGTTTTAGTTTGTAACAATATAGTATGGCTTGACAACCATGTTATGTCGTGGGCAAATTTTCAGTATTCATAGCGGTTGGTTCTTCTATTTATTTTAGGGGTACAAGGATCTTGCAGAAAATGTGCACCATACAATTTGTGTGTTGCGCGTGCACTACGTTTTTGGTCCAAGCACTAAGACATACTAATAACCAGTGGCTTAACTTCAAATGTTGCCCCCCCCCCCCCGAAAAAATTCAGAAATGGATTACCACCCCCAATCCCCAATGTAAAAACTTGGGAGTTTGGGCCCCCTTTTTGAATACCCCCTCCCCGCATTGCAGAAGCCGCGGGGGCGGTGGTTAAGCCACTGCTAATGAATAATTATTATGAGAGAGAGAGAGAGAGGCCATCTACACTTCCAAATTACCCTCTTGAAAATGAGACAGGCCTAAATTTAGCATTCGTAAGTATCCATCCACGACGTAGGGAATTTGCCAGGCGGTAGCTACTCAATAATTTTCATTTTGAATGAGGATAAATGCTAACACAGAGTAAAATCGTAACAACAAGGAACCTTAACAGATAACAAAACTTATAAACACGTTATTAAAATGTGTGTGTATTTTAAACATAATAGAGTTTCCCAAATATTGATACAACATAGTTTCTACCTTACAGAACTGAACTCTCATCAACAAAAACGGGCATGTCAAATTGCAAGAGTTTTCTAAATTCTTTTACATAGAGAGTACAATATCCTAGACCAGTGGCTTAACTTCAAATGTTGCCCCCCCCCCCCGAAAAAATACAAGTAAATCGTTTTAACTTTTAAAAAAATAGAAAAATTATATTTCAAGAATTATTTCTAAAAAAAAAAGGATTATGCTCCTGTTATCAATTAGCTGCTATCAATAAAGGAGACAAAGTCACATTGTAGGTTACTAGTTGCCATTGTTAGCTTGAGGATAGCTTGAATTTCGGTGAGACAGCCATATTTTTAAGTAAAACAAAGTATCAAAACAGTACTCTCTATTTTATACAAAGTTAAGAAGTAAATATATATTTTTCTATATGTATTTGCTTGAAGGCTGTACAATGTACATGGCAGTGTGTTATATTTACGGCACAAACGCAGTTTATTTTCAAGCAAGTAAAAACTTGATAAAAACAGCTTTTCAAGTAATCTGACACATTTGCAAATGTCACACAGTCTTGATACTGGTTATGCAATGTAATATTAGTCTATGATAAATTATGAAAAATTATTGTATATTCTTTTAGAATTCATTTCAAATTTATTTCTCCAAAAATTGAATAGTTAGGAGATAACTAAGGTGTCATGGTAGAGGTCAGTATATATTTACAAAAGTTGTATGAATATTATTATCAACGCCGTTAAGTGGCCTCCTGAGATTGGATTAAGATAGCCCTGTCCATCCCGATGATATCTTTCATTTGGAACGGTTAGATAAAACAACCTGGAATTGCTGGGGTAATGCATGGATATGATTACAGTTATTTGATTGGAGACAGTCCCAGCATAATTACGATTGAAAATGTTTAAGGCTGGCAGTAAAAAAACAATAACAAAACAACCACAACAACAACAAAAACAACAACAAAACAAAGATCATAAAACTAGTTGGAAACTGTTAGGTTTTGCCGGTTTTGCTACAGTGAGCAAATTATATGACACTACACCATTAGATACGATCTAATCAGATTCTGCCAAACCAAAGATAAATCGATACAAAAATAAATGTCTGCTTGTTCACTACTTTTTACATTATTATATTGTCAGACTCAAATTGTTTAAAGTGTTTTCTAAACTCTTTTTTTTTTTTTTTTCCTATTTAGAACACATGAATGCATATCAGGAAGGAGCACAGTAGTAAAATATAAATATCAAGGATGTATACGTCATGTGACAAATGGAAAGAAAAATGTATATTTAAGATTGAGTACTACTGCATATTTCACTAAACTCTGTACTCCAACAATGTTGCAAAGCGCTCGTCATCTCCACCATAATTTGCTGCAAGAATAACTTTGGTGTCTGTTCCATAATACTTTTCAAGGTTGATAACACCCTCCCACTGAACGGGCCCGCGTGAGGTTAATTCCTGAACATTCTGCTCCACAAAAATTACAACTTTCTTTGCCTTCGGCACGTGGACTCGGAACTTTACTTCAGGTGTATTAGTCTTGGTGTGAAGAATCAGTGGTTCAAACATGTAGCATCCCTCCTTCCAATGGCCGAGTTGCCTTGGATATGGATAGACTGGTTCAAGGTCACCTTTACAATGAATCAAGTAGTTGAAAAGGCCTAAGGATGTATTAGAAGCATCCCGAAACGTGTTTCCGTGTATTTGTAGCTTGAAAAATCCGAAACTAGGAATGTTAACAAGGAATGTCACAATGGATGGTTGTGTTTGGACGAAGACATAGTCAGACAAATCTCTTCCAGTTTCCACTTCTATAAGCTGAACATTGAATTTCATATCGATAGTAGTCCCAAGCTGGATTTCTACATGATTTGAATCTTTGAGCTCTATGAGTGGATCATGGTGATTCAAGGTTTTCAGGCCAAACTCGATGGACTTTGGCTGAGGTCCAAGGAAGCCTGGGGACAAGCTTGGAAAGTTGTTGTCCTCCACTTTTTCATTACATTCAACAAGATACTGAGCAATTTGTCTAAACCTCATATCATCTTTTTCCTGCGTGTCCGGATCGCGAGCGTAGATCTCTAGACCGTATCGTCCATTTTTTTTCGGAATCACCGTGAAAATTGCACTGTTTTCTATTATCTTGTACAGAACCATTGGAGATGCAGCGTCATTCCATCCTGGGCTTAGCTTCACTTGATATCGTAGTTGCATGGGTTTCATCATCTTAATCCGTATGTCTGCCTTCCCGTTCTTTGTAAGAACAACTCCTCTCGAGTTCCCAGGCATAAGTCCTAGCTGGTAAAAACCGGGACCCGGTCCCCACATGAGTGAAGAACATAGTGGAAAAGGTGTGGGGGGCACTGACGGTGTTGTCTCTTGGTGAAGCAGATACTCACATACCAAACTAAATGACATATCCTTCGCCATAGGCGTGTCTTCTTTGGCAAAAATATTCAAAGAGTACAGTCCCTTGTCAGGAAGACTGATTTTGAAATATGCCACATTGGACGTACAGTCTACCAAACCAAACTGATTCAGTTTTAGCCCGTTGTATTCATCTTTTCCAGAGTTCATTAAAAGACTAAAAACAAATTTAAGTCCTGAGCGTTTGGCAGGGAAAGTGAGCTGTATTTCAGTCTCATCGTGCGTGTACAATATACCGGCTTTGTGGGACAGAAACTGCAGACCAAATAGCAGGAAATGAGGTGTAGCTTTGGGTTGCATTTGGAATTCCTCCATGGACACTGAGTGAGTCAGGAGTTGCCAACTCTGTTCATTTGGAAAATGTGTGTATATGAATTTATTTGGATCTACAAGAAAGTAACTCTCATTGAAACTATACCTAAAGTCCCCGGCGCTGGTTTTATTGACCAAGGGAATGTTAGCGAGGTAGGAGTCCAGAAGGCACCATCGACTGTACAGGTAGACTGCATTCCACCAATGCTGGTTTTCCTCACTGCTAAGTTCTTTGCCAATATGGTGGTTGGCTCCTTTGGCAATGCCCTGTATTACTCTACAGTGAATCCCGGCGAAACTGCAATCAGAAACACAATTTTACAAATATATATTGAAAGGCATAAGAAGCGCAAGATTGGGGCCATGGAAACTAGTTTGGAATGTCATATTGCCTTAATAAGTAACATTGATGGTTAATGCTACTAAATTTATATTATTGTGCCTACATACTGACTCTCAAATACAGGTGAAATAATTTGATGCTTTTTTTTCAAAATCAGTCGATAGGATAATCATAAAACAAGAGTAGAGGTCTGTTTTATCGAATAAACAAAAAGGCATAAGCATTAGACTTTGTAAACAACAAGACAGATCTAAAAAGCTAAACTTTTAACACAGAAAGAAAAGTAGGACTTTATTTTCAGTATAAACAAAGTTAAACAAAAAGCTCATTTAGAAATATTATATTACGTGCTATGCGAGGTAGTAGTTTTAAAAATAACAAATCTCCCTCTTGTTTTTGTGTGTGTGGGTGTGTGTGTGTGTGTTTGTAAAAATATAATATGGTGGATCTTCCAAGAATACTTCAACAACGACATTTGCTGACAAAATTAAGATATCAATCTGTGATAGGGTACAAACATATCTTGATAATGAAAAATAATACATCGATGTTTTCGATAATGGGTCATTTCAAAAGAAACGCATATATATGCACTGAAGAACGCTTTTTTAAAAAGTTTGAAGGATGTAAAAAACATACCAGCACATTGTATAAACAACATGGGCGTGAGTGGATCGCCCGTCCCTAAGCCAGATTAACACTTCCTCCGGGCTCTCTGGTTCCATGTTCTTGAAAGTCATTTCCTCTACCTTCTTACTCGTTATCCATCGGAATATCAATCTAAAAGTGTATCAAAAGTGTATACAAATGCATTTTCATTACACTACAAATAATAGGCTGCGGTTGTGGATTATTTAATTTATGTGTGATCGTTCAACTAGACAGAGTATATGTTATTTTCATTCGAATTATTCAGCTGGGTTTTACATTTTTCATGGTTCTTCATTAAACTACAAGACAGAGTGATAGTCGCACACTTTACTCCTGAAATGTGGGAGACAAAAAAGTAAATGTAAAAAAACATTCTTGTTACTTTCTCATGCAATGCTGAAACAAATAAAATTACTTACCTCAACTTCGCCAGATCATTTTTAATTTTTGTGGAATAGATCAGGTCCCACATTAGCTCCCTGAAGTTGTCGTGGTTGTTACTGGCAACCTAAAATAAGACATGACATTTTTTTTCTTTCTACAAAACTGTGACAGGCCGTAGTCATGAAGTTTTAATGTTGCCATTTTTTCTCGTTTTATTATCAGTATTTTCACAATTTTAATTATTTATACTCTGTGCGTTGACTTTACGTCTGTCCCGCTAAATAAAACGAATTAGATCAGTATGTCTCTAATCTGGCTGAATTGTTTGGCAAAACAAATAAAACATGAATATATTCTAATTCAATTTAGTGCATAAATCAAGGGGAAATATCACTAAAAGTAGGTTGTTTGTGCAAGTGATGCATGGTATGTGTGATATCACATTCAATATCTTACATTCAACCGCTCCTGTATTTCAACTCTGTCTTAAAAGTGTGCTGAATGTGCGAGTAGATGTCTAATTATAAATATCTTCCGCAGCTATTCCTATAGTTTAATACGCTTTGAAAGCGTGCTATATAAGAATGTATGTAGATTTCATAAGTCATGTCTTTTTCGTGCAAATATTCCTGAACATTTAATCTGTGCTGAATGTCTGTAGCGTGTATAAGTAGATATTTCATTACATATGTCTTGAACAAACAAACCATTTCTGCGTGTGCGTCCAGTGCCTCGATTGTCCGTCTGTCTATGAACTCATAGATAGAGTCAAAGCCAGCGTCGGGTGCAGGAGCAGGCGGTAGTGCATCGGAGTAGACAATTGGTGTCATCTCAAAAGATGGCGGAGGCTTGGAAATTACGTGTTCATCTATCCTCAATTCTGGAAGCTCTTCTGGATCAATGTGAGGAATGTTCCACACGGTGCGAGTCTATCAAACAGAAAGCAACTCCAGGATCATTGTGAGGAATGTTCCACACAGTACAAAAACAGAAAGCAACTCCTGTATATTTACCTGACACAGATGGATGACAAATTATATGTTTAAGTGGTATACCGTGGATGTTTCTGCTAGATTACCCAAATATTTTTAGTCTAACTTTATCAGGAAATTGGTGACAGGCGCACAGATTATTGGAGGTACTAGATAGGCATGAATTGTGAAACAGATAGGAATGTGAATGGAATACAAATGCTCCAGATATCCGTCACTTTGAAGTAGTGCTGAAAAGAATACCTGATTTTACTATTCGAATATACAGCAGATTTGGGTTGAAACGTAAGCCACGAATCCTGAATCTAGAACAAATTCCGTAAACAATTGCGACCCATCTTCCTTGTATATAATCTAGTCTTGTCTTCACGGTTGATGAATTACTAGGCTACGTAACACTTCTACGATATTAAAAAAAAAACAAAAAAAACAAAACAAAACAAACAAACAAACAGTGGAGATCATTTAAAAAAAAAGACACTTAAAAGATATTAATTTTCCTGAAATATAGACCTATTCAAACCCAATGGCAGCCGCCATTGTTGTATCTGTTGTATCTGCATAATTAGTGGCAGCCAACGGAAACGGAGAATGCATGGAAGATATATTTGAGGGATATTCTCAAAACCGAATTCCAACATCGGTGTATCTTACTTTGACTGTCTAAATCTGGCCCCGCTTTCATAAAACATCAAAATTTTAGTATGTATTTATCTACTCAACTCGACTTATCTACATCAAATGTTATGAATATCAAATTCATGGACAATTGTTTTGAAAACTTAAATATTCGCAGTATTTTTGTTGTAATTTCAAAATGACGGATGATTGAAAACTGAGTCAAGTACGTACTCAACGTTGAGAAGTTTCGTGAAAGCTAGGCATAATCGGCATTCGTACCACCTCGACTATTTGTGCGAGACACAAATATGTATGTCGGCGCAGTAATTGACAGAAAAAAAATCATACATTTTGTTCGCGGTCTTCGCAGAAAAGAAACTACAATCTATTCGGACTAACTCGGCTATTTATACGATTGGATTGACCATAGAAGTGACTGAGAAGTTGCGAATGAAAAATAGTTCGATGCATTTGCAACTTCTCAGTCAATCCTTGGTTCGTAAATAGACGAGGTGGTCCGAATGGCAGCTATCACCATGCATTCAGTGTATGATCTCTAGGATTGACCTCGATGTTGTGAATGCATGTTCGGGTGAACTTTGCCGAGAATACACTGCTCTTACAAATCAGAACGTGTGTTTAACAAACACTGCGTGCTTTGTCCATGGCTGCTGGCGCCAGCTTCGCTATAGTTAGTGTACATGTACATAGCATGGTCCCTAAGTGAGGGCAGTCTCGTGACACTACATATCGCGAGGGCCGTCTCTAAGAAGAGTAATTCGTGAGGCGCATTAAAGGAGGACACGTTCATATATAAATGCACGTTCATGTATAAATCATAAGACGAATATTCAAATACCAATTTCCGATTCGAATATTCGCCCAAAAGTATTCTTATTCGAATATTCGCCCAAGAGTATTCTTATTCACATATTCGCCCAAAAGTATTCGTATTCGAATATTCGCCCAAAAGTATTCTTATTCGATTATTCGCCCAGAAGTATTCTTATTCGAATTTTCGCCAAAAAGTATTCTTATTCGAATATTCGAACATTTGTTTCAGCACTACTTTGAAGATTAAATAGAGTGATCAAGTTTAAATATACAGTCACATTGATATCTGATTGTTCATGATTGATATTATCTGTATTATAGCTTAACCGTGTATCGTAAAGGCAGAGTGTTATTCTATATTTAATATCAGCCTATGCAATTTTCATGGAAACGGGTGCTTCATTAGACCTGGTCCAAGGCGTGTAAATTTCTGATGTTGGCCAAATTGAGAATTCTAATAATAATGTCAGACTATTTCGACCTCTTGTTTATCTTATCTACCACGCGATCGGATCATCGCTCGACCATTTTCGTCAGGTCGAGAAATAACGTCAGAAGTAGTTGTAGGAATACACATTAATTTGATATGTTTAGTAATTCGCCTCGGGCGGAGTGCACCACGTATGTTACGACAGCAAAGGCCGACGGCGTTCCGATTGTGACTTTGTCTGCTTCCGCCACCGTATTGTTCCATGTGAACGAAAGTAGTTCAGAATATACTTCCCAATGGCGACAAATTACATCCGAGGGTTCTTTCTCGACTTGACGGAAAAGGCTGAGAATATTCCGATTGATCTACCACGTTCGTTAGAGACTATTATCACTCGAGCTTTATATATTAGTGAAACATATTGATGATGTCCTAAAAAAAAGTAGGTTAAGCAGTAAATAGTGATTTTTTGTTTTTGTTTTTTTGTTTTTGAATTTATTTCAGCTTACTATTTATGTACATAACGATTAAAGTAAGTGAAAAATGGTGTCGAGACTATTAACTCTCATACAAAGTAAAGCATTAACATTCGTGACAAAATCGAACCCTTAGCCGTCGCTTTTAGGCTCAAAGACTTTCTTTGTGTTCTTGAAAGAGTCTGAAACAGCAAGCCGTATATGATTCATGAAGAGTGGTTTAAGAACAAAGAACCCGACCATTTGATGTACACAGGTTGATGATCACAGGTAATTTGTAGTTTGTTAGTCACAATATTTAACCATTAAGGCAATCTGTGTCTGCCCCCGATATTTGAAGAGTGTTTCAAACGTTGTGCCATGCACATTATGTGATTGCCGCTTAAGTGAGAGATTTTGGCATTCTGTACATACTTTGAAGTTCCCCCAAATTAATCACACATGCATAATTAGAGATATTTTTTTAATATCCCTAGGAAAGGATGAAGGAGCATTCCGATCAATTTAGAAATAAACTTTATTCATACAAGTGTCAGAATCATGTAGTCTGCAATCAGATCAATTCAGAAATAAACTTTATTCATACAAGTGTCAGGATCATGTAGCCAATATATATTTCAGTAAATGTTCTTTGAAATCGCAATGTGTTTGGCAGCTAAAAACGTTGTTAATGGCTTTTTATCCATGAGTACAATAAATCATCATCAATATAGTTTTTAGTATTGTTACTGTATGAAAATAGCAATAAATACACTTATATAAAAGCTAATTTAAATGGGTTAAAGTGTCGTCGTGAATTTCTGTGTTACATAACAAACGCAGGCTTAATCTTGCCACCGTAACTACCTGAGATGAAATTATATATATATATGTCGAAAGAGAGAGGGGGAGAGAGAGAGAGAAAAATAGGTTCTCAATACTTTGCCAATGAATTAGCTCATTGGCCGTGTTCAGAACAATTTCAACAGGTATTTATAGCAATGAATTGAACAAATGTTTTCGACGCCATCTTTTTTCTCACCTTATCACAAAAAAAGAAAAATACCACTAAAAGACGTCGGCAGTTATGATGTAATTTAATGTAAAGCTTACTAGAATGCCTTACTTAAGCAACTGATGCAACTTAGGTAATATGTACTTCATGGTAATTAGGTAATATGTACTTCATCGTAATTAGGTAATATGTACTTCATCGTAATTAGGTAATATGTACTTCATCGTAATTAGGTAATATGTACTTCATCGTAATTAGGTGATATGTACTTCATCGTAATTAGGTAATATGTACTTTATCGTAATTAGGTAATATGTACTTCATCGTAATTAGGTAATATATACTTCATCCTAATTAGGTAATATATACTTCATCGTAATTTGATAATATGTACTTCATCCTAATTAGGTAAGAGTATGTACCTACTGATGTAAAAAAATCAATACTCTCCAATCTCAGGCAAGAGGTCATAAAGTGCACTTCAAACCATCAACACTTATCGGCCAGAGTGGAGATAGAGTAGCACTTAAACAAAATTCTAATAGGTCTCTCTCTCTCTCTCTCTCTCTCTCTCTCTCTCTCTCTCTCTCTCTCTCTCTCATTTGAAACCTAAGTGCAGTTGATGTGGCCGCAAAAAACTTTTTACATTGAAATACACGAGGAACTATCAAAGTATGAAAAAGGACATCGTTATGAAATTAACGCCTAAGTTCAGACCACAAGCAACCCCATCTTCAAAATGCAAATAATACCCTAGATTAAAACTGTGTTGTTCTGTGTTAAATGAAAAGCAAAACTTTCGCCCGCAAGTAAACTGTGGTAAACCCAAATCAAGAGGAAATTAAATGAATCTACCAACGCATAAGAGTAATACACCATATCAGATTTGTTTACTATTAAATGTTGTTGTCGTTTTGTTTTTTATGTTCTTAAAGAAAAGAAGAGAACATTCATAAGATAGCCAACAATAACTGCAAAATTATACAAAACAATTATAACAATTATATTATGACTGCCTTATCAAATAGAGGGTGAAAAAACCCGTACTTTTTCAAAACGGAATGATAACATGCAATATAAAGAAAGAAAAAAAGAAAAAAAATGTAAAATTCAAATCTGAAATGAATTTCGTTTGCTTCTATGATGGCACGAAAGATTGCAATTTATTATCTTAAATCCTTTTTCTTCATAAAGGAAGAGCGCGCTAATTAAAAAAGGCAACAATTTAGCTAGAACCAATTTTAAATCTTATATATTACCACACTCACTCACAGTAACTTTTTAAAAATATATTTAACCAGTTTGAGCCTTGGGAACTTGCAAAGTTTTGCACAAAAATTTTTGTACACTTTGCTGTTATTTACTGCATTACTGGTAAATCTGCCTTTATAACAGTGTGTATCCGGTGCACTGTAAAGGCGTTTGTTTGCCATATATATATTTGTCTTGGTGTATTATTGACGAGTTTTCTATTTCAGACAAACGTTTAAGAGCCACTTACATCATTATCTGCCTTCTTCAATTCCTCACCTCCCATGCAACCATCGTCAACTAATTGTCCGTCACAGATTTCTCGGAAAAATGGCGTCATATCTTCGTCAGACAAATAGAGAACTAGGTATTGGCATGCGTGGACAAACCGTCTGCCATCCTTTTTGTCACTTACGTACACATCAACCCCATACTCTCCAACTTCCGGGAGATTTAGGTGGACTGAAATTGTGTCTGCGTTTGTGACGGAAATGCAACGTTCCAAGATGGCGTCTGGTAGTTCATAACGACGTAGTTTGCATAGAACTGATACGGATTTAATTTTCTGGAACTTGAGTTTGAACTCACGGTCATACGTTGCCAAAACGCCAGATCGATGCACTGGGTCCAAACCAAACTGAATTGAAAGAAAGGAACGAAGCGTGAATTGTAAAGAAAGAAATATGTTTCTTTAAAGGTGAAAAGATATGTTTATTTCATTGAAGAAAAGGATTGAAATATCAAAGCTGGAAATTAGTCAAGCCCTCAACTAATTCATCAATAATGTTGCATTTACTTTCTAGATAACATTCTAGATGTAATGCAAACTTAGTCATGGCAAAGTAGTTTATGACTACTGAGACGAAACAGAAATAACTTAGCAGTATACAGGCAAAGTGCAAACTGATTATCATTATCGGTCTTTTATCTTGATCCCATGATGTATCGTTTGAATAAAAAGGTAGAGGAGACGCCATTCGGTTCAAAGAATGTGTAAGTAGATTCTTGTCTTACTTAGTTTGCGCAGGGAAACTTCTTTGTATCTCTCTCTTATTTATGAAAGTCATCCCATAAATAGAGGTTTCGTATAGTCATTTTAATATAGCATTGGACGAAAGCAAATTTTAATCACATTAAAATTATTCTGTCACATTTGCTCAAAGTGAGACTCGAAGACGAAATTTATATCGTGAATGTCAAGGTAATTCTTAAGTATCATGCTTTTTACAAATAATGTTAGCGAGTGTTTATGATCACAGGAAAGCTCACATGAAATTAACTTTGACTTATAATATAAAATCCTCTGGACCATACTGGAAACAAATGTTAATCAGAAAGCGTACAACATTGCTGTCAGTGTTTTCCCATTCGTCGAAACTATTTCACCTGTTTCATGTGTATAATTAGTTATGCATACCTTTCGGGTCCTGGTACCAGGTCCCCAAATACTGTGAGCACATGGCGGAAGCGGTATTGCGTCTTCAGCGGGTTCTTTAGCCACCAGTTTGTATTCCACAATCTCTTTCAAAGTGGACGTCGTATCATCACCATCCAACAACTTGGCAAAGATTTTAAATATATAAGTTCCCGCCTTGGGAGCCCTAAAGCTGAATTTCGTTTCATCGGTTCGGCTTTCCTGCAGAATCAGCGTCCGAAGGTCAACATCTTTCTTTGCATTAACTGGACCGTTTACAGAGACCATCTTGTAACCTAGTCTGATGGGTTTGGAAGTCTTGATGGTCCAGGATGCGACGCCGTGGTTGGCATGAATGATTGGAGTTTTAGTCCATCCCAATTGAACGCTGCATTTGAAAAAATGGGGCTTTACGAATGGAAGTTCTTCAAATTCACTCAGAGAGATCTGGCGGTTCAGGAACTGCCACTCTTGCTGATGTGGCCAATGGCTGTAGATAAACTGGTCCGGGTCCGTCAGAAAGTAAAAGTCCTCTCGGGTGTTCTTTAAAGTTAATAATAATAATAATAATAATAATAATAATAATAATAATAATAATAACAACAACAACAACAACAACAACAACAATAACAATAATAATAATAATAATGCTGAAGCTGAAGCAGACGACGTTCACGACGAAGAAGGGAAAGGTGTTGACAAACGACGATTAAGAAGATGCGATAAAAATGATGAGTTTGACTTTTTAACGTAATCCAGAAATTTGTCAAAGTCTCAGATGATGATATATCATGGTTGTTAAAATATTGGCTTGACTATCCTTATGATTGACTTGTGCACGATTTTTCAAACCTAGGAGTGCTCCATTTTGTAAACATACGAGTGCTCCGTTTTTTAAACATAGGAGTGCTCCATTAAACAAATTGTTACGAGGTTTTCATTTTGCCAGTAGGTACTGAAGTATTTCACATTAGCTCAGCTCAGAACGATTAAAGTAATTTTATAAACACAAGTGCTTCTCACATTTAGACTATAACTTTTGAGGCCAACTTTGTACATTTTCATGGATGAATTTGAAGAGGCACGGAACTGTGCAATGTATATATAATGTTAACCTACATCTTTGTTGTTGTTGTTTCTGCCCCCCGACATGGCGGCCCATTTGGTGTCCACAAAATGCCAATTGTCGTCTATGTAGACTGCATTCCAGCTATGATTTGAATCACCGTTAAAGGAATCGCCTGGGTGGAAGTTGCGCCCCTTGGCGTATCCCGTGAGAACTACACAATACAGCCCCGCATAACTAAAAGGAATGTGATAAGTGACAAAAATAAACATCTCATTCAAGGAAAGCAATGATCAAATGGTTTATTTCAATAACTTTTATGTTGGAAAGCGTTGATACAGGCTACATAATTCACTCGCTTAAATGTTTAGAAGACACAACACTTTGGGGATTATTTATTTAACAGCAGAGGATGAGTATTCATTTATATAATTCTGCTTTCTTTATTTAGCAGTGAAGAATAAATTAAGAAAAATTCACATTGTGAAATTAAGCTAATAAAAGTATTGCCTATTATTTTATGCAAGGCAGTGAATTACTGGATTTTCCGAGTGAAATAATTCTGATATTTCACTGCAGTGAAAAAATATCATTTTTTCACTGGCCGTCAATAGACATTGATAACATTATAACTAAGAAATTTCAAACTTTTTTTTTAAAGATGTTTGGGTGGTGTAAAGGTTAAGATGGATGCTTCACATCCAGGCGAACTGGGTTCAAATCCAACAATGGACAATTTTTATTTTTTTTTCATTTTCTTTTTATCTGCTGTTTTACCTTGAATTGGGAAGGAGCATTATGTAACTACTGATATTGTATGTGCAAATATACACAAAACTGAACAGAACATAAAAGGTAAACTGCTGACATTATCGCGCGGGATGCAGTAAGAAATCAGCTACTTCAGTGTGTTATACAAATTGCTAGACAATACGCTTGAGCATGAAATAAAAAGAATATTTGCTTGCTCCGATGGAATAACGGATATATTTCAACTCGGGGGTGAAAACACACATGAGATGAGCTGGAAATTAGTCTCATGGGTGAAAAACTGTAGTATTTTCACCCACTCGATGAAATATATCCGTTATTCACTCGTTTCAAGCAAATATTCTCTCAATCAGCAAAGTACACACCGTCGATACTGGCGTATAACCCGTGTCCAAATGCAAACAACATAGACCCTGATCTGCGTCGCATAATGCGCCAGCAGATCTGGGTCTTTGTTGTTTGTTCTACTGATTAGTCCTTACAAACTGCATAGACCCAGATCTGCCGGCGCATTATGCGACGGCAGATCTGGGTCTATGCAGTTTGCAGATGGTATCTAATTATACGCGAGTATATACGGTACATACGGCCATGGAATCTTTGCACTTACAATTACTGTACGCCACAACGTCTTTTAGAATAAGGGTAAAGTTTTGTACATACCCACACATCAATGGATAGATTTGTACATACCTACACATCAATGCATAGATTTGTACATACCTACAGATCAATGCATAGATTTGTACATACCCACACATCAATGCATAGATTTGTACATACCCACACATCAATGCATAGATTTGTACATACCCACACACCAATGGATAGATTTGTACATACCTACACATCAATGCATAGATTTGTACATACCCACACATCAATGCATAGATTTGTACATACCTACACATCAATGCATAGATTTGTACATACCTACACATCAATGCATAGATTTGTACATACCCACACATCAATGCATAGATTTGTACATACCTACACATCAATGCATAGATTTGTACATACCTACACATCAATGCATAGATTTGTACATACCTACACATCAACGCATAGATTTGTACATACCCACACATCAATGCATAGATTTGTACATACCCACACATCAGTTCTGTACATACCCACACATCAATGCATAGATCTTTGCATATGTAGTTTCTTTGTTTTGAAGAGCGACTAATTCTGCCTCGGCTGTCCCTTCTTTGCACATTTTGAACTTGATCGTGTTCAGGTCTCTCGTTGTCATCCATTTGAATATCACTCTGGAAACAAATACAACTGACATGCTTGATTTTTCAATATTTCAGTTATATAAATTAAATATTTTCTCTACATTTCCAAAAGATTTCTTGCCCTATTTCTATGGATCAAATCAAATATAATGATAAAGCCTGTCAAATTAAAGGATGGAATTACATTGATGATAACTTATTCATAAAGTATACAATTTATTTTCTGGAGTTTTTGAAACTTTGGGTAAAACATGAAAGAAAGCTTAGCAAAACACAATTGTATTAAAGCTAAACAGCTTTTGCAAGGAAATCGACCAGTTCCAGATTTAGAAAAGAAACGAGTCATAAAAAAGTGCAAGCGGGAAATGGAAACGTGCGAAGAAAAGATCTTTCAAGAAATGACTTTGTTGCTTAATGTGAAGGCTTTTTACAAAACACAATTAAAGTTATTGACATTGAGACGTTCTCGAACACAATTAAAGTTATTGACATTGAGACGTTCTCGAACACAATTAAAGTTATTGACATTGAGACGTTCTCGAACACAATTAAAGTTATTGACATTGAGACGTTCTCGAACACAATTAAAGTTATTGACATTGAGACGTTCTCGAACACAATTAAAGTTATTGACATTGAGACGTTCTCGAACACAATGCCATAGAGGAGGTATTCTTTGTCTGAACATTTAGCTGACAAATATTTGACACAAAAATGAGACAACACAGACCTTTGGCTTATGTTATCTGGACTGTAAACTTAAAATTCAGAATGTTCCTTCTCTCCCTATGTCGATCCTTAAATGCTGATATAAGTTTTGGAATACATCAATCAGGACTTGAGTATTAAAGTCACTTTCTACTCCTACCTATTGCTAGCTCGAATGCAATGCATAAGTGACTGTACATGATGGAAGGCTTGATCACCATGACATTAGGTGTTAAAACCAAACTGGCGCGGACTCAATTTTGTTAATGGGTCATAAATCAGGGATCAATAAATAATCCTGTTTTGTTTTTGGGGGGTTGGGGTACAAGGCTCTAAGTCTTTGATTAAAATCGATAAGCACTTTGAAAATGACAAATTTACCGAAGTGTACGGTGTTTGGCTCATGATGAGCACATGACTAATTGTGCCTTGGACGGATCAATTTAAAAAAAACTAGCGAACGATTTAGATTAAAATAAAAAAAAGGAAACGACAAACAAGTCATCGTAATGCAAATCTCTATATTAAATCGGGTGTTTTTTTATTTATTTTTATTTTTTAAAAAAATTTTTTTTTGGTGGTCATTCATTTGATAAAATGTGTGGTCCCTGACGTGCACATTCATCAAGTATTATAATATGTGTTGATTGATACAGTTTTCCAACTTAAAAGTAGTAATAGCTGATACATTCATAAGATTGTACTGGACAAAATGCCTAGTAAATTTATTCAAGCCATAATCTTAATTTATCAATGAAAGCAATAACTTTAGTTTTCTATAATTATGTTCGCCAATAGGTGTAGTAATTTATTTATTAAAATAAATCACTGCTATTGCATTTAGTTTTCATTTATGCAGAAATAGTCTCTAAAGAACTCAGAGGCAGCCTAAACTATGAAGAAAAAAGTCTGAATGATGAAGTCACAAATATGACTTTGAATATTTAGTGCCAAGAACTTGTAGATATGGTTGGAACTTAAAGACGGATTTTTAGCTATAAACAATGACAATTATAACAATAGCCCCAAGATGGGACTGACGCTCTACTGGGCGAAAATAATTTCCAGGAAATCAAGATAAGACCATTTCTTTTTTTTTCTTTCTTTCATCCATGTCTACCATTTTGAATGATGAAAACACGTGGTTTCGCATCATTTCATTCATGCTGCAAAATGGTGGCCAGGTAAACAATGGCTTAGAAGTACTTTGTCAAAATCAGTGAATATCATATGATTATTCATTCATCTAGAATGTATTCATCATGGATATTATTCATATAAGTACTTAAATGCTTTTGGTAAATCCTCATTGTGACTGATGCTGTTAAAATTTGTATTTTGTTTTGAAAATACCTACCAGAGTTCTGCATTCAAATAGAATGGTTGTAAATCTAACAATGTCAATACTGTAGAAAATTTTCAATGGATCCAGACTATTTGAGTTCTCTGGATTCACCCACGAAAGGTAATCCCAGATTTTATCCACATCAAAGAAAATCAAGACAGTATCCCTATCCATGTCAGGAACAACTCATCACTGAAGCAGATGAATGAACCTAGGACTCATTTCCACCTTTACAAGTACTCATATCAACATGAGTGTGTACCCCAAATCACTACTTCAAATGAAATTAAGGTTAAATGTACTGTATTCCCATCAACAAATACCATTTTATTTCAGGGCATTGGATGCTTGGCTTGGACGTATCATGGATTTCTTAAATTGTGTTAAGACATAAACAATAGATCTAACACCAGCACTGTGTCACCACAGCCATCCTTAGCTTGGCCCATAACCTCCACTCATATCAGTGCACGCTAAACAAAGCCATAATTAATTACAAATTCACTTGCTCAAGTAGACACAAGCTACACAGGACCTAATTACTTAACACCCCCCTTCCTCTAGCCCTGGTAGACCTCGATAACTTCATCAAATTTTAGAAGACAATGCCACTAATCAAGACAATGAAAATCCAAGTACATGTAGTGCTAGCCAAACAAGACCCCACTTCTTTACACCTTCACCTGCACAGGCAGGCACAAGCCATATAGTGCCTAAATATATAACACGTCTTTTAGTGAAACCCCACTTTTTGTTCAGAAGGAATAGCGATACCAAGATTTTCAAGATGTCTGCTGTGGCGGCCATATTGGACTCAGATGGGCACCATTTTCATTTAGGACCAAGTGGACATCATAAGAAGTTTTTTTTAGTGAAAACCCCATGTTGATATGACCATCCATTCAGGAGGAGTAGCGATAACAAGATTTTCAAGATGGCTGCCTTGGCAGCCATACTGGATGTCAGATCTGCACCATTTTCATTTAGGTCTAAGTAGACACCATAAGAGGAGCCGCTCTATAGATATTATGTACTTCTGACAGAGTGACACGTGTAAGGTGAAGTTGTTTGAATTTGCAACATGCACAGTGAAGAGAATGTTGGCATACCTCTATGCTATTTTCACGTACTGTGGCTGAAATTTCTTTACATATTGTACTTGTGGAAATTGTACATGATCTAAGCACACAGCTGACAAAAATGGCCGCTCCCATGTGCACGACAAATCAGCCTGAATTAGTCCCAAAGTACACCATTTTTAGCAATTATTCAAAGAGGGAAAACGAATTTTGCCAGAGTAGGCAATACCAGCTTCTGAAAGTACAATGAATGAATTAAAAAATATATAAAAAGAAAAAAAGTTATCGGTTCTTTTTTTACAATTTACATTTGAAATCCAGGAAGTGAAAATGACCAAGCGGAGCTAACAGTTTTTTGATATGTGCACATCTTAAGTAAGACCACACTGTATACTCTTAAACCCCAATTGCACCCATCAATCATACACAAAAATAAAGGGAATTAAAAGTTCTTTTAACAATACCTAAGATATACAAGGTGTTTTTAAATAGCCTGGATAACCAGTGAGGAAAACCTGGGAAATTCTTTCTCTTTAAAAATCTATGCAAAATACGAAACGGTGGCGGTGGCGGCCATTTTGGATGTCCGAGCAGCACCATTTTCATCTAGGACCAACTAGACAATGTGATGAATGTGTAAAGTTTCATGGCAATCCTCCAAGTAGTTTAGGAGGAGTAGCGATAACAAACTTGTGCTAACGGGCGGAAGGACGACGGACAAACGACGGACGGACGACGGACAACATACCATCCCATAAGCTCTTCTGTTCTATGACCAGTAGAGCTAAAATTCAATAAATCAATCAAAATAAAATCTCCAAAAAGATAAGAAAAGAAACCCCAAACTATTGAAAACAAAGAGAAAGACGCTCATTTATATTTTGTTTTCAAACGGCCCCAAAAGAATGCGTGTGAAGATTAGCAGAAATTAAAGTGGATGCATATATGCATGTTGGGTTACCTTGCCTTTTCCAGATCTGAAAATAAGTTCCTGCTGTACACAAGATGCCACAGAAGGTCCTTGAATGTCTCGTGATTTGTCTTTGCCACCTAAAGTACAAGTAATACATTTTTTTAAATCTGGCTAATACGTTTTGCTGTTCGATTTTTAAACAATAATTTCCATTATCTTATTCTAAAGTATAGTGCATTCAATACACACACACACACACACACACACACACACACACACACACACACACACACACATATATATATATATATATAATGGGGGGGGGGGATAATCACCCACTCGTCCTGTGCCTTATTAAACAAGAGTCCGAAGGGACTAACGCTCTACTGGGCGAAAATAATTTCCAGGAATTCAAGATAAGACCATTTCGTCCTTTTAACTGCTGAGTGTTGAAATCATCTCTGATATTCTTCAGCGATAACAAGATTTTCAACTTAGGTTCTGTGGTGGACATACTGGATGTCAGATTGACACCATTTTCATCTAGGACAAAGCCGGCATCATTAGAAGTCTTTGGTGAAAATCCCATGTCATAATGATCATCCATTCAGGGGGAGAAGTGACAGCAAGATTTTTAAGACAGTCGTCCTGGCAGCCATATTGAATGTACGAGTGGCACTATTTTCATTTAGGACCAACTAGGTATCATAAGAAGGCTATTGATGAAAACCCCATATTTATATAGCCATCCATTTGGGAGGAGTAGAGATACAAATATTTTCAAGATAGCTACCATGGTGGCCACATTAAGGGTTAGTAATTTTCATTAAGGACCAACTAGGCACCATAAGAACTCTTCTGATGAACACCCCATGTCAAGATAACTTTCCATTTAAGAGGAGTAGCGAGAACAAGATTTTCAAGATGGCCACATATTGAACATCATATCAGCACCATTTTAATTTAGGATCAACAAAAGATTATAAGAAGTCTTTTAGTGAAACCCCATGCTGATATGACCATTCATTCAGGAGAAGTAGTGATAACAAGATTTTTCAGACGGCCACTGTGGCAGCCATATTAGACATCAGATTGGCACCATTTTCATTTATAACTAACCAGACATCATAAGAAGTCTTGTGGCGAAAACGTCATCATAAAAAGTATTTCACTGAAAACCTAATGTTGATTCGACCATCCATTCAGGAGGAGTTGCGATAACAAGATATTCAAGATGGCCAATGTGTGGCGGCTATATTAGACGTCAGACAGGCACAATTTTTATTTAAGATCAATTCGACATCATGGAAATCTTTTGGCGAAAACTCTACATCAATATGACTTTCTGTTCAGGTGGAGTTGTGATAACAAGATTTTCAAGATGGCTGCTGTGGCGGCTATATTGGATGTCTGATCGGCATAATTTTTATTTTGGACCAGCTAGACATCATAAAAAGTCTTGTGGTGAAAATCCCATGTCAATATGTCCATCCATTCAGGAGGAGTAGCGATAACAAGATTTTCAAGACGGCTGCCGTGGCGGACATATTGGACGTCAGATCGGCTCTATTTTCATTTAGAACCAACTTGACATCACAAGAAGATTTCAGTGATTTGGTCATCGATTCAGGAGGAGTAGCGATAACAAGATTTCAAGACGGCCGCTGTGGCGGCCATATTGGATGTCCGAGCAGTACCATTTTCATTTAGGACCAACTAGACCATGGGATGAATGTGTGTGTAAAGTGTCATGGCATCCTCCAAGTAGTTTAGGAGGACAAGAGACGACGGACGAAGGACGAAAGACCATCCCATAAGCTCTTCCGGTCTATCACCAGTGGAGCTAAAAATGAAGTGTCATGGTCAGGCGTGAGAAGTAGGTCGCTTAGCCTATTTGTGTGTGCAGCGAACGGTACTTCTAATGTTAATGGATTTATCGTGGTTCTCGAGTTTTACGTGTAATTATATCAGAGAAATCACGCTTAATTCAAAATCTTACGGTCGCTTTAACCGCCCCCAACACCGTCAATAACGCTTTCGGAAAGTATAACTTACGCTTCTCAGCAAAAGAGTATTTATGAGAATGCATTATGTTACGCTTTCCTAAAATGTTCTCTTATCTTTTGACCTTGAAAAAACTTCAGTGTTTTCTCAACTCTTCATAAATGATGTAGGGTTTCTAGTAAATAGCTGATACATACATTTGCATGATGGTGATGAAATTGTGAAATTTCTTTTACTCACTGCTACTCATATAACAGGCTCTTACTTTTCGTTATTGACACCAAATATTTGTCATCTATTTGTCATCTATTTGACATAATTCAATATACTTTACCTTTGGCGAGAGAACTTCGCAATTTCATGAATGGTAAATAGAAACATCAAAATTTAGAAAACAAAACAAAACAAAAACAACTTTGAAAGAAAAATACAGATTTTACCTCATAAAGAATCATTTACCATTTGAAATTTTGAGGTAAGGGCTTATCATTCTTAAACTAGTTTAATATATTTTCGTTTTCTTTATTCCACTGCGTTCTTTATTCTTCAAGTAAACCCCCAAGGTAATTGGTTAATGGATTTAAAAAAAATAAATAAATAAATAATTTTAAAAAAAACATTACCTCAAGCGCGTGTTGATCAACAGAGCGTAGCAGTGAAAGATCCCCGTATAGTTCCGCCTTAGTGTAGCCAAGCCGAATCGGAGGGGGAAGCCCTCGGTTCGCCTTTAGCACGTTCACGGGATAAAATGTGTTGGGTGCCTCCATCTTTAGGTTTCCCCTAATTCACAAACTCAAGGCAGATACCATTGCTGAAATGAAAACAAAAAATGAAACTCAGTAAATCGAGAAAGAAAAAAAAGTCAGTAAAACAGATCATTCGAATATTCATAGTCTCTTTCTGAAGAAAGTCGAATATACACTTTTTCTAACATACCAAGAAAGAGACATTGAATATTCTGACTGTATGGCATAGGAGTCTTTCCTCAGATGAATCTCGGTCCATACATATTGTTACGTTTAACAAAAGAGGTTATCAATTATAAACCATGTGTGTTTTAGGAGCAGTTGTGGTTTTCTGTGTAGGGGAGTTCGTTTAAAGGAGGTTCGTCTCAGCGAGGCTCTATTGTACTGAGTTTGCTACATATTCATCTTGTTACACGTTTATGTATCACAGTCACACATCATTCGCAACTTCGAGAGGACAATCATACGGATCATACCTCGAATGTATGTCAATAGCTCCCATTCTGACAACTTCGGCTATTTACGAAACAAGGATTGACCGAGAAGTTACGAATGATCGAACTAGTTTTGTCATTCGTAACTTCTCGGTCAATCATACAGTCAATCCAATCGTAGAAATAGCCGAGGTGATCCGAATAAATTGGGTTTCTTTTTTGTGGAGAAATTTCCGGCGAACAAAATGTATGATTTTTCTGTAAATTACTGCGCCGACATACATCCGAGGCATAATTTGTCTCGCTGAAATAGCAGAGGTAGTTCCGAATGAGTCACACGTTTGATAGGTAAATCTATCCGGTTACTAGAAACACATCTATCTTGTATTATTCATGTATAACGTTCACCGAACAGTTAACTTCGTAAATCCAGGTCTGCCGTCGGATAATCCGTTTGCTGATCATGATCTGTGTTGTTTATTTTGCTTCTGCTTTCTAACGAACAGGGTAGACCCTGATTTGCTTGGACATCATTACGACAGCAGATCTGGGTCCACGCTGTTCGCGCCTGGAGTGGGTGTTAAACACGGGTAAATGCGATAATTGATCTTCGCACGATGATTAAAATCGGTTCCAATTACTCCTTCTGTTCAAAGAATATAGCAACTTACTCGAACAAATTATTCAGTTTCCTCATCATCTAACGCAATCAATTAATTTTCGAGAACTTCATCACGAAAGCCAGAATCCTGGACAAAAGTTTAGTTTACAGAAGAAAAAATAATTTTATTCGCATACAAAAGAAGACCGGCGAGAGGCTATCGATGCTTACTGATCAGTGTCACAGAAGTCAAAATACAAATTGGTGATGTGGGAATAAATCCAATATGAAATGCATTGACTCTGTGCAGCAAAAACTTTCGCGTTAACGGCATATTATTTTCGCCCAATAAATTCTAAGTAACGATGATCGAGTTGGTTCGAGCATAGATTTTTAAACGTTTATAAGCAATGCCTTCGATTCCGGCCAGCGTGGGATCAAGCCAACACGTCATTGATATGTTTCTTTTCTTCTCCCTGCCTTACTGAAACATTGGTTCAAAGAGCATCATCATCATTATTAATAACGACAACAACAACAATAACACTCTGTTTTATAGATCTACGTGACCGCCGTAAGAATACCTATTATAGTCATTTTGATTAAAAAAGGAAGCAACATGAACTATTGTAGATTGAGACCAACTTTAGGGCGTTTCAGAGTGTTGCTCCCTGTCTGTTTGAGAGAAACCAGTTTTTCAAAGTCAAAATCGCTGACAACTATATAACGAGGTGGTGCTCTGACGTGGAACACGTGTTACTTTGGTCACTGTTTCGATGCTGTGGAGACTCGATTATAGTCTTGTGACGTCATAAGTCCGACCAAAGCGTAACGGAGGTTCGACAGAAGCAAGGTTGCAGAGGCCAGTCATAGTTTATGACATGAAGCTATACAGCTGACAAGTGGTTGCCATAATTGTTTTTACTCGATCGTTGTCACGTGTGAACACGACCATGTTTGGGTTTTTTTTTTTATTTCGTAAGAATAATAACCATTGATCAGAACTCAAAACTATACTCAAAGCTTGTCTAATAATATCATTATTTTCACATACAGCTGAATTAAATTTAATAAATTATAGAGAACTGGTGCCAGAAACAGTATTTCGCTCTCACCTTTCAATTTCACCGTGTCTTTGTTAACCAAACAAGATAAGTGTTATTCAGTTAAGCTAGTCTTTGATTATATCGCCCAACGTGTTATTTTGATACAATCATATCTGCTGGCAGAACTTGCAAAATTAACAGCGGATACTTGACAAAATATCAGTTAGGCACCACTGGATATTCACCTAATTTGCAGCAGTGGGTTCGATGCCCAGTAATTTGTACGGACGTGGAAACAATCATGGTGGTCTATTCAGATCAAGCGATTTACTTCCAGATCTATAGTGTGTTTCTCTTACAGGATTCGTTCCATATAAATCTGTCTACTGGACTATGGCATATATTGCTTGTACTAGAAATTGCTTGTAATAGTAAAAATCATTTACACTGCACTAGAAGCCAGTAGCAGTGCACAAAAGTCAAATTTTCAAAGTAGTTTTAAATCATATTTCAGTTGGAAAAATATACTGGTTAGTATATAATTTTAAAGAAAGAGTGGAATGGTTCTTTCAGATTTTCAGCAGGAATATCAATTACAAAGTTTGCTTTAATTACTTCCTTAAAATGCCTAAAAACTGTAACCAGAGAGGACAAAAGTGTTTCCTCCTTTTAAAACAGGGGAGCTAATTCTATTGATTGAAAAATACTGTGAATTCACTATTTTTCGTGGCGTACCGATTTTCGTGGATTTCGTGGTTGCTACAAACTACGAATTTAAAGGCCCAACAAACAACGTTCCCTCTATAGAAACAATATGACCCATTCTATGGAACAATATATAAACAATATGACCCATTCTATGGAAACAATATATAAACAATATGACCCATTCTATGGAAACAATATGACCAATTCCATGGAAACAATATGACCCATTCCATGGAAACAATATGACCCATTCTATGTAAACAATATGACCCATTCCATGGAAACAATATGATTCATTCCATGGAAACAATATGACCCATTCCACAATCCACGAATGTAAATTCAACGAAAATGTATATTTTTCTCATAACCACAAAAATTGATAACCACGAAAACAAATGAATTCACGGTATTTTAAACCGTACGACTTCGCTAGCAAAGGTTCTTCTGGAGCTTACCACCTCCATACGTATAGAAGTGATACACTCCATTGAAAACTTGGCTAGCGAAGACGCCCTTTCGTAAGATGCAAGTGATTTTTTTCTCTTTACCTCCAGGAAGTTCCATTTCATGTTTAGCTTCTGGTCAGCACGTTTATGTTGACTTGTATATGGTAATAATTGTTATTATTTTATGCTAGGCAGTGAATTACTGGATTTTCCGAGTAAAATAATTGTGATATTTCACTGCAGTGAAAAAAAAAGATATACACATTGATAACGTTATAATGAAGAAATTCCGAATTTTTTGCGAGACGCTTGCGTAGTGTCAAGGTTAAGATGCCTGCTTCGATCTAGGCAAACTGGGTTCAAATCCAGCAATGGACAAATGTTTTTGTTTTTTTTCATTTTCTTTTTATCTGCTCTTTTACCTTGAATTGGGAAGGAGCATTATGTAACTACTGATATTTCGTGTGCAAATATACACAAAACGGAGCAGAACATAAACGGTAAACTGCTGACATTATGGCGCGGGATGCAGTAAGACATAAGCTACTTCAGTGTGTTATACAAATTGCTAGACAATATGCTTGAGCACAAAATAAAAAGAATGTTTGCTTGCTCCGAGTGATTAACAGATATATTTCATCTGGGGGTGAAAAACTTAAAGTATTTTCAAACTGAGTTTTTCACCCACTCGATGAAATATATCCGTTATTCGCTCGTTTCAAGCAAATATCCTCTCTATACTGATCCAAATGTAGTAACTAAAATTTATTGAAACTTATAAAAGGTAAATACAGCTTATATTAACCTTTCCGATTCAATAATGTTAATATTTAGCACCAAAAGGGTCAATATAGCATCGATTGACCTGTTAGAGGTCAATACCGTCTTTATCGACTTCCAATACCGGTAAAGCCATAGCCATGGCCATACCTGCATCTTTAATTTGACAATGTTCATAGAAATTGGATTCATTTTGATGCTTTCAAATCGTGCTTCAACAGCGTATCACCTGACCCGGCAAGGACTTTAATTTATAATTTACAGTACAAAGGAATACTAATTATATCGTTCAATGATGCATTATTTAGGCTGAAAATCAAAGAGTAGAAAAGGTGACCTCTCTTGTTCTGGCTCGATTTGTTTTTCAAACTCCTCAATATGTATATTTGATTAGTCAGATAAGGCGATTTTCATTCTCAGAAATGTACAGTCAGCGTTACAAAGCTACTGAAAACAAGAATATTGAATGAACATAATTGTTTTCATATAGAGTCACACAGTTCTACGATGTCTATGTGACTATAATAGTAAAAACTGCATAAATGTGAATGATGTTTATATGATCTATATTAAGTGTAACCTGTCTATAAAGGCCACACGAAGAACCACCAAGTTTGCCCATTGTGTTTTTTCAAGGTATCCCTAATGACGAGGCGTCCTGTATACGGATGTATCCTCTAGGTTTCAACATATCGTCTTGACTCGCTTATAACTCGATACCAACTGTCAACTGCATAGACCCAGATATGCCGTCGCATAATGCGCCGGCAGATCTGGGTCTATGCAGATTGTAAGGACTAATCAGTAGAACAAACAACATAGATCCTGATCTGCCGGCGCATTGTGCGACGGCAGATCAGGGTCTATGTTGTTTGCATTTGCATCCGTCTTATAGGCGAGTATAGATGGTACACTGAAACCCATCACTGGGTGAGATCTAAAGAGAAACTTAAAATCGCTTTGCTTATTATCAGTTATGTTGCAAATAAAGCATGGGAAACTGCTTGAGTACACCAATAAATCGAGCTGCTTGAGTACACCAATAAATCGAACTGCTTGAGTACACCAATAAATCGAACTGCTTGAGTACACCAATAAATCGAACTGCTTGAGTACACCAATAAATCGAACTGCTTGAGTATACCAATAAATCGTGGTAAACAATGAATTTAATTATCAAACGCAGTCTGCTTTATCAGACTCAAGAAGCCAAAGAATAACACAAGGGGGTGGATTCTAAACAAGGTAATACATTTTGACGGTGCATGACAAAGATTTCACATAATATTTGTAATCTTACAGTTACTATTACAAGCTTTAAGACAACTAACTGTATTAAAGCGCATTTGTACCGTATATACTGCAACTGCCAACAACATAGACCCTCATCTGCCGTCGCATAATTTGCCGGCAGATCAGGGTATATGCTGTTTGTTCTACTGATTACTCCTAACAAACTGTATAGACTCAAATCTGCAGGCGCATTATGCGATGGCAGATCTGGGTCTGCAGTTTGCAGTTGGACTCGACTTATAAGCGAGTATATGGTAGGTATCTAACGTTAAATGGGAAATTTGCTAGCTTTCACTCTTTTATTCTTTCTAACTTTTATCTGTCTTTAGCATGGCATTTTTGTAACAAGGAGAATACTCTAAAGTTAGAAGAAGAAAAAATACAACTACGAGCCTCAAATTTCATCTATGAAGACTGCAAATGATTGTATTGCTTACACTGGCATTATTACCAACACTCCTGAGCCGATGTGGCTCAGTGGTTAGCGTGCCAGACTCACAACCGAAAGGGTGCGGGTTCGAATCCTACCACCAGACCAGCCTGGGTCAGCTACCGTGGTGTGTCCTTGGACAAGGCACTTTACTCCGATTGTCTCGGCACAAAATAACCTACTTGTGTTGCTGTGCCGTAAAGCACCAAACCAAACCAAAAAACCAACACTCCATTTAAAACGACTTCGAACCATGGCCTTACAAGTTTATAAAATCGTACACGGCAAGGAATCCAGATATTTTTCAAAAACTTGCTCAAAGAAAATATTCTCAAGATTTCATTCAGGATTGCTGCTCCCCAGGTCTGCAACAGCATGCCGAATATTAGATTCGATGCGCGAACTCTTGTGGTGTATTCTGCAGGTTGTTGAAGATATGGAAGACCTGTAAGTGCGACCTATGTAAATAACTTTAGCAAACAGCTTTTCCTTTTTCTTTTTAAAAAAAAAAAAAAAAAATCTTTTTCAGTTTTGCTCAACATTGAGCTTTTTGCTGTAATTTGTAATAACTGTTAACAGTGCTTGCAGCCTAGTTTCTAACTTAGTACTAGCTTGATTAGTTGTTATTCGTGCTTAATTTAGCTCCTAGTCCATATTTTAGTCTTTCTTGATATGAATATTTGGTCTGTTTAGTCTCTAAGTTCTACAGAAGCTATCCTTTTCTGCAAACCATACTTTTACATCTTTATTTTAGTTTCTTACCAATTTGCACGCTTTGAAATTTAGATTTTCAGTTTAAAAACTGTATGTATGTATCTATGTATTTATGCATGTATGTTTTCTGATGTTCGTACGAAAATGTAATTATGTATTGTATGTACGTACTCTCTGTGTAAGTTATCATTGTATGGGTCTTAAAGTAACATCTGAATGTCTGTTTAACTCGTTGTTTTGAAGTTTTAACATGCATGCTATGTGGATCAGTGTATGGTAATGTCTCTATTGCTTTACGTGTAATATATATATATATATATATATATATATATATATATATATATATATATATATATATATATATATATATATACATCTTTATATCTAAACTACTGTTGCTTCATCTGTGTCTTCTTTTCAGTTGATTGTTTGTCGGAGAAATAGTTCTTCAGAGCAATGTTATTTGTTGTACTATCCTAGGTGAAATACAAATTTCTTACGTCATATGACTCAATGGTGCATCTTCACATGCTTTTCAGACTTTAATATGGGACTTTTGTGGGGTATAAGATGTAAAGAAGGTCATTACTGTAATCTACCAACTATTAAGTCTTTTCTTTATTTAATTTATTTTTTAATTAAGAATATTCGCATATTTACGCTAAACTGGAAAACTATTCATCAATTATGAATCCGCCTTCAAAAGCCTCTCGGCATCTTATAGGGACTTTAATACAAACTGGCCTTAATCTGCCAATCAATTTCTTGAAAATACCAGGGTCTGGAACCATTTTAAAGATAAATGAGCCTGAAGGAAGCTTTACAGGACATAAATAATGCTAGTTTCATGCATTTACGGGACATAAATAATGCTAGTTTCATGCACAATTATGTTTGTAATTATTAGCATGAAGCATGCCCGGATTGAATATTGTTTTGAGCTACTTTAGGAACCCTGATTCAGTAAAAAAAAAAAGAACAAAAAAAAAAAAAAATTACCCTAGCATATCCAGCTGTCTAGTTTACATTGTTCATAGTCATAATGGGGAAGTCTCGTTCGTTCGTTCTTTGGATTTAGTTCGTGTGCGGCCATTCGGCCATGTACGAACAGGAGGAAGTCTCGTGTGTTTTCATTCTTTTATAACTAAGCAAGAGTTGCCAGACAGGGCTTTTCACGACTTCGATGGTATAATTGAACTTTATTTCTTCCACTGGAATGGACGTCAGTTAACCAGAAGTTATCACTTGACCCCATCCCCTCTTAATCTGATTCACATTGAAAGCTGGGCAGTTGAATTATGGGACTTAAGTTGAGTGCAATGACAACAGGTATAGTCAAGGCAAACCACGAGTTCATTCGTTTTATTCTGTGTCGAGTGCATACTATATATTTACGGCTCACCTTACAGGACACGTTTGGTCTGCGTATTTCTAAAGGAAGACGGAAATAAGAATAGAGAGAAAGAAAGAAAGACACAAATTGCCAGAGATGAATTCAACTGGATACTGTTTATAAAATGGACCTATAGACGGATATATCGGTATTTGGTGAAAACCCTTCGGCTATTGCAGATTCAAATCTCCGTAGATTTTCTAAGGACCATAAAGTTAAAGTCAGCCTCGTCCATCAAAGATTCTGTCAAAGATTCATATTACGGTAGCCCAGATGATAACCAGGCCTGAAGTCAAGGGTCAAAACGGAATCTCATTATTTAGTACAGAACCAGTCTGGAAGTATTGTCCTTAATTTGAGACATGCAGCTTTTATCGTCTGCAGTCTTCTGGCAAAACTGGATAGCAAAAGATGTATTGTTTTCTTTGAAAACCTTCACATTTGGAAACCCACTTATACAACAAAGACATTCTTTTTCTGATGGATTTCTTGGCCTATACGAACTGAACGATGTACCACCAAATATGTGTTTCTTCTCATTCATTCTTTTACTGAATAATAATAAGAAAATAACGGTTTTTCAATCTTTTTTATTTGCTGGAGAAAGAGATGCCTATAGTATTCTACAAAATGGTTTTCGATGAGTCAGCACTTTTCTCTATTACAAAACTGAATTGAAGAGTAAATGTGTTCATGATTGACGCAGTCTTCTCGATATTTGTCTTGTAAATAAAACTCAAGACATACAGTATGAAGTTGAATTATAGTATGTACTCGCTTATAAGTCGGGTCCAACTACAAACTGAATTGACCCAGATCTACCGGCGCATAATGCGCTGGCAGATCTGAGTCTATGCAATTTGTTAGGAGCAATCAGTAGAACAATGCGCCAGCAGATCAGGGTCTCTATTGTTTGCAGTTGGACCTGACCTATAAGCGAGTATACATGGTATATTTTCTTTGCAGGGATGGTCATCGCCACTTTCTTGTAAGTAGATCTAAGTGACATCATTTTGAGCCTAATAAATTCTTTTTCTTCCTGATCTTTAGGATCAACATTTGGAGCAATTATTCCTTGCACTGATAACCGAGAGTTGCTCTAACCTGAGATGTTACATGAAGAAAACAAGCATTTCATTTCGAAAAATTGTTTATCACTTTAATTTTCAAAATTCGAACTGTTCTTTGAAATGCTTTCGAATGTATATATTAAGAGACGAGAAGTGGTCTTTAAGTGGTATGTACGCATGACTGCAAAACATACGAGAACAGGGTTAGATTCCCGACGGCGGCAGTTTTACTTTGTGTATCACTTCCCATTATAGAATATTTTACTTTATTTTCTATCAAGGTATTTTTATTTAATTTTTTTTTTGGCTGCATAGGGATAACTTGAATTTCAAATTGTACCTTTTCTATGCCGTGACAAAATTAGAGTTTATAATATTTTAGAAAAATATAAGGAAACAATTTGCACAAATTCTGGGATTACCACTTCGGGATATTAAATGTTTCAGAAAACATTAGTAGCGTGTTGTCTAGTGTACTATCCACTGAGAATTTTTTAAACAAATTATCCAATTAAGTATTGGGTCAATTGCAAAATTAAAATTATTCAAATGCCACAGGTTGACGCATATCATGTAAAGTCAGCTTTGAAATACATATTGTTTTCCTTCAAGTGAACACAGTTGTAAGAATAAATGGAAAGCAATCTCACGGGAATCTATTTTTGCCTAATCTTCAGAATAGAGGAAGCGAAATTACTGTGAGGTACAATCATGAATGGATGGGGGCCCATTAAACGTTGCGGCACTGCAAATCTAATCTGGTTCCTCAGTGGAGGAAAGAAAGTGCTATGCCACTGTGCTACTCAGGCCTTGGAGTACTTTTTTTAAAAGTGTTACTAGACTACAGGAATGCCGTTCAAAACCGTTAAGGTTACAGGTCAGACAACTTTTAAATCCGTTTTTAATGCAAGTCTTGGTAAAGCTTGGCGTTTTTCATTAGTTGGATATATTTGATTGACTTTATTTCAGGACAGCTATCTTACGATTCTGGATTGTGAGGCTGCAAAGGGTCAAACATTCATATTAACTTATCGCAAAATGGTCCTCGATCGATTGTGTCTGAAAATGCAGAGGTTTCTGACAACGCGAAGTACCATATCAATTTATCCAAGAGTGGTCTTGAATCAATTTCTCTCAAACAAGTAGAGCTTTAAGATAATATTGAAATGTCGGTATATTCTACAGTAGCGTTTGCATTTAATCGATAAGGCGAAAATGACTATTTGTCAACTTTATCAATTGGTTTATTAATACACAACACTCCGTAACGTTTCCATATATGGTAATGGAACTCAATAACAAATTAATTTTGCAGGTGGTGTGTGTGTACCATGGATATTCTAGTTCCCTGGTTCCGGCGTTTTGTTATTGATAAAAGTCTTCTGAAAAAGAAATATTATAAAAATCCCATAGTGCGCTTGCACATCAGACACAGGAGATTGGTGAATTTCACTGAGTGGAACAAAAGACTAAATGTACTAAAAATAAGCTATTGTCCTCAATTACTTGGTCAAGTACAAGAACATCAGTCTTTAACTTAAGCAACAGTTATACAAACCGTATCGAAAATAGGTTACAATGTCCAATTGATAATTCTCGAGGATGATACCAGTTCTCTTCTGCTATTTTGTTTCTATGTCAATTAAATTCTATAAGACACACCTCTGTATGTCTGTCTGTCTGTCTGTCTCTCTCTCTCTCTCAACAAAGTTGAGAAAAATCAAACATAATGCAACAAGGAATTCTAGTTGGCATATCAAGGTATGAAATTTCCATGCAATCGTACGATTTGGAAGCTGGAAATTATATAGCATTGTCAATAATCGATTTGGCTTTGAGAAACAATGTTTTGTGATAATATAAAGAAGTAGTTTTCTATTCCAATGAAGACTTTCTATTCAATACAATCGCCCAACTAATTTAAAAGTCTGGTTTCGACTCGTAAAAACAAAGCGCAAATGGCAATTAAAGTGTAGAAATGCGGGGGAGGTATGATAGAACAGAGAAAAAGGAGAATTAAGAATATATATATATATATATATATATATATATATATATATATATATATATATATATATATATATATATATATATATATATATATATATATATATATATATATATATATGTGTGTGTGTGTGTGTGTGTGTGTGTGTGTGTGTGTGTGTGATAAAAGAAACAACTATATTAAATTGAGAAGGGGATAATGTCAGTAAAACCTTTTGAAAACAGTTGCCCCCATTAACCGTAATTAAAACATTTTTATACACTTGTCGCAATTATTAGTATCAACTTATTCCAAATGCTCAAAACAGTCACCAAGTTTGAAAGAATTGAGAAGTGGTTCGATGAAACTCTTCAAGAAGTCAGTTTTACATTTTACGCATGGAATCGATCTGCTAGGTCATTGCACTTTGTTACACCTGCTGAACTCTCAGAGTATCGGACTGAGTTACATCCCTAGCCATATAAAAATAAGATAAGGGCATTTCAGTGCAAATCTCGAGTTTTTATAGTTATTTAAATAACTACTGGGAAAAAGTATAACATCTTTTATTTTCGAAAAGGAAGAACACCTGGTAAAGCTTTATCGTTAGGATTATAATATGCCCTTTTTCTCTTTAATATAAAGTAGCCTGCGGGAGCGGACAAATACCCTTTTTGTTGAGAAACTTTCTGTCCCCTATACGTTTAGACACCTTAATAATAATAATAATAATAATAATAATAATACAGTAAGAAGAAGATTAAGGAGAAAAAGAAGAAGAATAACGAAGAAATGAATACGCACTAATGAAGGAGAAATTTTAATTAACAAAGGGAAGTTACTGAAGAAACTATATATGAGGCGTTGTGATAGAAAAAACAAATATGAAACAATGTGCATACATACTTTGTTACAATGTGCATACATACTTTGTTACAATGTGCATATATACTTTGTTACAATGTGCATACATACTTTGTTACAATGTGCATACACACTTTTGTTACAATGTGCATACATACTTTGTTACAATGTGCATACATACTGTGTTACAATGTGCATACATACTTTGTTACAATGTGGATACATACTGTGTTACAATATGCATACATACTTTGTTACAAAGTCCATACACTTTTTTTTTACAATGTGCATACATACTTTGCTACAGTGTGCATACATACTTTGTTACAATGTGCATACATACTTTGTTACAATGTGCATACATACTTTGTTACAATGTGCATACATACTGTGTTACAATGTGCATACATACTTTGTTACAATGTGGATACATACTGTGTTACAATATGCATACATACTTTGTTACAAAGTCCATACTTTTTTTTTACAATGTGCATACATACTTTGCTACAGTGTGCATACATACTTTGTTACAATGTGCATACATATTTTTTTACAATGTGCATACATACTTTGTTACAATGTGCATACATACTGTGTTACAATGTGCATACATACTTTGTTACAATGTGCATACATACTGTGTTACAATATGCATACATACTTTGTTACAAAGTCCATACACTTTTTTTTACAATGTGCATACATACTTTGCTACAGTGTGCATACATACTTTGTTACAATGTGCATACATACTTTGTTACAATGTGCATACATACTTTGTTACAAAGTGCATACACACTTTTGTTACAATGTGCATACATAATTTGTTACAAAGTGAATACTTACTTTGTTACAATGTGCATGCATAATTTTTTACAAAGTGCATACATACTTTGTTACACTGTGCATACACACTTCTGATACTTTTACAGGAACAAGTTCTGGCAGCGCAGCCGACACTTTCCCTCGAACCTACAGCCACCCAACCTCCCAACCTCTTTGCGGTTCAGGGTAAAGAATGATCAACCTCCTTTATACACACTGTTATATCAAATACAGCGAATCTGAGACAGAACACTTTTCGGTTCTATACGCCTTGGGACAACAATCTTGCCGTAAAAGCATATTTCTTTCTAATCTCGTTGCACTATTTCAGGAAAAGCCGTACTTTGTAATAACATTAGAACACGAAACTGAGATTGACATGTTGACTTTTCAAATCAATCTTTTTAAAGGAATTAGTAATCGTGGCATTACGTGGCATGGAGAATCTCAGCGAAAACAGATTAAATTAAGGCGCTTGGCGTTTCTAGCTGTTCTTTGTTTGGAACTGAAAGTGTTCCATTTTGTTTACAAGTTTAAGTTAAATCAGAGATTGTGAAATTCCTACTGACATTAAATTATTCTCATGCGAACCAAATATAAAAAGAACCCCGCTAAATTCATAACTTGACCCTATCAAAGACAGAGAAGTTGATCTGTTAACATTTTATGATAACTTCAAGAGAAGGTTGTTGAAATTTAAAAGTTTCCATTGTCAATTTCAGCACAAAAAAGTAAAAATATATGATAATGCGAGACAAATCGTGTTTTTTTTTTTCTTTTACGTTTTAAGTTTGGCTTTCTAAGATGGCCTTCTGAAAATGCATTTAACATAAGCCAGGAAGAGATTTGTCTAGAATTATATTATTTCTGTTTCAGCAAAGGGAGCCATCAAGAAGCAAATCAGTCATACTCCATCAGGTAGCTCCGACTGAGATTTTTATCTGTGATGCTAAACACGGACTGGATCCATTAAACACGTGTTAAATTAGAGCCAAGCATATGTTCCTGTTTACTGTCATACATATATTGCCATATCACCATCCAATCTTCATATAACATATTCCTGATGGCCTGTGTAATGCATACACACAAATAAACCTAACTAAATCGAACTTTTCACTCAAAAATGTTGGTGTAACAACTAGGCTTATGGGCATATGAGTTGAAATGGACAAACATAATTCTGAAGGAGTTTTCACCAATAGGTTTTTTTTTAAATACTGTTGGTTGTTCGTGTATCTGTTTGGAAAAGGATGCAGCTGGTAACTGTGTTTAAACGGTAACAACGAAATGGTGCAGGAGCATATGGTATCTGAATGCTGATTCATTGGGGATAGGGATAATTGCTATTGTATTCAATCCCGTAACAGTACCCTTGAACCATTAGTAGTACACATTAAGCTCGTACAGCTCGTGCTCCGTGGTTAATTACAACACTCAGAGGTTCGAGACAGAAAGCCAAACGAATAATCCACATTTCGAAATTCCTAGCCACAGGCAAATCTATGTTGAACGACTTTCAGCCTAGCGCAAACCCATGTTTAACGTTTTTCAGGCAAGAAGGTCTTCTCAGTGAAGAAATTAGACCAAATTTAGACCAATCGTCTATTGCTCTGTATACGTTCTGACATAGAATATGTTGGTTATAATAAGAAGTAAATGACGTGTCCAACCCAATTAGGGTTGCAACTATGATCCATATAACAAGGAGATACTTAGCTTTTCCTAGGTCTCTTGATTAAGCTTCCTAATTTTAGTCTGGTTTCGATACGTGTCGTGACAATGTATAATGCTTTCGAATTTTTTAAATTGGTGCCAAAAATTAATATACCAAGAAATTAAAAAATGGCGAAGTTACTGTAACGGCTGAAATTTTGGTCAAATCTTTTGTTAATCTTTAGTGTTAATCTGAGCAAGCTACTGTCAGCAGGTGACAAATGGCCATTAGGACAGAATAAAAGACTCATTTAAGCCTTGAGTCTGGACATCAGGTCCACAAATGTGTGAAACTGACCATAATTCCCCATTGTCATTAGTGTCAGTCAATTGTAGACTAGATTTGAGAATTTCAGATAAACTTGTTGTTTTAGCAGAGTGTGACCTTTGTGTCACTGAAATGTAACTGTTAGAACTTGTAGAAGGTAATTTTAGGTAATGATAGATAGGCAGATGGTCAGCAAGTGACGCCAAATTGAACAGAATATTCTGCAAGAATCAAGGATAGTCGTAAGAACTCTCGAGGTGTTAAGCTGAGTATTCATATCGCAAGTCAGGTGACTGCATAGGCCGTACTGGCGACGGCGAGACTGGTATATATGTGCAGTGGGTCTGTACTCGATTTTTTTCGTACATGGCCGAATGGCCGCACACGAACTAAATCCAAAGAACGAACGTACTCGATTTTCCTGTTCGTACATGGCCGAATGGCCGCACACGAACTAAATCCAAAGAACGAACGTACTCGATTTTCCTGTTCGTACATGGCCGAATGGCCGCACACGAACTAAATCCAAAGAACGAACGTACTCGATTTTCCTGTTCGTACATGGCCGAATTGCCGCACACGAACTAAATCCAAAGAACGAACGTAATCGATTTTCCTGTTCGTACATGGCCGAATGGCCGCACACGAACTAAATCCAAAGAACGAACGTACTCGATTTTCCTGTTCGTACATGGCCGAATGGCCGCACACGAACTAAATCCAAAGAACGAACGTACTCGATTTTCCTGTTCGTACATGGCCGAATGGCCTCACACGAACTAAATCCAAAGAACGAACGAATTCGATAGTTTCTTGAGACTTGAAACATGTATTGTGGGATTACTGAATATGTATGATTGCAAGGCCATTGATCTGTATAGTTGTACAATAAACAGTAGACTGAGAATTGATTTTATCCCTACTTCTTTCATTAAGATTTGTACATTAACCCCAACACGGAGACATTACTAATTATTTCTTAAACAAACGTGTCCTTTACCTATAGGGGCCCCGGGTGGCCGAGTCACTGCCATCTCACCTCTGTCCGCGTGGGTTCGAGTCTTGGGCTCGGTCAATGTGGTTACGTGAGAAAGCTTGCCAGTAGCTTCCCGTGGGTCGGTGGTTCTTCCCGGGATTTTCCCGGGTTCTTCCTCCACCAGATATTCTGGCCGTCATGTATGGCCTATCATGGCGTTAAACCAATAAAACCAAACCTTTACCTATACTTTCTCACATTCATATATGTGTATGATCGTGTTTTTCAGTGTAGAACACCGGGACAGGATAGCCTTATCCTGCCTCACACGTGACCTTTATTCTGACTCGTGGACTATTTTGACCTTCTACTGCACACAAAGTAGCAAAAACTTCCCGATTTCCACCATCACTTGAACACTCTTTCACAATAATCAAGAAATGCATTAATTGCAACACATTTTTGTACTAAAACGAACAGCGGTTCCACAAACAGGTCGTTTCGTACTAATCGACCTAGCTACATGTACGGCTTCTTTAGTCCAATTTCGAGTCGAAAAAGACGTTGTTGTAATTGTTATTTTTTTTTTTAAATTAATATTCTCATTATTATTTCTGAAGAGTAAGTCAATTCTAGATCAAAGTTGAATCGAGGACTATTTCATTATTTTTGTGTCTCTCTCAGAGTGGACTTTATTTTTGGACCAGTTCATATTTGTATCGCTGCGTAAGCTGTCTGCACATTTCGGACACCGTGTATTGCCATTACCACAGCCGTCTCAACCGCTGTTCTCAGAAATCTCAAATGTGCTTACACATTATTTAAAATTTACACTGAATTGTTTAGTGTAAACTTAACCTTTCACGCTCTATCTTAAGGTAAGTAAATTTTTAAAGGATCTTATGCTGTTTGAAAGTTACATAAGTGTCCACAATACGCCATTTTGACTTCAACAATTTTTTTCTTTCAGGAATGTGCTTCATTGTAGGATAGGAACATTCCACCCTCGGGATCAAAATATTGCGTCAGACACTGGGCAAATGTTTGAACATATGTATCGCCGATTTTGATTACAGGTCACGAAATAACTGATATCCATTATATGTCACCAAAATAGCCTACATTCCATGACTTAAGTTACCTCTGTCAAGTTAAGGCCACCTGTATCGCTTGGTCATTGTTGAGCATTTCTTATATGACGCGCATTAATGAAAGATCTGGGACACTATGAGAGGAATAGGCAAAATGAAGTTTAGTTTGGTTGTCTTCTTTATCAATCTAACTTTGTGAGGAATAAAAACTAGTTTAAGCCAACTCAAAAGGTCTAACGAGGACTTTACCTGTGATTTTTGTTTTAAAATTCTCATATACATTGTTTTATCATCAAACAATCCAATACGCAATATTGACAGGTTTTCAGTCTCATAAAGACATAAAGGGAGATTTTGTACAACGCAGAATAAATACCTTGGTTTAAAAGCAAAAATTGTATGGCACATTTAGAAAACATCCACAGATTTTTGAAATCTTCGCTTTGTCGACGATGTACTAGTAAAGGCAATAAAACAATTACTTACCCTAAGTAGTATATATGGTCCTTATGGACAACAAGTCTCACCAGGCTATGGTTGTTATTACTTCAACCTGAAATCATATGGAAAACGAACCTTTACATAGGAGACTGATATAACCACTAATTTCCACATACTAAATAGACTATATTCCTGCCTCGCAGTAAGAAAGAACAACAGCAGCGCCATATTTCAAGTGGAAACAGAGAGAGAATGATTCTCTTCAGTTTTATTGCAACGGATTTCCGCGATGTACTTGTAGGTATGAAACTAGTCTGTGGTTGAACATGAGGCGACGTAGTGCGTATCTCTAAATATGATGGACATCATATATAAAATAATTTAAAATGTATTCAGTTTAATCAATCATATCTAGAAGAGATCATATATTTAGTATACATCCAAAAGTTTAAAACTTTCATGCAAAACCAATTTAACTTGTATAATTTGCTGGCGTTATCTCAAAATAAGTGTGATTGTTTTAATGCTTTTATCTAATTTTCATATTATTTCTAAACCACTTTAATTTTTTTTAATGCGTATTTGCACCTGAAGTTAGTAAATAATGACAAAGGTGTACCTATAATAAAAGGTTATAATGAATAGAGAGATACGCACGAACCAAAATAGAAACGCCTGCATATCACGGATTTACTAGTTCGCAACGCATTATTTATTTGTATTCTTTCGAATATGGTTTCTAGCCTCCTTTGAATGACATATGATGTGAATAGTATTTAGTGTGAAATGCAAAATTTTTCCGGCTTCGTTTTTTTATTAGACGAAGAAATTCGAATAGTTTGCCATTCGAGTACAGCGAAAACTTCCCAAGTTGTTTCCCCCTTGTAGATTTTGTTAGTTAGACGTTAACAATGCATCTGATTTGAAAATGGTAAATGTAAGAAATACTTTCAGTACTAGTAGCAAAAAAAATTGAAGAAGCATCATTTGTAAGCTTTGAAGATTTCTTTTCACAATAACTTCTCATTAACAAGAAGTAATAAAGAAATAAAGAATGTTACTGACCATATGGAAGCTATTATGGGTCTGACAAGTGGGAGAGTTCTGGTCTCCATCTTATCCTACCTCATCAATTTCCATTCTAAATGCGTTTGGGTTCCAGAAAGAATACCATAAATCAGTGGTCCTTACTGACTGAGAGTTGACTGTGTGATTCGTAAGGTGAATAGGTCAGTTGAATAGGCAGAATAGTACAGAATCTTGTATTCAATACCCCATATATTAACTTGGAGATGAATGTGTGCTACAAATAGAAGTTACATGTCTCGGTTGCTCTTTGGTGAAAAATAGAACTTCAACTTCTAGAGCGGTTCCGGAAATATCGTCTAGAGGGAAACGTAAACAAGTGTGCGAAGGGTATGTTGGAGAAGACCCCCATTGGGGGCCCATGTGGCGAATCCCCCGGAAGTTCCTGCATTTTAAGTGTTTCCAGGGCATGATTTTAACCATCTTAATCTTACTGTAAAGAAAACTTTCTCTAGGAAACGTTCCGGTTGTTTCGCTTTAATTTGTTCCTTTTTGGGCGAGGGGGGGGGGCTGTGATCTGCCGCTTAACTTACTATTTCCTGTGGCAAAGTTAAGATTATGAGCCAGTTATTTGTAATATAAATAATCAATAAAACCTTTATACAAATACTCACAAGTGCTCTTCTTACCTTTTGCCCTCTATTATAAAATGTATCATTTACATTCAATCATATTTTCAAAGGAAAATAAACCCTTATTCGGGAGATTACCTTTACCCATTAAACCTGGATTTCAGTGAAGTTTAAGTGTAAGAATAACGGCAAGTAGTGTTTGTACAAAACAGTTTATCACCGACAAGAAACCATTGGCAGTATTTTATCAGAAACCAAAAACTAACCCCTTGTGAATAAATGTCAAAAGTAACCTGCAGAAAGAACAATAAGATAACACTTTAATTTACAATGGAAAGAGAATTCACTTTGTAAAAGAAGAAGGTGTAAGGAAACCCCTGCATGATTATATGGCTATATCCATATCGTGGCATTATAGGGGGTTGAGTAGCCAATCCTATTGTCAATCTCAATAAACCACGAAATTCGTTATCAAGATGACATGGAGGTTAATGTATAGCTTGTTTGCAGATATGGGTTTCATAGCTTCATTACTATCCCTGTCAATTTCTGCAGTCACTTCCTTCCGGAATAACTGAAGGCTTCCGATTACTACACGGGATAAACTCAGTGCTAACATTCGAAGCCTTTCTCTCCTCCGATAATTACTGTTTTTGAAGTGATCTTCAAATATAAAGGGTAAAAAGCTACCTTCAATTTTAAGAACAAAGGTGGGCATGAAACAATAGGTAAAACCCGACAAATTTTATACGAAAGGTGGGCTTGCAACGCGAGGTAAAAATTGTCAAAGAAATAAACAGAGAAATAAATACAACAGGAAACTACAAGCAATAGGCGAGGTTTCAGCAGCAACTTAAGTTTATGTAAATTCGGTTCTCTTGTCATCGTAATAATAATAATAATAATAATAATAATAATAATAAAAATAATCGTAAGGTTAAGTTATGAGAATATTAAAATTGGACATGTATGTGAACCAAACAAAATGTTCGTGAAGATTCACGGAGGAAAAAATAAGTAACAAGGAAAAGAAGAGAATATCGTGTCGTTTGATCTATTATGCCGTCAATACACGCTTTAAAATATGAATAAACTGTATTTATAGATATATCTTCGTTCCAATTATCGCTTGTTTTAAAATGAGATTTGTATTTAAAATTATCGATTGTTTTGGAATGAGATTTGTATTTGAAAGTTGTTGAAATCTAACCAAGATTTAATAGACAATGAACAAGAATTTCGAGAGTGTCATTCCTTGATGGCATTGCGTCAAAGACGAATGTTTATGAAAATGTGCGATAATTTAATATGCTTAACCAGTACCCCCTTTCAATTGAGATCGAAGCAAACTCAATTCACCTCACCGAATACTCAAGAATAACCATCAATCATGAAATATTATGAAGGAATCATGCGGCAACATCAAAATTATTAAAGGCAAAAGGAAAGTTAACGTTGGAACATTCACGAGATTTCAAGTTCAAAACAATGCGCACATTACTATGTTCATGACACTAAGGGGAACCGCGTTAGCTCAGTGGTTAGCATGTCTGGATCACGATCAGAGGATTGCGATTTCGAATTCTGCCCAGACCAGCCTGGGTCGGCTGCCGTGGTTTGTCTCTGTGTAATGCACCGCACTTCTATTGCCTCGACTCTTGATAACCTTACACCTGCTTATGTGCCTTTAAACACCGACCACTCAATGAATCAATCAGGACAAGAAAAAGTGGCCCTACAGCAAGTTGTTAGCAATTAACGAAATAAAGTTCTAAATAAATTCATTAATATGAGAGGTTCTCCAGATAAGCCAATTTTCAGAAAGATCCATCAAACATTGGTGGACCAAATGCTGATAAATCTACATCGAAACGATCAAATGGACAGACGGATAAAGATAACACTATGAACCATAATATGGGAGGGGGGACATATTTTCTTCACTATGTTGGAAAAAAGTATTGTTTCTTGAAAAGGTAAGATAAGAGAAACTACAGATGACAAAAAGATGCGGTGCGATGTATGACGTATGTTCTGATCCTGCTTTATACTTTACCACGGATTTTTCTCAACAGCATCATATTAAATGTCTTCCTTTCAAGTAACAAGTCAATAGCGATATTTCATCCCATCTCGTTTTCACATAAACTGTAATCTGCTTCACTAATTCTACATCCGCCATATGTTGCGCAACGTAGTAGGGCTCACGGTACTAATTCAGCTCCCATAGAAAAACCCATGGAAACACCATGATATTAAAAATTCAATAACTTTAAATTTCCGAATGCACATGATCAAACCTATATTTTTCAGTATAGATCCATCCATGATGCAAAACCTTATGAGCCGCGGCATTTTTTTTTTTTTTATCTTAGTGTGTTTGAAAAATGTGTTTTCAATTCCGCACCTAAAGAATCAGGTGCTAATTTCAGTAATGAGTGTTCCAGAGTCAAGTCTGTTGAAGGAATGAAATTCCATCAAATAAAACATTTTCTCCGTTTTTTCAGTTACAAATAGGATAAGCTCTCAAAAGATTATTTTTGCTAAAATTTTACTTTTCACTATCAACCAATCATGGCCAGCCAAACCCACATAGACTCTATTTTATCTTCACCTTTTTCTAGACTGGTTCCCATTCCCATATAATTATTACCGTGAGTCCTATATCCACCCATGATTTACTTGACAGACATATGTATTGTAGTAGAATACACAAGTAAACAGTGCGCATAGTTCTGCTTGTCAGGGATTACATTAGTGAATATTTAATTATATTGCAAGTTCATGCATACCAACAGTAGCAAGGGTGCATTTCAGGCTTTAAGTATTTGAGCTCATTTCAGAAACTCAGAAATATATATTAAAATAAATCTGTCTAATCAAGAGTCACCTCATCACTTATATCTCTTCATTTTAAGATTGAAATATATTATCAGCCTTGCTATATTATGCAATAAAGGAGTAAAAGGTCAATGTGACCATCTATATGTGCATGTATTACTTCAGAAATGGAGATTTAACTGACAGAAATTACTTAAAATGCCTCCAAAACACATATAATTTTTATTTAAAAAAAAAGTAAAGTAAGTTAGGCATAAGCGTCTACAGTAAACATAGAACAAAGCGTCTACAGTAAACCTAGAACAAAGCGTCTACAGTAAACCTAGAACAAAGCGTCTAAAGTAAACCTAGAACAAAAGCGTATAAAGTAAACCTAGAACAAAGCGTCTAAAGTAAACCTATCAGAAACATAGTTCTAATAACTTAATCATCCCCGTGCAAATCTTATTTCAAATTCACTCACGTCATAACCCACCTACCAGCTATATTTGACTAAGAATTGTAGATGATGAATCAACCTCTAATACAAGGAAAATACCTTCGGATGAAATTATACACCGACCTTCTCCATAGTTTTCCTTGACCTCAACATAAAGTAGACAATGCAACATTTGTAAGAAATATGTATTAAATTCTTCACAAGCTGATGTGTGTAATTTGATTCAACAATTTCCTACAAATCTCCTAATGCTTTTTATAAATCTAAAATCGAAACAAGAACGTATTTTCTGTGCTCAAGGAGAATACATTATATAAAAAAAATAGTTACTAAAAGGTATTTGTTTTCTAGTTTTGGGTAGGTGTACACATCTGATGAAATCTCAGTTTTTTTTAACAATATATACTAAATCGTTTTATTATGTACTCGATCTATGCCTTCAATCATTGCAGTTAGTAGCATTACAACCGAAAACAAAAGACCTGAATGATATCCATGCGCGAAAACAAGTAGCACAGAATTAACGCAGAAGGCAATTATCTGACCATTTAGCTATCAGACAAATTTCATATTAGTTTCCACCAATGTAAATTTCAGTTGACTGCCAGATTCAGAATACATTTTTATTACTCGTAATGTATGTAACGCTTGTGTATTGGTTTGCTGCTAATGACGTCAGAAGCAAACGTAGTAGTAAGCAGGATTGCCATTATTGTAATCTGTTCGCCCTTCTATTCTTCATTGTTTAAATGCCGCTGTATAAATTAACAGCTGCATTAATTAACAAGAGTCCCTTAAAGGGACTGGCGCTCTACTGGCTGAAAAGAATTTCCAGGAATTCAAGATAAGACTATTTCTTCTTTTTAACTGCCGAGTGTTGAAACCATTTTTGATATTCTTTAGCGATAACAAGATTTGCAAATTAGCTGCTATGGTGGACATTTAGGATGTCAGCTTGGCGCCATTTTAATTTGGGGCCAACAATACTCATATGTCGTCTGGTGGAAACCCCATGTTGATACGACTTTCCGTTTTGAAGGATTAACTTTAACATGGTTTGGTTTTATGTGTTTAACGCCATTTTTCAGCACATGATAGGCTATACATGGCGGCCAGTATATCTGGTGGAGGAAGGACCCGGGAAAATCCCTGGAAGAACCATCGACCCACGGGAAGCTACTGGCAAGCTTTCTCACATAACCACATTTGCCAAGCCCCAAGACTCGAACTGACGCGGACAGAGGATTTTAACATGGATGCCATGGTGACCATATCCGATATCAGACTGGTACAATTTCTATTTAGTACCAACTAGACATCATAAGAACTCTTTTGGTGAAAGCACAATGTCTATATGACCAGCTATCTAGGAGAAGTAGTGACAACGACATTTTTACGATGGCCAATGTGACAGTCATATTCGAAGTCGGATCGGCACCATTTTCATGTATGACCAACTAGACATAATTAGAAGTCTTTCAGTGAAAACCCCATGCTGATATGAACATTCATTCAGGAAAAATAGTGATAACAGGATTCTCAAGATGGCCACTGTGGCCGGCATACTGAACGTCTGAATGACACCATTACTACCAACTAGACATCATAAGAAGTTGTTTAGAAAATACCCCATGCTGATACGACCATCCATTCAGGAGGAGTAGTGATAACAATATTTTCAAGATGGCCGCTGTGGTGGCCATATTGGACATCAGATCGACACCATTTCATTTAAACTAGTCATCATTAAAAGTCTTTAAGGAAAACCCCATGTTGATATGGCCATCTATTCAAGAGCAGTAGCGATAACAACATTTTCAAGATGGCCGCTGTGGCAGTCATACTGGATATCAGATTGTCATTATTTTCATTGACAGCCAACTATACATCGTAAGATGTCTTCTGGTGAAAACCCCGTGTCAATATGACTTTTCGTTCAGGAGGAGTAGCGATAATAAGATTTTCGTATTGAATGTCCGAGCGGCACCATTTTCATTTAGGGCCAACTAGACCGTGGGATGAATGTGTAAAGATTCATGCAATCCTCCAAGTTGTTTAGGAGGAGTAGCGATAAGTGTTTCTGGTCTATGACCAGTACAGCTAATATAGGATATCTAACAACTTCAATATTCGTTCCAAACTGTTCTCGAAACCTCATTACAAACTTTACAAACACAAAATAAGTGCAAAAAGATAAGGGTTATACTCTGCATCGGCTGGAAGGATTTTAGGACCTTCAGACTCCTCCAGTAGCCATAGTATAGTGGGCAACACATCCGCCTGTCGTGCAAAAAAATTGGCGGTTTGACTCCTATTGTTCCCGTTATATTTTTGAGCGTAATGTTATTTCATTGGCTTGATCTTGTCATTTAACTCTTCCTGCACATAACTGGAGTGCCGTTTGCTCTTGAAATTAATTGCTCTTAAGGAAGTTTAATGGCTATTTTGAGGTACCGCTTTTTATTAGATGACACTAGAGCGTCCTCTTTATTAGATTGTTTTGCATTTTTTAAATACGGGTTTTTGGGGCTGTTTTTATTTCCTGAAAGAGTATATTCTTATTGGATTGTCTCTCCTAACTTCATACAGAAAGTTTTAGCATAATAGCCGAACGGTGTACCAGGCACGTACGATGTAAACAGAATGGTGTGCCCAACAATATCGGACTGTCTTTCACACCTTGATGCAAAATAAAGTTATCTCATAATATAAGTATTGTACCCGTTTGAAACGAAGTAAAAAAAAAGCGGTGTACACAACAAGAATCTATTTTTATCGGCTTCCAGTGTATGCATAGTGGGGAGGGGGGGGGGATTGGCGAAAACATAGAAAGCAGTAGTTTTAAAGAAAAATGCAATAGTATTCTTTAAACAGATTGATTTAATTTTCACCATGGACATCCTTTTTCAGTCAGACATGGATTTTATAGTGTCCACCCAAATACGTCAGACACTTTAAACGGTCGGCTCAAAATCGATTTGTGCAAATATTTATTGTTAATGTTAGCAGCCAATCTGATTAAAATCAAGTCTCCACAGTTCTACGTAGGACCGTAGAGATTGGTTTTAATCAGATTGTGTCAGCGGGTAACATTAAGAGAGACACTTCAAGGAGCACTGTCTTAAAAGTTTTCATAAATTATACTTTGAATTCGTTTCTTTCTGTCTGATTCAAAATGTCTACAAAATCGTAACATTTTGAATGTGTTCAATGCAAAAAGGACAAAAATTGCGTTTAAAGAAGGTCAAGATGAGCCCTGCGTATGTGTTTCCTCGTCCAAAAATTGAACATGACTTGACTAATATGGTCACATGACGCCTCATGGTGTAGTCTGGAACGCAAAAAGCAAGTAGAATTCGAAATCTCTTCATGTTAATTTATGTGGTAATAAAAGACTATCTACTGCTTTCGCTGAGGAGATGAAATCGTTTTGATGCACATTAATGTAGTCTTCAAGGAGTAAAATTAGTTTAGACAAATAGATAAAAGTCGTCGTAGGGGGTTGTTGAATTGTTACCGAGTGAATGTTTACGCTATAACGTTCTCTCTATCTCTCTTTTCTTTTATTTTCTCTTCTCTTCTCACTCTATCTCTTCTCTATCTCTCTCTCTCTCTATCTCTTTCTCCTTGCGCGGCCCCCCCCCCTCCCCCGCATTGCGGTTAGCTGCGGGGGCGGTAGTTACGCCACTGGATGACACGCTTCACAGAGTTAGTTCACGCTAGACTATGGAGAGACGGGACACTTCACAGAGTTAGTCCACGCTAGGGCTATGTGGTAGATAGAACCCTTCACCAATATCCAACATTACAAGTGTTTGAATATACCAATGAATATCCCCGTGATCAACTCACCAAAGTAGCAGGAATGAATGTACCCTTAGGCTAGAAATCTACCTGTGATAATCTAAGTTAGTGATCTACCTGTGATAATCTAAGTTAGTGATCTACCTGTGATAATCTTAGTGATCGAGAGGTCATGATGAAAAAGATTTGTAATGATTTCTACACTCTCTACTTTATATTAACGTTGGATATATATATATATATATATATATATATATATATATATATATATATATATATATATATATATATATATATATATATCCTCCATTCTGATAGTTTCATTATTTTGTGATGGAAAGTGAAATATTTTCAATAAAAAGACCGCACATGTCTACTCAGATATGAAATGTGAGTGTTAAATTCAAAATTCAAAATGAAATAATTCCTCAAGCCAAAATTAGCAAAGATGCTTTTGAATGAATATACATTTTCCCCAATACCACCCACAACAATCTTAGGCGCACATGCTTCTGTGAAAGGGAGCCCTGTGAGGAAAACAAACAGTGCAAGCTCCGTATTCACACTAAAACTCTGATGTGGATTCTTTGGATTACATCATACTTGTTTTATTTTCATGAAACTGCTTTCCATATTAAACTGAATGAATCACAACTTTCAAATCTCTTATATTTAAATCAATTCCGTCACTACTGAGAACAAAAATTTGAGTTCGACAGCACTCAAGTTGAGGAGTTTAATGAATATGGAGTCGGGTTATTGTTTTGAAGTTTAAGCGGCCATATCTCCTCAACCAGATATGCTATCTGAGTGAAATATTTTGTTTTGTCATTTTTTGTAATAAACATGCTCTCAAGATAAACGATTTCAATTTGGATTGGTCAATTTCCTTAAACTTTACAGAGGAGTGGAGTCTTAAGATGTGGCGATTGAATAGCGTGTGAACTAGATGATTAAATCTTAAATGACATGACCGAAATATTTGTGATTTGGCTTCTCTGGGACTTTATCCTGTTTATAAGTATGCATTAGTGCCACGACAAAGTATCATAGCTTACAAATTAAAATTTGAAAGTAATACAATCTTGAAATTACAACGTCAAACTCTATCAGATCATATCGTACGAAAATAAAATAGCCTAAAAATGAACTTAAAAGAGAAAAGAATACATACAAAGGAACTTAGTAACAAATTTATCGGATTAGTGATAAAGCAATAACAGCAGCAGCAGAACAGTAGCAGCAGCGCAGCATCAGTCGAAGATGTTGTAGTAGTGGTGGTTGCGTTGGGGATAAAAATTGCAACTGTAATGCTTTTAAAGCGAGAGTTATGCATTAGAAATCATATACTGACAAGATTCTTTAAAAATATGATCTTTGGGGGTGATTTTTCTAATCTGTTATTATTAGGTCAAAGAAGCATATACAAGATTTCTTTCTTCAAGGGAATATCAGGAACTGTATTTGCTATCAAGACGTCTGAAATAAATTTTCCCAAACCATGTGGCCTCAGACCACAATTATCCCCCTTTGAGGTTGACCAAAATCAGGAAGATATTCCGAAGAAATAGTGCCTTGTTTGCATGGTCTGTTTGCCAGTGACTTATGTGGTAAAGTTACTTATTGTAATAATTATGAAAGGGTAGACCTGAAACTTTATGAAACTTTATAGAAAGTTGCATTTGCTTGTTGTTTAATGAAAATAGTAGGATGTAAAATGTCCCTGCTTTCATGCAAACGCTTTTTGGTTACTTCCTCTACGTCAGTTTGTTTACATTAGTAATACACAAAATGGAGCTGGTTAACCTATGATAAAACATTGCAGGATTTATGGAACTAAGGTGGGTTAATGTGTAGCAAAAAGTGATAGAGGTCTATCAGTTATGGTAAAAGTGGCATAGTGTTGAATGCTTATACATAAAATATAAGAAAAATAATTGTAGTCTGAGGCCATGTATCAAAATCAAAGTGACCCCCTATCCCCCCTCCCCGCATTAGAAAGGGTCAATAAACAGACTGTCTGATATAACTGATATCAACATCACTACACACTCATTGAACATCTGTACGATAACTTGGAGGCTCTAGTTTGCCAGAAAGTTATATGCTAATGAAAATATAAAGTAAATGCTACACTGATTATTCTAATTGATGATTGTGTATATTGCAAAAAGGGCTTTTAAACCTGCTCTAGGGGGCAGAGTCAGGAAAATAAAAATTAAATGAGGGTAGCGGTGTGTAATTTGGCATGGATTCATTTTAAACGCATAGCCATCTCTCTCATTTGATGCAAATTCTTTTGCTAGTATTTTAAAGGTACAGTCTATCCAAATAATGCATTTAACATGTAAGTTCCCCAAGTTCATATGTTATATTTAGATCTCGGTCAATCCGGTATCACAATCTTTGAGCTTGGAATTTTCTGCCCTAACTTACTTTTCAATCACGTGATGCTCATTTTATAACAACATAAACTATATTCATATTTAGGAATATATCCAATAAGAATATGGTGTTGATGTTTCTGCCGGCGTATACACAGTGTACACTGACCTTAAGTTAGATGCATGCAGCATTTATCGTAGTAATGACAAAATGATATGAGCTCAGTCTTGATGCATGATAAGTAGCCGCGTCCCGGTTATTACTTTCCCATTGCATTATCTTTCATTTTCAAAAGTATGTTATACTGCTGAATTAAATGAAACAGGAAGTAATTACCATTAGTGTCAATGGATGAATCTTACTTGATATTTGATGCGTCCAAGTTGGATTTCAGCAAGTTGCAGGACTTTCTCGCTTTATATTCACCACATGATGATAACCTTCAAAAACCAATATCATTTAAACTTAACATATTATTTGTTGGTTTTGTTGGTTTTTAACACATTATTGGCTATATCATGTCGAGGAAATGGGATCTAAGCGCCTTTCCCAAGGACACGCAGCCAACCCAGGTATCGAACTCGTGACCCTTGGACTACGAGACCCCTACGCTCTACTAACTGACCTACCGCGACGCCCGACTCAACATATGAACATACTGTTCTTTTTTCCTCATGCAGATACAAGTCAAATGAAATAGCGCCCCACCACCTGTCATATACCACTGACTAAATTCTGGCAGACACGAAAGGTCGATGAAATAATATTTTATCTAATGTTGTTCTAGACTACTTATATAAAAAAGAGATGAATGGGGTCACTTCGCCCCGAGTTGCCCTATAAAAACTCTAACAAAATGAAATAACTTTCGACTCGATTGTACCTGCTTACAAATACTATATTTAGCTTTGGCATTTTACAGCATGGCAACACTTTGAAGTTTATATAGCGCTTAGGCTATTAGAGTAAAGTGCCTTGCCCATGGATACACCACGGGAGCAGATCTGTGCTAATCTGATGATGAAAATCGAACCAATACCCATCTGGAAACTTGTATGACGCTCTAAATACTGACGCACGGCACGTTCATAAACACAATCTTTAATCGAAACCATCGTGTATCACGGAGTGACATTGTTGAATAAGTCCCTTCGTTGTTATCGGTAAAATTACTATTTCTCAATTTACATATTCGAAATTACTTATCCCCCCACCATCCAATGACATATACTATAATATACGTCAACGTGGTCATGTAGGCGCCTTTACTGATTTTAAATAAAATAGTAATTGTTGTTCTAAAATTGAATACTAAAGCAGTATTACTAATGTCTCTTTACTAATCTACATCTTAGCTGTCATCTTAAAACTTGAATCTACTTTCAGACGAAAACTATCGATCGCTATGGACTTTTACAATGGTAAACTGACACAAAATTGGGCCAAGAAAAGTGGACTTCAGGTTTACACTTTTCCAGTGCAGGGAGAATATCAATTTGTTTTCCCAATACACGGCTCTTTAATTGTTTTATCATAGCGCCCGAAATTCAGTCCGGTTTACACTGGATCACACCTTTTGGTTGGCCGCGTCTAAAAATGTCCGAGTACTTTAACATTGATTTTGTCGTATGTTTTTCTCGGGACGTTTATATAAGGATCTAACGAGAAATACCGATCAACGAGGAGCGAAATAAAGTGAATAATCTCTATTTGAAGGTATGTGTAATCAAATTCTCAAAAATAACACCGAACACATTAAAGACCTGTATGACTAATAATTTACAAGGCGCATTTTTTCCTTGCCATATTTTTTTCCCCGACAATGTTATTGTCTCATTTAGTAGCACGGTCAACATGTGCACCTATTCATACTTTACATTGCCAATTTTGCTGTTCATCTCAAATAATGTTCCTTATCGCTGAGTGTACCATTTTCATGCATTGCAATTCTTTATTCATTCTTTGCAAAAGAATGCATGACAGTCCTGATTAATCGTAACAGTCATTAATATTTATAAAATAACTGTATACCATAAACCTTGCCTGCATAGTAATATAGATCGTATAGCTTGAATCTTCAAAAACAAATCTGGGATAGATTCGGAGTATAATTTCTTTTGCGAAAATTAAATTTCACAATACTCGACTTGAAAAACTACACGATCTGAATTCATATGTAGGCAACTTGAATTGTAATCGAGTTAATACAACTGTAATATGGAAGAAACCCTAGCGTACACTTAGTACAATTCTTAAAAGATCGGTTGCGCTACCTCACTTGACACTTAAGGGACCGTTACCACACTTGAAATATAATGGAATCCTGGAATACATTTAAGTAACCCATGTCATTCATACCCACCCACCCACCCACCCCAAGTCCCCTACCTCAAGGTGGTATAGTTTTTGACGAAATCTACTGTTCACAAAGGCACAACGTTTAGTTTCAAATGATCCGACAGAACAGATATTGCTTAAACGTGTTGAGAGCAAGAGAACGCCATTTTCCATCAAACACTAGAGTCTCCCTGGCCGTGTAAAAAAGCATACCAATATATGTTTACACGTGAGTAAAACACACAAGACAAGAATAACTGCCTGTATCAACGAACCTTTAGCACATAATGAATCAAACAGATACTGTATCTTGGCACGCAAGACAACTCATCAAGGGGCAGTGCATATGATGATCACACCTGCCAACCTCCCAAACAGTGTTGGTTTGGGGATTTTTATACTCGAAAAGTGTGTTTTGAGTTCCCAAAAGAGGGGGGGGGGGGGCAGTTCGCGAGACCAATAAAATGACGTCGTACGATTGAGAATAAGTTACTGTAGTATCATTTATTTTCGTGGGGCTCAATTTTAGTGGTTTTGTAAAAAAAGACATTTTCGTGGGTACTTAAATTCGTGGGTTTTGCCTGTCAAAGTTTGCATATTACTAAGTGTTTAATTTTGTGGTTTAACCTCTACAAATACCAAAAATAAAGAATACAAAAGAATAAAACTCTGCCGATGCAAACGGCGGTCGCTTGAATGTTTATAACAATACTTTCACATGTATGAGCACAAATCAAAAACCTGACAAGTTCAATACTGACACCGTGTTTTTGTCCAAGTGAATAACATCAATGGAAGCCGACGCAGCCAACAACACAGCTGGAATTGTTTAATTCTGTAATTTGAGGATTATTTACCTGACAAGCATTTGTGTCTATATTGAGACTTGATTGACATGATGTTGATACAGTGGCTTTGTCCGAAAATCAGTGAAGTGTGAGCTTTAATACTCTGCTGCAATTAGTGTATACACGTAGTGTTTCATTAATAATAGTGCTTCAAGCAATAGTTCTAGTATTTTACAGGCTTGTTGTTCTTTTGGATTAAAAATGCATGGATAAAATGAAATGTGGTTTCAGGAAGATTTAAATTGTGTACATTGAGACTTAATTTACACGATGTTGATGCAGTGGCTTTGTCCAAAAATCAGTGAAGTGTGAGCTCTAATACTCTGCTGTAATTAGTGTATATACGTAGTGTTTCATTAATAATAGTGCTTCAAGCAATAGTTCTAGTATTTTACAGGCTTGTTGTACTTTTGGATTAAAAATGCATGGATAAAATGAAATATGGTTTCAGGAGGATTTAAATTGTTTAACAACAGTTGTACTCGAGTGAAGGATCGATTTGAACAAGTATTTAATTTAATTTTCATATACTATTATTTTTTATTATTCTTTCTTTCATTTTCAACATTACTAGTGTTTGAATACCTTATGGTTTTTCTCGTTTCTCTCTATCCTTACCTATCTCGCATATCGATTTAAGGCAGAGTGGAAATTACAGCTATCTGATATCTTATCGACACGTGTTCATTGCAATAATATAAAATGCTTTATAATTCTTTTTTAAAGGTTTAAAATAAAATAAACACGTGTAAAAGCTAATATTTTATTTCCAAATTACAGTATTGACGTTGATTTATGAAATACAAGTAGGTTCCTTAATCTCTAGGAACGACACACAGTAAGAAAATGAGCGGGGGGGGGGAGGGTGCCACCACCATCATATGTGGCAAATTTTTCCTTGGGTATTTAAATTCGTGGTTCGGGGCAACAACGAAAACCACGAAAATTGACGATACTACAGTTTCTACTCTTCTAAGCCTATATAGAATGACTAGAAAATTAAATCTGAATACACGAAATAGAAGATGTTTTCTTTGAGCATTTAATACACATTCAAACAGAAATAAGAAAAATTAGCATCGTCAAATATTAGCAACACACCCACACATTTGTCCACACTCACATAATCACAACCACACAGACATTAAATAAAAAAAAATCACCAAGTTTCTGTCTTTAAAATCTATTGGACAGGGGAATACAGTCTTAACTAGATGCAGTCTTTGCTGCTCTAAATACTTCAATGGGGGTGGGGGTGTTGAAGTGCAAGTGTCATTAGAGTTTATCTTCGCAATCATCAGAGACTGGATGGTACTGTTGTTCAAACTTTACCGAGGATCTTGTTGAATCTCAGCACAGAAAATGACCTTTCTACATCTGCATTGCTTAGAGGGAGCGTCAAACATGCAATGGCCGCACAAGTTAGAATGTCTAAACATGTTAGTTTCTTTTGGAATTGAGCTCTGCATTTGTGGATTGGCGCGATGCTGAGTGGTGCTAGGAACGAACCATTCAATTTATTTTTTGGGGTGGGGTGTGGGTGGGGGTGGAATTTTGTGAACAAAAGTTTCCGGCCCTTAAAGAGATTGATGATATTCTTGCTATGATTTATATAAAAAAGAAGATATTATATCCATTATATTAGTTGGGGAAAAAAATTATCACTCCAGAATGACTAATGTCCATATGGCGTTTGGAGTATGTGCAAAGAATAAAATGGCCCCCCTTGTTGCTTCGCTTCACAAAGTCAAACTGCAAAATCTGGAATTATAAAATTCAGTTTTGCTTAGCTTTGCTAACTTCGCAGATGGTTCACCCTTCCTTGAATCACAGCTGCGTTTCGACATTTTGCCTTCAAAATGCATTACACATTATCCCAACAACCTAAATAGTATATGGAGCAAAACCCGACTTCAAAGAAACATCGCCACTGATGATGAATTTGCCAATAATATTTAATAAAAAAAATATTGGTGTGCATTAGAAACGCACAACATTTTGGTTTGACTGGGTTCAGCCTGCTTTTTAAGGTGTTTGGGCAGGAGGCTTTTGATTAGATTTGTTGGGTTATGAGAGTAAAGTGTCTTGCATAAGCCTATCCTGTCTGGTTTGGGAATCGAACCTGGTACTCATGCATATGAATCCAGCACGCTAACCACTAAGCTACTGCGCCTCCTAATAAAGATGGCTTAAACAATATCATTCAAGGCAACGAAGAAGAATAACTTTTGCTTCTTCAACATGCATATCTTTGACTGACCTAACTTCAAACGAATTGTGTTGTTCCACTTCCTGTACTTTACCAATGCAAATTAGCCTAATGGTTTCTCTCGCAAAATATTCTTAACACAAAATCACCCAAGCTATTGTCAATCAATTAAGTAATCTGTAGTTGTTTATCTCTGACAATCTTACCTTTGAATCATCTCTTTGAAAATCAGCTGTATTAACTGGCGCGAGGTGATAGTTCTCCACGAGAAATAAGCACGAATGTTCACTGTTCAGACACATTACGGGCATATATCGTGGTGTCAAGAACATGTGTTCTGGCAGGTATGATGATAATTGTCAAGTAAAGTTAATTTTTATCTTAGATATATGATCATTCTTTACTACAATGTGTGCCTAGAAAACACGAAAATGTATCACTACATTAATCTTACATTTTTCCTACATTGTTTAACTTTAAGAAAAAAATGAAATTCAGTACATTAGTTATAAGTTCAGATACACCAAAACTATCTTGCTTATGTTAAGCAATGACATTGACACAACATATACAAAAATCAGCATGGGTTATGTTGTATTTTCTGGAAATAGTTGCATTTAAATGAAATGACTGGAATTTTTAGTGTAAGTACCCTTTTCGGAACCGGCCTAATCTAACCTGTTTGCTTTTTCATCCTACGCAAAAACCAAGAGGCTGAACTTAATATACATTATATTTTCTGTTTAGGCTTTAATACTGCTTTCTATTGAATGCAAGTAATATTCTTCACTGTTATCAAACCTCCAGGAAAAATCGGAGAAAAATATTAATGATTTTCTTAGGGACCACAATAAGATACAACAAAAGCCCATTTGCTCAGTTAGTGTAGTGATACATAAAACAACATAATACTTATCTAAATCAATTATAAGCGTTTTGAGATGGTACCTGATTGGGACTCAGCATTAACTTGACCATAAACTAAGACTGTGTATTCAGCGGCAAAAAATGATACGGTTCCAACTTGAGACACTGTAAAGGGAACTAATAATTGTGATTCGACGTAAGATTTGTTCTTCCAGCCAGTACTTATGTACAGATATCATCAAAGAACCAGTGGCTAAGTGAAGTAGAAGGCTCTTAAAATGGTTTCAAAGTGCGCAAGACAGAAACCCAAAGAATAAATATTCCCCAGGCATAGGCATAATATCTACGACTTTTACGTACAGTTTAGAAAATTGTTTCATGTAGGTGAAAACATTCGGATTGGACGGTTCTTATGGCGCATATTATCTTCAAAGTTCCAAATGATTGTTTTATACAAGTTTTCAACATAAACGAAAGAAAACCACACAAATTATTTTTACATAATAGTTAAGATATATTTCAAAAACAAAACATGCACTGACAAAATATAGGGCGAAAAGTGGATGCACCATACTATGAGTTATAGCATGCTAAAAGACATTGGCCGACCTTTTTTCAGATATAAAAATCGTCTATATATTGCACTAAGAAACAATAATAAAAATGTTTACTTGTAAGAATTATATTTCCTATAAACAAATGTCATAAAAATAATTTTCTAGTATTAGTTAACACCGTCTAACATCAAAATGTTTCTTTGTTATTGAAACATATTTGTATATTGTCAGATTAATGTTATCTTCAATATTGCAAAGGATTTGCTATAATCTGACACATAGAAAACCCATTTTATGTCAAAAAACTTGTTGCTGATATTAGAAAATGGCCATTTAAGACCACAGAGTTATGAAATTAAATGTCTTACACAACATCAGTAGCCACGTCGAGAAAATGTTAGAGTGACAAGCTGATCACCGAGATTAAAATCATACAATTGTTGCAACACCAGCAATCAACCATATTCAGTCTTCAGCAAAAAGATGTAAAGCTCAGCTCGAATAAGGCCTTGAATGAGGAGTTGTTTATCACTACGTATACGGACAATGCTGAGCCTCCTTTCGAAGCTGTGTTAAGAACCAATACATGACCGTTTGCCCTATATAATCGATTCGGGATTTGCGATTCATGAGATCCATCAACCGACAGTTGCCATCACTTGACAAAACAGTTGGATGATGAATCAGTCTTACGGGAATCTCGATAAAACTATGTATATCAATCACACTGACGCTGAGGGCAGTGTATGGTTTTAGCAATATCCAGGAAGAAGCAGAAGCTTTCCTATTGGCACACGTGAATTATCCGATGTAAGGTTTGGTTTCCAAATATACCATTCTCTACAAATAAGTATTTGTCACGGATGTCAAACTGAAAGAAGTACGGCAGACTCTAGGTCAGGGGTATCAAAGTCATTTGCTATGGCGGGCCAGATTTGATATAAATAATAATAAATAAATAATAATAAATAATGAGTCTGGCGGACCGTATCCGGCCCCGCGGGCCGTATGTTTGACATGCCTGGTCTAGGTAGTTAATTCTATTTTGAGGTGGCAATATAGGACAGTGAAAGACTGAAAACAACTCGACTGAAACAGTTATGTATTAAATCATTATTGGAAATATTTCCATAAGGTACTGCAATTTCAAAATATTAATTGAGTATCACGGTTACACAAATCTGCACAGCTTCAGGTTATGGAAATGTAGCCTACCTATTATCGAAGCTTGAATACAATAAACACAAAGAAGTTACCGTAATCAGTGCAGGTGGATCCCACGAATAACGCCCTGGGTAGCTCAGTTAATAGTGGCTGTAGCAAGGCTTACATGGTTCTGTGTTCGATTCTCAATCGTTCTGACATTTTAATTGCGATAGAACTCTAGAAAAAGATCCCTTCCGTAGTCAATTATTATATTTTGACTACCTCCCGGCATAATTTCCATAATCGTCTCGCAATTTCCTAGTATCAAATAGCAACATTTCATACAAATATGTTTGAAGTAAAGCTTTTATACATTTCTAGTTCTGATTAGATGTTTAATGTACTATTCATAAATTCTGCATCACCCTTTACGAATACATGATATTTTCTTTGGGCGTTGTGTATCAAGTCGGGCGATGCAAACACTACAAAAGGATGCTTTTTGTAAGTTACCGACGGTATACCTACGTTCTGGTCAATTAAGTTTCAGTATACATTAATTATACAACTAAAATCCAAAGTAATGTCTTTTAAATACAAGGTCTCGCATCCTACACTGTGTTAGTAGGAACTCAATTAATCACGTATGAAGTTCTTAAAACTCTGAAATTCTCTACTCTGTGTAACCTTTCTTCGATTTTACTATTTCCCCTGCTTTAAGATCCGATATTAATCGGATTTTTAAAAAAAATCAACTTATTCCTCAGCAACGTGATGCTGAACGAATTTTTTCGACATCAGTTAAACCATTGGCAACTTCGAGGCAATCCAATCATAACTCGAATGTATGCTGATAGGTGCCATTAGCTTCCATTCGGACCACATCGGTTATTTACGAAACAAGGATTTTCACCGCAAAGTTGCGAATGCATCGAACGACTTTTTCATTCGCAACTTCTCGGTCAATCTTACGGTCAGTCCAATCGTAGAAATAGCCGAGGTGGTCCGAACTGATTGCAGTTTCTTTTTTGCTAAGAAATTTCCGGCGAACAAAATGTATGATTTTTCTGTAAATTACTGCACCGACATACATCTGAAGCATACTTTTGTCTCGCAGTAATAGCCGACATAGTCCGAATGCAATTACACTAAAAAGCAAGACATATTCTCAATAGTAATGCAGTTTCCGCCAACGCATGCGCAATGTGCGCCATCTTGAATAGATGCAGCATGCAGCGTTGTACAAATAGTTATATATGAGCTCAGCCAAGATGCATACTAAGATAAGGAGTCCAGGCAATTCTTTTTGCTAAACATCATCATTTAGTTTCAAAGCATGTTTTTTTTCTTCTTCCGATTTTAAAGCAACAGGCGACAATTATCATTAATGTGAATGGATAAACCTCATTTAATACTTGCTGTGCAGTAGTGCAAGTAAAAAATACAAATTTTTCGTTATATATGCCACTTTCCGATAACCTTAAAAAACCAGTATCAGAGAGATATAACATCTGAAAACTGTGCGTTTTTGTTATCCTGATGCGTATACGTGTAAATGAAAATTGTGCCTCACCAATTATTTAAGTTGTATACCACTGATACAAAATTTGGCATACACGATGAGTCGATGGAATAAATATCTTATCTATTGCGGTTCTTGGCTACATGGAAAATGAAGTGTGGATGGGGTCGTTAAGTCTCAGGGATGCTTGGATATAACCTCTAACAGAATGAGATCAATCAGGCAAGATTCAATTATACATGTATATTATGACGACCTCTTCTGTAAGGATAAATGTTCTTCAAGGTGGCACTGCAGTGGAGGCCTATACATTTAAATCGTCACGTTTTATTTGGCTGTGGTGTCAGCGGAATAATTCTTGTTTTTTGAAATTGGCTAAGTAGCATTTATTAGATTTCCGACAAACGCGATTCAAAACAACACTAGTAGTATAGGGTCACTATGGCCATATAGGGCTTTTAAGATTATTGGCCATCTATAAGAATTTAATATTATGAACAACTATGGCCATTTATGGGAATTTAACATAATGAACCACTATGGTCATCAATGGGAACTGAACATAATGGGTCCCTATGGCCATCTATGGGAACTACATTACGGCAAATATGGGTCGCTATGGCCTTCTATGGCAATGTAACATTATCATTTGGGACGATATTGTCTCTGAGAACTTAACAATACGGCATACGTAGGACGGTTTGGGTCTATGGGATATGAACATTACGGTAAATTTGGGACGGTATGTGGGCCTTTGGGAATTTAACATTAGCGTTTGGGACGATATGGATTGTATGGAAATGTATCATTAGCATTTGGGATGTCATGGAGTTTATGGGAATTTACCATTAGCGTTTGACTGGTGTGGGTGTTTAGCGGTTTATAGTCCCCTATGGGAATTTAACTTTAGCGGTGTATACCCCCCCCCCCCTCGCCGGGAATGTAACATTACGTATGACATTATGGTCCTCTATGAAATCACATGACGGGCCACTTTAGGTGTTTATAAAACTTGAACAGAGTGGGTCAGACTCAACTAATGAAAGACACGGACTAACCCTGACTAACCAATACCTTTTCTGGCTCACAACACCTATTTTGACTTATCAATACCTGTTGTGCCTGACCAACATCTATTTTGACTGACCAAGACCTATTCTTATTGTCAAGCACCTATTCTGACTGACCGAAACATATTCTGACTGACCAATACCTAATGTGACCGACCAACACCTACTGTGACTGACCAAAACCTATTCTGATTGACCAACACATATTGTGACTGGCCAACACCTATTCTGATTAACCAACACTTATTTTCACTGACCGATGCCTCTTCTGATTGACCAACACCTATTTTGACAATGTCTAGGCAAATAACGATGCAATTTGCCAAATGTCGCCCTCTTACATACTCTGTATATGGAGATTCCAATTCTATTTTATAAAACATTAGGAAGGTTGACCGTCTTCCAGGAACGGACGTTTTGAAAACACTGTCATTCTTTTAACGTTTTTACAAAGAAGCTTGATATAACGCTTTAATATTTTTAGGTTCGGTCAACGGAAGACACACACGCTTTTACTGGTCTCACTCTGTTGACCATTTGACCGACATCGTTTTCATTTCTTGATTCATCTTCTCTTATTGTTGTTTTTGTTGTGTAAATGTCGCTTCTGATTCTTTCTGACTTTGTACAAACCTCTGAAACTTTCTCTCTTGTTTCTTCTTAAATTCATCGTATTTTGTCGGTGCCATCAGAAATTCATGTATTGAAAAAGAATCAGAGAAAGTCAAGTAACTCTGGTTGAGTAGGAAAAGCAATTACGGTCTGTCATTATTAATCATCAGAATGACTGCACATCCACTACGGCAAATTGTCTTTGTTTTCATTTCTGCGATGCGTACTGTAATGTATTACAACCTGTAAAGCATATTGTGATTCTTGATCGTAGAAATGCTACTTTTGTAAATCAATTAAGAGCCAAACCACACGCCATACCGCGTTCGGATTGGCGGATACAAAACACACGATGGATGGAATGATTAAGACTCGCTCTGTTTGGCTTAGCCTAAAAAGCCCGTTGAAGAGATTGATGCTCTACTTTCCAAAATGAATTTCCAGGAATTCAAGATGAGATCATTTCTTCTTTTCAACTGCTGAGTGTTAAAACCATCTCTGAGATTCGTGAGCGATAAGATTTTCAAATTAACCACTGTAGCAGTCATATTGGATGTAAGCTCGGGACCATTTTCGTTTAGGACAAACTAGACACCATTAGAAGAATTTTGGTGAAAACTCCATGTTATATGACAATCAATTCAGGAGAAATAGTGAAAAGATTCGGCACGATTTTCATTTAGGAGCAACTAGATATCATAATTAGTCTTCCGGTGAAAACCCCATGGCAATATCACTTTCCATTTAGAAGCAATAACAAGATTTTCAAGATGGCTGCCATTGTGGCCATACTGGATGTCAGATCGGCATCATTTTCATTTATTACCAACTGTACATCATAAGAAGTCTTTTAGTGAAAACATGTTGATATGACCATCCATTCAGGTGGAGTAGTGATAACATTATTTTTAAGATGGTCGCTTTGGTGGCCATACTGGATGTCTGGGCGGCACAATATTCATTTAGGACCATATTAGACATCATAAGAAGTGAAAATCCCATGCCGATAAAACTTTCTGTTTAGAAGGAGTATCAATAACAATATTTTTAAAAAGGTTGCTGTTACGGCCATATTGGACGTCAGATCGGTACCATTTTCATCTAGGACCAACTAGACAACACTAAAAGTCTTTTAGTGCAAAACCCATGTTGATATGACCATCCATTCATAAATAGCGATAAAAAGATTGTTAAGATGGCCACTGTGCCTGCCATATTGGACGTCCGAGCGGAATCATTTTCATTTAGGACCAACTATCATCAGCAGTCTTCTGGTGAAAACCCCATGCTGATATGACTTTTAGCTCAGAAGGAGACACGATAGCAAGATTTTATATATGGCTGCCATAGCGGCCATATTGGACGTCAGATCGGTACCATTAACAGTTAGAACCAACTAGACCGCATTAAGGAGTCTTTTAGCGAAACGTTCATGTTGATATAACCACCTGTTCAGGAGGAGCGGCGATAACAAGATTTTCAAGATGGCCGATGTGGCCGCCATATTGGATGTCCAGCCGGATCCATTTTCATTTAGGACCAACTAGATATCGTAGGAAATCTTCAGGTGAAAACCCATTGCCGATATGATTTTCCATTAAGGAGTAGAGACAAGATTTTCAAGATGGTTGCTGTGGCAACATATTGGATGTCAGATCGGCTGCATTTCTTTTAAGACCAACTAGACATCATAAGAGGTCTTTTAGTGACAATCCGATGTTGATATGACCATCCATTCAGGAGAAGTAGCGATAACAAGATTTTAAAGTTGGGGCTGCTGTGGCGGTCATATTGGATGTCTGAGCAGCACAATTTTCATTTAGAACCAAGACCTTGAGGCGAATCTGTGTGTAAAGTTTCATGGCAATCCTCCAAGACGTTTAGGAGGAGTAGCATTAACAAACGGACGACGGACAACAGGCGGTCCCATTAGCTCTTCTGGTGTATGATCAGTGGAGCTAAAAATGACGCTACGGTTGGCAACGTGCCAAAACTAGTTTTTGTCCCTTGTTTGTCTATAGAAAGTGCAGTTTTTCAACAATCTTGCCAAACATCGTCTACCAGACAACAACTATGAGTTTTGACTCAGCATTTAGAGGTAGTGATGATTCATTTGCAGAAGATGAGGGACCTGGTGCCTAAGGTGGAGAACTGGGAAACTGAGACTAATGAGTCTCACTTCTTACTGTCAGTCGGGGTCGATTTATGGAGGCAGAATCGATGAGCAATGAGGTGTGCTGATTGTGGAACCCGGCTCGGGAGGTACCAAGATTAACAACAGCCCTCATCAGGGCTAAATCAATGATCCTTTTCAGGGCCGCACATTATTCTAGAAACAGAATACCAATCATTATTGCCAGCTTCTATGTTTTGTGTGTATATTTGCATCTTGTGTATATGTTTCAATATCGCTGTATTCAACAACAAAATTTTAATAGCCTCCCCTCCCTTGGTAATGTGTGATTGTATGTGTATGTATGCAAAAACAATTTCCCTTCGCTTCCCATATCATTTTGTTTGTATGTGCGTGGGTAATATATTGCAAATAAATGTGTTAGTGATTCTATGATCCGTAATACAGTATCCCATTCCCCTTTCCTCATCCGTTTTGTTTGTAATGGTGTGTGTTCGATGGCAAAGGCGAGTGATTGTTTATAATTATGCGTATTAGAAGCTATCACTTAACTCCCTTTTTCCTCGTCCGTTTTGTTTCATAAGGGTGGCTGTAGGTAAATATGTGTTTTAGTTACCATAACAAACTCCCGTTTCATTCATCCGTTTTGTTTGTATGTGTGGGTGTTTGTCTTTAAGAACGTATGATAGCGACCATTACATATGCCCTACCATTCCTCATTTATTTTGTTTGTAAGGGCGGGTGTTGGATTGCAATCATGTGTGCTTGTGACCATTACGTAACTCTCCTTTTCCTAGTCCATTTTGTTTGTAAGGGTGGATGTTGGATGGTAAATAGGTGTGACCATAACATAACTAATAATTCCCTCAGTGTTTTTTATGTGCGGGCATTGATCTTTGAGAACGTATGTTACTGACGATTACCTATTCCTACCCTCGTCCGTTTTGTTTGTAAGGGTGGGCGTTGGATTGTAATTATGTGTGTTAGTAACCATCAGATGACTTTCCTTTCCCTCGTTTGTTCTATTTATAAGGATGGGTCTTGAAAAAAAGTTCGGTGTTGGTTTGTAATTCGTGTGTTAGTGGCCATCACAAAGCTCTCCTCTCCGAGAAGGGGGGGGGGGGACACAGTGTCATCCGTAATGTTAAATTCCACCGCTAATGTAATGTTAAGTTCCATAGAACCCCGCACAGGTCAAAACGCCAATGTTATATCCTCATAGAGACCACACCGTCCCAAACGCTAATGGTAAATTACCATATGTTCCATACCATTCCAAACGCTAATGTTAAGTTCCTATAGACTCAATACCATCACCAAACGCTAATGTTAAATTCCCATATGCCCCACACAGTCCAAAATTTGTCATAATGTTAAATCCAATAGACCTCATAGCGACTCAGATTTTGCCGTAATGGTAAGTTCCCACAGACTTAACACCGTCCCACATTTTCCGTAATGTTAAATTCCCATACACTCCATATCGCCCCAAACGGTAATATTAAATGCCCATCTATGGAAATAGTGATTCTGTGCCGCAATGTATTTCCCAAAGACGGTCAAAGAGACGCATCATGTTAAATTTACATTAATGTCCATGGAGGCCCATAATGTTAAATTCCCATAGACTGCCATAGTGACCCATAATGTTAAATTCCCATATATGGAAATAGTAGCCCATACTGTTAAATTCCCCTAGATGGCTATAAGTCACCCAAATGTGCTGTAATTTATTTCCCGAGATGCCATAATGACTCACTATACTACTAATAATATATCGTAGCTTTCTTGTTTTAAGACATTTGATGCGGTCCTTTTGAAAGTCCATCTCTGCATTAATTCATGACTGCCATTAAAGACCCTTTCTTTATCATTTTGTAAAAGATGTAACATATTTTAATTGCATCCAACATACAATGACAAGTGACTTCAAATGTATGTACTCAAGACACGAACATATGAAGTAGTGTAGAGAAAGAATACGTAGCAACACAGATTAATCAGTAGAATAAACGTTTGTTACTCCTTATATCTACTTCAGCACATTATAAATCCGCCAGAGACTCCATTTTTTGTTCTTACGACATCTAAGCGTTGGACGGTGCAGATAATAATTGGCAAACAAAGGCAGTTTTATCCTAAATATATTACCCTTTTTCTCTTCAGATTAGAATGTGTCCGCCTAGAGAGCACGGAAATAATGAAAGACTGTGAAGTGTTTGGAGATCGGACTTGACTGGGACTTCGCAATAACTTGGCCATTAACTATGATTGTGCATTCAGCGGTAATGATCTGGTTGTAATCTGAAACGTTGTTCAAGCAAATACTCGATATGATCTGACGTGGGAGCCACTCTTTCTTCAAGTAGGTGTGCATGGATTTCATCATAGAGCTCGTGGCAACGTGCGAAGTAATGTCTCCAGTTTACATGTCCTCATTAACACAAACCGAAGAATTAATACACTGCCGAGTCGAATAAAGATATAATATACTTGATTTTTACATACGTACTAGAAACTTAATTGCTGGTAGGTTAAAACATTCGGTTTGGTAGATTCTTATTCTGTATCTTAGTTTGATTAGCATGCACTTATTTTCATGTGTTCAGGGTTATACTCTACTGAAAGAATTTAGCAATCAATAATATAGTACATTTTTATCATTGAACTGATTTTCTCCATCATAAAATGGTTTGCACGGACCAGAAAGACTGAGAACGTTAAAATATTTCATTGTCATTTAAAACTAAATTTACTGTACAGATGTCGTGTTATTATGAACACGAATAGGATTGTTATTACACACCGTTCCAATTTCAGAAGATAATTTAGTATAAATCATTATTTAAAAAAACACTTTTTAAACACAGGTATGAAAGGATGTCGCAAAGTGAAGATCCTCTTTTGGAAGGAAGCATCTGAGGTACACGTTTCTTCCCTAAGAGAATCCATTTTCATAATTGTATGGTGTTGCACATGCTGACAGTATTAATCCATATAATCTCCAGAAAAAGTTACTGATGGTCGATGAATGTTCACTTCGAACTGATAATGAGGGCAGAAGATTATTAAATTTTATGAAGTTAGCTGCAAGATACGTACTCTTGAAGCCGTAATGTAAAACAATGTCCTGTATATGATGTGACGGTTTTCAAAGCATCGTTTGTTCGTTGGTTGTGTGGATTTAACGCCATTTCTAGCCTATGATAGGTCATACATGGCGGCCAGTATATTTGGTGGAGGAAGAGCCCGGGAAGACACCAGGAAGAACCACCGACCCACGGGAAGCTACAGCCAAAATTCCTCACATACCCACATTTGTCGAGCTAAGACCCACGCGGACAGAGGTGAGATGTGAGTAATCTGTAAAGGCATAACTGAATACAACAAACAGCAAAATTGAACCAGTGACGTATGAGGTCAATATTGGAAATATTTTTCAAAAAGACACAGTCAATTTAAAGTACTGATGGAGCATCGTACTCAAACGATGTGCATACCTTCAGATTATGGATATGCATACCTTCAGATTATGGATGTGCATACCTTCAGATTATGGATGTGCATACCTTCCGATTATGGATATGCATACATTCAGATTATAGATATGCATACCTTCATATTGTGGATATGCATACATTCAGATTATGGATATGCATACCTTCATATTATGGATATGCATACCTTCAGATTATGGATATGCATACCTTCAGATTATAGATATGCATACCTTCATATTATGGATATGAAGCATACGATTTTTGAAATATGAACGTACCTGAAAGAGAAGTCGCAGGTGATACTAAAGGTTGTTGTCCTTAAAAGTTCAACCGATGTCACTGTCAGCCAGACTTGCGTAGCTCAATGTTCGATATTTCATCGACTGCACATATTGACAGCAACATAACTCAAGCAAATAAAGCAAGAGAACATAATCTATCATAATTCCATAATAATTCTTTAAACTACCCTTGTTCCAGCATAATTTCCAAGATCGTCTCGCGACTTCTTTGTATCTGGGAGGTTTTCAAATAAATCTGTATTTACTAAATTAATCAACCATTTCAAGTTTGGATTAGATTTGTAATGTCCTCTTCATTAATTTCACACCTTCTCTCCTTCTTACCAACTACAAGATAACCCTCCCAGGACGTCATGTGTATCAACAAGTGATAGCAACTGATTGGGTTATGTAAAAAGAAATACAAAGTGGCAATATTAGGCAGATTATGAGCCGTGCATCTACGCTCATGAAAATTTATCTACATGTCTTCCCTTAGGAATTGACGATCTATGCAGCCTGACGATTATTTACCTAGACTCAGTCCTATCTAGAGCAGAGTATGCCAATCTGGTTTTAACATCTCAGCATGCTGAAGCGTTAGGGAACCAATCCACGGCGGCCGTTATATTTCCTGGAGGAAGAACCCGGGAAGAACCAGCGACCCAAGCTACTGGCATGCTTTCTCACATACCCACGTTGGCCGAGCCGAGACTCGAACCCACGCGGACAGAGGTGAGATGTGAGTCATCTGTAAAAGCGAGCGTTGACAACATGTATAATATACGGCGGAAGTTCGTGACTAATTTCCAACAGTATGAAATCTGCATACCGTCGAACGATGTGCAAATAAGTTGAGACCGACAGTTAAGTTTCATAGGTGTTTTCGCAAATATAGCAATTTCAGAGCTAAAAATATGCCACAAAAAGAAAAGTTCAGGCCTATATTGAGTAGTTGAGGCCAGCACCTATGTTCATTTTGCTCTTGTCAAGAATACAAATATCAGAAGAGATAGAGAAGATGTGACCATGATACTGTAACGGTTCACGAACAATTATATGAGCCTTAAATATTGAATGCTTTAACGGACACTGATATTTGTAAAATATACATATAATGTGCTAGTCGACATTTTTGCCACACTAGTATGCGGGTCTTTTTTGCCACACAAGTATGTGGATCTTAGCTTCCTTTGAATGGTATATGTAAAGTGTGCATTAAAAATTAAACGAGATGTCCGCTTTTCGCGGAAGGGGAATGACAAAATCTGTTGTTGTTGTGTTTTTTTTTGCAATCTAGACGTTTGAAAAGGATTCCTTCAGTCATTAATTAAGCGCATAACGACACACTTGAGAAGCAGAAACTTCCAAACACAGTATCTTTTCGATAACTTTACGGTTTGCTTTGCCAGAAGTAACATGTTATTGCGCCAAAATATCTTTTAAAATGTAATAAGTGTCTCTAGTATTTGGCAAATGAGGATATTTTTATTGGGGTGTTTAAGGCTGCCTTTGGAGCAGATTCAGAAAAATACCTATCATATAGGAGTAACCGCAAATAGCACGTCTTGCTATATCATTGGTTCAACAACACACAAGTGAAGGTGTACAACGTTAGCGATATGTTTAGTAAATTCTTTAAATACGCTTCTGATGGTTGTCTCAATTAAACTTGTAAAATATTAAATTTAAAGCTACCATAAAGCTAAATAATGCCATTCACATTCTTCTATCCAATACCATATTGTGCTAACAGGGACTTGATCATCTAAGTATGACGTTCTTATCCCGTGTACCCTTCCATCCATTCTAGCATAAACCATGCTTTGAGATCCTATAAAGTTGCTACATACCACGTGCTGATCATCAAATTATTACGATATAAATTATATTCAAAATTTAGAAATATGTCAAATAAGTATACTGTCTACATGTTTCCGCCAGCTCATGTATAATGTGCGCCCACATTCAGTCGCATTTATGTGACATTTAATTTAGTAATAACACAAAGAGATAACTTCAGCCTATATTCATTCAGCGATTCCTCTCCTACTGCATCATCATTCGTTTTCGCAAATAGTCAGTGATCATGACCTTTGACCTTTTCACCCCGAAATGGATAGCTTTTGCGACTCTAGGTCTTAAAATATGTAACAGAAAGAAAGTTAAACCAATAAAATCAAGTAAAATCAACAAGCAATTTATTCCAGACAATTAAAGTGAAAATTCAAAAGACACTTACAATTTGTGAGTTATATTCCAAATAATACTAAATGTCCTAATCACAAGTCCAAAATAATAGAATGTTCCGAATGAATTCCAATAGCCTTCAATGTCCTGATGTACCACAAAGATGTAATCCAGATTGTATTTGAACGAGTTCACATAAATCCAAAAATCAAGTATTAATCCAAAAGTCAATGAGCACTTTTATATTTCCAATAAATATTGTAAATAATTAATTCCTCTAAAATTATATCTGATTTCAACAACACAACTAAAATAGATTCCTATCAGACTGATCTTTTAGAACCTAAATTCTAGAACAGGAATGAATGTGTTTACCAAAGTCTGTATATAAATATACATGCCTACATGACATATGTCACATCACAATATGAGAAATTCTAGTGGAAAAATACTGGCCTACCTGACATATGTCATAAAAGTCTAATTGCGAAATGCCTATGAAAATACTTTGTAAACAACTGGACAAAAGTGAGGTAGTTATTTTCAAATAACCATACAACTTACAATCATAGACAAAAGTTAAGTATATAAACTCATAGATAGCAATAGGCGTCTTCATTACCCCAATAGAAAATCATATACAAATTTAGTAACTGTAGACGGTGGAAAATTCAAATTATTGAGCTGAAACGAAATAGGAAACAAACCGACGGACGGACAGAAAACATCGTAACATAATATGCTCCGCTTTATGGCGCGTGTGGAAAACAAGATATAAATCGAGTATCTAAGTCTTATCGATGCATACACTGAACCGCTTATAGAATGAGCTCATTCTGGAATATTCTGAAGAACCAGAGAGGTGATCTCTTCTTAAAAGACAAAAATGTCTAAAGTGTAAATGAAGTGGCGACCGATTAAGTTTAAGTCGCTACGTTTTACCTGCCTTCACTGTCAGCGGGAATATTTTTGTTTTGAAATTTACTAAGTCGTAATTATTTAATTTCACATGCACAAAAGCGAGTCAAAAAATACTATCCTTGCGTTGTTATTTCTTAAACATCTGATGCAGTCAGTTGAAAGTCCATCATCGGATGCAGTCAGTTGAAAGTCCATCATCTGATGCAGTCAGTTGAAAGTCTATAATCTAATGCAGTCAGTTGAAAGTCCAGCTCTGCACCAGTTCAGGTGTTGCGTTAATAATTTCACTTTTAATTTCTCAAGCTAATAGGTTTCTAATTTCCATCTATCCCACTTTTCTACGATTGTGGCCCATTATTTTCTAAAAGATGTAACTTATAATTCTTACATCTAATATTGAAGAAAATGTGATTTCTAATTTATTTACAAATAAACTTACATTTGCAGTGGTATAAATTATGTTTTTTTTTTTTAAATGCTGTTTTATTTCAGAAAAAAAATATCGAACACCTGGAGCAAAATAAAAGTACCTACAGGAAAGATATATTTGAAATGAAATTATTTTGGGTTGCAAAACAACTACTGTACTTTTACGTGAATGAAAACAACAATATTGAGACAGCAAGTCTGTGAAAAGAAAATACCTTACCCATTGTATGTGTACGGTCATGAGAAGAAAGCAGTAAAAGCAAAAACAAACATACGTACCTACCAAGCTTGAAGATTTAGGGGATTCCTAATAATCCCTCTGCTACTCATGAATAAAGAGCAGTACACGTGTATATCTTCTCCCATTGATAAAGTAAAGAGTTTGCTTTATAAATAATCCAGTAGAACAGAAATTGTTTCAGCATGTATGGGACGCGAGAAACCACGTTAAAAGAAACACCAGTTTTCCTGAACGTGTAACAAACAACAAAAATATCTAGTTACATAAATACATATGATATAAGGATAATCCGGCATGAACGTTTACAACTGTTTGTATCGTGTTCTGCGAAGCTCTAGCCCACGAAGGAACTACCAGAGACGTTATTTGCACACTCCAAGACGTCTAATCGCTGGGCGGTGCAGCTGATAACTGGCAAATGAAACCAATTTTATCCTGGATACATAAAACCGTTCTACACTACAGAGTGCAAATTTGTCTGCCTAGAGAACACAAAGACAATATCGGACCAATCTAAATCAATTACAAAGTGTTCGAGACGGGACTTATCGGGACATGGAAAAACTTGGCCATTAACTAGGATTGTATTCAGCGGGTCATGATACGGTCGTAATCTGAGACGTTGTAAAAGAGAAATGCTCATTAAGATTTGACGTAAGAAGCATTCTTTCTAGACGTACGCTTGCATAGGATTCATAACCATGCCCGTGGCTACGTAGGAAGCAAGAGTCTCTTAAACCGGTTTCCATGTCCACATGAACGTAAACTAGAGAATGCATATTCCGCAGCCACATGTATACTATCTATTACTTTTACATATGGTCTAGAGCAGGGGTGTCAAACTCATTTGCTATGGCGGGCCAGAGTTGATACAAATAATAATAAATAATAATAAATAATGAGTCTGATCTAGAGACTTGTTTCCGTTAGGTTACCAAGTTGGATTGGGTCTATTCGTATCCTGGGTATTATTTCCAAATTCCTTCATATAATCAAAGAATTTTTCGTCACATATCTCAGAAAATTATTTGAATAAATATTGACAATCTGTGTAAAGTATATATCTAGGTCTTAACGCAAATAATCAGTGGCGTGCAAAGGGTAAATGGCGCCCGAGGCGACGATAATGGCCCAAATGGCCAGAATACGAAGTCCGAATTTTTATCAGCTGATTTGGAGCCCCAAGACCTCTGGTGCCCGGGGCAACCGCCACGTCTCTCCCCCCCCCCCCCCCCGTTAGTACGCTACAGCAAACAACGGTACCAACAAATACGAGTCGAAAAGAGAAGCCGTATTTTCAGTGTGACAGTATACCGATAAGCCTGTTAAATCTGTTTTCCTATATAATAAACAACTCTATATAATAAATTAATAAAAACACGAAGACATTTGCACTTTGAAGAAATGTTTTCCCCGATGTCAATAAACACCGTTAACATTGGAATTTGTATAAATATGTCAGTAAACTCGGATTAATATTTGAAAGATTCCATGCTATTGGATAATTTCTATGCATAGTCAGACCCGTTACTGTTCACACGAAGAAGGGTTTTTATAACTTAAAACATAGAAAATCTTTTTTTTATGACAAAAGTTCATCTTGTGAATAATCGAAAATAATCCCTACCGATCACAGACATATGGAAGAATGTTTATGGCCAAGAGCCACTTCTGGAAAAAAGCTTGAGTGACAAGTTTATCCCTGAGAAAATATATTTCAATAATTGTCGCAGACACCAACGCTCAACCACTTTCAGTGTCTAATAAAGGTTATCAAAATCACAAGAATTTTCTAATATTAGAAAACCAGCGGCACCAACCGATAGCAAGGCATATGCCAATTATCAAACAATGCTTTCTCCATTGATATACCACAATCGTTAAAAGTTACCAAATAGGTTGCGAAAAGTCAGTAGAAGTTTTTTCATTGTTTGACCGTATGTTCTCCTATTATGGTTAGACAAGGACTTGAATGACAAATATGCATGCTATGGATTTCAATCAATTTGTATCATATGAAATGCGTCTAGAATAGATAATGTATTCACTGTTAGATGGAACTGCGATTTGGTAAATGTTTTTCATGAGAGTTTTAATATTTTCACAAAAGGTAAAAGAATTCAGTAATTTTCAAGTTTTTCTCATTAATATAAAGCATCATGTCTATTTTAGTAAGTGTGCTGAAACGTCCCAAACAAAGCACATGCTGTTATATTAGCACTGGAAGACCTCAAGCCAGTGACAGGCTTCCACTGGTTTATCCACGCCACAGAAACATCCGGTCATATTTCACACCGAAATACTTTGCGTTCGTGCTTGTTGTTGTCGTTATCGTCGTTGTTGTTGTTGTAATTTTGTTGTTACCTCTGCTGCTTATTAAGATAGTTAAAATAATAATTTACATTTGCTGTTTATTACTACTTCTACAACTACAACTACTACTACCACCTGGTGCACTTGTATCAAAAATGGATAATTCAAAGCCTGAATTACTCAGTTTATTTATTTATCAAAAGCACAATTTATGAAATTTTGAAAAATTTAGTTTGTGGTTAATTTATTTATTCATTTACAACGAAGTGTTTGTATTCCTTTCTATTCTTTTTTACATTGACAAATGACAGGTAAAACATGTCCCTTTGATAATGTAGGTGTCGTATAATATATTAAAGGTACAATGTCGCACTTGTTGTTTTCATTTTTATTTCCTCTTCTTATAATTTCTTCCTTACAACCATGTTTCAGTGGATGAATAAGATCAAAGTGCACATAATGTCTAAAGCAAACAAAACCAAGAAATTAAATTGCATTGTTAAATGCGTCGATAGACAAGGGTTGTAACTCACATTTTCATAGCTTGCTACCGTCTGTCTGATGGACCGTTCATTGGTTCCTATAAAATAGGCATTGCTTTTACATATAAGTGGCGCTGATTTTCTAATATTAAATTACTTTTAATATTAGAAATTGATTTTTCTATATAAGAATTGTATACGCGTTTTATAATATTATAAAATGATTTCATAAAATTATACAATAATTTTCAATATTAGAAAACTTATGTTGTAAAGTAATAAACATGATTTTCTAATATTATAAAATGAAACGATTTTCTTAGATTAGAAAATGACTTTTGAATATAAGACATTTATTTTATAATATTCAAAAAATCATTTTTGGTATACTACAAATTGATTTTTTAATATTAGAAAATCATTTTATAATATTAAAAATTAGCGATATTTGAGCACAACAGTTTGCCATACAGGACAATAGGTTCGAATCGGTGAAAGTGCCAGACTCATTTCGAGCAGGATGTAATTTGTCTAAGTCGGGTAACGAGCGAACTTGATGTTATTAGTCCACCGTCATGTATTCAAAGAAGATGAGTCTTAAGCCAAGTTGCAAAAGTCTTTATACAGAGAAAGAAAATTTCTAGGCTTCTGAAGATACACGTTTGCTAATTTCAAATCGAACACAAATAATTACAAATAATAACAAGTCTCAACATTCAAAGTATATTTGGTGCTTATGGTAGACAATCAGGCCCGGATTAAGACTTTTAGAGTCCCTAAGCACTGAAAAGATTATGGTGCCCCCCCCCCCCCCGTGTAAATCAAAATAAAAACAATACTAAACCGTAGTTTCTCTCTTTTTTTTTTTGTGCCCCTGCTTTGCTGGTGCCCTAAGCACGTGATTAGTCTGCCTATTGGGTAATCCAGCACTGTATACATTACTAATATTGAGGCAACAGCGTGTTCTTTCCATCATTGAAACTTATATAGATGACAGAAGGACCACTATTTCTCTTGAAGCCATCATCGAGAACGACAATGACAACTTAAAGCTAATCTAGCATTTGAAAAAAACATTTGTCTGCTACTTATTTTACTTCATTTTATCCGGTCATATTTTGTATGACATATTTCCACATGTGATATATCATTTTATCCGGTCATATTTTGTATGACATATTTCCACATGTGATATATCATTTTATCATATTAAATATCAATGGCCTCCAATAAAAAGTTGTCTTCCAAATGCTGTACGTCATAATTATAATGGACATCGATATTTCTGCACACCCTGAACCATACGATGGACTAATCTACTTAAACAAAGGGGCCCGGAGACAACTTGGTACATACCTTAACATTTCTGTATAAAATAAAAATAAATACACTCACTGTGCATCACGTGCAGCGTTACAAGAATTCAATATGTCCCTTTTGGGAAGTGTGAGCGCTCATAGCTGAGACGACTAGAGGGTTTACCATCTGTCAGTGGCTGTGGTTTTCCAGCGTCTTATTAAAATTTGAGTGTCCTCATTAACAAGAACTAGAAGATCAAATCAATGACTTTCATTTACCTATGTTGCAGGAAAAACAAAGATCCATTTCTAAAAATAAAAAAAAAAAACATCGAGTCATTGAAAAATTTACATGTCTATATTTTCAACTTGTATTTCTTTTCTTCAAGCGACGAAAATCTCCTATTTCAGTCGAAATGAACTTGTCCATGTCTTCGAAATATGTGTAAACACAGCGCCAACGAGTGATAGTTTTCTAATTATTTATTTATTTATTTTACTGGTTCTGTACACAAAAGCACATTTTAATGTAAAATAAAAAATCATCTCAATAAGATCATCTCACTTACCGGGAGATAGAGCGTCGGACTTGTAATCCATAAGTCGTAAGTTCGATACCTGCCCAGGACAGCACGGGTCGGCTGCCTCAGTTCCCGACCGTATTAAACATTAAATTATCAAACTCTCTCCCGTCTCTAGATAGTACAGTAGACAATGAATAGTTTTATTGGAGATAAAGATTAGAAATAATTGGAACACGTGCAAATATATGGCAGCTTACTGTAATGAAAGGGCATCTAATTCTATAAACATATAGGGAGAGTCCATAACGAAACAACTATAATAAAAACAGTAGACATGAAATGCTAATTGACACATTTGATAATATAAAATAATTAGTTCATACTAATAAACAAAAAATTCTTTGTTCTTTGACCACTAGCCATATCGTTATAACATGAGAACTAATGGTTACAAAGTTAACTATGGATTAATTAATTAATTAATCATTTTCATGAAGGCTAAAACACACACATACACACACACAAACACACACACATACTTATATATATATATCCTAATGAGCATGAGTATTTCCTCGCTAGATCCTTTAGATATGCGGCGTGATGCAATTTTCCATGCACACCGTAATTACAGCACCATTAAGCTGTTAACGCTGAGGAGATTTGAAAGGCCTATCTTTGCGGTGATCACCGGGCTACATCTGATAATGAAAACTGATTCATTCTCCATCAGGCTCCAGTTGTACCAAATATCTCAAAGTATCTTGCTCATTTTGAGATTTGTGTACATCATATTATTTGATTGGCAAGAATGGATTTTCAGTGATTCTTCGGCACGTAACAATGATTAAAATTCAGTGATTCTTCGGGAGGTAACAATGATTAAAATTTAGTGATTATTAGGCAGGTAACAATGATTAAAATTCAGTGATTCTTCGGCAGGTAACAATGATTAAAATTCAGTGATTATTAGGCAGGTAACAATGATTAAAATTCAGTGATTATTCGGCAGGTAACAATGATTAAAATTCAGTGATTATTCGGCGGGTAACAATGATTAAAATTCTGTGATTATTCGCCGGTAACAATGATTAAAATTCAGTCATAATATCTTTAATTCGCCTCCCAAAAGTCTTGTTTTATAGATAAGGAAAACTTAACGATTTCCTCAAAGTTGAAGAGTTCCTCAACTCTTTTCTTTTCAAGAATAAAATGATCCTCAAGTGTACAAATTTAAAAGTTCAGAGTTAATGTTCACCCTTTCCTCTATCCCTACATCTGACTAATACAGTCTCAGTTTAAGGGGAAAAGGATCCGTAAAGGCGAGCATCTTAGACCACTCGGCCCCCCGCACCCCGATTTTTTTTTTTTTTTTTTTTTGTGAAAAGTTTTTATAGTAGTACAATTTCTTGCCGGAAAGGTAATTCGTTCCATTTGTTCACCATAGATGCCAGAAAGGAAGTTTTAAATTCTGATGTATGACATCGAAAAGAGAGATGTTATTAGAGTTACTGAGATTGTAGGATACTACAGCCTGTGCGTAGTTCGTGCGTACATCTATAATGTAGTCCGGACATTCTTATTTTTTTACGATTGTATAAAATGCACACATATCTTTTGGCTTCTCTTCTCTCTGGAAGAGGGAGGCAAACCTGTTTCAAAAATAAAGTACCTCTCACTTACATAGTTTTGGCGCACCAGGAACGAATCTACTTCTTCAGTTTTCTGAATCAGCAGCACTACATTGTAACTACACGTCAGATCCATTTGTTAAAATTGCGCTAATATAGGTGAAGTAAATAATGCTGAGGTTATGTTTCTAAAGAATGAATTTAAATTTCGTAAGTGTCCAATGCGATTTGAGACAGACGGAATGATATAAACAATATGATTCGACCAAAATCCATTAAAAAATAACTGGACTAACTGACGACGATGAGATGTAACAAATCGAATGTCTCGCCATAGAATTTAAGATCATGTAAACAATTCAGTTATCGATTGGTAAGCAAGACACCCACTCTGTTTCAGAGAGTTTCAAACTTATTAGCTATAGATTAACCCAGTCTTAAAGATTTTGATGATCCCCGTTTAAGACACTTTGAATGAACACTAAACAATAATACGTCATTCCAGTTTTGGCGGGGGCCCTGGGTGGCCGAGTGGTCTAAGGCGCTCGCCTTTACAGATCACTGACATCTCACCTCTGTCCGTGTGGGTTCGAGCTCGACCGCGTGGGTATGTGAGAAAGCTTGCCAGTAGCTTCCCGTGGGTCGGTGGTTCTTCCCGGGGTTTACTCGAGTTCTTCCTCCTTCATATATACTGGCCGCCATGTATATCCTATCAGGTGCTAAAAAAATGGCGTTAAACCCATAACAACCAACCAGTTTTGGCTGAATGGGTGGAAATGTGGTGTACTTCAGTTTGATGGCATTTGCCTAAATTGATTCAGGTGACGAAAGACAGTTGTGGGAAAAGGTAGTTTTAGTGTGAACAGTGCATTTGAATTGAGCAACGCAATATTTCTTTTCTATAATAGAAAAGTGTTTGGATTTAGGAGATACCTGGGATACAGGCTGTAAAGCAGAACAATTTGAACCTGGTAGTGACGATGAAAATAGACTGCGATCTGTTAAATGTATTCCCCGTGTGCTAAAAAAATCCCAGGGTGGGCTTAAGAGCAGGAGAATTTACATTGAACCCATTATTCATTACTAACAGTCGGACCAATATATTTGTCTCGTGGATTTGTATGAACAATTTCTCCCTCTCGTAACCCAAAGAAGGCCCTGTATAGAAAACCCCTAGAAGGAAATGACGAAAATGGAATTCCCAGATTTAGTTGTGGAACTATACAACACGGGTTAAATCAATGGAATATTTAACTTGATTTATAGGTGTGTTATTGTTTGGAACACAACGTAAAATAGACAGGCACCCCCCCCCCCCTCTCTTTCTCACACACTCTCTCTTTCGTATACTTGAAATTGTTTAAAGATTATTTTGCCCGTTACATTTGAAACCCGATATATGTTAGCTAGAACTTCATTTATTTGTGCTCAATGAGTACTGCTAACTAAATACATTAATATATGATGCAGTGTGCTTGTTCTAATTTTGGAACTGCGTGGCTGCCTAAGTTTCTTTTGGAAATAGTCGAGCTCAAACAAACGCTCATAATGGTTAAGAGCTGTCTTAATAATTAAGAGTTTATAGGACACTTTCTTCAGAATTAAATTAAGCTTTAGCTTACCAAACATAAGTAGCTGATTGGTTTAAAATATAGATTAAACTCTAATTTTGTTTTATAGTTGAGCATCTCAGTTGGCAAGAAGATAAAAGGTCACAGGAAGAAGGCAGAACTTACGCTTTGCAATACCTGCATGGTCCTGTCGGTTATTGCATGGCCAAACGCTACCTTCTATTCACTAGTCTCCTACAGGAGAGTTTGCTAACTGTACAATATCATTAAAATCAAAAAGCTATTTCCTAGTAAACACTAACTCAGCAATTTAATATACCTAATGCATGGACGCATCAAAGAAAAATTGTGTAATTCAAGTTGCAAGGCTTTGAAAGGGTTGATAGTCCTTCCATTATAGTATTTTTGCCAGGACAATATTGTCAAGGTGAGTGTCTGTGAAACAAAGAATGTGATATTCAGATAACTAAATCGATGTCTTCCATTTTGTGTCTAATACTTCTGACATTAAAATGAAAGACAGAAAGTTCGTTTGTTTTAACACAAAGACCGGTATTCGGCTGAATGTCACATCCGTATATAAAGTTCAGGAGTAATAGAAGGATGAAGTATATAATTTATTCAAGATACAAATGAGTGTTTTCTGTATCAAAAACTCTGCGAACGGTACAAAGTAAAAAGTTTGAATAAAGCTGAGAATAAACAAAAGAACCATGATGTAGGAGAAATCGAAGCTAAAGAGTAGGCCATAAATATAGTATGCCACACACTCAAGTCAAACTGTGGCAGCCAACAGGATACCGTTACATTCTAATGGTAAATATATCCTCTGCAGCAGCTTTAAAAGATCATATATTGAAGTTTGCTGAATTTGAGACTACTACTTTTTCCGACAATAGATTCAAAGATATATTTTCCCTGCTGGTTTGTTTTTATAAAATTTACCATAACTGTCGGCACATTCAAGAAATGGATTATCTACCTTTGTATTTTCCTCGGCCATATTTGTTCCGTAATATAAATTTATACCAATATCCTGCATTTACCTTTCGTATAAAATCTTTACAAAGACCATGGTGTATGTAACAGTAGAAACTTATTCATTGAAGAGGATCACCTCACTACACTACCACCCGCTCTTTTGCGAGATATTAATTCCCTTACTTAAACGAAGAACGTAACAATGGTATCACGGGCAGAGGGAATAGGGTAACTCTACATGCCCCTTCCGTAGTCGTTTTGAGGCAAAACAATTTACATCCATTCAAGAAAGGGGAAAATGCGTTAAAGTAAGTTAATTTAAACGTGTAATTTGCGAGTTTATACAAACTTTCAAGCTTGTGCGTAAAGAAGCAAAGCTTACTAGAGTTAAAGACAATAATGCTTTAATTACACATTTAAAAAAATATGTATAACACCATTTTGCTGTAAACTCAAAGATTGAGTATAAAATAATTTCCACGTTGCTCGGAATGAGGTCACCACGGCATAATTATTGCAGAGATAACGAGACACTTTATATCGACACGGTGGTCAATCACATCGCACAGGCAAGCATGCAACCCCCAGACAACGATATTTCTACGCACTGGCAACGATAGAATAGAGTAAGCGTTAGCAGGAGCCATGGATATAATCGTGATTATTTTCTGTTTTATTCACATAAAGACAATAATTCTTCTGCTACTAATAGTCACGCAGATTGTCTAAAATATTTACCATTTTACCCTTACTTTCCGTAATAATGAATTCCATGTTTGATCAGTTTGATTACTAAGCAGTTAAATTTGCTATTTCAACAAAGCTTAAACTTTTTATGGAATTATTTCGAGAAATGTGCAAAATTTCGATACTTGCCATGAGAGAGAGAGAGAGAGAGAGAGAGAGAGACAGACAGACAGACAGACAGACAGACGGCATAGGAGTGAACATAATTCGATCAGTGTTTAGAGATAGACAACGTATATGTATTTGCTTTATGGCTGTGATTTGATTACAACTCGTTGTACAACGATTTTGTTACCACGCAGATCCAACGATGATGATATTATGTGTGAAAGACCACTCGTTACTTTGTGGTTTACTTGTCATTTTGAAGTAAAGTAATCATTACAATTAAATATACTATTGTTCTCTCCATGTTGTTTTACCTAATCAACGGGCGAAACGTATCTTTAAAGTGGATCCCAAATAATAGGATGAAGCAGACGGTAGTACAAGAATGAGGAAAAACATTTCACGCGGACGCCCCCCCCCCCCAACCCACCAGCTTGACTCCAGTTTATATGTATCTACTTTTTTCTGTGATACGGTACTATACATAACACAGTTACTGCTTGCAGAGGGCTAGGGTATATTACAGAATGTTGGAATCAACCAACTATGTTTTAATCTACATGTATATACGCGATTTTATTATTTACAAACCATTACTTTTTCTTTTAAAAAAATAATAATTACAAATATAATGAAAGCTGTTTGAAGAGAATACTTATATTCATATAGATCTTGAGAGAACGTTTCAGTCATTCAGTATTTTTCATTTGAAAATATTTGCTCTTTAAAACATACCAGTATTGTCAGATATTACCTATACTCTTTGGTTGTAATTCCTTTTTCTACGCTTTTGCCTTGTTTTTACCTTTTTTCATAGAAAGAGCATGCGATATCTACTTTGCATTATGCTTCATTTCCCGCAAAAGTCCTATATCCGTTTTGTTTGTTTTGTTGGTGTCTTGTTTTGTATTTTGCGCGTATCCAGGATACTTAAAGTTTGCTAAAAGTTTCCAAGGAACAGCCAGAAATTCAACAACATTATAGTATTTGGAATAAACTAAGTCTGTCCAATAACATTAGTCTCTTTCTCTGGGTAATCTCCTCGACAACTTTTGTTTTTAATACTGAAATAATATCTCGCCACCTCAATCTGTTGTTGGCGCTTTTTCACAGAGGGTAACATCCCTTTTCTTAAATCTTGTCCAGATTAAGTCAAGATACCAACTAGCCAAATGACCGTACAGAGTTACTATGTTTTATTTCGGGGGTTGGTGGTGGTGGTGGTTGGAGTGGGTGGGTGGGTGTCTTCTCTCACTCTTATTCCTATTCCCATCTACAACACAGTATTTTAAAACTGAAGTAACCCAGCAAACAGAAACAACTACCATATATACTCGAGTATAATTCGGGTCCAAATGCAAACAACATAGACTCTGATCTGCCGTCGCATAATGCCCCGGCAGATCAGGGTCTATGTTGTTTCTTCTACTGATTAGTCTTTACAAACTACATAGACCCAGATCTGCCGGCGTATTATGCGACGGCAAATCTGGGTCTATGCAGTTTGCCGTTGGTTTAGGATTATACGCGAGATTACGGTACTCCTCAAGTTCGCAACGCGCACAATTTATTCTCCATATCAAAAAGGTATAACCCAAGTGAAAAACACTTTTCTTCAAATCAATACAAAATAAAACCGTCCTTCATATGCAGCTTTGTCTCCATGATCTGAGAATGTGTATTTCGAGGTTCTGGTGCCAAGCAAACTTCCATTTCGTAAATGTCAACAGAAAAAGTACCATCAAACACAAAAATATACACCTGAAATGTCTCTAAATCTCGAGGATTCTACATAAATGGTCCACTAAAGACCCCGTAAGTCCACTAAATTTTTAATATTGCACACTACTTCCTTCATATTCTAACAAAGAAAGGCATCCTTTACGAGTTTTCAGGTTAAGAGTCTCGTATTATATGATCAAACAGATAAAAGAAATAAATGATGTCTCGCTCTTTTTTCTCTAAAAAATATGAGGATCCTAGCTGTAGAGTCCACTAAAGATCGCGACAGCCACTAAAGATCGCGACAGCCCACTAAAGATCGCGACAGCCCACTAAAGATCGCGACAGCCACTAAAGATCGCGACAGCCCACTAAAGATCGCGACAGCCACTAAAGATCGCGACAACCAACAAATTACAAATTACTTCGTTGAGATTAGCGAACAGAAACAATATGCACGGGGTCATTTTTGGAATTTTTAGTTTTAGTAACTTTTATTATAATCAAAACTGTTCAACTGATCCATAGAGTATGACGACAAATACAAAACTAGGATTGGTCAAATACTGGTATCCGACTTTAACAACTATCCCACCTGCAACAATTTCATACTGAGGGTCCTGACTTGGGTGGGTGGGACGTGGTGTATACAAAATAAATTGTTCTTCGCCATTTTTGTTTAGTTTTATTCTATTTTATTTTCTTATTCTATGCACGAAGTCGTCAACTCTTTGTCTACTTGAAAACTTGAGCTTTAAGAAAAAGATGATTTCTGTTCGGTCAGAAATGTTGGTAGCTTTGGGAACGAATGGGAAGGTTATCATGTGTCCAACTGCACAGTTTTCTGGTATCTGTATCAATTTATTGAATGAAAGCATTACACACGAATTAATCTGTTCTATGGTACATCTGAATATATATATATATATATATATATATATATATATATATATATATATATATATATATATATATATATATATATATATATATATATATATAATATTTTGCTGCACAGGTCAGAGACCAAAGTAGTATACGCGAATGCCGTTATTTCTAAATAAAAATATAGTATACCTCACGAAAAATTTGTTCAGCACTTACTAGGTAGGGAATAACCCTACACATGTGGATTGAATGATCCCGAAGTCTACAGAAATTGTATTATGTCAGCTGCAATATTTTCTGCAGGAAGCTTACATAAATTTTGCAACTAATCGGAATGTCAGTTTTTTGTGGGGTTTTTTTGGGGGGGTGGTGGTGTTGTTGTTGTTGTTGTTGTTGTTGTTGTTGTTGTATTTTTTGTTTTTTAATTTCAGAAAAGGCTAACTAAAGAAACGATGAGAAATGAACGAATCAACTCAACATTATCCCACTGGGTAAGCGCACAGATAACTTGATATCATAGTATTGATTATGTCGTTATATAACTGTTCATACTTTTGATATATTACTTATCCAAGTTCTCAACCTTGAAAATTATTCTTTGTACCTTATATGTATGCCGAGTTCGAGAATATATGAATGACTAATGCAGATAACGCCATCAAGATGACGATGATATAACACGTGTCAGCATTTCGCACATAGAATGGAAAATCTCTACCTCAAAATTTGTGCTTAATGCCTTCTAAATTGATTGCGTCATTTGATTCAATGGAATGTACTCGGAAAGACCACTTACCTGGTAGGGGATGACCATATCGCCTTACTCCCTACGATGGGAGACTGTATCGGTCGCCAAATGGTCAAAACCTTTCCTTATCGGGTGACGCTGGTATGGTACGGGGGATTAAACCAATCAAACATAAAAAAATTGTTAGTCTTGTTTATGTGTGCATGAGTTTGTGATTTATATATGTAATTGTACGTCATGCCTTTGTCATTCTCGTGTCCGTACCATTTTTCTATATTGTTATTAATCTCCTAAATGAGGAAATAAAGTTGGATTGATCTCACTATTGTGAACAATATTGAAAACCAGACCAACACTGTAAATGACCTTGTGATGAAGTTAAAGGTCACTGCTTCCAATTCTTGTTCTTCACTGAGCTAATGAAAACTTTGATACAATCAAATGAATTGTTACCAGACATTGTATTTCGTTGTTTTTCAATAAACAAATTGATAATCAGCACTCTTGACATTGACTTCAAGATCAAACATCTTGACTGGGATTTTTATCTCTGATGGCTTGCGAGCATGACAACACAAACAAGTTATGTATGGTTTTATGGTGGATCTGTGGTTTGCATGCGTGACATACCGTTCCTCATTCTAGCACTACCATCTGCTTTATCATATTACGTCGGACACACTTTTAAAGATACATTGCGCCTATTGATCTGCTAAAACTACATATTGAGAGCATGACCTTCAAGTTCGTTTTAATGATTACTCTATTTCAAAATGACAACCAAACGACAAATTAACGAGTGATCTTTCATACATAATGGCATCATTGGAGGATCCGCGTTGTAACAAAATCGTTATACAATGCGTCGCAATAAAATCGCAGTTAAAACATATAAGTACAAGTTCACTGTCTCGATGCTAGGATTATGTAGAATTATGTGCTCTTTCATAGCGAGTATTGAAACTGTCCGCAAGTCTCAAAATAATTCTATAAATATTAAAATCTTTGTTGAAACGGCAAATTTTACTGCATTGTTGTCAAACGGTAACCAGATGTAGAGTCAGACTCTAAGGAATCCATAATTATGGAAAATTGGGCTCAAAAGTTAAATCCTTTGGACATTTCGCGTGACTCTTGCCTGCAGCAGCATTGTCTTTATTTTGCATCGTTGTCAATGCGTATAAATATCGTTGCCAGTGAGTTTTCATCGTGTTGCCGGTGCGTTATGATTGACCAGTGTGATCCAGGAAAGCCCACGGTAAAGTTAAAGCATGACACTTGTAAAGGAAAATAAGGCATCACGTAGCATTTATTCAGAGTAGTGTGTATTTTTTCCGGTGATTATATTTCTCTAATGAATCTGTATGGTTATTTGCTAGACAGTCTTGTTTCTTTTGCGATTCATATGCGATACGTACCAGCAATTATACAGCTTCCTTTAAAATACTGGAATGCTGCTCCTTCGCTTCAGATCGCCCAGTTCCTGAAGCTGTAGTGTTGCTGGTACGTATTGCAAATGAACCGCACTCGGAATGTCCTGCAAACGTCCATATAGTCGCTTTATGTTCGTTACTTTTGAACTCGGCGTATTTCACGCCTACTACAATAATTACACGCCCAGAAATGCATCTGAACTATGCATTAATGATTATCATAAAAATGAATGCCCAAAGTCGCCAACAGAATGTCTTTTTTTCCAGGTTAACATTTTTGGCTCGGAAACAATGAAACTGTAAACACACACATAAATGATGCAGCAAAGTACCGAACTTTATGTAGGCCTTTTTTATAGATATTGTCTGCAATATGTAAATCAATATCTTACCTTAATGGCAAATTGTCAGCTGTAAAATATCCGTCTAATTTCAATATAAAACGTAACAATTTGTGGTCCAAAACACATACGTTCTTAACAACTGCAACCTATAGTGGTGTTCCTACACTGTGAGTTAGGCAAACAGAGACATATTATATGTATCATTTACACTTACCTAATTGGATACGTAAAGGCGTCGTATTATGGACGTATCCGTTGTTACTCCAGCTCAAGAGATTGTTTAGAACACTTGCTAACTCTGTCACCTAAAACAGAAATAATTTATATGTGCAAAATACGATAGATAATAATTTATCATGTATAGAACATCAGAACACCACCTTGTAAGAAACAGAACAGTTTTTCTGAGCGTGTAGATAAAATAAGAACATATGTATAGAACTGTGTAACATATATAAAACTGGAATCGCCAGGCGCGCGCAAAATCTTGACTTGTTAATCTTCCACTAAGCTTTTCCGTGAAGCTTTACCGCATCATGACTACCAGTGATGTTATTTTGATTATCAAGACTCGTGTATGCTGGATGGTGTAGATGATAATTGGCAAAAACATCCAATTTTATCCAAGGGACACGACCCTTCTTCTCTGGAGATTATAATGTGTCAATCTAGAGAGCTAAAACAATATAACTGATCTGAATCTTTCAGGAGTGTTTGGAGACGGAATTTGATTGGAACATTACGATAAATTGAAGACCGACTACGGTTATGGATTGAATGGTAATTATGACGAGACTTCAGTATCAAATATTACGATGAAGGGACTTAAGTATCAGATATCACGATGAAGGGACTTAAGTATCAGATATCACGATGAAGGGACTTAAGTATCAGATATCACGATGAAGAGACTTAAGTATCAGATATCACGATGACTGGACTTCAGTATCAGATATCACGATGAAGGGACATAAGTATCAGATATCACGATGAAGGGACTTCAGTATCAGATATCACGAGAAAGAAATAGATACTTATCAGAAGTTTAATAGGAGACTGACCTGCAATACATTCTTCTGCTTGGAGTGGAGAAATATGGTAAAAAACAATGCCCTTTATGGATTGTTTACACCAAGCTGATAAATTTGGTCCCATATTTTGAGAAAGTGTTGATATCATCGAGATTGTGACGTCATAATGTGCTTGACTTAAACAATTACGTTGGGTTAAATGCAACTAAATTGATCCTAGAACCTTATTCCTCATTGATATAAATTTCACTTTTGTTTACCTTTAAGGTGTGAACTGAAATGCTTTGCCTTTCAGTATTAAATTAATTTACCTTAGTTCTTACAGTGCCATCTAGCCCCGTATTCACAAAACTCATCAACTTGAGTGCACAAATTCAAATTGTGCCTGGAGTAAAAAAAAAAATTCAATTTCATGAAACAAATTTCCCAAATTAAACAATACTCTCTTTGGCTTTCCGTTGCATAGCTTTCAAAGCTAGAGCGGGCCTCGTGGCCCGGCTTGGAAAACCCTATGCTTCTTGCGTTTCCATGTTTGCCTCGCGACAACTAAAATAATGATTACGATGCAGCCATGGAACGGACAATATAGTACCAACGATGTCTCAAGTATATGCAGTGGGTGGTAGACGCATTACATGTAATTGGTCTGCACCAACTTTAGATTTACAGATGGAGTTATCTACTAAATAAGCAAGCAAGAAATTAAATTTCTTATCACAAGAAAATTTGTCCTAGATGATAACACATGTAAGGAGTGCTATCAGTGTACCGTATTTTTGGAGATAACTATCAACAAAATAGGAATGTTATGTGTGAAGTTTGAAACATATAACATCTATTTTGAAAATCAGTTTTATATTTGCTACAGATCAGTGTATTACTATAGAAGCAATTGTTAAAATTTCAAGTATTATGATACCAACAGACAATTGCAGAGGTTACAGATCAATATAAATTTCGTCTCTATTTGTTTTTCCAAGATGACCTTGAAATCGAATCCTACTGAAATTAAATACATCACTGGATTTTAAATGCGTTAACCGCTTACTTCTAAGGAAAAAAAAGGTTATTTTAGGAAAACTATCCACTTCAAATTAGAATTGTCCAACAAAAAGTCTTTAAACGACTACATTAAAAGAGCGTTGATGTCAAAAAATAATCTAAAACCATTTGTCGCTGCTGGCTTATATCAAAGGACTAATTTCATTCAGTAGGTAGATTATGTCTGTACACTTTCCTTATTTTGATCATCGAACTAAATCCACAAAGCAAACAATCTCTCGATTCTCAGGATCAGTAATATTGAATATCTCTTTGATTATGAAGAGCCTTAGAGTTAGCATTGCCCAATCAATAGATACAGCTTTGTAAATGCCGTATACTTCATCTTTGATGAGCCAACGTAGAACTAATCCTTATTTCTGGTCTATTGCAAGCTGACTCGAGTGTATTATGAGATTTTGAGACTGGTTCTGTTTCAAAAGGCTTTCTTCATCAGCGAAACTTATGAAACGGGAAACCGAAGTCCAACCATAGACGCAATCCATTTGCAGGATGACAACACACGCCTAATTATTTGAGGCCTCTGTGTCTGTCTAAATTATGAAAGTCAAAGACTTCATACATAGACCTCGCTTTTATGACAGATGATATGAAATCGGAAAACACAATATCGTCTCTAACTTCTTTGTCCCCACTCCAAACACCGACCTTTGTTCAATAGAACGAAAAATATATGGAATCAAGGTCAGGATACAAAATTATAGGACAATTTAAAATAGTAAATACTTCTCGCTTTCTCATTCTGTCACGCATAGGTTTTGGGTTTAAATCATTTTAGGGCCAATCAGAAAATCACAGTTGAGTTATATCTACTTTATATGTTTTCAGTCTTGTCTCACGAGCGACGAACATATGGGCAAGTCATTCAGTCACGTTCCAAATGTGATCATGCCTTCATTGGGATGTTTATGTACCTCCATCTTGCGCTATTTGACCTCACACCACTTTTAAAAGGAGTACTACATAACGCGAAGTATCTTTGGTGGTCAGCGAACTCAAAGGTAGGAAGCCAGAGTCACATGGTATATACGAGGAATATTTAAAAAGTTCTGAATATTTTGTTATAATTTTTTCATTTCTTAGAAACTGTCAATATATTTAATGCCGATTGAAAGACAAAATAACGTTCTAAAAATAATCTGCAGATGCACGTGCAGCACGTTGTATACCTGCAGATATATGTGTGTGACGTAACATAGATAAATAACAGTGACGTAAAAATGTCAGAGAAGGAGAATAATTCTGCTTATGTGCAAAGAGCATACTGTAAAATCCGGGCGCTCTTAGAGTACTCTCCGACTGATATTAAAGCCGACTTGGATAAAGTTTGCGGATGTAATTCTCTGTCATATCCTACAATTCTGAGGTGGTTTCATCGTTTTAAAGATGATCGCGAATCCATTTGAGATTGTCCACGTTATGGAAGACAATTGTCTGCGATTGGATCAGCGGAAAGCGGCTGCTTTGAATTGGGCAGTTAATAAAGATGCTCGATACACAGTGGAAGATATTTCTATTATCATGGACATTAATTCGTCCGCTGTTTTTAAGATACTGACGAATCAATTGAAGCTCAAAAAGGTTTATGCAAGATGGGTCATGACTTTGTTAATGGCTGATCAAAAACAAACTCGGATTGAAATCGCCAAACAGCTACTCGCCAAATATGAAAAGAATGACCAGAGATGTTTCAATGAAACTGTCACAGATGATGAAACATGGATTTACGTTTTTGCACCCGATTCAAGAGAAAATAATAAAGTTTGGATTGAAGAAAATGAGCAGAGACCACAAATCACTCGACGTAGTCAGACTGTCAAGAGAGTTTTATACGCATTAATTTTCGATGCAAAAGATCCGGTTGTCCAGGTACCTGTGTCTGACTCTGCCAGTGTCACTGGACATTTGTATGCTTTCAAAGTGTTGCCAAAAGCTATGGAATACTACCGAACCACCCGTCCGCGCATCTGTACCCAACGTATCCATCCACTCATCGAGAACGCACCAGCGCACAAATCTGCGGTCGTGACAGACTTTCTGAAGAAGCACAGCATCAAACCTTTGCCACTTCCTCCATGCAACCCTGATTTACCTTCAAGGAATTTTTGGCTGAATCCCGTTATCACAGATTCGCTGATGGGCAGACGATTTGAAAGCCGCCATGCAGTTGGAAGTGCAATGTTCCAGTGTATGAACAGCACATATAAAGGTGAATACAAAATGGAATTGAATCACTGGTTAATCAGACCAAGAAAGCGTGCAGAGGTGCATTGGAAGTACTTTGAGTAGATGCACTGACCTAATGTTCACTAATAAAGATCTTTCAGATACAATGTAAGATTCGGTTCAGCTCAGCATTTTTCGAAGGATGTTAATAAACTCTTGTCTGTCGTTTGTAGTCTTATTATCAAATATATACCTATCATTGCACTCCCCCTCAGTTGAACCATTGCATGAAATACGTCAGTAAGACAGATGTTCGTAATGGAATATTGACACCACAACTTCATGCGGAACAGTTTGAGCTTTTTTTAAAAAATGCTCCTCAGATGACGTTTTAAACAACACCACTGCTGCACAAATCGTTTGACCTTGGGGACAGCCTTGTTTTGAGTTGTCATATTAGTAATTTTTGCGATGACTTTTTGCTCAAAAACATGTATTTTCTGGCTCAATGCTTTAAATATCTATATTTTCCGTTACTTTTTCTGAATCCCTTTTTTATAAAACGAGCTAAAAGCAAGAACAGACGTTTCTGAAAGAAAGTTGCAGAAATCATTGTATGGAGGAAGTGGAGTTTCGAGAGATGCGAAAGCGCCACTTACAGAGCAGTTGTTTTTTTTTCTTCTCCATTCTAATCACATCGAAGGCTTTCTTCTATGACCAGGAACTATTCCCCAGGTGGCACTCTGGCTTGTCTCGAAACACAACTGCCACCAATAATCTTGTTGGTTAAGTACAGTAATTTTAAATTTATCAATTTAAATCGTCATATTTCAGCATAAAAACGACTTGAATATTAACTCAAAACGAGACGGGGGTCAAATGGTCTGTATAGACAGCAGCGTTATTTATCAACATCATCTTGAGAGCAGTTTGCAAATGTCGAAATCCACATCGGTTATGGTTGTAGGGATATGCGGAGCTTCCATGAAAATGAGGCTATTTTCAAAAACCCTCCGAATGCGTTTTCTTTTCTTGCATAGAGAAAGATCTGAGATATTCCGGGTGACCTCAACATTTGATCAAACTGTTAAAAAGGTGTATAAACTTCACAGAATAATTAGTAATTTAATCGACATTTATCCATAACAGTATATACTCAAAGGACATGTCCGAATTAAATGGGCTATTGTCCGAAAATATACTGTTTTTCAATCCCAAAATTGTATGCTGAGAAAGCGAAATCTATTGGGTATTTTGTATAAATTGTTTCTGAATTTTCAAATTATTCCAAAAAGGTGTGATTGCAGCCTTGAGCTGAAATAAATCCTCTAATAAGACATTTTGTTCAATGTTTGTTTTTGTATGTGGGTTTCCAAACTTTACAATTATATTTACGACAGAGCTCAAGTGAGTACCTCTATCATTTTTCTCCAACGAATCTTAGAATAAAAAAATACAAAATTACGGAGAAACTCGGCTGTGCTCTAGGCGAAAAAGGTGCTTATTTAACAAATAAAAAATGCGTTTGGAAACTTATAAAGCTTTATGATGATGCATCAAATTTTCCGTGTTTTCTGATCATCTCAGTGGCTAGAGTGAATCGACAATATGTCAGAGGTATCAAGTTCGAATCCAGTTGGAGTCTTCTTTCATTTTTGTTTTTAACCTATCACAATAAACCCTTTTTTCCATAGAAAAATGAATCAGCACTGGTATATCGGTATTTTGCTTTCCTTATCGGAACTAAATCTTAACACGTCCACACCCAAAAAGTACATATTCGAAATCCTCTGAGGAAATACCGGCTGAATCGCAAAACTTCATATTTTTTGTAAATTATTTGAATGCCATAACAAAGAAGAAAAAATTAAACCTGACAACGTGTTTAGCATCAACACATGTCGGACTGTAAAGGTCCATTTTAGCGCGTGTAAATGGGCGCTTCTAACTGGATGTACTACATAATTCTGCGAATTAATGAACTGTCAAATGGGATCGTCTTTACTTCATTAAACATCATCCAGTCCTTCGATTGTCAAATTAAATATTCATATCTAATCCGTCATGGCGGAGATGGTCTAGAAAGTGGGATAAAGCAGTTAAATTAAGGTCAACAACTTACCGTCTATACTCGCGTATAAAGCGATACCAACTGCATAGACCCAGATCTGCCGTCGCATAATGCGCCGGCAGATCTGGGTCTATGCACATTGTAAGGACTAATCAGAAGAACAAACAACACAGACCCTGATCTGCAGGCGCATTATGCAACGGCATATCAGGGTCGATGTTGTTTACATTTGGACCCGACTTATACGCGAGTATATACGATAACAAACCACAACAAGACATCTTTCCGACGATGGAGGGAAACTAAGACGGTGATTAAGATAAACAAGCCAATCTTCAAATACAGAGAGTATTGAAAATCATTTGGTTACTGATTGCCTGTGTGTTTGACTGGAGAAAGGCTTGAGGCAGTCTAAAAGAATTTAATTCAACCAGATGAAAATCGCAAAATATTTCAAGTCAACTTTCAACAATGCAGACAAAACAGTTTAAAGTTGTTATTGATGTCTTCAACCGGAACCTCCTTAAGCGTACATGTATGCGTATCGTATATACTCGCGTATATTAAAGGGTCCAAATGCAAACAACATAGACCCTGATCTGCCGTCGCATAATGCGCCGGCAGATCAGGGTCTATGCTGTTTGTTCTACTGATTAATCCTTTCAAACTGCATAGACCCAGATCTGCCGGCGCATTATGCGACGGCAGATCTGGGTCTATGCAGTTTGCAGTTGGTATCCGGTTATACGCGAGTATATACGGTACACGTATATGTAATCGAAGTGACAGTAGTGGTTGCCGCAATCATTATCGTCGAAATTTTCAACGTCAGCTTCGTTTTTACTAGTAGTCGTTTGAGTGAGAGATTGCAGCCAGATAATTCTGCCCCGCCCCCGCTAAACTTAATTCTGGGGTTCCCTCCCAATAAAAAAAGCCCTTACTCGACTTGCCCCCCCCTCCCCCCCCCCCCCCCCCCCCCCCCCGCCCTCCAGCAGTTGCGGAGGTTGCTTGGGCGGTTGCTACGCCACTGTAGTAATGGTATTAGTAGTGGTAATAGTGAAGGCGGTGTGGTGATGGTGGTGGTGACAGGAGCAACGGTTGCTATAGCTGCATGAGTATTACAAGCTGTGGTGTACTGGCCATTGGGCATACCGGGACAAATCCCAGTGGACCGCCGCATCGGTGGGCCGGTGGGCCGTCAAAAAAATCCGTTTTTACCGGCGTTTTACTGGTGTGAGCAAAACCCCGGGCCTGTCCCGGCAGACAAGTCCAATGCCGAGTTGCTTACACAGTACACCCCTGATTACAAGCCGTTACTAATGATAGTTGTTCGTGTCTTTGGTGTTGTAAAGCTTATATCATCGCCACTGGAAAAAGCGGATGAGGGTGGGAGGGGGAATGGATAGTGTAATAAAAGTATGACATGAATCTTATACCAACAAAAACTCTACAATTATAGGAATACTCAGAAAAATGGGTGGTTTACTATTGGAAAATCCAACAGTTTTCCTAAATCTGCATTACAATTCCAACCTCCCATGATCGCAAACAATGCCAAGATCCAAGTCCCTAATCTTGCAAATTATCAATAAAACTATGATATCTGACACAAGAAGAAAGAAAAAAATTTACCACGCAAAGATGAAGCAGAAAATGAAAACATGCTGATACAAAGAAAAAACATGTTGCAATTTTAAGGAAAATGAATTCCAACCAGATAGGACAGAACCTCCTTCCCAGTCACTATATTCGTTTTCAACAGAGAAGATAATTTTGGAATGTTTTTTTAAAAAGTACTTCTGTGTATCAATAGCATGCCAACTAATTATTATCAACTCATCAATTATTGCCTACTCATCAATCTAGATAATTCAAATAATTGTACATTGAAAACTACGTGATTTTTCTTCTAAGTCGATGGCAAGGGCGGAAATCATTTATTTTAGCATGCATTATTACAATGTTTTACTCTCTCATCATACCTAGAGTAATAATCTTTTTAGTTACATCAGGATTACAGCATAATTACAGCGTAATTGTTTTGCTCCAAATTCTGACCCTTGCTGAACGTAGTACCTTTCTGCACACCTTAATTTCACACACGCGCCACGTGAGATTGAAATTATGTCAATGCACATAGTTATTATATTATCAGTCATAAAACAGGTGTGAAATTATCGAGAAGAGCAGAATGGTATCGGTATGTACCGAACCAGTGAAAGTGTATCTAGCATTAAGGTTTATGTGCCTTTCTTGGTCATTACCATTAGTATTTTAGCCATATGACTTGATGATGAGCACAGCAGAAACTATACATTGTAATTAATTTTATCTGAAAGGAGTACCGAGATTATAGTATTGTAATTACAAGTAGCTAACACTTTTTAATCAACTGCCACTTAAACAAGTACATTGCTTGTTCTAGTGGCAGTTGACTAACTATTTATATATATTTGTAATTACAATAATGTAATTTAGGTACTCCTATAAGTTAGAATTAATTATACTATATAGTTTCTGCTGTGCTCATTTGAAGTAACATGGCCAAAATGCATAATACAATGACCAAAAAGGGCACATAAACCTTAAGCCTGTTGACTCTTTAATACAATACAGATTGCTTCACACGCATCCAAGGAATTACCTCCCTATAGTAAGTATTTTCAATCGGAGTATCATTGGCCTTTTCTGTGAAAAACTCAGAGCTGTCGCAGAGGACGCCATTTTGAATTTCATTCACAAGAACAAACCTATCACTCGACGAAATAAGACGTCACTGCGTATATAAAAACTGAAGTATTAATTTATTTACAGTTAATAATATATATTCGTACATCCGAAGTTTTTTTTTTCCTGACTTGATAGAAAAGGCCGAGGTTGCTCAGATTTCTCGTATTTGGCTAAATAATGCATAGTGAAACATACAAAATCTGTATTCACTCTTATCTGTTAATAGCTACGGTATAATCTACATAGCTTAGTTCAATTCTATAAATAAACAATTTTGTCAACTGATTAACAACCAGTTTTTTAAAATCCGTTTAAACTAAAAAAAATGCCATTTCACCTAGATACTGTAGACTCAAATACCTACTATGGGGAATCACTTTCCGGAAATGGAGATAACTAATACAATACACAAAAATGGAAGCTATTAGCAAAACGTGCGTAACTATTGGAGTATCTTGTACAGCTGACCGGACTGATCGAGCATTACGTGGGAATCAAATCACCGCTTTGTGGGCACTGTCGGGTTCAGACTCCAACGCCAATACCACGGCTATCGGCACTTGCTTCTATTAAGAGAAATTTAATACTGTCGACGTGGTCTCATCTGCTGCACAGTGTGTGTGTGTGTCATCTATTTTTATTCGGTATAGCAATACTCCAGAAGCTGTTGGCAGACAGACCCCCAAATTAAAAAATTCCTTCTTCATATCACTCCCAATAATCGTATCAACTTTCACTGAATTCAATTTGTCAGTTTTCCACTTGCTTTGTTAACCAAACCAAACAAACACAAGCACGCAGACAAAAGAACCATTTTCTCTAGCGGTGGGGATAACCCGAGTTCTGCATAGGAGAGATTTTCAACCATTTACCTCTAAAAAGTGACAGAAGATATTTCTTCATTACATACAGAAACGCACACGGACGGACATATTCATGTATAGTATGAGGACCAGCGTAAGTTTCAAGTGTCAACACGCCCATTGCATTATAGAAAAACTGACATTTTGTTTTATATACTCCTTTTCAGGTGCATGTAAATGAAAACAGCATGCATTTATTCTTAGGAAAATTAAAAGCATTTTTAACAAATTATATTTTTGTGCCATGGGTATTGAACTTTTGAATGAGACACTTTCAAATATGACCTTAATGATTTGAATATTCCAATTTTGTCGCGTGCTTGCATAACAAATTACATGTAAAAAAAACTTTACCAGCAATAGATAAGCAATAATTATTCACCGAAAATGAAGTGGTTCTGTGATGGGAATTACCCGTGCACATGCCGATCGAGAGAAGCAAGATAGGTTAATTCACGGGGAATTTCCGTCACTGGACCACCGCATTCAAGGTGAATATCGATTTTACATCCTGCTAAACTGTAGTTTTGTTCAACCAGATTCTCGCGTGACTCTGAAAGATCTTCGACGACCGAAAGTCTAGTAAAGATCCGTACAATAGATTCTAACCAACAGATGCCGCTAATTTCTTTATTCTTCCTTTTCTGTTTCTTCTCTCCGAAAAATGCACAATCTATACCGTCAACACCATCAGCACTATTTGTGCATAAGCGATAAATGTTAACATATTGATAATACACTTTTGAGGTAGTATAATGTAATGACGTAAAACAGGGGCGGCGCAAGGGTATTTTTGGTGCCCTGGGCGAACCTTCAGCCTTGCGCCCCCCCCCCCCATTAACTTTCGAAAAGGAATATTGTACATTTATTCTTTCCTTCTGTTTTTCTTTCTATTTTTAGACGCTTATTATCTTCTATTTTACGCTATTTAACTTTTTTTTTTATTCATTGAGTTTTTTGCCGCCCCCTAAATTTTGCCGCCCTAGGCGACTGCCTAGTTTGCTTAGCGGTTAAACCGGCCCTGGCGCAAAAGCGGGCAGTGCGAGCCCCTTTTATGACAATTTTGCATTTATGTGATTTAGTTTTTATTAAGAAGGCAGACTAACCTGTTTAACAATCAGCGACTTTACCAGAGTTTTGGTAAGTCTCGTTTTGAGCTTTACAATTGTTTGTATAGACCTTTACAAGCCCCTCGTATGGCGAAAATCCCAGGGAGCCACGCGTGAGGTCTGGTTCAAAAAGACTAACTAAACTGCGGAAACTGCGGCGAAACTTTAGATTCATAACAATATCTACATTAATTGTCCTGATACAATAATAAGAACCTAGGATAAGACAATAATAAGAACCTAGGATAAGACAATAGTAAGAACCTAGGATAGGACAGTAATAAGAACCTAGGATAAGACAGTGATAAGAACTTAGGATAAGACAATAGTAAGAACCTAGGATAAGACAGTAGTAAGAACCTAGGATAAGACAATAGTAAGAACCTAGGATAAGACAATAGTAAGAACCTAGGATAAGACAGCAGTAAGAACCTAGGATAAGACAGTAGTAAGAACATAGGATAAGACAGTAATAAGAACCTAGGATAAGACAATAATAAGAACATAGGATAAGACAGTAATAAGAACCTAGGATAAGACGGTAATAAGAACCTAGGATAAGACAGTAATAAGAACCTAGGATAAGACAGTAAGCTCCGGAAATCGAGTATGAAACTAGTAATAGTAATTACAAGTTTGAAGAAAAATTTGGGTAAGTTTCTTTACTTTAATTTATATGTAGAGAATGAGGCACAAACATTGTTCAATTTCGGAGTTCTGCCCATAACTTTTAATTATATGTCAACAAATGTAACATTGCGATCCACAATACCGATCGGCTGATATTTTGGTGCGAAATCTGGGCTACTGACGTTAGATTCACTATATTGTATCTACTCCGACCCCAGTTGATTGGTATCGTTTCCGGTTTCGTCACGTCACTATTTGTATCTGTATTGGTGTGTACGGTTTGGTACATTGTCAACTAGACGCTTTAGTTTTTAATTTACCAAACCATACACTAGATTATGGAGCGAACAGCGATATTACGAAACCGGAAGCGATACCAAACAGCCAGAAACGGATTAGATACAACATATTGAGGCTTCTCAAACTGCGTAAGTCTCACACAATACTAGTATGTCGTTGACCCACTTCCCATGAGGACGTATTCGTATTACATACATTTAGTATTCATCATAAGATGTCGAAAATTAACTTGATTTACCTAACAAATTAGAAACCTGAGTGGAGATATCACAAAATTTTAGTTTTGTTGGTCATGCTGGATATATTGTTTCAGGGATTCGTTTTCGATCTGGTGGTGTTTGTGTTGATAATTGTGTTGATGTCGGTGATAAATAGAACGTCATTTTGTGTGATATTATTTGTGCATAAATTTGTTTTTACTGATGCACGTAAGTAGATTTTTGTTGTTGCTGTTGTTCTTTTTAAATTCATTTAGCTATTATTAGCTAAATGCTCTAGGACTGTCTATATGTAGTGTCACATATTCCTTTTATAAGACTACATCGTGCATTCCAGTTCTTGTCCTAATCTCTTTTCGAATTCGCAGATTGTGATTTTCAAATAAACACCAAAAGTAAAACAAAAATGTTGAAGTAATTGCATTAAAAGATACCAAAGCCGTCCTATTTTCTCGCCACTGCCTTTGCTTCTTCTTTCTCCTACCCCACCCCCATCTCAATTTCTAAATGTATTCGTTTTAATCAGTTATTACAAAGTTCATATATTTAGGTTGTCTTGGGTTGTTGTTTTTTTGTGTATTTTTTTACTTTTAGCGTCAATTTGAAATTTTCTGCTACACGTGCAAAACAACGTCATACCTAGTGTTAACGTTTTGGATATGATCCATACATAAGGACTTGGATATGATCCATACATAAGGACTTGGATATGATCCATACATAAGGACTTGGATATGATCCATACACAAGGACGAAATATGAGGTGAAAAAAATATTAATATTTGTCGTCAGTACGGGCTGCTATTTTCAAAAGAATAACTGATTTTAATTTTAAAAGAGAAATCGGATACGACAACTGTCAAATAAAAATGTGTCCCAAATTAAAATGTGTCCCAAATTATTCTTGCTATTTCGTTTTGATCCCCTGTGCTTAGTTTAAAGCATATTTGTTTTAGAAACATTGTCAAATACAAACATAGACTTTCGGGAATTCAGTAGAAAGCATTAGTTTATTAAGGCAATAGCAACAAAAATATATAGGTAACATAATCTGAATGCTGGTACAAGTGGTTACAAACAGAATATTTATATATATATATAAGTTACAAATCACACGGCAAATAACATCTTTACAAAAGATTTGGATCCAAAAAGATCGTGTTAGTCAGGGAAATAATAGATATGAAAAAAAAAAAAAATGACAAACAACAGTGCAAACCTGGTGTGAGACCAGCCCAAGCGCTTTCGGAATCTAGCGATTCCTTTTTCAAGGGTACAAAGTAACAAAAACGATTACGCAAACAAAACCTGAACAAAACACAAACAACAAAAACGTAAGTACTATAAGGAATCTTTATGATGTTATCTGTAGATATTTACACAGACGATACAATGAAATAACAAATAAGAAGAGCAAAGCTTAACGAGGTTGAACGTTGCTACTTTTTAGTGCTCGTACGGCGGAAATGGTTAGAACTAAGGACCCCAATTGATGACGTACGTAAGTAGGCCAGCAATGAAACCTTTGCGCTATCTACAATTGTCTAGTTATATATTTTATCCCGGATCTAATATTTTGTTGAACTGGTGGTTTCTTAAAACTTGCATAAGTCATATTCTAAAGCAGGATTACATGATTAAGTTTGGCACTAATTAATAGCTTAAAAAACGCTTTTAAATTAATTTATTAACGTGTATTTTATATTTGATATTTTTTTACAGAAAAAAGTGGGTTTAAGAAAGCGAAATAGCAGGAAAATGTGATTCTTGTAACTTGTAAATTCCTTGTTACCTATGTACGGACAAATGCTCGTTTGGATTCTTCTTGATTTAAGCCGCTGGGTTTGAGTATTCGCAGCCGGCGAATCCAATAGGTTTCTTTGGACTTCCTATTTTCTGTGCTCCAATTTGAGTTATGGGCAATTCCAGTCTGGATTACATAATTGAAAGTATGGGCGGGAGAAGAGAAATGTTACGCCACTGGGCTCCGTTCCAGTTTATTGGGTCTGCCAATCTAATCTGTGGAGATTCATTCTAATATTTAATTTCTGCGTTTCTCCAACATATTGGATGCTGCATACCATATGAGGTAGATCACACTTTCTGTGTTGCATGTTATAGTATGGTTGTGAATATTAAACTTTTCATTTGTGATTGTGCTAGAAAATGTGATTGCTTCCTTCATGTGTTGGCACGTCTTGCATCTTTTGTTTCCACAAGGCTTCGATTTCCCATATATTTTTTTTATTTGAGAGTGGCTTTAAATTTGCCCTGACAAGCATGACTCTCAAATTTTGAGGTCTACGGAATGGTACAAGTGGTTTGTGGAAAGATCAATTTAAGCGGTGTACACGAATCAATGGTTAGCCATTGTTTGTGAATGATGCGACCTACTTGTGGGTTCTCTGGGTGGAACGTGAAGATACAGAGTGTTCTTTCCACGTTTTCTTTTCCCTTGTATTTTAGGAGGTCAGCATGGTGTGTTTGCTTGGCTCCATGTATCACTTCCGCTATTATATCTTTGTTGTAGCTCCGCTTTGTCAGATGTTGTGTTAGCTCTCTGCACCTCTTATCGAAAATTATGTCATCAGAACAAATTCTCCTGATTCTAAGTGATTGACTGTAGGGGATGTTTTTTTTTCTGCAGTGCCTTGTGTGGCAGCTGGATGGAAGAAGGTACTGATGTTTGTCTGTAGGTTTGGAATAATGTCTGTATGGAGTGTGTTATTGACAATTTTAGTTTGTGTGTCCAAAAATATATGATTGGTGTTCGAAATTTCGGCAGTGAATTTGATCGAATGATGGAAAGTATTGATCTGCATGATCTAGCTTTTCCGTCACATCTTTCTATTTCGTTTCTACATCATCAATGAAACGTACCCATTGGTATGGTTTATGGCTTACAGCGTCCAGAGTTGTCTTTCTAATCGGCCCATACAGATATTTGCATACGAGGGGGCCATCTTAGTCCACATGGCTGTTCCCTTTATCATCTGTGTAAATATCTCCAGCTAACATCATGTAGATTCCGTATAATACTTAAGTTTTTGTGTTACGTGTTTTGTTCAGGTTTTGTTTGTGTAATCGTTTTTTATTACTTTGTGCCCTTGAAAAAAAAGGAATCGGTAGATTCCGAAAGCGCTTGGGCTAGTTTCACACCAGGTTTGCACTGTTGTTTTTCAGCTTTTATTTCATTTTCACAAACACAGAATAGTTTCGATAATAGCATTTGTTACGGGAAAAAAGTACAAAACAAAGATATATATATATATATATATATATATATATATATATATATATATATATATATATATATATATATATGTCTGTGTGTGTGTGTTTACAACGATCTTCATACAGATGTATATGAACATATTTACGTTATAAAACCGGACAATCTCAGAACGAGGCCGTAAATCAAATAGATAAAGGTTGACTTTTATTTGGGTCATTTTTTGTTTGTTTGTTACGGTCTATAAAACCACACACGCACACACACACATAAATGTGACCTACACCAAGCTTTATTGACACAAGCATTTATCGCACGAAATTACTGCACGTGAATTTTAGGTCATGACTTTTATTTCTTGCACCTGTTTTGAATGGAAGTCATATAGGCCTGTCTATAGATCATTTGGAGGCCTATAGAATCTTCTGGTACACATACATCTACAGTCGACATGTACACTTGAAATCAGGCCGATATATAACGTAAAACGGGGTGAGGGGTGACGCACCATTATTAGAAAATAAAGATTTTGAGGACTGAAATACTGTTTTCATATCCAAAGTAAGAAGAATATATCGTACGAAAAAGATTTTTTGTCACTATGACTACAAATATAATACTGACCACAAACAATGATAACCACGAGTTAACTGGAGAAAAACACCACTTACCTGTGAAAAGGTATCCAGTATCAATGAGCTATACCGATAACTGTTAAGCTCTTCTCACATTGCAGCAAATTATTATGAAATGAAGTATAACATTCCGCGTCAAACTTTACCGTACATATCCATATAAAGTATTACCTTTGCATACATGAAAATTTAACCATATCGACCACTGTATGTGGATAGTTTCAACAATTCAATAATATTTGTCTTTTTACATGTGTTTTCTAGGGGCAAGCGACTCCGTAACCTACGTGCATATACCAAGAAATACAAATATTTTTCTCCTGAGCCGTCAAGTTTATATTGTTCTTTTTCTTACGCGGACGGTACAAACAAGACCTATTGAATACCTATACGTGGGAGATGAATTACGCGTTATTTTGGGTGTGCTGGGAAGTCGATGTTTGAGGATCTGACACACCTGTGAACTGGAGTATGCAAAATAAAACAAAGGCCACATCGCAAACTACTAATAGGTTTTATTTCGCATCGTGATAGTCGAATGGAAGGAAAATTATATGTATAAGTGACATATTTAATAGGATAAGAAACAGATATAAGTACAATATATGACCATGGTTCCTACGTAACAGAAGCATTATAGAGTGATCTCTATTCGTGTCATATCACATTCGTTTCAAGCGGCGTGCAAAGAAAAAAAAAAGAGCATTAAAAATTGTCCTGTCAACAAAAGCTCTAGAAAAACATGCGCAAATTTAGTAGCCTGTATTAAACGTGAGTGACATGGCAAGAATATCGAGAGACTGCGATGAAAAGAAATGGATGTTTTCTACTGTTTGCTTTGCAGTTGCTGTGCATGCAGTGCTGGCGCAAGGGGGGGGGGGTGGTGTCCACGGGCGTCAGGTCAAGATGGGCGCAGTTGGGAGTTTTTTTTCTTTTTTGTACCTGAAATTTTCATAGTAATAGACCTTCACCTTAGTGTAACGGGGGACAACTGCTCATAAAACTTATATGGGGGGGGGGTTGGGAGGTTGGGGGTAACTGACATAAAAACTGTTCTCTGTAGCAAAGTAGGGGTGCCACTAAAGAACATTGCCTCTGGGCGCCTCAAACCCTCGCGCTGCCACTGGATGCATGTCTTATTTGACTTATTTACCAAATATATATTGTACTTGAATCCAAAAAATCCCAATCATATTATAGTATTTACCACTTAAATGCTCATGATCGAATGCGGAAAATAGTGTCCTGAACCCAGTGCTGGATTACCCAATAGGCAGACTAAGCACGTGCTTATGGCACCAACAAAGCAGGGGCACCCAAAGAAATGATTACTTATTATTATTATTTATTTTTTTTGTTGCTTTTTTTTAAAATTACATATATGGGGGGGGGGGGGTCACCATAATCTTTTCAGTGCTTAGGGCCTCTAAAGGTCTTAATCCGGCCCCGACTCAACCGATAACGCTGTCTCACTGAAGCTTCACGTTAGATAGTGTCTACATTTTCTTTTTTTCCTGGATTGTACCCAATATATAATAAAAACAAGGCAGAACAGCCACAATCTTTGCTTATCTTCGGTAGATAATTCTCCCTTATAGAATGTTGCTTTCATATTTTTTTTTCTGGGTTCAATCCAACAAGTATACTCCATTCTGAATCCCGTCATGCATTGAACAAATTCATCGGCTTCTAGTGTTAACTGCCATCGTGACAAAGATGGATCGTCCCAGACAATGGTTTGGTTTTGTGGGTTTAACGCCATTTTTCATCACATGGCGGCCAGTATACTTGGTGGAAGAAGAACCCGGAAAACCTCGGGAAGAACCACCGGCTCACGGGAAGTTACTGGCAAGCTTTCTCACATATCCACGTTGGCCGAGCCGAGACTTGAACCCACGCGGACAGAGGTAAGATGTCAGTGATCTGTAAAGGCGAGCTCCTTAAACCACCACTCGACCACCCGGGGTCCCCCGTCCCAGACAAGAGAAGGGGAACGGAAATTTACATCAGCATGGGATTCAGGTGCAGATCCAGGGCGCGACCCCTCTGAGTAGATAGAAAATAGGGATATCGATTGATATAGCAGGATCTCCAGTGTGTTTCATATTATTTTTAGTTTACCATGCTTTCTTGTGCAGTAGCACGGGAGTCGCTGTAACTCAATTTTATGAATTAGATTAGTGAACGTTGGTGAATTAGTATAATTGTTTTCTGTCTACTTAGAGGGTACTATCCAGAAAAAAAAAGAAAACTGTATTTAATGTCAAACCCATGTGCTATATCTGTTTACTTTATTTCAACTATACTAAACCCCCGTTATTGCATCAGAACCAAACAACATGATGTAGTTAAAAAGTGACATCACTCAAGCGAAATAATGTGAGAAACGGTAACAAGAAGTAACAATCAATAGGAAAAGTACAATAAATATGACATGAGAGAAACAGGTGTCACAGCACCATGCAAGTGTTACACAGTAAAAATAAATGTATAAAAACACTACCCATAACTTCCCGGGTTTCACATTGCATATAAAACAAACTGTGCCTGATCGCCACAATATGACGTCGGCATACTACCCACACCTCTTTGATTGTACTTAAATCACTAAAAATGTAATATTAGAAAGCTGTAAGTTCATCGTAGTAAACGAGACTGTTTTCACTTTTTATAAAATGAGTTTTTACAACTGGTGTTACAATAAAATCACCAGTGGTGCGGACGCGTACCAGTCTGACTAATCAAGTGACAAGGTATGTGAGCGGAGCCAATAAAACATAAATCATGTGACAGTGTAACCACCAATACACGTCAGGAAATCTGAATGATACAGTTATTCCTATTGTAACACACTCTGGAAAACTTCGTCGAATATTAGATAAAAATGTAATTGTCGTAATGACTTCAGAATAGCGTCAAAACTTCCGACGGTATATCATGGACCATACTGCCAGAAAATGTTGACGTTCAAGAAATCGAAAAACATGTTACATTAGCAAATGTGTTTTAGTATTCAATTCATAAATGTAGTTCCCTACGATGCTGACATGGTGATATGTATCTCTTTGATAAAGAAATTTTATCCATCTGATGGGGGCCCTAGTGAAACACAATAGAAAATTTTAATTAAAAAAAAAATCAATCACTAACATTTTTTAAGAAATTGTTTTTATTCATATACATTTCACTAGAAGTTTAAAAAAAAAAATACATTAAATATGTTCGGCAATAACTACAGAAAATGTTCTCACACCTGCATTTTACTTTGAATGAAGGATGAATGACTCTCTAGTCCAGCAGTCTAAGGTAATCGGCTTAAAGCTTTATGCCAGAACTCGAGATTTGAGATGTGTCAGGTAATGACAAGGACTTTATTGTTAAAAAGTAACTTTTAATTGTCTGAGAATGGAAACTCTGTTTCAAACTGAAGCTTAAATTTCTATGAGCTCTAGAATAGATTTAATTCACTGTTGATTTCGGGAATTTCGCCTTTCTTAATTGTTGATTATTGTTAAATCTGATATGGGTATAGGGATGTCTTCCTTATATTGGTTCCAGATTTTAAAACTGAAAGGATTCGCTTCCCCATTCTATCTGAACTAGTAGGCAAGTTAGCATAAGACCAATCTCAGAGTCGTACATTATGGACATTTGGATCACTTCAGGCTTTTTTTGCATTAGCCTGATATCTCACCCGACTGAAACAATTTGTCTAAGTGTTTGAAGAAAAAAATCACAGCCGCTCATACAAGAAAACCACGTGAGACAAAGAGCTTCCACATGAATGTCTTTGGTGCACTAGATAGTTTTCAAACAGGTTGAAAACATTTATTATATCAAAATTAGAGGCAAAAAATTACATCTTCATGATGACGGCGTCCGATTTGAAACAAGTTTTTGCCCGTAATTTTTTAATATACGCAATGATTTACGAAAACAATGTAGCGTACCAAAAGACACTGAGGTAGTGTTCCTATTTTTGTTTTTTAGGCTGGTTTTCTTGGCTGAGCGGTTCTGATTTCTTCAAACACTTAGATCGATTGTTGCAATTGACTGAAACATAATGCAACAGCCAAAAAGCCCAAAGTAGAGTGGTGAGATTGAGGACTTCATGCAACAGCCCAAAAGCCCAAAGTAGAGTGGTGAGATTGAAGACTTCATGCAACAGCCCAAAAGCCCAAAGTAGAGTGGTGAGATTGAGGACTTCATGTAACAGCCCAAAAGCCCAAAGTAGAGTGGTGAGATTGAAGACTTCATGCAACAGCCCAAAAGCCCAAAGTAGAGTGGTGAGATTGAGGACTTAGAGTTATTAAACAGAGATAAGAAAAAACGGGTTATTTTATAGACATTTGGAACTCCTCTGTCAATAACCCACTCTATGGACGAGTAATACTATATTGACGAAACTCCACGTTTCAAACTCGTCGTCTGAACTGAATCACTGACAAACAGTTTTTCAAAATACAATATTGTAGACATTTTCATTTGATTATTGCGACCAAATTCTTCATTATCAAAACTGCCAAAAAATAGTTGTGTCATTGAACTTTGTGCGTTTCTACACGAGACACAATCTGCTGATTAAAAACTTGTAAAGGTTTCATTTATTTCCGCTTTGGATCATTAGATAAGATATACAAGTTTACCGCTGTGGGAGCAACGACCTAATCCGTCATAAGGGCAATACTTACATTCTTTGATGTTGTACGAGACTTTAGAAATAAACAACTATGTATAGGAGATCAAAGATTACTTAAAAGGTAAGCGACAGCGAAAGTAATAGTTTCTTTTAAATAACTGATTTGGGATCAGAAAAACAGCCTGGATGGTTGAAAGGAAAATCGAAAATAACTTAGAAAGCACGCGCAATGATGATAGTTTAGCTGTTATATACATGTTTTCTTTTCTCAGTTCCCAGTATCCATTATATTATAAAATCTAAATATCGAAAGAGACTGACGGACAGACAAACATACATAGTTTTTTCCCATTTGACATAGAAGCCGTATTATTTTGTAGCATCTTTTTTTTTAATGGAATCGTATATTAACAAAAATACACGTGAAATCTGTCCCAGATAAACATAAACAGAATGCATATTGTATCTTGTTTCACACACCGGGTTGACAAGTTAGGATAATACACGAACGATTTGCTATTGTAGGCGAATTGTTTCCATCATGCATCAGACATGCAAGTAATCTGATATGAAACTGTTAAAGAACACAGGATCTCATTCATCCTAACTGTCTCCCCCCCCCCCCCAATCTGTCCGCATATCCTCCTATGACCTTTATATTTCTTACTGGTCTATATTTTATTGTTATTGTTTACTCCTCCCTCCCCCCCCCCCCCACTTCTCGTACACATTTAATGTTTTTCTATTTGCCTCTCTCTCTCTCTCTCTCTCTCTCTCTCTCTGTAAGCATATAGGGATCGGATCACTAATTAATTTCCCATATAACCTAATGTTAATATATTAAAAAGTTAAAATAATTTATTCATTCGATTATCATACAAACCACATAGGCTTTCATTTGTTAGAGTTTTTCAGGCTTATAAAACAGGTGTTTCGCCGCATTAGCTTAAGCCTCGTGCTACGAAACGGGTGTGTGTGTGTGTGTGTGTGTGGGGGGGGGAGTCTTCCTGGCCTGCACCTATTAACATAGCCTCACACCTCGAGTCCATATGCTATTTTGTCAGTACGAAATAAATTACAGGATATCAAAATAAAAGTAAATATTTTTGTTATCAACTATAGTACATTGATTGAAGTTTATGAAATGTACATATTAAGAAAATTAAATCCATTTACTACCCAATGGGTGCATCTCAAAATATTTAGTACTCTATTCTGTATTCCCCACCAGTAGACTGGTTCTCTGGCTGTAAAACAAAAAGTCGTCCGATACCTATATAAAGGATACCAAATACATAACATAGGACCAGTACAACGCAAGAAGAACAATTTCTACAGAGATTAACGCAAAACTTATATTGGTCTGGATTTCACCAACAGAACTTATTATGCCTGAGCTTAGATCAATCTAATTGACTGATATTTAAGCCTGACTTAAAATTGACCAATTAAATATTTAAAGTCAAGATTTTAAGTCTTATGTTGGTAAAATTAGGCTTGGCCTGGTCTTAATTTCACTACAGATCAACTTAGGTATGGGCTTAAGATTAACTCAAGAATCCAGCGACCAGATCGGCTGAAATATTAGCCTCACTACAAAATGACGTATCGTGGTGAAAATGGGACTGGCACCTGAGTAACCGTCAATGTGTCTCTCTTTCTCAGGCGAGACAGAAATTTGAAAACAACGAATAAATAAACCACAGTATAATTAATGGCTCTTTTTGAAACATGTATAATGTATAATACATCAGATTACATAATCTGTAATGTCAGAGTTCTATTGAATACACATAGCATATGAAAACGTTACCGTACCATCAAGACTGCCATGAAATGTGGGAGTTTAGTCATGTAACAGCCTCTTAGCTCAGAGTAGAAAACGCTTAAAAGGGAAAATTTTGACTTTTCTTTGTTCAGTGAAAAAAAAGTGAAAAAGGTATGATCGAAAACATGGAATGCTTTTACCTGTAGATCATGCGGGCTTCCTTCTGATAGTGTGTTTCACAAGGTATTTACATATGTATGTGTCTATCTTGTCAGCGCTATCTTTTCAATATATTTCCCAGCTGTACCTTGATCAATTTGTCTATGTAAAGACTGTCACTTGTTCAGTTTTATAATGTTGATAATACGTGTAATATATAGAAGGGCGTAATATTACTAACGTAGAGGACTTTCCTGCTGAACTATAGTGCTGTAAATGGATACCGAGTAACAATATCTCGGGCGGGAGGGGGTGGTGGGTTCTGGGTAATTAATTCGTCTGCAAAATGACAGTAACATATAAAATTTAATTTCAGTTGTATCGTTACCCATGAGAAAGCTGAAAAATGAACCAATCCCCAAACTTTATTTTATCTTCCACCAGCTGTCAGTCAACTGCTGTATATTTTAAATCCCAATTAGACGTTAGCCAATCATGTCACTAGTTGATTGTTACTTAAGTACACGCTTTGTACCAAGCTTGTCTAACTAAGGATGCCTGTTGCCCAGATGGTAGAGGCAGTTTACACTATATACCATGTATAAATTCAAGGCTGAATAACTTGATTATTTTTCATCCCCACAGCGTTAAATATTCACTATCAACTGTAAATATATCTCAGGTACAGTGATAAATTCCCCCACCTCTCGTACAGACACACACATAAAATCTTCGGTTTTACAGAAAACGTTGTGCTAATGTGTAGGCGTGATGATAGATATTCTTGTCGATTCGTCTATTATAGGGCCACACAGATATGGTGAGATACATCAGGGTTATGTCAAAATTCAAATAGTTATGTCATCCAAGCATGGAATCTTCCGGAATAGGGTGAGCAGCTTTTCTGCACGTGCAAGTCACGAAGTGCAATCTAATTATTTGGCAATAACATTCCTTACATGTCAAAGACTGCAATATGTTGTACATATTCTAACATTTAAATACTTCTAAAAAATTTTGCATTACCAGGAAACCGACATCCATGGATAGATAGATAAATACATAGATATATAGAAAGACAAACTGACAGACAGACAGATAGATGGATAAAATTACTAATCAATAAATTGATTCTTTCAAGCATCGTTGAAAGAAGAAAGTTACGTAACCTACTATCAATTCATCCATTCATCCATCCATACTGACTTACCTGACTTTCAGAATCGACTGGAATAACACGGTGTTAAAACTCCTGACCAGAAGCTTTACTTGTACATACTGATAACTACCTACTTATACTTGGTCTGCAGTAAATAAGGTCAATGGCGTGAATGATTTATGGCGATTTTATCAGCAAGCAGAAAAGATGATAAAGGTTGTATACAAAAATAGTTGTTTGATGGGACAACGTAAAACTGAACAGCAGCAATCAAACTACTACTACTACTACTACTAGTACTACTACTACTACTAGTGTGGCTGTTGTTATTACTGCTGCTACTTCTAACACACTACGATCTGGAATATTTAAAAGCCTGTAAATTTCGGTGAAGTTCACAACAGCGCATGCTTAAGATGAAGAAGAAGAAGAGGAAGAAGAAGATGATGATGACGATGACAACAACGTTAACTACGACAACAACGATGATGACTCTGAATGTACATAAATTGTATTATTATGTGAAATGGCAATTTTCTCTCTCTCTCTCTCTCTCTCTCTCTCTCTCTCTCTCTCTCTCTCTCTCTCTCTGATGACCTTGCCGCATCAAGCGCTGTTAAATTTATTGACATGATAAAGATTATAAATCTAGATTTATCATAAGCAATTTAAGATAATAGTTGTTCAAGTGTTGTGCATGTGGATGATATGGCAAGTTGATTACGCTTCAAGTTGTTCATTGAATTTTGACATGGCTTCAACTAAATAAAATAATACTTCCCATGATACACAAATATCAGTATAAATATTGAGAGATTTTCTTTCTCAACATGGCATATTGGGGCGATGTCTGGTTTGGTGTATGATTATGTGAGGTTTAACGCCATTATTCTTGATTTTGTGAGGTTTAACGCCATTATTCTTGATTTTGTGAGGTTTAACGCCATTTTTCAGTACATGATAGACTACACATGGCGGCCAGTATATTTGGTGGAGGAAGAACCCGGGAAGACCCCGAGAAGAACCACCGTCCCACGGGAAGATACTGGCAAACTTTCTCACATACCCACGTTGGTCGAGTCGAGACTCGAACTCACGCGGACAGAGGTGAGATGTGTGAGTGATCTGTAAAGGCGAGTGCCTTAGACCACTAGAGGCTCCCTTAGAGAGGAGATGTTTTCCTGCACATAGCGCTAATAACTCGCAACGGAGCACAATGGGGTAAATGTTGTCTTTAAATGTCATCCTGAAAAAGTTTGACACATGTTTAGCTTCTGTCAGTGCATCGACATAATGATTACAAAGACGTACATTCTACATCAGACCGTGAAGAAAGGATGCATTTCAAACTTGCTTTACAGTCACTTTAGGTGATGCAGTTATCAGTGAATACAAAACTATTAGTTGATACATACAGAACTCGAGAAGTATGACGTCGAATATTATGTATGATAAATTTACGGTAGAACCTTTCATTGAAACACCCCTAAAATGAGACCATTCCCAAATTACAACCACAACCACGTTCAGGCACTCCTGCATTATTATGAAACAGCAAATTTATCAACTGGAACCACACACACACCGAGGGGGAAAAAAAACACCCACAAAAAACCCCAACAAACAAACAAACAAACCACACATTTAGTCAGCCCGAAACTGTTATGGCGAAAAACAATTTCTCTTAGTAAAAATTTTCAAAATGTTTTAGTTCAGTTATTAGCAGACCTAACCAAGACTCCAAAACATATTGAATAATCGACAAAGCTCTTGAAGGTTATTCCGTTTTTTATTTTCTAATGATATATACTATCTGGTAATGGGATTTCCTGTGATTATGTATTTTCACTGCTCACATAGATGCCGTGTACGCATAGGGACGAATATATATAAACCTTTAATATCTCCGATAAATTTATCATAAGGACGGGCGTATCATATCATAGCCTTTGTCAAGTGTCCTTCAATATTTACTGAACCTGTAAGTATAATAATTCATACACGTGCTGGTTTATTGCGAGTCCAAGTCAACGGATTCTAAACACATAAGAAGGTAAAGAGTAGGCTAAGATGGGGAGTGTTTTTGTAATTGTTTCGTCGTTTTGGTGACCTGGGATAATGTAATCTGACGTATTTTGTCCAACCTAAACTTTTCCGAGGTTTATCCTCGCTTCGACTAGGCTCGTTCGACCAGATTCTCGCATGGTTCATTGAGATCGTCGCCCAACGATTGGCTGAGATCTCAAGGAGTCATGTGAGAGTCGGGTCGAACGAGATCATGGTTCGACAAAACTAGGATTGCAGACACGGAGACCGTCAAATTTAGCTTTGGTTTATGTCCTAAGAAAGATGGCGGATAGAAGACCACCATATTTGTTCATATTTGGCCTTTTCCACATGTAAAGAAGATAATATTTGTTTGTAAGCAATTCTGTATCAGAACAGACAACAATGGTGTGAGCACCATCTACACACTCCACACCACCCACATGTGTTACGAGTCCTTAAACGTCAGGTTTTGGTGAGAAGAAAAACAAAACAAAAAACGTTTTACAAGTGTAGCCGTGAATGCAAGAAGACATTGCTGCATCACATGCAAACTTTTGAACTATAGCACCAAAGAAGGCTAAATATAACCAAGGATATTTCGAAATAAGCGTACAGAATTTAAGAAGAATGAGAGGTAGAAACCAATTTCAGTTTAGTATGAGGAATATTGGATCTTCATCGTTCTGGTATAGCATATTCTTCTTGGAACATTTGACATTCCTGGACTGTTATTCTTACGCGACACGGTCAGGATGCAAGGTGCCGGAAGTACCTGAACATTTCCAGACGTATTACATTTGTTAACTCCTTTGGTTATTAATATGAATACCTCTTCAGGGGGAGACAATTCCAATTGTGACCTACTAGCCCGGCAAGGATAATGCAGAGAAAATGGTCTAAAATTTCAAATTTGTGTTCTTTGTCTAGGTAGAAATTTGGCTACATACATACAATTTTGCTAGCACAACAATAATTTTTAGTTGTCAAGGCTAGTTTGGCTAGGGAACTGTCGTCTTTTTATATTTTATTGTGATTTGTGAATAATGTATAGACTGCTTCGTTCGTCATGATATTTCTTCAAATACTGAATATAATAATACCAATTTGCATTGTATGTACAAAACATGTGACAACTTTCACTTATCTAAGTATATGAAGAAAAAGAATCTGGTTAAAGTCTATATTTTTTCAATAATGCAAAAGTTTTTATTTAATGGTTTAATCTCATTCCCGTTCAAACAGCACGTGGCAGCTGAAAGTGATCGACTCCCTTCAGTGTAGCAACGGTCCATCAAAGGTTAACCGTTAACCTCAAGCAAGTACTACAGTAAATCAAACGACCGGATTGACAAGTGAAAATGGAATTATATGCTTCAATCAGGAGAAATGAATAAAACAGTTGAGTTTCTGCAATTCCTTTATAGTAACATATAAAATCACCCCTCTACAAAAGTTCGCAAAGAAAATGGTGGTGATGGTGGGTACTCCTGACCATGTTTTTTGCCACACGACAAGAATTAGTTTTTATCATCTTTCTTGCTAGAATAGGAGCACCAGCCGATTCGTCAGAAATTAATCAAAGTACTGAAACAGCAATACAAACCAGTCTTTGTCTCGCATTTCGAAATTAATCTCGCAAAAGAATACAACAGCAGTTAATTTTCTAATAATCAAAGAAGAAGTGAGATTTATGGAGGGCTGAAAGTTAACAAGCTTCTAATTGACTGTGATTTAAAATCAGACAAGCGTTTTATAGATTCATTTTATTTTATTCCTTTACAAACCTTGGCTCAGTGCGCAGCGTTTCTAAGTCCACAAAAAAAAAAAAGTATAATGGCTGGAGACTGAGCATGAAAAGCGAGGGATATAAAATTGCTATTTGAGCGCAGGAACTCTCCATGGAACTGATTATAAAAATTGAGGTTGTTTAAAGTTCCATTCAAAAAGCATGTCATTTTGCCCATATTCCACGAAAGTAAAGCGTCCATTTAAAAGTAACGTGATGTAATTACAAACCACCGTAATAATCTCGTAAATACTGCTTCGCAAGGGAATCCCCGCATCAGTAAGGTTTTGGAGTTTGAGAGAGAATGACTGAAGAAATCTTGCAAGATTACACAATTATAATTATCTCGAAACCTCATCATATTATCAGTGTTTTAATGCAATTATTAAAATATTTTTCCACAAAAAGAATAGCCACAAAACAAGAATATCTATAGGATGTATTCTGTAATTGAGCATGAAATTAATGAAAATATACAGTCTTTTCTGCTGGACAAAAATAAAAAAAAGCAGAACATTTATGAAAAACTGGTTCAGGCAAATGAATGTTGTAAAAGTGAAAAGAGCGAAGTTCTCTACCGCAATCGCAAAACATGTTTGACAGCACACCAAAGACACAAGTGCAAATGCAATAACGAATGAATCAATGAAACAACTCAAAAGTCGCACAAGAACGAAATAAATAACAAAAAAACCTACTCTGGAAATGAAAGTGAATAGGTTGCATGATTGCGATCTCCCTATTGTGGACGGAAGTAGGAACCAGTAGGACTTTTTTTTTACAATTTTTTAAATGGCGTGCTGAAATGTATATACATTTGCAGAAAAATGGGTTTACGTTTCTCCAAAAAATCTGATGTGCAAAGATCGTTGTATGTTTGCTTCAGCTGCCATTTTTCTTAGGATTGAATGTGTACACCCTGCATCGATGTAGAATTCACGAGAAGTACGCCACAAACAGTCAGATAAGCCAACCAATTGATCACGACACTTCGGAAAACCAGAAAATGTTCCGCCTACTCATTTCCATATATATTTGTTTACAACCGGTATTTTTTTTTTTTTTTTTTAACCACCTGTGGTGATTAAAACAAGACTGATAAGTATACTGTGAAAGTTTTGCTAAAGTTGTATGAAAAATTTCGAAGTTATAGGGAGCTGGGCTAGTATATGTTATACAGTAAATTCTATTTGTGTGCCCTCTGCTTGGTTAGGCACGCTCTTATCCAATCACCCGCTAACGCAATGATTCATGCGTAGCTGGCGATTTCATTAGCGGTTTTCTGTTGGAATCTCTGTCACACGACGGCTGATTGATAGATATATTGCAATACTACTTTAGAAATAAAGTTTTACTAGTCTGAAGTAATCAACAGTTCAATAAAATACTATATCGGGGATAAAACAAAAATAAAAAATAATAATAGTAATTGGACAGTTGTCGACAACCCAACAGATGATGCAGATTTTTAATTACTGACCTACTTGCTTACGTTGCTAATTAGATTTGTATCTTCTAACCACTTTCGCCTTTCGAGCGTTCATTTAATATGCATCGTAATCAGTAACACTATACAACCTTGTTCATTATTTTCTTGTATCGTTTATGTAAATATCTACATCCAAACATCATATAGATTCTGTAAAGTAATTACATTTTTGTGTTTTGTTCTTGTCTAGTTTATGTAATCGTCCTTTGTACCTTTTGTGCCCTTGAGAAAGGAATCGGTAGATTCCAAAAGTGCTTGGGCTGGTTTCAAACCAGTTTTGCACTGTTGTTTGTTAGTTTTTGTTTCTAATATATATTAGTTGCGTACGCTGCTAGATTGAGTAGCGCTTGACTTGTAGTTTATTATGTAATACATACGAAATTACGTGCCGTTTTGATGACTTTCTTTGGTAATTTAGTATCTGCCATATTCAGCGTCCTATACTTATCACAGATATATTGAGACATACTACGGCGACTCTTCAGCAGCCTCATAAATTTATTAGAAGAACTGAAGTATCATATCTTAGAACCTTTAATGTGTCCTTCTGAATTCAAACCATCTACAGACTGTAATAATCACGAGATGTGCTCATATTCTACACACTAATATTTACTGGCCTCAGATCAAACAAAAATGCGGAGGATACGGTTTTGCTGATGCATCATGGGATATCGGTAATTTGTGGCCGAATATGATCGGGTATTAATGAAAAATTTGGTTTTAAGACTGCCAATTTATTCAGACTAGAAAAGGGGACGGAGAATATTAGTGTAGTGTTACTGTGCACTGCAGAGGTATTTGGTACCTCCAATGCATTCTTGGATCTGAAGCATCCTGGAAAGTGAAGTATAGCAGGTGACATTCATCAAAAGCAGATTCTAAATAGCGAGGGAAATAAACAGAACTGAGTTACTGAATTATAGTACCACGGGCAACCTGCTTCACTCCACTATTCCATAATGGTTTTTGTTCATTGTTCTTCATGTTGCAGGGAAGTCATAACACAAGAAACCTGAAAGCACAATACTCAAACTAGACCGTAAACCAGTCTATTGCAGCTTTTCATAATGGTCTGAAACCATTTACTCATCTGGATTGACTGAAATAATTGGAGTTTAGTGAATTCTTCTCAGAGAAAGTCAGGGGAACTGATCTGATTCTGACATATTTAAATCGACGCGCTTGATCACGGACGTTCGTTTCAGTAGTATCTTTGCCTGGATTATTTAGATTTAGTTATCACTGAACAAATATCGATGCCATCCAAAACTTTCCGAATGTTTACATTTCTTAAGTAATATGTGTCCCTTCATTGCTAAAATAAAAACATGGATAACACGAGGCAACTACACTTTATGCAACTTGGATCGGAATTTTCGCCAATTCGTTAAATATAAGCTGTGGAAGAAACTGACATTTATCATCATTCTCTCTGTAAGGATTCCAGTAAACCAGGAAAAAGAAACTTGAAACAACGAGAAAACAATCTGACATCAAAGATGAGATTGTAAGGGTTTTTTTTTCAGGGTTCAAAGCCACTGACCTTCTATTCAAGGTGTAATTCAGTTACAGATGTGCGTTTTATGGGTCATTTTATTTGTATGCTGCAAACACTGGCTTAGAGCCCAACCCTTCAGCGATAATTAAAGTTTAAATTGTTCTTAACTGGAAAGTTAAAGTGAAACCGCAGATTAGCTGATACCGCAAGACATTGCCATGATGATGATTTTCAGTTGTCGAACACTATTGGAAACTTCTCGGTAAAAGACAAAACCAGCATACATAATTCTCTTTTAAAACAAAGGCAGAAAGCAGCACACAGTTTTTGTCTCTTTTTCTGAGATTTTTCCAAGAATTCTGTTTGCTGACTTTGTGCCCTTTCTCCGAGCGTTCTCTGCGCCACTTTTGTGTTTTACCGAGAAATTTCCAATAGTATAGTCTGTTTACTAAATGTATTATGGTAAATCATGACAGGATTACTTGAGTACACTTGAACAAGCAGCGTTTGCGAATAAAATACCACAAGTTCGCACTGCATTTTTTACCCATCTGTTTTATATCTGTAGATATAGTCGGGAGATATAGATATAGAGATATATGTAAAATCTAGTAATCTGTCTTTGAGAAAAGGAAAGTACTCAGTTGCACTCGTTGATGGAAATGGTTCCGACAGATTGTAATGAAGCGAGAGCAATGACAACACAAAAAATGACCATGATACATGCAAACTAGATAAAAAGAAATAACAACGTTTTGGGGAGATAAGAGGAAACAGAAGTAGGTGGGCTAGCCGCAAGAAAGAAAACCTCCCAAGAAGCAACGAACAATAATGAAAACAAAAACTGGCAGGATTTTTATTTTACATGCCATGAAAGTCACCACAGGGTCTTAAAAACATAAGAAGTAGTTATACACGATTCAATACTGTGCCAAGTCACCATGCTGACTGGGAATTTCGACAGCTTCTAATATTTAGGATGAACTGAAGAGATAAATGGCCATGGAGAAAGTAAAATAGAGGATGTTACTAAATTAGCAATTTCATATTCAATTTTTAAGATGATTTGATTAGATTTTATATTTTGCAAACCTTCGCGAGCAAATGATTGAAATCATTCAACATAATAAATTTAACTTGAAATTAGCACCATTAAGATTATATTTTGTATATGGAGAAAAATAATGATTTTATTTATTGTATTAAAATCGCTTTCCAGCCCATTTGAGTGCATCATCTGGGCTATTAAAATGTCAAATACATGAAGATTTCGTTGATGACATCATTAGGCGTTATTACAGGTTTGTTCATGTGTCATACGAAAAATATCCAATAGGTGATCAGAGAACATGTAGAGATAGAGAGTTAGAATAAAATTTACCCCAACTATGCAAAGACAAGAATCATACTAAAATTTATCCCACTGCAGCTGACGCTAGGTTACGAAGCCGAGATAGAAATATACCAGAGACCAGAAATGCACCTGATTTGACACAAGTAACAAGGTTATTAAGAAAACGAGACGGTACAAGACAGATTAACGTGTATATAAAGCTGCACAAATGTTTTTTTAATTCTTTTCTTTAATCCTGATGTGCTAGGCAGGTGGTACCTGGTACTATATTTGTAACTTTTTTTTCTCTGTAGAGGATGTTCCAACATAATTAATGTTTACTTTCCGTTACAAATCTGAAGTTCAGAAAAATAGGTAACGAGAGACAGAACTAATTAATTTTACTTCTTTTTGTGTTCAACACTGCGCTATGATCTGAATAAAAAAAACAAAAAAACAAAAAAACACAAATAAAAACAACAAACAAACAAACAAATATAAATTAAAAAAACAAAACAAAAACAACAACAACACCAGATTCGATGCAAGATTTGTAAGTTCTTGTTTTCTCACAGTAAGAAGAAAGATAATTCTATCGTTGTTTCAGTCTGTACTTCTTTTAATTTAAGATAATAAACCAATATCATATTTTCCAATATAATGCAGTTTTAATAATAGATCATAACGTCACAAATTACGTTATCCTATCATAAAGACAAAGCCATATTTAGAGGCATCCAAATGCTCTAAGCCAGAGTTTCTAGACACAAATAAAAAATGAATTATTTAACAACGTTATTTTGTTGTGTCATTAACGTTAATACTCGCGTGTAAGTCGATACCAACTGCAAACTGCATAGACCCAGATATGCCGTCGCATAATGCGCCAGCAGATCTGGGTCTATGCAGTTTGTAAGGACTAGTCAGTAAAACAGTGTATGTTGTTTGCATTTGGGCCCGAATTATATCCGAGTATATACGGTAAATAAAATCATTGGATATATTTTTATCGTGTGATAAAATGAGTGGATATATTTTTATCGTGTGATAAATAGCGTCTTTCATGAGTGCTCATTTCAGATTAAAGTTTTGAAACTCGTAAAATAATTTTGTTGAATAATGTGGCTCGCCAAGGCTCGCGAAGGATTGAAATTATTCAACTATTTTCATTGCGTATAATTCGGGTCCAAATGCAAACAACATAGACCCTGATCTGCCGTCGCATAATGCGCCGGCAGATCAGGGTCTATGTTGTTTGTTCTACTGATTAGTCCTTACAAACTGCATAGATCCAGATCTGCCGGCGTATTATGCGACAGCAGATCTGGGTCTATGCAGTTTGCAGCTGGTAACGTATTATTCGTTGTACTCGTGTACAATCCTCTGCATATAAATGCAGAAATGGAGTGTTATTTTTACAAAATAGACATGGCATATCACGATCCACTGTCTCAGGTTTCCACTGTCGCTGGAAATAGTCTGGTTTACCGAGAATCGAGATAGAGGACTAAAATTTAACTGAACTAAATGCTGAGCCCGTAGTCAAGGTTACATGTTCCGTGCAACTGGGACTAGATGTAAATATACATATACATGTATCAGAATAAATGACCAAAGGAACATTTTTGAAATGCTAAAGTCAGAAAAGGAAATCTTTGCACAATCGCAGTACACCTGAAATGTGTATGCAGAGGCAGTCTACGCAAGTCAGAATTTTAATTCTTCATGCCTCTAATTTCACCTTCCATGTAAACGCACAAAGTGTTTATTTAAAAGATGACAATGTTGAAATCAACTTCTCTGTAATAATGCATCAGAAGCCTACCTTTCTCCTGTTTCCCACATCACATACGATTAAAAATGCAAGACTGCCCCTACTTAGAATGCCAGTCCAGTTCAAGTTATCTTTTATGTAGTGTGTAACAGGATGAAACTGGGTGGGATTGTATCTAGCGAAAACACTCAGAACAATTACGCGAATGAGATGTTAATTTATAATGAAAATTAATGATGAATAATAAATCTGACACCCATCTCGTGCCCACAAAGTTCAGCAAGGGAGATAACAAAAATGGTATCGTTTCTCAATCGATACGGCAAAGCATGAATTTTCAACAAAATAGTCGCAAATGACATCGTATGTCCAAATAATCGCAAATGATATCGTATGTCAACGGATATGATATCGTATGTCACTTATCAACAGATATAATTGATATATGGATATATCAACAGATATGATTGATATGTGGATCTATCAACATATACGATCAATGTATGAATTATCAATAGATATGATCAATGTATGGAATTATAACAAGTATGATTGATATATGGATCTATCAGCAGATATGATTGATGTATGGAATTATCAATAAGTATGATCAATGTATGGGTTGATCAACAAGTATGATGCTGTATTAGATTGATTGCCACACATATAGTGACATTTATTTTTAGGTTCAAAACCTTGTATTATTATTATTATTATTATTATTATATATATATATATATATATATATATATATATATACATATATATATATATATATATATATATATATATATATATATATATATATATATAATCAACATATATAATGACATTTATCTCGTTGCATCCAGGCAATGATCACGAAATATTTCCGATTCCATAGCTCGCGACAAATGGTGAAAGAACGACCTCGTGTGGACCGCTCCTTCCGGCATGACGATGGATACCTCAAGAATATCCCTATCCTGCAGACCCGTTGGTCCAGAACCTTTGGCTCATCACAATGAGATAACCAGTATCGTCCTTTCACCCAACGTCACCATTGACCGCAGTATCCGGGTTACACAACCACAGAGAGCTCGACGAATCTCCGTAACAGCTTTACAGCTGAAGATTACTTCCGTAAACTGGACAGCTTCCTGATAAGACTCATCTGCCTTGTGACAATATAGAGAGAATTGAACTATAAGTACTATATTCGTGGTCACATTCACGGCCAGAGAACTCGAGGTAAAATGGATTCTCACTTCCACCGCTTTGTACGTGCATCAGTGAGTGAACAGAAATCAATATTTCTAAATTGCAAAGTTTAAAACTACTACATCCCCGCGAAACCCATCTACATTTTCGTTCATGTATAATACAAAGGTATTTTCCATGCGCACAATTCCGTGACACAATGATCGGTACCCATATATACCGCCATATAAATTAGAAAAACTAAGTTTAAGTGCTTCGTTCGGAATCATATATCTTTCACACAAAAAAGAAGAATAAGAAGAAAGAAAAAACAAGATTACCACCCACACTGACAAAGACTTTCTTGTGTAAATTAGTAGCTAGATTGTCTGATTTAATTCTTCAAATGACCCAAATTTTTTGCCAGAAATTGGTGGCACCTATGACTCTTCGAATGCTTATATTTTCCGGATGTATGGAAGCACTAAGCAGCCAACGACACGACGAAATATTTCTATTGCTTATGTAATCAAGACGACGTCTTTTACGTCAACAAAACGAGTTACCGATTGCAATTTGTTGACATGATTATGCAGACATGACGACAAATTAGTATATTTTATATTGTCTTACTGACATGTTGCCATCATGTCAGTATACTGCTATCGGTAGATCGTCAAGTCTAACCGATGTATGAAAACAACCTTTACCACAATTCCTTTTTTTTTAAATTACAGTGAACAAAATAAAGAAAGAAATCAAGCAGAATGTAAAAAAGGATATCAAAGAGGCCGTGAGAGAGAGCTCGAGAGAGAGAGAGAGAGAGAGAGCTCAAAGTCACCAATCTTCCTAGCAAATAAAACCAAGAGTCAAATTGGTGTTAATGAGTCATTATTATATCTGCAATCAGTCAGTGATGTCCAACGCGCAAACATTCCTTTGGAGTTTAAAGGGATTGTTTGATATTTTTATTGGAATTTTGACATAGAAAAATCTAATGAAAACGACCTACCTTTCGAAACATCAATTTTTTTTAATCAGCTTTGTGTTAATTACACAACTGCAAAGTGAATTGTAGCCTAGTCATAGCTTTAAGAGTATAAGAAAAACTTCACCTTTTTTTATCAGCTTTGTGTTAATTACACAACTGCAAAGTGAATTGCAGCCTAGTCATAGCTTTAAGAGTATAAGAAAAACTTAACCTTTTTTTATCAGCTTTGTGTTAATTACACAACTGCAAAGTGAATTGCAGCAAAGTCATAGCTTTAAGAGTATAAGAAAAACTTAACCTACATTTACCCCATCAATCTTATTCGCTGTTATTTCAATCAACTATGCACGTGCGCAGGTGTTCAAATGTATTAACAACCTATCCGCTTCAAAGAAACAACACAAGTATTAAAGCACTTGAACACCGCGCACGAGTAGGTATGCTAGTTAGCCACCAGATGTAAACAAAGAAGTCGTACGGTAATACGCGGATTAAGCACAATTGAGGCAAATACTCAACACAACTGTTCTTAAGGCTGCACGCTGCATATTGTATCCAGGGATTTACAAATCCACTTGTCCGACTCTCGGGACAAGCTCAAATTTGGTTCGGGCAAGCTCGAGTTTGCAAGGCACTTGCCCGCGGGGAAGTCCAAAAATTGAGAGAGGGATACCAGATATAAGAAATTTTATTTAACGTCGGGGGTCTGGGCAAACTACAGTAGCTCTGTGCGAGCTATTTTACCAACATGGGGTCGTGTTCAGTTCCTAATGCTGTATGTTCTGCAAGTTTTATAATCTGCCATCTCGCCACAGTACACATATCAACATCTTTATTTAGCGTTTATATGTAGCGCATTCTGCTTCAGCATACCTGGCTACAGTTTCTTTCTTCCATTTTATGTGTCATTTCCATCTTGTAGTCAATGTCAAGGTCAAGGCTATAAAATATAATTACAAAGGAAAAAGCATCATCAGGATCTTTGCAAAGTTTTATTAGGAGTTCAATACATCTTTGAACATGTTTTAATAAGAATACAATTGATAGACGTGCTTTCCCTTATCTTGAAAAAGTCCAGTTTACATAAGAAATATATAGAGTTTCTAATTTCAGTTTTATTTCTCCAAAAAAGTCTTTGAACAGAAAGGGTGATTGAGACAGTCAGACAGTCAGACATAGACGCATTTTCATAATGTAGTGAAATTAACTGAAAACACACTCTTTCACATGATTCTTACAAATTGAACATACTGGCAGTTTTGTTGTTTTTTTAAAAATATCCCAAGTCCATAAATTATGAAAACTTTATGGAGATGCATTTAGTAATGGCTAATGAATAGCAACATGAATGGCTAAATTCATCGGTGTATGTATTTGCAGTCGCATGATCACAATCTGATGTGCAACTTTTTTTCTATCATGTTTTTGCTAAGACTATTTACCCAATTACTTCTGATTTGCATGCTGCTGTATGTTAAAATTTGTTTCCTATCGTTGCTTTATCTCTGGATGATGTCAGAACATAACTGTTGTTTTTGCCTTCTGCAAGTTGTCGATAAAAATGTATACTGCATATAAGTGTTACACTTGGCAAAGCAGGCAATCTGTGTAATGCAAATCTAATCCGTTCAGTACCTTTAACAACGCTGTTTATATTGCAGCAGCAGTTTGGGTGTCGGCTTTTGTCCTTATTTTGGTTAAGACTGTTAAAAGCATGCAGATCTAAGTATATAATGTTTTAAGAATGTAGAGACAAAACTATTGATGACCTAAGTTATACATTTTCCAGATGTTTGATGTATTACTTTGGTTTATAGTACATGTAATTTGTTGATCTCGTTATGTCTTTCTTGCAGTCTCCATGTCTTTTATAAAACAAAGTATTATAACGCCCCATTCTAGTCTGAGTTTATATAAAAACAACAATGTTTTACGAGTCTGTGTGTCCTTGTTTTCTGGAGTCTTTTTTTAAAAAAAATTGGTGTTTTCAATACTTATTAATACTATCACTTTCCCATGACGTTGGAAAGAGACGTCTCGATTTGGTACTTTTATTGTGAATCTATCACTACTTGAGTTTCATGTCGATAGAAATGGTTTGCTCAGCTCACAAGCACATTTTGATGTGTTTTGAAACTATGGCCCCATCTAAATGTACATATGTCTGAATAAAATTGCAGAATGAACATTTAAACTGCAAATGGTAGAACATGATACTTTGCAGAACACCCAATGAGCACAATTTGTCAAAATTTACATATATACTTTTTGTGAGGACACATACACAACTTTAACCACAAATTCATACAATTTGGGTCGTTTCCTACCCATCTTTTTCGTCAAACATTTCACCTTGTATCCCTATAAGAATATCCATTTTTAACCCATAACACGGACAAACACGTTTGTATTCGCGCTGTCTCAAGGATGGAAATATTAAACTTTAGAGCGAAATCAGAGCGTCAACATCATGACAATATATACAAAAGACAAAACGTAACGCATATGTTGAAAGCCAATAAGCATGACAATATATACAAAAGACAAAACGTAACGCATATGTTGAAAGCCAATAAGCATGACAATATATACAAAAGACAAAACGTAACGCATATGTTGAAAGCCAATAAGCATGACAATATATACAAAAGACAAAACGTAACGCATATGTTGAAAGCCAATAAGCATCTACGCGAGAATTATTGACTCAGACCAGAATTGACTATTTTAGTATACGTTGTTTCCCTTCTATTGATGACTTACCTTCCCACAGAAACCGTTAAGATTATAATGCATAGTAACGTCATGTGATCTCTTTATTCATATTTAGCTATTATAAATTATGATAAAAAATTATATTATATAAATAAACACTACATGGTTCTATTTTGTATAAACACACAATTGAATATGAATTCTTCGAAAACTATTTCTTGACAATCAGTTTAAACTCATAAAAGTGTCCATTCATCTATAGACTGTATAGTAAAATACCTATAATGGGGAGGCAGTCCCTTGCCAAAAAGGGAGGTTACTTATGAAATAGACAAATAGGGAATTCGGTGTGGCTCTCCTTTTACCTACATGTAAATATCCTAAATAGTGAAAATGGGAACTAAAAATATAAAAAATTTTAAAAAATAATTAAAAAAAACTAGCAACGAGGGTTAATGTCTAACCCTGTATATTGATTGTCAAATGGCCGAAGTTTATTACAGTTTGAATGGTACGGTGCCATACAAGACGCCTTCAAGTTAAAACGCAGTCATTCGCAGATAACCTTCTGGTTGAAACTGGTACCCATATGCACGCCGATATTGACTAGAAAAATCGGGTTTAAGTTTTGTCCTCTAAAATATTAAACAGAAAACCTGTCTCATTATAAGATATCTTGCACAGAGCCTTGTGAGTCTGAATAACCGGCTCTCTTTTGCGATTTCCATTGTGCGCATGTCTCTTTCAGAATGCTAGTACGACATTACAAATGTTCGTTGTTTTAGTGCTTATTAATGGCAACTATTTTTAATTACTTAAAGTGTATTTAGTCTACATTACTTGGCTCACACCACCAGCCTATTCGTCAACTCTGGATAAATTTTAGAAAACAATATTTACCAAAATTATTTTCTCGCAGAATTTCAGGTGAACACTAAAGAAGCGCCTGCAGCGTAACGTTGATATCAAAGAAAAGTAAAACAGCGTAATATTGATATAAAAGAAAATGTAAAACAGCCTAAAGAGAGTTCAAATGCATCAGCCTTCTTAGCGAAGAGAATTCTACAGCAAAATGTGCGTTTAATGAGGTCGTTTTGTTAATATTACTGTAATTATTAACTGATTGCCCAAACAGTCAAAGCTAAGTAGGAGTTTGATGTCTATAGTGTACGTATAAAAACCGACATCAAAAGATTAAATGAAAACTATAGGTAATTATTAAAATGGAAAACAGTATTATACGAGCCTTTTACAAAGTTACACTTGGAGTTCAAGTCATTCTTGAATATGTTTTGATACAAACTATACGTTAATTAAGATATTTTGTTTTATCTTATCGCGAATAGGTCTTGTATATATATATATATATATATATATATATATATATATATATATATATATATATATATATATATAATATAGTTTTTCTAATTACAGTAAAATTTCTCTCGAAACTGGGGTCTCCCCTTCGAACACAGTGCATAATAGAGATAGAAAGGCAGACAGTCAGTCAATCAAACAGACGGACAGACGATGATGATCTATGATATCTACAGACTAAATGTCTTTAAAACGCCCCATCACATGACATTTGACGAATTAAAGACGGTTGGTGACATAAACTAATCCCAAGTTTATTAAAAAGGAGAAATATTAAGGAATAATACACACTTTGAAACTATGAGAAGAAGGACTTTACAAAGAAAGAGGGAATGAGAGTGAGAGAAAAAAAGACCAGAGTTATATCTGATATCTTCAAAGTAGTTGCTAACAGATCAATTGAAAACAAGTTTGTGTGTTGCTGAATTTACGAGAATAGGATTTTTTCACTCTTACGTGCAAAGTTTCTTTTTTATGTCGTGCTTTTCTGATTGTGTTCCTAACTGCATCTTATTTACGCGATGTTATGTCATTTTTGCAGCGTTGATGATGTAAGTAACGAATGCTATTTTGCAAGTTGTTGAATAATACATACAATGAACGATACTCTCAGACTTGGCAAAATACGTAATAAGTTGTAATGTAGATATAATCAACGCACTGCCTCTGATAACACTGAAATATTACAACAGTAATGTGGGGATGCCTGCGGTTGTTAAGACTATCAAAGAAGTATACAGCTAAGGCGAATAAGCGATATTTTGTAAATGCAGTTGCAACAACCCGTGGCTTAGAGTATACGTTTACAAAAGCACTCGATTCCTTCGTTCTCTATCTCTTTGAAATGTATGAAATTAGTCGCCAGTCCCTAATCATATCATATTTGTCTGCATCCTCGTTGTATTTCCTACAGTCTCCACTTTTTTCTTTTTAAAAGTATACTATTTGGTTTCTTAGGATTTGTCTAATGAATAGAAAGACAAGTGAGTAGTATGTACCGTATATACTCGTGTATAACCTGGGTCCAAATGCAAACAACATAGACTCTGATCTACCGTCGCATAATGCGCCGGCAGATCAGGGTCTATGTTCTTTATTCTACTGATTAGTCCTTACAAACTGCATAGATCCAGATCTGCCGGCGCATTATGCGAGTACACACGGTAAGTGGCGAGGTTCTAGCGCAGTTGCTATTTTATTAAGGTGGGTGTATGTGGTGTGGTGGTAGTGGTTGGACTGATTGTCCATTTTTAATTTGTGCTAGAAAACCGACTAAAATATAAAATTTGAAAGATTTTAGGACAGCTACAGAAAACATAAATTTAGATTGTAAATGACTCCATTACTACTCTAACTATAAAAAGAGAATGAATGAAAAACAACAGCGGTTTCTCTAGAAGTCGCTACTAATATACTACTAAAAGCATTCAAATATAACAGAAATTCGATGGTTGGGAGAAGGTAATAAATAACAATTGCATGAGAAATTTGATGATAGAGTGAATTATAAAACATAACAACTGCACTAGTGATATTCTCGCGGAGTACGTGTGCATTGTTCGAATTACAAGAAAATAGTCTGCTCCAGCGATGTTCCAGTGAAGGGGTAAGAATGCATATTTCAAAATTTATGACTAGTAACAGGAATCCCCAAGTGGCCTGACGTTCCTCAATTAATATACAGTTTACTTGATATCGTTTATCATCCGCACATGATAGGGCCACTTGATTCCTTTTTACTGTGTGCATGTCATGGTTGTATAGGGTTCGAGGCGCCTGGGGGCAATGTTCTTTAGTGACGTCCCTACCGAGGCGCCCGGAGGCCCTGTTTTTTAGTGGCGCCCCTACTTTTCCACAGAAAATAGTTTTTATGTTAGTTGCCAACCTCCATCCTCGCCCCCTCCCGCCCCCCCTCCCCCCATCGAAGCTCCCGTTACACTAAGATGAGGTGAAATGCTATGAAAAATTTAGCTGGTAAAAAAAGAAGAATAAAAGCTCCTGCCGGCGCCCCCCCCCCCCCTTCGCTTGGCGCCTGGGGGAAATTGACCCCCACCCCCATCGCGCCGTCACTATGGTTGTACGACCTAAGTAATGTTACTTGTCGATAATTGTCCTCATGACTGAATAAGTAATCTTTGACATATCGAATCTCAATTAATTTTTATAACACACTTCTTAATACCTTTACAAAGTTTCTTCTCATCTATATCTGTCTTGGATGAATAGAGTTTAACCTTAAGTCAACAATCTCACGTATTGGTGCATCGTTTAATTCATCTTCGAATAAAACAAAATTTTTTCTAACCTGAGGGATGCTGTATATATTGTCCTTTGATAGTCGCCAATGTTGTAAATGTTTGTTCTTTTTCTTGTCGCCATAACAATTGTTTTTCTTCTTATTTTTTAAACACTTAGTATCGGTTAGAAGTAGCTTCACCTGATCATCATATTAATTTTTTCAAAGTCTTGTGGTAAAATTCATAAATTAACCACTTGCTCGGTTTGGCGAGTTTGATCTGTTTGTTTTTCGTGCCCTCATCGATTATTTTTATGTCTACAAATGAAAGATCCTTTTTGTAATTTTCCGTTTTTCTCTTCGTAAATACATATTTTCACAGTTGTTCACTTTCGTGAATTTTCCATCCGTTAACCGAACACAGCATTATTCATCAATTTAAATAAGTCTTTCTCAAAGTTGTTAGTTGGTTTTTACATTCAATGAATTATTGAGCTCCATACATAACTTCAGCCAAGGTTGTTGACTGAAAATGATGAATCGTTGTACTTTTGTCAGTTTCACACCCAACAACTCTCATCTATTATTTTTACGTCTACACATGAAAGTCTTTTTTTTTATTGTCCATATTTATTTTCATCTGTGCATATTTTCACAGTTGTTCGCTTTCGTAAATATTCCATCAGTTAACCGAATACATCATTATTCATCAAAATTTAAATAAGTTCTTCTCAAAACCGTTAGGTTGATTTTTTCCTCGATTAATTATTGAGTTCTGTATAGGACTTCAGCCAAGGTTCATAATAGAAATGGACGACTCCGTGTACTGTTGTCACTTTCACACCCAACTCCATGTACTACTTTAGATTTTGGTTGTGTACCACATATTTACTTTTTTATTTTTTTTCAATGTACACAATAACTTAGATATTGATTGTTTAGATTTTTTCTTTCTCCTCTATGAATTTCTTGTGTAACTCTGTCAATCATTTTCATCCGAAACTAGTTTTTCTGGTGCTAATGGGTAGACTTTGAAACAGTAGTGTAAGTATTGTTTTGCTTTTGACTCATTAGGCTCTACATAATTTTTCATCTTGCCATCTATATCTGCGTATAATTAATGATTTGCTTTCTCGTATCTGTTAGGTATCATACTGAAACCTCCTCTGAATCTGGACTTTATCATGATAATCATATCATAGTTAGCTAACAACTCTAACTCTACTCGTAATATCTTAAAACTTACATCATATGCTGAACTTGGAGCTCTGAAGTAGTGAGCAGGATCTGGCTTGTACTTTTTGACACAAGCATTTGAAAATATTTTGAAGATATCGCATAACATGAAGGTGATCTTCTTAACCTAGTAGTTGTGAAGGTTACCTAATGTGTTCTAAAGTAGTGAGCAAGATCTGGCTTGTACTTTCTGACACAAGCATTTCAAAATATTTTGAAGATATCGGATAACACGAAGGTGATCTTAACCTAGTAGTTGTGAAGGTCACCTAATCTGTTTACCGTCTATACTTGCGTATAACCCGTGTCAAGATGCTAATAACTTAGACTCTGATCTGCCGTCGCATAATGCGCCGGCAGATCAGGGTCTATGTTCTTTGTTCTACTGATTAGTCCTTACAAACTGCATAGACCCAGATCAGATCGGGGTCTATGCAGTTTGCTTTTGGTATCGAATTATACGCGAGTATGTTCGGTAGTTTAAAGTGACTCACTACATCCTGAATCACTGTCTGTAATGTTTGAATGTAACAATTCTGAATAGCATTCATGAATAGCAGACAATGGTGTTTAATCGAATCTATCAAATAAATCAATCTACATTGTATTCGTATGGATAAATGTTTGTTTGAAGAAATTAGGGTTGCATGTTTTCTAATGTTTAACTGTTTCGATATATTTTATCTTTTACAAATTGTTCTAGGGTTTGGCCTATGAACCTATAGCTATCAAAAATCTAACTGTCAATTTTCAGGACCCCCCCCCCTCTATTTTGCTTTCCAATCAACAGCAACATCCTTGTTAAATGAATATTTCGCACTGTGTTGGAGATGATTTTCCACATCATTTCTTGAATACCGCCTAACAAGTTCCTTGATAAAAAGGTGGCTTTCATAGCCTGTGAGATTGTGAATTAATATATATATGCATTTTTCATATATTTTGCTTAGATTGGATTCGTTATGGGTAGCCCGCAATATTCAACAGTTAAATAATCAAGGTCACAAACTTTGTTTCTAGATATTTTTTCTCACAAATGTGGCATGATTTTGTTGACTCAAATGTTTTTGATCATTTTCTGTAAATTGCATTGGCTTAACACATTTTAACTTTTCATAGACAAGTTTTGATATCTTGCCAAGCCATTCATAAAAAAAATCCCGCACATAATCACTACAGCAGTAAACGATTGTCCTGTACTCTTTGTAAGTTAATTTTATGTACATGCAAAATACTGAAGGAACGTGTTTTGTATCCTTCAAAGTCATGACTCTTTGTTCGCATTTTTTGATGATTTTAGATAATCAGTTTTAGCCGAAACACATTCAAAGTCGCAATGAACAACATATGTAACTTTGAGGTCGTGATGAAAGTTGACGCAATGAACAACATATGTAACTGTGAGGTTATGATGAAAATTGACGCAATGAACAACATATGTAACTTTGAGGTCGTGATGAAAGTTGACTGACTGAGCCTACTTTGGGCACGATGTCAACCGTATTTCCTACATTGTAACATAGTCTTTTGTGTTTGTTTCATTTCTATGATGTCTTGAAATGATTGAAACGCTTCATACAAATGTATATTTGGTTTGTGTGTTTATCTTTATGACTCGATGTAGACCTTGATAAGTCCTTAATGCTTACATAATTAAGTTTTTACAATGTTTAGCATGTCAATGTGCTGATTCATTTATTTTGCTAGTACTTGAACAGGTCTAATTTATTTTGCTAGTACTTGAACAGGTCTAATTTATTTTGCTAGTACTTGAACAGGTCTAATTTATTTTGCTAGTACTTGAACAGGTCTAATTTATTTTGCTAGTACTTGAACAGGTCTAATTTATTTTACTAGTACTTGAACAGGTCTAATTTATTTTGCTAGTACTTGAACAGGTCTAATTTATTTTGCTAGTACTTGAACAGGTCTAATTTATTTTGCTAGTACTTGAACAGGTCTAATTTATTTTGCTAGTACTTGAAGAGGTCTAATTTATTTTGCTAGTACTTGAACAGGTCTAATTTATTATCTATTCAGACACATTGACTAATATACTGAATTCTTCCTCAAACGTGCTGATGTCCTCCATTACCATTGGATATCCATTAAACCAACGGGAGTACTTATTTAAATTGTAGTTTGTTGTCCCTTGTGGATCTTTTGATGGAGTATTTAAAACTGACTCGACTGCATAGAACAAAGCATTTATCACCTATGTTTTTTGTACGCGTATGCAAGCTATTTATTCTTCGTCCAGTCAGGCAAATCTATTTAAGTACCGGTACTACCCTGTTATGGTCATCGAGTTCATGAAATACCTACATAGTATTCACAGTGATCTATTGACTAAACTTAGTGTTAAGACCATCAAACATATCTAACACATTTCCGATTACTAAGCTATGAAATATTTCTCTAAATTTCATTCAATAGTAAAAATTCTGTATTTCTTCTTTTTCTCTTGACCACTTTGCAAGAATGTATAGGCCTATATCGTCTGAGAGTAAATCTGATTATAAGCTGTACCTTTACAGATTTCATTTTTGTTGACAATCATTACAATATCAGTTTCAATCGGATTTACGAACAAATATAAATCTTTATTATTACCTCCTGTAAATTTATAGGAATTAAGCTTTAAATAAAGTTACTAATTTGAATTTTTTGTTTCGTTTGTACTCGCTCTCTAGTTGTAAGCGTGTCTTTATACGTCCCTCTCTCTCTCTCTCTCTCTCTCCTACATTGCATTTCCTTTTCATTCCTCCTGCGCATGCGTCTTCGTTCATTTTTTTTTATATTCTTTCCATCCTCTTTAATTCTCTTTCTGAAATGCTTCATCATTTACCTATATTGATGCTGCGCAATTTTTTGAGATCTGGAAGTCTCATTTAATCTTTTAAAGTAGTTGATACCTCTAGCATATCAGTTTCGGCAATCCAGATTTAACGGTTACAGCAAAGGAAACCTTTTTAGAATTTGCTCTAGGTTGAAAAGAACTTTTAAACCTAGTGATTCATTATGATATTTTTTTTAATGTACGAAAGAAAACTTTGAACGTAATTCCTTATTTTCCTTCATTACCGATCCTTGATATTTATATAGAGGAAATTTCTTCAATATTTTCTTAGAAAAATCCTTATATTACTTTTGTTTTCCATCATTGCAGATCCTTCATACTTATATGGCGGATATTTCTTCAAATTGTACATGCATCGATGTGCTCAAATTTCATTCTCAGCTCTGCTGCTAAGGTACACCATGGACGCTTCACTCCTCAATTTATTATATATCTTAGACTTTAGAAGTTGTACTCATTGAGCGGATTTGTACAACTCTACCACATTCACAGCCTGTATCTTTTCTAACCTTTGGCGTCCTAACATTTCTTTCACATTAAACTTTTGGCTTATTTTAACAAAGTTTACATGACATCCAAGTGTCACATCTGTTTAAAAATTTCGTTTGCAAATTTAAACTCGTTACATTTCCTGCACTGAATTTCTTACCATGTGATAAATGGATTGCCATGATAGAGATATAAAGTGCTAATTTTAAGCATCTTGAGTGATCTATTATGCTAGAAATTCTTTAATGTTTGTTCTTTTGCTGAAATTCTCGTTGTTTCTTTGAAACAAGAGTTGTTACGTTACAACAATCTCATGGAAAAGTAACGCAGTTTATGCTTTTTCTACTGAACAAAAATTGCCGTTAGGGTACAAACTATTTCAAACGTGTATTGCCCTTTAGTAACAAAAAGTAATTAGTCTCAATTTGTGACATTTAGCGCTTACTATTTCATCCTAAAATACATAGGAAATGGATAAACAATGTCCATATTGCAATCATGTATCACGAGACATGCGGAATTTAAGAATACATGTTAAGTAAAGCATCACAACAATCTAGAAAAATTCAATGCATTAAAATCTGTAACGCCTTTACACCCCCAAAAAATTAAATGCATTAAAATCTGTAACGCCTTTACACCCCAAAAAGTTCAATGCATTAAAATCTGTAACGCCTTTACACCCAAAAAAATTCAATGCATTAAAATCTGTAACGCCTTTACACCCACTTAAAAAAGAACTACTAGAGAAACGACGAGAAAAAATACATCAGTTAGAAGTAAAAAATGTAATTGAGGAAAGTTTAGCCAAAGTGGATAAGAACGGTTCAATAAAAGAAGCGTAAGATTTGATTTCAAACGAATTTATAATTGTAATTGATAACAGACGGCTTATGTAAAAATCTTGACGAGACAGAGGGATGCATGAATCGATTACTTGTAATGGTTGAGATATATGATAGTGAGTTAGAATAGAATATTGAAGAATTGGGAAAGAAATTAATGACCGCAGAGAAATGCATTATGAAAAGAGCTGATGAAGATTTAAAATCAACGTCATAGTCTATCTATACTGACATGATTTTTTCAGTCTTCTTTATCACTGGAGCTGTATGCAATCATGTTTCAAGTTTAAATCCTAAAAGCTGATGAGTAAGACTTGATAATTCGCCAGTGTGAGCATTATTCATCATAACTGCATAGAATTGCATGGTGCTGTCCATATTGCCACAGTGACGTTCATTGGGTTTGGAGTTCTAAAAAAAAAATACCTCTGAGCTCTCCATTTCAGGTGGATTCAAACCTTCTCAAACACACTACTGCTAACACATTAAAAAAAAAAAAAAAAAAAATTTCCTACTTATCTGTCACGGGGAAAAAATTGCACAACCCAACCTGGATCTCTCAAATGCTGGCCAGGTGCTCTACCGCCAAACTATTCAACCTGATGTATGTGCAGTTCGTGTCTCTATCAGCCACAATGGCCCCTTTTCGTCTCATAGTGAAAGACAATAACACATAAAAAATCTTTGAATCGCTGATCCCCACCGGGGCCACCAAATGTCATGGGGGAAAAAGTAAGCACGACAGCACTGGAGATCAAACGCGGATATCAGAAATACTAGCTGGGTGTTCTTCCATCTAAACTACGCACCTTGCAGGTACCCATGACACACTAGCAAAGTCTCAGAGAGTGCAAAAACCATATTGGTGAGCATATTTTTCAAAGAGTATCTCGGAATTTGTTTCCGAAATAATTCACCCTAGCTGCTGCAACAACCGTCATGAAAAGTCTTGTATGCACAAGAACAAAATATATTGGGTTTAAGACGTGAATAAATTGGGCTTTGTCCTAAATCAATGGTTTAAATATTTTGTGAATCACTTCATAAGAGTTATAATCATGAGATGGCAAGAAATGTTTCGTGGAGGATACCAAGATTTTCAGCATTCAAAGGTCGTTATAAATATATTGGAAATCACGTTATTAGAATTACAATCGGGATATTTTCAGCATTCCAAGATTTCTCTGTAGATAAGTGTGTCATGTAGAGTAGGTGAAAACGGCGTATCTCCGATTCTTCCGTTTAAAAGTGGACGTTGCAGATTCAACGAGTTATAAAGAATAACTGAAGGATGGAAGTAAATTGAAGAGTAAAAGATTTAGTTTCATGACTAGCATTCTTGTATTGTTTACAATAAGTGGAACCACAAGCTTATCCCTCTAACATAAACATACCGTCTATACTCGCGTATAAGTCCGGTCCAAATGCAAACAACATATACGCGAATATAGACGGTAAGTAAAAAGACCGATATTGATGATGCACTTTTTTCATGGAATTCCAAGCAGATCCTCTAACTCTAATTAAAAGGACTACAAAGCTTTAGCAAATCAAGGAGCACACGAGACAATGAGTAAGAAAGCTAAAAGCCACCAACTGTCCATGAGAACTGTAATTTGAAGGTGGGCGGGTATACCCCTTAAAATATAATAACATAAGATAACATGCAGATTTACCGTTGGTGTATGTCACGATTCCGGATTTACAGAATTCTTTTCTTTAAATCAGCGTTCGGGTTGACTTGGCATCCCAACCTAGACTTGAACCCCACCTACCAAACTCAATCTGGAACCGCCCTGTCGTAAATTAATAAAGTAATTTCAGAAATGAAAACCGAGTCTTTAAGCTGATTTTATATATTAATATCCGCCAAATGACAAAAAAAAAAATTAAAAAAAAAAAAAAAAAAGGCAAAAACTAGTTGCAATTGCTGAATAATATTCAAATGATATTTGGAAAAAATATGATACCATACAAGATTTTAGCGACTGAGAACTACAGACAGTAAAATATTGTGACAGCTCACCAACAATATTACGTTCATAAAATTATTCGAGGTGAAAATCTTATTAAATACTTGTACGTGCTCAGGGGCTATATGACTGCAGTCTGATGTTTTATTTTATTGGTTTTAACAGCACTTTTAACACATTATTGCATATATCATGCCGAAGAAATAGGAGCTAAGACCCTTTCCCAAGGTCTCATCGCGGCAGCCGACCCGAGCTGGCCTGGTCGGGTATCGAACCTGCGACCCTTGGATTACGAGTCTGACGCTCTACCAACTGAGCTATCGCGGCTTCCTCACTGCAGTCGGAATAAAACGAGAGAAACTCAATACAAATTTTGCAGAGACGAGTTAACAATGCAGACCACATTTTTTTTTCATTTTTTGTTGCGCAGATAGGAAACAAGAGTTCCTCGAAGGGACTGCCGATCTTCTGTCCGAAAAGAATTTCCAGGATATGACAATTTCTTCTATTAACTGCTGAGGGTTAAACCATCTCTGAATTTTTTGATCGATAGGATCTTCAAATTAGCCGCTGTGGCAGCCATATTAGATGCAAGATCGGCACCATATTCATTTAGGACAAAACAGACACAATTAGACGTTTGGTGAAAACCCCATGCCAGTATGACCATCCATTCAAGAGAATTAGTGAAACGTTTTTCAATATGTTAATTGCGGCAGCCATACTGGATGTCTGCGGGGCACCATTTTCATTTCAGACCAACTAGATATCGTAAGAAGTCTTTTGGTAAAAACCCTATGTCGATATGAGATAAATTCTGGAGGAATATCGATAAACGAGATTTTCAAAATGGCTGCCATGGTGGCCATATTGAAAGTCAGATCGGCATCATTTTCATTCAGATCCAACTAGACACCATAAGAAGTCTTCTGGTAAAAACTCCAGATAGACTTTCCATTCAGAAGGAGCAGTGATAGCACGATTTTCAAGATGGCTGTCGTGGAGGCCATATTGGACGTCAGCTCGGCACAGTTTTCATTTACGACAAACTATACATCATATGAAGTCTTTTAGTGAAAACCTCATGTTGATATGACCATTCTTTCAGGAGTAGCAGCGATAACATTATTTTCAAGATGGCAGCTGTGGCAGCCATATTGGATACCCGAGCAGAACCATTTTCATTTATGAACAACCAGACATCATAAGAAGTCTTTTGATAAAACCTCATATCGATATGACTTTCCGTTCAGGAGAAGCAGCGATAAAAAGATTTTCAAGGTGATTGCCTTGGAGGCCATATTGGACATCAGATCGACACCAGTTTTATGTAGGACCAACTAGAAGTCATAAGAAATCTTTGTAGAAAACTCCATGTTGATATAACCGTCCAGTCAGGAGTAGTAGCGATAACAAGATCTTCCCAATGGCTGCAGTGGCGGTCATATTGGATGTATGAGCAGCACCATTTTCATTTAGTACCAGCCAGACCTTGGGATGAGTGTGTGTGTGTCTGTGTGTCTAAAGTTTCATGTATATATTTAAGAAAGTATGTCTGCAAAAAAGCATATATACAGTAATTGCAGATGCAGGTGATATATGTTGCAATATATCTGTCATTCTACTCTGTACATGATGATTCAACAGCATGAATGTGTACCTAACGTGGTGCGCAAAAAGCTCGCTAAATCGTAATAAAAGCAGAACTAATTAATTCTATTGCCTCTCATTACAGTCTAACTATAAAAGCAGCCTTTATGTCCTTATGTTTAATGAGTTTGCCAATTTCTACCCCCGTATATATGTATGTGTGCGTGTATATATATATATATGACTCCTAAACCACGAAACGTTATCCGTACTAATACTTCTGATTTTGCAGTATATATGTATTACATACATACGTACAGAAAGAGACTGCAAGTGAGAGAGAGAGAGAGAGAGAGAGAGAGAGAGAGAGAGGGAGAGAGAGAGTTGTTTTCACAAATCAGCACCAGTTTCAAATGTCGCTGGAAAGAACCTTCTCCTTTTCATTGAATCTTACTAGGAATTTTAAATTTAGCTTGTCTTCAGTTTCATGACGTTACAATTATTGTGCTCTCTCTCTCTCTCACACACACACACACACACACACATACACGCACGCACACACACACACAGAGAAACACACGCCGCTATAAGTTGAATAAAATCATAGACAGAACGCTTTCAGTGCAAATGCCAGAAGGAACCATTTGCACCATTAAAATACGTGTCATTTATATATACAGAAACCACAAACTCCGGCCTTACTTTGTCCAGACTGGTAATTTTGCATGGCTCTTCTTTAACTGGCGTGTAATGTGCACGAAGAAAAATTCGGACACTTAAGCCTATCCCTGCCTATTGATGTATCTGCAGGCCATGGTTTATAAGTTCCCATGGCATGATGGCATCGAACATGCAAGACTCCTACAGGATACAGCGCCACTTCTTCGCAGGTTAAGCCCCTGACTGAAAATGACACGTACATACAACCAGACTGATTAAAAAGCCGAGTTGTAATGCCATGCTCGAAAGCAAAAATCAACAAACTAGCCTAATCGACAACCATAAAATATCCTAATAAAAACCTTTGGAATACCTGGCTCACATTCTACGATCTCCTCTCCAAGCATGATCCTTTTGTGCTGTCTGATACCATTAGCAGGAAAGACTTACCAAATGCTTGTTCTTGGAGTGCTCTGTACTGGCAACTATTGCTTACTTACTTAAGGTATCTGTAGTTTACCTTACCTGACTTCAACCAACAGATTACTGTCAATTGTAAACTGACGTGACTTTGTATTCATTCTATTTGTTAGAATTCCATAAAAAAACAGAAAATAAAGAGCACTAACAGAGGGTAATTTTGGATATCAAGGAAGAATTAAAATGGCTTCGAGAGGACTAAACGGAACCAACCAGCCGAAGGAAAGCTGATGCCGTACGAGGCTTTAACGAGGTCATTATATTACTACCGCTTGAAAGATTGACTGAGTGCCTAAAACCTAAAGAAGTTCAGGAGTGGCTGTAATATCTATCTTGTGCGTATATAAACCGCAACTACAGATTAAATATCAATTATACGACCATGGTTTATTACAGTGGTTCAAGCACAAACTCTGGATCATTTACAAAGTTGCATTTGGAGCTCAAGGCACCTTTAAATATGCTTTGGCAAAACCCCAGTTAGTAACAGATTTTCTTTCCCACACTGTGAATAAGTCGTATTATCTTGAAAATATATAGTTTTCACCATCACTGCAGTCCTATTTCTCTAGAAGATTAATTTTCCCTTTGTATATAACGGTTGATAAAGATAGAAAGACAGACAAACAGTCAGTCAGAAAGACGAACACTTTTGACCTTTGATATCTAGCGACAAAACATCAAAACACCCGGTCACTGGATCTGACGGATTTAACAAAACTATTTTCCCATCATTCTAAGCCTGTAAAAGGGCGGAAAATTATATGAATTACACACAATTTAAGACTATTGAAACAAATCCTTTGTTAAGAAATAAGGCACGGGTCTCAGAGAAAAGTGACTTTGAATTATAGTTACATCTAAGTTCTACAAGGAAATAGCTGATATAATGAAAGAAAACATGATTGCATATCTTTAGCAACTGCACGTGTGGCGTTTTCCGTCTCTTACGTGAAAAAGGGTATCTGATCTTTGCTGCGTGATATTTTTTTTCTGATGATTGTGGGTACAATTATCTCTTATTTACGTGCTGCTTTAAGTCATTCTTTTTTTCTTTCCAAATTTTCTGTGTTGCTGATATCAGGAACCAACGCTTTTCTCCGTCAGTTGTCGACGAATATATTACAAAATCAGTACGTTTTGCACTTGGCCATACATATAATAAGTGGTATTGCAGATCTAATCCTTGCATTACCTATGCCAGTGCTATAAGATTACAACAACAGCAGTTTGGGTGCCAGATGTTGCACTCTTTTTTGCTAAAACCATCAAAAATGATATAAATCTACGGTAAGTTGGTGATGCTTTATGAATGTAGACATAACAATCCATGGCGCAAAGTACCGGTTTTCTATGTGTTTTATGTATTCGTTCACATACATAAGATTGATTCATCTTTCTTGTCTTTCTGTACTTCTTCACTAATTTAAAGTATATAATGCAAGTTTCGAGGATAGTTACTTCGGTTGTTAAAAAGAGTGAAATATATTTTGACGTATGCAGATATAATATATATATACACACACACACACACACATACATATATATATATATATATATATATATATATATATATATATATATATATATATATATATATGTGTGTGTGTGTGTGTGTGTGTGTGTGTGTGTGTGTGTGTGTGTATTTAAACGGTGTCGCCAAGCGAATGTTCCTGAGCCGGATATGAACGAAAGCCTATATCCACGACAATAAATCCATCCTTGTTTGGGGATGTGCAGCTAAGACGATGGGTGTCATAACTTGAGCAGTTTCGATTCTCAGTAGGGAACAAATCAAAGTTATCAAACCTGTTCGACTTAATCTAATCTAAAAATCTAAAGAGCTTTAAAAAAAGCAACATTAGAAGGGAGATATCAATAGACCTTCTAAACACAGTATGTACGCATGCTAATTAGAAGCGACGCATGGAATATATATTCTAAATGATTAAAATAATCCTTGAAAACATCGTCTATCTAAGCTCTTTTTTATAAAAACGTTACAGTTTACCGTTTGACAGAAGAATGTATCACAACATAATACAACGCACAGATGCGTGGACATCACAACACAGTAGCACAGAGACGTTATGTTTCATACAACTGAATGAGCTGGGGGTTCTGTCAAGACTAAATTTATTTAAAGTCTAGACCTTCAATGAACTTTCAACCCGGTCTTTTGCGTTTGATTAGTGAGATCGCCGCCAAACAAGTGTCGCTCGTTTGGCGGAGATCTCAAGGAGTGAAGGAAAAGTCTGGTTGGAACATGACTACTTTCAATGGATACAGGTTTGCATACTTTCTAGGAATAATTGTTTTTTTTAATGTAAGCCAGGAAGTAGAAGCATAAATTCATTAAATATATAAAGACTGTTTCAATTACAGTAATAACCACTTAACCAGTATGATGCCAATGATAATGCTCATCGTATTATATCTGTAATTTTTTTTATCTCCGCTCTTTAGCGGGAAATACTGTCTACCCATCCGTCTGCCGGTCTCTCGGTAACTCTATATCCTCCTAAACCGCTGGGAGGTAATTCCCCAAAGTAGGTACACATTTTCCCCATGTGATAACCATCCGCGACATAGATATAGTAATCAGGCCCCACCCTTGGGGTCAATGAAGAGGGTCAAAGGTCAAATGGACAAAAATTGCAGTTACAGTGACTTTGAAAGGGGGGAGGTCCAAACTTTAAACATGCATCTGAATTTTCCACGGTGAGCCATAGAAAAAGATCTAATTGAGCTTGTGAGAATATATCACATGAAGGTATATTATTTCAATTTCAACATATAAAACATGTATGTAATAAGGTATATTATTTCAATTCCAATATATAAAAGATGTATGTAATAAGAAAGAACCTGTCAGTAGCGCCTTTACGAGACAATTTATAAATCTAATGCAAATCTCATCATCTAGCTTTAACTCAAGTACAAGTCATTCGGGTCATGTAGGCGTTCGGTACCGACTATTTTAGTAATGGGTGCCATTTTTTAGAATTTGATTATACATACCTTTAAAAGGCGATTATTCACTGTATTTGAATCCTCAAACATCCATATTCCTTTGGAAGGTCATTATTTACACGCCCCGAGAAATACATACGGCAAATATCAATGTTTAAGTACGTGGACATTTTTGGAGGAGGTTAACTTAAGGTGTGATACAGTACAAAAACCGGATTGAATGTCGCACGCTGTGATGTCACAATGAAAGCTGCGCGTGTTGAAAAATATTCGTATTACCCTGTTATTTGTTATGATAGACCCGACGTTCTCTTTTCTTGTCCCAGTTTAGTACCTGGCCACCATTGTAAAAGTAAATAAGCGATCAATAATTTTTGTCTGGAAGTTTTTTGATGACATTTAAGATGCAGAGCATTCAATAATCAGGATTGAACAGACTTTGATTAAACTATATTAGTATCAAATTCTAGAACAACAATGCATATTTAATTTAATTTTAGTAAATGCGCCAACATGACCACGTTGACATACACTTTAAGTGACGCCATTTTCGATTTATTTATGTGTGATTCACATGATTCCGTATAATGCTTTTGATTTGTAATAATAAAATGAAAAAGAACCATGATTCCGGATCAAGATTACGATTAATTTTAAGCCGCGGTGCCGCAGTGGTTATTGTGTCAGACTAGAGACCAAAAGGGTACTAGTTCGAATATAACCATCGGTTCGGGTTGGGTCGGCTACCGTGGTGTGTCCTTGGGCAAGGCACATTACTCAGTTTGCCTCCACACTTAATAACCAACTTGTGTTGCTGTGCCTAAAAATCCCTAACCATATTATATCATTTTATGATTTAAGTCATTTTTTCCGTACACACGCTATTTCTATCAGGATAAATTTGGTAACAAGTTTTCAAATCTGGGAAAGTGATTTGCAGTGGATGTGAAGGTAAACTAGTACACCAAAGAGCACTTCGAAATAACGATAGAGACTCCCAAAGAGCACTTCGAACTAAGGATAGGTAGTTGAACGTAGCCGCTACTACACAGTATTCACAAATATAAACATTTCGGTGTTAAACAAGTTCAATCAACCCTGTAAGTTTGTGTCCGGTTGGTAACGACACTCAACCCTGTAATTTTGTGTCCTGTTGGTAAGGACACTCCACCCTTTAATTTTGTGTCATGTTGGTAAGGACACTCGACCCTTTAATTTTGTGTCATGTTGGTAAGGACACTCGACCCTGTAATTTTGTGTCATGTTGGTAAGGACACTCAACCCTGTAATTTTGTGTCCTGTCAGCAAGGACACTGATCTGAAGATGAGGAAATAACGAGTTTCAAAAATACCAAAATATCTGGAGTTGAAAGATTCCTGTTAGGAAGACGTGTCATGTACATGAACGAGGAATGATACCTTTAATCGCTTTGTTGTTGGTGGTGCTCTTGTTGTAGTCTTTTTAACTTTCCCAAACTTTGTCATCGAAGTCGATATTACCGATTCAATGAGTCATAAGAAGAGATGAGATGAGACAAGACAATATCAGATTTGTTTAGAGTCGGCATGATTAAAACAAAAATTAAGCATAAACTCTAATGACATTATATAAAACATAAAGACATTACAAAAATATGATTTACAAAATATACATATAGATTTATATATATATATATATATATATATATATATATATATATATATATATATATATACTGTTCATAATTACAAAAAGAGATAATCACGTATCGCATAATTTAAAATGAAAGCAGAAAGCAAGCAAACCGCTTTAAAGGAGATAGAATTCAAAAGTGAATTGAATGTCTGTGTATCTAAAATGAGTGACATGTTACAATTAAAAGCATGCCAAGATATAAATTAAGCCAGTTATAAAGCAATTAACATTAAAATTAAATGTCGAGGTATCTTTAAAAAAATGGAAGTTAGAGTACGGCAATTCATGGTACATAAGACCAAACAATACGACAATATTTGCGATCGATAGGAATTTATATTTTAGTCTTCTCTAAAGTAATTTGATAGATCGTTCCATCGAATGGTAGATGGATATCATCGAATGGTAGATGGATATCATCGAATGGTAGATGGATATCATCAAATGGTAGATGGATATCATCGAATGGTAGATGGATATCAGAAATATTTTTTTTTCGCCATAAGTTGAGGTCCTAATACTTGGAACATAAAAAAATATTTGAAGATCAAAAACTGCATGTATCGTGTTTAATGCAGTTCAGAATTGTAAAAGTCTCTAAAGCTATTGATCTAAGTGTACGTACTTTAAGTGCTGATCCCCCCACCCACCCAAGTAGCTTTTTAGAATTCAAACTTATAATTTTACACACTTCGTCATAATTAATCTCCATAAATTCAAAATTGTATCTCTGTTACCATTGTCCTTAATATCCTTGATACTTTGATGTGTTAAAGATATAAAAGGAGGCCTCCTTGCCGATGTCTAATCCCACATTTACATAAAAGTCATTGATAATTTCACATACTTCCTTAATATTGTTTACTATTCTTTTTTACCTTCTACAAGAATGATCTTTTCTTTATCAGCAGAACATTTGTTAGAAAGTTAGGTTTAATAGTTCACCAGAAGTACCTAGCTTTAGTGCTTAAGAATATCTTTCTAAAAAGTATATTCTTACCGTCTATACTCGCATATAATTTGATACCAACTGCAAACTGCATAGACCCAGATCTGCCTTCGCATAATGCGCCGGCAGATATGGGTCTATGCAGTTTGCAAGTACTAATTAGTAGAACAAAGAACATAGACCCTGGTCTGCCGGCGCATTATGCGACGGCAGATCAGGGTCTATGGTGTTTGCATTTGGACCCGTCTTATACTCAACTACCGACGGTATATACCTTTTCTTTAATCTGTGTTCCAAATTTCTCTCCTTCTTTTAATTTTCCCAGGATTTTCATGATCTGTACTGAGTGTATTGTGTAAACATCGTATACTTAGCATATATAGCTTTCCTTAGTTCTCTATTCATATAAGGCAATGGTTTCCTACGTGGATATTTATGTTTTATTCGAGCATGTTTGTCCATAGCATTCATCAGAACTTTTTCAAAGTTAATATAGTCAGAGTTAACAGATTATGAGTCATTATTTGTTGACAACAAAGGAAACTCATTTACATCCAAATCTCTGAAACTTATGTAAGATTTAAAAAAAAAATATTTTTGTTTTAGAATGCACAGTGTCTCTTAACTGAGTAAAAACGATATTTTGAGATTTGGGACGGTCCTGCCAAACTTCGTGTCACCAATAATAATAAGGTTTTCACACTGAATCAGACCTTCGTCAATGGTTCTTGCAAAATTATCAGAGAAGAGGTTTTCATCCATTGATTGAGGACTATATAAAACAATGAATTAGCCATTTGGTCTTATTTATGTACAGTTCATAGGTATTATTTATGTACAATTCATAGGTATTATTTATGTACAATTCATAGGTAATGTGTTCCAGGCACGCTGTCTGTAATCTCTGAGGGAATGAAATATACTATGCCGAAATCATAGAAGATGATTTCACAAAACGTAGATGCAGTGGGATTTTTGTTTTTACTGATAGCAAACCAAGATTTCCCGAATTGTGAGTTAAATATATTCATTTATCACGAGCATTTCCAGGAACAAGTCACTAACTTACGCGCTGCATATCACCTCCTAATGAATGTACACATGTGATTGATCATAACATATTGTAGTATTCCGAATGTATTTAACACACAAGACAAAAAGCAATAAGTAACACAAAAACTTTTACAATATCAACAAGACAAAAAAAAAAAAAAAAACCCTAACCTTCTTAGGGAAACGCAATTAATAGCCAGACGGTCGTTAATATAGTTTTTTTTACTTGCATGTCTCCATTAAATATTACAGGTAAGAGACTAAGACTCGACAGCAAATACATATTAAAAAGTTTAATAACTCAAGAAGGAATATTAAAATTGCTTTTACATATTAACTGGTTGCAATTAATATAACGCTTGTTTGTGACACGTGGAAAATATATTACACCATCCACATAATTATTCTACTACACAGAAGTGTTCAAGGCGATTTTTTTTTTTTAGCATCAGCCAATACCCGAGTCTTTACCTCAAAACTATTTGACGGCACTTATTCTTTCTGTATGTTTGAATTACTGATCTGATAAAAGATGTGTGTGTTTGTGTGTGTATGTGTGTGTGTGAGTGTGTGTGTGTGTATGTGCGTGTGTGTTTCAGAGAGAGAGACAGAGAGATAGGAGGGATGAGAGAGGCGGTGTCTAGAGATGCGTTTGATCTCCAAAAAGGCATAGTAGTGAACAAGATGGAATGAGACAGATTTAAATGTGTGCATAGTTACCTGCAAAAGATGGTGTCACAAGACAAGCTTTTAGACACAGAGTTTATAAGCAATGGTAATCGGGTGATAAATGTGTCATTTTATTTTTCTATTGATGATGTTCCCCTTGCAAATAAACGTTTACATTCCTACGTAAGTCGAATAATAAACCAATCATCGCATACGTAGCGATAGCATAATTAACTGTTTGCATTGTAAGTGTTTAATTATCAAAACAACAGTAAGTATATTAGATTTTTAAGGCATTTTGTTAATGAAGAAAACTGAACAGGATAGAAATCGACCGAAAAAAAAATCTTCAGAAGATGAGTTACGTTTCGCAGATTCCGACAAAATGAACCTCGGTCATGGACATACATTTTTTGGCGAGAAGAAGAATCGACCACATCATCTAGAAGCATTTCAAAAAAATTCCTTTTCTTTTTGATAATCATAAAAAATAATTAATACTGATACATTTATGCTGTCTTCTTCCTTTTCTGTCTGTATATCATTCGAATCGCTTGCTATTTGTTAAACTAACCTAATGATCAATGTAGTCGTCAATAATGATTGTACATAGCTGAATAATTCCATTCCGATACAACACCAATACTACAAGGAAACTATGATGGAGTACCTTTCAAAATATTAAATATGAACGAACGGAAACAGGTTCCAAGCAAATAACCTTTCTTGTGACAGGTAAGTAAAAACCAGATGGGCATTATATGAAGGTATTTTACCTGCCTATTCCAGGTAAACATTAGCCAAGAGAACAAAGAAAGTAAATAAAAGTGTTTAAGGACTGACGAAGGAGTATTAAATTGATCTTACAGATTAAGTAACCAGAAAGTCAATCAGCGAGGAAGTAATTGCAACTACTGAATCACTTCAAGCGACATCCGGGAAATAGGATATCACTCACACAAGTCTTCATCAGAAGTAAAAATATTGATATTGCCGGACAATTACTATTTTTGTTTTACATCCCGTATAGCAGTGGTTTCCAACTTTTTTAGCTGCGACCCTAAACTGGCCACCAACAAGACCTCCCGACACTCAGGCTTATGATATGATTTCTTCTGATAACCCTTCGCAACCCTACGGAGGACCACCCGCGACCCTGACCTGAGTCGGGACCTGAGGTTGGGAACCGCTGCCGTAAAACATACAAAATCAGAATTAAGAAATTATTAGACAAGCAAGACTTTGGGGTGATTTGAAATTCATTACAAATTACTAGACCACTGATATGTTTATATCATCATCTCGTACAGGGAGACGTGAACATTAAAAATAATTTAAAAAAATGAATGGACCATGGTGGAATTTAAAATAGTGCAAATTTAAATATATACCTCGAGAAATTTATAGAAATTCAAATTCCGGTTCTCTCTATTTACCAATCGATTTAAAACTTACGCCAATGAAAAAATGATAGTCCAGCAAGACTATAAAGGCAATTACCGAACACAAATAATCGTATACTTGTATGCGTTATAAGTAATGACATAAATCTGCATTCTATTAAATTCAACAGTTTTTGAGAGGTGATAGGCACGTTTCACGACTTTCACATGAAAGTAACAATATCGGTACATAGAAGCAATGACTATTTGTTTGCAAGTGTGGAGGAGATAAACATTTGGTCAAGGCAATATGTAATAAAGAGTAACATTAAAAAAAATAAAAGTGTAAATTTGTTAACATCAAACATCAGAAGAAAAAAAAATACTGCAATGTTTTAGAAGAGATGCAGATTTAGATATTACTTTCAACTGTGATAACATTAAAATAAGTAGCATCCACCCTGATGGCTATAGGAATAAAACAGATCAGTAGAGGAAGGAATAAATTAGGTACCTTTGTTTGGAATAATACACAGATTTGTATTCGGCTAAATTTACAGTAAAACTTGAATATCTCGTACATTTTACGAGGTCAATTTACAATTATGCAACAAAAACAAAGATAAAATTTATAGAAGACAAAATTCTATAAAAAAAAAACACATGGTGGCTCAGCATATAACGTGGCTGTAGCAGAGGCCTCTTTTGCAGAGTCTACGACGTCAATCGTACGGGTTGCAACATTTTACATAAATTTGAAATAATGTATATGTTTGAAAGGAGTCGAGAAAAGTTGCAAATTGATGAAAATAAAAGTACCTGTTTTTGACGGTCATCCTGTTGGTTTCTTGCTAACACCTACAGACTATTTATCAAGCATAAAATAATCTATGTGTGTTTTTATTTCGTTTAAATAACCAACAAAAACAGTACCTCAGACATCTTTGCTACGATTCTGAAAGTCCAGTTCCTTACACACGTACCAATCAATTTTGGGAACAAATTAAACAGGACAAACATACATTAAAATATGCTGAAATAAAACAATGTTAAACTGAACAATTTATTTACACATTACTCCAACAAGCGAGAAAATGATTTCCCCTACATATCAGTAACGTGGATGACCAGTGACAGACATACATTATTGACATGCAAGCATATGAATAATACAATAATAGGTATAAATGGATCTTGACAATAATGTATATTTATGGAGGCCAAAAAAGTGAAATAAAAAGGGAGATAATATACGCGATGGCTTTAGATAAATCTTCAAAGGTTGAAACCCTGAAAAGATACATGATGAGGGAAAAGTGTTTTACTGTAAGAACGTTAAGGATTTGCTGAAAAAGAAAAAAACATTGAATACTTTTCAACTTTTCCTAACGAAAAAGCATCTGTAGTGGAAACATTCGACATAATGCTAAATACAAGAGTGAGGAATTATTTCAATCAAAATGAAATCAAGATATGGATTGACGTTTTACCAAGTTTGAGGGATATCAAAACATTCTTTACAGATCAAAACACAAGACTCCAGTCGAAGCAAGCACAGAGGAAAACAGATCAGATGTAAGGAAAAACATATTTAGTTATTTAATAATTGATGCATTTTGGAATGGATAAATTTAAAATCGATGAAACAATCATAATATCAAAACATTACAAACTTTTGAAAAGTGCTACCTTCCTAACTTAACCGAGGAAATATTTAAATTCAGAGAAGAATTTTCGGTGATCGAGTCGTTTACCAATTGGAAGACCTGAATGGAAAGTATATAGAGGTCATGTTTTACGAACGAGAGTTGTCTCAACACCACAAACAAGATGACATAATCCATTAGATTAGTGAGGAAATGAATAGATTACTATGAAAAATATGAAGCTAAATCCAACTACATCCAAAAAACTAAAAACAAAACAGATGCAGTATAAAAGACTACAAGCTTGTCCATGGGAGCTGAACAAAATAAAAGTAATGAAAAACACAAAAATGTTGATCCAATCATGATGATATTTAAATTTCTTCACGTTGCAATAGTACCAACAACTATGGATTTTGTTTTGTTCTGGACAAACTCTTTACCGTGTACAATTTTAGCACATCTAAAAACCATTTGTTACAAAGAATTACCACAAAATTAGCTAAAATCAGTTGATCTGGCAAGAGCTTTTACACTACATAGATTAAGTAAAATACAGTACACATTTCACAACATGTAGAGATATAGATTTTAAAGTTCTCAGAACTATCATTTGCCATTTACTATTACTGTAGTAGCATCAATTTTCGTGGGGGACCAATTTTCGTGGTTGTCGTTGTTGCCCCGAACCACGAATTTAAATACCCAACGAAAAATTAGCCACGTATGATGATGACTGCCACCCCCCACCCCCGGCTCATTTTCTTACTGTGTGTCGCTCCTAGATATTAAGGAACCTACTAGTATTTCATAAATCAATGTCAATAATGTAATTTGGAAATAAAATATTAGCTTTTACACGTGTTTATTTTATTTTAAACCTTTATAAAAAGAATTATAAAGCATTTCATATTATTTTAATGCACAACTGTCGATAAGATATCCTAAAGCTGTAATTTCCACTCACTGCCTTAAATCGATATGCGAGATAGGTAAGGATAGAGAGAAACGAGAAAAAGCATAAGATATTCAAACACTAGTAATGTTGAAAATGAAAGAAAGAATAATAAAAAATAATAGTATATGAAAATTAAATTAAATACCTGTTCAAATCTATCCTTCACCCGAGTACAACTGTTGTTGAACAATTTAAATCCTCCTGAAACCACATTTCATTTTATCCATGCATTTTTAATTCAAAAGAACAACAAGCCTGTAAAATACTAGAACTATTGCTTGAAGCACTATTATTAATGAAACAATACGTATAAACATTAATTACAGCAGCGTACTAAAGCTCACACTACACCGATTTTCGGACAAAGCCACTGTATCAACATCGTGTCAATCAAGTCTCAATGTACACAATTTAAATCCTCCTGAAACCACATTTCATTTTATCCATGCATTTTTAATCCAAAAGAACAACAAGCCTTTAAAATACTAGAACTATTGCTTGAAGCACTATTATTAATGAAACACTACGTATATACACTAATTACAGCAGAGTATTAAAGCTCACACTTCACTGATTTTCTGACAAACCCACTGTATCAACATCGTGTCAATCAAGTCTCAATGTACACACAAATGCTTGTCAGGTAAATAATCCCCAAATTGCAGAATTAAACAAGTCCAGCTTTCTCCAAACAACGGATAATTATGTCACATCTTTCACTCATTGTCGCGTGTGCTGCAATTATCCATTCAGCCCGAATTGGCTAGATTAATGAGGTTGCAATCAGTGATCGTCACCAGTAGGAATATTCCTTTTTTTTCGTGATGGATTCCATGACCTATTTAGTATACCAGTTGTGGAAGTGTGATTTTAATTATTCTTTGTACTCTTTATTTATTGTCAAGTCTAGTGGTTGAGTTGGTCTGTACATGAGGCAGGCACAAACAAACGCATGATTCCACTGTCTTTCAATTTTGTTAGCATCTTCTCGCATTGATGGGCTCTAGACGCATCAAATATTGCCACTCTCTGCTGATTGCATTGAGCAAATGGCAGCCGGTCACGTGTTTTGTTCCCTTTATTGATAGTGGTTTAAGTTAGAGATCATGCAGGTTACTTTAATAACCGATTGACTTAGTGTTGTAGTCTGCGTCAGCTTCCTTTGATGTTAGGCACTCAGACGAAAACACAGTGTAAGTGATTGGCCTTGACATGTGTGTTATTTGTGATCATAGATGCGGTAGTATTGTTTTAGTGTTGTTGGCTGCGTCGGCTTCCATTGATGTTATTCACTTAGACAAAAACACGGTGTCAGTATTGAACTTATCAGGTTTTTGATTTAAAGTATTGTTATAAACATTCAAGTGACCGCCGTTTGCGTCGGCAGAGTTTTATTCTTTGCATTCTTTATTTATACAGGAATTTAACATGGCTACTGCAAATAAAACTTGCAAAGAGATAACTGGTAAACATTTGACTGAAAGAAAAAAGAACGGAAAAAATGGACGGAAAATAAATCCAGAAGACACGTGGTATTTTTGTCAATGCCAAAGCTGCTAAGTTTTCTAAATTATTATGTCATTCAAGTCTGGGATTACCTCTATCTGCATTGAGCGCTAATTTAATTACTCTCAAACATGTCAGTAGAAAAAAACAAATTCTGAACACTTCTTTGTATCCATTGCTTTTATTTACAATATTAAATTTCAAATTATTTTTCAATACTTGAAATAACTCTGAATGATTGTGCTTTGTACACATTGCCTTCGGCACGATGACTTGCAAATAACCTTTGGTCCGTTTTATATTTATATTGAGTTAACTGTACAAATTTAATTGCACATAAATGGAAGGTGAACAAAGTAAAATTGAAAACGAACACAAGGTTAGCAAACAACCTGAAAAGGTTACTTCACAAAATCTAAAAGATCTTGAAGAGTTGAACATGGTATACAACTCGAAAAACGTTAAAGGAGTTTAAAAAATCACAAACTGAGCGTTTGAAGAAAAAACAAGAAGACTCTAAAACATCACAGAAGGCTACCAGTGTGTCTTCGGTGCACTGAAACGATACAAGTTTTCAAACAGCACTATTTATTATTTCATAGGTGGTGGTGTAGCTGTTTCATATATCTTGTTCATTTGGTCCAAAAGGAATGCCCATGTGCTCCATCACCGAAGACGAAGTGCACGATCTTTGCATAGATAAGGCTTGTTTCAGAGGGACAAGGCCAATTAACAATGGTCTTACTTTTAAGTTGCAAATAATTGTATATGTATGTATATATATATATATATATATATATATATATATATATATATATATATATATATATATATATATATATATATATATATATATATATATATATATGAAACGTTTGTGTTTGGTTAAACCTTTCAAATCTATCATTGTATTCGTATGGGTAAATGTCCATCCTAAATGTATTTAGGTTTAATATTAATAACATGTTTCTGAATTAAATATATTTTCTTCGTTGTTCGGTATGCTTTTCGCCTCATCATCTGGATCACACTTTACCAATGTTTTAATTAACAAATGGCTGTCATATCTATACAAGTCACGAATGAACAATTGTAAGTATTTTTGTAAATCTAATATTCAAAATGGCATTCATTATGCGCTGGACCTATATTTATTTAATGATTGTTTCGGTCTCCTTTTTATAACTGGGATTACCAGTGGGGGAAATCCTGGGAATACCTTCTCTTTACAAATTTTTTTTTAACCCTGTGTAAATGTGCAAAACTCCGAAGAGGAACCTCTAGACAAGTTTTGAACAATTCCGCAACACTTTTTTCTCTTTTTTATATTACAATGTAACTTTTGTCTTAATAAGATGATACAATAATATTAATGATCTGAGCAAAACTAGTCTCGTATGCCTATATTGCTCTTCTACATTAAAAAAAAAACCTTGGGGCAGTATTGTGTGTGTAGTATACAAACTCATAGGGAACTTAAAAGTCTTATATTATACAAATCTAATCAACTAAATTTAAAAGCTCTGAATTAAATAAAAGCAAACTATAGAAGAAATCGTTCTTTTTATTAATTTTCAATAAAAGTATGGTAAAAGGAATGATAATGAATGCTCATATTGTTCTCTTAAGTCCTTGTTTTTATTTTAGTTGATACCACGTGTGTTTGTGTGTCCGTGTAGTATGTGTGTGTTTCTGTGCTGTGAAAAATCTTATTCCAACGTAATGGTACTTTCCATCTTTGTAGCAATTCGGGACTCAAATATAAGCAATGTAAAACGTCTTGCTAATTCAGTTACTCCAGCAGGTTTAAAGTTGTCTGGTTCAACTATTTCGTACACATGTACAGATATATGAAATTAATTTTCTATTTGCCTAATGTCCTCTGTTTTTACCTGACATCAATCCAACGAATGACTGTATCTATCTAAATTGTATTTTAATGGTCCATATACATGCTTACTTTGTCTGCTTAACAAAGATCCCACAGCATAAAAGAAACATCCACCGTCTTTATTCATTATTTTTACGTAAATACAATATTTTTCTTTTTAATCTATTCAGACAAATTTATGTATAAACTTCCTCCGAGCAGTTGATACATATCTATGTGCATTATTAAACAGTCAATCCTGTCAAACATTTTGTACGCTCGCTTATAACCTGTTGAAATTTGGGATTCAAATTATCAAATTAACATTCAGTGACATTATTCATTTCGCCTGTGTTCAATGTATTTAGAAGCATTGTTATATAGTAGAAACTTCTATACCTAACATGCTCAATCTCCTAGATGGGTCGTTTCTTAAATCTAATAGTTAGGTGCAGTTGTACTTTTCAAGAACCAAATTGTCGAATTCGTCTACTAATGATCTTCGAATATGGACCAACGTCATTGAAAAAGAGAAATCTTTATTGTTGCCATCCAAAAGTCTAAGACTTTTTAGCGATAATTACGTTTAAAGTTTGTGTATTCATACGTTTTAATTAATTTCCTTATTGCATATGTGTTAAAGGGAATTGTAACTTTTTTTCTCACTTAATTTGGTATTGGTATTGCTACATTAAGTATCGACGTCTTCATTTCTTTTCTTCTTTTTTTTAAGCTAGAAATCATTAAATATATATTTAACTATTTTGCATCTGTATATGTGTGATCTTTAACAATGAAATTCCGGTCTTTATCATGAATGTCAGCACTTCGCTGTCAATAGATTGTGTCCCAGAGGGTACTTATGTCGGTACTTCACAACTTACCACCAACAAGAGGAGGCCACTTTCATATAGAAGGTCGTAATCTACACTCCGCGATTGGACTGTGTGCTCGGTAAATTATGAGTTCTCTTAGGTCCTTGTTTTTGATTTTTGTTGCTATCGTGTCACGATGCTCTTTGTGCGTATTCAAAACGAGGCCAGAGCTGAAGTCTATTTGACTTCCAATGTCGCTTTTTGGGGGTTCGCATAGTAATTTTGGCTCAGTTGCATGAGCCTGTAATTTATTTATTTATTTATGTGTTTATTTATTTATTTGTTTTGCCATTCTGTTTCTCATGCATACACTCCAAACAAGACCAGATCCTCCCTAGAGTCTTTCTGACTTTATGTGTTGCTTCATACGTTCACATTGAAACTATGTCTGGTATTTTGTGCGAAGATTTCCCGTTGCTAATCGCGGAGGTTATATTTAATTTCTTTATATTTATTTCTGATCGTTGATTGTATTGGATCTGGATTTATTATGCAGTGACCGTTATTGGCAATGAGGTGGTTCTCAATTAAATAGAAAAAAATGAAACATTTGGCAAGAATCGAACGGCAGACCTTTCGAATGGTAATCTCGTGCGATACACCTAGACTAAGCGGGAACAGCTACTAACATACCATAAAAATAAATACGTGTATACTGGCATTGACATATCACGATAGTAGAACTGCGATAGTTATTGTGCATTAAATCGTCGGCACTATCATTCGATTAATCAATCATGTTTGCTGATTTTTAAGGACACAACTATAGCATTTGTTCATCTCCCACTTATTTTTGAAAGATTTCGGCTGCGGTAAAAAGTCTGCACCAGATGCCGCACGATTGTTCTTTGACTCTGTGCAGTATATTTTGAACTAGTAGGAAGAAGCATAAACACGAAATGCAAAATATTCTCCATTTGCAACTAAAGAAACATATTGTACTAGAATCTAAAACAATTATTAACGATGCAGCAACTATTGTATACCCTATAGTGAATATCGATTTTTGTGAAATAATACCTAATCTTCGTAGCTGCAATGAATATTGATTTTCTCAAAATGATAGAATCATAAAGCTGCTTAAGTATTTATAACATAGAAAAGTGGAGTATGATTTCTCAAACGATATTTGTGTATTTATAACATAGAAAAGTGGAGTATGATTTCTCAAACGATATCGGTGTATTTATAACATAGAAAAGTGGAGTATGATTTCTCAAACGATATCGGTGTATTTGTTTTAATATCGTATTATTTTTTAAATTCACTATGGTCCAGAAATGTTTTAATTCTGATTTTCAAGTTTCCCGTACCCCTATACCAGGTGGTGATACACAAAAATTTGAGTGGTCTAGTAACTTTTAATGATTTCAAAATTACCCCCATGACATGCTGGTCTTGTAATTTTTAATCTGGTCTAATAAGTTTTAATCTTAATTGGTAATATTCTCATATTCCTATATGGGATTTAAAAATAAAAATATGAATGATTCACCACACAATAATGTTACTACTTTCTTCTATAGAAAAGCGTTAATGGAGAAAAAATAACTTTACCTCAACCAGGCTTATTAGTGCTTATGCCACAAGTAGAGCTTTTCTATTTTCTATTTAAATTGTGGCTCTGATAACTTATTTTGAGAGAGAGAGAGAGAGAGAGAGAGAGAGAGAGAGAGAGAGAGAGATTAACAGATGCGTTTGATCTCGAAAACAGCCATTGTAGCAAACACAATAGAAGAAGAAAGATTTAAATACATGCAAAGTTATAAAAGATGTGCATCACATACAAGTTTTTAATCTCATTTTGTAAGTAAATGGTATCAGGTGTTGAATATGAATAGACTCAAAAACAGAAAAGGTCTACTAACAAAATAAATAAATAAAGCTGCAGAAATTAAGTATATTTTACAGAGTCTAACATTAAAAAACCACTGTCATAAATATAAGTTTTACTTGGCGCTGAAAAGAATCGTATGCATCATTTTGACATTGATGAAAAATGTATGTTTTCTTTTAATAAACATCAAATCTCTCATGCTGATTAAGTTTTTCTTCCCACCTTTCTTATTTATGTTCATTATTCAAATCGCTAGATATTTTATTAAGTGAATCCTGATGTAAGTAAGCGATATTATTCATCATAATTTCTGAAAGAATTTCAAAATAATCTAGAACTTAAGAAAAAAAAAAATAATAATAAAAAAATAATAAACTTTCAGAACGTCAAAACGGAAAGTAAACAAAAAAGTCTAAGCTGTACCTTCCCTGTGAAAAGTAATTTAAAAGCCATTCGCACGTTTTTTGACGGTGCTTTACTTGTATATGTACCTTTCCATTAAGGTTTTATTGGGCGCGGCCATATTCGTATTATGTGACATTCCCCCATTACCGTACTGATATTGCGGAAGCTATATTCCTGCACATTTATTGTTAATATTATTTATTTGAACAAGCATTTAGGTCAACAGTGCAAAGTTGTGAAACAATATTGATTCATTGTTGTCGTGATATAAGCCTTTTCGTCTAATTACTTGTTTGCTTGGGGGGTTTTGTGTTGGTTTTTGTTAGTGTTGTTGTTGTGGTGGTGGTTTTTACCTTGTCTTCTTTTTGTTGTTTTATATTTTGTTTTTCTTGTTTGTTTGTTTGTTTTTATCCCGAGGCTGTAATTCATGGAATAATTCTTATTTTCCTCTGATATTTATTTCAGAATTCTAAATTTGTAATTATTTAACCTTTTCTTATATCAAATTGTCTTCAAAACAATTTTTTGCCCTTATCAATGACGCCAGCTAGAATAGGTAATAATATTCAACAAAATCATAAAATACACGTATATGTTGTTCTCTCCCAAACTTTTGTACCACACATCATTACTGTATTCTGCTAACTTTAATCCATCATATAAATTAAACCATCACTGACTCTTTAAAAAATCGCTGATCTTAGTTTGTTTTTTGTGCACCATGACAAACAACTAATGTCGCTACTAATTAGCAGCTTACATATGACTGTGAAACAGAGGACCGACTATTAGTTTGGCCAACTTGTATAATTAGACTTAGAACAGATGTTCACACTTCAAACAATAAGTGTATTTCCCATTTGCTCAACTCGCAGAGATCAAAAGACAGTCGGCTTATGTGAGAGTCGTGTGATGAATAGGGAATAAAAAGAAACCTTACGTGGCTATTGTTAGTAACACAAGAACCGAAACTTTGCTTGCCTTTACAGACAAGTTTTTAAATAGTGATTGACCCCTGACCCTAAGGGAAAGGAATGTAACTAGTATCTCTACTCAAAGATTTTTTTTTTTTCAACGGAGATAGGTTTCATTCACATGCAAATGGACGAAAATATCGAACTATACCTGTCACACTGGCACAAAAAGCAACTCCCATTTCTCCTGCGACAACACAACTGCTTTTCACACCATCCAGCAAACGAATTGCTTCAATCGTCTCCCCTAATGATGAAACTGTCTAGCTTTCGAATTTGACATACTGACACCTTTTGAGTTACACTGACAATGTGATTTTGAAGAAAAAATACTTCACTTCAAGCAGACATCTGAGTTTTACCTCAATACTACTTAGTGTAATGTTATGACTTCTGTATTATTAAAGCATAGATCTGATAACTTACAATGTGTGTGTGTGTGTGTGTCTCTCTGTGTGTGTTTCAGAGAGAGAGAGAGAGAGAGGGGGGGGGGGGAGATACGTAACCATGAGATGTGTTTTTTCACCAAATTAGTTATTGTAGTGAATAAATAACACGGGTTGAGACAGATTTAACTGTGTGCAAAGTTACAATGATAGAGTCACAAGATAAAAACAATTAACTCATATAAATATAGTATAGAGTCGTAAAAGTGGATGACGACAACTTGTTCAGCGGGGTGAGGCATATGACAAGATAAACTGGTATTTATTCGAAAAGCTAGATATCTCATAAATTGTATAAGATATCTAATAAAATTGCTTATTATATAAGATGTATCCTATAATTTATAATATATCTTATACACTTAATGAGATATCGTATAAATCTTATAAACTTTATAAGATATTTTATATAATAAATAATATATCTGATTCAATTTATAATATATCTTATAAACAAAAGAATAAAGATATCTTAACACCTTTTTTAAAATCGTATATAATGTTTAAGACATAAATAAAGTTTATGAGATACCTTGTAAAACTTATGATATCTGAATTTAAGTGTTTACAAGACATCTTATAAACCTAATCAGATATATTGTAAACTTTATCAGATATCTTAAAGACTTTATTAGACATTGTGTACAGGTTACAAGATATCTTATAAAATCTGCAAGATATCTTATAAAATCTGCCAGATATCTTATAAAATCTGCCAGATATCTTATAAACTTTGCTAGATAGCTTAGAAACGTTATATGATATCTTATAAACATTATAAGATATCTTATAGATTATATAAGATCTCTTATAAACAAAATTAAATTAAGATATCTAATATAGATTAGTAGATATCTTACACACTTATTAAAATATCTAATATAGATTAGAAGATATATTACACACTTATTAAAATATCTAATATAGATTAGAAGATATCTTACACACTTATTAAGATATATAATATAGATTAGAAGATATCTTACACACTTATTAAGATATCTAATATAGATTAGAAGACATCTTACACACTTATTAAGATACATAATACACTTATTAAGATATCTTACAAACTTTACAAGGCATCTTAGTAAAATTGTCTATCATAAACATTAAGTACGGCAAGCTATTCGCGATAAAATAATTTAGGAAGTATTTTGTTATAAATAAAGAGGTAAACTAATTTTAAAATTTAACTATTGAAAGTATATTGAAAAGTGAAATAATGTTTTGTATTACTGACGAAAACTGGTAGGACCCCAATACCTTTTTTTAGTGCAAGAGGTAACTTGCTTTTAATATTGCTTTGCTTATCAAAAGCTATTCCAGATATGTATGCAGGGAAAAGCCACCGCCTATCTTTCAATCTGCATTATCTCATCCGGAGCCTAACCCAGTAACCTGAGTTATGACCTCTCCCTAATCAACATTTTCTAAAACAGAAAGGGGACAGGTTAGCGTTGTTTAGCAGTGGCCCTCGTGTGACGTCACGGATCACTACCTCTTATCTAAAAATAGAATGTAGCCCCGGCTTCGGACAAACAGTTTATAAATATGGCGGGCCAGTACCATTATTTAAATTATAAAATACCGTACTTAGAGAAAACGAATAAAGCACAATAACTTTTAATCAAAATAATGAAGCTGTAATTAGAATAATAATTAAGAGATAATTCTAGTAGTATATGTTCTAGTTAAAACATTACCAAAGAATGTGTGAATCTTTTGAAATTGCCCCACACAAATCCCGGTTAGCAAACGACATATGCTTTGATAGAAAATCACTCTGTGATGCAGCTGAAACGATGGTTAGAGTGTAGAGATCTCAAAATAAGTGGAAATAGAAGCAATTTGATCAAATGGTAAGTAAAATTCAGTGTGTATACTGTGTGCATATTCGATGCTTCCAACGAAACGCTCAAGTGGAACATGCATCACGCCATATTATACGTCATCCACCCCCCCCACCCCCCCAAAAAAAACAACAACATCAACAAAAGAGAAATAAATATACTACCAAAGCTATATCACCTCATCTCTCTAAGTTTAGGAGCTGAATTATTTTTAAAAATTTCCCTTATATTGAAAATCAGAGCAGGCAACGCTGGACAAATGTCAGTTGTTTCGTAACCTGGTCGTTTCGTAACCTGGTTGTTTCGTAATCTGATCGTTTCATAACCTGTTCGTTTCGTAACCTGGTCGTTTCATAACCTGGTTGTTTCGTAACCTGGTCGTTTCATAACCTGGTTGTTTCGTAACCTGGTCGTTTCGTAACCGGGATTTTTATCAGGCAATTTCAAAAGATATTTTTGTATTTAATTTCACACATTCTTTGGTAATGTTTTAAATAAAACATATACTACTATAATTATCACTTAATTATTATTCTGATTACTGCTTGATTATTTGATTAAAAGTTAATTTACTTGATTATTTTTCTCTAAGTACGGTATTCTATATTTAAAATCTGATTGATTGCTTTGTAAATACTTTTCTTGCTGCCTAACAGCCTATACATTAAGCTGTTCTGTTCTATTCGTACATGTCTTAAACACTATTTATAAACTTATTCTTGTGATTTTGTGGACTATAATACTTATGCTTTAAGATCCATTTTTAGACTCGTTATATATTTTTCTAATTTTATTGTTTTACTGTACTTTTAAAAATTTTAAAATTTGAATTCTTTTTTGTTTTTAGTAATAAAAATACATAATTATAAACATTAGTAATTCTTTTCTATTAAATTCAACTATTGTTAACGGAAAATACAATAGCATGTGTAGAAATACTGGGTACTAAACATCCCAGTTACGAAAAGACGTGCACCCCGCTGAACTTCCCACTGCCTGAATTCCAGTTCATTACCTCACAACTATCGTTTAATCATTTTTTTTTAAAGTGCGTGATAAAAAAAAAACAAAAAAACAAAAAAAAACAGATCTGTGAACTAACTGAGTCTTTTTATCAGTCCAGGTCCTTGAGTCATTGTATCATTTCTGTAACATAATAATGACAATTAAATGATGAAGTAGCCTGTGCTCTAACATGGGGAAAACATTTTTACTGTCAGTTAAAATCATGGGATTTTTCCTGAGGGCGTGGGTTGTTTAAGATCAAATTTGATAGCGTTAGTTTGTTTTACTCTGTTCAAAATGGCGCCAGTTAAACAGTTTTATTATCAAAATGGTTTTTATTCTTGTAAATCACTTCCAAAGATTTGCAACTGAATCATACAAAGATCATATTATTATTATTATTATTATTATTATTATTATTATTATTATTATTATTATTTATCCTCATATATCTTTTCAGGGTTAAACAATGCATAGAGGCAGGAAACAGTCAGTCCATTTCCATAACAACAGTGCTTCACAGAACGTTATTATAAAAGTGCCTCTTGGACAACACACACAAGTTATCACTTAAAAAAAGATAAAAACAACAATAAAGTCTACTGAACGCTATATCGTCTGTTTGTCCGAAAACAATATGGCCGAAGGCGCAATGCCTTGTGGGTAAATGACATCATATAATATTTATAGAACATGAGGGGCTCGCTAAACAAGGCTAACATTGTGTAGGCACATATTTTATAATTTTAAAAATAACTTTTGTTATAGGTATGTCGGGTTTCTCAATATACATGTATTTTATACAGAATGGTTAAACCTGTCCTAAACAAACTAATAAAAGAGCATAACAATCTGCATATACACGCTTATAAGTGCTCTCAAACTGCATACTGCATAAACCTAGATATGCCGTCGCATAATGCACTGGCAGATTTGGGTCTATGCAGTTTCTTTAGGAGTAATCAGTAGAACAAACAACACAGACGTTGATCTGCCGGCGCATAATGCGTGGCAGACCAAGATATGTGTTGTTTGCAGTCCGACTTATAAGCGAGTATAGATGGTAACAATGTGCATATATATACCTTTGTCAGTGAAGATTAATATTCGTTTGACTCTATACTTATTTATTAACTGTGTTGCATTAAAATATATTTAAATTTGAGATCATATTAAATATTTAAATAAAGTGTACAAAATATAATTGAATACAGTGGAGTAGCAAACACCCAACAACCCCCTCAACTGCTGGCGGGGGGGGGGGGGTCAAAGTTCCCATCAAATATGCGAAATTTTATTGGGAGTGGGCCCCATAATGAGGTTATGCTGAGGGGGGGGGGAAGCAAAATTTCTTGCTACCCCACTGATTAAATACTTATTTCTTCAAGTCCTCATTGTTTCTAACTGGAAGGAAGGAAGAGGATAACGGAAAGAGGGAAGGTATGGAGCAATAAAATAACATACATACATACATACATACATACATACATACATACATACATACATACATACATACATACATACATACATACATACATACATACATACATACATGGTTGGATGGAAATGAGAGTTTGAGAGCCTACAGGGAAAATGATGCGTTTGATTCTTTTTGCTAATCTCGACTGCTGGGGCAGTTTGATAGAAATAATAGACGACAATGTTATTTCATTCAATCATGTCACACGGGATTCATGCAATTACGACCCCCCATTGTACAAATTTTGGAACATATCCATTTACTTCATCTTGAAAAATGAGTTGCATCACTTAAAACTGCTTCGTCGCCGACGAGAAGGTCAGTGGAAAATGTCACAACAATTTATACGTAATGGATTTGTCAGTTTTATTGCTGTTGATCTTGATACCATGACATAACACGTACTCGAAGGAAACATAGGCTACAGTGACATATATTCCGAGTATGTCCTAAATTATATGTTACTATTACACTAACGGAATCTGCAGGCTGTTTTCATCAATTCAAATGAAATATCTCGATAAACAGCAACCGACAAGCCATGGGATCAAGTAGCGCATCAACTTATAATTAACCAACCTGACAATATACCAACGAACCAACCAACCTACCAATCATCCAACCTATATATTATCCATCTACCAACGAACGAAAGAGAACAAAAAATAAGAACATGAAACGACGAATACTGCAACAACAAGGACAACGACGACAACAGAAACAACAAAGTCATTCCAATGTAAGCTGAGAGTCAGTGGGATGTAAGCATAAATTAAAAAAAGGAAAACAAAATCATCGACGTTGACAATAATGATAGCGATAAGGAAAACATAAAAGACAATAGTCAACATAAATTCCCAGCTAAACTGACTATTAGCGGAAAGCTAGAGCTCGACATCGTCCCAGACTGGAACGAAGTGATGAAGGATAGTCGCTGTGATTTTGGGAGTCTTGATCACGGGAATGGGGCTAATGGTGTTAATGATACTGAAGAGTCAGAGAGAGTATTTTACACTCACTACCACGGGCTTCTCAGCAAGAGCGTTCAGCAGAGGGCTATGATCCAGTTGTTTCTACTCAGAAACATAGGAACTCTGACTATGTTCTCAGAGGTCATACAAGCCTGTTACTACTCAGAAATATAGGAACTCTGACTATGTTCTCAGAGGTCATACAAGCCTGTTACTACTCAGAAATATAGGAACTATGACTATGTTCTCAGAGGTCATACAAGCCTGTTACTACTCAGAAATATAGGAACTCTGACTATGTTCTCAGAGGTCATACAAACCGTTTTGCAGCGTTGGACCATGATCATGATCTTGATCTTGACACAACTATTGGACCAGGCCAGGAGATGGGTGATGAGAAGTCAACAGATTCTGAGCCTCACAATGATTTAAAATGGCCTGCAATTATCAAAGTTTTAAGGAGCTCAGCAGAAAACGAGCACCATTAATACCTGTGCGACTCCGAGAGTGATAGACTATGGACAAAAACGTGCAGTATATGTACCGAATAATGACAAGGGACGAGTTTCTATTCAGAACCAGAAAATTCAGACCACTCGATCGATTTTTGGACAATCAAAATCGCATGTTTCAAATACGCGTATGTCGTCACAGACGGACCTAGTCAAAACGCACCAAACAACCGTAATAACCATAATGTGATGCAGAACAAGGGGAAAGATAGGAGGTCTCCATCAAGGCTACAGGAGTCAGGAGGACGGACATCACAAAAGCAATCACATTAGGAAACAGGGGAGAAGACCTTATTACGAATCGTTCTGTTGAACGTACAAGGGTTCTCAACTAAATCGCTGAATAAATTGGAATTAGAAGAATTTAAACTATTGTTTCAAAATAATGATATTATTCTTTTTACGGAGACGTGGACAAATGAACTTTCAGAAGTGTATGTAGCACATTTTAACTTTTTTGCAAAAGTTAGCGAAGAGGGATTCTGGAGGCTTACTATTTTACTTCAGGAATTCAATATCTGAAGGTATAGAATTAATACATTCCGATTCTGATGATTTATTATATGTTAAGATAAGATCAGATTTTTTCAAACTTGATAAAGATATTTATTTGTATGTCGTCAAGACATGATTGATATTAGTGTATTTGAAAGATTGAATGATCAGATATCACATATTGATAGCTTAACGAGAAGCAATTGCTGGTATTTATTGTGCGGTGACTTTAATGCTGGGACCAGCACAATGCCTGACTTTGTAGCAGACGATCATAGTTTTACAGGTGTACCGTTACCAGACGACTATATGCCAGATCATTATATGCATCGAGTCTCACGGGACTATGGTCCAGTAAACGTATGGGGTCATGCACTTTTAGAGCTTTGTAAGAAAACATCACTTAGAATAGCTAACGGGCGAGTGTGTCAGGATTCAAATTTTAAGTGTGCCAGTATAACTGATGACCCACGTCTTATTAAAAATGATGAAGAAATAGATTTCTATAATGTTTATGTACAAGGTGACTTAAAGAGTTAAAGAATGGTAAAAGCAGTGGCCCTGATAATTTATTTAATGAATTTTTGGTATAATGCAAAGATGTTCTCCAACCATATTTACTGTATATTTTTAATGTTATTTTAAATACTGGTTGCTTTCCAGACATTTGGTCTGAGGGTATAGTTATACCTATTCATAAGAAAGGCTCTGTAAAAAACGTAGAAAATTACAGAGGTATCACCCTTTTGAGCACATGGGTAAATTGTTTACTCGGATTTTAAATAACAGACTTGTTAGTTGGGTGGAGGAACATCAGGTATTTGTTGAAGCTCAGGCTGGTTTTAGGAAAAATATGTCCACAACTGATAACATTTTCACATTACATGGGATGATAAATCATTATATTAACTCAGGTAAAAAATTGTTTTGTGCTTTTGTTGATTTGGCTAAGAGTTTGATTCTATTATAAGGGATATTTTATGGTATAAATTGCTTAAATTAGGAATAAGAGGTAAAATATTTAATATTATATATTCAATGTATGAAAATGTCAAAAGTAGGGTGAGATTCAATAACATCATGTCGGAAGAATTTGTATGTGTAACTGGCGTGCGTCAAGGCGAATGCTTGTCCCCCTTCTTATTTTCCTTGTTTATTAATGACATTGAAGAAGAATTTATTAACAGTGATGTTCAAGGTGCTGACTTAGGTATGCTACAACTGTTTATGATTTTATACGCAGATGATCTAGTAATATTTTCAGAGTCACAACAGGGTCTGCAAAAGGAACTAAGTGCTTCGAGTACATATTGTGATAAGTGGCACCTTAAAGTTAATACAAACAAAACAAAAATTATGATTTTCCGCAAGGGAGGAAGAATAGCAGATGATTCTTCATTCAACTATAAAGGGTTACAGTTAGAGGTTGTTAACAAATTTGTATTTCTTGGAATTGTTTTTACAACAGGAGGTTCTTTCACACTTGCTTAACAAACTTTAAGTGCTCAAGTATCAAAAGCATTATTTGCAATGGATAAATATTTATGGGGATTCACTGAAGGAAATGCTGTTGAACGGTTGCACTTAAATTTTTCCAAAAATCTTCTTAGAGTTAAAAAATCTACCCAAAATGAGTTTGTATATGGTGAATTGGGGAGGACACACTTACAGATCAATAGATATTACCGCATCTTGAAATACTGGACTAAGATAATCTCTTCAGATAATAGAAAATATATATCGGTTCTATATAATCTAATGCTTACTGACATAGAAAACAGTCCTGGAAAGAAAAATTGGGCATTGTTAGTCCAGAATTTATTAAATAGTCTGGGTCTGGGGGAAGTGTGGCTAAATCAAGCTGTTGGGAATATAAATGTTTTCTTATCCTTAGTTAAACAGCGACTATCAGACCAGTTTATTCAAACTTGGCAATCAAGAACCGAAGAATCTTCAAGAGCTAGATTATATAGAAATTTGTCACAAAATTTTGGCTATAAGGAGTATTTAGATACAGTAACAGTGACAAAATTTAGAAAATCCCTTTAAAAATAAGAATGTCTGCCCATACTTTACATGTTGAATCAGGGAGATGGAAGAGACCACATTGCACCCAACTAAATCAAAGAATTTGTATTTTCTGCAACGTGCTGGAAGATGAGTATCACTTTGTTTTAGAATGCCAATGTTATTTGCCGCTAAGAAAGAAGTACATAAACTCTTAGATTTGGAAAGGACCAAGTATGTTGAAATTTATTAAATTACCCAGTTCCACTAAAACTACCAAGGTTAGAAATCTGGGAAATTATATTCATAGAGCACTAATTGAACGTAATAATATGATGAATGCGACTTAAAATTACATGATTTAATTAGTTCATTATTAGTTATTATTTTTAAATTTTTTTTTCTTTTTTTTTTTCTCTTCGTCTCATCTCTATTTCATTGATTAATATATGCATTACTATCTCTCATATTTCATGTATAATGTTCTTATAATACTAATAAGAAAAGCATTTTGAATACTACTTGTATATTGATAATACTTTTTATGTCTTCTCCCGAAGGAGCTTGTATTTAAGCGCACGCATGTGATTCAACAAACATAGTCTGGAGTAGTTGACAGGTCACACATGAATAGAGGTATGTATGTTTATGTGCGTGCCTATCTCACTCTCTCAGTGAATATGTATGTATGTGCATATATATATGTGTAGGTTTATGTAAACGTGTGTATAGGTATATGTATATAAATATATAATGTGCACGTGGATATATGCATGTATGAGTGTGCTTGGGAATGTGGGTATGCATACGTAAGTATATATCTTAGTGTTTATAGAATGTTTGTAAATTCGATAGACTTGTTTTCCTTTATGTATTAAACGTGTCACCATCAATGTTTGTAACAAATTTAAATGTATATGTATATACTTGCTGATGGCCAATTGGCTAAATGCAAATAAAGTTCACTTTCATAAACCGGAAAAAGTGTTTGGAAAATTGTAAGAGATTTTGAAAGTGGGGGTTGGGATTGGGGGAAGCGTACATAAAATTGCCATGTATGCAAACAATTTTAAATTTATGGTAATCTTCGTAAAAATGGAATTAGAGCAGAATTTCAGGGATCATTATGTTGGAGTGCGGGATGATATAAGGCATATGTTAGAATAAATTATTCATTCAATGACTAACTGAATCAACTTTGGAGATAATGAATTACGTGAACATCAATTTCTTCTCCATAATGTTGCAATTGGGACATATGAATACAAAGATGTTACACAAAAAATTTTAAAAAATTTTAAAATTTTTTTAAAAAAATGCTACGTGTTAAATCTTATTTGCTGCGGTATCAAGCTCCTGACAACACTGTAATGATGTTGAAATGCATAATCGCCCTCAAGGAATTTGTAAGCTAACTAAGCTTCGTAGCGACAAGGATATACGTCGATTAGGATGCATTGCTAATGACTCCATGGAACCCCCCTCCCCCACCTCAAAAAAACAAGTCTGACACTCGAGTATAGTTAATATCCTATCATCTAAATTAATATAGATATGTGTCTAGAAGATTTTTTAATAATGGGGAAAAATCAGTTATGTAATATCTAAATAACAATTTGGAGAGTTAGTTTTCACTTGAGAAACTTCAATTCGCGAGGATATTACGTAAACGAATGAAGCCACATCGTTTTGTATTTTTTTTTGCTTTTGGGATGAATTACATGAGCGATAGCAAGTTTTTTTTTTATAGATTTTTTTCTCACTCCTATCAAACCATTAGCGAGTTAGAAATGTTCCTTCTGTGTTTGTCTACAACTCATCGATAAATCAGTCATTATTTCCCTTGTTCGCAAAAAGAGCGGAGCTATCATTTGAGTGTGCATCATATTTGATAGTATGTGTACTATATAGTTTCTACCAACTACTTTGTATCTATATAACGACTAGGGTGCTTTAGATAAAGGGTTTAGGATACCATCGATTCTAATTAGTCGAAGCATCGGCAAATGCGAAATGTTGGACTCCTTACGGCCCTCGCTGCCCACCTGATAGGACGATTCTCCAAGTCCACGATAAGTAGTACAATTAAGTGGCACGTGCCTGCGTGAGAAATAGCAAGTTAGTGACACGTGCTTATGTGAGAAGTAGGTGGTAAGACAAAACCTGTATGTATATCGATCTCTGATGATATATACTACGTGGGAACACAGTATTGATTTCAAAGCAAGATTTTGACTAGAATTACGGAAATGTTGCACAAACTGCCCTTGTGCTGTGCAATGTGGTATACGACTATACAAAATTGTACTTACTCTTAATAGACAGTTAATAAACCAGACGGTAGCGTACAAGCGTGCTTCAGGGTGGTGAATTGGAAGTGTTTTGGTTTAACTGCATAGAGCACAACTCCACGCTTAACACGATAGTATGTAAATCACAACCAATATGTTCCTTTACATGTATAATTGCACGAGTGGCCATTACAATCTTAAGTCTGTTAGACGGAATATTGCGATTCGGTCATGAATCAATTTTAATTTTCTGGGATGTAAAATTCTCTCGAATTAAAAAAACATGTAGCTTTTGAATACCGGAGTTTGCTAGCTTCTTACTTGGTTAGAACGTTGTAAAAAAAATGCACACTAAGATGTAATTTTAAATATGAAAAAAGTATTTATATTTTCCTTCCTTTTTTATAACCTTTTCTCAATCAAAGATATGCTCTCAACGTCGAAGAAGTGAAAATATTGCCGTTTTTGTTAGCAAAGTTGTCTTCTGCAGTCACTGAGCATTGAAATTTAAAAATGCTTCCTGAACATAAACTAAACAATATCATTCCTCAATAGAAATTTTAGACAGACTCGAAATTGGATAGGTTTCAGATTTCGTTCAAATGTTTCAAATAAACTGTGCGACATTTGTGACAGCATGTTAGTTTCCCGTTACCTACAGTCCTTTTCAGTAACATTATTCTCGATCCAAAACATGCCAATGCTGACAGCTGTTATAATGCATTATTCCAAGGGAAATGGATTATAATGAGTTCAGATGTTGACACATTTTCCAATTAGTCACGTGTAAATGTCAACATGCAAGACGCGCTAAATACAAAGTAGGAATAAATTAAAAAGACATAAAAACATAATTTACACACAAGTCTGTCTTGTGGATATTATATAAATAGAGTAGATTAGTGAATTTACGCTCATAAAATGTTTCACAATTAACAAAGTGACAGCAAATATAGTCTGCCCAAATAGAAGGTGAAAATTAGACGCATTTGGTATTTCAAATAAAGTATTCAAACCTCTCAGGCATGCACTGGGCGCATTTTACTCGGTGTGTAAACCTAAAGCTCGTCGTTATGGAGGCAAGCAGTAGAGATTAATGCTGTATCATGGAGCCTTTCCAACAACACTGTCCCTTCTTGAAAAAGTCCATAAAATAGTCGTAGTGTTTCAAGTAGGGGGGGGGGGGGGGCGAGGGGTTAAATTTGCTTCTGGAAGCAGATATAAACTATTATTTCGAATTATATCTTATCATGCAGGGGAAATGAGAGATAGAATCTGTCTTCACTACTTTGCCCGTGTGTGTCTATCCGTATTTCTCGGGCTCTACATTTCCTTCTGTTTATATTCTCTCTCTCTCTCTCTCCCTCTCTCTCTCTCTCTCTCTCTCTCTCTCTCTCTCTCTCTCTCTCTCTCTCTCTCTCTCTCAATGTGACGAATCCCCAAGAAACAAAAAGCCGGGATTACAAAGGAATGACAATCATAATATTTGTGAATTACTACGATCATGCGATACTGGTGCATAGGTACCTGCAAAATCACAGAGAAAAGTATACACAGTCTCGTCGTTTTCAAGTGATAAATACACTTGTAACGGTGTATACGTGTTGTTTGTTTGTGAGAAAGAAAGACACAGAGAGACAGCCATAGAGTTACCTGTAATTACATCTGCACGGGACATAAAATGTGTATACTCCCAAATGTATCTTCAGGTAAAATCTGATACGGTGAAACATACACAGCTGTATATCTGTGGCCAAATGACTTTTAGCTAGATATGAGATCCACTATCATGTGAATTCAATGAATTTTCCCCGCTGTCACGCTGAGAGATTCTGTGAATAATATTATATGTATAGAGTTTCTAGTCTCTTTTGTACCAACAACTAACTGTCAGTAAGAAATATTCTTAAACTATGTGAACGAAACGAATGTAGTTTTCTCCCTCTGCTTGGTATTATCTGTGCTGTTTATATCCCCTGGAAACGTGATATGAGACGCAATACACAGTCAGTTGTCTAACAGTCCGTGACACCTTTGTCGAAAATGTTTCCTCGATAGAAACCGCTCTCGACATAAAGCAACAAAAAAAAAAAAAAACCAGTTACTGGAATTTCTCATTTTCTAGTTGTTGTAATTACATTTCGGGGGAAAAAAAAGTGGGCACTGTATGAATCTAAATGTCTGCACACGGATAGATGAACCTTTGCAACAAGTAGGATAAGTTTGAGATTTGGAGTAAAAAGGGGCCAGGACACAAAAACATACAAATCGGGGGTACAATAGGACGAAAAAACAAAACAAAAAAACAAAAAAAAAAATCCAACTTGTACCCTTCTGCACATGCGCGAGCGTAATAGCCAATCAAAAACAACGTTTCTGATACACCTAAGCATCCGGATAAACGAAAAACTTTGTTTGGCCGGATTCAGAAGTAACCCCAAAAATGCGTTTCCTACCCCCATTTCAGGTGAAAATGAAAAGAATCTCCCGGGGTTAATGAGTTAACTGAGTACACACACACACACACACACACACACACACACACACACACACACACACACACACACACACACACACACACACACACACACACATATTCAAACAACACGCACAAAATGCGAACAGGAAAATGCAGGTTACATTCAATACTAGGTAGAAAGAAAGATATCAGAAAATAGTGAGAAATGCTAACCAACCAAGCCAAGCATATAAGCCAGACACAGAGAACAAATGTATCATAGTCTACGATTTTATTAATATAAGCGAATGATTACTATACAGCTCATATTTTGTTTATTACAATCTCGTACAGGCACGACAACATTTCTGGGCCACTCGTAGTTTTATTAAACAAAAATACCTTCGAGTATTTCGACCACACACAAATATCCTGGTTGTGCATTGAGTAGAGCGTAAAATAATGAGAAAATTGTTGCACAAAAAAATATACTGTGATACAGTAAAGAGCTTTAAGAAGGATGATATACATATATATACATATTTCATGAATTTAACATAAACGCAACAATCTCGGTAACAAGAAATAATGTGTATTTGTTTACAAGTTTGGATGAGATGAAAGTGTGGACCGATTCCATTCCCCCCACTCCAATATATATATATATATATATATATATATATATATATATATATATATATATATATATATATATATATATATATATTGTTATGTATGATGTTTATATAATATTATAAATATTTTAGGAAATTATAAATGTTTCTTCACTTTAATATTTGCTTAAATCTTAATGTTATCAGGAAAAACATGTTTAACTAGTGTCCTTGAATTAGGTTGTTTTGATCAATATGTTTTCTCAATTTGAAGGTCAAGGTTGAATTTTGTTTACAGGTAGAATTCCATTAAGATGACACACATTCTAGAACATTCTGTCATGTGACCAATCTTTATATATGCCATGTTTGGTGGACATTTATTCAGTTTTGACATTACCATCAGTCTTGTAAAGAGCTATTACAGTTGTGAAAATTCATTCCAAAGTCTAAGAGAGGAATTATTTTAAATATTCATTGGATTATAACAGTGCTCATAAACTTTTGGATTTTGGATTTTTAATTGATGATTTTGGAATTTATGTGAACTTATATTCAGATATTTTGGAATACTTCATTTTGACATCAGCACATCAAGATTTCTAGTACATCAGGACTTTGGAGACCATTAGCACATCATAACATTCAAGGACACAGCCGTGAATTCTAAACATTCTATATTTAGGACTTGTGATTAGAACAATCATTCTTATTGGATTATTAGGATTTCAAAACACATTACTGTAAGTGACTTTTTGATTTTTTTCATTTTAATTATCTAGTAATAAATTGCTTGTTGATTTTTTACTTGATTTGTTAGTTTCACTTTCTTTCTGTTACATTTTTCTTAGACCATAGAGTCGTAACAGAAATTGGGGGCTCGTCTTCCGGGATCTGAATTTCTTTAAAGCATATTAGAGATATTAAATTTATCTTTGAAATTCATATTGATTTTGTCTTGGAATTTTTTTTTTGTCTTTGGCAAAGATTTTTAATAGAGAAATATTTTTGTGTGAAACCAACAAGCATTTACAATGGCATCTAATGTTCAGAATTTCATTTCAAAACCTACCCAGGAGGGGTTAGAGTGCATGAGAAAGGATGAGTTGCTCGAGCTTGCCAGAAAATACAGTCTATCTGAGGCAAAAGTATCATTGACAAAACAGGAGATAAAGATTATTTTAATTCAGTATTTAGTAGGAAAGGGAAATTTTGATAGTAGTGCTTTAAGTTCGAAGAGAAAGCCTGTATCTGGTTCTGACAGGAAATTAAGGGAATTAGAGTTAAAGAACCAGATGGATTTAGAGTTAGCAAAGCTTCAGATTCAGAGAGAGAGAAAAAAAGAAGAGAGGCAGATATGGAGAGAGAGAAAGAAGATAGGCGGATACAGATGGAGAGAGAGAAAGAAGAGAGGCAGCTACAAATGCAGAAGGAAGAGAGGCAGATACAAATGCAGAAGGAAGAGAGGCAGATACAAATGCAGAAGGAAGAGAGGCAAATACAAATGCAGATGCAAAGAGAAGAAAGGGAAATGCAATTTAAATTAAGAGAATTAGAACTGGCAAACAGAGCACACTCCACTCCTTTAAACACAAGTCCAGGTTTTGATGTTACTAGATATATTAGGTTAGTACCCCCTTTTCAGGAAAAAGAAGTAGATAAATACTTTCTTCATTTCGAGAAAATAGCTGAAAACTTGAAATGGCCCAGAGAGCATTGGACTTTGTTATTACAAAGTGTACTTATTGGCAAAGCTCGTGAAGTCTACACTTCACTCTCAGTACAACAAAGCACTGATTATGATGTGGTTAAGGAGTACATCTTGAAAGCTTATGAGTTGGTACCAGAGGCATATCGACAAAGGTTTAGGAATTGTAGAAAAGAAACTGGACAAACTCATGTCGAATTTGCAAGGGATAAAGAACAACTATTTGATAGGTGGTGCTCAGCCAAGAAAGTTGATCAAGGTTATGATAACCTCCGACAGCTCATATTAATTGAAGAGTTCAAGAGGTGTATCCATAGTGATGTTAAAACCTATCTTGACGAGCAGAATGTGGAAACTTTGGAAAATGCTGCTCGTATGGCTGATGATTATTCCTTGACTCACAAAATTTCATTTGGTAATAAATCGTCCTCTTAGCAGTTTTCTGGTAAAAAACCATTTCAATCTCATTCGAGTACTTCCAAATTTCACAACAGCACAACTGTTAGAAATCAAACATCTGATAAGACTGATCAGAAATCCTTATCTCTTCGTACGTGCACTTATTGTAAAACGAAAGGGCACGTTATTTCTGATTGCTTCAAGTTGAAAAATAAGCAACAGAGTAAAGACAGAGCTTTTCCAAATGCTCTTATTTCTACGAGGTCAAGGTCACGGTCTTGTATTGAAAGCAATACATTTGTTGGGTCAAACAAACCCCAGTCTGATTCTATTTTGGAGGCTTATGAACCATTCATGTCAGAAGGTTCTATATCACTTATTGGTGATTCTGCCAAACCTATCCCAATTAAAATATTAAGGGACACTGGAGCTTCTCAGAGTCTTTTATTATCAGGTACTTTGCCTTTGTCTGAGGAGTCTTCTTCAAGTGAAAGTGTTCTTGTTCAGGGAGTAGAGTGCGGCTTTGTAAATGTTCCTCTTCATTGTGTAAATTTGGCATCAGACTTAGTTTCTTGACCTGTGACTGTTGGGGCAGTGACTTCTTTATCCATAGAGGGTGTTCATTTATTACTAGGCAATGACCTAGCTGGAGATAAGGTTGTGGTTAATCCACTTGTAACTGACAAGCCTTGTTTGGATCAGAAAGTTGATCCTGTCGAAACTGAAATCCCTGATTTGTACCCTGCTTGTGCAGTTACTAGAGCTATGGCAAAAAGAGCTCTTGAGAGTGATGTTGATCAGGATATTATTCCTTTAGCTGACACATGTATTGGTCAGTCTTTTGATGAGGTCACTTTTTCCTCAGGTATTGATCAATCAAATGGTATTGATCACAGTGATCCTCTTTTGGCAACTCATTCTCTTTGTTCTAATCAGGATGACAAACGACAATCTCTTGTCGTTGAACAGGAGCAAGATCCCGAGATATCTCGTTTGTTTCAGAGGGCTATTAGTGAAACTGAAGCCACACAAGTTCCAGTGTGTTACTTTGTGAAAAATGGGGTCCTTATGAGGAAATGGAGACCACCTGATGTACCCGCTGGTGACGAGTGGTCAGTGAGCTATCAAATTGTTGTTCCTAAGTCATATCGACAGGAAATTCTTAATTTAGCCCATGAAACTCCTTTGGCTGGTCATTTAGGAGTCCGTAAGACTTATCACAAGATCTTGAATCATTTTTATTGGCCGAAACTCAAAAGTGATGTTTCTAAATACTGCAGATCTTGTCACACTTGTCAAATGGTAGGAAAACCCAATCAGAAGATACCTAAGGCTCATCTGCAACCTATTCCTGCATTTGATGAACCATTTAGTAGAATAATGGTAGACTGTGTTGGTCCTTTACCTAAAACCAAGTCAGGCAACCAATACTTGTTGACCATCATGTGTGCATCTACAAGATTTCCAGAGGCAATTCCTCTGAGAAATATAAAAACTAAAACTATTGTGAAAGCTTTGGTGAAGTTTTTTACACTTGTTGGCCTTCCCAAATCTGTCCAGTCGGATCAAGGGTCAAATTTTATGTCTGGAATTTTCCAGCAAGTTATGCATGAATTAGGCATCCAACAGTTTAAATCTTCTGCCTATCACCCTGAAAGTCAAGGTGCTTTGGAAAGATTTCATCAAATTTTGAAGAATATGATTCGATCCTATTGCTTTGATACAGAAAAGGATTGGGATGAGGGTGTTCATTTGTTGTTGTTTGCTGTTAGGGAATCAGTTCAAGAGTCGTTGGGTTTTAGTCCCTTTGAACTAGTTTTTGGTCATACTGTCCGTGGACCATTGAAATTATTGAAAGAGAAACTTCTTTCAAATGAAGATTCGAAGATTAATCTTCTTGATTATGTTTCTGATTTCAAATACAAGTTGTCAAAGGCCTGTGAAGTAGCAAGAACTAATCTTCACACTACTCAGTCAAATATGAAATTAAGGTATGACAGAAATTCACAGGAAAGGAGTTTTAAACCTGGTGACAAAGTTCTGGCTCTCTTTCCCATACCTCAGAATCCTCTTCAGGCTAAATGTTATGGTCCTTATACCGTTGAAAAGAAAGTAAATGACTTAAATTATATCATTAACACTCCTGGGAGACGGAAACAGAAACAACTTTGTCATATAAATATGTTAAAGGAATATTTTGACAGAGATAGCTCAGCTAATTATTCAGTTAATTTAGTTGTACCTGTCCCACACAGTGAAGATATCAATGATGGAGTACGATCAGACTATAGTGACTCTGGTATAACCAATCTTCGGAATTCAGAAATATTGAACAACCTAGACCAGAAACTTTCACATCTACAACAACAGGAAAGAAATGAACTAAAACAGCTATTACATGACTATGAGCACTTGTTTCCTGATGTTCCAACACGAACAAGTAAAATTTATCATGACGTTGACATTGTAGATTCTGCGCCTGTGAAACAGCATCCTTATAGGATGAATCCTCTCAAACAGAACTATCTGAAGAAAGAAATTCAGTATCTAATGGAGAATGATTTCATAGAACCAAGTAAAAGTAACTGGAGTTCACCATGTATTCTTGTTCCCAAGCCAGATAATACATTCCGTATGTGTACTGACTATAGAAAAGTCAACAGTGTCACCAAAACTGATTCATTTCCAATCCCAAGAATGGACGATTGCATTGATAAAATTGGAAATGCGGAATATGTCACCAAGTTTGAATATATAAAAGGATTCTGGCAAATTCCACTGACGGAAAGGGCAAAAGAAATTTCAGCATTTGTAACTCCAGATGGACTTTACCAATATAAAGTCATGCCGTTTGGAATGGAAAATTCGCCTGCAACGTTTCAACGTCTGATGAACATGATAACATTTGGTCTTGATAATTGTGACGCTTATATCGATGACGTCATTATCTACAACAACACCTGGGAAGATCATTTGGAAACCATTCGAAAATTCTTCAATTGACTCAGCGATGCGAATCTGACAATTAATTTGAGCAAAAGTGAGTTTTGCCATGCTTGTGTCACATTTTTAGGACATATTGTGGGACAAGGTCAAGTTAAACCTATAGAAGCTAAGGTCAAAGCTATATCTGAATTTCAAGTTCCAATTTGTAAAAAGCAATTGATGCGATTTCTAGGTATGGCTGGATATTATCGGAAATTTTGTTCCAATTTTTCCAAAATTGCTGAACCTTTGACAAATTTATTGAGTAAGAAAGCCACATTTTATTGGTCTGACAAGTGTCAGGAATCTTTTGACAAGTTAAAGGCCATGCTTAAGAATGCACCAGTTCTTTCTGCACCAAATTGTAGCCAATCATTTAAATTATCTGTTGATGCAAGTGATGTAGGGGTTGGTGGAGTATTGATTCAGGAAGACAAAAGTGGTGTGGATCACCCTGTATGTTATTTTTCTAAAAAACTAAACAAGCACCAGAAAAATTATTCCACAATTGAGAAGGAATGTTTGGCTTTGATATTGGCTTTACAGCATTTTGAAGTGTATGTCACCTCAGCTCTTTCTCCAATTATTGTGTACAGTGATCACAATCCCCTTACTTTCATCAACAAAATGAAAGATAAAAATCGGAGATTGTTGAGATGGAGTTTGATATTGCAAGAATATAACATTGACATTAGACACATCAGGGGAAAAGACAATGTGATTGCGGATGCACTCTCGCGTGCCTAGAAATGTAATATTGCTTGATGTAATTAAGTCCAGTATCATAAAACATGTTCTTATGTAATTTTGGTTATTATAGTATTAGATGTATATTCAAAAGAAAGCTTTATTACATAAATCTTTCTTTTTCTTTATGAGGGGAGGTGTTATGTATGATGTTTATATAATATTATAAATATTTTAGGAAATTATAAATGTTTCTTCACTTTAATATTTGCTTAAATCTTAATGTTATCAGGAAAAACATGTTTAACTAGTGTCCTTGAATTAGGTTGTTTTGATCAATATGTTTTCTCAATTTGAAGGTCAAGGTTGAATTTTGTTTACAGGTAGAATTCCATTAAGATGACACACATTCTAGAACATTCTGTCATGTGACCAATCTTTATATATGCCATGTTTGGTGGACATTTATTCAGTTTTGACATTACCATCAGTCTTGTAAAGAGCTATTACAGTTGTGAAAATTCATTCCAAAGTCTAAGAGAGGAATTATTTTAAATATTCATTGGATTATAACAGTGCTCATAAACTTTTGGATTTTGGATTTTTAATTGATGATTTTGGAATTTATGTGAACTTATATTCAGACATTTTGGAATACTTCATTTTGACATCAGCACATCATGATTTCTAGTACATCAGGACTTTGGAGACCATTAGCACATCATAACATTCAAGGACACAGCCGTGAATTCTAAACATTCTATATTTAGGACTTGTGATTAGAACAATCATTCTTATTGGATTATTAGGATTTCAAAACACATTACTGTAAGTGACTTTTTGATTTTTTTCATTTTAATTATCTAGTAATAAATTGCTTGTTGATTTTTTACTTGATTTGTTGGTTTCACTTTCTTTCTGTTACATTTTTCTTAGACCATAGAGCCGTAACATTATATATATATATATATATATATATATATATATATATATATATATATATATATATATATATATATATATATATACTACAAAATTTACAAAGATGCAGGTTAATAGATTTTATTCAGTTATAATAACATCTAGATAAGCATATCAATGCTGATGGCAAGAAGGTTTAAACAGTATGGTATGAAGAAGGAATAATTTTTCGTATTTAATGTGGCGAAATATACAAATTTGTATTAGGCTAAATTACAGTGGAACTCGAAATTTTTTAAATCTTATGAAGTCAAGCTGTACTAATTCGACGATAACAGAGATATAATGTATGGAGAAGTTTGATTTAAAACAAAACATGATGACTCAGTAAATGAAGTTTAGACTTCAGGCACAGGAATGGTAACAATGCTATGTACATCTAAAACCATTCATAGGTTGAAAATGAATGAAAAAGAGTTGCAAATTGCTGAAAATAAGCGAATGTATTTGTTTTTGTCGGTTGTCTTTTTGGCTTGTTCTTAACACCTAAAAGTCAATTTATCAAGTGAAAGTATTATCTGTATATTTTTCTATCGTTTTTAATGGCTGAAAAAAAAAACAAAAAAAAAACAACAACAGTATTTGAGAATCTTTACTACTATCCCAAAAGACCAGTTGCTTACATAAATATCAATCAAGTGTGGGAACAAATTAAACGGGCAACAAGGAAATAAAATATACTGAATTGAAAGAATGGTTAACTGACTAATCTGCCTGCACATTTTAAAGCAAGCGAACATTTTATTTTTCCCTACAGAATGGAGAATGTTAGCCACGTGAATGGCCCGTGGCAGGCAGACATTGTTGATATGCAACCATATACAATATACAACAAAGGATACAGATACCATTTGACAGTGATAGATGTCTTTTCAAAATATTCTTGAGCTGAGAAAGTAAAAACGAAAAAGGGAGATGACACAGACGATGCTTTCAGATACAGTTTGTTGAGGAAAAGAGTTTTAGAACAAACACAAAAACTGATCAGGATTTGCTGGACATTGAATACCTTTCAACTTACTCAGAGAAAAGGCTTCTGTAGTGAAAGGGTTTAATAGAACTCTTAAGGCTACAATGTGAAAGTATTTTATTCAAAATAAAATCAGAAAACGGGTTCACGTTGTAGGAAAGCTAATTTATGGCTATAATAACATTCATCACACATCATAAGACGTTACTCCAGTTCAAGCGAGTAAGGAAGAAAGCAGCTCTAAAGTATGGATCACTCTATCCGGTTATTTTACAACTAATATATTTAGAACACCTAAATTTAAAATTGCCGTAACACTGAGAATTTCGTAATATAAAATAATATTTGCAATGGAATGCCTATCTTTCTAAATCTACCAAGGAAATATTTTACATAAGGGAAGTACAATTAAGTGATCCGGTAGTGTACAAACTTGAGCACTTAAAGGGAGAGGATATAGAGGGCTTTTGTTCTGAAATTGATTTTGGTACATCAGTTATTTTCATGGAATAATGTTTTCTGCTATTTTCAAACTGTTGAACGATTAATCATATCCTTTCCATTTCAGTTAGCAGATACGTGTTGGAATTGTGTGTGTGTGTGTGTGTGTGTGTGTGTGTGTGTGTGTGTGTGTGTGTGTGTGTTATAAATCGTTTCAACTTTGTATATGTCATGTTGTTTGTCTCGTAGAAATAACTCTTGTTCGTAAAGGATTCCAGGACAAAAGCCCCATAGGACAAAGCCCCAAGCCTCCTGATAGGGGTAGGAAAAAAAAACACCTTGGGGTAGGACAAAAGCTCCTTGATCTTTGATATTTCCAGTATTATGCATTTTCATTGTTCATTTTTATAGAACTGTTTATGTATTTGATTTAGATTGTATTTATTAATTTATTGTAATTATATTTACTGTGATCTACAATGGTCTCCCCTGCATCCTTTAGTAAATTTGTATAGTTTGTAATGTAATGTGTATCTTGTGTAATGAATACGAAACAATTTAATGAAATAATTTTATATATTTTTTTCGTTTGATACAATACAGGCATATTTTCATAAAGATCAAAGCAAATAATCAAATTTATTGAACCCATCTGTGTATCTCACACAAAGGCTACAAATAATTACTACACAGAATAATCCAACATATTTAATATATCTAAGCACATTCGTATACTCATTTTAATACCTAATTAAACCCACAAAATCCTACAAATCAACAGTTTTAATTGCACAGCATATGATGAAATCATGCCACAACCAAATTAGTATCACTACACTGTTACTTAATCGATATAACATGGCCGATCCCACGTAAGATAGCCAACAAGTTTGTTAAATCCAGAGTTCCAAGACACACAAAAGTTGTTGGTGCGAGACGATCCATCAAGGGTTGCATTTTACACATTCCATAGTGCTGGAGGAAAAAGCGGAGGGCTGCGGACTGAGGTCTGGGTCTGGTCTCCACGAGCGGCAATGCGAACACATCTATATCCCCCTGTGACATAACGAACCTCTGGATCTGTATTCATAATCCCCGCTGAGAGGTCTTGAGCTAGATGGCAACGGTTGTTGTTGACCTTGTCCTTGATGTTGGAACGCATCTTGCTGACTTCTACAACAACACAGCATCATGAATGTGAGTTGTTGAGCCAAGAACCAGGGTTTTCTGAAAGCAAATACATACACAACAATGTTAGATATATACAAAATATGTGTAAAGGTTTGATACAATTATTTTATTATACTTGGAGTGGCACAAATGAACACAAATTAAACATAAAAAACCTTTAAATTAGTCCTCAAGTTGGCAGAGCAGCAATGGGCCTTGCGCTGTGCACACGCCCATCTGATAGCGGACTTGTTTGCTGACTTCTTGGTGTACATGTATCCTTGATAGCATAACTTAACTCCACCATTGTTATTAGTAATGAATTCCATGATTGTTAAAGCTGGAATGGTTTGTGAGCAGATTCCCCATCATTTTATATGGAAATAACTTCTCATTGTTGTGATTGTTGCAAATTCTTTGATATAAAAACAACTTCTGAGTGCATGTCAATAGTACAAAACCATATTGTTTCAGCAAATGTTTGCTATCGACAGGTGTTATTGAAACAAAAATACTCCCACATAATACCTTTTGTTACTTTCACATCCAATTGCAGTTCATTGTGCAATTCTGGTTCATTACATCTTTTTCTAAAACAAAGACAATTGCCCACTTCAGCTTGGATAACTGCAATTGTAAACATTTAATTGTTTCAACATTCCTAAATGTAGAATTATATAATTAAAATATCTATTTTAACAATTATATTACTTAGAAAATATTTACCTTGGATAACTGCAATTGTAAACATTTAACTGTTTAAACATGCCTGGAATGTGTGGAATTATATAATTAAAATATATATGTTAACAATTATATTACTTAGAAAAATATTAATAGATATTTTCTTATTTTACATTTATTTATTTCGAGAAATGTAAACCGGGTTGGGGTGGGGGCTTTTGTCCTAGGGGGATTTTTGTCTTACCCCTGTCAGAGGGCTTCTGTCCTAAGGAGCTTTTGTCCTGGATGGCTTTTGTCCGTACAGCACCAAAATCACACCTCTCCTTTGGAGACCACTGAAGAAGTGTGCATAAATAGCAGTGATAAGGCGCACAAAAATTCAATTTTTTGTAAAGGCAAAGAGTTTATTTTAGAATGGGACAGCTGCTTGGAAACACGTGCATTAAAAATAAATTTAAAATGTGAACGGCACACGAAATTTTATTGATCAAGAAACCAGTGGGGAAAAAGAAAGTAAATCCATAAAAACATCACAGTTAAGCAGGAAAGTGTTACACATGGAAAACATATTATGGCGATGGCAATATAGACAATATCATAGCTAATTCATAAATGACATCACGTAAAAAATTAAAAGAGATAATGTTGAAAAATAATACAAGGTACAAGTCTACAAGCTAATATTCGAGATTTTGAGCAACATAAAGGGTAGTGAATATCAAGTAGACGTTAACAGTGGCGGAGATGGGGGGGGGGGGGGGACGAAGGGGGCGGTGGCTCCGGCCGGCACTTTCTAGGGGTTGGCAATTTGGTAAGAGTACCGTATATATCATAAATAATACGAATGGAGTGGGGGCGTAATTTTGGTAGTTGGCCCTGGGCGGCACTTTGCCTCGCTACGCCAATGGACGTTAATGCAATCGTTACGACATTTAAACTTTGTTCAGATTTAAGGTGTAAGCACCAAACAGGGAAACTATATATCTATGTATGTGATGAGAAAGAGAGAGAGAGAGAGAGAGAGTTGCAGAACTGCAAGAATTTTCTTATAAGTTTTTAATTTAATTTGAGCTTTTAAAAATTACGTATTCCCCAGCAGCAGCTAGGATTCATGACAATATATTTCATCATCTACCGGTCACAAACAGTTAATAAGTTGTCTAGTCACATGTTTCTATATATTTTAATTTTCACTCACTTTGTGATATTTGTACCTGCAGTTACACAGGTCTGTTTGTCCTCTTCTTCTATAAACTCTGTTTTTCACATAGATATTGCCACCGTGTGGATTGAAACGCACGGCTTCAGGTCTCATAAGTTAATACTCTAGCCCTCTTGGCTATGGGCGCTTCCACTTTTCAAACGCCAAAAAATTTAGTGCTGTTAACGTTGCAGGGTTTTTCTTTACCGAGTATGTGCATTTTTTATTTGTCATATTCAATCAGCGAATAAATAATCCAGAAATAATAATTTATGGATCGACATAGTAAACTCCTGAGCTCATTTGACCTTTAACCTCAATTTTTGTCCTAAGCAGGAAAAAAATCAAGCTCCGTATTCTTGACACTTTTTAAGCAAGAATCTCAAACTGAAGATCAGAGTTGTAAAAGTTTGATCAGTCTGCAGCATGAAGAATAACAATGTTACAATCATATAACGATCAGGATTTACTTGGCTCTGCATACACATATCTACCTACCTACACACCTACACGCACGCACGCATACATACATATATTCATACATATATAATACATACATGCATGCATAAATACATATATATATATACATGTACATACATACACGCACGCACACATACATACATACATACATACATACATACATACATACATACATACATACATACATACATACATACACGCATGCACGCATACATACATTTATTCATACATATATAATACATACATGCATGCATACATACATATATACATGAACATACATACACGCACGCACGCACGCACACATACATACATACATACATACATACATACATACATACATACATACATACATACATACATACATACATACATACATACATACATACATACATACATACATACATACATACATACATACATGCATGCATACATGCAAACACACACATGCATAAAACTTGCTTTCAAGGATCAAGGAATCCTCAAGAGCTACGGTACATGTACATTTTTCTTTGGAGTTCAAATATAACCAATAATTAAATTTGGTTCCAATAAAAAAAATTCGAAAAGCTATTTCAAATTAAGATAATCACATAATTTGCATATATAATCTGGTAGATGGAACAGACCACATACTACTCCTACTGAACATAGATTGTGTCCGTTCTGTAATTTACTCGAAGATAAGTATACTTTTATTATTGAATATGACTGTTATTATATACTTCGAACTAAACACATAGATCAATGATTTTGGGTTAGCTGACGTATGTACAAATTGAATGAATTATTCAATTGTTAACAAAGTCATGTTATCAGCAAATTTTTGTCAATTTTATAATCAGAGCATTTATCCTAAGATTAATTTAATGAATGCTATCCAAAATAACCACTAATATGTTTTAGATTTTATATTGGATTTTAAATAATCATATATATTGTTGAAGGACGTAAATTTCTCTAAGGGCTAAAATTAATGATGACTTAATGATATATGCAATTAAAACATCCCTAAAACTACACGCACTGTACTTAGAACCCTCTACATATTGAACAGCATAAATGTAAATCTGCAACGATGAATGCACATTAAACCCATTTTCCAGGTTTCTGATCCACCATCCAGTTCAATATATAGTATAATGTGTATTATGTACTTACAATGGCTATTCGCTTTATGCAATAAACTTCATGCATACTGTTATGTATATTTAATATATGTGTGTTTAAATCTTGTCCATGAAGGTAAGTAGTACTTTAGATTTTGGTCACTAGTAAACAGAATGTTTACTATCATTTGAGTTCAAGCCAGTCATGTTGAAAGTTAGGCTGGGTTTTTCCCATTTTATTGCTACAGATCCTGTTGATATAGGTCAAGCGAAAATGTGTATAAATACGGATTTAGTAAACAAACAATTCATTTCTGTTTTAGATCAGTCTGTGGAAATCCATTTGTGATCAGATTTTACATTGTGTCGTTGAAATAAAATATAATTCGACAGAATTATTTAATTAATATGTATTCATTGGAATTACTAAAGTGCTTATTGACTTTTGAATTAATACATTACTTTGGACTTGTGTGAACTCATTCAAAGACATTCTGGATTGTATCATTGTGTTATATTAGGACATTCAAGACTATCAGAACTCATTCGGAACATTCTATATTTTTTGACTTGTGATTAGGTCATCCAGGATTATTTGGAATTTGATTCACAGTATTATGAGTATCTCTTGAATTTCACTTTTGTATTATAGGGAAATAAATTGCTTGCTGGTATTACTTACATTGTTGGTTTCACTTTCTTTCTGTTACATATTTTTAAGACCTAGAGTCGTAACACATACATACATACATACATACATACATACATACATACATACATACATACATACATACATACATATAAAAAAGCAAGAATTTCTTCTTGATTCGTAGTTAAAGCTGTCAAATAAGCATTTTACGATATAAAGAAGTTTGTAACGGAGGTAAAGCCTCGGTTGCCGAACCAGTAACGAGCCAACGTGACTTTGTGATCTGGAGAGAGAAATAACTCACTTCAAAAACGTGCTCGTTTCCTAAGAAGCTATTTCCTCCTATCTGACCTCTCGGATTTTAGGAGAATGCTCAGCCCACTAATTGGCATCACTATTTATTTAAAATCTCCATTTATTTATTTTTTCCTAAAAAGAGGTTATTGGCTATACACATTTAAGTAAGTTCTGAAACGTTCATGACAATTGGACACATTTTTCAAAGTTCAACCGAGGGGTCAATATACTTCTGGACAAGAGAGCTGTGCTTTTTTTCCTTCCCCTTGAACAAGTCACGTGACACAGGTAAAAAAAAATCAAGGCTATGTTCACCATATTTTATTTGTACCATATACGACCTAGTGCTCGTGTTTCTAAGTCTGCATTCTTTGTCTAATGGAACAAAATAAATTAAATTCGGTTCTGAGTGACAGGACTATTTTAGGAGGCGATATGTTTTAATTACGCCTTTTATTCTGTAAATGTAATTATGTGCATAGTTAAATAAGGACGCTGCTAAATTTGGATTGAACGTTGCCGTAGAAAACTTACATGAAGATAAGGTTGACATGTTTAATGAGACGTTTCTAACACATGACTCAGCAATCTTTCACTCGTCTCGACCGAGGGAATGTTTAACCTCACCCCCTTTTAACTTAGTATGTGACAGTTCTAGGAAATGCTGGATTCCAATATTATTCCGAATCAATACGCAATATGTCGCTATATATATATATATATATATATATATATATATATATATATATATATATATATATATATATATATATATATATATATATATATATATAAATATATATATATATATGTGTGTGTGTGTGTGTATGTGTGTGTGTGTGATCGAAAACGTACTCGGGTTTCGTTGCCGCGTACAGTGTTACCCGAGGGTGGTTTATTTTTTTCGGCTCTAGTTATTTCGAAATACTGAGCGTGATTCAACCCATGCTGCATGTGCAAATTGCCTGCAGTGAAAACCCAAGTACCTCGAGTTCTCGAGCTGCAAATATTCATCACAGATAGGGTACTTATAGAGCAAATTCTCTATGTACAAATTACATTACGACGAGTCTTGTCAGAAAGCTTAACACTTTACGGGAGCAATCTTCAGCTGTAGAGGTATGCAAAATTTAAGATTGCATTCTTTATTACTATTCGTTTTATATGATAGAATTGTTTCATATATTAGATGTTTTAGAATTTATTCTAAATTCTATAGAGAGTCAATACCTAGGTCATATAACGCTATGCTATTAGAAATACTATTGTCTGGTTCAAGTTAGCCATTTGTTATAACTGAACAGACATATTGAATTTAATTATACGCTGCATGCGTTGAACAACGAAATAATGTAATGTTTAACGAAATGAATTCATGTGCGCGCATGCGCAACATATATCGATGCAAAAGTACTTAACCGTGTCATATGTACTACACGGTTCAGTTATACTTTTAGCTGCTTGTGTACGGTTTGGTGATGTGGAGTCTTGTGACGTGTACGCTGCTGTCTGGTGACGTTGGCGCGGAAGAGTACTGGTGTTCTCATGTGAGGGACCTAGGCTCCGCGACCAGCGGGTCTGTGTTGAATGAGAAGGATCTCGAGGGACCCTTTCAACAGACTGGGAGGGGCGGGCCATGCGTGGTGGCTCCTTGACCATTGACTAGAGCGGTTGGAACCGGAAATACATCTTGGTCGTCAACTGGACGCCACGATAGATATATAAATACGTGTTCCATGTTTTAATTGTTATTTCACTATTGCTATCTGAGCAAAATTTCCTGCATTGGATTCACATTTCAATATCGCTATACGAGTCATATATTCATAAATTCATGCATACATATTCCAATATCGCTAAATGAGTGGTAAATTGATGAATTGATAGATTGATAAAATCATAAATTCGTGCATCCATATTTCAAATGTCGCTAAACGAGTGATATATTGATAAGTGCATAATACATGCGTCCTTCTTGTGGATAAATGGTTAATGATGCATTATTCGTAGTCTTATATAAATCACATGCTTTGGTCACCCTTGGTGCTTAATAAGACCTTGTTTGTATTAGGGTGTAAATCATATACTTCTATTTGTTGATTGGTGATAGAACGTTATTCACGTTTGTTTAAATTCCATTCGTTAATTCATCTTTGATTTTTCTCGTAGAGTTACTTGTTGTTGATAGTTCCATGTTAGGGACTATATAATTTTCCTTATCTTTTTGTTACAATGGTGTCAGATTCATTCATCTTTAAATTGCACTTATAAATAAACATCTCATTAACGCAATTGCTTTCGGTGTCTTCACTAATCCAATCCCAACCCGGCTTCATCCTGTTACAGATATAGATATGAGAGAGAGAGGTTGTTTTTTTTTAAATATGGAATCATGGAAACAAACGCAAGCAGAGACCTATTCTAAGTTTCAATTAATCCGTCAGGTGGTTATGATACAAACTGATATAATGATCTTCCACGAGTAGAGATCAATAATGAAATGGTACTTATCAAAATCATTATTAATAGCAATTACATCGCAAATAAACTGATCGATATATTCAAACACAACAATGAATTTAAAGTCTTACATTTTTTCAAAGGCAATCAAAATATTTGGCTGAAATTTGTTGGCTTCATACAAACATACACGCATGCATGCATACATACATACATACATACATAGAAACGTACATGCATGCATATATACATACATCGCCATCTCACCTTTTGAGACGTTAAATACGAACAAAACAAAAACGTATCAACCGACCGAAGCTGAATTCATAGGTTTAACTGAAGGTTCTCCTATACATGCCCGAAAAGATATAGGAATCTTACTACATAAACGCATCTTATAAGTGCTTTCGGAACTATGTTCTCAAGCCATCGAACAGACCAAATATAGGATAGTAGCTTGTCAACATTAAACGGATGATGCGGACGGCTGATATATGATATGATACCTACCTTAAAGTTCTTAGAAATTAGCTCATAGCTCAGAATCCCCACCTCCCAACAAAAAATAATGGTTCAATGCATTGTGATGTTCATGTTTATATCTAAAGATGCATCCCCGTAGCACACGTTTCTAAAAGCATTTTCACTCGTGTACGAACATGTTAATGTGTTAGATCTTGCAGTTATAATTGTACACATGCCCGCCATTTGTACTGGTGCCACGTGATATTCTTGATGGAATTTATAGCCTGCGCGTGAATAGGGAAAGGGCCTTTGACTATTGACTTTGACTATTCTCACTGCAAACATAGAGTACGCGGTGTGTCTCATGGTCTTATTGTTGGCTATTTCATATTGCCGTCAATCGGTTGAAAGGCTATCCATAGTTTGACTACATTGGCGAATATTGTGTTTGGGATGAAGATTTTAAAAAATTCCATATATGATGTTTGGCTGTGGATATGTACAGAAACGATACAGTTAGTACAAATTAATCTAATGACATAAGCAAGTGGGTCAAAAATGCGCCATCTGTATTTAATCCCGGATATAGTATTTAGTTGAACTGACGATTACTTACAGCTAGTACAAGTTTTGTTCTAAAGTAGTATTCTTTTATTTTTATTTTTAAAAACTCCTTATGTTTTCCAAAGGTACAAGCTAATTGTTTATTTCAAAATATATACCCAGCAGAAGCGGTGTGTAACTAACAGAAAGGTTTTAAAACACAATATATATCAACCTAATTGTCAAGGTTACATTGCAAGTATTTAAAATAATAATAATAATAATAATAATAATAATAATAATAATAATAATAATAATAATAATAAACAACTTTTGATCCTGACACTATATAAATTAATAATGCAACAACTTGTTGTATCTCTCAAAAATGCAATTAAATGCAATTAAACTCTCTGTAACACATTAATTAAACAAATTATCATTTTGTTTTAAATACAGATAGACTGGCGACCAGTGTCCTAGGATTTCCTCTTTACATTTAGTAATATTAGCTGCATACATATCAATTTGAAAATGACTTTTTGAAACATTAAGAAGACTTTCAAAGGTCAAAGAAGCTGAGTAGCATAGGATGCCACTTTAGCAAGGGGGGTGGGTGGGTCCTATATTAAATGGAGTCCGTGGATTATACAAACAAGATGGGACATGTTATGTTCAAATGTCAGTAGGTTTAACATTATGACATTTATGACGTTGAGAGCGCATTGTATACATTGTTAGAAGTGGTTGATAAAAAAATGGGATCCTATGACCTCTAACGGGAATTAACATTATACTATAGGTTTGTCATGTGTGGGTCTCTATGGCCTCTAACGGGAAATGTAACGTTAAAAATGTCCATAGGATTAACATTGTGGGCTTGTATGTTGATAAGGAACACGCAATGTTAGAAACGTCCATAACTTTAACATGATGGACCTGTATGGCGACAAGGAAAAAAGTAATGTTAGACACGTTCATATGTTTAACATCATGGGTCTGTATGGCGAGAAGGGAAAACGTAATGCTAAAAACGTCCATGGGTTTAACATACACTTTGACTGACAAACAGCCAGTTATCTATTATCCAATACCTAGTGATCTACTATCCAACACACCGTTTGGAGTGACAAACACCAAGTCATGTACTATCCATTATCCCAGATTTACTATCAAATACCCACATCTACTATTCAACACACTGTTTGAAGTGACCATCACCCACTCATCTGCTGGTGGAATGTTAAAGATAATGTATGACTCTTATAAATAAAACTACCTTCCCTTCCCCCATACCATTCTATGATCCCCATGTGTTGAGTAACCGAGAGAGAGAGAGAGAGAGAGAGAGAGAGAGAGAGAGAGAGAGAGAGAGAGAGAAGGAGAGTTAAAACGTTAATGAATTTTGCACAAAACCAGAAAACATAGAAACAATCACTTTTCGGGGTGGGGGAGGGGTGTATATTCTCGTGAATAAGAATCACGATGAGATTTCAAAAAGATATCACAAAAGTCAATTTTTTCATTTTTTTTTTCCTGTCCTTTTCTTTAGTATTTCTTCATGGGCATGGGTTCTTCTTTTGCGTCAGTACATGTTCTAATAGGAATCCAAGACTGCGTTGATGCAGAAAATGCACACAATATCGTCCACACACTATTGGAATCCTATCCTTGCAATCGCACATTACTGAATTGTGAAAATTTTTGTGTCATGGTTTGGTTTGGTTTCGTGGGGTTTAACGCCATTTTTCAGCACATGATAGGTTATACATGGCGGCCAGTATATAGGATGAGAAGAACCACCTACCCACGGAAAGCTGCTGGCAAGCTTTCTCACATACCCACGTTGGTCGAGCCGAGACTCGAACCCACACAGACAAAAGTGAGATGTGAGTGATCTGTAAGGCGATAGTCTTAAACAACTCGGGGCCCCTAAAATTTTATTGTGATATTGCAACATGTAACATTAAACTTTTTTTTAAACGGCAGATCCAATTTCAGTTCTTTTCATTAAACTTAAAATAGATTTTTGTGTGCCAAACTCAAGGATAGGCAGAGAGAAAGTAACATTTTCTGTTTTAAGTTTTTCAGAACTTGACGTGAAGCTAACGTTTGAATGGGGCAGAGCCAGTCTCTCTCTCTCTCCCTCTCCCCCCTCTCTCTCTCTCTCTCTCTCTCTCTCTCTCTCTCTCTCTCTCTCTCTCTCTCAGTGCGCAACGGTGTGAGACAGTTACATCCAGTGTTATCAAGTCCATAATTTGTTTTTCAAAACCCAACAATGAGTGTATTTTCTTAGGTAGAGGGGTATATAGGGAGAAAAAGGTAACTTAGTCAAATCATACTTGAATCAATAATCATCATGAAAAGATCACACCATTCCAATAAGAAACCAGTAGCCAAACGACGACGACGTTCTGTGTCGCCTCATACGATGAGAGAGGTGTTAGCAGAAGTTCGCTTGAGCGATTTGAAAAAGACATGATCGACCAATATCCAGTACCATCTACCGCCACTGGACCGAGAGAGTGAAGATCAACCAAGAAAGAAAGTCGTTCGGTAGCCCATTAAGATTATTTTCACATTCCAGCTACTCACAAAGTGACGTACACGAAATTTAGATCGACGGATTACACGTACACGGTGAAATATAAAGACTTAAAGTCTCAAGTTCTAGCAGAGAAAGCAGCTATCTTTATTACGGACTTATTGATAGAGGAATTGAAAAGACAGTCCCAGGCTAAAGATCAAGATCGTTTGAGACTGTTGATGTCTCCTGTGTGGATCGAGTTTAGTACACCTGCAGAATTAACTTCTTCCAAACTCTTAGACAAAATTCAACACGTTCAACAATCCCACGATGAAGTTGACATTACCTATGGAAAAGCTACTTTTCACATGACACACGTTTCATTTCCAAGAGGCAGCGGACGACACAAAGTTGTATTGGTGGATCAACTCAGTATGACACAAAGCATCGTCCAGATTAACAACTACCAAGACCAGATGTGTTTAGCCCGTGCCATCATAGTTGCTCGAACTCGTGGAGAGAAGAACGATACAGCAAAATGGAAACGATCATGGAAAAGCATTTGTCGATCGGACAGAGTCAAAGAAAGGGAAGAAGCAGAAATTTGTTTGGACCAAGCTGGCATTTCGAAAGAGACCGTGTGTGGAGTTCCTACACGTTGAAAGTGTACCCTCTAGTCGTTCGTAGAGATCTTTTGTTTCGAGGACCGGATTTCCCAAGCGGAAAATAGTCAAGTCATTCGTAGAGATCTTTTCTTTCGAGGACCGGATTTCCCACACGGAAAATACATTCACCTTCATCATCACCAAGATCATTTCCATGCTATTTACTACCATCACAGATTTTCGCGGATTTACCAATAGGGAGCATCATATTCATTGCGACGTGAGATGCCGTGCCCTTTTCGCCTCCAGACCTTGCATTCATAAAGGACAAAAAAAAAGAAGAGGATTTGATGCTCTACTTGCAAGGGAACATTCTTCAGTTCACCGTGTTACGAGCCACATCGTACTAAACAATTTCAACAACAAAAAAGTGCTTGCGATATATTGACAGTGTTTTCCACTTGTGGACAGGATGTTTGGACGAATAACCAAACATTTCACGTTTGTGCAGGAAAGAAAAGATGTCGTTTTTGTGTCCAAGTTGTCGAGTAAAGATCATCAATGTTACATTCAGAGATATAAAAACAATCTTGAGGAAGTATTTAATGACGACCAGAACAAGAACAAGAACAACAAATAAAACAGGATCATCTTGTGGATTTGATCTTTCTTGACTTTAAATGTTGTCAAGAGACTAGAATTCACATTCCTAACTTTTGCGTGGCTCAGCGCTTGCGACAAATGCATTCAAGAACCTTTGTTTCGTTACCGTCAAAATTGTAGCGTTATTCCAGGTGGATGTGAAATTATATTTCGTGGCGCTCGTACTCTTTCTGATTTTGCCGAGTGGATTTTAGGCTCAACTGGCGACACTTGGAGCGATGAGGAGGTACATTGATACGGGAAGTGTCATCGATACACTATAGTCATGGTTCACAATTTCTCGGGATACGACGGACAATTTCTTTTGAAACATTGCTCAGGTCAAGGAACCGAATTTTCAATAGTCACCATAAACGGAGCCGAAATCATTTACCTGCAAGTGGGACACGTATACTTTAAAGATTCCCAGATTTATTTAGCCATGCCTTTGGCTAGAATGCCTAAAACATTTGGAATTAAAGAAATGGCTAAAGGTTAATGGTACCAAGTTCACTCTACAGATTCTTTTGATTTTCAAGAAGAAATGTTGAAAAATATTGTCGTACCGATGTGGATATTTTACGACGTTGTTTTGGAAAAATGTCGACAATCATATATGAATTAAGGTATCTATCCCTTGAAGGAAGCTTCCACCATTACCATAGCGTGTGAATTAGTGTACCGAAAGGCATTCATACCCGAGAATAAACTAGCCATCATACCACCTGAGTCCTATATATCTCTCATCCGTCGATATTTGCGCTGGCTACATTACTTGTGTGACACTCACGACAAGCGGATACAACATGCTAGAAACGGAGGCAGAGAAAAGAAGATTGGCTCTTATCTTGTGGATGGTTGGGATTTAGAAATCCCGCAGATCGTGTAAGAATTTCAAGGATGTTTACTTCACGGATGCCCTACTTGTTTTCCTCAACGAGACCTGAAAAATCCTTTGGCAGAGTCCACCACTATTGAAGAGTTGTACAACAGAATGTACAAACGAATCCAGACTTTGGATAGTCAAAGATACCAAGTGATAGAAATGTGGGAACACGACTACGATCAACTTTTCAAACTAGATCAGGATTCAGACGCAACGTCGAAGAGTACGACGTGGTGGGCATCGAACCTTTGGATCCACGTGACACTTTGTTTGGAGGACGGACAAATGCTACATGCTTGTTGTATGAACTGGACGAGTCTCAAGAAGAACAAATCAAACACATCGATGTGTGTTCGCTGTATCATTGGGTGTGTAAATATGCTCGATACTCCACCGGACACACTGAAATTTTAACAGAACACATCGACGTAGAATACATTCGCCAGTATGAAGGCTTGATCAAATGTCAAATTTTGTCACCGACGAACTTGTACCATCCCGTTTTACTTCATCATCGCCGCGGAAAACTAATGTTTCCTATATGTCGTACATCTGATGAAAAGTGTAATCAACACGACCAGCCTTGTTGTTACGAGGACCAAGATCTTGACAGGAACGTGGGTGAGTGTTGGATTGCTTCATGCTCTCGACCGTGGATACCAACTGATAATACCAACTGATAAAAGTATACTAAATTTGGCACTTTCCTACTTCAGATTAATACCAACAAGACTACGATTGGATTTTTTCAGGCTACCTAATGTAAAGTGAAAGGACTGACACTGAACTATCATTGCAGTCAAGTTGTCAACTTTGACTTCTTAAAAGAGCTTTAAAGTCAGGGCAAGATCAAGACTTTCATGTTAAAACAGTGGATACTCACAAAATTGTATTTTTGTCAGATCATCAAATTGTTAGTCGACCATTAGGAAAAGTGCAACAGGTCCTCTACGACAAACAAATGCGACATCCTGCTCACAACACATTACAGTACGGGTACACTGATCTCCAGATTAAAATAGTTCCAACAAAATAAAGAAAGATCGTTGTGAGTACAGACGCTGGCCGAGAATTATGAATTGGACACTGAAACAGTGTAATTGACTCAACGACTCCAAATTAAACGAAGTCGAGTGCGAAGCTGTGCCTTGAGACCAGAGTGATGTCGTACTCTGCGACATCAGCTATGTAGCACGACCTTGCCACTCTACTATCGAAAGGGATGCCGTCCGTGTGCTCATCTATGGATTATATCCACACACTCACAAACCACTCTGACTACCCCAAGTTAATCGAGAATCACAAATAAAAAAGACTACACGTTTTCTGTGGTTTTGTTTGACTATTGTTTTCGTTGCCAGTCGATTCCAGACGTTCAAATGGAAATGGACTAAATATCTGGAAGGATCTAGTCCCAAATCTTTAGCTAGAGCAGGATTGGTCTACTTGGAGAAGGAGATAAAGTACAGTGTTTCAGTCGAGGTTTGAAACTGGACCAATGGAGGTATAAAGATAGAGTCTACCTTGAACCCTTCCAGATGGTCTCCGTACTATCGCTACCTTCCTTTGGTGGGTCTAGAATATGAATTTCGTGGATACTTTAGAAGAGGAGAATATTCGTAGTTTACCTCCTGAGCTGTGAGAATGCATTTACAGAAACTTCGTACAAATTCAAGTGAAACGGAAATAACATGAAAGAAAGAAAACCACGAACTGCATTTTGTTTTTAAAATGTACTTTTGTTGCACCATGAAATAAAGAAACCATTAACAGTTTTTTAAAAATGTAAATTTGTTTTGTACCATGAAAAAAAACATGCTTGTATTTTGAAATGTCAATGTCTTGCACCAAGAAAGAAAACATGATTTGTGTTTTTTGAAATATAAATATTGTTTGTACCATGAAAGAAAGAAAACATGAACCGTGTTTTTTTTAAATGTGAATACGTTGTACCATGAAGAAAAATTAAACATATAAAATATATACAATGTCTTGTGTTATTAATGGAATCTCAGAATTCCAAACACAACTCGAGAGTTACGACGACATCGTCCGTTCTCAAAGTGATTGACGAAAGGTCAGATCGTCAAAATTGGAAGGCATTGTATCTTTGCCATCCATTTAACATGTTGATAGCTGGACTTAATGGTTCAGGCAAAACCGTATTTGTCAAACGTGTGATTGAACACAAATCACTATTGTATGATCGTCCTCCACAACGTATCGTGTGGTGTTACAAAGAGTTGTAATCCTTTTACACGTTACTGAAAGAAAGTCAAGGAGAATCCATTTCATTTGAAGAAGGATATCCTGGCGATCAGTCGCTAACCCCCCCCCAACCCCTCCCCCTCCCCCCCCCAAAAAAAAACGCACAAGTGTATTCACATTTGTTAGAAGCTAGTCTCAAAGAATTTGCTACGATGGTTTACTTTGACAGTAGATCAATTACTACAAGGTATCAATCACATATCACATCAAACGAAATGTTTCTTTTGAAAAACATAAAGCTGTTTTGTCACAAATAACTGATCCAAGAATCGATACTCAAACCATAAAACAAAAATCATTTCGAAACCAAGTGGATCATCAAGGGGTGTCATTATTCGTTCACTTTTCAGATGATATCCTAATGCCGAAGCTAAAAAAGCAAACCTAAAAGAAGGATCAAATAGAAGAGAGGGATTGTAAGTTAACACTCAAAGAAGAAGAAAACTCAAAAGAAAACAACTCCTTCAAGCAAAGAGAGGTACTGCCGCTATAACGCTCACATACTCAAAAAACCTCGCTCTGTAACCGTCTCCTTTTCTCCTCCTCCATTAATGATGATGCCCGCTAAACCTGATTTAAAACCAGTGTTTCCTCATTTGATGAAAATATGGAAACCCATCTCTAAAGAAACTTCTACGCCATCAACGTCTTCTTGTTTTGATTTAGCAGCAGCTGCTGCAGCAAAAAAGTGGCCTCGCATAAGACAAAACTACTAGGCAGAACAGGCATTGTCACAAAGTGTGCCGTATTTGTCCAAACAAGAACTGGCAAAATTGAGTCACTTGAGAACACCAGTAGTACCTAAAGTCAAGTTGGTACACCGTCCCGACAATCAGTGGAGATGAATTCCAATATAAAAGAAGATGTGGTAAACAAGATTCACTTCAGTTTTCCTCCTGAACAAAGATGTCACAACGCTGACATCATCGTCCAAAGAGACCTTGCAAAAAAGGAACAAAGGTATCTCTTCTCGTTTAGTTAAACATTGGGATGTTTTGTCGGTAGTTACCAAATCAAACGCTCAGATACGAAAACAAATCATTCAAAAAGTAGCAAAAGAAATCATCGATACGTGTGTGAATGTTGTTTGAAAAAGAAGAAGCAGCAGAATTGTTTCAAATTCCCTCTGCACCTTTTCCTTCTAGTGTGACAAGCTTGTTGACCCCTTCCCTACTCCAAGACGAGAAAACATGAAAGCCTGGGTTAAAAAGATGATGCCCACACCCTCTTAAGCAGAAGAAAAAAGAAAGAAGGGAAGACAGAAGTGAACAAAGAAAAAAAGAAAAAAGTGACCAAAGAGCCGATGATTACTTCTGCTCCTATTGCTGGTCGACATATCAAGCATCACAATCCAAAATACCACAAGAACAACTTAAAAGCAGCATCGAACAGTGGTTAATTTATTGAGCAGAAGCAACATCAACTACCTGGAGAGCATTTACTACAATCCTGCTCATGTCGCTGGCTACGGAGGAATCCGAAAATTGTATCGTGCAGCCCAAAACCAAACTAAAAAATTTACATCTACAAGCTATACGACAGTGGTTACAAGAACAATCAACGTACACATTACACAAACCCATTCGACAACATTTTCCAGAAGTCATTCTAAAGTAGCAGAAACCGATCATCAATGGCAAGCTGATTTAGCGGATCTTTCATTTAGCGTCGTACAATCGATGTTAAAAATAATTGTTTTGAGTAACCAATGTGTTTTCAAAATCAGCTAGAGTAGTTCCTTTGATTCTAAAACTAGTTCTGAGTTAGTGTGAGCTTTACAACAGCTTGTCTTGAAACAAAGTGGTCGACATCCTCTAGGATGGCAAACAGGCAAAGACATCGTTTTTCTTAATCAAGCTTTTCAAAAAATCCTGAAACGAAAGCCAGTGTCGCAGAACGTTTTAAAATAACTTTAAAAGAACGTATGTGGAAATATTTTATACATCAACATACTCTGAAATACATAGACGTGTTACCACATTTAGTCAAAGTTACATTCAGTCGTACTATCGTAGCATCAGATTTGCTCCCGAAGAAGTGACACCTCAAAACGAAGTCATTGTGTTTGATCGATTGTTTTGGAATGTAAAAGATCAGAAAAAAAGAAAGAAGTATTATACACCGGAGATTGGATTCACATTGGGAGAACAAAACACACTTTTGACAAAAGTTATTTATCAAACTGGACGACAGAATTGTTTCGTGTCACATGACAAATAATTGGACGTTAGCCATCTGTGTATAAATTGGAAGATATGAATGGAGAAGTGTTAAAAGGAACGTTTTACTTTTTCGAGTTACTTCAAGTGACTAAGAAAAAAGACTACGTGTACGATATCGAAAGCATTCTCGATCTAAGAATAAGTATAGTGGGGAAACGTCAACTCCACGCAGTTAATGTCAGTTGGAAATGATATCCATCCAGTTTCAATTCTTGGATTGCAGCTTCATATGTCATCAACTATTAAAAGAAGTAGAAGTCGCGACCATGCCGTTAAACACTACTGCATCTCCTTTTCAGAGTTCATCTCTCCAACAACAGCAACAACAACTACTACTACTGTGGGTGCAGTGTGTAGAACGTGTTCCTAAAAATCAAATCGTCTTTTGCTGTCAAAACTTTGTGGTGTCATAGTAGTAGCCATTGAAAATTTGAGTTTGCAACAAGGAGACAACCAATTGGGGACTATTTTACTCATCAGTTGTATTGGTTATCTTCTTCCTAATCCTTTGTTTTAATATATAGACAGTAACAACAACCGTAGCCACATCAACGCCAGTCACAAATCTACAAATCACAATAGCCATCTTCTAGAACCCTCCTTGGAAGATCATCCTTTTACATCAAGTAACTCCTCGGAGATTATAACCATCGAACTATGAATAACCAATTTAATTTAACGTTTCTTAGTGACAGTTATATGAACATGTTTCCGAACAGCACATTATTACCTCGAGAGATACCACTGGACCACGAAGCTCACTGGGAAGTAGCTTTGCAGAAATCATTTATCTCACTCAAGTCTGGACTGCAAACGAAGATCAAACAATTTACGGCGTAGAAATCGTCAACGAACAAGATCAAGAACAACTGGACAAAAATAATCATGGCTCTTACGCATCCAGAAAACAAGCACCAACATATCCCCAGTTGAATATATGTTTCATTGGAATTCCTTCAGGATATTGTTGTACTGCTCGACATTTCGTCGAAACGATTTCAACTATATTTAACGATCAATTTGCAAAAGCACTCGACAAAACCAACAAATGTGTACTGATCGAGTACCATCCAATTTCTCATCGCCTCAATTAAATTTTCCTGACATCAAAACGCTGTCGATCAAATTTTCTATAAGTTTGTTTGCTCCCTTGGTGGAAGCACAGATCTGATGTAGTCGAGTACAACGTTGTGGGAAACACAGCCGCTCTGTTGCTTAGAGTCATTCCTTTCAAAGTGGATTCTGCCATAGCTGCTTACGATGAAGGAGAAAACAGGTATCGCGATCACCGAGAATGTGCACATCCTCGTTGTCTTCCTGTCAGTAAATCGTATTTTGACAGTGTCAATATTGGTATAAAAAGAGATCTGGGAAAAATATTCTATTCTCAGAAGGAAATGTTACCGTGAAACTACATTTTCGAAAACGATTTTCTAGTGAATTGTAGCAGATGTATCCTGTGTACTGAGGAGTAGCCCTACAACGAGGACGTGGTTTAGGAGATATGCTAAAATCTGCTTTTTCTATGGTAGCACCCATTTTAAAACATATAGTCAATCGAGGATTGCATGCTTTAAATGATGCAGCTTAGACGCAAGGAAAAGAATTTCTCCGAAACGTACTCATCGACCAACAAAGTCCTAAACAAGCCTTGATGAAGGCAGGAAAAAATGTGCTGATTCAGACAGGAAAAGAACTCTTAGGTCGCCGAGACGCCCCTATAAATTGGATTGACACTACTGTCGAAGACAATGGTTACTCTTCTAAGCCACAGCACAGACAAAGCAGAAAGTGACATCGAAAACCCTTCAAACCTCACAAACACGCCCAGGAATAGAATTAGAAACAGAAGTAAGAGATTTATACATTTTTGATCACTTAAATAATGATGTACCGAGATTCTTGCGAATATTCCAAGTCAGAACTGGATCTGTTTGCCATGCCAGCGACGATGATGACGATGCCAGAATTCAAATGGGTAGAATTTCGTCCCGAGTCGTCTTTAACTACCTCAGCACGTATCGATTTTGAAATTAAAATACTAATCGAAGATGACATCGATCTGTATAACAGTTACTTGTATCTGAATGTCAAAGTCTTCAAAACGGGCTACACCAATCCAGGCGCCGATGCTATAGTAGCTCCCGTCAACAAATTCATGCATTCGTTGTTCAGTGAAGTGGATTTGTACTTGAACAACACAAAAAATAGTCAGCAACAACATGGACACTTTCCTTTACCGAGCTTACCTGCAAAATCTATTGACGTACGTTAAAATGCCTCAGTGATGTAGAAACATGACACATTCAACGACACTGTGTTGACTGCGGATGACGATTCTCACAACACTGGATTTAACGAACGCCAAAAGAAAATCAATCAAGGACTTAGTTTAGAACTGATGGATCGTTTACACTTGGACATGTGGTTGGAAAGAAGTATTTGTTGAATGGTGTGGATGTACGTCTGAGACTAAATCGAAGTACCGTGTTTCATTTGATGGCTAATACTATAACAAGCACAAAAGGAACATCCAAGAAGCAAAACTTTATGTTCCAAGTGTGGAAGTCTTACCATTAAGTGGGAAACGGCACCAGTCAAACTCTGATCAGAACGACAGCCAAGTATCCTCGACGAGTGGAAGTCAAAACCTTCACCATTGCCTCTTGACTTCAATCCAAAAATCGAAAATCATTTTTTCCAAGGGCAATTGCCAAAATATTTACTTATTGGCGTCGTCAGCAATGCGGCCCTCAACGGAACTATCGATCAAAATCCTTTCGAGTTCCAACATTTCAACGTGTTCAAAATAGAAGTCACCCGAGATAGCCAGACGTTGTGTACCAGACCCTTTGAACCTAACCTTCCCCAGAAAAAATTACTTGAGATCTTACTTGACTCTGTTTAATGACACAGGACAATTAGGAACAAACAGTAGCCACGGCATTTCGTACAACAATTATGCAGGGGGATATATTTTGCGGGGCTTTGATTTCACTCCAGACTAAGACCGCGACGAAGGACATTTTCACCCTATAAAATCAGACCAACTCCGTGTGGAACTTCAGTTTGCCCTGGTTCTGGCGAACACTGTGAAAGTCATCTTTTATGCAGAATTCAACAATAGTCTGGAATCAATAGTTTGAGAGAACCGATCTTAAACTATTAAAAAGATGAAACAGGAGCCCGTGGAAATAGGTGATGATGATGTTTTCTAACAAGAACAGCAGCAGTCACAAACACTAAGCGGAGAAGAAGAAATAATAAAGAAAGATATGAAACAAGACGTCATGATCGTACTTAAAGATGATGGCGTTTTGCATCTAGAACAGCAGTTACAGACACTAAGTGGATAAGAAGAAGAAAAGAAAGTTTTGGAACATAAAGTCATGGACATAGACAAAGAGCATGACGTTTGCCAACCAGAACAACAGTCACAGACCACAAGTGGACATGAGAAGGATCCAGTAATGCTGTCACGATGGCCAGAACAAGAAAAACACTTAGTCTTCTGTTTTGTTCGCCACTTGGCTGAAAGAATCGCATGCCTGACCCAATAACATTGTTATGGTTGTCAAATCGATCATCCTAGTCAAGTGCAATGTTTAATGATGAATCAATAAGAAAAATTGGAATAGTATCTGGAAGACGCATAGACCCTCATCTCGGAAGAGAAAAGTTTGAAAGAGTGGTATGAAGACGTAAGTGACCATTTCCTATATCCATTGACTTCTTTGGAGATGAAACGCATCGAAGCTCTCTTGCTAATGAGCATCGAGACTGCCAGTTCATCGACTTACTTGACACATCTTTTAAAGGAAAAAGGTGAAGTGTGAACTCATTACTTTTCGTTACCTGTGAAAATGAACACATCTGAACTTCGAGGCGCCCGGGGGCAATGTTCTTTAGTGGCGCCTCTCCTTTCTCACAGAGAACAGTTCTTATGTCAGTTGCCAATCTCCCTCATCCTCACCCCTTTAAATATAAGTTTTGTGAAGAATGCCCCCCATTACACTAAAGTGAGGTAAAATACTATGAAAATTTCAGCTGCAAAAAAGAGCTCCCTCTGCACCCCTTCCTTCGCCTGGCGCTTGGGGCAATTGCCCCCCCCCCTCCCCTCTCGCCTCCACTGTATGCATTGTTATTGACAGCAATACCTTTCTCTGAGTGGTTATTTCCATTCACCTGTCCCAAATTTCTACACCAATAGTAAAAATGTATGGCGAGATCGTGTCTCTTTGCCGGCAGCATCTTCTTAAGTGGAAGAAAAAAGATATGAAGCCATTTTGTAGCATCATTATAAAACAACTGAATCCATTTAACTATTGATTCACCAAAATTAAAATAATGAAGTATTTTGATAATAAAGGGCCAAGAAATAGTACCGAAAGCCTTTTCAAAATCAAAGATAATATCAGTCTCGGTAGATTTAACTTCTTATTTTCGAAAAGAAGGTCATAGATAAGTCTTATATTTTCACCTATACCTGATACAAAAACTTTTATTTTGTCTTTATAACTTAACGTCTTTTGATCTCTTTTAATTATATTAGTATGCCCTTATTTTAGAAAGTGTCTATTTTTATCAGGTTTGGATAAACAAGTGATAATTCCTTGCTTTTGAGGAACTGAGAGTAATCCTGTCTATAATTTATTGATCTCAATATAAACCACCCGATATCCTTTCAAACAAATTTACAACATTCAACCGTAAAGCCATCAAGCCCAAGACATTTTCTGTTTTGCATATTTGAAACCACCTTGAATAATTCCTCATAAGAAATTTCCCCTAATATGTACTATACCGTTATATCGTCCAATTTCACATTATTTGATTCCAATGCAGCCTCGATATTTAATTTTTGCTGAATAATTATTTTAATAAAATTCCTTTTGTTGTTGTGAAATATCTTTAGCTTCAAAATATTCATTTTCATCATCATTAGTTAATTTAGAAATTACCTTATTTGCATAGTTTTTATTTTAAGGACTGAAAAAAGAACTTGTAGTTTTTTCAACAAGATTATAATATCGTTGCATCACCCATTCAATTTCAACCAGATTAGAATATCTTGCCTTAGCATCACCCCTTAAAACTTCTAATACCTCTTTTGTTTTTTGCTCAGTTCAACTATTTTAACATTTTCTATTGTCATACAATTTTTATATACTTCTTTTTCCAATATGTCAATGTCATTTTGAAATAAATTCTCTGTATCTACCATTTTTCTTCTTCTCCTCGAAGAATATTTGATAGTATTTCACCTAATCACTAATAATAATGTTTCTAAAAAAAGCTGATCATTGATATTAACTTGCATATCTCGCATATTTATATTTCTTAAATTTCTATTGTTTATTTCAGCTGCATATATAATTTTAACTACTTGAAAAGTATTTGTAATTAATTTCACACAGTCTTTATCATTAACAATGAATTATTGAATTTCCAGTATCCTCATCCACTTAGTTTTATAATAATACCAGAATGAACATATCTATAACGAAGTACTATGATTGCTTCAGTTGTCATATTAAAAAATTTCTGACGTTAAAAAGAGATCCAGTGTAGACTGTTGTTTGGGATTTTTTCTTATGCTTTTTATCTTCGTGTAAAATTTTCCACATCTCAGAGATTCATGGTTTCAATTATATGCAAAACTTGTTGCTTGCATTATGATTATTAGCCCGAATTCAGGGTCCACCACAAAATTAAAATCCCCACAGATAATAAATTAACTTTTGAAATCTTGTACTTAAATGGTCATAAAAATGTGGACAATCAATATTTGGGCGATATATATTTACTAGTGAGATTTGTTTCCCCTGAATTGTCAATAATTTCCTTTAGTGTCTCTTTCAACGCGATTTATCATAAATTCAAAATTACTGTTAAAAAGAATTGCTACTCCTCTACTGTTACTTAGTTAGGAACTGAAAATGACTTCTTGTCCCCATTCTTCCCGTATATGAGATTCTAAATCTAAATTGATATGTATGTCTTGTAAACAAATAATATTATATTGTTTCTTTCTAATAAAGTGGAATACGTCTTGCCTCTTATTCCTTAACCCTGACAATTTTGCGAGAAAATTGGTATAGTATTGTCCGTTATCAAATAGTTTCTCTTCCATGATTCAACCTTTTCTTAAGTTCACAATCTGACTCACTGGCATGTAAAAACTGTTGCATATTTAGTACATTGGGAATTTTGACAAATAAAATAAAAATAGACACAAAAGAATGTAGTCCATTTACAAACTAAACCAGCTTGCTTGCAATATGTATCAAGAAAAAAAAGGAAAAAAAAAAAAAAAGCAATAAAATGCAAAAGTTGGCCAAAGGTCACCTTTTTATTATAAGTGCATGCAGCACGAAAAAGTTAAACCTTGTATCCTAGTTTCTTGTGTTCATCTATCAAATTCAAAATATTTTCACATAACACACACGCACACACACACACACACACACACACACACACACACACACATATATATATATATATATATATATATATATATATATATATATATATATATATAGAGAGAGAGAGAGAGAGAGAGAGAGAGAGAGAGAGAGAGAGAGAGAGAGAGAGGGGGGGGGGCTCTTGCATAAGTGCTAATTTCAAACGAAATCTACGAAATTTGTCGAACAATTTCTATCTTTGGCGAACCTTGATGAGCTCCACAAATCTCACCTGAAATGAGCACAAATGTAAGATTCTATTTATCACGTGACGAAAATACTGATTTTATTTTACCAAACCGCAGAATAGTGTAGTGAAATTACTTTGAAATACATATGGACGCCACAGTCATCCCTAAAGTGGTAATAAACAAGGTTGTGTTGCGACTAATGTTTTTAAAAACAAAATACATGTATATGCATTTTTATTTTTTTTTACACTTACATTTATTTATTTATTTTACAGACGAATGGAAGTTGAAATCATGGGTTTGAGATAACTAATTCATGGCAGGAAAATGTTATTTTGGTAATTTGGAAATTCCTTGCTATCTCTGCACGTGAAATTCGCCGTTTGGATTCTTCTTGATTTAAACCGATGGGCTCGAGTGTTCGCTGCCTGCGAATCCAATGGGTTGTATAGTGTGTGGTTCACAAAAACATAAATTTGTTGTTTCCTCCAAACTAGGTGATTATTATTCCCTTTCTGGACTCTGGAGTGGTTCCTTTCTAAGTGAATCGATAAGGTTTCGTTTCATGGATTTTCATTCTTTCTTTCTTTTTTCGTTTCTCTATTAGCGTAACACTATCCTCAACAAAGTGGCTGCCTGGAGTTTCTAAAAAGGAAAGGAACGAAAGGGAGAAATTTGTCCTAATGCATGCAGCTCATGTTTTAATAAAACATACAAACAAATTATTTAGCCTGTTTGTTTGATTTAATAATTAACATTGTAAAAAGAGGCTGTTCTTCTTGTCCTGAGAACATATATATATATATATACTTCACGTGGTATTCACTCTGTCGTCTTTAGACGCTCACGAGAATTGTAGACATTACAAATTAAGCGTCTAATGTACCCTGCACAGCGCATGCGCGATGAACCTTTAAATTTGTGAGGGAAAACAAAAATGGCGGAGGAACAGGTGATTTGAACGATGAGTATTGAGCCTTAGGCCGTTGCAAAGCAAAATTTGCAAATGAACGTTGATCCACGAATTAACACATACTCTTACTTTTACCGTGTACCTCATTAGGAGGAATTAAATAGTGTGTCTTTAAAATGAAACTACAGGACAGTGAATTGGGTTGATTGACGATTGACGGTCGCGTGCAGAGTTGAATTTGTCGAGTAATGAAGAAAGGACATGGGTTACGTGATTTGTTGAATAATTATCTCAGCTTGTACATAGCTAGGATTTAGCAATCAGATATTGCAACTATAGCTTAGAAATACAGGCACTTGTTTCTGTCATAAAAAAAGAGGGAAACTATTAATAACGTCCACTCCCCCAATCAACGCTAGGTGACCATATCGCGCAGTTCGAAATCGAACCTCCCGTCGATTTCGTGCTCATTTTCTTATACCGTCGGTGCGTTGAGCCACTTTTAATTTATATGAACATAAATGAGATGTGTCAGCCTTTTTCCCCATGTACGATCTAAGTACTTTAGTGATCATTTAATGGCCACTTTAAAATGAAGTTTCTCAGTTGCTTCATGTCTTGTCTACTTTTGGATCCAGTTTTGAGAGTATACACTTTTCGTCTCTCAAGCAGTGAATATAGGCTAGATTCAGTTCTGATTGGAGGTTATTGTTCATTATGTACTGGAATAGAAAATACAGTGAAACCCTGCTATAGCATAATGGTTGGGGTCCATTAAACGACATCGTGCTATGTACTGAACTGTGCTATAATCAGCCAAGTCATTTAACTGAAGAAAATTATGTATGGATCCAAAAGAGGGGTGGGGTGGGGTGGTTATAATAGTGGTTGCAAAACAACATGCTACATAGGCACAGTTGCCATTTTAAATCTGTGCATATTAAGGGAGAAATACACATGTAGTGAAAACAGACTGCGCATATAATCTTTTACTTTATTCAGAGAACCATGCATTGGTACATGTATATGTACATGTCTAATGTATAACATGAATAGTAAACATATCAACGTGTACTCGCCAACCAATGTCATGGCATGCGTAAGAGTGAATCCATAATAATTCCATCAAAATATTACACAAGGATAATATTTAGTCATATTGTCATAGATCATTATGTGTCTGAATTCAATGCAAGCCCCAAGGAGGGCAGGGCAATACTTCAGACTTCATTGACACAGTTATAAACATGTTCCATATTAAACGAAACTTACTTAAAACAGTAATTTCATATTTAATGTTTATTTTTATGTATAGGAAATCTGCAACTTAAGCATAAATAGTTAAGAGTACGTGTACTCACCAGTCGAATCTGGTTGTATCCATAATAGTAATTCCATCAAAAATGTGCAATAAAGAAGCATAATTTATATTTTAAAAAATGTTTGATAGATCCAGTTGAATACTAATATTTAATTTCCTGCTAATACATTCACACAAACTTATGAAAAAGTTTGTTGTCACGCAACATTCATACTTGCTGTACATGTCCAAAGGGTCTGATTTCTGACAGACAATAAAATGCGTGATTCAGACATTGGGAGTTTCTAAAAAGAAACCTGTATTTAGGCTTGAAAAGTACATTTACTTCAGCTGAAAATTCATACAGGAGGTTGAATATACTGTATTTACCTCGTAATGTACTTGCAATGAGAATTCTACAGGTGTGTATACATGTAAACTGCCTGAACCCAGCTTGGGAGTAAACCATTCGGTTGTATGGGTATACAGTGAGTTCCATAAAAACAGTCAAGTCATTCTCTAACGGACAGAGGAAAAAATTAATAAAATAAACGCAGTATTCTTTGAAACTTTTGTTTATAACGATGACTTTGCTTCACTGCAGAGCAAAAGCGGAGAGTGGAATGTTTGATTATATGAGCCAATCGGTCCACCCCTACAACTTAAATGGTTCTGTTCCAATCAGTGCTTACATTGGAAGGACAGTTTTCTGTGTATATGTGAATGATCTGAAATTAGAAAATAAAAACGGTTAAGATTAAGGGGGGGGGGTACATGTGTGTGGCAATGACCAAAACTGTTTCTGACAATTTTGGCCATAAACTTGTTTCAGCAGGTGTGTATGATGGTTGATTGAGCAGGCATTGATAGTCTATTGTTTTCCCTTAAAAAGGTAGGTAAATTTCGAAGCTAATTGCATTTGTTTAAATCTGGACTTAATCCTGCCCAGGTCTTCAAGCTTCTCTTAAACAGTAAAAGTTTTACGTTTCTGTATCCCGTTATCCATTGTAAATACCCACTAATTAACACTCTGACACCTATTTGTTTGAACGACTCCACCCCAAATAATTATTAAGGAACAATGGGGTCATTTGTATAGGGAATGCATGATATTATTCACTGGTCAGTTGATTGCGTGTCGATTGTCTGATAACACCGCTAAGTCACATGTGCGTGCTGGGAGCTTTAGTTTAAAAAAAAAAAATGTTTTTATAAATCATTGCCCCATAATTTGGGCAACCTTTAGAAAAAGACAAAGAAGACTTACTGGCTTTATTTTTCATAATTCAATAATAATAAGATTAACACTTATCAACTTTTTAATGAGCTGACATCTTTCAAAAATAAGCTATGATCAAAATGCAGTACCACTGACACATTTGAAATGATTATTCACAAATAGAAATGTTTAACATCTTTATTCATATAAAGAAAGATGCAATCATAAGACACTTTTTTCTTCAAGAATACAATACATCCTGCCAAATTATTAAATCAAACTTGTTTATTTTGGCACAAAACTTTGCATTACTTCCAGAAATTGTTGAAACTATTGTAAAATTTTAGTAGCCACGTCATGATCGTGTTATATCTGAATTCATACACGATCTCTACCCCAAAATGATAATTTTTTCCACATTATTTTTTGTACTTTTAAAAAAGTATTTATTTTTTCATGTACTAAAAAATATATGAAATTTCTGGAGTCATGTCATGATCATGTTATATCCTAATTCATGGTATAACGAAGTGTGCTATAGTGGGGTTTCACTGTAGCTTTTTCACCACTTGACATACCGAAAGTGTATGCCCATCAATCTGGCTCCCAAGGACAGACTGGATGAGGGGTCAGATTTTGAACTGTGTGAATCAATCATCTTGTGTTGATTGGGATGAGGTGAGTGGGTGTTATTAATAATTTTTTTCTTTTTACTAATGGAAACAAGTGCCTGTGCTTACAAGTACACTTTTCACTTTCTAGGCACCCCACCCAAACTCTTTTTTTCAAAAGTACCCTCAAAATGAATGAAATACCCTGTGAACTTTAGTATTTCTCTGATTACTCAATGCCAAAAGTGCACAACATGATAGTCTTACGATTGCGCTTTTTTGGTTATTATCTAATTTCTGACGTTTGGATGGTGTCTGCGCACATGGCTTGGACTTCCACATCTTCCTGATTGTTGCCGCATGATGCATTGAATATTTATCAACGATATAAATATTAAAATATTCTCTATAATTCTGGATTGGCCAATACTAGACTCCTACCCAAAATCTTTTAGCATCTGTATTGAAATCGGTGTTTGGGGCTAGTACACCAGGCTAGTTCCATGTGCGCAAATGCTGTTTGACAATGCTCCGCCAATTTACTTTATGCATGGAACAACACCTGTCAGTTTCTGACATGGGTATTTATTGTACCTCGTCAAGTACATGATGTTGGTAGGTATTTAATTAACAATAAGCAAATCAATTAACCATGAAAGGGAATGACATCTCGTGTTTTATTTGATACATCCAATACAAGACCACTTGTTAACTGTTATGATAGATACCAGTGGAAATCTTTCACTACTCCAAAGGATTAGTGACAATTGTGTTAGCGGAGTAGTGTTAATTTTGAGCCCTGTTCTTGCTGAGGAACTTGGTATGAAATTGTCCATGTGCATGGAAGCTGGTAAAGAGAACCCTTTAGTGATCAGCATAGTTTGCACACATTTTAGGATATCAGATCTGGTGAGACATTGAAGTTCTTTACAATAGGGAGGCCCAACAGGTTAATGTACTTGGGAACAATTTTGAAGCTGCTGTTTCTAATGTAGTCACCAAGGGATAAGAGTCACTAGCAGCTGCATTTCAATAAGTTATTGGTTTGCAAAGGAACAGATCACCACAGATCAAAACACATTCCTTTTGGAATTACTCAGTATTTTGGTTAATGGGTAATAAATGAATACAGCCTAATTTCATTTTTTTTCTTCTGTTTGTTGAAAGTTATTATTACATAAGTTAGGTAAGACAATAACCGTCGGCCCCATTAAAAACTGAAAATCACCCTCCCCCACAAAGAAAAGATATTGGGGAATTTCCCCCTCTGTTATAGAATTCTGGAGAAAACACTGCTTAAAAGTGTGCATGGACTGGACCCATTTCACTGAAAACAGTTTCAGGTACCTATACAATTTAGGTTGACATGCCCAAATAATTTGGTTGCTTTAGACATTGAGAGCAGAAATAAATAGATGGGGAGGAATTAATCGTAGCAAAGGTTTTACTTCAGGTAACTTAAACAGAAATTATATTTAAAAAAAAGTATAAGGTTATTTTTACTAGCATCTTAAATATGTCAAACATAATTGTCAACAGTCATCATCTGTTTCAACCTCAGGCCACCAATTAAATTTCAGTATTTGAACCCCATGGTAGCTCAGTTGGTAATCCAAGGGTAGCAGGTTCAGTACCTGCTCAGTCCAGCTTGTCTTTACTGCATAGGTGCAGGCCAAGAATTTAACATAAATTTCTTTGTAGCCAGAAGGATTAATAGAGAAATTTACTAGTTCTGCTGAATCTTCACTGGTTTGTCTTCAATAGCAGACCAACTGAAACTTTACTAGCCATTGGACTACTGAAATTATAAAAACTACTAGTCCAAGAGGAAATTTACTAGCCTTGGGCTAACGGACTACTGCTAATTTCGAGCCCCGAGGTGCATCCTTGGGAAAGGCACTTAGCTGTCATTTCCTAGGTTTGATGTAGCCAATAATGTGCTTAAAGTACCATTAACCCTGTACCACATAGTGTCTGTTATGGTGTCGGCTGTCAGTGTACACTAGATGACTATGCAAATAGGCATGCCTGTAACATTTATAGCAGTGTAGTATATGTTAAGTTCAACATAAATTGTAACCATTTTACCTTTTTTGTACATATTTGTTATCTATAGATAGGTTTCAGAGTAAAATCGGATCTTTATAGTTGTATAATTATTTTTCACAGAAGAATTGTTTCATAAGTTTTAAAATCTGCAGAGAACTCGTTCACCATCAAGTCAATGAAGCTGTGTGACCAACCGTAGCTGACCTTTCTCAACCTCAAAATCTACTGGTTCATTGTCTATGTCTGTATCACTGAATCATCCAAATTTGATAAATTTTCAAAAATCTGTGTTGCCTACATCGATATCAGAGCCTGTATCTGACTTATTGTAGCATTCAGTTATAATTCTAATCATCCAAACTGAAGAAAGTTCTGAACGAAATAGTGGAGAATCTGACCTCGTTGCTTTAAATAGATTACGACTATATCTTAAATAGCAAACATGTGATGTGTCGTAATGGTCATTTACTTCAGTGCCTAAAGTTTCTAACAGCTGAGCTTGCCATCACTCTGGTAGCAATATTTGTTATCTGATTGTGATCAAAATTGATTAAAAGGTTTATATCATCAAGATGAATGTTTTATTGTGAGTAAGATCTACACATATTAATGATGAAACTTGGAATATGGGCTTATATCTGCAGATCTGCCAACCCTTATGATCTGACCACAAGTCTTACTGAAATGACCCTTAAATTAAGTGACTTCTGGAATAATAGCCCAACTTACAAATATATGATCATTGCAATCAGATTTGGATACAGGCTTGTCTTTGTTTGATCCGGATACACATTTCATATTAGATTCAGTGTAGTCAGTTGGGGAACCAGTTTAACTGTACATGAGTACCTCAGACACTTTAAACTGCCTGTATTTTTCATGCAAAAAGCCTGCATTATCAAGCAGTTGCTTATATAAAAATGTTTGGAAATCGTGTCCAATGAAAGAAAACATGCTGAAGAAGGTGAAAAAAGACAATAAGCCTCTTAAAAAGTTTAAACAATCAGCACAATACATATAAAAAGGAATATACTGATTCTTCACAGACCAGAAGACCATATAGGATAGCCGTTTTCCATCACCCATCTGTTAGCACAAGTTTGTTATTGCTTCTCCTCCTAAGCTACTTCAAGGATTACCATGAACTTTACATATACATTCATCCCATGGTCTAGTGGACCCTAAATGAAAATAAGGTTTGAAAAACATAGTTATGATCTGTGCATTTATTTTGTTCATTTCAGGAGCTTTTGCAGCTCGAGACCCTCTGCAAACAATTATACGAGACCGCTGACAGTAATGTGCGAAATGAAGCAGAGAAAGCACTTGTTTCATTTGCTAATTCTCCAGACTGCTTGAGTAAATGTCAACTGCTACTGGAGAGAGGAAATGTAAGTCCGGTAAAACCTGCATAGAATGGTCAATCACAGGACTGGCTCATTTGTTCTGTTAAATATAGGTGTCTCACAAATTAAAATAGGTTGAAATTTAAAAAAGCAACTATTAGAGTATGTTTTGCAGATAACAGGCCATCAAAATTTCCTTTGCCTGTTGCCCGGGGCAAGTATTTATGTGATCCTGTCAGAGGGAACACAAACTGTCCCTTGATTTGTGATTAAATGCATCCCGTTAATTTTCACTTGGGCAAGCAAATATCCAGATGTAACTTGTCTGTCTGGGAAGATCAAATCTGTTACTTGCCATCAGGCAGCTTCCCATCTCTGTCATTATACATGAAGATTTGCATTAAACGAGCAATTATTTTTTTGTGATTGGTTTTATTACAATGAAATAAATAAATGTAATTTTGAAAGGACATGTTATGCTTTGTCATGTATGTCAGAGTCTTGTAAGTGAAAATTTGAAGGGGCAAGTGAAAGTTTTCTTATCTGTGGGTCAAAAAAGAGTTTCCATAAAAATTTGAAGACCTGGCAGATAACTTCGAACACATATTTTTTTAAAATGCGCATAGTCAAATAAAATTGTCCATGAACCTCAAAATTGTTCAACAGTTTACACACAAAAAAGTGTACTCAAACAGGTGAGGTCTTCTATGATTATTAGTATATGATTACTTTTTATTTCGAAGTGATTAGAATCAAAGTTAATGCCCATTATTCAAGTGAGACCAAATAAGTAAATCTTGAGAGAGAATATGGTGCCAAAATATCCATCACTTACAGGCAGTTATCCTGTTAGACAAGTTTTTTACCCGATTGCTACGATTTCACATAATAATTTTTTACTCTGCTGGTCACAGACCAGTAGAGCTTATGCTATGGCCTTCTGTCCAGTGTCCATTAGCACGCGTTTGTTTTGCTACTCCTTAAATACTGAGAGGTTTGCCACCAAACTGGACAGACACACCGATCCCAAAGTTTTTTGTGGTCCTTAATTATAAAAAAAAATGTGCCCCTCAGACATCAAATAAGGCTACAAAGTCAGCGATTTTAATCGCAGTAATATATTATCTGCTGGTATTGGTTTCCTTTCCTGGGACTCGTAGTCTGCAATCCAAGCTAATTATTCCCTCCTTCAATTAGTATTGGAGGGCTAGAATTGAAAAGAATATCACAGTCTGATTCCTTAGTCATATATATGGAATACCTCTTCCTCTCTTTTTCCTTCGACTTGTGCATAGTACATGTGTGCTTATCGAAATTCTTCTTCATTGTCTTTAGGCATCTTTAAGGTCAATAACGTACCTTTTTGTGTCAATTGAGTGTTTATCTCCTCAGTCCTTGCTTTATTTGAATGTTTTCTGTGTTCCTTTTGTTGATTTTGAAGGGTGTGCCCTGCTTAGCAAGTGGTGCTTTAGTAAATTGTATTTCCCTTCATTGTTCCGGTGCTAGGGTAAGTATTGTCCACCCTGTTTGGGTTCTGGATTTTTGTTTTGTGTGAGTTTTTCTCTCTTTTAGAGCTTATATGTTACAGGTTGTGGGTGAGTGCAGACACAGGAAGGCCCTGTGGGACAATCACCTCAGTGTCTTTCATGCACTGATTATGCATGCACGAATTGGTGTCTATTTTGCTGTCTCGGGACAGATCGTGTGGAACTTCATGGAAAGTTTCTGCAGATACAGAGGGAGGAAGAAGGTCCATCTTCCTCCTCCTCAGCACTGGATGACCCCCTCATTCCCAGGAGGGTTCTTTATCTCTTCCTGTTTTGGGAAAGACAACTGCCCCTGTGGGTCAGGAATGTACCGTGAGCTCGATGCCGGTGAGGGACAGATCCTTGGCCCCTTTGAAGGGAGGGAAAATGCCTAAGAGCTAGTCGCATCTCCCAGTTATGGATGAGCAGTGGCCTGGTGGGTCAGGTGTTGTTGGAGGAAGAAGTTTGAATGTTTGATAAGGGGTGAATCAAGTACAAGGAGATTCTTTCCAGGATGGAGAGGTTTTTTGAGGCCTCCCTCTCATCCAGATCTTATGCTACTCCCGCACTTTGTGATGGTCTGAGAGTTTTCCCAGGACCAAGGAGTTCGCCGTGCAGCAGAAAGGGTGGCCTGTCCCCCTTCTACACTCTGGCTGCCGATCTTTGCCTCCAGCTATTGAGTTCATTCTCCAGCTTGGCCCCTGACTCCTTTCAGAATTTCATTTTTTATGTGGGGATGCATTTACTCACAAATCAAGGGACAGTTTGTGTTCCCTCTTACAGGATCACAAATACTTGCCCCAGGCAACAGTCCGTTTTTCATAGCACTACAGGGATGCATCAACCTTATAAGACAGCTGTGTTATGGTTGCCATGGTTGTGGCATACCTGAGATGTCAAACAAGCACTTGTGGCCCTTCTCTTTGCTTGGAAGTTCAGCTTAGATGGGGATCACTTTCACATTCCTAAACATCCCAGGCAAGATAAATATTCTGGCGGACAGCCTGTCCAGACAGAGATGGTTTCCTTGCAGAATGGACTTGTCATCAGTTAGTGGCAGAGAGAGTTTTTAAAGTGGGGGTGGAAGATCCAATGGTAGATTTGTTTGCAACAAGGTTGAACAAGAAGCTGTCACTTTATGTCTCTCCAATTCCAGACCAGAGTGCATGGACACTTTCAGTCTCTAGTGGTATCGACTGTACACTACACCTTCCTACCTTTCAAAATAATCCCTCAAGTTCTTCACAAAGTTATGATTTCTGTGGTTCATCATGATACCCCTCCCCCCTGTTGCCCAAACAGTTTGTAATGCTTCATGTTCTACAAGCTTAATATTCAGCAATCTCGCCACAGTACATATATCAGCATCTTTATTTAGCATTTATATGTACTGCATGCTTCTATTACAGAAAAGCCTGCAGTTTCATTCATCTATTGATCCTTTGTTTCACATGATACATTGTCAAAGTTTGTCACTTTCGTCTTGTAGTGAGTGTCAAAGTCAGTCTCGCATTTTCTTGTGCAGATGTGATAATGTGAAACTGCCTCACCAACTTTCTGGTCTAGATCAAGCTTAGCTGACTCTCTCAAACATTGGGGTGTGAGAATTGTTGATAACGTAACTAGCGAGATTTCTGTAACAGTTGTGTTTTAACACAAAAGGAAGTCGTCTCTAATGATTAGCCCTGTGGCTTTCTCTAAAAGAGCCATCATCTATTGTTTACATGGTAATTACAGGAGACCAATACATACTTGCTGTAGAGCAAATAATTGCATGGATAAAAAAAAGTGTTCTCAGATCATTCAGGTGAGTAAATAAAACATTACAAAACCACTCTCATTTCCAAGACAGGCTTTCATTATTGTTGATTTAGTTGACGAGATGAGCCTGTTAGCATATCTGTCTGGCAGTTACCATGTCTGTCTCTCTATCTGTGTTCTTTTAACTTTTCATTCGTTCCATTATCCAGCTATCAGATCAAGCCTTTTTTTTTTCTTTCATATACATGTCTGTCTACATGTACTATTAGAGCTATATTTTTGGAAAACTTTAATTATTGGCAAGCACTTTTATTGTGGAAAGAAGATAATATAAAAGTAAGCTGTTTATTTATCATATAAATATAACATGGTCTCAAGAATAAAACTTGTATTTTATTTTACCTTATTTGTTCACTTTTTTTACGATATTATGTTGTCGTATTCTGGGGCAAGCTCTTCCAAGGGCAGTTCAATTTTCCATTCAGTTTGTCCTGTGGTAGCTGAATATTGTACAATTTGCTGATCAAGAATTCTGTGCTATGGAGTCCAGTCTCTTGCTCTTTAATGCCTAGGTGGAACCTTTCATGTGTTCTCTGGTTGTTGTCTGAACAACCTTATGAACACTTGAGTGAGGCTTCCTTCAAGAACGTTACCTTAGAGACTGACTTCTTACTCTCTAATTATGCCTTATCTGTGGAAAAGGGTTGCCTATGAGTCAATGGTAGCTATGATTCAGATGCCAGTCTGGCTTTTTGGTCAAGAAATTGGCTGCCTTTGGTAGCCTCTGAACCTATTGAAATACCTAGTCTCAGTCACATCTGTGCTAGGGATGATCAAGATAGACTTCTTTGGCCAGTTCAAGCCTTATGTTTTTATCTGGCTGAAAAGAAGGGACAAGAAAGGTAGTCGAAATGTCTCTTTCTCGCTCTTAAAGGTACATCTGATATTTTGGCAGCCACTGTCTCGAGGTGGATTATTCTATCAACAAAGCTTATCAATCTCTCACCGAGGGAGATCTTTCCTTCATGAAAATCAAAGTCCAGGAGGTTAGGATTATTGCTGCATCTTGGGCCTTTCTTAATCATTCTTCTCTGGATGGTTTCATGAAAGCTGTATTCTGCAGAGATGCTGCCAGGGCACATGAATCATGCAAAATTTGTATGAATTCGCGAACATGGAAAGCAGTGATGTGCGAGAACTCCCGCAAATTAGTTTAAAGCCGCACATATGTACTCTGTGCAGTATACAATTTTTATTTAACTGTTAATACCTTAAAGTGCTTGTCGCGGAATAAGTCGCGCCGCCAGTAGAGCGCTTGTCTCCTCATCTATCTTTTTTTCCGGTAGGCAACTGTTTACACATCTGAATACTTTGGCTTGACATGAACGGTTGTTAAACTAAATTTGATTGGCACATTGGGCCCTGGAGCAAGCATTGTCGAGGTTGAACCTTGCATTCATGAAGGAAGTTTTACAAATGCGTGTTTTAAGTAAGGGCTCTTAGAAAACCCAGAATGGCTGACTTCCAACATGGTTCATCTTCAGATGACGATTTTGTTTCGGCAAATGCTGGCTGATGCAAGTGATGATGACAATGATTATTAAAGTTTTGAAGTATATGAGATTATTGGAACCCGGAAATTGTTACTGTAAATATCAGTGAGTAATTTTGAACCCGAAAATGATGTTGAATACAAGTCCGATGTACATGCAGGATGGACAAAAACAGACGGCATGCTGGTCAACCCCCTATTAAGTGGTATTTCGAAATTAAATGTCGAAAAGGCAGAATACCAAGCCTAATTAAAATACAGGCAATTTAAAAAGTAGAGTGCAATTTTCATTTCTTTTCTCAAATAATTCTGCCTTGAGGGATCTTGTGCTACAAAACTAGACAGCATTCTAAGGATTAAGATAATCTAAAAAGAAATTGAAAAGTAAGGATATTTATTTGTGATCAAAATACCTCTGTCTGAACAGGCTGACTATGGCATTGATGGACTTGAAACCCTAATACAACATTGTGGAACAGATCAGAAATCTGGCATAGTAGTCAGCAAAGCACTGATTCCAGAAAGTGAAACTTTGGCAGAGCTCTTGTTAGTGAAAAATATTATTTTGGAGCAGAGATTTCCAAGAGACAATACCTATGAGGTGTTGAAAATTGTACAAAACAACTAAAGAACAGTTGTCCCACTTGTTCAAGCTGGCTTAGCTAGCTATGCATATGTGAAAGGGGGTTCTCAGCACAGAACAATATTCACACACAGATAAGGAACAAATTAAGCTCAGAAATGATCATCAGATTAATGTTTATACAACTAGACGAGACATCTTTTGAGGATTTTGATTTTAATAGAGCTCTAACATAGTGGAGCAGGAAGAAGGAAAGAGACAGATATTTATGTGTTAGGTAAATATTGAACTATGGCTGTTTCCTCCTCCTCATTTTTGTTCTACTCCCCCGTTATTTTGGTGACAAGGAGGGAGCTCCTCCCTTTAGGTAAAATCCTGGCAGCATCTCTGATTCTGGGGTGCTCACTCCACCTTCTCGTTCTACCTTTGTTCGATGTTACACCAGAGCAAAGGCATCTATGCATTAGGCCTGATTGTGTCAGCCCGGCAAGTTGCCAAGCCATCCTCCAGTTTACAGTAGAGCACTCTACTGACAACAGATGGTATATTCACTCTGACAGCTAGTCATGGGGCAAAATAATTGATTTGTGCATCTAATTGAGTCGGTTTTGCCCAGCACTTTGAAGCACTTGAAATATTATTTGATTTATATATAATGTTTAAAATAAAAAAAAACTTACCTGCCTACCCTAATTTTAAAACCAGTGCAATAGGAAACACACATATTTTGTTGTTGTTGGCCTAATTGGAGGAGGGAATTCACCTTGGACTGTAGACTAGTGTCAGAAAAAGTGAAAGTGATGTCATAATAATAGGTTAGTATTACATATTTGAAATTAGTTGTACTTCCCAAAATTACATTTTTAGACAGCTTTCCATGGACCCTCTGTGCTGGGTTAATAGGTAAATACTGTAATTGTTGCCTCCTGATTGTGTTATTTTAGTAGCTTTACCAAAATTTGGAATTGGAGACTTAGGGCTGTTCCAGTAAAACGGGGACGGCACTTCAAAAAAACTTCTGTAGGTGGTTGTGTTTCAAACTATTTTGATTCTGATAGTGGAGGGTTGGTTGGGAAAATCACTTCTGGTGTGTGTTGCGTCAACAAAATCACAAATGACTGGTGGGGTTGTCGGAAAAAATGCATATATATATATATATATATAATCACATCTAACCCCTTCTTAGCGGTCTGCAGAGATCTGTACAGCGCGCGAGAGCGCTAATCGTGCAAAGTTTGTACGAATTCACGATGTTCGAAAGCAGTGATGCGCGAGAACTCCCGTATATTAGTTGAAAGTCGCGCATATTAACAATATACCCTGCGCAGTATACATATTTCATTTAACTGTTAACCCTTAAAATGCTTGTCACGACACAAATCCTGCTGCCGGTAGAGATCTCGTAGCCCTTGTCGCGACATTGTTTTTCAGGTAGTCAAATATTTATACAGCTGGATACTTCGGATTGACATGAATGGTTGTTAAACTAAATTTGATTTATACATTGGGCCCTGGAACATGCATTCTGTCGTAGTTTTAACCTTACAGTCATCAAGAAAGTTTTACAAATGCGTGTTTAAAATAAGGGCCACCCAGAAAACCCAAAATGGATGACTAGCAACGTGGTTCATCTTCAGATGATGATTTAATTAGGCAAATACTGGCTGATGACAGCGATGATGACATTGATTATGAAGTTTTGAAGTATATCAGTCTACTGGAGCCGTGAAAGTGTTACTGGAAATACCAGTGAGTGCTTCTGAGCCCAAAAATGATGTTGAATACGAGTTCGATGTACATGCTGGGTTGCAGTCAGCATGCCGGTCAACCACCTATTCAGCGGTATTTTGAAATTAAATGGACAATACACGCCTAATTAAAATAAAGGCAATTTAAAAGTAGAGTGGAATTTTCATTTCTTTTCTCAAACAATTCAGCACTGAGGGATCATGTGCTACAAAACTATACTGAGTATAGCACTTTAAGGGTTAAGATAAATTGAATAAAATAAGAATCTTAAAAGAATTAAAATGTCAGGATATTTATTTGATCAAAATACCTCCGTCTGAACACACAGACTATGGCATTGATGGATTCAAAACCCTAATACAGCATTATGGAACATATAAGAAATCTGGCATAGTAGGCAGCAAAGCACTTATTCAAGAAAGTGAAACTTTGGCAGAGTTCATGCTACTGAAAAATCTTATTTTGGAACAGAGATATCCAAGAGACAAAATCTATGAGATGTCAAAAATTGTACATAACAACCACAAAGAACAGTTTAACAGCTTGTTCAAGCTGGCTAAGCTAGCTATGGGTATGCCCCTTCAGACAGCAGACTGTGAAAGGGGGGTTCCCAGCACAAAACAAATATTCATACACAGATAAGGAACACATCAAGTTCAGAAACAATCAACAGATTAATGCTTGTACAACTAGAGAGGACATCTTTTGAAGATTTTGATTTCAGTAGAGCCCTAACAGAGTGGAGCAGTAAGAGAGATGGGGATATTTAAGTGTTGGGTGAATATTGAACTATGGCCATTTCTTCCCCCCCCCCCCCTTTTTTTTTTTGTGTGTAATCCCCGCTTATTTTGGTGACAAGGGGGGGAGATCCCCTCCCCCCTTTAGATAAAATCCTGGCAGCATCTCTGCAGGGGAGAGGATTTCATTGGTATTTGTTTTACTCTGACATTATCATACAGCGTGTTCGGTCAGCATAGGGAGTTGATGAACTCCCTAGTTTTCTACGGAAACATGGAATCCAAGTGGAATAAATCAAAAAATTTAGAGTTTACCATCTTGGAATTCAGTCTCCCAGTTCCATTTCACATTGGTATACACATTCTCAGGTTGACAAACAATTAGCATAGTAATCGGATACGCATGTGACAAATTTGGATACGTAGCAAAAACAAGACAAAGAGTATCAGTGGACAGAATCACCAGACAGACCAGAACGAAGATTGGAATTTTACGAATGCCTGCACGTATTTACCATATAAGGAAGCAGTGAATATGATTACGAAACTACGGTCAATACTGCTGGGTATCAACCTGTAGCAACACCGTTAAGCTAATTGACTGTTTCTGAAGTATATAATAATGGTAAAGATGGCATAAGTGTTCCTATTTTTTAATGTGCATGATGTTGTTTCCTCATCTTGAAGAAGAATTATTAAAGGGAGGAAAATAAACTTTGTGCAGTTAACTAAAAAAAAATAGTGAATTAAGCTACTTAAAAGATGAATTAAATCGATTTTAATTGTCCGTTCTGGTGATTACCTCTGTTCTGTCCATTCTGGTGATTCTATCATCTGAAACAGTACAGCCAAAAAAATCTCGAAAATTTAGAGATCAGAAAATCTATTGGCAGATTTTAGTTATGCTTCTGCCTGAGAGACATTATTAATTTGATTTTGTGGTTTATTGATTCTAGTAGTTGCTCAATCCAAATGCATCACCGAAAAACATTCATGCATCTTCAGATTATTTGTTAAAAATAGTTATCAGACTATTCACATCTCCAGATAGGGCTAAATATAGCTTGAATAAGCTATAATAAACAGGTCTAGTCAGAACAATAGACATTGCTAGAGAAAATTTAAATTTGTGTGAGCTGAAAATGTAAACTTTTCGGAGCTACTAACATACAAGTCTGTTTGCACAGTCTGATGATGACTGTTCATTAGATAAGTGTCAGAAAACATAATCAACGATATTCATAGGTTTAAAGACAATTACTATGGTAAAAGTTTATACACTCATACAGCTGTGGCAAAAATGATAAACCAGTACTTCTGCTGGTGTTGGTATTGATTAGTTGGTTGAATTGGTGTTTTAGGTCTCTCCAACAACTTAGGTCATATAGAGATGAGACCTCAAGTTGCTGGTAGATCATTATGAGTTTTATGCCATTTCAGCACAAGAAAATTTATATATGGCAGCCAGTTTTACTGCTGAAGAAGACCCCAGGCATCCAAGACCACCTGGGTAGAACCACTGACTTTCCTCAAGTAATTGGTAACATTCTCACATACAAGGCCCGAGTGGGATTTGAACCTACGTGATGAGGAGCAAGTGATCACAAGATAAGCATCTTACACCACTCTGCCATGGAGGCTCCTCGGACCATGGGTAGAAGTTCTGTACGAAAGACAGGAAGCGGGATATGGAACCCATGATTCCTGGATTTAAAGTCCAGCATGTTACTACTAGGCCATCGGTGATGATAATGCTGCAACAGCGTTGCTTCTAGGACATGGGATTGCAGGAATACCGCGATTGATCACATGCTGGCCCAAATTGAATGAACCTATGCACCAAAAGCCCCACAGTTTTATTGCCACTGGCACAGATTGTGTGATTGGATGCTGGCTATTGTTGTTTTAAACAAAAAGAAGAGAACGAGTTTGGACAATATGGCGTAAAGAAGCAGATATATTTCTGTTCTCATATCATGTAGTGAAGTCTTTTAACAAGAACATCCCTCCCTTTCCCATAATAATTATTACCAAAATATCAGACATAAATTTTGCGATCATTTTGAACTTGAAACTATTTAAACGTTTCCCCAAACAAACTTATGCCCATATTACACTCCTATAGGCTGAAAAATGTACAGAGTGCAGACATCTTTCTTGCAGTCACATGCACGGTGTAATTGGAACAGTGTAAAGGATATTTAATTCTTGTATGTTTTTTGCCCATGACAAGATTGACCGACTATGATCTTCAGCAGAATTCTGTTTTCACATTCTCCACTTTATTTTCAAGCCTAACATTAAAAGATACATCTCCTGTTATGTATTTTTCGTTTAGAAGCTCATTACCTAGGTGAAAATGAAATGGGGAAATATTTTACAGTTGCACCATATTGTAAATGGTAGCCAACACCAATTTGAGTCGTTTATAAAGTTCTTTCAAAAAGTTGTATTCTTGTTATTCTTGTTTTTCCATTTTTCTCATTTTATTTTCAAAATTCAGTCATAACTCTTATAACTCTTTTCTACTTGCTATTCTAACCTGTACACTTTATTATACCCATGCTTGACATACATGAACACCATCAAAAAGGAACACATTTGCAATTGGTAAATATTTTTTAAATCATGGATCAAGTATACACGCAAAAAACATTGCTTAGATACAATAAATCACACAATAATCTTGTGCTTGCCTGTTCTGAAGATGTTGCAAGCACTTGAAATATGTTCTTCTGTGTGACCCATATTTCTCAAGGGAGAGGGCCAAATTTGTCCCATTTAATTTAGAATTGGTCCACTTTTGGAATTTTGGAAAAGGGATGGGGGAGTTAGCCCTCTTTTGAAAAATCATAGAAGCAACAATGATGCTGCTGTTGACCAGAGACAGAGAACTGCAATGATGTTGATTTTAAGAGTACACTGGGGTCAAGAAAGTTGTCCCTAGATTTTCATCCATTTTTTAATCTAATTCGGGGCGGGTTGTGGATTATTTTTTTTAAAACAATTTTTTTCTTCGGGGACAGCCATTGTATAAAATATTTTAACTACATCCAGTGAGGGGCAGGTGGGATGAAAATCTAAGAACTAATTTATTCTGGCCTGATGATGGTAGAAAACTGATTGGCATTGATGATGATGATGATAATCTGACTGATGATGAAACCATGTTTGACATGCTATATTTCTTTTTTTTAATTTTATATTAGTCATGCAACAAGGCATAAAAATAAGACCTATCAGTCACTAAAAATATATTTTTCCTACAAGAAATTATATAGTGTAAAAGTAGGCAGAAATAATGTGGAATCACTTCCATTGGCATTAATTTTTCTTTTTTTTTTATGACAAATCAAGTAATATCTATTTGCAAATACATTTATTGAAGAAGCATAAAAGGAAATGACAGCATCTGACTACATTTAAAGCAATATAAGATTTAACTATCATGCAAATCAAAAGCAGCATGTCTAAGAACAAAGAAATGTAAGCAAAACATAGCAATCGCTGAAATAAGCACACATACATAGTCGTAACGAATGACAGTTTACTAAGGATGCATATTCATAATTTCTGCATTACAAGAGAAATCCCTATTGTAAAATAAGGCACCAAGAAAATTTTTGATTTTATAGTAGCAGAAACGTACATGCCCGACATACAAACAAACAAAAGAACAAAAGATGATCGATTATAAAGTATGAATACAAATAAAAATATGCAGTGGATTATATAATATATAAGAATTCAGTATAAGTTGCCTCGGGCCAGCTGTCGTTTAAATCGCTTCTGTCCCCAACCCCAAATTAAAATTGCTTCTACCACCCACTAACCATAGCCAACTAGCCAGAAATTATGTAAAATAATATGCTAGCCAGAAATTATGTAAAATAATATGCTTCTGTAGGGGGCAATGTTTTTCAATTAACACATCAGATGGTGGATCATAATTTTTTTAAATTGCTTCTGTTGTGGGTTGGTTGAATTTGAAAGTGCCTTCCCCCCGGGGGGTATATGTTTTATTGGAACAGCGATTAGTGTACTCAAAGTACTTAGAAGCTTTTGTACAGTCTGAGGGTCCAGAAATCGGGGACTCTTTCCATAACTCTGTATTCTGTGATAAACAATGTAGATCTTTTTTTCCCCAGTCCCATAATGATTTGCTTCTATTGTTCATTTTTCAGTCCCCATATGCCCAGCTGCTGGCTGCTACCACATTGACAAAGCTTGTCAGTCGTTCAAACTTGATTTTGCCCTTAGAACAACGGATTGATATCAGTAAGTAAACCAGGATAGGCTTGTTGATATTCACCGACTGTTTAGAGGGGAAAGTGTTCAAGAACAAGACATACCTGCAGTTTCTCTATGTGGTCACATTTATTTGGGTTGAGAGTGTGTATTGTCTCATTACGAAGCTGCAGTAACTCGGTTGGTAGAGTCTGATATGTAATCCAAGGGTTGCGGGTTTGATACCCACCTGGGTCAGCTGCCTCTTTGTGTCCTTGGGAAAGGGACTTAACTCCCATTTCTTCTGCATGATATAGCCAATAGCACGTTAAAGGTGTATAAAAAACCAGGCAACATACTGTTTTAGGTTAGTGAAACATAGGTACATGTGCCACTTTTCTGATGGCCGGCAGCAGCACCGTTTAAATTGTACGTTAAAGTTTGTGCAAGTCAGCTACATTGTGGATACATGATAACACAGGCTGTAAACAAGGCACCAAAGTCTGCAGAACCTTGGTATTATGTTTATGGTGTTTCTTATTGCTAAAGATATGATACTTTTAATTCACTTGGCTTGATTTTATTAAATAATAAGTAAGGGTTTGAACAATAGTTTTTTTTTATCTCAATAGATGGTAGACTGGTGTAATGCTTGTTTATTATTTGTCATTGGTTCACATTTGAATCCCATGCTCAAATTCTTGCTTAGAAATGTCTTTTAATCCTTGGCTTAAAATATGACCTGCACTAGATGTTTTCTTCCATTTTTCTATGATTTCTCTGTATTTTCTATGGACATTGAAAAAAAGAATGAAGGAAACAGAAGAAAATAAAATGGACTACAAATCAAATATGTTTCAGAATTTGATGCCTTAAAATTTGTTGTATCTCAAAGTTTTCCACAAAATTCATTCTTATTATAAGTCCGTGTTATTTAATTTTGAAAAAGCAGATATGGGGAAAGTTATTTCCATATGAATAGAGAGAGTTCCTCATTGGTATTGTGTACAAAATTCACTTTTTGTTGGTTCAGCAAATGGGATCTTGGTTCTTTGTTACAAACATGGCAAGGTTTTTTCTTTCCCATTTGGTGATTGGAAGCACCCATAGTCTCATTACATCATCTCTCTAATACAATTGATGAAAGCTGGGCAATTTTTAACCATTTTCTGTTATTCATAACTTACATGTTTTTTTAAGAACAAATGTGATGTCAATGCCACTTAAACTTGATCACTCATGGACTGGGGACAGTAGGATAAATATTACATCTTGGCTAACTAATATGCCCTTAACCAGATATTTTACTTGTATTGATTTCATGTGAGAACTCATCTTTTTTTCCCAAAAGAATTGCTGTTATGAAATCACTGCAATCCAATATCAACATGTTATTTAAACTTGAAATCTAACGAGTATGTAACAATGGACATGAATGGAAACTGGTTATCTAGCATGAACTGATGCTGAAAAATCTCAAGTTCTCCAAACCTAATTGTGGCACTCTAATAATTTCTTCATGAATTTGATGCAAAATACCAATGTCAAACTGTTTATACTATTTTCCATCATAATGGAGAAAAAATTTCATGCACGAACGGTTGTTTACACAAACATAACTGTGGCGAGAAAGTAGACATGCATCCCTTTTATCTGCCAACCAACAAAATTGTATATTTTGTATGACATCAGACTATTGTAAATGTGTAGCATATAGCTGTTGTAAAATCAACACTGCTTGATATAGACAGTGTCAGCTACTTTTCCAGTTGCTGCCAACATTTCATAAGATTCTGAGAAGTAACATTCTGACACCAAACCTCTTGACAGAATTGAGAAAACTGTCAGAATTTCTATTGGTGCTTTCTTTTTATGACTTGTATCATGAATTATGTCAACAAATGTACTTTCCATGCAAGGTCAAACAACACAGGAACTTATCAGATTGGCATAAAATGTGTCTGATTTTGAGACATAATGCTTATGACATGAATGTTATCTCCCAGACATGTTGAAAAATGATTTGATAATTTATTACTTATTTAGTTCTGAGGATCATGGCATAATTTTGAATGTGTATAATCATGCTTTTTCAGTAACTTGAATGAAAATGACTGCTTTTTTTATAGAATAACTGGGCATTATGACAGCATATAATCATGACACACTCATTGGGAATATCCTTAACATTTTACTTGAAAGTTTTTGTTCTTAAATGTATTTTATGTATGACCACGTAAAAAAATGTGCAGTATCGTCTTTCATTAACTGTAAGTGACATAAGCACAACTTCAAGTTTTGTTTATCGTTTCTTGAAATGCTAACATTTTCTACAAATGTAACACCTATTTCATGGCTTCAAATTCTGTACCTTATACAGACTAAGTCCTAAACTGCAGTCATTAGTCATGTGTGCCATAGTTCTTGTTATTAATCAATCCAGCCCAATTAGTTTCCAATCATTGTTGCAATATAGAATATCTAATATTTTGATGGTTTATAATTTCAGAAAATTACATTCTGAATTACCTTGCAAACAGACCAAAGCTTATCCACTATGTTACACAAGCCCTTGTACAGGTAAGCAGTGTCAATCATTTATCAGTTCAGTTCACTGGCATAAAGCTTGTCCACTATGTTACACAAGCCCTTATACAGCTAAACAGTGCCAATCTTATCAGTTAAAGTCACAGAGCTAAAAACTTGTTCACTATGATAAACAAGCCCATGTACAGGTAAGCTGTGCCAATCGTATCAGTTTAAGTCTCTGACATAAAGCTTGTTCACTATGATACATAAGCCCTTGTACAGGTAAGCAGTGCACACTCGTATTAACTCAAGTTACAGGCATAAAGTTTGTTCACTATGATACATAAGCCCTTGTACAGGTGAGCAGTGCACACGTATCCGCTCAAGTCACAGGCACAAAGCTTGTTCACTGATACATAAGCCCTTGTACAGGTAAGCAGTGCCAGACAAGTCACAGACAGAAAAGCATGATCAGCATTACATTAAAACTCAACTTGAAGTTAATCAGCCTTAAAATGTATATAATAAATGGAGGATATTTTCTTTGCCTGCATAAATACCAGATATATTTCATCATGTGGTACAAAAACGTGATATATTAACTAGTGATGAAGCCATGGGTTAAAATATATCATTTTTTGTTCCACACGATGAAATATATCCGGTATTTACATTCGCCACTCATTTTCAGTAATACTAGTGTTTGAATACTGTATGCATGTTCTCATTTCTCTCTATCCTTACTGATCTCACAACATATTGATTTAATGCAGTGAGTTAATATGACAGCTACCGGATTCCGTATACATACATGAGCGTTTAAACAATATAAAATGCTTTATAATTCTTTTGTTTCTTAAAAGGTTGAAATAAAACAAATACATGTAAAAGCTAATTAAGTTGATTTAACAAATAGCTTTGTAGATCGCTTGGAAAGTGTCAGTAAGAGGGGGGGGGGCAGCTTCTGCATCACACGTGGCTAATTTTTCACTGGGTCTAAATTCATAATTTGGTGCAACAATGAAATTCATAAAAATTGGTATCCTGCGAATATTAGTGAAACCACAGTAGATATTGTTATAGCATAGTTACTTACAAGTCCTTCCTATGATACCTGCCCAGAGTAAAGAAGAACCTGCATTTTATTATTATATACTCTGTTTATCCTGATTTGATTAACAACAGTATTGCTCCTTGCGTGTGGAATGGTGGGTTCCTTGCAATTTTGTGGCCCCATGTTCTTCAAATCCTCACCCCTGTGCCCCTTGGGCATGCTTTTTTTACCATAGCTTCTAATGCAATCATTTATTTGCCCCTTTTAATATTTGTGTTCCCAAGATTTAGGGGATATGTGGACACATTGTTCCTAGCTCACTGTATCCTAGGAGCAACATTGTAACATTGCTATTTATGGAGTTGCTTGTCATCGAAGTAAGTTATGAATGAAGTTCAGGTAATCACATTTCAAATATGATAAAATAATAAACATGCTAGAATGAAAGTTATTACTTTTTATCTGTATTAGTCATAGAAGAGCTTATGAAATGGCTTGTTCATCCATTAGCACAAGTTTGTTATCGCTACTCCTAAACTACATGGAAGGTTGTCTTGAAACTTTACACACATGTTCATTCCAATGTCTAGTTGGTCGTAAATGAAAATGGTGCTGCTTGGACAGTCAATATGGCCAACATAGCAGCCATCTTGAAAATCTCTTTATTGCTACTCCTCTTGAATGGATGGTCATATCAACATGGTGTTTTTACTAAAAGGCTTCTTATGGTGTCTAGTTGGTTCTAAATGACAGTGGTGCTGATCTGATATCTAATATGACCACCATGGCAGCCATCTTGAAAAATCTTATTATTGCTATTCCTCCTGACTAGGGGGTGAAACGATACACCTGTGCTGTGTATCAATATGATTCACGATACACAGCATATGATATGATACATTATCGATACACATATCAACTAGATGGTCTTTAAATCTTTAGAAGGTCTGTCAGTGGTAGGGTTGTGCAGTTTTTTGTGTTGACATATTGGTTGTATTTCTAGTATGCATATTACAGAAGACATAGATTTAGCATCTGTTCATATGCCATTTTCATCCTTGACAAGATAAAAAAAAGTACATCCAAACAGACTACATATTAGATGTTAGTGATTTTAATTCAATAATTTAGGCCATTTGAGGCTATTCTATTTGATCTGATCCAGGATTTATCTCGGTAACCCCACCCGTTGTTTTGCACTGCATGAATGCTTTTAAAACATCTTATTATCAATTTCATGTCTTCACTTAAATTTGAAAGACCTGATGGTGTTATCTTCAAAACACAAATAGAGCAATTTCCACCTGCAAGGAAAATCTTATCTAGAGCAAGTCCAGGTGTGGGAGTTAAAGATGACTAGCAACCAAAATCCATCACATTGTACTTCCTGCAGATGTAAAACAACTGCTGCGGCCACAGGCACTCGTTTCTGTTAGTGAAAAGGAAAACTATTGACAATGCCCACCCCCTTCAATACAAAATTAACAAATTATTACAAGGTGACAAACCTGCACAGTTTGAAATCTGCCTCCTCGCTGATTCTGTGCTAATTTTATTTATCCTGTTGGCACGTTTAGTCATTGATTACCTATATCAACGTAAAAGGAAATATTCCAAACTTGTTCGCCATGTACGACTTTAGTAATTTACAGATCATTTAATAACCATTTTGAACGAAGTTTCTCTGTTGCTTTGTATCTGCCTGGATCGAGTTTGGATGCCAATACTTCCAGTGTGTCATGCAGTGAATACGCTGCAGTCAGTTCTGATTGGTGGTTATTGTTTACCCTTGACTGCAACAAACAATAACCACCAATCAGAATTTAATGTAACATATTTCACTGAGTGACCTACTGGAAGTGGAACATTTAAATTCGATCCATATAGACCAGATACGAAGCAACAGAGTTACTTCTCTTAAAAGTGGTTATTAAATGATCAGTAAAGTACTTCAATCATACAGGGGGAACAAATTTGGAAGGTCTCCTTTATGTTGATATATATTATCAGTGGCTGAACATGCTGATGGGATAAAATAATTAGCATGTAATCGGGGAAAGGGGGGTGGGGGAGACACATTTCAAACCATGTAACCTTGTGTTAATTTGCAAAAGGTCAGTGGGTGTTTTTAACAGTTTTTTTTTTTTTTACTGACAAACATTAGTGCCTGTGCCTGCAACGGTTGTCTCAGATAAATTCTCAGTTTAAAGAATAAAAGGCAAACGACTAATAATTATTCCTGACTGCTAAAGATTAAAGTAACTTCTATAGGGTAAGTATCGTTTTGTATCGATTCTTCACCTCTTGTATCGATATGGCAAATGTATCGATGAATCGTTTCACCCCTACTCCTGACTGAATAGTCATATCAACATGGGGTTTTCACCAGAAGACTTCTTATGATGTCTAGTTGATCCTAATGAAAATGGTTCTGCATGGACATCAAATATGGCCACCCACAGCAGCCATCTTGAAAATCTTATCAATACTCCTTTCCTTAGTGAATGGTCACATGAACATGGTGGATTCACTAAAAGACTTTTTATGGTGTCTAGTTGGTCCTAAATAAAATGGTGTTGATCTGATATCTAGTATAGCCACCATGGCAGACATATTGAAAATCTTGTTATTGCTACTTCTAAAAGGAAAATCATATTGACATGGGGTTTTCACCAAAAGACTAATTATGACACTTAGTTGGTCCTGAATGAAAATGGTGCTGATGTGACCTCAAATATGGCTGCCACAATGAACATATTGAAAATCTTGTCACTAAATCTCTTAAATGGATGGTCATATCAACATAGGGGCTTTCACCAAATTCTTCTAATGGTGTCATGTATGTCCTAAATGAAAATAGTGCCGATCTTACACCCAATATGGCTACCATAGTGGCTAATTTGACATCTTATCACTCAAGAATATCAGAGATTGTTTCAACACTCAGCAGTTAAAAAGAAGAAATGGTCTTCTCTTGAATTCCTGGAAATTATTTTAGGCCAGTAGGGCATCATTTCCTTGGAGGAGCTGTTGTTATTACTTACTTACTTACTTTGATAAGTACATGATTTTAGCAATGTGAGTTCGACAGTTAAATAGCATCAATCTACACAAGAGGTGTAGGATACTGTGAGCTGTGTCATTGATAAGTCACATGGTTCTTTCAAGAAAACATAGTAAAGCATGATGATGATAATAATAATAATAATAATAAAAATAATACATTTTTCATTACAGCTTTTTGCCAGAATTACAAAGCTTAGTTGGTTTGACATTAGCAAGGATGAATATGTGTTCAGAAATGTGGTTACAGATGTTGGCAAATTTATACAGGTATTTTTAAAGATCATTTTGATTCAAGTAAATCTTCAAATGTTCTGATTTGTTGTATTTATTTCTAAAACTCCCATGATGCAGGACTTTGAAATTCCCATTGCCCAGGACAAGCAAACCTGTTTATCCCAACGATTTAGCATAATTTGTATGCATTTCAGCCTCAAAATACGCATGGAGATAAAAATGTATTCAATCCTGTCAAAAATGTTTTTAAAATCCCCATTATATATTCCGATTCCAGATTTTGTTCTTGAAAATGTATTCTGTATCACAATTTTACTGGAAACATGATTTCCGCCAGCACATGCTCAGTACAAACAGCATGGGTAAGATGCTACTCTGGGTCATGTACGACAGAGAAAATGCAAAAGCAAAAGCTTTTCAAGCCTGATGATGACCATGAATCTGCAGAGAAAATATCAGTATCAGAGCAGAAATATAAACATTGTATCACAACACATGGAACTGTCTTGGACCATCAAGAAAGGGAGACATTTCAGTAAATTGTTCATTGTGCAAAATCTGATTTTTCTTGTGCTCATGGCGAATGATTTGACTGTAAGCGTCATGTGGAGTCTGAGGCACACAAGGGCTTCATAAAACTTGTGGCACAAAATTACTCCATCAAAGTTTTTGGAAGACATTTGCAAGCAAAATTAGGAGGAAGAGGAGAAAAGAAAAATAACCAGAGCTGAAGTGATGATGTGTGAATTGATTACAGACACGAATCTCCCTCTCAGCACTGCTGACATAATGACAAAGACTGTTAAATCAGTTTCCAGACTTGAAGATCACTGCTGGTAAGTGAATATAATAATAATAATATGAAATAAAGGTGGTCCCTAATAAAACATGTCAAGTTACCCAACTTGGGATTGCACTAGAAGATACAGATACAGATAAACAGACAGAATCACCACCACCACAACAAAAGAAGATTAAAATATATCAGAATATTACCATGGAATACAGATAGTCCCAAATTATACATGTACACATTATACTGAATACATGTCATGTAATTGAAGAACAACAGTAAAACGTTATTATTAATCATAATCATAATAATATATGTAGTTCCTAATTATAAGGTACACAATATAAAAAAGATGTGACTGAATGCATGTTAGTGTCTTTCTTTAATTTTTATTTCTGTTTTATTTTCTAATTTCAGAAATGAAATGGGGCAGAAACAAAGTATCTGCCATTGTAAAAGAACTTGCAGATATAAAGCAGTAAACCTTGGAAAAATGAACGAGATCTGGACATTACACTTTTAATAGATGGCAGCAATGAAGAGAAAAGTAAACTGTCGAATTGTGGTAAGGACAGTTGATGCAAACGCAGGTTCAATGAACTCAGAACTTCCTCAGTGCCAATCTGTGATTGATCAGCTACAGGAGAAAACAATTTTGAACATGATGAACTATGAGTTACAGAGTAGATGAATTCCATGGTCAAACTGGTAATAGCACTTGGTTGTAACAATGACAGTGTGGTGGTTGGGCATGAAAAAAGGTGGATTTGCTTTCATGAAAGAGTAACAGCCACAGTTGTTCTTATCAGGTTGCACTCTTCACTTAGTCCACATTGTAGCTAAAATAAAAAGCTGCAGCAGCTGCCCTTCCTTCAGTTGATGAAGTACTGGTTGACATTTATTACTGCTTCACTAAAAGTATAAAAAAAGCAGGCAAGATTCAAGTGACACAGGACCTGTACATTCGGGAACAGAAGAGAATGCTTAAACGTGTTTGCTCTAGGTGTTTGAGCATTGTAAAGTGTCTTGAGTGATTGATTTATAACTGGGATGCAGTCCAAGTTTTTTTCAAGTCTGAGAAAGATACTCTGTATCAAATCTAACAAAGAACAAGAAGTCAGCTTCTGCTCAAAAGAAGACTACTTAGAAGCCCAAAAGCAGTCTTCGAAGGAAGTTGCTACTTCAGGTTGCAAGGACCCTAGGAATGTTGAACCAACTTATGAACACAACAAAGCTGATGCCATTTCACCTACAAATAAGTTGTATGTTCTGTTTGTACATTATACAGTAAAACCTGTTGTGAACGACCTCTGCTATGAGCGACCACCTGTCATGAGCGACCACAATCGTAATGCACGGATCGATTTTACTATATAAACGCACTGTCGTCAGCGACCACCTGCAGAACGCGACCAGCGACCACGATTTTTTGGCAAAATATGCGTTTTGACACTGCTATGAACAACCGCATCCCAAAATCAGAGACCAACACCACTGACCTAGATTTAATCCTTTGTAAAAATGACCGCTTAGGATCGTATGCACGCAAAATGCAGATTAAATAGCACCGCTGTGAACGACCATATCGCGGGAACAGAGACAAACACCACTAACCTTTATTTAATCCTTTGTATCCACGACCGCTAAATAGCAAACGCTGTTTCAATAATTAAAAAAAAAAAAAAAAAAATAGGCTGGCTTCCAGTTTTCCGAAATTTACAGGTCAAGCATATAGTGTTATTTGTTATAGACTGTAAACCAGACTAAAGTACATGTTACTAATGGCCATTTGAGTGCTGAAGCCATGTGAATACCCATTAGGATTAACCATTTTTTCTTCAAAGGGATAGTCATGGACATACGCAATCAGTTTAAAGGTTGGTATTGTTTCTTTATCTTTTGTGAAAACCCACACACCGCCGATAAATCTTTTTAAAGGGCTTCAATGTAGCGGTCGAGTACATCGTTAGTCTTTGGAGTTAATCTGTAATGCCTGAGGGTGAATGAGCTCTTTGTCTTTGTCATTCATACTAGTAAGTGAGCATCATTTTCCGGAATTGACTGTTGTCATTGTTAAAGGGTTGTATTGTTTGTTCCTTTTTTTTAATGTTACAGTGATTACAACTCACACACCAAGCCATCATCTGTTTGCCTAAGGGCAGCCAGTTGCAACCTTTGTTTATCGAGTTAATCCCTTTATGTCGCCGGTGAATTAAGCCTTGGACTTTTGTCTGTTAATAAATTTATTGTTTCTAGATGAGTTAATTATGTCTTTTGATTTCATTCATTGGTACATATATATATTGCACATTTCCCTAAAGCCTGGTCAAAACCGCAACAGTCTTTATTACACTTATGAATGGCATGACATTTGAAGAATTTGCAGACATGGACCACAATGTACAAACTTCAAATGTTATCTCAGGGTCAGAGTGGGAGAAGGATATTCTTCTGAGAGGTCAAACAGACACCTCTGAAACTGCTGACAGTGACAGTGACAATGAGTCATCTGTTAGTGAAACTCTGCCACAGGTTCTGCCACATGCTTCAGTCATGGAACATTTAAAGGAGATAAAACACTATGCTTTACACCATGGCAATCCTGAAATTTTGCTTATGTGCTCAGAGATGGAGATACATGTTCAGAGCAATCTGCTGAATAAACAATGCAAGCAAAAAAGTATGTTTGATTTCTTCAAGAAAAGTGATGATGTGGATAAATAAGTGTTTTCATAGCTAAATGTGCATTTTTGAAATAACTCTGAAATTCATGGGCATGTGAATTTAACTTACAGACAGGATAAATAAATATTACCTTAGTTCAGTTTGCAATTCATATACATACTAATGCATGAACATGTGATCTTCAAATATAAATGTGATTCATGACTTTTATGATAGATGTATATTTTTATTGTTATTGATAAAGTTATTTTAGTTGAATGCATGCAATATTTAACAAGAATTATGAATAAAGAATATAATATATGTACAGTGAGTGTTACTTTTTCCTTCTTAAACAGTGCTGAATTTTGACCTTGCAAACCGGTCCTTTTGCACAAACCTGTTATGAGAGACCACCTGTCATGAGAGACCGCTTTTTGTTGGCAGAAGGGGCGGTCTCTCATGACAGGTTTTACTGTACTGCACAAGTGTTTGATGAGGTTCTTGTCTTCATGCAGAGGAACCTAGGATTCGTGTTTTGAGACGAGATGTAAATCTTTAGATGGCAGCAAAACTTTCAGACTTCTTTCTGGACAGGTATCCTTGTCTCATGTCCACAGGATCATCTGAAGATAAGATTATTTGACAGTTTATATTTTATCAGAGCTATGCTGTAAGTTAATCAAACCAAGAATGGATGAAACATGATCAGCAATTTCCCAGTTGTGGATCAAGTAGGAAAATGCCTGTTCAAAGAACTGTCATCAGTAATGCTTGGCATTCTGACAATTCCACACAGTAGTGCACACAGTAAGGGAATTTTCTCATGTGTAAGAAAGAATAGAACAGAGCCAAGATCACTTTTGGGAGATGCTACACATTGGAGTCTCTGCTTGTGTTGAAGTCCTGTCATAGAAATCCAGCTGGTCATCGGTACTTGGATGAGATTTCTGACTGCATAAGGGGAGCTTACTACAGATCACTTAAGGATTAACATTCATTGGGGCAAATTTTTAAGGAATAAATGGTGTATAAATGTTGATCTTTAAAGAACTGAGTTGGAACAGTTTACACTTTATTCATATTCACATTCATGTTTACAGCCATCATTTACACCAGACTAATCATTTTGCAGTCCGGTATACAGCCATTATTTACACCAGACTAGTCATTTTGAAGTCAGGTTTACAGCCATCATTTACACAAGACTAGTCATTTTGAAGTCAGGTTTACAGCCATCATTTACACCAGACTCGTCATTTTGCAGTCAGGTTTACAGCCATCATTTACACCAGACTCGTCATTTTGCAGTCAGGTTTACAGCCATCATTTACACCAGACTAGTCATTTTGCTGTCAGGTTTACAGCCATCATTTTTACACCAGACTAGTCATTTTGCAGTCAGGTTCTTGTTTACAGCCATCATTTACACCAGACTAGTCATTTTGCAGTCTGGTTCTTGGATATTTTGCAAACAGCTCTTAACATGTTCAGTTTTTTGGTTTTTTTTAATAGATTTAAATGATTTGCTTGTCTTCATTAAATTACTGTGAGATATTTGCTGGTCATGTATATATTTTGCTAGTCATAGGTGATCCTTTTATCAGACACTGAGAATGAGTCTACAGGTTTACATGTTGTGGACTAATGCAGTCATATAAAATATTTACTGTTCATCAATATAGTAGTATGTCAGTTTGAGATGGGGGTTTTTTTGGTGGTCATTTGTTCAGTGAGATATTTTTTAGTTTTAGATAGTCTCTTTTTCAGTGCCTTATAGACTTGACCTAAAATCTTTGTTAGGTGTCAGAACAGTACGTTGAGTTATTTCATAGTCATCAGCAGTATATACAAATCACAAAGGACTTGATCTCATGTTTATACCATTGATAGTCACCAGCAATATATACTTTTGAGTCTTGAAGATTTGTATTCAAATCACAAAGGATTTGATCTCATGTTTATACCATTGATAGTCACCAGCAATATAAACTTTTTATTCAAATCGCAAAGGACTTGATCTCATGTTTATACCATGTAAGATCAGAATTAAAAGGAAAAGCAGTATTCCTCTTCATTCATGATATTTAGGTAGGTTAGATTATTTTTGTGTGTTTGTGTTCTTACATGATTTTTCATGCAATAAAATGTTTAAAATGAAATGATTTTCTTGGTAAATTAGAAGCTAAGATAGAGAATTATACTTCTTTCCTTGAAGGATGACACATCTTGAAATGGAGGGGGGGGGGGGGGTGTGTGCACAGGTTTGGGCAAATTAAGTTTTACTTCAACAAGCAAATATCTAAATGTAGCATACCTGTCTGGAAAGATCTAATCTGTTACTATCCATCAGGCATGTAGATCTGCATAAAACCTGAAATTATTTTTTATGTGTTTTTACTTGAGATGAAATGAATATTGTAAATTGGAAAGAACTTGTTACGTTTTGTTTGCATAAATTACTTATGCAGAAAAAGTGAAAGTTTAAAGGGGCAAGTGAAAATTTACTTGCCCACAGGCAAAATAATTTCAAACGCCTGCAAAAAAAATGGTCTCCATTTTTTTAAGTCATAAGATCCCATGCGTCACAACATGGTGTGCCGGTGAAACTTATTCAGCAAAACACTTGTCATATACTATGCTAGGCTGGCACTAGAATTTGTCAGATAGTCGCCAAATTTTGCCTAAGAACTTTCATTTACTTTGTTTACAAGCAGAGGTTTTTATGGAACCTTTTGTTTTGGATCATGCTCTCGGATTGTTGTTGTTTTTTTTCTTTTTTTTCTTTAACAATTCCCCTCTGAAATTTATCTTTTCTATCTAATTATATCTAGTTGTTATTTTTTTAAAGCTAAATTAAGCATCTTTTTTTTAATTTGAAAATTCATCAATTTCATCATTTGTACGTCTTAAATACATTTCACTAGCTGTTAGCAATAACTTTTCACTGCAAAAATCAGAAGACAACAAGACAAGCCTTAAAAATTGTAATCACCAATATGCAGTTATAAGTGAAATGAATTGCCATCTGAAATGTTTGATTGCCTTTGGCTAGGGAAAAATGTGTGATTGTCTTTGGCTAGGGAAAAATGTGTGATTGCCTTTGGTTAGGGAAAAATGTTTGATTGCCTTTGGCTAGGGCAAATTTTTTGATTGCCTTTGGCTAGGGCAAAATGTTTGATTGCTTTCTGCTAGGGCAAAATAAAATCATGCTGCAAATTCCTCCTGCTTCTTTAGCAGAATTTACAAAAATGTTAAATGTTAATACATTGGATAAGATTTTTTTTCTTCTTGCTCTTGTATTGAACAAGTTCCAAGTTATTTTTTTCAATAAATTAAAGGTTATTTTTTTCAACAAGTTCAGGGTTATTATTTTTAGCTCTACTGGTCATAGACCAGAAGAGCTTATAAGATGGCCTGTTGTCTGCCCATTTGCACAAGTTTGTTATTGCTACTCCTTCTAAACTACTTTAAGGATTGCCATGAAACTTAACACACACATTCATCCTTATGGTCTAGTTGGTCCTAAATGAAATGGTACCTGTTGGACATCCAAAATGGACACCACAGTGTCCATCTTGTTATTGCTTCACCTCCTGAACAAAAAATAATATTGACATGGGATTTTTACCAGAAGATTTATGATGTTATGTTGGTCCTGAACTACAGTGGTGCTGCTCGGACATCCAATATACGGCTCTCACAGTGGCAATCTTGAAAATTTTGCTAAATCTTGAATCTAGTTGGTTCTAAATAAAAGTGGTGCCACTCGGACATCTTAGATATCTGCCACAATGGCCATCTTTAAAATCTTGTCACTACTGCTCCTGAATGGAAAGTCATATTGACATGGGGGTTTTCACCGCAAGACTTCTTATGATGTCTGGTTAGGCCTAAATGAAAATGGTGCCATTCACACATCCCATATGGCCACCACAGTGGCCATCTTGACAGTCTACTGTTATTGAATAAATGGTCAGATCAATATGGGGTTTTCACTAAAACATCTTGTCACTCAGTTGTTAAGATCTCGCTCCTTCTCTCGCACTGTGTGTATTTGTATATGTGTGTGTGTATGTATATATATATATATATATATATATATATATATATATATATATATATATATATATATATATATATATATATATATGGAGAGAGAAAAGGGGGGGGGATTCAGTGGTCTTTTCAGTTGTCTGAATGCCGTTTTACTGGGTCACTTGACCATAAAAAAAAATAAACGTAAAGAATCGAATCCATTGTTTCCTGCAATTAAATAACCTGTTATATGGAAATGTTATATTAATGTGTTGTATAGACATGTTATATTGAGATATTCTTAATCATAATGAATGAAATTTTCAAGTTAATCCTTTTACATGATATGAAGGAAATTCATTTTGCTTCTTTATTAAACAGAGTGGTTCGACGCAGCATGTAATGATTGGTGTACAACTTCTGTCTCAGCTAGTGTGTGAAATGAACCAAGTTAGTGAGGTGAGTTATTTATTATTTAGGCAAATGGATTATCTAGGGACATCAGATAGATTAAATAGTTGATGACCCAGCTACTTACTCTTTCAGAAGTTAAGTCCCAATCTGATTGTACACATTTCTTTTCACTGTAGTTTTGTAGCCTTTATTTTAATTTTACTGATTATAGCGGATGGTATTGTGCACGTTTTATACAGTATAAATGTACCGACTTTTAGTTTTACCTGCGCAAGGATCCGCGTCCCAAACATGCACCTTAAGACGTGGATTAGGCTGCGCTTGTAATATAAATAGCATTTCTTTAACATTGCTCTTGCAGTTAACAACTTTACTTTTCGAAATTAAAAAAGTATGCGCAGACGGTACAAGGTTTGATTTGAAATTTTGTAAGGTATAAAGGGATTAAATAATCTTCAGCTAGATAGTAACTGGCTCAGGTAAATACTTTCGAAGACCAAAGGTGGTGTACGATTCAGAATGGAATGAGAAGCGTGAGCAAGGGGTAGCTCAATTTATTCCTTGAAGCCAACTGAGCACTAATTATAGGTACATGTAACTCCCTGCAATCTGTTCCCGATTCATACGTCACATGCCTCGCATTGTACACAAAGATTACAGCTTTCTATAGAATTACGATCAGTAGACGAACTTCAAATGACTAAGGGGCCCACATGGGGATAAATATTTATAATGTATAAATATTTATTGGTTTTTCAACAACATTACAATAAAAGTCTGCATTTAGTTAGCAAGATTGAAGTTTTCTCAGGCAAATTTAGATTTTTTTGTTCGACAAGCCCAACGAGCTTTTCACTTAAAATATAGGAGGAGCCCGATCTGATATTAGAGGTGCCCTGGGCGTCGGGCTATCGGATTTATTTAACACAGGTACGGTGTGTGTAGAAGTAAAATTGTGGGAGTTATTTGTTCAGTGTTCATTGTAGTCCTGAAGCACAACAAACATTTTATAAAATATAAACATCATTTTCTGACTGGAACAAAAAGGAAATTATTTTTTAAATGCCTGTATTTTGCTATAAGAAACTTAATACAATATGTTTCCCAGAGAGAATTACCAAATATAGGCAGACTTGTTATCAACATTTGGTTCATTAATTAGGATGTTAAATTAAGTTTTTTTTTTACAATTTTAAATTTTAAAAAATTTGTTTATATAACTTTGAGAGGACTTACATTTTATGTGTTTGACAATATGTAATGCAGTGAGTGCTGCCTTAGTTACCATATATACTTGCGTATAAACTAATACCAACTGCAAACTGCATAGACCCAGATCTGCCATTGCATAATGCGCTGGCAGATCTGGGTCTATGCAGTTTGTAAGGACTAATCAGTAAAACAAACAACATAGACCCTGATCTGCCAGTCCATTATGCAATGGCAGATCAGGGTCTCTGTTGTTTGCATTTGGACCCTGATTATATGCGAGTATATATGGTAACATTCTCCATATCAACAACATTATATCCTCATAAAATAAAATTTAAAGCATTAGCAAGATTAAGTCCGAATGATTGTGGTTGTATGCCATTTTATATATTGTGGAAGTTTTGGTAAGTATATTTGAATTAAGGAGTGAAAAGAATTGAAAACATTGCTTATATACATAGCATGAAATAAATGTTCTTTGAGTTCAACAGAATGTATGTTTGATTAGCAGTTTTAAAATACATGTACAACTCCTATACAACACATAACCACTGTGTGTGTAAGATTAAGGCATTGGACTTGTGAGCAGAAGAGTACGAGTTTGATTCTAACCATTGGGTCAGCCTTGATTGACTATTATGGTGTGTCCTTGAACAAGACTTGCCTTGGTGCGATATAAAATTTCAAAGTGTTGATGAGCCACAAAACACCAAACTAAACAAAACAAAAGATTTTTTTTTTTTAAAGAGTTATTAAAAAATGATGTATGTATGTATATGTATATATCATAGTTATTAAACCAGTTGCTGTAATTTATACATTTTTATATTGTTTTCTTTGTGCAGGCTGAAGCAAGCCGCTCACTGACCAAGCACAGGAAGACAGCATCTTCTTTCAGAGACACGCAGTTACTTGAGATTTTTCAGTTATCCTGTTCACTACTGCGCACAGCAGCTGGGAACATTAAAACACTAGACTTTGCAGATGACAGTCAGGTAAATTATATTGGTGAATAATAAATCAGTTGTTTAGCAGACTCATAAAGATACTCTCTGTTGCTAAGCTAGGTAAATTATTTTTAAGCAAAAGTTTTTTGTCAGGGCTGCCTACATTTACTGTAATGAACTATAAAACAAAGTATTTGGACTACACTGAGACATAAAGATTTTATTCTTTCTTTCATCAAATGTATAAAATACTGATTTTAGTAACCATCAATGCTTGGGTATAACTTTTTTGATTGAGATAAAATGAAAATGTGTGAGGGCTACCCGCATTCACTGTAATGAACTATAAAGCAAATGTGTTGATAATTATTTTCTCACATTCCTATATGTGTATGATCGTGCTTTCCAGGTTAGAACACTGGTTTAGAATATCTTTGTCTTTCATCGTGTGACTGCTGTCTTTCATCACATGATCTTCTACTGAAAACATAGTGCACACAGACTGCCAAAAACTCCCTGATTTCCATTATGACTTGAGCATTCCTTCACAGTAATCAAAATATACATCAATTGCAACACTTGTCCTAAAACGAGCAACAGCTGAGGTTAGTGTCCCACAAACAGGACGTTGTACACTGATCAACCAAGCTACATGTACAGCTTCTGTAGTCCAGTTTCAAGTATAAAAAAAGAAGACATATTTTTAATTAATAAAATTCAAATTGTCAACATTATTTATGAAAGAAAATCACTTCTGGATCAAAGTTGAATTAAGGACTATATCATTATTTTTTGTCTGTATTGTTTAGTCTTAGGGATATGAGTGGACTTGATTTTGTGACCTGTTCACATTTGTATCATTGTGGTCTCAACCACTGTTCCTTGAATGCGGATACATGTTCAAATGTCATTTAAAGTTTACACTGAATATTTCAGTGTAAATCTAACTTTTTATGCCTAATATTAAGGTGAGGAAATTTTCAATAGCAGTTTTGCTGTTTGAAAAGTTGTGTCGGTATTCACAATATGCCACTTTTACCCCATTTTTTGTTCATGAATGTGAGAAAAATATTCATTATACATCAGTGTTGGATGGGAAAATTCCACCGTCGGGATTAGAAATTTGTATCGTGTGCTCTGCAAAGCCGCGTGTCTGACTAAAAATTCGGAACCTTGGGTAGAATTTTCCTCTCTGACACTGATGCATATAAAGGATTCGATTTAGTAGTCCATGAAATTGAAAGTTCACAGTATTGGTGGGACAAGAACTTGATGAGTAACAGACCTCTAACCTCTAATGCAAAACTTTGATACCCTCTTTTTGTTATAATTTCAGCATGGGTTACTATCTCATTGCTTGCAACTGGCCCACAACTGTTTGACCTTTGATTTCATTGGTACATCAACAGACGAGTCATCAGATGACCTGTGCACAGTTCAGATTCCCACAACATGGAGAACGGGTAGCTATGCTTACTTGCAAGTTTTACAGCTAGGAATCTGGCTAATAATGTAGCCTTTCAATACAGATTAACAGTACCTTTTTAAAGGTCAGGTTTAAAGTGTAGACAGTTGAGATCAGAGAAAAATATTCATTTTTTTATATAAAATTAGTGGATTGGTCAGGGAACCAGACTAATTTTACAGGGTACCTGAGATGCCTTAATCTATCATTGTTCATGTAAACTGCCTGCATGATCAAGCTTATAGCCTAGTCTGTAAATGTTGCCCATCAAATGAAAACACATTTAAAGTGAAAAGGACAACCAGCCTATTAAAAAGTCCAAACAATCGGTACAGAAGTATAAAAAAGCAATAATTAGATACTTGGCTTAACTTGGGGGAAAAAGTAAGAAAGGCAACAATTATATTTTTTTGAACATAATGTCATGTAGAATTGTGTATTGCTTACTGCAGGAGCGATGATTGGTGCTGCCTCATGAATTTAAAAAAAATAGAAACAACAGAAAAATTATGTTAAGTTGAGATCCAGCATGAAGTCATTGAATTCCATGGGGTATGGAACTGTAGTTTCTGAAACTCGACTGGAGATCATTAAGGCTGAAGTGTACGTTATGACATTTTGAGTTGAATATAATGTTGCCTTTGCTACTTCAGACGGCACTTCTAAACTTTAAAAATGCAATACCAATAAAACATTTTTTTCGCCTTGCTGAAAATATGTCATACTGGGAAGGTCTTATTTGGTTTGGCAAGTCTACATAGGTTACCAATGTACAGTCCAAACACAAAGTCTAACCTTTTTTTTTTTGTTGTAAATTTTGAGCCTGCAGAAGTTCATTTTCACAAAACCCCCAGAAATATTTTCAGCTATATAAATCATTTATTTCAGTTTTAGTATATGTTTACATATCTGAGGTATACACTTGAAAAATAAATGTAATTTGGGGAGAAAATAAATTTCAGATCGATGTAATCTTTCTGATACTCTCTCTCTCTTTCAATGGATCTGAAATTGAGAAATCACTGATGTACACCTTAGGTAAATTAAAAGATGTGTTTTGTTCCATGGTTTACGTCCAACAATGCACATAAGCATAATTATTAATCACCATCACATTAAAATAGAAAGTGTTCAGTAAGATTCAGCACTGTCAACTAATTAAAATAAAGTTTCTGGTAGTAAGTAGATATTTAGACAGTACAGAATGGTGAAGCTTAGAATGTACCGCTTTAAAAGCCAAGAGCATAGTAAATTTCACATAACTGACCAAAATGTGAGTACTAGAACCAATCTCTGTATTATCTTTAAAGAGCAAATAAAACCAATTATTGACTAAAATGGTCAAGACGTATCAAACATTTATTCATGTCAAGGCAAGCTGAAAACTGCTTGTTGTTATGTGTCAGAACTTGAAATACCCACCTATTAAGATAAGGGTACCAGACTACCCACATCTGCCCATTCACAATGTAGTAGTACCCTACCCACATCTGCCCATTCACAATGTAGTAGTACCCACATCTGCCCATTCACAATGTAGTAGTATCCACATCTGCCCATTCACAATGTAGTAGTACCATCTGCCCATTCACAATGTAGTAGTACCCACATCTGCCCATTCACAATGTCGTAGTACCCACATCTGCCCATTCACAATGTAGTAGTACCCACATCTGTCCATTCACAATGTAGTAGTACCCACATCTGCCCATTCACAATGTAGTAGTACCACCATCTGCCCATTCACAATGTAGTTGTACCATCTGTCCATTCACAATGTAGTAGTACCCACATCTGCCACTTCACAATGTAGTAGTTACCCTAAGAGTGAAGAAAACACTTCACATGAACAGATAACTGTGCAATCAGATTTTGCACGTATTTTAAGTTTTACATAAAACCTAAAACTTTCTCTCATGTGACAGAGTGAAGGTGGTGTATTGTCTTTAAAAAAATGTATCGGGGATTTCTATTGCTAGTTGACAACCTATAAAACAAAGCAGCAATATTTGCATCAAATATTTTAAACAAACTGGAAAATTTACTTCGTTTATTTGCGTAAAATAGTTGGCTGGGAGTGACTATAAGAAGATATAGGTACACACTATGGGGTTTTCCCTTAATTCTGTCGTAGTGTGACACCACAATTCAGTTGTACTACATGCAGTGAAACCTCTCAAAACAGAACCCTTGATGTACCAAAATCCCCATAAGATTGAAATTTTCATTTGGTCCCGAATTTTTCCATCTTAAATATCATAATTTTCTTCATTAAACTGAAACCCTTCTGCTTTGAAAACCGAAACAAATTTTCATTCCTAAATTTCAATTTTACTCTTAAAAAAAGCCCCCATAAAACCAAAACTCGCTCCAAATTTGCATATGTATTTTAGTTGCTAAATTCCATAAAACATTGGTATACATGGTTCAGAAAAAGCATGGCTCGAAATTAGTGGTAGTCCACTAACCTGAGGCTAGTAAATTTCCAGTCAGACTAGTAGTTTCTTAATTTTAATAGTCCGATATCTAGTAAAGTTTCAGTTGTCACCAGTAAGCATTTATTTAGGCTGTCATATGTAATTTTAAAAAATCTGAATGATCAGACGATGTCCAAGTTCTCTCTGAGCTAATTGTGTAAATCCCCAAGATTAAGTTGCTTCCCTCGAAGGTTAGAACAAATGAGGATTTTTCAAATCATATTTCAAAAAGAGGCTGTAGAAATCTTTACTGGTTTTGTTAGAATTGTAAGATAAGGTTGTTTGTCAAAGACTGTTAATCTGAATTTCCTCTGACCTTTCCTACCCCGCTTTAGATATTTTTATATTGATATTGGAGTGTGAGGTCAGAGCATATTGCCGATTGAAGAGTTGGAATTCGCCAAAACATCACTGTGTCAGCATATTACTGGGCCTAGCAAACTTAAATGATCTTACATCGAGCCATACCCACAATTGCGAGTATAGCAATACTCAAAACACTTACCGATACAGATTAGGGCAGACAATGGGCTAATTGGAAGTCTTGGCACCTTAAAAAAGGGCCAGCTTTTAAAATAAATTGTTAATAACTAAACACTTGTAGATAAGCCAATTAAGAAAGATCATGTTAATCTGCTTATTATCACATCGTGTTTGATGCTTTTCTTTTGTATAAATGATCAATAGAAGATTTTTTGTTTTAAAATGAAATACCTGGGTTTTTTATTCTTTGCCGACGGAAACCAACAAAATAGTATTCAGAAGGAATGTACATTGTGCTTCAGATTTCATTTATCCAGCCCCCTCCCCTTTCATCTTCCTCTTCCATGATGGAGGTTCTGCCCAATCCTGAGAAGGTGAGGAGGTGAAATCTTGCAGGAGATCTACTCTCTACTTGCCAGGCAGAACTCGGGGGTTCTATTTCAGGCTTTCAGTCAAAAAGCACGAGTTTGCAATCAGTCTAGATCTGACTGACTGGATAACTGAGTTATGATCTTGACTGAGATAAGACAGTCTCTGCATCAGTGGTGAGACAAACAAAGAAAATCATATGGCATGAATTCCTCTGTAAAGCCCCAACTAGAGATAAGGGTCTGCACAGATAGCTCATACAGTTGGGAACACCATCTTTTGCCCCACTTCATCACAGTCAGTGGCAGCTAAGGGTCAGAGGAGAGCTCTCCACGTCAAGGATAAACATTGCAGAAGAGTAATTCTAATAATGTCAGACAAACTTAATGGTGGTGACCTGCCTTCTCAAATGGGATGGGGGGGGGGGGGGGCAACTAAATCACCCAACCTGTGCATCCTGGTCTGTGACTTTCTGCACTGGTGTTCCCAGCTCAGGATCACAGACCATATAAGGCACTTTCCCAGCTGGTTCACTATCCTAGTAGATTTATTGTTGAGAACAGGCCATACTATTCACACTGATTGGTCGGTGATTCCGTAGATTTGTGCACTTTGGTGGCATCCAGTGACAGACCTCTTTATGATGAGGTAGAACCACAAACTCCTCACCTTTGTCCCTCCTGTCATGAACCATGGATATTCAAGCACTCTAGCAGTCAGTTGGGATGTCTTTTGGGGCTATGCCTTCTCTCTACCTGTTCTGGTCCTGTGGATAATATGGAAAATGAGGGGCCAGACCTGCAAAGTGGTTCTGATAGCCCCTTTCATATGGAACAATTCTTGGGTGAACAATCCACTCGTTCTAGCGACAGACATTCCCAGGAACATCCCTGCATCTCCCAATTTGCTCTAGCAACTTCAGTCATAGGTTTTTAATCCCAGTCCTGATGGATTCATTCTGCATGCATGGCTCGTGTCAAGACAGCCTTGTGCAGAAAGGAATATGGTGCCCTTTAATCATGGATAGAAGCTTATGAGCAGACCTTGATCTCTCAACTTGCTTTTTTCCTCAGGCTCTTCATGGAGAAAAGTTAGCACCTATTGCAATCAAATGCTACTTCTCCATGATCTCAGAAACATGTAGACATCATGGGATAGGAGATGCAGGTTAAGATGAGGACCTGTTGGACTTGCCTGCCAATTTTGACCTGAATCGGCCCTTGTCATTCACCCCGTTTCCCAAATGGAACCTTTCATGGGTTTTTACATGGCTCAAGTTAGACAAGTTCAAGCCCCTGGCCAGAACTTTGGTGAAGCTTCTATCTTACAAAACATGTTTTTTTTATAGCCTTAGCTTTGGTATGCAGGGTGATCGAGTTGCATGCCCTTTCAATTGACCGGAACTATCCCCATTTCAGATCTGATAGTTCCTTGGTTCTAATGACGCTTTTGCCCTAGATAGCCAAGAACAGGTTAATGTTGGAATGTTGTTAATTAACTTGCTGTCCTTGATTGATACGTCAGGAGAGATGAAGGTATAAGATCCGGTCTGTGCTCTCAGGCAGTACCAGAAATGCACAGAAAACAGCCATGGGATTTGGAAACATGACATAATCCCTCAAGCCTTGGCATCTTGGCTTAAGTGACTGATACGCTAAGTGTACTCAAAATTCTCTCAGGACCAGATATGCCTTGTGAAAATTTCATCTAATGAGAATCGAGCAGTCTCAGTAAGCCTCACATATGAATGCAAAGTTTTGATCCGAGACACCATTGAAGTCATTGGCTGGCATGCAGTTAACCTGCTCAAGCTTCTAACTCTGAGAGCTAGGGAGAAGGGAATTAAATCCAGTGGGTCAAAGGGTTGCAGCACAGATGACCACAAGACCAAGTTAACGATGGGTTTGGGTGAAATAGATTTAACTGGATTTGCCCAGATTTTTCTTGGCAGAAAAATGTCATTTGTTTCACATTACCAGTATATGGATATAATATGACTTGTCAGTTGTGCTGCGTTCTTGTTAGTGGAATGGTTTATTCTTCATATTGGGACTCCAGCCATGTCTCTCTCAAAGGTTAATTGTTGTACAGTTTGGATGCTGATGCATTTCCTCCTATGACCTATTCTCCTGACATTAATGTGATCAGGGAATGTATTCGACAGAGAAAGTACATTTTGTTGGTAAATTATCTTTCTCCAAGAATACTTAACCAATTTCTTTACTGTAAAGCACTCCCACACCCTCCTGCAGAGTGAAGCGTCATCGTCAGTGTATTGCTGAGCTTAAAATAATAAACATCCAATATATGGGTGGGCACCTAGTGGTGTAAAGGGGAGGTATTGGATGAGAGTTTCTTCCCTTTGTGTATGTGATGTATAGCCTAGAAATTTGTCTTTCTATTAGGGTGGATTCCAGAGGTAGCGGAGTTTATTTTTCTAAACATTAATGTGATTGGATAAGTATTCTCTGACAAACATAATTTACTTAAAGGTTTTCTTTCTAATAGTGGAGTGATACCTAGATACACACAAAATTCTAACCCAAAGCAATGTTCTGTTGTACAATTAGAACAGATAAAGACACTTTGAATTTTTCACACATTTGACTTTGAAGAAATGATTTTGAAGGGGTTTTTTTGGTTTGGTGCCTTACGGCACAGCAACTCAAATAGGTTATTTAGTGTTGAGGCAATTGGAGTAAAGTGTCTTGCCCAAGAACACACAACGGTAGCTGACCAATGCTGTTCAAATGATGGGATGCGAACCCACACCCTTTCAGTTGTGGGTCCAGCATGCTAACCACTTAGCCACCGCAGCTCTCAATTTTGAATATTGCATTAAATGAATTTCAAAAAAGTCATCCTTTTCATTATCTTTTGAAATAGATGACTCAGAATTAAAAATGTAAGGCTAAGTCAGTTAAACAATACAACAAACATTTTTAGTTTTGTATAATGTACAGGCCTTAAATTTAAAAAAAATTTCCTTGTTACCAGAATGACTAATCAGTTGAGAAATTGACTAGTCCAGCTGAATCTTCACTAGTCCGTCACACAAAACAATGTCAGACACATCTCTAGATTAACAACACTTTTATTTCTTAAATAATTCAGAAGTATAAATCTTGCAAGAAAAACAATGCCTGATTCTTCAGAAATTAACTGTAAAAAAAGTGAGACTCAGTAAACATTTTTTTTTCGAGACTCGTCATCTGGTAGAAACAAATAACTTAATAAGAGAAAAAGACAGACTTCATTCACACTGGTCATTACATATTTTAACTCCACAGACAGATGATTTAAGGCAGTATCCGTTGTGTTACATGAAAACAGGTGAAAAGATCTCTTATTATAGCAATATAGGCATTGTGTGAGTTTTTACAAATGACACGAACCTATTAATAAAATATGTATCTCCATGATGCTAATCCTTTAAAGATGGAATGGATAATCATCATAGGGATTTTGATGACCATGGCAGTACAATGGCAGTTTGACAAGTTCACAAGTCTGGTTTAAAGTCTTTTAGTTCGAGTTTCCTCTGACCTTTCCTACCCCATTTTAGATATTCCATGTTGACATGTGCGCTGTATGTGATGAATCTGGCTTTTCCAGGTTGCTGCAACAATGACAGGTTTCTTGTGGTTGTTCTCTGAATAAAATATGTTCAAAATTATGTGCCTTTTTGTTTTTTAGAAAACATGATGTGACTTTCGTTTAATGTTTTCAAATTTTTTGTACAACATTGGTAAGGGTTTTTGTTGGTATCACATGACGAACAATGCAAATGGTGAGAACTGGGTCCGATTTCGTTAACTCAATAGTTTTGTCTCATCTGTCATGGAAATAAAGACAAAACAAATGTTATACTTTCAATTTGTGAGAAGATAAATAATCTTCCTATTGATTTCATGTGGGTAGGGCTCGATGTAAGGTTGTTTAAGTTTGCTATGCTCAGTAGTAAGCGGCTACCATATATCTACACAGCGTGGTTTTGGTGAATTCCAACTTTTCAATAGGCAATGTGCACTGACCTCACACCCCAACACAAATGTCTAAATGTCTAAAATCGGGTAGAAAAGGTCAGAGGAAGCTTGGACTAACAGCCTTTGACATACAACTTTACCCTTATAATTGTAGCAAAATCAGTAAAGATTTGAAATATGATCCATAAAATCCTCATTTGTTCTAATCCTCTAGGGGAGCAATTAAATCTCTGGGATTTACGTGATTAGCTCCAAAAGAACTTGGACATCGTCCGATCATTCAGATTTTTGAAAATTACTTATGATAGCATAAATAAATGCTGACTGGTGACAACTGATACTTTACTAGCCATCGGACTATTACAATTAAGAAAACTAATAGTTCGAATGGAAATTTACTAGCCTTGGGCTAGCGGACTACTGCTAATTTTGAGCCCTGAATTATGGTAATTTAGCCAGCAGCTGGTCAATAATGGGACGGCTGAAAACTGGAATTGTTCCAACAGCTTTGAAAGTTATATTTACTCGCAATTGTCTTTACATTTCATACGAGTTATGTTGACAAGAAATGTTCAATTAATCAGCAATTTTTTTTTCCAGCATTCTTGGACTTTAGCACACTTCAACTTTTCTACAATCTTTACACAGATCTTCCTACTACATTATCACCCATGGTAAGTCTCAGTATTGTAATTTAAAAGATTTCACAGATTAAACTCTTACTGTCTATACGTGCTTATAAGCCAGGTCCAAATGCAAAAAACATAGACCCTGATATGCCGTCGCATAATGTGCCGGCAGATCAGGGTCTATGTTGTTTGTTCTACTGATTAGTCCTTACAAACTACATAGACCCAGATCTGCTGATGCATTATGCATTTATGTATCGGCTTATTGGCTAGTGTATACGGTAAGCTCTTTCAGCAGGTGATTGTATGGATTTTTATATTATAAATAAGAAAAATTACTTTTTTGGTAAGTAAGATTGAATCAGGTGTGAATTATTTTAATCAAATCAGTCAATTAAAAGATATAATAAAGACTTCTCGTGTATAAGTATCTTTGTCAAAACTTAATACAGTTGTGGCTTTTCCAGAAATAAATGTATGAGAAGTTTGGAATGCATATTTATTATGATAATTTCACCACCCATTATGAATTAATTTGAGAATACCAAATACCTGTTGCGGGAAACATTTTAAACTTCAAAACACAGACCAGTCACATGGAATAATTACTTAATGTGCCCTTAAAATACACACCTGTCCATGATTTCTAAACAACTCTTTCAAAAAGCATTCAATATACTAAAGGAAAGGTGCTAGATGATATGGAATACTCACCTGTATTGCTTATTTTACATTTTTCCACTTGATTGTTGAGCCCACATTAGCAGTTACTTTTTTGTCAGCAGTGTATTTGACAACAGAAAAGGTTGTTATGGATTCTCTTCATTCTTTGAATGAATTATTATGAAGCCAAGACAGTTCATTATGCAACACACTCACTCACTCCTTTGACTTTGGGGTCAAGGTCACAGGGTTTAAAAGCAATGTCTTGGACATGGGGTCAATATGCAGACACAGGCCTCCTTGTCAAGGTATTCAGACAGTCATACTAATAAAAAAACTTCATGTGTAATAATATTTCTTTGCTATCATGTGCATTGCATGTTTGTTTTTTTTCTTCAGGCCCTTTCCTGTTTAGTACAGATAACTTCTGTCAGAAGGTCATTATTTAACAATGCAGAGCGTGCCAAATTCCTAAACCAGATAGTTGCTGGAGTCAAAAACATTATGGAAAATCCACAGGTAAAGTTTGAAGAAGCTGATATGACTTGCCTCACCAGCAGTTCATAGATCAGCATCTATCGTAAATCTGATTAAGCTTTGTTACAATATTTTTGAATTTGGTATGAGCACATTTTATAAGTAAAATAAAATCACATGACCTATCAACAATTTGAGCCTAATTAGACAAGTTTGATAATGTTATGATGAAAAGTTTGCAAAGTTCTTTTGTTTAAAAAATGGAAATTTTTTACAATTTAATTAAATTAGCTTGAACTAATTTGTGTTCATAATGCTACAAAAGGTTGGTATAGTAGCATTCACTTAGATCCTTTTTTTATAATGTAAAATGTGGCATTTTAAAAGAAAGTTTGTCAATGTGTTATTATTTATGTGCAGGGTTTGTCAGATCCCAGTAATTACCATGAGTTCTGTCGACTTCTGGCTCGACTGAAATCTAATTATCAGTTGGGGGAGCTTGTGAAAGTGGACAACTATCCTGAAGTCATCAAACTTGTTGCAGAATTCACAGTCACAAGCTTACAGGTATCTTGGATTTACAATTCTCTGACAATTTGAAATGTATGAGTTGCTTCGAGGTTTTACATATGCATTTATTATCAAAGATCAGATATGGAGGTTTCAGTTTCTAAAAAGACTTGTATTTAGGCTTGAAAAATACTTTAACTGAAAATTCATGCAGGAGATACAAGTATTCACCTTGTAACGTACCTGAGATTAACACCTGAAAAGTTGTGTATAATTGCCTGGACCCAGTATGGGAGTGAGCCATTCAGTTTCATGGGTAAAGATGATCTCCATAAAACAGTTGTGTATAATTGCCTGGACCCAATATGGGAGTAAACCATTCAGTTTCATGGGTAAAGATTATCTGCATAAAACAACTACACAGTCAAATGTTAGTAAACTTTATTGGTAGAGGAAAATGCAGTTACATGAGAGACAGGTCCGTCTGAAGGTTGTTCCAAATGTAGATATCAATGGTGAGTTCAGATATAAGACTCGTTGAAACTCAAAATAAAATCCTTGAAAAGTGCTTGAAAAGTCCTTGAACTTTGTCATATTTTACCTGTACGAACCATGTTCTTGGAAGAAAATTTAAAATGAGCAGTACTTGCAAAGCTCATGATGCTTCCTGGTTGCACACAGTATTCATGAAATGGGAACTTCCCCTTCCCCAAACCCCCCAATTCCCTTTGCTGATTCTGGAATGCACATAACAGCAAATTGAGCCAGAGTCAATGTAGGTAATGCAGTCAGTAATTTTAGATGGTCCAACTCTTTACAACTTTTAGCACTAATTGTGTTCAATTCAGTGGCAATAAATCGTACCAGAGAAGCAGATTTTTAATGAACATATGTTCTACAAAAACATATATTTATTGGGGATCGTCTTCACATTTGACCTTTGTTATTTTACTCTTAATCTCTTAAAGTTTAAGGGCTACTATTGTGTTGTATATGCAGACAAAGAGATTTAAAAAGCAAAATGATTATTCACATGATATATGATACATTAAAGGCTTTGTCCTTAAACCCATGATAACAGTTCCTTATTTCAAAACTTTTTTTGTATCTACTTATGTTCTATGTAAAACTCCCATGTTTTTAAAGTGTTGTATAGATAACATTTGGGATTCTTGATGGGACTTTAAAGTGTTATATAGATAACATTTGGGATTCTTGATGGGACTTTAAAGTGTTACTTGGGATTCTTGATGGGACTTTAAAGTGTTATATAGATAACATTTGGGATTCTTGATGGGACTTGAAGTAACCCTCCCCCCCCCCCCCCCAACCCCAATATAGATGGAGAAGATTGTGCAGATCAGTTCTGTACAGTAGTAAAAAAAAATATCAACGAGTCATTAAATTTCCTGACTCCTGTAATTTGCATAACCATAACCATTTCTGCATAACCATAACATAACGAATGCATGATTTTCTTCTTGGCAATACACATATTGTGTAATATTTTTCTGTTAATATGAATAAAGTGTTTGCAAATTTAATTGTCTGGCTTTAATCTTTAAAAAAATTATGATAGTGGAAATGTTTAAATTTTAGCTATGTCCAAATTGTTTAAAAAATGAGAAAGTAAATTCTTGTCTTTTGATTTTTCAGATGTGGCAATTTGCCCCAAACAGTGTCCACTACCTGCTGAGTTTATGGCAGAGAATGGTTGCCTCTGTGCCATATGTCAAGGCCTCAGAACCTCACCTGCTGGAGACATATACGCCAGAAGTTACAAAGGCCTACATATCATCACGCCTAGAGTCTGTTACCGTTGTTGTAAGGTAAATATATCAAGTGTATGTTTCAGGAATAATTGTTTGGATTATTTGATTCACTGTAAGGTTACTTTTCTCCTTTAATCAGTGTTCCAAAAACAGGATAGTCCTTTGCTTGGGGACTGTATAAATCTTACTTCGGTCACCACAACCTGTGGGAACTACTTACCTGTTGGTATTTCGAGGAAAAGTAGATTTTCACATGGGGCAAGTACTTCTTCATAGCCACTTGCCCATGGCTAATGTGTGAAAGTATATTTCTCTTTTGAATACATTCCCCGATTCTCCTTCAAATATTTTCTCCGATCACTACATTAGCGTTAGTAATACAGGTCTCACTACCTCTTGAATCCAACAATTCCAGAAAGATGAAAATGTTGTCTTTCATGTCTATATCCCATATAGACAAAGGGAAGAAACTCTTACCCATTACCTCCCCTTCGCACCTGCTAGGTAGCACTAGTCTAAGCTTTTGTTGCAGTACGAGTAATGTCATCACGAACTGCCCCTTTGAATCCTTCAAGAATCTTAGTGATTTTGAACCATCCATCCATAAGAGGTGGTGAAATTTTACATGTTAAATTGTTTGCAAAAGATTGGTAACCTATATTGGGATTTTTTGTGTATATATGTTCACATTTTTCAAAGTTTGTAGACTTCCTTTTTCTGACCTGGTAAGTCGCATGCAATAGTGTCACATACGTGCATGCTGTAATTTTGAATTGCATACATAGTTGAATTATATATTTCATGATTTTATGGGTGTTGTTGAATTTATATATTTTTTGGGTTGTTAATTCCTGGTTTTTTCTTCATCCTTACATTTTCAGAAGAATTAGCTAAAAAAAAATATAAGTGTCAGAGGTACAAGGTCAGCAAGGATAAGCACGAGTCTTGCCTCGCCTGTACAAAATGTACTTCCACAACACCATGTAATGTTTGCAAGTCTTGGTCAGCGTGGATGTGGTCTTCTGTCCTCAGAAAAAAATAAACGATTTTTCCAGAGTGCCTTTTGACTTAGCAAAATCGTCTTCCTTCCGCAGCATAGTGGGGGATGCTATTTTGGCACCACTCGCAAACACACACATACACACCCACCCCCTCAAGATACCCAGGAAAGGGCCGTCAGCTACCATCATGTCACCAGTCAGCTAGAGGTGGATAATGCAGTGTGTCCAGATGCAGCTGAATAACACCAGATCAGTATCTTCATGGAGTTGATGATGAGGTGATTGATTAAGGAGGCAAAAGTGCAGTTGCTTTCATCGGGAATTGTTGCCCCCTCCATTGTCATGTTTGTCTATTAATGCTTTTGTTTTGCTGGGAGAGTGTCCTCCCATAATTAGGCAGCTAAGTAGGTGTTGGTCACTCCGCATATCTTTATGGTTTTCAGACCTGTAAGGCAGGACACATGGGGTTTGATTCTGTTTTGGCTGAAGTGTGTTTCCAACCATCGTAACCGCACATTGCCATGATGGTTGTTAGCCGTCCTTCCAGCCAGTCAATAGGAAACCAGTTTTCTCAATCAAATGAGCCACAATAGTGACCATCCGTTCCATTGTATGCAGAACCTTACGGGAATCAGAATAACCAGTCCGTCCCTTTTGCTGGTCAAGGCTACCACTGAGCCTTCCTTCCAGTCTGACATCCAGCCATCCTTCAGGCCTTTGATACATCTTCCTTTCTGCCTTCCAGCCAGGTGAAACATGCATTATTGGTTGCCTGACCTCCAGAAGAGATGGTGGGTCCAGAATTATTGGCTTATTCAATAGGGAAATGCGGTCCTATTTTTATGGACAATGCTGTGACTACTTCCAAGCCACTTGGTATGTTGTATGCAGATATTGGAGAGTTGCCAGTCGAGGACAACCCCCCACAGCGATGGCAGGAAAAACTTGATGATGATTAACACCAGTCCCACCATGGAAAGGATGGAATTTAGTTTTAAGGCAGCGGTGGATGAAATATGTAGAATCTTAACTTTGTCAGATTGCCCACCTCCTCTGTTTACCAGCCGCAACTACTAAGTCATGGTTTTGGTAGACATTGAGGTTGAGGAAGAAAATCAAGCATTTCATCTTAAGTTGGTGAATATTGGTGAGATTTCCAGGCATCTTTTGGACAAAATCCATGACATGAGCCTTCGTTTTGGACAGTCTGTTAACCAGTATTGTATAAAACACGTAAGTACTGCACACACTTGGACATGTACACTGATGTTCAGTGTGTTGATAATTGCATTGTGGCAGTATACATGTTGAATCTGCTGTTGTATAAAGTGAACCACAGAGTATTTGAGACGACTTCGAAACTGCTGTGCGGAGTTCTGACGCTACCAGGAAATTGGAGAGAAAGTTGGGAGAAAGAATAGGTTTGTTCCCACTGGGAAAAGCCCTTGAATTATGCAAATATTGATCAAAGTCAGGGGAAAAACGGGGAGTTTTCAGCCGCCACTTGATCACACACAAAAATACGTAGTTGAGTCGTAACTGAACACATCAGGTGTTGAATTAATTGAGTTCTTACCGGAATTTTTGAGGTTGCAGAACTCTTCAGTCAGTTAAGATACAATTGCTGTATTGATCATTTGGGTACTTGCCTTAACATATCTGTATAGTCAACCCAAGTGCTTGGGCAATTTGATTGGTCAAGTTGACTTGCTGCCTCTTAGTCCAGGAATTTTTAACACTTTATGTTTTCTAACCTCCTGTCCCTCGTCACTTGTAATTTTTGTTGGTTTGGTTATAGTGGGAAGCAAAATTAGTTATATAATTTTGTTATTGTTTTGTAGAGAAGTTGCCTTCTTAAATAGCAGCAGTAGTAGAAGTTGTGTTTATGGCAAAGAAATTTTTTTTTTTTAAATTTCAAGTCCTTATTATGAACAAATTTATCTGTTTATTCATCTAACATAATAAAAATTTAGGCTGCATTATAAAAATGTTGTTATTTACAGGTGTTACTGGAATAAAGGTGCCCTGTGAACATATGGTGCAGTTAGTTTCACATCAAATTAAAGTTCTGTTCAGTTTTAAAGGATAGGAATCTTTGCAGCATATTTACCAAGCAGACGCAAGTCAACAAACTAGAGTACAGAACACTTTTAAAAACTATATTCCCTTTATGATACAAGGACATGAAATAGAATGTCACAAAAGAGCATGATTTGGTTCATTAAAAGTTAAGTAGTCGAAAGAGTCATTTAGCATTGCACGCTAGACTTCATGACTCCAAGCATATTTTCGCAAACTGAATCTCAGGCTATGTGTTGAATTTAAGTAAATCAAAGCACAAAATGTGTGTATCGATCATTACCAATATATATTGACAACTATCAAAGCAGCTAGTAATAAAAAAATTCTAATTAAGGAAGGAACACATATCTGTTGCTAAGAAAATGGAAGCTCTCTGCTTGCTTGTCAGCTTTTCAACAATGCACATAGGTTGGAGAATTCTAATATTTATAGGGTCCAGACTAGGGGGTGATTCGGGCAAAATAGTTGCCTTGGAGTCTGTTATTTTACCTAAACTGGCCAAAAAAGCGATGTTCATTTTGCCTTGTATTGATTTCAAGACATTCCCCCGCCCTCTTTTGTTTTCTTCAATGCATTAATAATAAAACTAAAACATAGACTTTTTGTAAATTTTCCGCTCAAAGAGGAAGGTGGAAATATAGAAAAAGAAGCTTTATGTTCTGTAGTCGATTTTGTTACTAATTGGTGATCATAAATACCAGAAATTACATTGCTTTGTATGGAATTCCTGCCAAAAATTCACACATGATCCATGAAAAACAAGTGAAAAATTTAATTTGTGTAGCCCAGTCTCAAGCAAATTATGACTCAGTGGATGTGTCCAGGTCTATTACTAATAAAAACAATCATTGTATCCAATAGTTCATCATACAGACTGTAACCTATTTTCGAGGTTGCCCGTTTTATGTTATACAACAATTGTAGCAAAGCAGTGTAAGCAAAGTTGTTATTTTTATCAACTTCTAATAGTATTTCATCAGCAGTTTATTCATCTGACATAAAAATATGCAAAAAAAAGTAGTTTCAAGTGACTATTTTGAACTTTGTACACTTGCTTCTCCCTTTTGTTTTGCCAACTTCACCCTGTTCTGGCTCAAGAGAGATAATTTGCCCAAATATTGGAGTCCAGCTTGGACCCTGACTTGTTATGATTAAATGCACTTAAAAGCAATGCCAAGCTGAATGGAATGAGGTAAAGGTTCTGGAAGCCAGATTTACTAACATTCAATTGGGATATTTCAAAATAAAAATTCTGGGACTGCCAGGCGGCCCCAGTTAATGTAGCAGAATCATCCCTGTACTTAGAAACTGACGACTACTAGGTAATTTCAATGCAGAATCCCATGCCTGGGTGTACTTGACAATGACTGCATGGAATATACTGTCCCATTGTCAGATTACATTGAAAGTAGATGGTAGGGCACCAACAAGACATAAGTTGAATTTTTTTAAAAAAATCACACCTTTTTAAAAAAAAACTAAGTTTGTAATTTTTTGTGGGTTTTGTGTCCAAATTTAACACAACCCTTGACTTAAAGACTTTCTTTATACTGACAGATGCAGTTAGGCAGAGTAAAGTTAACATTTTTATTTTGTAAATTAAAACAAGTTTCATGTGAAATTATATAAATTTTAGTAGCTGTACTTGTTTCAAGTGATACTTCCTGTATTTTGGTACATAGTAATATGTCTAATTCAGATGTTATAGGAGAGTCTCAAAATAGAAACAGCTTTTGATTTAAAAAATGCAGGTTTTTCTAAACAAACATGTCATTCCGTATAGTAAGGATCATAACTGATCCATGAAAAATCAGTTTCACCCAGGAAAAGACCTGGAAATTTTTGTTTTAAAAAGTATGGGAACCCTGGGTGTGGAATATGGTGGCAATGTCATTGAGGCTAGACTTGGCATTTTTGGCAATTTTTTGCCTAGACATAAAAATGCAGGAAACAAGCATGCATGAAGTCAACAGTCTGCATAGCCAAAGCGATCATCAGGGCACCTCACCACTCCATGGCAAATGTCCATGGCTTTGCAATCATTGCCCTTTTTGCTCACTGCTGTTGTTTGGGGGTCGTATAGAGGATATACGAAAGCAGGCGGCGCAAGAGGTGCCCCTCCAGCTCTCCTTAACCTACTCTTCTGCCTTTTTGTCATCAACAGTCTCTGCCCGAAAGAAGAGATGTTAGAAGGCAGAGATATACAACAGTACCCCTCTCAACAACTGCAATCACGACCACAGCAAGGTTTCAGGCTGCAGCAGACATTTCAGCCTAGGTGGCAATTTAATAAAGGAGAAAGGAAACAAAATTTCTCTTTCCCCAAGCCTTCCAACCATCACCAATGACTTGTTAACCTGACTGTCCACAGAGAGTCTCCCATTTGGTGCCAGACTGCCAAATTTCAGCCACACTTGGATCAACCTTCTTCCGAACAACAAATATGTTGATAAAAGTAGTTTGCAGGGGCTTTGGATTTAGTTTATGCAGCACTTTCCTCTCTTCTGTTCCCTTCTATGACAGAGATTCCAACAGATCCCATGAAGGAGACATTTTTAACAGAGGAAATTGCATTCTTTCTAAATCACCGCACTTGTGCATCCTGGACTAGGAGTTTCTATGTTGGTGCTTCCAGCACAAGATAACAGTCCAGATCAGACATAACACCGGCAGACTAAATGTGTTGACATATTCTCTGTCAAGAAGGTCTCGAACTCTGCACACCAAGTGGTCCCTTGATCCGTTAATCTTTCAGCAGATTTGTGCACTTTGGGGGTGTTCAATGATAGATTTCTTTGTGATGAAGTGAAATCACAAACCGCTCACTTTTATTCTTCTCTTGTTCCAGACATGGAAGCTTGGGCCATAGACACTCTGGCAATCGATTGGGATGGGATTTGGGGCTACGCCTTCCCTCCAAATGTTTTGATTCCAAGAGTCGTTCAGAAAATCAAGGACCAGAAGTCATGGGTGAACGATGTGCTCGAAATAGTGATAGACATCCCCCGGAAGATCCAGTCGAAATTCAGTCCTTTCAAACAACCCTGCCTGCAGGTGTTTAATCCCTGCTTAGATACGCTTCTTCATGCCTGACTCTTATCCAGAGAGCTTTGTGTAGATTGGAGTTTCAACCTTAAATCATGTAGAGAATCTTAAGAGCAAGAAGGCCCTCCACTTTGAAAGCCTATGAAGGGATAACATTATCACCTGGAATGCCTCAGTGTCTCACCTGGAATGGCTAACTTGTTTCTCTGGCTTTTCAAAGAGAAAAAGTTAGCTCTGCTTACTATCAGGCAAATATTGCTGCATGATTTCTGACACATTCAGGCATCATAACAAGGATCTGACAGACTTGCTTGCCAACTTTGACCTGAATAGGCCTAAATCACTCACCCGGTTTTCAAAATGGAATCTTTCATGGCTTTTGACTTGGCTCAACTCAGAGAAGTTCCCACCCTTAGCAAGAGCTTCTTTGAAGCTGCTATCTTACAAGACATGCTTTCTAATAGCACTAGCCTTCCCTTGGCATGCAGGATGAGTGAGTTGTATGCCCTTTCAATTGACCTAAACTATCTCCAGTTCAGATCAGATGGTTCCATGGTGTTAATGACACATTTGGGTTTAATAGCTAAGAACCAATTACTGTCTGGCAGCAATCAAAACGTGGTTATCCAAGTTATCTTCTCTGTCGAGGCAGCTAAGTAAGACCCGTCCATGCTGTAAAACTTTTATTTGATATGCGCGGAGAAGAGCCGTGGGTCCTGAAAACATTTTTTTCTGCCTGTTAAGGCAGGAAGAAAGGATATAACTGTTCAATTCCTATCCTCATGGCTGAAGTGGGTGTTACACTTGGTGTATTCTGAATTATCTTGGGAACAGTCACACCTCATGAGATTTTCTGTTCATGAGATTAGAACAGTCTTGGTGAGTCTTGCATTTGAACACAATGTTTTGATCCAAGATGTAATAGAAACCATTGGCTGGCATGCACAGTCAACCTTCTCAAGTTTTTATCTCTGAGATCTAGCATCATAGAGATATGAATTGAGTCTGGTTTGTCCAATGGCTGCAGCCCAGACAGCCGCCTGACCTTTTTGAGGTAAGCACAACCTCCTCATGGGCATGGGTTTAGTGTTTTTGCTGGATTCCCCCAAGTATTTTTTGCTTAATAAGGGAAAGACATCTGTTACCCTTATCTGAGTGTTCTGGCATGGGTCACATGACTGTCGTTTGTGCTGCCATCATTTTACGAGAGATGTTTATCATTCTTATTGGGAATTTAAATATTCTTCCTTCTAAGGTGGCCAGTGGTAAAGGTTGGATGCTCATGCATTTCCTCCTCCTCCTCCTTACCTTTTCTTATAACATTAGTATAATTGGGGAACATGTTTAAAGGAGAAAGCAAATTTTTTAATAAATTTTGTTTCGCCAAGAATACTTACCAGATCATGTTACTGGTAAACCCTCCTACACCACCCCACAAATGCAAGCATCCTCATTGATGTATCACTTAGCTTAACCATTTAGCTACCACTACCGCATCTATGCAGCACCTGTAAATAGCTCCAGTGCTGCATATATGGTACGTCGATAACACTTGTTTATTCCCCACTGACACATGTATACATGTAGTCCATCACTTCTCGAAATCCCAGTGCCACATAAGTGTGTACATTACCACTATGTTAACTGAACGTTGATTGGTTGAAAGTACAGAAGTTTACATATTTTTGATTAGCATAACCAATGAGAGGACTGCTTACTCTACATTTTGATACAAGTTTGAAACATGAGAGGTTAAATTTAGACACAAAGGAAGGGCTTTTCCGCACTTTGAGACACATGTAATTGAAATAAACAAAGATGGATTCCGATTTAGATATTAGCGAGTTTGAAGGGTTTAATGCAAGAGATATAGAAGAGTTTAATGAATCAATCTTAGAAACTGGATTGGATTGTTTCAATACCAGATATAAGTGATTTCAAATCGGGTGACGAGCAGGCCATAGTCCGACTTGCACAGTGGAGTGAAGACATCTCCATGTTCAGGATCGATCAATTTGATTCTGATGTCGATTCAACTATTGAGCTTGGACCACTCAGCATTGAGAAAGATTTTTTTGAAAGTTTTTCCTGAATGTCTGATGAAAAAGTTTGTTAAAGAAATGAATGCTTATGCCAAGAAAATGGGGGACAAGAAGCAAGACCTGAAATGTTATGATACCAGCATCAAGGAGATGTGGGCATTTCTTGGGATCTAAATTTCTTGTATGATGGGACATAAGAATATGTGAATATGGAAATATATCAATAACAGACACTATACATGGTATGCTGTTTTTTTTATTTCATTACAATCAAGCAATAAATAATGAAATAATGAAAATATATGAAACCATGTTTTTACTGTCAGTTTATGTAGTCAGCCATGATGATGCTCTAGTATTCAGCCTAGCAACCAGCCTCAGTAGTCTCAGTAGCTGATATGATAACACTCAGCAGTAGTGAAACTGTACAACAGCTGTAGTAGCTAAAGGGTTAAACTAGTGCCTCTTAGCAGGGGTGAAGGGTAGGCAATGGGTAAGAGTTTCTTCCTTTGGTCTATATGGTGTATAGACATGAAAGACACAATTTTCATCTTTCTGGAATTGCTGGATTCAAGAGGTAGTGAAATTTATATTTCTAACCTTTAATGTGATCTGGCAAATATTCCCAGATAACATAATTTACAAAATAAATTGCATTCCTGAACACTGTTAGTAATGTGAATCCATTGGCAGAGGAGGATAAACAACATTAAGAATTTTTTGTGAAGCCAAAAGTGAAAAACAGTCTTCTATACAATGTCTTTATTGTGTCTAAGTTATTAATCCATGCAACATACTACTTCCTCTGTTTAATATGTTTTATTAGAAAAACTTAACCATCATTTTCATTAATGTTTACATTTTTTTTTTATTAGGGAAGGTGTTGAGGATCCCTTGGATGACCATGGAATGATTTCTCAGCAGCTAGAACAGGTAACATTAAAATACGTGTATAGCTATTATAAGTTATATATACTCTTACTGAAAATAGCTTGTGTTTCTAATAATACAAATGTTCTATATTTATCTCTGTTTAACTCTATTGGGCTTGAAAGGTCAGTTATGTTTTCTCTCTAGGGACAGGATTCAAATTCTGAACATCAAAGGAAGAGATTAAACCTTAGTGTAGTTTACTCCCATGCCTGTAGTTTTACAAGTAACTGTACTTTAAACAATACAGAATAATATCAACAGAAAATGCACTTCAGAGGTAATTGCTATATTATTTTCTGTAACAGGGTTCGTACAATCTTGAAAAGTGCTTGAATTTGAATTATTATGGTTGCTTTGAAAAGTTCTCGAGTTTGAGGTTGGCTTCAGAAGTACCAGGAGCTATGGCAGCTCAGTTGGTAGAGAGTTGAACCCGTAATCCAAGGGTTGCAGGTTCAATAGCCACCCTGGCCAGCCTGGGTTGGCTGCCCCAGTGTGTCCTAGGTATGGCACTTAGATCTCATTTCCTCGGCATGATATTGCCAATATTGTGTTAACAACACTGTTAAAAACAAGCAAAATAAAACAAAAACAAATCAAAAGTACCAGAAAAGTGCATGAAAACACTCAGTAGTCCTTTAAAAGTGCTTGAATTTAAAAACAAATGCTTGTCATTAAAAATCATTAATTTACTGATATAAATTATCAAGAAAAAATCAAAAATCTTTTGAAACAAACATTTCAGAAAACTTGATCTTGGTGGAATTGTACATACATATTCAATAGTCTTATTGTAGGGTCACTTATTTGGGTCTATTCCAAGATGTACAATGTGGAATTTACATTCATTCCTCATTAAAATTGTGCTTCATATTTGCAAACCCTACCATTATGTATTTATGAAATTTCTCCTATATTTAGAAAACTTTTCCTCCCAGACCCTCTTTTTTTTTTATAGCTCTACTGGATATAGACAAGACGAGCTTATGGGATGGCCTGTTGTCCATCTTCCATCTTCCAACATTAGTTCATTCTTTTATCGCTGCTTCTCTTTAACTGCTTGGAGGATAGCCATGAAACTTTACACACTCATTGATCCCAATGTCTAGTTGGTCCTGAATGAAAATGAGCATATGGAAAATCTTGTCACTAATTCTTCATATCAACATGGGATTTTCACCATAAGTCTTCTAATGGTGTCTAGTTTGTCTCTTGATAACCAAAAATAATCAGCTTGAATTCTACCCATCTATCTAGAAAGTTGATATAGCATTGATTATTGATGTCTTTGCTACATGTCATATGCAGAGTCATGGGGATTGTCAAATCAGTCTGTCCATTTTGCCGCCCGTACTTTTCAACTGGATGCTGAGCCACCCTTCAAGCATGCATATTGGCTGTCCTTTTAGCTGTCAATACTAAAGCGGTAGATTTCAACTATAAAATGGTATGTGCGGTAGACGGCCTTAAAAACAGTATTTTTGTCCTACTGCTGGTAGAATCATATGTATGTTAAAGCCAAGTGAGCACTAATTATAGGTAACCCAGGCAATCTGTTCCCCATTCATAGGTCACATGCTTCACTTTGTACACAAAGTTTACAACTTTCGATACAAGTACGGTAAGTAGACATCTTCATAAGGGTAAGTGGCATACATAGGGATAAATATTAATATTATACTAGTCTTTGAACAACTTGAAAATAAAATTCTGCATTTTTTCAGCGCGATCAAAGTTTTCTCGGGCAAATTCGATTTTTTTTTTGTTTTGACAAGCCCAATTGGCATTTCACTTAGACTACAGGAGGGGCCCGATCTGAAACCAAGATGAAAGTCAAACATATACTTCCGATGAAGAATTGGATTCCATAAGGCCAGAAAATAAGAAGAAAAACATTATTGCACCCTCGAGAAATTGCTTGAAAGCTGAAACTTCACAGAGATTGATGACTAATGTTGGAGGGGCATAAAATTGTAGACTTTGACTTCTCCTGCACTGTTAGAGTATGGTTGGAGGCATCAAAGAGGAGAACCATGTAGTAAAGATAGTTAACTGTTTGGTTTTTCATGCATGTAAAATCGACTGTGTACCATATTTTTTGGCCTATAAGTCAATGTGGAGTACAAGTAGAATTCGCTAATTTTGTAAATTTTCCATCCTTCATCCATGTACAAGTCGATATGGGGTATAAGATGAAGTCAGATTAACACCTTGGCTTCGTCTTTTTTGCTTGTAACTTCTGATTTCATGAATATTAATGGTGTCACTATGCTGTTTCAGATTAATTGGGAAATTGCAGTCACCAATGCTAACATGCTTTGTCCCCAGTTTCATTTGCAGTGTACTTTGTCGCATAGAATTAAAGAGCCAGACTCCACAAGTATGACTGTTGTATACACTTTTAAGTGATACTGAGATATTTCAGCATGTGTCAATGCAAAATTCGATCCACATTTTCATTTTTGAAATCTCTAGTAGACGTTTTGCGTGGTTTCAAATTCACCGACATAATGAGGTTCACATTTACTTCAGCATGGAGGTAACTTATTCTCTGATTGGATGAAATGGTACACACCTCCAGATAAATTACTGGTACCAGTATTGCATCATTTCTTGTGGTTCTCAGTCCACTTGAGATTGTAAAATCGGTAATTGATGCGGATTGAAGAAAGGGGTGCCGGCATTGCCTATTACCCAAAGCCAGTATCAGGGTTTAAACATGTAACTGGCTTGAATTATTGTCAGAAACCAAAGACCAATCCATCAATTATGATTAGAGAGATGCCGAAACAACAGCTTGTTAAGAATGAACACGGGTAATGTGTTGACATTACAATTTGCTTTATGCTGAAATGCAACACTAAAAACAGATCGTTGATGATCTACACGTAGTCCATCTCTATTCTGAATTTTAACCTATATTATGGGCATTCTTTGGTGAATATATGACAGTACTGGGAATATATGATAGTTATGTGCTTAATCGACGGTATTTTATAAATATTCATCGAACATTCGAGTCATTACTATGGATTATAGCCCTTTGTAGGATCAGTTATATCAGTGAAAAATATGTACAGGTAGCTCAAGTGCATTAAATAAAATACAGGTAAAATCAAATATCAATGAACCTATGGCTGAAACATGATCAGGAAGAATGGTAAAAAGATGAATAAAGCAAAATCTGTTCATATTGTTAAAAAAAATTTTGGGAACCAACGATATGCTTAAAATTTATAAGTACTGTACACTGTAGATTATAGATTGTAAGTACTACATGGCCAGTGAATTGTGAACTCTTTGATTGTTTTCTTTTATTTCTTTCATGTTGTAGAAATCAGAAAATACAAGGATATAAAAATGCATACAAAATAATGATAAAAATTATAATATAAAAGCAGTCATATTAGTTTAAAGCAATTTATTGACATGGTATTTGAACAAGATTTGGTACAGCTATGTGACCTGTTTTTGATTTTTCCGATTAAATATCAAAATTACGGTATTACCAGTACTTGAAGCAATTTCAATGACATAATCCATATATAAGTCGATTGGGAGTATAAGACGAAGCCCAGACTTCCAGGTAAAAAAGTATTGACCTATATGCTGAAAAATACGGTAAATGATATAATTTTTTTTACGAGGTTGATCCATTATGATCACACCATTGACCCACTTTTTCAAATGAAAGACATCAATTGGTCCATTTTTTGTTCAACCTGACTGAAGCAGTTTTATTCTTACATTTCCTGGTTCTGTTGGAATTTGTTTTGGAACCTGCTCTGTGTCATTAAGGAAATAAAAATATAAATTCATAGTATATTTAAACATTATGTGAACTAATTATGTGAAAGAAGGAAATAATATTTTTTGATAGTTTCTGACTTACAAAACAATATTTTGGAATATATATCATACAATATTTTGTTTTTTATATTTTTTTTTATTTATTAATTTATTTACTAGCATTGTCGAAACATTGTCTCACAGACCTAGATGTGCCTTATATGCTTTTAAGTATATATTCCAGTGCAGTTTGGTATGAATGTTGTCTCATAGACAATGTGCGACTTTTATGGGTTTAGTCTTGTCTACACCATTTGGACAGGGTTATGGCCCTTGTCAATCAGCTTCATATCTTTACATGGGATGTTGCTTATAATCAGAATAGCTCAAGCACCATTCTAGGCAAATTCTTGTCTTCCCATGGAAACTTGAAATGTTGCTTGCAATCAGCATAGCTCAAGAACCATTGAAAATATTTTTTATGGAATTTGGTAAGAACATTATTTCTTAGACCTAGATGTGCCCTTTACGGGCTTGTCCCGTCAACAACGGAGGTATGGCCCTTGTCAATCAATTTCATATCTTTAGATGTGATGTTGCTTGTAATCAGCGTAGCTCAAGAACCATTCAACTTGTTCTGATGTAATTTGATGTGAACATTGCTTCAAAGATCTAAATGTGTCTTTGGTTTTTGTCTCTACTCCATTTTTGACCATACAGTCTTTATTGTGCTGGGGTGTCATTAAATGCTACTTTATTTTTGACAGAATTATGTCCCTTATCAATCAGCTTCATATATTTACATGGGGTGTTGCTTGTAAAGATTGATTTTTGATCGAGCTGGATTAAAGACATTCCATGTCATACAGAGCTGTCATGATCCTTGAATGCCCATTTTCTCCAAATTTTAGGTTTTCCAACAAAAGTTTCTGTCTTAAAGTGAGTTGGATTCTTGGTGATACATCCATTGCTAATAGTTCTACTGTGTATACTTGCGAATAATCCGGGTCCAAATCCAAACAACATAGACCCTGATCTGCCGTAGTATAATGCACCGGCAGATCAGGGTCTATGTTGTTTGTTCTACTGGTTAGTCTTTACAAACTGCATAGACCCAGATCTGCTGGCGCATTATGCAATGGTAGATCTGGTCTGTGCTGTTTGCAGTTGGTATTGGCTTATACGGTTGTTAAATATGAATTCATTCCTCCAAGAGAGAGGTGGGCGGGGATAGGTAGGTGGATACTGTCTGTGCAAATAAAATGCAAATTGAGCAAGGAAACTCAGTTAAGAATATAATAACTTGTAAAAAAAAAAATTATTAGGAATTTGATTTAACTAAATAAAAGACGTATTTGATGAAACTAAAGTTTTGATTTATGCTCGATAGAAAGATAGTGAATAATGAATAATCTTTCAGCTTGTCTTTTTTATGTCTGGTTACATGGAAATTTGAAAGCAGAGATCAGTGAAAATATCTAATAATTTTAACAATCTTCTATTTTCTCTCCCAAGTTATCAACAATAGGAAGGTGTGAATATGAGAAGACTTGTGCCTTGTTGGTACAATTATTTGATGAGTCAGCACAGAGATATCAGGAACTCGTCTCCTCTGGTGCTCAGGTGGGAGAAATTGCAATACAAGAAGGTAAGTAGCAAGAAGTTAATAAATAAAATACTCTAGGGCAGGAATTCTTAGAGGTGGAGACATTTTTTTGATTTAGGTTGGCGCTCTACAGTTTCATATTTTGCATAGGGTTAGATTTTTAAAGAAAACGAATTACTCGGGCTTTCCTCACTGGTTGTTCTGGCTATTTAAAAAAGACCTTGTATATCTTAGGTATTGTTAAAAGAACATTTAATTCCCTTTATTTTGGTGTATGATTGATGGGTGTATTTTGGGTTATAGAGTATACAGCTTGGTCTTGCTGAAGATTTGCACCTCTCAAAAAACTGATTGCTCCACTTGGTCATTTTCACTTCCTGGACTTCAAAGGTAAATTTTAAAAAAAGAGCCGATAACTTTTTTTTCCTTTTTATATATTTTGTAATTCATTCATTGTACTTTCAGAGGCTGGTATTGCCTACTCTGGCAAAATTTGTTTCCCTATTTTAATAACTGCTGAAAATAGTGTACTTTTGATTAATTCAGGCTGATTTTTCGAGTTATTTGGAACAGCCATTTCTGTCTGATGTGTGCTTATATCATGTCCAATTTCCACAAGTACAATATGTAAAGAAATTTCAGCCACAGTACATGAAATTAGCATAGAGGTATGCAAACTTTTTCTCCATTGTGCATTTTGCAAATGCATACAACTTCATCTTACCTGTCACTCTCTCAGAAGAACGTAATATCTGTAGAGCGCCCCCTAGTGATCCTAGAATGAGATTGCAAAAATAAATCCTGTCAAAATATATAACATTGAGTTTTATAACCTGTCTAAATACATAGTCACTGAAATATAACTTGTCAAAATTAAAATCCCATTTTTAAGTAAAAACACGAATAAAAATATGGTACCATATATACATTCTTATAAGTCAACATTTTTTTTTACTGAAAATATGATTCATTCAGAGTAGGTGTCATCTTACAAGAGCGACATACAAAAGATTTGATAAATCTGTCCTTTATCCCTTAGCTTGTAAAGGTAGCATTCGCTTTGTTTTCCTAGTGGATGATCCTTTGATCGAGGCTCGAACCACAAATTTGATACTTAAACTCCCTCCTTTGATCATGTTGCACAAGTGACACCTGTTTAGTTGCAGCTATGCATTAATGATATTTCACAGACTGTATGATCAGAGTGTGACTTAAGGAGCCCAAGCTCAGGCTCCACATAAATAATAGCCCAAGTTTCTGAATTGTCAGTGTTGTGTCATTTACCAGGTAACTTGTCACTTGGATATCATATATCATGAATTGTTAAACTTAAGTAGTTTCACCAATATGGGGAAGAAAAGAAATGTAATGCTTATGATGGAGCATTCAAGTTAAAAGAGAAACATAACAATTGCACCGCAGAACATAAATTTGGTGTTTTGGAGAAACAGGTGCATGACTGAAACAAAAATAATCAGCTATAGGAGATAGTGCCAAGTATTTGAAGAAAATTTGAGTAATGGAAAGCCCTTATGCAAAATTGGAGTGTAGTTTGAATGAGTGGGTTCTGGAGCAGCATCAAAATGGACATGCATTCACTAGAAATGCCATTAGATTAAAGGCTCTTTCTGCTGCCAAGCTAACAGTGATGAATCATTTAAAACTTAAGCTGGATGGAGTGCATGATTTATGCTATGTCACGGACTTGCACTTAGACCACGCATGCACATAGCCCAGAAATTGCCTGTTGATGTTGACAAAAACGGATGGTTTCTTTAAATTTGTTATCAACAAGAGGAAACAGAATGATTTCGATCTGGCATACATTGGAAATATGGACAAAACTCCAATGTTTTTTTGTATACTGAGAAATTCTACTGTACACCCAGTTGGAGACGAAACTGTGAAAACATTGCACTATAGTATTAATTTGTTTAGCGAATGGCACGTAGCTGAAGCTGCAACTTCTGTTTAAATACAAGACTATGCCTAAAGAAACGATGCCAAGTGGAGTTGTTGTAACTGTTAACCCTAAGGGATGGGTAGATGAGGCAATTTGTTTGGTCTCAATTAATTGATTCGCATTGTTGAAACCTAAGGCATTGCTTGTGTGGGAAATGTTTGAAGTGTATTTGATGCAGTCTGTGAAACAGAAGTTGTGGCGACATCAAACATTCCAAGCTGTGATCCCTGGTGGCACAACGTCTATACTGCAACCATGGGATGTTTGCCTAAACAAGCTGTTTAAGGTAACAGTTGGATTGTAGATGGGTCCAAAGAATTGACAAAGGCAGGAAATCTGAAGCGTCCAGGAATTGATTTAGTATCTCCGTGGGTGAGTAATGCATGGGAGGAAATTCCATTGGTGATAATGGTCAAGTCATTTAAGAAATTTGATATTCCAATGCTATGGCTGGGACAGAGAACGATGAATTCTTCAATGATTTCATTCAAGACAAGACCAACACAAAAGCACCCGCAAATGACTGTAAAGACAAGGAATTGGAGTCGAACGAGGAATCAGAGGTAGATAATGTTTATGATGACTGGATGACAGTGGAGGAATTCAGAACTTTATTTAGTCACTCAGACAATGAGGATGAATTTTTGGGCTTTGAACCAGATGACATTAGACATTGACATTCAAAGGATACTGTGAATCACAAAAGTATGGCCCTTACTTTCATTGTTTATTTGTATGGAATTAACATGTTACAGGATATTGTGAATGATGAATCAGATCATTCTGGACTTCCATTTGTTTTACCTGTATGTGACCTATAATCAAATTCATGGATTTGTCATATAAATGGATTTAAAATGTTAAGCATTATAGATTTCTTTATACAAAGATGGACAAAATGTAAGTTGTCAATTTATCTGTGACATATTCAACTCAGTAATATAATTGTATTTATTTTACACTGGTTTTGTCATTATCTATCTATCTGTCTGTCCAGTTTGGCTTGTTTATTTTTCCAAATTGCAACTTCAATTCACAAAAAGTTACCTCTTACAGACAGATTTGATTTGTAAAGTACCTCAGGGCAGCATTTTGTCAGTCACTCTATTCAGCATCAAAATTAACAGCATAGTGTAATGCTTAATCCAGGAACTGACTGCTAATTATAATCAATGTCTTTTTGATCTGCTGTAGATCATAGAGTATGCATACTATTGAACATCAACTGCTATTAAGCTTAAATAGAGTTCAGAAATGGGCAGAAGGAGATGGGTTCAAATTTTTAGAATCTAAAACTGTTTTCATGCATTTCTGCCAATTACATTGAATTCATGATCACCCAAAACTCTATTTTGACGGTTCTATTACCCCTGTTGTGGAGGAGACTACATTTTAAGGCTTATTTTTGACCGTAAACTGACTTGTCTGCCACTTATTAGATACCTCAGTGACAAATTTCAGAAAGCCATACAAGTTGTGGCAAACACAGATTGGGGAGCAGACCAGTAGGTCTTGCTCCAGTTATACAAATCTTTAGTAAGATCTTGACTATGACTTGATTGTGTATGGATCAGCTTGTTAACCCTTTACCTCAGGCGTGTCAACCATATGGCCTGCCAGACTCATTATTTATTATTATTATTTATATAAAATCTGGCCCGCTGTAACAAATGAGTTTGACACCCCTGCTTTACATCATATATGCGCTTTGGACTCCTCTACCGCATTCTCATGGAAGTGCTATTGGACGCCTATATCCGATTTGCATACAAGCACGTTTGGATGCCGATGCACCATATGCATGGAAGCTTGTTTGGATGCCTGCAGTAAATATTACCCATTTTGGGATGGTTTTGATAGCGCCACCTTCAGGGAAAAACCCGTATTAGAAACTAGAGGCATTGCGGTAAATGACCATGATGTCAACTCAAGTGGATATAGTCATAATCTCCTGTAACTGGGTCAGCTTCTACACTCTCCAAAATGCTGGCCACAGACTTCATTCAGAACTTTCTTGAGTTTGGATGATTAGAATTATGACTATGAAAGCTTCAATAAGTCAGATATATTCTCTGATATCAATGTAGGCAACACTGATTTTTGATAATTTATCAAATTTGGATAATTTAGTGATACAGACGTAGACAATGAACTGGTAGATTTAGAAGTTGAGAAAGGTCAACTACGGTTGGTCACACAGCTTGCTTCAGTGAATGAGTTCTCTCAAGATTTTAAAGCATATAAAAAATTCTTCCATGAAAAATAATTATACAACTATAAAGATCAGATATTACTCTTAAACCTATCCATTGATAACAAATATGTACAAAAAAAGTTAAATTGGTTAAAATTTTTGGTGAACTTAACATATTCTACACTGCTATAAATTTTACAGGCAGGCCTATTCGCATAGTCATTTAGTTCATGCGTTCCCTTTATAGCACACTGCACTGTGTGGCTTGGGCACATGTATATCAACAGCCTACACAGTAACAGATGCTATGAGGTAAAGGGTTAATCTTGCCTGTAGATGCTTTGTCCAATCAGGGACTTGGACCTTTATTTGGAATGATCTAGAACTTACTCTTCATAAATACTGTATTAAGGCAAATGAATCGTCACATTATCTCAGACAAATGAAATTGGCTCTTCATTATACTACTGAACTATCTTCTAATCAGTCTAATCCCACATAATGTAGCCTTGAGGCCCAAAGTCTAAACCTTGTACACTCAGAAACCAAATTTTATTCCATCTTTTGGCATATGAATTCGTCCTCACCTAGAAGCAGCAAAAATCAATATTGCAAATACTGCCGAGTTCTGTGTTCCCAAATCATCTTGGTTAACTCCCCACCCCACACCCAAATATTTTGTCTTTGCCAATTCAAAAAGTCTTCAACAAATCCTCTTTATTTTCAGAGTATATTAAATTAAAGCAGAGCCTCCTATCACGACTATACGTCCCTGTCTACAGATGGTTTGAAAGATGGAGACAAGGTTGGCACAGCCATTGCAACACACCATGGCACCATCTCAAACTGATTACTATATAAAGTCTCCATATATTCCACATAAATTACAGCCATACTCAAATCTTTGAACTACAGTGGAAGCTCTCAAAAAACAAATTTCATAATATTTTCAGATGTCCTTGGCACATTGAAAGGCTTGCAAAACCTTTAATTCCACAACCTGTTGATAATCCAGAATTTATAGAAACATGATTAGCTCATACAATCTGAAGAAGAAAAAGAAAAATATTCAGCACTGTGGTCTGCCTAGTCACATTGGTATTAAGGGCAATGAAAGGGCATGGAAAACAACCCAGGTTGCCTCCCAGCCACCTATTTAGAGATTGAAGATTCAATACAATACATGGCAAAATATGTGGAGTGAAAACTCCACATTTGTAACATCTAACTCATCCTTGGAAAGTGGCATCCCCCATATAAAACAGTTCACAGAGATGAGGTGGTATTGTGCCTGTCACATATAGGGCATGCATACCTGACTTAAGCATATCTCTTGAAGAATAAACCTGGACCAGAGTACATACCCTGCCAGTGTCCACTGACAGTGGAATACATTCTTGTGAAGTGTATCAACTTTAACCCTGTGAGGCGGAAGTATTTTGATGAGAACTCAATTAAGGAACTTGATGTTGATGTACCACCAGAGAAAATCTTTGACTTTTTGAGGGAATGCAGTGTATATAACAAATTTTGAAGGATTTGATATATTTTATTTTATATACATTTTGCAGAATTTTAACATCTTTACCTTTTATAATTTATCTTTTGTAGTACGTCATGTTTACATTTACCTGGAAGGGTTGATCTACCTAAACTTTGTGTACCATATATACTTGCGTATAAGCCGGGTCCAAATGCAAACAACATAGACCCTGATCTGCCATCACATAATGCGCCGGCAGATCAGGATCTATGTTGTTTGTTCTACTGATTAGTCCTTACAAACTGCATAGAACCAGATCAGCCGGCGCATTATGCGATGGCAGATTGGGTCTATGCAGTTGGCAGTTGGTAACAGATTATACACGAGTATATACGGTAATTCCAGAGATGCTGCCAGGGTGTGCGACTGCACGAATCGTGCAAAATTTGTACGAATTCGCGCGCTTGGAAAGAAAGAAAGAGATGGAAAATTATATGTTAGGTAAATACTGAACTATGGCCATTTCCTCTTCCCCCTCATTTTTTTTCTACTTCCCCCATATTTTGGTGACAGGGGAGCTCCCCCCTTTAGATAAAATCCTGGCAGCATCTCTGTACTTCTTTATATTGACATTTTTATAACCTTGCTTATAATAGGTATCACATAGCCATTATTGTGCTGATGTGTCATTTTTAACATTAATACAGTCTGGCATAGTATGTTATGGCATAGTCTATCTGTCCGTTAACATTTGCTTTTCTGGCCCATAACATTCTGTTGGAGAGGTTTTCTTGAAATTTTGCCCAAATATATATCTAGACTAGATGGTGTGTTACTTTCCATTGCCATGCTCCTGCCTCAAGGTCATGGTTAGGGAAAATTGAACTGTGACTCTTATCCTTGCCTTAAATGCAACTTTTGAACCACTAAAGATATCTTAATGTAACTTTGCCCAAGTATATATGACTAGACTAGATGGTGTCTCAATTACAATATCCTCACCCCCTGCCTCAAAGTCAAGGTTACATCAAAGAAACATGTCATTCTGTGACTTGTACCCTTATCTAGAGTGTAACTTTTGAATCATTGAAGATGTTTTAATGAACTATTAGTCAATAAGATATCATGTACATCTCTTCCTTGAGTTCAGGTTCTACAAGGAAAAATGTAATTCTGTAACTTGTATCCTTGCCTAGCATATAATTTTTGAACCACTGAAGAATTTTTAATGAAACTTTAACCAGTTAACTATCTTGACTAAAAGTGTCTCATATACATGCTTTCAAATGGCCCTACTTTTCCCTGCTTTTTAATTAGTCACCCTGCCTTTCTCTACTTTTTCATTAGTCACCAGACTTTTCACAACTTTTTCATTAGTCGCCCTTCTTTTCTCTACTTTTTCATTAGGCACCCTACATTTCCCAACTTTTCCATTAAGCACCCTACATTTCCCTACTTTTCCATTAGGCACCCTACTTTTCCCTGCTTTTTCATTAGGCACCCTACTTTTCCTTAGTTTTTCATTAGGCACCCTACTTTTCCCTGCTTTTTCATTAGGCACCCTACTTTTCCCTGCTTTGTCATTAGGCACCCTACTTTTCCCTACTTGTCTTCAAATCATCCCTACTATTCCTACTTTTTTAAAATTGTGGAAACATTCTTATATCCATTTAATATATACTAACAATCATAGAGAGGTTCTTTTCCTCTCAGCACTTTTCGGTAATTTATGCTATTGTAAGGGAATATCTGGTGATCTAATATTATGAATTTGATGAGGCAGCCCGGTCCATCTATTTGTTGTGCTTCATGAGTGGTAGAGGCAGCATGTCAACCTTGTTTAAACTGCAGTTTCAGATAAAGGTTGGCTGCTGTAGTGTGGAACCTTTTTATTCCTGAAAAAATAAGTTTTCTGGATTGGAGGAGCAGATATTTGAGTAGAGATCTGAGTAGAAATATGCATTGGTTCAAGTACTATAGGTACCGTATATACTAGCGTATAAGCCGATATAACTACAAACTGCATAGACCCAGATCTGCCATCACATAATGTGCCAGCAGATCTGGGTCTATGCAATTTATAAGGACTAATCAGTAGAACAAACAACATAAACCCTGATCTGCCGGCGCATTGTGCGATGGCAGATCAGGGTTTATGTTGTTTGCATTTGGACGTGGATTATATGCGAGTATATATGGTAAATAAATTATATGATTCTGCCCTACTTTTATGTCTGACTTTCCTTGTTTTTCCCTACTTTTAAAAAAATAAATAACCCTACTTTTTCACAAAAGGGTGCTTGAAAGCCTGCACATACCTCAAGGTCATGATCACGGCAAGGGAAAGTATAAATCAATGATCTCTATTCATGTAAACGGAAAACTATTGAATCAATTCAGATAATTTAATGAAACTTTACCCTGTTGTATATCTTAATATGACAGTATCTTGCATATTTAGTCATACTCCTGTCTTTAAGGTCAAGGTCACAACAATGTAAGTCAGTGGCCTGTTTCCTTACTCAGGCTGTCACTTTTTATGCCCTTCAGATATTTCTGTGAAACTTTACCCAGGTCCACACTTTATTAGTCACTACCTCAAAGGTCAGGGTCATTAGTACGGAAAAGTTCCTGAGCCAGGCGTATCATGTGCCATTTGTGGTACTCTTATTGCAATTTTTCTACTATATTCATCAACAAGAAAATAATTAAGAACTTTATAAGTGATTTTCTGTTTCTCAGTTTATAATGAACGAAAGAATCGTGCAGTAATAGAGATAGGATTGGTTTGGTTTTGTGGGATTTAAATCCATTTTCAGCACATGATAGGCCAGTATATTTGGTGGAGGAAGAACCTGCAAAGACCTCAGGAAGAACCACCAACCCATAGAAAGCTACTGGCAAGCTTTCTCATATACCCATGTTGGTCGAGCCGAGACTTGAACTCGTGCGGACATAGATGAGATGTGTGAGTGACCTGTAAAGGCAAGTGCCTTAGACCACTTGGCCACCCAGGACTGCTGAGATAGTAATTATTCTGCATTGAATTTATTTGTTTTGCTTTGCAGGCCGTTTGACATGGTTAGTGTATATAATTGGGGCTGTGATTGGTGGACGTGTGTCCTTTGCTAGTACAGATGAACATGATGCCATGGATGGGGAGCTAGTATGCAGGTAAACATCTCATTTATAGCTTTATGTATACTATGTAGCAAAACCTGTCTAGCCTTGCAAAATCGTTACTACTTGTTCCATAATTTTCTCCTGTGTTCACAGTTTGTATTCTTTTATTTTGACTTTTTTTTAGTACTTTTCCATAGTTCAGAGATGTCAACCATTCCAGATCTTGTGGAATTATTACAGATTTTCAGCAAAAATTCCACATGTCAAAATTATGTTGACCAAATTCCAGAAAATACAATTGTAAACAGGAGTTTTTTATGTGGACGCATGTAGGTAGAAAAGTACTTAAAGACTATTATGATTGACTGGTACATAGAATGTACTTCCTCAATGTAAAAATTAGTATGTACATAACAAGAAACGAGACCAACTATAATTAGGTGAAAAATGGCAGCAGAGGTGAAGAGAAAAGAAAGATCCAATTTAATTTGTGAGGACTAATGTTTATTGTTATTGTTTTGGCTCATGTTTTAGGAGGTTCTGGATTGGAGGAATGGAATCACCATTTATTATCATTGAACCTTGATTGTTTCTGACTGTGTTCAGGTATGTATAGGCCCATAGGAAGATACAATATGATTTGTATAGGTTTATTACTTTTAATGAACATGTTATCTATTCGGGGCAGGCTGCCTAGATTCTGCAAAATTGATGCTATCAGTCCAGATAAGCATGCTCAGGGGTTGGCATCTCTGAGAATGAAATGTAAGGTAAGGGGTCTTTTTCAAAGATTCTGCCACCCATTAAATTTAAATTGGACTGGTAATTGATTGGACCAAATTTAACAGAAAGCATCCCAGCATAAAGGGCTTTCACATTTGTACAAATGATGGCTGCCATTACGAACAGCAGACAAAATATTTAATGACTTCTTCTCAGAAACTGCTCAGCAGAAATTGACCAACTGTTACTGGTCCTGTCCATAACCAACTGGTCCTATACATTTCATCATATAAGAAGACAAAATGTAGTCAACGACTTAATGGTAAATGCAGCTAGACATGAATATCAGCCTTTAGCATGATGATTTAGATAATGAAACATGGAACATAAAGAAAAACACAAAATAAGATATTTATATCACTTAGTCAAATTTATTAAATTGTATTAAATTCAACATGACCACTGGTTATTGACCAGGACAATGATGCTTACTATCAAGCTGATCCAGATCCAAACATAGCTTATCTAAAGGCTGGGCATCAGAATATGTTGCTGCCAGTCTGAATCATAGTCAGAATAAGGATCAGGATCTTCATCCATTGGCTTGTCATCAACGACAGTATCAGAACTAGACCCAGCCTCGAAAGATGAGGCTCTGGTATCCAAAGTACAGCTGCCCGTAAAATTAGGTCTGCGGAAAGATGAGTTCCAGCAGTGGGTTGCTGGAACTGGATCAGATGCGTCCACATCAGCAGATTGCAGCTAAACAGTTAACAGCATTGTCATGGCCTTAACATGCATCCTGTTTCTATATTCCACGTGAATTCTGTAACCCAACTATTTTTTGAAACATCACTTTTGTTTGATAGTGTTGTATTCCTTTTGAATAGTTCTATTTTCCTTGGCTGTGTATGGTGTCTAGCCTCTATTGGCTTCGAGGCATCCAAATACCTCTATACGTACACTTTGGGAATCGGAAATAGAATGTGTCATCAGATATCATATAGATGCAAAAGAGTTTTTTAATGGAGTTGCAAGCGTCTATTGAACGCAGACTACACATGAGTTATTTATCTTCTCATCTCACCCAGATTCGCGAGTGGTCATCAGAAACAATTCCCGTTATTTATTTGTCACTAGGTTTCTATTATTTTACACTTCACCGACTTGGGTTAAATTATGTATTTGATCATTTTTCAGGCACTGTTTATGCTACAATCATGAAAGTGATGATGATATGCATCTCTGTTAGTACCACACCCTTACAATAAAATAAAGCTTGTCAATACCTATATTTTATCTTTTACTCTCATTTGTTATGGTTTTGCATTTAGCTCATGACCATATGATTTGTTGTCATGCTGTATTCACACTATTCTTCTTGAACCATGAAACTTGATGAGGAGGAATTCATCTTGATAAATACTGAACTCTTATTGCAAAAAGAGGTACATGTGATCAATATTTCATGCTTCAGTGACTTAAAATTGTGTTTAAAAGCCATTTGTTGGGTGCTGTTTATGTTTGAATAATGAACTGGAGAATTGGATGCATCTCTGTTAATACTACACCCTTACTACCAAAGAAAGACACTGTGACCTAGATTTTATGCTATACATTAGTTCAGTATCTGTGTTTGACTCATGACTACATAGAATTTTACATATCTGTAGTTGCTAATGAAGGTGATTACTGATGCATGAACATAGCTTCTGATGCTGTCTGCAACTCCAAGGTTACTTTAAGCTTGTGACTTTTACCCAGTAAAGTCTGGCTACGAGGGGTTGACGATGATAATAGCACAATACTTGCTATATAATGCCGATTAAAAGTCAAGTCGTAAAAATGTACAGATAAAAAATTTTTAAAAAACTTTAGTTAGAAAAGGGGCGAACATTTTGTTATCAAGATCACTTTAGTCTGAATTTATTTTCTGCATGATAATTAATGTGTATATTAGCGGCCACAGACTGCAGAAAACTTTGTAAAAGCAAGCTGTATAATTGTTGAATACTTTCTGGTTAATTAATGTACATACATACATTTACAAATAAACAGTTAAATGATAAGTGCATATAGGAAATTATTTGCCACCCAAACCAAGTTTACCTGTGAGTTCAGACTTCTTACTTGGAGGGAAAAGTAGCTTTTCCCCAAAATTCCAGCCTTGCTTTAGCCCAGAAACCCATATTTAATTGAATACCGAGACATCCACTTGCAATGATGTCAAGTGAACCATAAAAACACTTAGTTATATCTGGTGTTCGTTTTATCTGAAACTGGAAGTAAAAACATTCACAGTGCAAATTATATGACTCGCACTGGAATTTAGCATGTTTTTTTTGTATAGGTCCTTGAAGTTTTTCCATTTTATTGATGAATAACAAAATATTTTAGAACTTTGAGTTTATTATTGATTAACCATGCACCCATCACTAATAGCTCTAGTTTTTGTTTATAACCTCCATGGTAATATGGGGGATATAGCTATCATTTTGGCTGGCTGTCGGTCCATAAACATTTTCATTTCTTTAGTATAAGTCTCGAACAGTTTAAGGTATTTAAACTAAATTTGGTACATATGTCAAGCAAGTTGCATTGAGGTGTCTCTTTGTACTTGTAATTTTCCGCAGTCGATATAATTTATTTACCATGGAAACGAAGCATTGCATAAGTAGTATATACATTGACCATGCTAGACCATAGGATTCTAACATAAGTAGTATACAAATTGAGAGTGATGGACCAAAGGGTTCTTTCATTAGGAGACTTTTTGTAGTTGGGGGTGGGTGGGGGGCCGGTTGGATGTCATTTCTAGATGACTCTTGTTTCTTTATGCACTGAATTTGTTTAATGAATATCACATCAATGGGCAAAGAGTAAAATATTAAATCCCCAAATTTGTTTTGTTATTTCATGTAGAGTGAACATTTTTTGATGCAACTTCGGAACTTGTTTAAGGTAGGTGGTAGATTGTTGTTGTCCCAATCACTCTGCTTTATGTCTGGGTCGTCTTTTTGTTTTAAGTAGGCCTTTGTTTCTTTAACCATCTCACTGCCTGTCATCAGTTATTCTCCTTTTTGGTTCTACTGGTCATAGACCAGAAGAACTTGTGTGATGGCCTTTTATCTGTCATCCAGCATCTGTTAGAACAAGTTTGTTATCACTGCTATTCCTAAACTAATGGGAGGATTGCCATGAAACTTTGCAAACACATTTATCCCAAAGTCTAGTTCGGCCTAAATGAAAATGGTGCCCCGGGGCCACCATGGTGGCAAGCTTGAAAATCTTGTTATAGTTTGTAAGGTCATACCAACATGGGATTTTTAATAAAGGACTTTCTGTGATGTCTAGTTGGTCATAAACATCTCATGGTGGCCATCTTGAAAATCTTGTTATTGCCACTCCTCCTCAGTGAATGGTTATATCGATATGGGGATTTCTAAACTAAAAGAAAATAGTGACTCTCAGACATCCAATATAGTCACCATAGCAGATATTTTGAAAATCGTGTGCTACTCCTTCTGAAGATAGTTGTATAACCATGGGGTTTTTACTTAAAGACTTCTTATGATGTCTAGTTGGTCCTAAATGAAAATGGTGCTGATCTGACATCCAATATGGCTGCCCAGTGGCCATCTGAAAAATCTTGTTCTTGCTACTCCTGACTGGATGATTTTATTGACATAGGGTTTTCACTGAACACTTATTATAACGTCTATTTGGTCCTAAGTGAAAATGGTGCCAATCTGACATCCAATATGGCCACCACAATGCCTATCTTTAAAATCTTGGTATTGCTACACCTTGGCAACAGATGGTCATATCAATATTGGATTTTCACTTAAAGACTTCTTATGTTCTCTGTAAGGCTTGTGATGTCTACTTGGTACTAAAGGCTTCTTAACACATCTAGTTGGTTCCAAATAAAAATGATGTTCATTTGACATACAATATAGCCGGCATGATGGCCATCTTGAAAATCTTGTTATGGTTTCTTCTCCTAAACAGATGGCTGTAGTGGCATGGAGTTTTTCATTAAAAGACTTCCTTAGATTTTAAGTTGCTCCGAAATGAAAAGGTGCCAATCTGAAGTCCAATATAGCCACAGTAGTGGTCATCTTGAAAATCTTGTTATAATACTTCAAAACGGATAGTCGTAGTGACATGGTGTTTTCACTCAAAGACTTCTTGTGATATCTTGTTGGCTTTAAATGAAAATAGTGCCAATCAGACAGGTATCTTGCGAACATGTTAACTTTAACAGAAGAAAATAGTTTTGTTTATCAACTTTAGTATGTTCGAGTTTCTCAAGAATATCAAATGGTTTCAATACTTAGCAGTTAAAAAAAGAAAAATGGACTTACCTGGAATTCCTGGAAATTCTTTTCAGCCAGTAGAGCATCAGCCACTTCTAGGGACAATTGTTTGTATTTTGACCCTCAGTCCCTCATCTAGTAAACAAATCCGAGTTTTGTTCAATGGATTAAAACTTTAGCCAAAACAGCTTGGAGCATAAACTTTGAACAAGAGTCCTGTAAACATAGAAGGAACATTAATGTAATAAATGTAAGTACCTGTAATTATTATTAATGACAAACAGTAGTAATTTAATTTAAACTAATTTAATAATTGTAGTACAAAACGTGCAGAGCTGGCAAGTGGTCACTGGTTTTGCTTTAAAAGGATTATATCTCCTTAGGACCTTGACAATACTTTGTTACATCCAGTGATTTGGAATTTGCAAACAATTTCATTATATGTGGAGATGAAATAATGGAAATAATAAGAAACCCATGGTAGCATCATAGCTTGAGGATTCACAGAAAGGAACAGTGCATAGCATGAAGCAAGTTTATTCTCATTGTACAAAGCAAATGCAATATAAATTTGTGGAACTGAATGCTTAATTGTTGTTTTTTTTCTTTCATTTTGTCACTTAAAATTCATCATGGACAAAATCTGCACAAAAAATGTTGTATTTAATATGCTGTATAAAATCATCCATAATTCCAAAACCTAACCAAGGCAATAAATAGGTGTCTATTATTTTGTACTTCAGGGTGTTACAGTTGATGAATCTGACAGACTCCAGGCTAGCTCAGGGTGGCTGTGAGAAGCTTGATCTTGCCATACTTAGTTTTTTTGAACAGTTCAGGAAAATTTATGTTGGTGACCAGGTCCAACGGACGTCCAAGGTGATTTATACATGCTTCACACCTAGCCATAATGCATTAGTGTACAGATGATATATGGTTTGGCCCTGCGTACGGTGTGTATTGTCCATCCACATTGCTATTTTCAACTTCTCCAAAACTGCAGCACCAATTTGAATGAAACTTGGTAGGAATGTTCCTTGGGACATGCTCTACGAATAGTTTGTTCAGGTTGGCTCCCCTAGCAACATTGTGGTTCCCATAGCAACCAAAATGGCAAACCTATTTTTGACTTGTCCAGAACAGCTCAGCCAGTTTTGATCAGACTTGGCAGGAATGTTTCTTAGGACATGCTGTATAAAAATAGTGTCTGGGATAACTCTCCTGGCAACAGTGTGGCTTCCATAGCAACCAAGTAGAAAACATTTGTGAAATTTTTTCTCTGGAATGGCTGAGTCAGTTTTGATTAAATTCGGTTAAAGTGTTTGTTAGAACATGTTCTTTCAAATTATTTATAGGGTGGTTCACCTGGCAATGGTATGGCTTTGCAACCAATTGGAAAACCTATTTTTGATTTTTTTTTCTCTAGAACGGTTTAACCAATTTTGATCAACTTTGTGGGAATGTTTCTCAGAACATGCTTTATCAGAGTTCTGTCTCCAGAATGGCTGAGCCAATTTCAGTCAGTCATGGTAGGAATGTGTTAGGACATGCTCCATCAAAATTTAGTCTGGGTGGCTTCCTTAGCAACTGGGTGAAAAACTTATTGTTTGACTTCTTCAGAAGAGCGGTTGAGTCAGTTTCAACCAAACTTGGTTGGAATGTTTCATTGGACATGCTTTTTCAAATTTATATCCAGGGTGGCTCCCTAACAGTGGTGTGGCTTCCATAGCAACCATATGAAACATGTATTTTCGATTTATTTTCCAGAATGGTTGTACCAGTTTCTATCAAACTTGGTAAAAATGTTTCTAAGGACATGCTGTATCAAAATAAAGTTTGGGGTGGCTCACTAGCAACAGTATGATTTCCATAGCAACCATATTGAAAACCTATTTTTGACTTCTCAAGAACAGGTGAGCCAATTTAGATCAGACTTGGTAGGAATGTTTCTTAGGACATGCTCTATCAATATTTTGTCCAGGGTTGCTCTCCTAGTGACAGTGCAGCTTCTTTAGCAACCAGGTGGAAAAGATATTTTTAAAGTTTGATCAAACTAAACGTGATCTGTCAAAATTGTGTCAGACTCTGCTTGGTCAGACTCGGCTTGGTCAGACTTGACTTGGTCAGACTCGGCTTGGTCAGACTTGGCTTCCCTAGCAGTGGTGTGGCTTCCACATCAAACATACGGGAAAACTATTTTCCAACTACTTCTTCAGAAATGTCCAGGCAAATTTGAACAAACTTGATATGAATATTTCTTAGGACATACTCTTTCAAAATTGCATCTGGGCTGGCTCCTCATGGAACAGTGTCGCTTTCATAGAATCTGAGTGGAAAACCTACAAAGATACTTAATTCCAATCAGTTGTCACTATTGTTAATAATATTGAAACATGGTTTGCACAGATTTAACAAAACCCTTGAATTGGATGTCTCATCTTGAAAAATCTATAAAAATTAGAAAAATTGGGAAATGTTCTTGAAAAGTCCTTGTATTTGTTTTGACTTCTTTAAAGGCTCCTGAATTTTGCTAATATTTGACTTGTTACTCTCATTTTTACCTATTTAATTATTTTGTGGGAAAACTGAGCATTAATGATTGTTCTAATCCTTTATTTTATCACACATTACGTTTATTCAGATACTTTGGTATTATCCCTTGTCTTATGGCTGGAGTGTGATACATGTTTACTCAAATTCCCCAAAGCATGATTTAGGTGTCTTTATCAGTAACCAGTCAATGCAAATAGTTTGGATGAAGAATGGTGAACGTCAACTTCATCGTCTGCTTTACTGATGGGGAAATGTGTGTTCAATTGCAGATGGATCAGATCCCAGATACCCATGGATTAGGGAGTTAAAGGGGACAAGTCCATGGTAATATGTGCTTTGTGTAATAAGATGATAGATTTTTGGAAACATGGGGGAGTATGCTCTTTCTTCGCATATGAGAAGTAAAATACACCAATAGTTTGCTAGTACTTTGAAATCTTCAGTACAGACGTTGATGACTTCTTTTTGGAAAACAGATTCTGAGAAAAATTATATCTGGCAGCTACAAATCTTCTCTCTTTTTCCTGATGGACCAAAAGCCGTATATCGGCCAGGTCTCCCTCCCAAGCATTCACAGTTAAAGCTGGCAGTCACAGTGAGAAGGCAGAAGACAATTGCCAATTAACATATACCATTCAGTCAAACTGTCTTAGGAAAAAATCTAAATAAAAGGCCCAGGAATTGAATAATCTGGAAGAAACATTGAATGATATGGTAGAATCCGTGAAGTAAAATGGAGAGATTGCGCATAGCTTGGAAGATGCATCTGGAAAATTAGTAATGACAGTAACTTTTGTTCACAGGGCCATTATTGTATATATTTTGATCTTGATATTTCAAGACAAACTTTTAACATTTTATTTACAAATTTGGAAGATGGACTCGACATAAATAAAGTTAAAGATGTTCAAAATTTGACTTAAAATGTGAGTAAGTTAATTTAAGCAACCCCTTCAAAAGTCCATAAATTTGGTCTAGAGGTTCTTGTATGAACCATGTTTAAAAGCACTTGGCATAGAACCATTTTTTTCTCCAAAACTGCCTTCACATATCTGACCAAATGTGATTGACAGATTTCTAGCATGAACAACTTTCACATTCATGAAAAGGATGCAAATACACCATCTAGTCCAGCTAAAGTTACTAAAGTAGAAACACAGGTAAACAACATGTCAAATATCATGAATTTCTACCAAATAGTTAGAAATTAACCTGATATGGGTGTCTTTCAGCCCAAGCTACCAGCCTTATTACAACATTTGCAATGTAGACCAATGTATGGCAGGTAAACGATATTGGGCCCACTTGGACTGCTTCTTTTTTTTTTTTTCTTTCTTCCTCTGGGGGATCATTAAAACTTGCATTATTAAAAACCTGTTTATCTATATACGCCTCTCCCTCAGTGACTTGTGAGCAATGGGGTCTATAAACATTGACCACGGCATAGGCGAGGGTGCGAGATAGCATGGATACTCAAATTTGAGTGAACAGTTGGGAGGATGAGGGGCTGGGGGCTGGAAACTTTCATCAATACATGAGAATTATCTCTATTATCCTACACAGATATTCATCTAATGGATTTTAATATTTGTGCATATTAGATCTGAAGAAGTCAATTAAAGTCAATAATTGATGACAGACTTTTAGTATAGCTGAAGTTGACATGCAGTACTCACAAATTCATGTATCAGTAAAAATGGAGTTGCTTCCCTTTTAAGGTCCGACCACATGTATCCATAGTAAACAAACACCTATGAACTTAAGTTTCATGACTAGAATTACACTCATAAATCTCTGGAGTCAAACCCATCAATATGTTTGCTCTAGTGAATTCCTGAATATAGCAATTTTAAATGTCACTACATCGATAGCACATGACAGTGACTGAGCACAACCCCATATCATTTGTACTAATAAAAACAACACAGCGGTTGCATGATTCTGGATTAAGAAGAAAAAAAAATCAAAAGAAAGAAAAAAGACAAATGGTTGCATTTCAAATTTATTTTTAAATGTATCATAGCAGATTTTTGAAAAACAATCCACAGATAATGCAAAATCAACAACTTGAGAGTTGTCTCTAGTGTGTGATTTTAACAAGAAATTAGACAGTTCTTAAATATGGATCTTGCTGCACCCTTCATGTATTGTAATAATCGGAGATAATCTGTTAATTAGCTTGTGTTAACATACCTACGGACAATTAAGTTTTCAGCAGTTGTCAAAATAAATCCAGCTTAGCCACTGAGTTTGCACTTAATTATGTTGTCATGGAATGCGATAGTGGGCATCGCTGTGACAGTTGGCTGACTCATTTTACGTTTGGATAGAAGAGGTCATGTCACATTTATAATGATCAAAAACTGAATTAAAAAATAAAATTGAAACACAAATTTCACTTGACAAGACTGCCTTAATTGGTATTTATTTCTTAGTGTTGCTACCAGTAGGCATTTCCCAACATTTTCATTGATCGCTATTTTGTTGTATGTTATTTATTGAGAACATATTTTTCTTAAAGTCAATCTTACAAAATATATGATTTCTTATTAAAATTTGTGAATTTCATAATGTTGATTCCAAATTAAAGTGCACTAACCACGATTTTCAACAATAAAACGATATTTAGAGTTTTCATTTAACTATTTCGATCATGATTTTAAAATGTTAGGCAAATAGGAGCGTATTTTATGCCTTTTCTGCAAGAAAAAAAAAATGGGATCCACATCTGCCTCCACATTATATAAGCAGGTTTGCGAGTTATCAGGGCATGCTAAAACGAGGGAGTAGTGTAAATAGATTATTTTTTTCAAGTCATTATTGATTCAATACATAAAAATGTATTTTAGAGACAGGTTCAGCGAATATCCAGTGAGACATTAATTGGCCATACCCAACCACACTCCAATAGTACCCAACTGATTTATGCATCCTAGGAAATAACTTAAGGTTGTAAAATAAAATAGGCAATTATCGCCTAAAGTAGGTACTTCTTTTGAAGTCTTTATTACTTAAATAAAACCAATGATATGATTTGCGTTATACATAAAAGTACATATGTGCTTGTTCGGAGTTGGCAGAAAGAACTACTGTATATACTCACCTACAAGTCGGGTCCAGCTGCAAACTGCATAGACCCAGATCTGCTGTCACATAATGCGCCAGTAGATTAGGGTCAATGCAGTTTGTTAGGAGTAATCAGTAGAACAAACAATAGATCCTGATATTTGGGTGCTTTATGCGACAGCAGGTCAAGATCTATGTTCTTTGCAGTTGGACGACTTGTAAGCAAGTATTTACACTAGCTATGGTGACGGGTTACATTGAGAATTAGCATTTTGCTTTTCATTTACATTATATTGGCAGGGGCATTCATACCATATGAACCCAATATCTAGTTCTGTAATATTTTATGGAAATAAAAGAGAAGACTCATAAAAAATCCCTATATAGGCTTGTTAGCAGTGTTTAATATGGCTTGATCAAGAGACGGTATATTTGTTTCAAAATTGGTTATAGCAGTCATTGCTCAAATGTACAAATACTTTCCTATTTTTACAGGTGTACAGGAGGCTCTCAGAAGTACTAGGTCTAAATGATGAAACTATGGTGCTGAGTGTGTTCATAGGAAAAATGTAAGTTTAATTAAAAGTTTAAATATTTTGGGAACTGGTTAAAACTGAATGAAATAAAATAAACTTTATAGAGATGGGCCAATACAGACTTGCATATCTACCATAAAAATATGGAGACCAAGAGTAGGGAGTGTACCATTAAAAGCATTACACTGAACTCTATAGTCCTTGTGTTCATTGCCTGATGTTCTTTCACAAACTGACCCATTCAATCCATGGTCAGTAGATTTTATGCCCCACCAGCTAAAGTTGCGGGGTATAAAAACTATTGACCGTGGATAGTTTACCATTGTCCATTCATCCATCCAGAGAGATGGGTGGATGTCTGTCTAGGTTTCTGGATAATAAGTCAAGTTCTAGTGACCAGATTTAAATTATTTTGGTACATGGGTTCCCCTTACCAGTGGTGGCGTGAGGAAGGGGGGGGGGGAATTGCTCCCAGGTGAAGCGGGGCACCGTTGGAAGCTGGGGTTTTTTTTGCGGCTGACAGTTTCATAGTTTTTCAACTTACCTTAGTGTAACAGGGGCAATTCTTCACAAAACTTATATTTAGATGGGGGATGGAGGTTGGCAACTGACATAAAAACTGTTCTTTGTAGCAAAGTTGGGGTGCTATTAAAGAATATTGCCACTGGGTGACCCATGAACCCTCGTGCCGCCACTGCCCCTTACCCAAGGATAAAGCTCTATTGATTGTGGGATCAGTAGCTGATGGTCAGTGTTGCTGAAAATAGATTTTTTCTATGCATTTCATTTTCTAATGATAACTTCAATTCTAGATAATAGAATTCAGTGTAATTAAGTAGATTTGTTCCCCTTATTCCCTGGAAGAACCGTATTGATTGTGAGGTCAGTAGCTCTAAGGTCAAGGTCACTGTTGCTAAAAATACATTAATACATCTAGCCTTGTGTTGGTGGGGTATTGTGTCATTTGCGGTACTCTTGTTGCTAGATAATATTGCTATATGTAATGCAAAAACCATACTATACCACCAGGAGCACTATTGAAAAAAATGGGGATAATATTGAAAAATTACTTAGACCTACCCAACAGAGAAATAATTCATCTGTAATTTTTGGTGGATCGTCAACATTAATCATTACCATTGTGCAGGTTGAGAGCTAAAACCATGAAATTTTCCCTTGTAATAGAGCATCTATTAGGAAGTATTGCAAATTCTTTTTTTTACCCCGCCTGTCTTCAAGGTCAAAGTTGCAGCTCAACATTTTTTGTTTTGCATCGCTTTCCTTTCTGCTCTGTAACTTTAAAGTCATTTGAGTGTAAGGGATGAAACTTGGTATATTTGTACATCATCACTAGAAGGTGTGTTGCATACCACATTGGGGTCCTATCTTCAGAGTCAAGGTCATTGCTCAATATTTTGTTTTCATTGCACTTTCTCTTCTGCCGTATAATTTTCAGCCATTCAAACCAAACTTGATTTACATTTATATCATCCCTAAAAGGTGTGTCACATACCACATTGGGAGTCCTATCTTTAACATCAAGGTAATGGCTCAGTAGTCTGTTTTCACTCACTTATGAACCATGGTACACTTATGCTTCTCAGTTTGATGGCACCTTGCGTATCAGTCAAGGTTTTATCTCCAAGGTCAAGGGCACTGATAAAAAAATTTTTTTTTTAACCCCCTTTACTGCACTTTTTCTCAAATGTTCCTTAAGATAGGGAAATCCAATTTGGTTACTTTCAATGTCTGCCCAGTAACATTATAGCTTTTTATTTTAAAGGTAATAAAATTCATAATTTGTGAACTTATGCAGGGGACAAAAATGAACTGAATTTGCTTGTTTTCATGGGTATTAGTTTTTGCGGATTTGTACATGATGATCTTTTTGTGGCTATTTGATTTAATGCATGTAACAAATATTTGTTTTCTTTAAATGTGGAAGGTTTTTCTTTGGGTCTTGAATTTTCAGTTTAAAGCAACAACAAAATTGCTGAAAATTTGTACACCACAAAAAAAATAATGAATTGACAGTAAGCACAAATAATACAGCAGTTATTTTAATGCAGTTGTCTTCATTTATATGTATAAATTACATCTTATTTATTTTCCTTGCAGAATTACAAATTTGAAGTTTTGGGGTCGAAGTGATCAAATCATTTCTAAGACTCTGCAGTTGTTGAATGACCTGTCAGTGGGTTACAGTAGTGTTCGGAAGCTAGTCAAACTAGATGCTGTACAGTTTATGATCAATAACCACACAGTGAGTGCATTAAGTTCTTATCATAAATTTACTATATGTTTCTGCATAAGTAATAGTCAGTTGTTTGTATCTTAATCTATAAGCATTTACTTTCCACAAAGTACATGATAATTTTATAAGTTGAAATGAATAATAAATTTTATTTGTGATGTTGTTCCAGATTAAAATCTTAAGAAATTAGACACATCAAGTCCTAAATTTCATAGCTTAAGCGGAGACATATACAACTGTATGTAATGTTGTTCATTGATTCTTAACAGTTGCTTGTGGTTTAGAGGGTCAATACTGTGTTCAGCGCAGGGTGCAACAAATTTGAAATTTCCAACACTTTTCACTCATGTTTGTAACAATGCATATATACTATTACAGACTGAAGTCTCCATAGTTTATTCCAGATAAAAAAAATGCCTAAAGAATAGACCACCAATTTGAATACATGATCTGATTGGATGAGTGTTACATGCAGACAGAAAAAAGTTTCATGTCCTATAGATGCCCATGTTTTGTAAGAAAAGACACTGCTTAGTAACTTGGACTGTAATTTTGTAGCTCCATTAGCAACTATAGGATCACTTTGTATCTTTGACCTTTCCAAATGTAAGTCGAGACTACAATATTGTATATTGTAGCTAATAGTAGCTATGCAGGCTACTAGGAACAGATCTGGTAGCCCAGCTTCAATTCAGTAGTCTAAGGAAGGCACTTTAACATGAAACTGTTGACTTTATTACTTCTCAGTTCTGTTGTTTTGAATTTTAAATAATTATTTCTCCTTTGTGAAACATTTATATAAGTTTTGGCTTTGATGGATTTCAGTCCTTCCATACATGTGCCATAGTTTAGTCTTACAAAATTTGTAACAGAGTATAGACCCACCAGCATTTGAGGTCATTTTGTATATCAAGGGAGGCAACTTAACTTTAAGCAAACGTTTAAACCCTATTGTAGTTATCTTCCTTGGATATTGTTCCACATATGGTAAAACTTGAAACGGCAGTAGAAAATGCTTTTATAAGGAAATCACCACATTAATTCCTCAAATAATGTTTCAAATGTCAATATAAATTCTCTGGTGACATATAAAGACAAAAAAATATAGAATAATATAAAGATTATTTAGAGCAGATTGTTTATGTTAGTAAAAAGGACCATGAGTAACAGTATCTCTAGAGTTGTGTTCATCTCTTTGACCTTGTGTAAACTGGGATCACTTCATCCCGTTCTACCATCAGTGATTTCAATACTTTGATTAAAATAACAAGTCTCTCTGGGCTATTTGGATTCAGCATATGGTAGCCCAGACCAAGTTGTCTGGTAGCCCCAGGTTTCAAGCACAATAATTGTCAGACTATGTTAAAGACCACATGTATATCCTTCTTATTAGGGATCTGCTCAACAAGTTTACTGCGACTTGATGGATTTTAACCAAATTTGGTATGCATCTTTATATTGATGATACCTCGAAAGAGTTCGATTTTCAGCCTTCGATGTCATCATTTTGAGAGGTTAGTGTTGGGAATCATTTGTAATTTAAGGATAGATGAATAGTTCATCAGTACCAATCAATTATTGATTTTAATGGGTTGAAGATAGTTTCTCTATTTTTTTTCCTATTGTTTTTTAATGAACAGTGGCATTTTCAAATATTTGGTAATGGTAATACTTGGGAATGGTTAAGTTGCTTGTATCCTGTAAAGTTAAACAGTTTACCGGTACATTTGCCATGAGCTATGTAGTTGTCACTTGGGTTTTACTAAACAAAGGAAGGCAACATAACTGGAATCTGTTATTCACATATTTTATTTTTCCTGGAAGATTTAGTAGAACAGTGTTTAAAAACAAGAAACTTTGTAGTCATTTATATTCAATTATGGAAATTCATAATTGAGTGCTTGGTTGTTGATCTTATTATTACAAGTCATGCCACTAGATGGAGTTATAGCCCCTGATTACCTGTCCTCCAAACTTTGTTTTCTGCAGCTTAAATTCACCAAGAATTGTTGGATTTCAATCATATTTGGAATGAAACTTGACATGATACTTTATATTCATAAGACTTTAATGAGTTGGATTTTCAGTGTTCCACAAAGTCATTTACAGGAGGTAATGCCCCCTGGTTGTCCATCCTTCTGAATCCAGTTTGTGCAGCATAACTATACCAATGTTTGTTGGATTTCAGCCAGATTTGGCATGTACTTATATATTGATAAGGCTTAAATGGGTTTGATTTCTAGTGTTCCATGGCATCGTTTACAGGAGTTAGAGGTTTTATTTCCAGCATTCCACAACCTCATTTGAAGGAGTTATGCCCCATGATTGCCTGTCCTCTTATTTTGGTTTCTGCAGCATAACTTTACCAAGGTTTGTTGGATTTCAACCAAATTTGGTATGTTGCTTGATTTTGATGAGACCTTGGATGAGTTTGATTTCCATCTTTCCAAGATATAATATACTCTGGTTATTTCCTCCTGATTGTCCATCCTCCTGACTTTGATTTCCAAAGCGTAAATTTACCAATGTTTGTTGGGTTTCAATCAAATTTGGTGGATTGCTTTATATTAATGAGACTTTGAATGAATTAGATTTTCAGTGTTTCATGACATCATTTACAGGAATTATGCCACCTGACTGCCCATCCTCCTGACTTTAGGTTTTTGCGGCATAACTTTACCAAGATTTGGCAGGCACCTTAATAATAATGAGAACTTGAATGATTTAATTTTCAAGCATGCCACATTATGATTTAGGCGTTAGGGCGCAAATTGTAGCAAGGGGGTGCCTTTTGCAATGCACCCGTTGCAAATAGCTCATGTATTGATAAAACTTAGAATGTATTTGATTTCCAGCATTCCATAACATCATTTACAAAAGCTATAAGCCCTGCTTTCCCAACCTTCTTACTTTGGTTTCTGCAGCATAACTTGACTAAGGATTTTTTATTTTAACCAAATTTAGCGTGATAAGACCTTAAATGAATCTTATTTCTATCCTTCCATAACATCATTTACAGGAGGCATGTCCCCTGATTGTCCATCCTCTTGACTTTGGTATCTGCAGCATTATTTTCCCAAGGATTATTGTATTTCAGTTTAATTTGGTATACAGCTTTATATTGTTGAGACTTTGAACGAGTTTAATTTTATGGTTCCTGATTGCCCATTCTCGTAAACCTGTCTTTCCACAGCATAATTTGTGAAAATTTTTTTTAGATTTCAACTAAATTTATCATGCACCTTACAACTGATGAGACTTTGAAGGAGGTGCAGTTCAAGCATTCCATATCATCATTTAGAGGAGTTATGGCCCCTGAATGCCTGTTTTCAGACTTTGGTTTCCCAACAAAAGTTACTCTGTTTAAGGCCCCAGTTAGTGGGGCCTTTTGCTGTGTGCCCATTGCTGATAGCGCTTGTTTGATAGATCTTGCAATCTATCTGAAAAAGATGGACACGAGTAAATATTGAATCTGATGCTGTAAATCACAACTTTTATTGGTACAAAAGTTTAGTGAATTTAACGATGCACTACTTTTAGGTAAAATTTTTGTCATGTTAAAATTGTGTGATGAGATTATATATTAGTAATAAAGTAATATAGTAGTGTTGACTTTAATAATATATCAAGTGAAAAATGCAGACGACTGCCTAGGGTCAAGCAACTCTAATAGCAACAATTTCAATACATATGCGAAGCAAAAACACCAAAAGACCTGTATGTTTCAGTATATTTACTTGTGCAATAAAGTCCTTGAAATGTAGTTGCACATGTCGATGTTTTACCAGTAATAACTTTGCAAGAAACATTTTTTCTGCCCTTTAGTAATTCACTAAATTTTATAGACTCTAAAAATATGCAAAAATAAAGAATTCCATAAAATTTAATGAGTTACAGTAACGTTAATAATACAATTCTTGATTGTTCGAACTGCCTTCTAGGTCCTGACAGAGTCTCTATATTTTATATAGAAAAAGTCTTGGATAACACAAACAGTTCTCCCTGGAACTTAATTTGTGGTCCCATTAAATAATAGGCAGTATGATGTCCAGCACCAAACCATACTTTCAACTTACTGCATCATGAAAGTGTGTCTAGCCATAGGCAACAACATATCACTTGCGTTGATAATCACCTTTGATGTGGTGTTAATAAAATAAGCTAATTAGCCACTTAAAAAAAAACAATGACCAGCTTTGTTTACTTATAGGTAATGTATTTATCACTGTACAGTTTGCTTTCAGCATTAAATAGCCCTTCAGTAAAAGTCACTCGGGATCGTAAATCATGTTAATTCGAACTTTATATTTCAAAAAATGAATTTCTTTGTCCCTCGAGTTCAAGCTGTTGAGAGTTAACTGTGTAAGATTGGTCCTGATGTGGTCCAGTGTTGATCCCAGAGATGGCAGTCACAAGGATAAATATCTGTTCATACAAGATCACGTGTTTTCAACAACTTACAGTCCATACAAGATTATGTGTTCCTACAACTTACAGACCACCTGATATTACCACCCTGAGACCACTTGGTATAGTTATACCTTTCACAATTTGCAAATAATTAAGCACCAACTGATTGCAGTGTCATTTTGATTTGATCCTTTATATTCCATCTGTCCCAAGAAGCTTAATGACATGATTGTGCAAATAGATGTAGACAGTTGAAATTTGGTAGGCATAATGATTGTGAAAAAAGCGCTAGATATAGACATTTGAAATTTGGTAGGCATATTTGTATAAATATGCAGATGACCTGATTAGATATTCATGTCATTTTAATAAATTTTTCCTTTTTTTAAAGTTCCTCGTTAACTTTTGGACTTGTATTTTTGTACTTTTTCTGCTGGGCAGGGGGTGAGGGGGAGGTGGCAGCATACATGTTTTACAAACACAAATCAAGTTTAATTTAATTTATTAGTTTAATTTAATCTGTTTCTCTTTGTAGCGAGATCATTTTCCATTCCTGGGCATCAATTCAGGGAACAGTCCCATGGCAGATATGCGGTGCAGGACAACGTTCTATACGGCATTAGGTCGGCTGATGATGGTGGACCTCGGAGAGGATGAGGATAAATTTGAACAGTTCATGCTGCCTCTTACAGGTATAATGTGTATTTAGAGGTCTAGATGATTTCTTTGACTTACTTGAATTGTGTCACTGCATAAATCTTTATAACCCAAATGCCTCATGAAATAGTTGGGTTTTTTTGACAGATAAAGAAAGATTTTTAGGTCCTATCTAATTTAATTTAGAGTATAAAGTGGAAAGTTGAATAAGTTCTTTAGTGATGGGAGACAACTCATAGTTCATGTTTTGTGAGGAACTGGTACTAGTCTGTCAGAGCATTCAAGTTTATTTGGAAAGGGACAGTTGTAACAAAAATATTTTCCAAAGTGTCTTAAGCATCTTTGTTCCTGAAGGTAGAAAAGCCAGTCTCTTAAGGCAGATAGTAAATGACAACTTCTATAGTAATTAATAAGTGTTGGAATCTTAAAAAAGTAGCTGTTTAAGACCGGCAAAAAGAATCAAATATTTAAGCAGTTTTTTTTGGTGATATGTTTGATTATAACTTAATATTAATGCTTACCTTCCTCAAATATCATTTAGTTTATTATTATTAGCGATGGTTGTAGATTCAACAGTTTATTGTGAAGAGATTATCACCATTATGTTATGGTTGGGTATAGATATGGAAAAAATATTTTTAGGGCTGTTCCAATAAAATATACTTGGGACTCGGGGAAGGAACTTTTAATGTGGAGTAGTCACCCATAGATGCACATACCTGTCAACCATTATGCTTTTGGCGTAATCATTATGCTATTTTTCACTGAATTTAGTCTTATTCTGATAGATTACGTTTTTTTGAGACATTAAAAAAAAAAGAAAAAAAAGCAACAAAAAGTTGTGTTTGTCTTTTTTTATTATCATCGCTTTAATCCCACACATCACATACATTTTTTAAAAATATTCTAGAAAAGAAGGCTTCTGCATAACAGTAGCGTAAGAGTATGCTTATCCATCATAGACTGATGTACTTTCATAATAATTTCATATGTTCTATGTATAGCAGCTGTATATGACAAATTTCCAAGAAAACAGATGCGTTTCTTCTATTTGAAAACTTATCTTGCAGATTCATTATATTATTGAAGAGAATTGGTTAGCAGACCAATCTATACTTTTAAAAAAATGGCACAAGATGTAAAGTGAAACGGGCTTATTGATGTGACTCATGGATGTTAAATATCTGAAAAATATTAGAGGAGATGGATCTTTTTAAACTTTAAACATGTCAGATCAGAAAGATGGACAAATCAAAAGTTTACAAATTAAAAAAAAAGAATATGTGAGTGATGTAGCACAGCATTCAGGTTGAGCACATCATCATGGACGTTGCAGAATTTGTGGAGTTGACTTTACATTCAGTCTGTGAAAGTTAGACATGCAGACTAGTGAAAGTGTGTGTTGCATATATATAATTTATCAATACCGCATATACTCGTGTATAATCCGTGTCCAAATGCAAACAACATAAACCCTGATCTGCTGTTGGATAATGCGCTGGCAGATCAGGGTCTATGTTTGTTCTACTGATTAGTCCTTACAAACTGCATAGACCCAACTCTCGGCGCATTATGCGACAGCAGATCTGGGTCTATGCAGTTTGCAGTTGGTATTGGCTTATACGTGAGTATATACAGAATGTTTTATATTTATATTCTGGTACTAATCAACATGGATTTTGCCCATATGTGATAAGACTTAATTAAACCAGCTGCAGATGTACATTTTTCATACAATTTTTTGTAATTATGGCATGTAATATATAGATTACACTTTTTATGCTCAGATTACGCGTTATTGCCACTTAGATTATGTTATACCTCCCGAGGGGTTGGCAGGTATGGATGCGATTTAGAATTTTGTATTGTTTTCATATGAACTCTTTGAGTAATCTTAGTACCCTGCCATAATTTTTTAAAAAGTGCCTTCCCTGTGTACCATGTATGTTTAAGTGGAACAGCCCTTAGCAGAAATAGTACACCGCTCCCTCGATAACTCGCGCCCGGATAACTCGCGAACCCGCTTATAACGCGGACCAGACGTGGATCCCGTTTTTTTTTAAACTAGAAAATTTTATTTAAAAAAAAGAAAATAAAAAATTGACCCTATTTGTTGAAGGTAAAAAAAATTGCGATCAAAATTTAGTAAATGAAACCTTAATATATTGCTCGTTTTATCGTCAAAACCAATGGTTAGTACCCAGAAATTTGAATGATCATCATGAAATTTTCAACTTTTAATAAGTCAAATATTTTGTTCAATTTTCTTTCCAAACAACATTCTCAGTACACTATAAATAACAATATTCGACGAAATTTCGATCAATGAAAACGTCACTAAAGCCTACTGGTGGCAACACTTTAAAAATAAATACCAATTAAATAAGTTTTGTCAAGTGAAATATGTGTTTGAGTTCCTTCTTTTAATTCAGTTTCAGTGTAATCATCATAAATGCAATAAACCCTCTTGTATTCAAACGTGAAAATTAAAATTCAACCGACCCAACTATTGCCGCGAGCGTTTCCGTGAGAATCTAATTATGTGCCGACCTTTTTTTGTTTTTATCTCCGACTTGCGGAAGTATATGTTGTGTTGTTACACTCAATTAATAGCAGACCTGCTTTGTATTATCACGTTAATTACGTATTTTGTATGAAATCAAACAAAGGATGTGGAATAACAGAAAAGTTACAAGGCGTGCAAATCCTGCCTGCGTAAGAGCTAGCGGTCACGGCCGTGTGTCAGGTCAACTCATTTCAATTGATCGATCGAACACTGTTAAAAATATTATTATGTAAGTAATATAATTAAACTACCTTAAATTATCCTACTCATTCTCAAATGTAATCAAAGATAGTTAGGCAACCAAGCCAAATGAGTACTTGGAGAATAAAAGCTTTGTTTTACAGATGCGGTTCATTACGGAGAAGCGAGTTCCAGAGTTTGTATTGAACTTTCTAACATGCTACTCAGGGATTTCCTCAAGGATGAGACGAAGTTTCACTGTTACTTGATATGAAATCACTGCATCCATATTTTACTAATGGAACAATAAATAAATCGAGGTTCGATGTTGACAGTTGTTTCACGAAATAAATGTCAATAGTTTTTTAAAAAAGGAATCTTCTTTAGTTGTGAATCAGCAACAACAAAAAGCAGTGACGTAATACACAATGTATCGTGTACACGTGTTGTTCAAACCGCTTGGACTAATGTTGTTAACGATCTTTCAGAGGTTCGTTATCTTGAAAATAAAGGTAATTTATACAGAAAAGCAAACAACTACATTAGAAAAAGCTCTTTATTGACAATTATTCCCAATGTAATTATAAAACGAGTATTCCTCCATTAAACAGCCCCGTTACCCACCCCCACCCCCACTGCGGTTTTCTCGATGTCCAGCGGGAATGGCATCCCTTTCTTAATTTTTTTGAGGTCCCTCGGTAACTCGCGCCCTCGCTTATAGTGCGGTCTATGTTTTTGGACCCCGTTGTGCGCGAGTTATCGAGGGAGCGGTGTACTCAATTTTGTTTCTATCTTACCTATAGGCATATATCATTCTATGTGTATAGTAATGAGAAAAGAACACAATTTTTCTCTTTTTAGCTGCATTTGACAATGTGGGAACCCTCCTTTCCAATGCAATTTCAGCAAAAACAGAGGAAACAAAGGTAAACATGGATGTCCTATTAGAGCTTAGAGCAGTGGTTCTCAAACTTTTTTTTTGTTGGCAGACCACTTGACTATTTAAGACAATATTTCATATAGGATATGAATGGAGCTCGTGGACCACAGTTTGAGAACCTCTGGTTTAGGGGGTTTATGAAAATTGATGATGTAGAAAAAAAATCTTGCACTTTCTTTAAGAAGCAGGGTTCCCACGCTACTGGGAAATCAGGAAAAAGTCAGGGGAAAGAATAGGTTTGTTCCAGATTAAGAAAAGCCCTTTAATTTTGCAAATATTGATCAAAGTTGGGGGAAGAACTGGGAATTCTCAGCTGCCACTTGATGACAGAAAAATATGTAATTGAGTCATAACTGAACTGATCATGAGTTAAATTTATTGAGTTCTTACTGGAATTTTCTGAAGTTGTGGAACTCTTCATTCAGTTGAGATACAATTGCTGTATAGATCATTTGGGTGCTTGCCCTAGACATAGTTGTATAGTCAAGTCAAGCACTCGGGCGATCAGATTGGTCAGATAAATTGGTTACCGTTTAGTCCGCTCCATATCCATAGCTTTTTTATGTAGAAGGCATGAAGACCAATTTAGCACCACAATGTGCCAGCATGTTTTCTGTGACGTGTGATCTCAGTAAATGTAAGAGAAAAATAATAAAGCTAATCTTTCCCATTTCTCCTTTTGATAGGTAAAGTTAACAATAAATCTTTGCTTATTATTTGGTAGTTCACATTGGGTACATGGTGTTAATTATTATCGTCAATAGTAACTTTTGATACCCCCCAACTCACCTTTGCGGTGAATGTTGCTATCAGACCTTGCTAAATACATAGAAATCTACCGACTGTTGGGGCAATTTCAAGGCAGAATCCGATGCTCTGGGTGTTCTTGACGATGACTGCATTAAATGTATAGTCCATGGTCAGATTACATTGAAAGTAGATGTTGGGGCACCAACCAGACATAAGTGATACAAAGGTATATAATTTTTAATGGCTTTTTGTCAACATTTTAAAGAACTATTTTTCTAAAAACCTTACTTTATACCAGCATATGCAGTTAAGCAGAGTAAAGTTAACAGTTTTATTTTATAAATTAAAATGAGTTACATGAAAATTCATATGAATTTCAATAATTATTCTTGTTTCTAGTGATACATCCTGTGGTACATGGTCATATGTCTAATTCAGATGTTATGGGGTAGTCTCAAAATAGAAACAGCTTTTGATTTTAAAAAATGCACGTTTTCTAAGCCAAAATGATGTTGATTCTGTTCAGTAAGGGTCATAAGTGAACCTTGAAAAAATACATTTCATCCAGAAAAAAAACTGGAAAAGACCTGGAAAATTTTGTCTCAAAAAAGTGTGGGAACCCTGAAGAAGGATTGATGCTTTTCAAGTTTACCTCAATTATGAGTATTTTTTTTTATTAAAGGCAGGCATCTACTAACTTAAACATGACCTATGTTTTGTGTGTAATGGATCTGAGTTGATTGTTTGCATCTGATATGTAAAATGTAATGGAATCTGATTGGCTGGAACATATATAGTTACTAACTGCCTGTTAGGCCCTGGCAGTACCATATTTTCACGCATATATCCTGTGGGTTATACAGGATTTACATACCCTGTACCCACTATGCGGGGTATCTCGGTGGGCGGGTTATATCAGTTCTTTTTCACACAACCAGTAGTCGTCGGCCTATTTTTAAATTTATACAGATATAATTTTTATAATTGTGACTGATCACACCACTGCCTTCAGTAACATGTTCGTATTAATGTGCTATGTTTACAAACCAATAGCATGTGACTTGCGATGCTCTTGGTGCAATACCAGAGATTCCAACTCCTCTGTTTTCATCAGAGCAACTCCGATATTTCTGCCATTCAGAAAATGTTTTATTTATGGAAAAAAAAATCAAGAAAAAAATAGACAATAAAGGCATTATGAAACTCCATTCTCGCCCACTTCTGTGTTTGGTTGCTTGCATGCTCAATGAGACATCTGATTGAGTCGCTTATACCATGGTCACATTAGCACTTGGCCTCATTTGGGGATTATGCACCACTTGATAATGAAAGGATGTCATAGAGTATGATAATGAAAGGATGTCATAGAGTGCAACAGCTTTCAGTATGCTAATATACAAATCTAAATACAAAGAATTGAACAAAACCTATGATTTTCAAACCCACTATAAAATTTTCACAGCGGTATAGAAGTATAAATTACAGTAATAAAAGATAATATAACCACTCATGTATAGACCCTCTGGTAGGTATATTGCATCTTACGACGTCATGTGAATTAGTAATAAAGTATGGTACAACCATTGAACCCTGCCAATTAACAAATATTGATGAAGTGTCACAGGTTTAAAGCCTCAATCCATCTGATAGGTGTCATATTGCAGCTTAAACAGTCATGAATTTTATAACATGACACTGGAAGAGTTTCATTTGGACATCTGGTCTTCAGGCTTTGGCACTGGCTCTTAGCGCCCATGGTTGGTTCATGTGTGGTTATGTTAGGGTTTGTTCGGGGAATAAGTGTGGGCATGGTATACTAAATATTTCTTACACGATTAGTGAATTTCTGCGGGGTATATGCGTGGGCAGGTGATACATGTAGGCAGGGTATATGCATGAAAATATGGTAGCTCTCTATTTTGATGCAGAAGTAAACTCAGGATGGCTGGAACACTTGAACTCGATCCATGTTCCCCACGTATAATTAGTTGGATTAACTTTTTAGCCTCAAACTGTTCAGTTGGATAGTCATGAAAGTTTGTTTAACTATGGGCGACATGTTACTCACATCAATTACTTACACCTAGAAGTGGTTTTTGCAAAGCAAGTTAAATAACAAAGACCAGTCCACCAATCCATTTATAGGTGACATGCCATGTATACTCATAATTCAAGTCCAAGTGCAAACAACATAGACCCTGATCCGCTATCGCATAATGTGCTGGTTGATCAGGGTGTGTTGTTTGTTCTACTGATGATCCTAAGAAACTGCATTGACCAGATCTACCGGTGCATTAAGCGATGACAGATTTGGGTCTGTGCAGTTTGCAGTTGGACTTGACTTGTAAGTGGGTATATACAGTATTTATCAATGTCCAGTTTGCAGTTGGACTTAACTTATAAATTAGTATATATGGTATTTATCAATGTCCAGTTTGTATTCATGATGGCCTTCTGATAAAGGTTGCTCTAAAATGACAATCTTATTTGCTTGAACTAGGAAATCTCAAACCAATTTTCAGGTCCCTTGGAGTTTGAGCTATTGAGATTTCAATATATTGTTGAATCAGTGGAGTTTCTTTTTCTTTTCCTATCAGAGTAACATAATGGCATGTACATTGAATATTGTCAAGATGTTTAGGAAATGATTTAGTTCATTCTTAAGTACAACACATTTAACCTCATTGTAAAATAGGAATAAATTAAGGATTTTTTAAAAATAATTTCTTTGAGGCTCAAAAGGCTCACATTTTATTTAATGTGGACTAGGGTTCAATACCCGTTTAGGTCCACTGCCTCAGTGTGGCCTTGGGAAAGGCACTTAGCTCCCATGTCCTCGGCATGATATAGTGAATAATGTGCTAAAAGTGATGTTAAAACCAGTAAAACCAACAAATTAACTATGAACCAATGTGATATAGCAGACTTTTTAAAGTATTCCAGGTTAAATATCCTAAATAAATTGGATTGGATTGTTTTGTTTATAATATGCCTTCTTATGTGTTCTGCACAAAGTGTTCAATTATATTATAGACTGGATAAAGTATATTCTCACTTTCTCTGTTTCAGAGACTGCTGATAGGTCTTGCCAGAGATTTAAGGGGCGTTATATTTGCATTTAATACTAGGACCAGCTATATGATGCTATTTGATTGGATGTATCCTTTCTAACACCTGCTAATGGAAATAGCAGGTTTTTACATACAGAACACTTGAATTATCTTTTAGTTTTAGCGCATGAATAAATTAATTTTCTTTCCTTTTTTTAAGATTTAGTCTTAGTAAGAACAGTCAATATAGTATCAGACCTGCTAAAAGTTTGCAGCATTGTGAAAATAAGAATAATTATTATTTTCTTGTTTTAGTGTCTTGTCTTGTTTCATGATCAGTTCACATCATTCTTTTACTTTAATATTTTGTTCTTTGACATCAAAATAACATTGAACGCCTACTGTATGTACTTGCGTATAAGCCAGGTCCAAATGCAAACAACATAGACCCTGATCTGCCTTTGCGCCAGCAGATCAGGGTCTATGTTGTTTGTTCGACTGATTAGTCCTTACAAACTGCATAGACCCAGATCTGCTGGCACATTATGGAGTTTGCAGTTGGTATTAGCTTATACACAAGTATATATGGTAATCCACTCATTGTTTCAAGTCTTTCACAAATTTTAATTCAGACAAACATCTCAGACTCTTTATTGACTTGTTTTCTCAACCTCACAGTTGAAGTGGAATTCCTAAGAACAGTACTGTTTGCACTGGTAAGAACATGGTAGTGCATGCAGCAAAAAAAGACAAATCTAATTTGTTCTTGTATGGATTTGGGACGGACACGTGCATTTTGTAAGGTCACCCTCACAAATTAAACCTAATTTTAAGAGACATGTTAAATGTGGAGAGAGAGTAAAAATCCAAGTGTGCATTTATCACATCCATATAACTGTATGCAAGTCGCAGTAATTCTTTAACAATTGTCTTTCATTGTTGCTCCTTAACTTGTGTCTAGTTATCCAACATATTCACCAGTGTTACATCGTGCAATAGAGCTGTGGTACCATGATCCTTCGGTCACAACTCCTGTTCTTAAACTCATGGCAGAACTAGCACAAAACAGGTTACCCTTGGCTCTTGTGTTTCCCAAATTAATATTGATGTAGACACTTTTTATATGCCTGCAGAGCATATTATGTTATGATGTCGTCTCTCTATCCATTCATCCGTCTGTTCCTTATTTCGTTTCCACACAATAACAGGGTTTGCACAATCTTGAAAAGGGCTTGAATTTTGGTGGTTACCCTGAAAAGTGCTTGAAATTGAGGTCGGTTCCAAAAAGTACCAGAAAAGTGCTTGAAAATGTTCAGTAGACCTTGTAAAATGCCTACATTTCTAAATGTATTTAATAGGAAACATTAATTGACTGATTAAAAAATAGGTAAGATCTGTTTTAAAAAAAATCAGAAATTTGATCTTCCTGGAATTGTATTTCTGTGTTATGTTGCTTGTACACTCGGTAACACTTTCATCTTGAAAATCATGTTATCACTACTCCAGAATGGATGGTCATATCAACATGGGGGTTTTCACTCGGTGACTTCTTATAATGTCTACTTGGTCCTAAATGAAAATGGTGCCACTTGCACGGCAAATATGGCCACCACAGTGGCCATCTTGGAAATCCTGTTATTACTACTCTTCCTGAATGGATGGTTATTTCAACATGTGGTTTTCACTAAACAACTTATGATGTCTAGTTAGTCCTAAATGTAAATGGTGCTGCTCATTCATCCAGTATGGCTGCCACAGTGGCCATCTTGAAAATCTTATCACTACTTCTCCTGAATAAATTGTCATGTAAGCATGGAGTTTTCACTGAAAGACTTCTTATGATATCTGGTTGGTTGTAAATGAAAATGGTGCCGATCTGAGTTCCAATATTGCCACCACAATGGCCATCTTGACAATGTTGTTATTGCTACTTTTCCTAGATGGCTGGTCATATCTACATTGTGCTTTCACCAAAAGACTTTCTTATTATGTCTAGTTGGTCCTAAATGGAGTGTCAATCTGATTTCCACTGTGGCAACCATCTTGAAAATCTTGTTATTGTTACTTCTCCAAAATGGAAAGTCATATGAACATGGGGTTTCCACCAGAAGATTTCTTATGATGTCTTGCTGGTCCTAAATGAAAATGGTGCCAATCTGAAATCCAATATGTCCACCACAGCAGCTAATTTGAAAATCTTGTTATTGCTGAAGAATATCGGAGATGGTTTCGATATTTGGCAGTGAAAAGGAAGAAATCGTTCTATCTTGAATTCCTGGAAATTCTTTTTGGCCAGTAGAGTGTCAGTCCCTTCAAGGGTCTCTTGTTGCATAATAATTTTAACCATATACCTTAACAAAAGTTTTAACCATGTACCTTGACCAAAGTTTTAGTCAAGGTCACTGTGACTGAAAGAAGAAAATTGTTTTTTTTTACCTGATAAGGGCTTGCTCTTAAAGTGGGGAATAGGACTTGATTTTGTGGTCAAAAGATCAAAGGCCATGATCATTGTGGCACAAGAAAAATGGGTTTTGCAGCTTAACTATTGTTCTGGAGCAAGTTCCTTAACCAAACTTTGTGGATGACTTGCACCAAGGGTAATAAAGAAATCTGTATATTCTAGGGCCTAAAGGTCAAGGTCACAGTCATGTAAGAAAATAATGGTTTCTACACAGTAAGTTTATTTCAAGACCGCAAGCCTTATTGAGACCTATTGGTCAATAATCCCCAGATTTAACCATTCGCTACTAGTGCCTACATGGAGGACTATTAAAAATGAGGCTAATGTACAATGTGCTGTTCAAAGTACTCTTGATATACACATATATACACTGGTTTGCTTCTGAAAGGAGTTGACCAGTTTCTATCTTCGGCCAGCCTGAAATGATTTTCATACATTTTGTATAAAATGAACACATATATAAGATCCTTCTGAATCATTAGAGGAAATATACTGATTTGGTGTTGCTAACTGATAGAAAAAGTACAGCAGTTGGTATGAACAGTCAGATGCTTCTCAGGCCATTAAGCTGTATTAATATCAATCCCGCTACAGACTAATATCAGCTTATAGGTTGCTTATAGAAAAAAAAGTTAAGCAATTGGTCAGATGCTTCTCAGGCCATTGGGCTGTGTCAATCCAGCTACAGACTAATATTGGCTTATAGGTTGCTGATAAAGAGGTAAAGTAGTTGTTATTAACAGTCAGATGCTTCTCAGGCCATGAAGCTGTATGGATCCAGCTACAGCCTAATATAAACTTATAGGTTGCTGGTAGAAAAGTACAGTATTTGGTATTAACAGTCAAATGCTTCTCAGACCATTAAGCTGTATTGATCACACTATAGCCTAATATGAATTTTATAGGTTGCTGATGCTATTTCCTATCCCCACTTCATCTTATTGCCATCTGTGGGTTTGGGGATGTAGAATAGGCCCAAAGCACCCTCCTGCATGTCATAAGAGTCGACAAATGGAGGCAGGAGCCACAGTGGTTAATGTGCCGGACTTGTGACCAATAGGGTGTGGGTTCAGGTCCTGCCATTAGATCAGTATGGGATTTCTACTATGGTGCATCCTTGGGCAAGGCACTATGCTCCAATTGCCTTGGCACTTGATAACCTACTTGTGTTGCTCTGCCATAAAAAACCAAACCAAACATCTTATTGTGCCCCGATATATCTTGTACAAATCATCATGTACTACCCATCAGTTTTCCATGATTAGCAAGATTACAATTTACACTGCTCAGTTAAATTGTGTAGACACAGTGGGCTGGGGGATAATAGCAGCTGTCTGTCACTAATGATATTCATGATTACACCACTGACATATTGTTATAATTGGAAGAACCCTGCTGAATTCAACAGTTTAAATGGAATTTCTGGGTCTATTTGTCCTCGCCATTAAAATGATTCTTTTCAAATTTGTTAAATTGCAATAATTCACTGCAGTAATGAAAGGAGAAGATAAATGCAACCTACAATGTATCTTCACTCAGTTACCTCACCTTCCGATATGATCACAGAACCAAATATTGCCTCGAAAAGTGAAAGAAAAACGGCCTTTTTTTCCTTATATATTGATAATGACAATTCCTTATCCTTGTAGAAATAATAATCTCCTAATTGAGAGTTTATCCGGAGATTTGACAACATGTAGTTTGGATTTTAGATTGATCATCATGAGATAATGTACATATACAGTGCCATAGCAAAAACTGTTGTTGAGAAGGCCAAAATGGTGGACATAAACAAACCCAATCCTCTCCTCTGACATTTTTCGTGCCTTGGAGATAATATGGAGTTTTTAGACGACCCCTAAAAATATACATGGATCCAGCTAATTGATACACTGCTTTATTGTCTTCAGGTTGTAGTGTGAGAGATTACACAACTGATCAGTAAACATGGGTCATATGTCTCCAGAGCTGAGGACTGACATAAAACAACTGATTGTGGATTAAAAATGAGAAAGTCATAGAAATCATAAAGTTGTGATTTCTAAATTTACTACTTGGAGTGTAATCAAGAAAGTTCCATTGAGAGGAAGCATGGAAAATGACCAAAATCAGATTGGCCTAGAAAAAAAAGTCAATTTGATGAAGCTAGCCTGTTGAGAAGTGTCAGAAGAAGATCATGTAACTGCTGAAATTAATGAATACAGGATTAATAAAGTTTATTCTGTTACTTTTTGGTGAGTTTTGCAAAATAAATGAATGCATTCTATTGTAGATGTAAGTGTAAAAAGAGAGGTAACTTGCATTTGTATTTGAATGCACTATGCAAAAGATCAGAAAAACTTGGGTATGGATAAATAAAGTAAAATACAGAAAATAATTTTAAAAATTGATAAGAATGTTTTATAATTTTTTTTTAAATAAGTATTTTTAGCTCTACTGGCCATATACCAGAAGAGCTTATGGGATGTCCTGTTGTCTGTCGTACGGTCTGCTGACACAAATTTGTTATTGCAAGTCCTCCTAAACTACTTGGAGAAATGCCATGAAACTTTATACATACACTCATTGCAAGGTCTATTAGGTCCAAAATGAAAATGGTGCTGCTCATACATCCAATATGGTCAACACAGCAGCCATCTTGAAAATCTTGTTATTGCTACTCCTCCTGAATAGATGGTCATATCAACAAGGGGTTTTCACTAAAAGACTACTTATGATGTCAAATAGTGCCAATCTGACATCTAATATGGATGCCATGGCAGTTATCTTGAAAATCTTATCACTACTTCTAAATGTCCATCTTAAAAATCTTGTTGCTACTCCTGAATGGCTGGTCATATCAATATAGTGGTTTCACTAAAAGACTTCTAATGATGTCTAGTTGGTCCTATATGAAAATGGTACCCATCTGATGTCAAATATGGCTGCCTTGGCAGTCATCTTGAAAATCTTGTTATCGCTTCTCTTTCTGATCAAAAAGTTATATCTACATGGGGTTTTCACCAGAATTCTTATGATGTCTAGTTGGTCCTAAATGATAAGATCCCGGGTGGCCGACTGGTTGAAGGCACTCGCCTTTACCGATCACTCACATCTCACCTTTGTCTGTGTAGGTTCAAGTCTTGGCTCAACCAATGTGGGTATGTGAGTAAGCTGGCCAGTAGCATCCTGTGGGTCGGGGGGTCTTCCCGGGCTCTTCCTCCACCAAATACACTGGCCGCCATGTGTAGCCTATCATGTGCTCAAAAATGGCAATAAACCCCCCAAAACCAAACTTAAATGAAAATGGTGCAGATCTGACATCCAGTATGGCCACCACAGCAGCCATCTTGAAAATCTTGTTATTGCTACTCCTCCAGAACGGAAGGTCTTATGAGCATGGGGCTTTCACTGGAAGACTTCTTAATGTGTCTAGTTGATCATGAGTAAAAATTGTACCAATCTGATAACCAATATGGCTTTTACAGTGGCTATCTTGAAAATCTTATCGCTACTCCTTCTTGATGGAAAGTCATTTCAACATTGATTTTTCAGCAGAAGACTTCTTATGATGTCTAGTTGGTACTAAATGAAAATGGTACCAGTCTGACATCCAGTGTTGCCACCATGGCATCTATCTTGAAAATCTTGTTTTTGCTACACCTCCTAAATATAAAGTCATATTGACGTGGGGTTTTACCAGAAGACTAATTATGATATCTAGTTGGTCCTGAATGAAAATGGTGACTATCTGACCTCAAATATGGCTACCACAATGAACATATTGAAAATCTTGTCTCTAATTCTCCTGAATGAATGGCCAAATCAACATGGGATTTTCACCAAAAGTCTTCTAATGGGGTCATGTTTGTCCTAAATGAAAATGGTGCCTATTTTACATCCAAAGTAGCTGCCACAGTGGCCAATTTGAAAATCTTATTGTTCAAGAATATCAGAGATGGTTTCAACACTTAGCAGTGAAAAAAAAGAAAAGGTCTTGAATTCATCTGAAAAAAATTCGGATTGTAAAGCATCAGTCCCTTTGAGAGACTCTTGTTATGAAAATGTTTTATCACAAAAAGCTCACACTTGACACATTTTCATAATATAAAGAGGTTGTAACATTTGATGTGATGTTGATTCATTAATCAAAATATTTCAAATAATTGATTCTCTGTTGAGCCTTTCAGCAGTATCTTCATCATGTATGTAATATTGTGATACAGAAATTGAGATATCAGAGTATTTATACTCTTACATATTTATTTGCATGTTAATCAACTTGAAACACATACCACCGCAACTTAAAAATGTCTTTCTTATGCTTACATTATGCTACAATAAATTGCAACATCGTGATGTTTAAGTAGGGAAATAACTTTGATGTGGATTAGGTTCATTGGATGTCATAATACTAATGATGCAAGTACGAAAAGTTTCCACATCTATCAGGAATTCTAGATTCACAAACCTGGGTCATGCATTAAAATAACCAAACCAAAAAAAATACTTGTTAGAGTTACCTCTCTTCACAACCAATCATGGTCATCCTACAAAGGCATAAAATTATGACCCAAACTAATTTTCATTAGCAAATGTGGCAAAAATGAAAGTGATGTCTTTTCTTGACAATTAGGGATATATTTTGAGTTACATTTTTTAAAACAAGAAGCAAATTAAGCATACTCACTATACATTCTCCTCCTCAAACTGTCTGCTTACCATTTGTGACACCATGACCTAAGAATTACTAGGGAAGTATCAAAAACATGAAATGGGTTCATGAGATGTTGTAATGATAACGTGATTTCATAAACTAATTCAAATACTCTCTACTTTAGTGTAGATGATCCTATGTTGACAAGTATTTGTGCATATTTTCCATATCAACTTCCAAGTTGTATAAATTTAAAAAAACTATCTGTATTGCAGATCTCAGAGATTACAGTTTGATGTGTCATCACCTAATGGGATTCTTCTATTCAGGGAAGTTGGCAAGATGATTGTTAGCTACGGTAAGAGTTTAGCAGTTCTTTTCTATCCAGTGTAGCATGGCAGTTGAATTGAGTTTTATATTGATAAGATTTAGAAAGAGTTTGATTTTTAAACTTTTTTGTGATCATTTAAAAGAGCTACGTCCCCTGATTGCCAGTCCTCCTGACTTTGGTTTCTGCAGCGTAACTTTACCAACAATTGTTGGATTTCAACCAAATTTTGTATGCAGCTCTTTTTTTTATGAGACCTTAAATAATTTTGATTTTAGGTACTTCATGATTGCATTTACATGTGTTTAGCTTCCTGATTGCTCAAGTGCCAGACTTTGCTTTCCACCTCATAATTTTACGAAGATTTTCAACCAAATCATTTACTTGAGTAATGCCCCATGCTTGCCCATCCTCCTGACTTTGACTTCTACAGCATAACATAACCAAAGATTGTTGGATTCCAATCAAATTTGGTGTGTGGCTTTATGTTGAGGAGATCTTGAATGAGTTTGATTTCCAGTATTCCACAACATATTTACAGGAGTTATGCCCCATGATTGCCTGACCTATTGACTTTGGTTTCCACAGCATTACTTTACCAAGGTTTTTCGGATTTCAACCCAATTTGGCATACAGTTTTATATTGATGAGACCTTAAACGAGTTTTATTCCCACCATTCCACGATATCATTTACAGGAGTTACGCTGCCCTAATTGCCCATCCCACTGAAATTGATTGCAGCAACATAATTTTAGCTGGGATTGTTGGATTTCAACCAAATTTGACGTGCAGCTGTTTTTTTCTTACATCTTTATTTAACTAATGTGGTTTGTGTTAACAACTCCATTTTTTGTGCTGTAGCCAAATAATACTCATCCTTGGCAATTGGGAAATTTTTTAAACTCTGTATAAGATCTAAAAGTTCAGGGTATGTCATTGAGTGAATCTGACTTTTGGAATGCTGCTTTGTCTGTCTCCGTTGGCAAAGTATCAAAAGGTAGGCCACATATCTGGGTAATAAAGCCCTGATATTTAATTTAACAAAACAAGCAAACAATTGTTCTGTTGATCATGTATACAAATGAATAGTATCAATCACAATTAGATAATAAGCAGATAAACATGGTCTTTCTTAAATGGCTTACCTACAAGTGTTTACTTAATAATAATTCACCTTAAAAGCTGGCTCTTTTGTATGGTGCAAAGACTTAAGATTAGCCTATTGTCAGCCCTAATCTGTGTCAGCATGTGTGTCAAGTATTGTTTTAACCTTGCGTGCCCTTTGGACATTTTCTGGGTCTTTGTCTCACAGATCAACCCACTACAATACTTGCTAACCATAATTATTCTGTTCCAGCATGTGTCGGGAATTTTGCAGCTAAAATATATTAAGTTTGATGTAGTTTCAGTTTTATGGTGTTTTTTTAAGTGTAAAATTGAAATTTGGGATCAAAATTTGTTTTAGTATTCGGAGTTTATGGATTTCGGTTTAATGGGGGAAAATGATATTAAAGAAGGAAAAATTCGGGACTAAAAACAATTTCGGTTGTGAGGGGATTCTGGTATACTGAGATTTCGGTTTTGAGGAGTTTCATTGTTTTTTCTGAAAATGCAACATAACCTATGCTGCCTTCTTTATATATGTTGTGTCCAAGTTAGTGCCGAGACATAAGTAAGATAGTCTTGGTGCATCTGAACTAATAACTAGTGCAATGGATTTTTAAAAAATGAAGGAAATACATAAGGAACTTAATTAGTGTAGTGATACCTTATAGTCCTTGATTGTCAGACTTGCCCACTTTCGTTTCTACCCAAGAATTCTCTTAATTATTCCATTCAACCAAATTGTATTGGCCTCGGTCGAATTTGATTGTCAGTGTTTTGTATCATCATTTAGTGGAGTTATACCCCCAATTGTCAGACTCGCGCACTTTCATTTATACACAAATGATTTGGATTTTGCCAAATTTGGTAGACACCTTTATATTAATAGGGCCTCAGCTGAATTTGATTATCAACATTCTATGTCTTCATTTGGCTGAGGTATTGCCCCTGGATGCCAGACCCATTCACTTTCATTTCTGCACAATAACTCAGTTAAGTTTTGGATTTTGAACAATTGGTATGCAGCTTTATGAGACCTCAGCTGAATTGAGTTGTCAGCATTCTACAGCAGAGTTACAGCTCCTGATTGTCACCCACTTTCATTTCTGCACAATGACACCCATATTACATTTAAAACAAATTTAGTTGGCAGTTTGATATTGAATTCGGTGGAATTTGATGCACTCATCATCATTTTTTACTTAACTCTTTAACTTCGACTGACGTGTATATCCGCTGCATAAATGTGCCTTGCCTCACCAGTGACTGATAAATCCGCATGTAAACAAAGCAGTACTACTCCAAGCCACTGATATATCTGCTTGCTGGTTATGCTCCCTATACCCAGGTGACGGATAGATCCCCACTGTATGTTCATGTTACAATCGGTCTTATTGGTCAATAATTGGAAGTAAAAGGACATTCAAGCAATCAAAATAGAGTTAACAAGTGATTGTTCTTACTAAATCTGGGGATTTTTAAAAATTTTGTACCACGTGTTAGTTAATACATGTGTTTGTAGTTGACAGTGAAAACAATGGCTTTTGCTTACGCTAGCGATTGAGAATCCGAATTTTCAGGTTTTTCCGAGGACAAACTTGACAATATTGAATTAAGAAGTGTTGGTAGTGACATTCAACTATCTTCTTTGTCAAGTCGGTCCGAAATTGAGACAGAATCTGATGAAGAAGACAGCGAAGACAGCACGTGCTCCAAAAGTCAGTGTTTACCGAAAGTGTCAGCCCAACATTCGTTTAGATGAGGGGAAGAAAGAAATAGACAAACAGTGCAATGTCTGTCTGTGTATAAAGTATAACTGATTCTATAAATACCATGCAGAACTTAAGAAGTAGTAGAACATAGTGACTAGTTAAACATTTTTTAGTAATTACATGTATATATTTGACCAATATCTTTGTATAAAAGACCAACATAAATTTTAGTGTTTACAAATAGTGTTTTGTGTTCTATTCATGGATTTTATACCAATCTTGTGGATGTCAGCAGGATAAAAGAATAAAACAGACGTAAGGTAGTTATAGCTTTTATATATGCATGGTTTTAGTCTCTAAATCAGTCTAATATACAGAAAATAACTAAAACAATTAGCCCATATCCCCAAATCATCAGCTAAAAAGTTATCATTTGGCTGCAGAAGCATCAGACTCTGGTAGTAAGCCCCCAAATCAGCTGCAGTAGTGACCCCAGCAGCTCGGCAGAGTAGAGAGCCACTACAGTAGCATTAGTAGTTAAAGAGTTAAGGCAGCATCCATTATCCTTTTTGCATAATCATAACTCTCTTAATTCCTATTGGATTTAACCAAATTGGGCTTGTAAATTTAAGTTGATAACAATTTAGCAGAGTTGAGTTTTTCAGCATTTGCATCATCATTTAGCAGAATTATGGTCCCTGACTGTTGGAGCCATTTTTGTTTCCAATAATAATTACCTTATTATTGGATTTCAAGAAAATTTTATATGCAGCTCAATATTCATATAAATTCAGCAAAATTTGATTGTTGGCATGAGACCTCACCTGGGTTTTTTTTCTTCAGTGTTCCACTTATCATTATTGTCTTTCATTACAAATGTACCTTAACTTGTTTATTATATCACCATCATTGGGTAGTCATGGTAGCTCAATTGACAGAGCATTGGACTCATAATCCAAGGGTCACAGGTTCAATACCTGCCCAGGTCAGCCCGGTTGGCTGCCTCAGTGTGTCCTTGAGAAAGGCTCTTTGCTCCCATTTCCTCAGCATGATATAGCCAATAATATGTTAAAAGTGCCATTAAAACCAACCAAAAAAATCATCACCTTGCCCTTTCCTCTACAGAACTACAGTCCCCTATTTTCAACAAAAAGCAGTGGACATAATTCCTGGAATTTGCCTGTTAAAATTCACATTAATCGAGTAAAAATTAACAAAATTGAGATAATTGCAGACAGAATTTATTTGGAAACTATGTACATCTTATTGTTTATTGTCTTAAAAAAAACAAACAACACAGTTGTAAAAAAAAGTCTGCCCTATGAAGTTTGAATAACTGAAGCAATATAATGAAGTATCAGTAAATCATAATGATATTTACACCATTTGCATCTTGAAAACATGATCTTGAATTGTGTGAGAGAGATACTTCTTAATATGATTTTTCTTTCAATTTTCTAATAGTTCATCATCATGAATGAGCAGCTGTGAGTGAATAAAAGATTATACAACAGTGTTTGATAGTAAATTTGTTTGTAAATTTCTTATTTTGTTAATTTTCTGTCTTTTTACAGGGTCTAGAATATTGACGATAGGGGAAATTCCAAAAGATCGAATTTATCCAATGAAATATCCTTTTTGAACCCACAATTTCTTTCTTAGTATATTGATAGGTGTTATGACACAAAATCATTTGAATCTATCAGTGTTACCAATACATTTACACCATTGCATTATGTCGAGCCCACCTTTATAGAAGCACCATATGGCAATCACTTTGGCATCTGTGTGCACGTCCTTCCATCCATCTTTCCATACCTTGGTTTAGGGTCATTGTTAAAGCATTTTTCTTTCTAGCTAAATAAAAGGTGGCCTTCAACAAAGAGGTAGTCTCGTGCTTGTATGAACAATTTGGTTTATGCGTGATGTTTTAACAGGGTTTTCATTGGTGAACTTTACCATTGAACTATACCATTGCAGTAGTAACCATAAAAAGCATGCTTGTGCCAATTTCACTGAAGCAAACAATAGATTTTGAGGTCAAAAGGTAAAACTCAAATCATTTAAATCTTTAGAGTGATGCTTTCTCCATCATATCTTATGCTTTAAATAGAACATGTTTATCAGAATTGTCATTGACTTTAATGACAAAGATTATGCACAGGGAGAACCATCTTTACTGGTCAAGGGTCGTCAATCCACTTCGTTCCACATCGATATTTGGCATATGTAGTTAACTGAAACAGTGTTTTAAATAAGTGCCTTCTCTTGAACGAAAGAGTTACTCCCTTTAGCAAGTAGTAGATTGGTAAAAGAGCTCATTTCACATGTTTGGTATTCAGTATGGTGACTTCCACAAAATGCCCATGTGCCTCTACTTGAATGAAAAAACTTGGGTGCAAACAGTTTAAATTCAAGAAACTGACAAGTGATGAGTTGTTTGTGGAGGCCACAATGATTATCCCCATCTTTAACCTAGGTAAATGTAATGAGCAATTTGATTGGATCAGTTTCTTTCAGCTGCATCCAATCAGATAGCGGAGTGATAGATACTGTTTAACTAGCTACATATGCCAAGGGTTGATGTGGATTATAGTGGAATGATGACCTTTGGCTGGTGAAAATGAGGAATCTCTTACATGCATCTGTTTACTAAAACTGGATGCTCAAAGATTATTAAAATATTGGATTATGTGAACATTTTCCTTTCAGTTTTTGCTGGCTTCATGTCTAGCAGGTTCTACAAGTACAGCTCTCCCCCATCATAATGTGGTAATCAGAATCCATAACTGCTGACTGCGTTATGTACTGAACAACGTTATATTGAGAAGCGTGATATGTACACAACTGCAAGAGATTGAGGATAGCGTAATATGCCGAACAGTGGTATAGCAGGCACTATCAAAACTTTTAAAATAATGGTGTTTTGAAAAGGAAATGAAGATCTAAGACTGAGTTTCATCTTGTTTTCTTTCAACCCATATTGTTATACATTGGAATGATTTTGGTCATGGGATCCATAGTAGCACCGCGTTACATCCAGAATCGCATTATAATGGGGAAGAGCTGTAAGTTGTGCAAATTAGAATCAGGACACTCCGTTTCAGGTAACTTAAGATGAGGACAAGTTGTAAATATCATTATTTAATTTCCTTAACCATTTCTCACATTGAAAGGTATTTCCATATGTTTCTCGATGATGAAGGCAGCATTATGTGGTAACTATGTCAACTTTGGGGTGTTCCGGTTGTATGGCGACGATGCACTAGACAATGCATTAGGAATGTTTGTGAAGTTGCTGCTGTCGATTTCACAAAGTGATTTACTAGTAAGTCCATTTTTAATGTAAAATTGTTGACATTGGAACAGGTATATTTCTATAGATATTTTCCTATAGTTTTAAGATGCAGTTAAACTGCCAATGAATACCATATATACTTGTATATAAACCAATACCAACTGCAAACTGCATAGACCCAGATCTGCCGTTGCATAATGTGCCAGCAGATCTGGGTCTGTGCAGTTTGTAAGGACTAATCAGTAGAACAAACAACATATACCCTGATCTGCCGGCACATTATGCGACAGCAGATCAGGGTCTATGTTGTTTACATTTGGATGCAGCTTATACGCGAGTACATATGGTAGCTGTTTTTAGTGTCACTCCTAGCTCTTAATAATTAATGGATTTCCTTGCTGTCTGTATTCAAGAACTTGGGGTTGCAGACACTTTCAGATCAGATCCTGTATAACTTCTATGATTCTTGAAATTCTTAAAGGTTGATACTTGAAGAGTAAATAGGCAGCTCAAGATAGTTATTATCCGTATGCATTCTGAAAGGAAAATATCAAAGTATTTGAAGATATATAGTTTTTTGTTATTTAAAAAAAAGAACTACATGAGAACAATTCTGTTTCACATGGAATGTCTTATGTATGTGAACATTTCATTTGTCTAACGTATAAGTAAATTTGTTTATAATAATTTATTATTCTAATAAAATAATAAAGCAGGTGTGTCTTTTTCATGGAGTTGAATATACAGTAGTCTCGCAATCAAATATACTGGTTCTTCTCTTGTCCGTAACAAACCTGTGTTTCTGAGATGATTATTGAAGAATGTTTAACATTATTTTATGTCTCTCTGCCCAGGCCAGCCTGGGTCTGCTGCCTTGGTGTGTCTTTGGGAAAGGAATTAGCTTCCATTTCCTTGGCAAGATATAGCCAATTAAAGTGCTGAAAGTGCCATTAAAAACAAGCCAACAACAACAACTCGTTCTTAAGCATCAGTGTTGTTCAGATCTAATTTAACTTCTTTTTATACACGAACATCCTTATCAATTGCAAACTTTTAGCCACAAAGAATTGATCCTTTGTATAAACAGGGATGCGAGTCTTTAGGGAAATTCCATATTTTGGGGATTATTAGTTGTGACGAATATCTGAAAATGTTCTAGATTGGGTCCAATATTATAAAAAAAATTAAGGATTTTCAAAAAGGGGGTATATGTTATGAGAAATTTGTTGACATTTCAGGGATTTTCTCTAACACACACACACACATACACACACTATTGCTTTTCAAAGAAAAGGTGGGATTATGTGATACTGCCCATCTTTATGCGTGTGCATTCATGTGTTTGTAATGTCACACAACTCCTTGGATACAATTCAAGACAGTGGCTTAACTTACATAAAGCATGTACATTTGTTTAGGGTTTTGTTTGCCACACAACTCTTACATGGTTTAAGATAGTCTTTTCAAACCTTGTGATATGATTTGGTATAGTCTGTAGATGTGTGAAACAGTTTTAAAATTTAGAATCGTTCCGCAAGAGCAGAGATTGTGGATGTGGGGACTGAGTAGTATTATATAAACCTTGTAACTTTAAAAAAAATTTTTTAAGAGTTTTATTTTTTCAGTAACTCTTCCAGTGGAGTTCAAGATAGACACTGGTTTTAGAAATTTGATCTTTTCCCTAGGGCAGGGCAGTGGGGAATGGGAGTTGTTATGCATGAAATGAATGTAACACCCGAGTTAAGAGAATCATCATATGTAATCATTTACCGAAGTGTCAATACATATCAAATGAGGTCCTGAATGAGACCCCTGGGATATACCCTGGGGGCACACATGTGTGGCCCTGGGTCGTATTATTTATTTACAAATGAAGCAGTTCTACTTAGATTTTAGCTGTATTTATTCTAGCATTTCATTTTACACTTCCATTTTCAGCACAGAATTGCTCTAGTAATGCCGATGTGCCATAAAACACCATCACCATCATCATCATCATCATCAAAACTTGGAATCTATTGATATTCCCACCCTATGTTACTATACATCTCCTGGGCATGAAAAGATTAATTAAGACATGCATGAGACATTGACCCCCTGGGTCTATCCTTTTCTCCCAGCACCTTAAGCCCCTGGGTCATAATTTGTAAAATATTGAGATCCCCTTACTGTTAATGTATAAACACTTACTAGACATGAAAAGACAACTGCATATATGCAACTATTATATCAACTTCTGGAACTATCCTAACCCTCAAGGACTTGGCCATTTAGATATTCAAACTTGAAGGTGTGAATCAAGACAGGTAAGCCGGGGGATATGTATTTTACAAACACAAAATTCTATTTCAGATTTGTCATTCACATCACTGATAATTCATGACCTTTTCCTCTTCAGGATTATCCAAAATTAAGTCAAAACTACTATGGTCTATTGGAGTGTTTAGCACAAGATCACATGAACTTCATCAGCAACTTAGAACCTCAAGTCTTTCTCTACATTCTATCTACAATATCAGAAGGCCTTACAGCCCTAGGTAAGTTAGCTTAATCGCAATAATTGTTTCTGACATAGTTGCCTTGAATGCTTGCCTACTGAGCAAATATCTTGATTTTTGTCTCGCAGCTTGCAAGATAGATATCATTTTCCAGCAGTGATTTTATTAACAATTCTTAGATTCTGTGTTCAGATTTTTTAAAAGTCATATAACTTTAACATTAATAATAATAATAATAATAATAATAATAATAATAATAAAATAATGTTACTGTATTGAACTAAAACTGTGGTATAATATTAATGTTTATCTAAAGTTTGTACCCTTATATGCAGTTGTTTCAGTCTCACCTGTATTAGCAGAGTGTTGTTGACATAGCACCATTCACTGGCAAGACGTAGCATTTCACTGAGTCCTTATTATATTTTATTTGGTTCAAATGTTGTTCAATGCCTCCTTTTTTTGTGGAGTTATATCCCTTTTCAGCTATTTTTTTTTCTTCTTTTCCCTGTTAAGAAGACGAGAACTATTGTACCATACACACACACACACACCAGTGTCAGTGTCATCATTGGCATCCAAATGCATAAAAGGATATATGTATAGTCTCACTGCATTTCAATCATTCTTTCTTCCTAGGAGGGGGCTGACATTGTATATTCAGTTTTTGCATTTAGCTCATGGCCACAAAAGTTTTTTTATGCCTGCCATAAGGTGGAGCATGTCATGTTATGATGTCTGTTTGCCCACCAATCTGTCTAGCCATCTGTTCCCAAATTGTTTTCAGCACAGTAACTCGAGTTTCTCCGCCATGTACCATTATCCAACTTTTTAAGTAACTTGCATTTGGGGCAAGGAAGAAGCCTATTGATTTTGGGCTTAAAAGGTCAAAGGTGATGGTCATTGGGACAGAAAGAAGGAAAATTCTTTTCACACAATTGACTTGTTTACTAGATACCTTGACCAAACGTTGTAATTCATTTTGCACTTTTACTGAACGAAGAAAAATGGTTTCCACACAATAGAATTAGTTGTACATCACAGACCTGGACCAAACTTTGTGGATGGTTTGCACTTGAGGTAAGGAAGAAGCCTTGTCAATTTTGGAGTGAAAAGGTCAGGGTCACTGTCTAAAAGAAGAAAAAATAGTTTCTACACAAAAACATTATTTCTTCATCCCAGACCTGGGCTAAACTTTGGGGATGGCTTGCACTTTGAGTAAGGAAGAAGCTTGCTGATTTGGGGATCCAAAGGTTAAGCCCATTGCGGCTGAGAAATAAAAATAGTTTCTGCACAAAAACTAAGTTCATGACCATTTACCTTCAGAGTTTGTGGATGGATTGCTCTTTAGGTTAGAAAGTAGTCCTATATAAGTTTTTTGGTCAAAAGGTAAGAAGTCATGGTCACTGACTGAAAGAAGTCAAATGTTGTCTATATAATTTTGGTTCTAGATCACATACCTTGACCAAAGTTTGTGGAGGGCTTGCATTTAAGGTTAGGAATAGGTTGGTTGGAATTCTGTAAAATGGTCATGGTCTGGGTTTTTGTGAGTCAGTGAAATATTGGATTTTGCAGAATATCTTTTGTTCTAGAACAAGATTCTTGACCTAGGTTTGTGGATGGCTTGCACTAGTGGTAAGAAAGAAACCTATAGATTCTGGTGTTTAAAACTCAGAGGTTATGGTAAGTCTAAGAAGTAAAATAATGATTTGTACACATTAAGTTTAGTTTAAGACTACATACCCATACCTGCCAACCATTCTTATTTGGTCAAAATCATTCTGATTTTCCATCCAGCGTTCTTAATTCTGAATTTAAAACTAGAAATTCAGAGTTTGAGTTGTTTAATGACCATTTCAATAAAAAATAATAACAAAATGAATGTTGATTGTCTCCGGTATCTGCACTTCCATCCATCCATCCATTCATCACTTTTGTTACCACCTTATAACTTTAAAGCTGTTTGAGATTAAGGGATGAAACTTTGCATCACTAGAAGTTGTTTCATGTATTATATTGGGTGCTATCTTCAAGGTCACTTGTCAGTAGTCTACATTTTCCATAACATTTGCTATTCTGCTCTATAACTTTAAAGTCATTTGAGATCAAGGGATCAAACTTGGTATACTTATACATCATCACTAGAAGGTGTGTCATCTGCCACATTGGGGTCCTATCTTTTTTAACTAATACAGTGGGGGAAAAAATGTTCCTTCAGAGTTGAGGAAATCAGATGTGTGAAAATTAGTTAATAGAAGAAACAAAACTTGTGCTAAAGCAAAATGTAATGAAAGTGAAAGATTAAGAACAAAATGGAAACAGTTAAGAGAAAAAGTTAAAAATTCACATAAGAACTACGTCAACAACCTGATTGGGAACCTAACTTCGGATTCGAAACCATTCTGGAAATACATCAGCAGCCAGAAGAAAGATTCTCAGAGCATTCCTCCACTTAGGACAGATTCAAAGTTAGCAGAAACAGATGCAGAGAAAGCTGAAACACTGAACACCCAATTCTGTAGTGTTTTTACCCACTCTAGTGGCATAGCTTTGCCATGTATATTTCAAAAAGTACCAAAACTAAATATTATATTAAAAACATGTTTAGAAATTTAAAAGTTGCTACATGGTTTAAACCTGTCAAAAGCTTGTGGTCCTGATGACATGCATCCAAATATACTTAAAGAACTGTCTTTACAATTGACACCAGTGCTTACACACATTTTTCAACAGTCTTTGGACATTTGCAAAATCCCTAAGGATTTGTCTTGGGCTAATATATGCCCACTTTTAACAAAAGGTTATCTCGCCATGACCACTACCGTATATACTCGCATATAATCTGGGTCCAAATGCAAACAACATAGACCCTGATCTGCCATCGCATAATGCGCCGGCAGATCAGGGTCAATGTTGTTTGTTCTACTGATTAGTCCTTACAAACTGCATAGACCCAGATCTGCCTGCTCATTATGCGATGGCAGATCTGGATCTAAGCAGTTTGCAGATGGTATCAGCTTATACATGAGTATATATGGTAATTACCATCTAGTCTCACTTAACCAGTGTTCTTCGTAAAGTGCTTGAGCATATTGTCTGTTCTAACATCGTGCAGCGCTTAGGTAATTTTTCTGCTATATCTGACAAACAACATGCCTTCAGGAAGTTTAACAGTTGTGAAATTCAATTGTGTTGTGTTATTGATGATTGGGCTAAACATTTAGATAGAAGTGACCAAGTAGATATTTTTGTGTTAGACTTTAAAAAAAGCTTTTGACACTAGAATTGCATGCAAAACTCTGTAATGGATAGTCTTTTTAAAAATGTTTTCGAGAACAATGTGTGGTTCCAAATCTGGTTGGTCCAAGATTGCTTCATTAGTACCTCAAGCCACAGTACTTGGACCAGTGCTTTCTCCTTGTACATCAATGACATTATGATTGGTACTGATTGCAAAATTGCCTCTTTGCAGATTTCTTTGTATGCTACAGATCAATCCAAACCCTGCAGTATACCAAGATACTACAAAATTACATCAGTGAACTAGGACAGTGGGCACAAAAAAATGGGGCATGTGATTTCAACCTCAAAAATGCAATATAATGCAAATGACAAGAAAAAAAATCTCATAAAATCAGTATGTCATACTCATTGAAAAGTACATCTTTAGAAAATCTCAACCAAATAAAATATATAGGAGTCACAATTACTAGTGATCTGAAATGGAACCTTTAAATTCAGGAAGTATGCACCAAAGCAGATTGTACTTTATGTCTGTTAATCATCTTGGCCACAAAATATGAAAGAATGAGCTTTCAGAGATTTAGTTAGACCTATTTTATAATGTGCTTATACAATTTGGGACCCCCATTCCCAAGTATTACAGGGTGAAATTGAAAAAAATCCAGAAGCGAGCTGCCAGGTTTGTGACATCCAATTATGACTATACCCAGTCAATATTGAATAAGTTGTCATGGAAACCTTTAAATGAACATAGACTAGAAAACAGATTCGTATTTTTTTTTACAAAGGTTTAAAAAGCAAAGCAAACATACCCTGCTACAATTTGATGAAATAAAAAAGAACCAGTAGAAATCGACATGAATACCTGATACCATATGTATGAACTGATAGTTTCACATTTAGTTTTTTCCCCAATAACAATCAAGGATTGGAACTGTTTACCACAACTATTAATCACAACTGCTGAATCTTCAGAAAACTCCAATGATACCTTTTCAAAATTAGTATGGTCGCATTTGTTATGAAACTAGTCTTGATGTAAATGTTCACGCTTCATGGTGCATCAATGTCCTTCTAATGTAGCAACAAACTAATCAAGATAAGAGCTTAAGGTCCTAGCTCATTAGTTTTCATTACACTTTCCCTGCTTTCTATAATTTTAAAGCATTTGAGATTAAGGGATGAAACTTGGTACACTTTTACATCATCACTTGATGGTGTATCATATACCACATTAGGGGTCCTATCTTCAATGTCATGGCTCAGTTTTAACATTTTCCATTGCGCTTTCTCTTCCATTAATAACTTTAAAGCTATTTGAGATTAAGGATGACACTTGGTATACTTATGTATAATCACTAAAAGGTGTGTCATGTACCACATTGGGGTTCCTATCGTCAAGGCCAAAGTCATGGCTCAGTATTTTACATTTTCTGTTGCATTTTCCCTTACACTTAATAACTTCAAATACATTTGAGATTTAGAGATGAAACTCGTTATACTTGTACACAATCAATAGAAGGTATTTTTGACTTCACGATACTATGAGGGGGACAGATTTACTTAAATTGCTTGTTTTCATAGGCACAGCCATATTTCCTGTCAAAATCTCACTGCAAACACTTGGTGCTCACTTCATAACCCAGTTTTCCATGAAGTCATGTGACTTTAATTTATCATGCACATGGGTCTCTGTACAAGACCTGCCATTTGTACTTGTTTTATTTATGCTCAGATAGTCATGTCACAGGCTGATAGTCATGTCACAGACTGATAGTCAAGTCATAGGCTGATAGTCATGTCACAGACTGATAGTCATGTCACAGACTGATAGTCAAGTCATATGCTGATAGTCATGTCACAGGCAGATAACTATTTCAATAAGGCACCTAAGCAGAAGAGCAAAAATTGTGTTATGGCTAAGGTTAAGCAAAAATACACAGACAAGTATGCTAGTATGTTTCCAAGTGTCATATTACTCGATTAAGAGCAAGTTATACTTTTAGCAAGCTTTGTAGGATGGATGTAGCCATTTGCTGTGGAGAAGTAATTCATAAGGACACGTTTGAACGCCAGGAAACACTTATTCTAAAGAAAGGCAGTGGAGAGCAATGAGAGCATGACTTCATTTTTTTCAGTGTTTCAAAGGAGGAAACCACAGTTATTAATTCTGAAGTACCTTTTATGGAATTTATAATTGAACATCAGCTTCCATTTGCAGGGGCAGACAATGTGGGAAAGCTGTTTAGAAAAATATTTACTGAGTGGAAATTGCACAGAAATATGGCTATGGTAGAATCAGAATTAGTTGCACTTGGATCGCAGAGGGGCATATACAGCTCAGCTCCCCCCGTCCTGCATTCTAAATTTTAATTTTACTGGTCTTAGACGAGAAGAGCTGATGGAATAGCCTGTTCATTGTCTGCCCATCAGTCTGTTAGCACACGTTTATTATTGCTGCTGCTCCTATACTTCAAGGATTGCCATGAAACTTTACACACATTCATCCCAAGGTCTGGTTGGTCCGAAATGAAAATGGTGTGCTTGGGCATCTAAAATGGCCACCACAGCAGCCATCTTTAAAATCTTGTCATGACTCATCCTAATGGGATGGTCATATCAACATGGTTTTAATATTCGTTGGTTTTAAATAAAATGGTGCTGATCTGACCTATCTTGTTATCACTACTCCTAATTGGAAAGACTTCTTATGGTGTCTAGTTGGTCCTATATGAAAATGATGCCAGTCAGACATCAAATATGGCAGCCATGATGGCCATCTTGAAAATTTGTTAAGACAATGGATGGTGATACCGACATGAGTTTCTCACCAAAAGACTTCCTATGATAACTAGTTGGTCCTAAATGAAAATGGTGCTGATATTACAACCAATATGTCGACTACAATAGACATTTTGGAAATCTTGTTATGGCTACTATTCCTGAATGGATGATCATATCAACATGGGATTTTCACCAAAGACTTCCTATGATGTCTATTTGGTCCTAAATGAAAATGGTGCCGATTTTACAACCAATATGACTGACATGGTGGCCATCTGTAAAATCTTTTCATTGCTCAAGAATATTGGAGGTTTCAACACTCATCAGTTAAAAAAAAGAAATGGTTTTATCATGGATTCCTTGACATTCTTTTCAGCTTGTAGAGCATCAGTTCCTTCAGGGGACTCTTTTTTTTTATACTTTCAAAAGTTGGCAGGTATGTATGCCTTGACCTTGAGATTCATTGTTCCGTAATATTCAGAGTTAACCATGTCCTACCAGTGCCTAGATAGAGGACTATTAAACATAGGGTCAGCATATTATGTACCATTCATAGTACTACTCTTTAAAAAAAAAATTTGGTGTCTATTATTTCCTGTCACAGAGGTCAACATTTTGTAGGTCAAGATCACTTTATTGTGAATTTATTTTCTGCATGATACTTAATGTTAACAATGGCTGCTGGAGACTACTAAAAGCTTTGTAGTGGCAATTACATTCTGGTTCATTATGTTCTGCCTTGATGCAGAACCTGTTGTGACTGTCAGACTTAATAATTTATGACAGTGTCTGTAAAATATGCTATATATTAATACTTTCTTTTATAACCTGACATGCACTGGCATTGAAATGTAAGTGAGGACAGATTTGAAGGAAAAGAAGTCTTTATATTTAATCTATGGTATTTAGAGAGACTGACCTATATTTTTTGACCAATGGCTTTTATCTTTGAATCTTCAAACAAAATTCCAATCAAGAATATTTTTAAAAAAATTAAAAAAATACTTAACATTACCATGGGTAAATATTGAAGCTAGATCTTCATTTATACAGGTTTAGGCATGTTTTTAGTGTAATTTTGGGGAAAATTAGTTTCTGTGAACTGTTCACCACTACTAGTAAAAGGCATGTACATCACATTTCAGACACAATGGTTTGTACAGGCTGCTGTTCTACTCTTGACAGCATCATCACTTATCTGTTCAAACGTCTTACCACCAAGAAGAAGAAGCCAAATGTTCCATCCGACAGTGAAGCATTCCTTAGAATCCTGGAACTTCATCCAGAAATACTACAACAGGTAATTCAATCAAACACTGTAGAGCCTCAATAATATAAACTTAAAGTATTAGAAATTTAAGTTCATTTAAACCAAGATCATGTTGACCAAAAGTCTTAAATATACAAATATACTGAATTATCTGATTTCCTGATTACCTAAACCATTCTCATGTCCTCCAAACATTCAAACCTTTATAAAAATTCTTGTTGAGTGTGTCGATTTCCAACCTGTGAGACGGAATTATCTTGATGCAAACTCAATGAATTTTGAGGAAATGGGGTTTATATGACAATTTTTTTACCTAATTTTTAAGGGTTTTACATGCGCTACTTTTTTTTTTTCTTCAGAATTGTAACATTTTTTTTCCTTTATATTCAATCTAGTTGTACTATATATTTACATTTATTTGGAAGGGTTTATCTTCCTAGGGTTTTTGTGTAATTTTTCATTTTTGTTTCTTTTAATTTTGCTTTTAGTTGGCACCATATAGCCACAATAGTGCTGTGGTGCCATTAAATTCTAGAACATACATATAGATATTCAAACCCTTATACATACACTACACATACTACATACATGTACATATTCAAACCCTTATACATACACGTTACATACATACTACATACATGTACATATTCAAACCCTTATACATACACTATACATACAACATGCATACACATATTCAAGCCCTTATACATGCACTAAACATACTACATATATATATTCAAACCATTATACATTCACTATACATACATACTACATGCATATACATATTCAAACTCTTATACATACACTAAACATGCATACACATTCAAACCCTTATACATTCACTATACATAAATACTACATGCATATACATATTCAAACTCTTATACATACACTATACATACATACATGCATATACATATTCAAACTCCTACATATTACATGCATATACATATTCAAACCCTTATATATTCACTATAGATACTACATGCATATACATATTCAAACCCTTGTACATTCACTATACATACTACATGCATATATATATATTCAATATGTACATCATCAAACTCTTATACATTCACTGTACATACTACATGCATATACATATTCAAACTCTTATACATACAGTATACATACTACATGCATATATATATATTCAAACCCTTATACATGCACTATACATACTACATGCATATGCATATTCAAACTCTTGTACATTCACTATACATACTACACGCATGTACATATTCAAACTCTTATACATACACTATACATACTACATGCATATACATATTCAAACTCTTACACATACACTATACATACTAAATGCATATACATGTTCAAACTCTTATACATTCACTATACATAATGTGTGCTGCTTGAAATGTTTTGCAAAATGCTCCATACATAATCAGTATAGTCCTAATCCTACACAGCCTGTTCACATGAAGAATGGATGATCAATACACTTGTTCAGTATCATTATTTTTAATGACCTACAGCAAATTGTTTCCATTAATTGCTTCATATAACAGCAATAATTGGATAAACAGAGGTCAAATTAAAAAATTTCTAGACTGTATGTGCAGTATTGGGGCTGCAGTTTCACCAACAAGAATTAAAATTTAAGTCTAGACTCCCGACATTTATAGTAATTTTTTAGTTTAATAATAAAAAAGGAAATCAGTTAAAAAATTTTGTGGGGTGGTGTTTATACCATGGTCAGCGATCCAATATGTAACTTGAGATGTGTAATAATTAACAGGGATTGAATAATGTTACATAATGATAGTAGTCCTCCCAATCCCTTCTGATCTTAGATAGCCTTCACACTTTTCAGTGAAGAGTGAAAATATGAAACCCGAGCAACCCATAAATGTGCCTGTTGGGTTACTTGGATACAAAATAAGATGATGTACATGGTATCACATTGAACACAAAGACATAATACAGTCCTCATAACCGTTTATATCGGCATTCTCCGGCCTTAGGCAATATTGTCGACATAGGTCGATGTCAAGATAAGTTTGTGGAGGGGGGCTGAAAAAAAAGCACATTTCTCTTTGACCCGCATACAAGTGAAATTCGTATGTAAGGGATGACCTGTCATCAGTGAGTATGATTTACACCTTGTGAAAATAAACAATGGAAATTTTGAGTAAATGAAGACAAAACCAGTGTGAAATATGGATGTATATTGACATTTTACATTTGCATTAGTTTTGTGTAATAAAATTCATAATGCGTTAAGTACATGTATATGAAAAATCCATTAATTCAAGTATAGGTCACATGTTAGAAAATTCACGTATTGTTCACATCCTGTTAGAAAACATGTATCAAAAAATGGTTAGAAAACGCGTATAAAAAAATGGTAGTCCTCATTTGATCTATATCCATTGTTAACCAACAGGTGTGACTAAACAATTCACTACAGTATTCATTGTTGCCAGTAGCACGTGGCTGTATAGTTGTTATTTACATGTTACATGTACTTAAAAAGACAGCAAATGTAACCATCTTACTGAGGCTTCCAAGGGGATGAGGCTATTCATAGAGAAATGAAAACCTGTCAACAAGTTGTGAATTCTCTCTGATAGCAAAACATTCAATGACATTTTTTAAAAAAGTCTTAAATAAGCAGCCATCGTAAGCATAAATAAAGTTACTGTTCTTCCTGCAGAAAAGGAAACTCACAGCACAATTAACATGTTTCAGTCATCGATCACTTTGATCAAGTTTGATGATGACTTCTTTTGTTGAAGGGTGCATTGTTTTTATTGAAGATTATAGCTGGTTTCCTTTGATGAAGGGTGCATGCATTTATTAATTGAAGTCACTGCGAAAGGCCAACTTTGGAGGACCAAACAAATGCCTGTTAGTTAATAACATTATAGCCTGGTGGCAATATCAGATAATTGTAGAACAAAGTATGGGTCGGAACTGGCAGCTTGTCGACATAAATGATTAAAAAACAAAGGATTTGTTCAAGCTGGGACCGAAAGCTTCTGTCAACATATACATTTATTTTTTTATCTCGATGTCAACATAAGCATGACAAATTTGATAGTAATAATAGACTAGGGTACCAGGACTTTGCTATTTTGTCGACATGTGGTTTGTTGATATAAGTGATGTCGATATAAGTGGGTAGGACTGTAATAATTTTTTAATGTAAAAAAAAATCTCTTGTTATCAACTACACAACGTAAAAAATGACAATGGTTCTATAATAATTAATTGCATTATAAAGGACATGAATCTTTATTTTGTATGATGGCAAGTTTAAATTAAAAAAAACCAATTATCTTGGATTATGATTAATTCAAATTTAAATTTAGAAAATATATATTGCCAGATCTTATACATGAATCTGCATTATCATATATTACAGAGATACAATTCAGATAGATAAAACATGAAAGCATGCTTCTGATACTGTAGAAATGACTATGAAGATCTTAGATTTATAGTATCAAGAAAGACATGTAAAAATCATCGTTATTGGATAGATATTCAGACATGTTACATGTTGCAACTAATGAAATAAAAAAAATTCTAACTTATCAACTATACTTTTAAATTCTGAACACATTTGAGGTAAGCTCTAATGTGTTAAAAGTATGTTTTAAAAGATAGAAGTATATTGTAACATGTTTGAAGCATGTTCAAATGCATTGCAAAATCTAATGTGTTTGAATCAAATGTGTTCAAAGATGGAATTGGCCTGAACTGAAAAAGCCTGAAAGACAATCATAACCCCCAAGAGACCATGGGTCTGGGGGCCACTTGGGTCCCCAGAAACTGTTGGGATCTAGATGATCTGAAAGCGAGTCAGGACATTTTCTGGATTGTTTTTAGAGACTACTAAAAAACTTAATTTTGAGGGCGAAATATTTTATTTACTGCAGGATATGATCCTTGTTAGCTTACTATAAATTCTTTAGTAAGCCTACAATTACAAAGATAAAACAGTTGATTAAAAATAGAAGATTTAGTAGCAAAGTGGGCAAAAGAAAGAACTAATTTGCAATGATACATACCTTGGCCTTACCTTGAAACATAACACTTGCATTTTAACATAATCTCTTTTTCTTTTGCCTCACAAGTCTCTTTTTGTGAACAAGATTTTAAATTATAATTGTCTGTTTTGCTCCTGCAGCTATTGAGTGAATATTTCTTGTATTGGGTTCTTTTGCTCTCATATTTTTACCCTATTTTTCTGACCTTGAATGTTTGTACAATTCTTTTTCCTGATGACCTGTACGTAATCTTGTCATTGCATATTGTACACATTATGAATACTGGGATGTTTATTTTTTTAATGTAGTCCGACTTAAATACATAAATACACCATTACAGTCCTTTTCCTGCAGCCATTCCCACTTAAACTTGCTTCTTACACTCTTTTCAAGTGATTTGATGTCTGCACTGCGATCTAACACACTCATTATTGAAATTATTTATTATTCTTAAACACGACCAGAAACACTTTTTTATAGCTGATTTCTCCAATTTGCCATGACACATAACACATGACAAGTTATTTACTATGCCTCTTTTCATTGGTTGAAACCAGACAGATCTGCCAGTCATTGTTCTGATTGACCAATCAAAACATAGTTTACAAAAGCAGCAATCATAAAGGTTATGTCTAATGAAAAACCTGAATGCAGAGAACAAAAATAACAATACATCCAGATAATACAAGAATGAATCTGAAAATTCCATAAACTCAGTCGACGATCCGGCAAAGTCCCAAAAAGTTACATCTCCGCATGCGTATCTTGTTTTTGACTTGAACTTTTATGTTGGTGAAATTCAATCCTGGTATGTATGTACAAAACCATATTTCCTCATTTATAATGCCCAAATGCAAATGGTGTAGACCAGCCACATACAGTGGTCCCCCTCTTAAACGGCCCTCTGACCAGTGGCCACCTGCTTTATACAGACAGAATTCCTTGGCACCAACGAGTTTGTGTTCAGAAGTACCCTCTTGGACAGACACCCCTCTAACATGACCAGCGGCCAGTCTATTAGTGCAGCAACTAAAATTTACCCCTCACAAGCAGCCGCATAATGGGGTTTACAGATAGAAATCTCACAAATATTTGTTGATTTCTAAATATAAGCCATTGACATTTTGTTCCAACATACTTATAAAGTAACTAACTTTAATCCATGTGTAGAGGATCTCAAATGGATAATAATTTAATATTTAATTTATTCAACAAGTTTGATGAATTCAGTATTAAATCATTGCTCCTTTGAGATTCTGTTTATCATGTTTTTATTTTGAAAAGAAAAAGAGTCTTGATAGAAAGAAGAATAAATGATTTTGGTCATTTCATTTAATTCTGGCTCATATGCTGCACTTTTCAGTTCTTGCACACGAAAAAATAGTCCTAGATGCAAGTTGAAGCAATATTGCACAATTCGATCACCAGTAACATTTAGAGGTAGATTATTTTGTACACATTACAATTCAAAGAGCAACTGTCCTTCCAATCAATAGAACATTTGATACAGACAGTATCATTTTTCAAAACTGGATCTCCATTGGAAATTCATGTGATGTCACACAGTTCACTCTGTCAGGTCAGCTGGAGTTGTTGAGATGCCATATGCATGGATTTAGATGAGACTGTTGTCATTTCCACCGAAAAGAGTGTCGATTCTACCATGGACATTCACCACAGATGCAGTATTCTATATGGCAGAAGAAATATCATTCCAGTTGTTGAATATTTGTCTGAAGGGATGATTACTGGATGTGGAAATAATATTAAATCTAAAGGTGTTATGCCACTGGCAGTTTGCATTCATATGGCTTTATAGTGATTCCCAGATTTAATGTTTTTGTGACTGAATATTTGCATTATTTGATTCGGAAGAATGCTTTGGTTGGAAAACTTTTCGTCAGTTGAGAGACCAGTATTTGTTGATATTCTCATTATAAGAGAGGTGAGTTTATTTACTCCTAAAAGCTGACATTTAAACCATGCTTGTCCTGGGGTGGGGTGCAAGATCCATACCATGTGGTAACAGTAATTTAAAGGGGACTGCCTGCATTACAATAGGTTGCTGGGTGTTTCTCTGCATAGATTAGGTATGTACATGTTGAACAGCTTGATAGATTTTCTTGGTTCTCCCGCATTTTTGATATAATTAGATGAATGTCCAGCGGGTTTACCCATGTTCTAATTTTTGTTTGGCATTCAGAGAATTCTGTAAAGGGTAAATGGACCATATTCCGACATATGTAACCACTTCTGTGTGTTTTTGTGATCGTCGTCTACTTTTTCCTAGTGTCCATATGGCTACCGATTGGAAGGATGGCTGCCATATTGTTAATAGTAGTAGTAAAATAAAGTGGATACAGAAGACGGCAAGGAAAATTCCCACAGTCGCAGCCAAGCAGTAATGAGAATACTGCACAAGGATTTCATGGCTTATTTGGATCAATGAGATTTACAGAAAATGATATGTCAGTATGTTGACATATCCAAAATAATAAACCGCAAACACTGTATATAAAGTCTACAAACTATGTGATAAAAAGAGGTTAGGTTTTGTCACTTTGATAATTACTGGCTATTATTGCCATTGATAATTATTAAGATGACAAAAGCTAACTGCTGATAAGCATAGTATTGTTCAGCTCAAATCAGTGTGACATCCGGTCACCATAAAGTAAAAATGGTATGTTAGCCTTAGTGGCTTCTCTCTCATAGATTATGAAATGTATTTGAAAGGGTACCAGACTAAAACCAGTGGATCATGTGACAAGCTCACTTCCTTTGTAAACACTGAGCATTTCTTGTAATAACTACAAATTGCCAGTGCAGGAATAAGTTGTTGCAAGAAGTATAAAATGTCATCAGGTATTCTCAGTTCAGAAGGAAAAGTGAAAACAATTTGACAAATGAAAAGAGGGAGAGCCCTTTGATCACGCTGAAAAATTTGATAGTTGCAACCAGATGTTTGTACCCTGATTTTACATTGTTTTAAATAAAATTAATATTTTTATCACATTGATTCCCTAACATGCATGTGATTTTTAAATGAAAATATTAAATATTTAAAAATTAGTTACTCCATTCATACCTTATGTAATTATTACTCACATCTGTGTGATCCCTCTCTAGAAAGGCCACCCCTTTTATAAAGCCACTTTGCTGCTGCAGAAGGAGTGGCCCATAAGAGGGGGACCACTGTAGTCACAAAACTGTTTGAGCACAAAAGTGGAACTCAGACCCCAAAATCCCAAATTGAAACATACTTAGAGTCACTCAGTCTCGTTCAAATTTGGCATGTATGTACAAAAACAAACAATTAAACAATCTCAAAATGTTCATGACTCTGACTGTCGAAATGAAGTTTTAGAAGATGAAAAAGTTTTAAAATTTGAGCACGAGTTTAAATTTTGTGCTCAGACAGTTTTATGACCAGGGGGCCAGATTTGCCACCATATAACACTGGTAAATCGGGTCTGTTTAGTTTGTTCTCCTTTGGATTTGAAGTAAACACTGCGGAGTCGGATCTGCTGATGGGAAATCTGGGCTACACATATACAAAACATGTTTTCTTTGAAGTCGGTGGGTGAAAAAAAAACAAGTTTTATATGCTGTAGGGATGTGTGACGGTTGTTAGTCCACAACATATTTAAACACTGTATCCAATGAATCCCTTCCCTCAGATTGGAACAAAACACAAATACAATTTTGTACTTATTACATACCCCATTTGTTTAGCTTGTTGTATCTAAACTATTTTTGGAAAGCTAACCAAATGGGGTATGTAATAAATACAAAATTGTTGATATTCTTAGATGCATCAAAATCAAACATTTATAAATCGCAATTTATTGTGAACTCCAGTGTAAATGGAGTTCACAATAAATTGCGATTTATAAAAGTTTGATTTTGATGCATCTAAGAATATCAACATTTGCGCATAAGTAAACACACCTAGTTAGTTTCAGTCGGAGTGTGTGATACAGAAATATGGATTGATCATCTGATTAGAACGTCATGTAAGATTAAATAAGCATATATGGATAAATATGGTATTCAGTTCTTAGTAATGTATACCAATTGTTCATCGTGTTTAACAAGCTATCAATAAGCAGCCCTCATATCAATCAGTTTTTCTGTTCCTTATTTGGGACTTCAAAATATATCTATTTTGTAGCTCCGCCTAGCATTGCAGCATCCAACATCACCACCATATGTCCCACCAAAATGACCCCCATCCCAAAAGTTTCTTCACAAGACAGCTGTAAATGGTCTAAATTTATCTACATGTATATTCCTGAAGTATACCCAACGTGTCATCTCAGAACTCACGTACTCGTACAACCACGAATCCTACTAACCTTCCTCACTTCCATTTATTTAACATATTTACCGTTCAAAACATGTCTCTATATGTTCACAGTTTCCAAGACAAATGTACTTGTGGATACAGTTTCCAAGACAAATGTACTTGTGGATACAGTTTCCAAGACAAATGTACTTGTGGATACAGTTCTGACCATTATACTATTATTTTTTCCTTCCAGATGCTGCAGACAGTTTTAAACATAATCATGTTTGAGGACTGCAGGAACCAGTGGTCCATGTCCCGTCCATTGTTAGGATTAATTCTCCTCAATGAGGAGGTAAGGTTCAAGTTTACCTTAATATAGGCAAGAAAGCAATCCTGTGTATATGGTCTAGGGGGGGGAAATTTTTTTCTTTTTGGTTTTAGCAGCGCTATAAACACATTATTGGCTATATCATGCCAAGGAAATGGGAGCTAAGTGCCTTTCCAAGGACACACTGAAACAGCTTGCCTGGGCGGAGTGGGTATTGAACCTGCAACCCTTGGGGATTTCAAGTCTGACTCTCTACCAACTAAGCTACTGTGGCACCCTAGGAAAGAAGATAAATGACATCAGCATTAATAAACATTGTAGCAACTATGTGCTCCAAGCTTTCCTTTCCCCTCAACAGTTTCAATGCGTGTGTGAAATTGCATTCAAAAGCAGATGTATGTCAACTGCCCTGGTCAGTGATATCAGAACCACTTGGGCCTCTTCTTAGCTCAAATGCCCAAATTGGACAGAAAGCATCCTGGTATGAAGCCCTTTCAAATTTATTCAAATAATGCCAATCCACCATCAAATATGGCTTCACTAACTAAAAATAAAAAAAACTTTAAATGACTTGTTCTCAAAGACCACTCAACGGGCAGAAAGCATCCAGGCATAGATGTCATTTAACTTTGTACAAATGATGCTAATCTGCCATCAGCTATGGCCACTGTTACTAAAAGTAGAATGACCTTTAAACAACTTTGTCTCAAAAACCACTCAACAGAGAGAAAGCATCTATGCATAGATGGCATTTAATTTTGTACAAATGATACCAATCTGCCATAAAATATGGCCACCATTTCTAAAAGTAGAATACCTTTAAACCTTTTTTTTTCCAAAACCACTTGACAGAATTTAACCAAATCTGACAGAAAGCATCCTAGCATGAAAGTCTTTCAGGTTTGTTGAAGTGATTCGAATCTGCCATCAAATATGGCAGCTGTTGCTTCAAATAAAAATACCTTTAAATGACTTCTGAAAAACCGCTGAACTGAATTTGACCAAATGTGACAGAAAGCATCGTGGCATATATGGCTTTAAATTTTTTTACAAATGATGCTGATCTGCCATCAAATATGGCCACCATTACTAAAAATAGAAACTCTTTAAACAACTCAGAAATCCTAAAACAAAATTTGAGAAAATTTGACAGAGAGAAACCTGGAATAAAGGTCTTTTAAATTTATACAAATGATGCCAATCCATTGTCAAATATGACTACACTTTTTATTAAAAAAAAGACTTGAAATGACTTCTCAGAAACTGCTTATCAAAATTTGACCAAATACAACAAAAAACATTCTGGCATGAAGGGCTTTCAAATTTATACAAATGTTGCTGATTCATGATTAAAAATGCCCACCATTACTAAGAATAGAAATCCTTTTAATGACTTTTACAAAAGCATCTTAACATGAAGGGCTTTTAAGTTTGTACAAATGATGCTAATCTGCGATAAAATTCTTTTTGCTGCTACTAAAAACAGAAAAACTCTTAAACAACTTCATCCAAAAAACCATTTAACAGAATGTGACCAAATTTTACAAGAAGTGTCCTTGCTTGAAGTTCTTTAACATTTATAGAAATTTTGTCGATCCACCATCCAATATGGTGGTCATTACTAAAAATAGAAAAACACTTACACAACTTAATCGCAAAAAAACACTTTACAGAATTTGACCAACTCTGACAGAAAGCATCCTGGCATAGAGGCCTTTCAATAATTGACAGATGATGTTGATGTGCCATCAAATATGGATGAACATATAAAAGCTGGTGAAACCTTGATACATTTGTTTTCATAACATGTGCAATTGACAGCATTGGAAGAAATTTCTGTCGAAAGCATCGTACCGATGCAGATGTTTTGGCCAACTGCCCTTACATTTGGAAAATGGGCAGATGTCATCTAGGTGAGCAGGCTTACTTTAGGTCTCTTTTTACGGATTGCTGTAAAACTTTGTACATATTATGGTCATCATCTAAAGATGCACATATTGTCAAAAAATTTGTATCCCTTGATTATTAGCTTTCCTGGCTATGAGGCCAAGTGAGCTTATGGTATGGCCCTGTGTCTGTTTTACATCTGTCAACAATTTCTTGTTTCCACTCTGGTGTCCATATTTCTCATTCAATACAATCAAGCTTTGCATATGGGTTTATATCATCAAAAATTTTGGATGTTACCACTATGGCAGCCATATTCTGATCTGATTTTGATCAGACTTGGAGTATATGGTTATATCATTGAGGTCTTGGATGGGTTCAGTAATGAGTGAGAACCATGCATAATAATGAGGTGATCTTGCACCTGATTGGCAAAGTATATAACCACTCTGGAAGCTATATTTCTTACCCAGTTTTGATCAGGTTTAAAGTATTGGCTTATATCGTCAGGATCTTTATGGGTTTGTTAAAGAGCAAGATCTAATAATATTAATGATCGACTGACCTTATGTGGAGGCCATATTTCTGATCTGATTTTTATCAAACTTGGAATATGTGCTTGTATCATCAAGATCTCGGACAATTTCGATAATGAGCGAGATTAGTGCATACTAATGAGATGATCTTGCATCTAATTGGCTGAGCTTGTTACGACTCTGGAAGTCATATTTCTGATATTTTTGATCAAACTTGAAATATGGGTTTATATCATCAAGATCTTGGATGGGTTCGATAAAGAGCATGGTCCATGCTTATTAATAAGGTAATCTTGCATCTGATTGACTGACCTTACTACAACTCTGGAGGCCAGATTTCTGATCCAATTTTGATCGGACTTTTAATATGTGCTTATATCATCAAGATCTCAGATGAGTTTGATAATTAGCAAGATCAGCACTCATTACTGAGGCAATCTTGCAATTGATTGGCTAAGCTTATTACCACTCAGGAAGACATAATTCTAATCCAGTTTTGATCAGACTTGGAAAAATATGCTTATATCTTCACAATTTTGTACAATTTCACTAATGAGCAAGATCCACACATATAAATGAGGTGATCTTGCATCAGCTTGACTGTACTTGTTACCACTCTGGAAGCCATTTTTTAAATCTGATTTTGATCAGACTTCAAATATAGGCTTAATATGATCAAGATCTCAGACAAGTTTGATCATGTTCAGGATCTATGCATATTAAAGAGGTGATCTTGCAGTTGGCTGAGCTTGTTTCCACTCTAGAGACTGTACTTTTGCTCCAGTTTTGATAAAACTTGGTAAATAGGCATAAATCATTAAAATCTTGGATGTGTACAATTACGAGCAAGATTCATGCATATTAATGAAACGATTTTGCAACTGATTGGTTGAGCTTGTCAGCACTATAGCAACTCTGTTTGAGAGCATATTTATGTCACACTTGGTGAATAGGATTATAGCATCAAGGTATATCGTGTTATGATGAGCAAGATTTATGCATAATCCTTATATCATTCTGCATATGTGTGGCTGTGTTTCTTACAACTTGAAAGACAGTATTTCTGACCTAATTTTAGTTAGACTTGGTGAATAGGTTTAATCATTGGTTGGTTTTTATTATGAGCAAGACCTATGCATATTTATAAGGTGATCTTGCATCTGATTGGTTTCTTTTGCCACTATAGAGATTGTATTTTGATCAAACTTGGTAAATAGGCATATGTCATCAAGATCTTGGTTAAGATTATGGTTGAGTATGATTATGAGTGAAATTGATGTATATTAATGATAAATGCATATTAAGATAAAAGCCAGTCTCTAAGATGGTTTGTTTTCATGACATTTTCAGGATCTAGGGTGCAGTATACAATGTTTGTTTACTCCCCTGAGACAACAAATTTGTTTGAGCCTCCATAGTCCAAGTTTCCTGTGACCCTTCCCACCCTATTTTAGATATTTGGACATTTACATTGAGGTGTGGGGTTGGAACAAATTGCATATAGAAAAGTTGGAATTTGCCAACGCATGTGGTGTCAGCATAGGGTAGATGCTTACTAGTGGGTCTAGCAAATTTAAATGACCTTACATCGAGCCATACCTGCATTAAATTGATAAGAGGATGATTTTTTTTCTCAGAAATTGCGAGTGTAGAATTTGTTATGTGTTTAATTCGCTGACAGACGAGACAAAATTACAGCGTTGATGAAATTTCACCTGGTACTTGTCATTTGCATCGCTAGACACGTGAGTACCCAAATCTTGCAACCTACATGTCCCTGACATGAGAGGTCCAGTAGTCACGTGATACCAACAAAAAAAACTCCTTTCCAATGTTACTGTACAAAAAATTCTAAATTTTTATTTGAAAGTCATGTAATGTTTGGAAAAAAACAAATGGAAACGTAATTCTCAACATATATTTTTTCTGAGAACAAAAACCACTTTTTCAATATCGCAGCAGACTGGAGAAAGCCAGACTCATCGAGCAGAGAGTACGTGTCACCGATATTTTTGGTTTCATGTAAAGCATTAATGTGTACCAAATTTGTATCATACTTGAACATTAATCATCTCCCATCTTTTATACTTTCACTAAACTCATCTGATGGTTAGAAAATTATCATGGATACTTTTTATACACCGACCATAAGGTGTCCATTTGTTTGTTGCCAATTTCATTTCTGTACAACAACTCGAGATGCCCGTCATCTATAGTTCCCAAACTTTGTGGATGGCTTGCATTTAGGGTATGGAGGAACTCTATCGATTTTGGGCTCCAAAGGCTCAGTGGTCAAGGTCACTGTGACTGAAAGAAGAAAATGGTTTTATGCACAATAACTCTAGTTTTCCACCAGCTACAGTTACCAAACTTTGTGGATGACTTGCATTTGGGATGTGGGAGATACTATTAGATTTAAGACTTGAAGGTCCAGGTCACTGCAACTGAAAGAAGAAAAATGTTTTCCACACAATAACTTCAGTTCTCTATCATCTATGGTTACCAAACTTTGTGGATGGCTTGCACTTGGGGTAAGAAGAAGTCTGTCAATTTAGGGGTCAAAAGTTCAATTGTCAAGATCACTGTGACTGAAAGTAAAAATGGTTTCCACGCAATAACATTAGTTCTACATCACATACCTGGACCAAGGATGAGTGCTTGGTAAAAGTTTCCCTGAGACCTGCATAAGTGGATTTTTAAAAAAATCAGTCCTTTTTATCCAAATGTATATGATTTTTAAGAGCTTTTTGTCAAAATTTAAAACAACCCTTAAAACTGTCTTCATATTAACATATACAGTTAAACAGAGTAAAGTTAACATTTTATTCTGTAAATTAAATGCGTTACATGCCAATTTATATGAATTTCCATAGTTATCCTTGTTTCTAGTGGTTTAGTACATGGTCATATGTCTAATTCAGGTGTTATAGGAGAGTCCAAATAAAAATAGCTTTTGATTTTAAAAATGCACATTTTCTAAGCCAAAATGTTTTTTAATTCCATTCAGCAAGGGTTGTAAGTGAATCTTGAAAATATCAATTTCATCCCAGAAAAGCCTGGAAAAGACCTGGCAATGTTTGTTTCAAAAAGTGTGAAAACCCTGTGTTCATTCTTTGCCTGAATGCTTTTATCAAGGTCTGCAAGGAGGGTGCTGCAATGTACTGACAACTGACCCAAACAAACTTGTTGCTGTTCATTGTTCATTTTCTCTGGAGTTAAAGAATATGTTCTGGGGATATTTAGAATTCAGACTTTGGATTTCCTCATGTTGAATTTGGACTTATTCACAGGTTTAGGCTGTCTGTTTTTAATTCATTATTAACCATGAAAGTAACTTTGCAAATAACCGTGTTTTTTCAGTACTTTAACAAGCTCCGTGAAAGCATCATTTCCAGTCAGTCGGCTGACAAGCAGCAGACCATGGTTCAGTGCTTTGAGAGCCTCATGGACGGTATTGAGAGATCACTTCAGACAAAAAACAGGGACAGGTAAAACGACATATTTGTTTGGGCAATGTCCAATGAATTTGTGCAGAACCTCTGTACATGGCTGTTTCATATTTACAACAAAACCAAAGCCCATGGTTATTGCAGAATTACTGCAAAATGTCTGTCTGGTTTACCTTTTGAATTACTGCAAAATGTCTGTCTGGTTCACGTTTTGAATTAATGCAAAAAATCTATCTGGTTCACCTACTGAATTACTACTAAATTTCTGCCTTGTTACTGCAAGAACTCATCTCAGAACTATCAAGAATTGCTGAGGAAAGCTGATGCCATGGTTTAATCAGAGAATTTTTCATTCTACCTATTTCTTTCTTCCTTACTTTTGTGTACTACATTCAATAGTTTTGTCTAGGGCTGAAATGGTTAGTAAATTCCTTTCATTAACTGAACCGTAACCGTATAACCGCAGTCAGAAGCACCTCATGTACAGAGTGAACTGATGAGAGTTACAGCCTAATCAAAGTTTCCAGTTTCTAAAATCTAGTGAAACTTATTTGTTACATTTGCTGACATATATTTCCCACTTGATTTTGGATGAGCCCTACGTATACATTTCGTCTTTAATTCTTTTGTCATATTCTCCACCATTTCATTCAGTAATCAGTACCAGTCGTGCCTATTGTCAGGATCACTCAAACACAAAGTTTGAAATTTTTGTGTGTTACTAGGGTAAAAATGACTTGGATGCAAAAAGGTAAGATGCCTGAACTGTGAAAGGAAGAAAATAACATTTTTGTGTGTGTGCGTTTGCATAAAATTTGAGTAAAGATGATATAAGAAAAACAAATTTTAATTTAAATCCATGTGCGTAACCTCATTTGCTGGAATGTGGAAATTGACAGATAAATTTGAATAGACCAAAGACTGAGTGAGCAGGTAACAAGTGAAACAGCTTGGATATGTTATCAGTGGCTAAAGTCTATTCCAAAACTTCCAAATACAACATAACTCATCATTATGATAGAGACTAAATATAGCCTGCAAATTAAATGAAATAATCAGCCGATATGATACCCTTTTTTGTAAATGATTAGGACAGTGGTTATTACTACACACTTTCTGTGTCTCAGGTTCCCCCCAATTTAAGGACCACTCGGGTTATAACATACCATAGTATCACTAATTTTCATGGGGTACCAATTTATGTGGTTTTCGTTGTTGCCCTGAACCATGAATAATGACACAACAAAAAATTAGCCACATATGATAAAGACACCCCCCCCCCCCCCCCCCCCCCCCCCCCCGTCTTTTTTTTTACTGTGTGTCAATCCTGGAGATAAAAAAAAATATTTTATCTCTGTAATCTGGTTAAAAATATTAGCTTTTACATGTGTCTGTTTTATTTTCACCCTTTGTAAAAAAGAATTAAAAAGCATTTTATATTGTTTCAGTGTACACGTATCTATACAGTATCCGGTAGCTGTATTTCCATTCACTGCCTTAAATCGATATGTTCTAAGATAAGTAAGGATTGAGGGAAACAAGCAGAAGCATAAGGTATTCAAACACAGTTATTACTGAAAATGAAAGAAAGAATAGGAAATGATAATATAAATTTAATACTTATTCAAATCGATTCTTCATTCAAGTGAGACTGTTGTCAAAAATTTTAAATCTTTGTGAAAGCACATCTTTTTTTATCTACACATGCTTAATCCCAATGAACAACATGACTGTAAAATACTAAAACTATTGCTTGAAGCACAATTACTAATGAAACACTGTGTATATACACTAATTACCACAGAGTATTGAAGCTCACACTTCACTGATTTTCGGACAAAACCACTGAATCAACATTGCGTCACTCAAGTCGACTGGTACACACAAATGTTTTTCGAGTAGATGATTTTGAAATTGTTCAATTAAACAAGTCCAGTATTCTCAAGCCACGGATAATTAGTTTCGATCTTTCACAGATTTTCATGAGCCGCAATTATCCATTTAGCATCAATCAGCTTCATTGATGATGTCTTAAGTAAAGTCTAGTAGTTGAAGTTGGTTCATACATGAGGCAGGCTCAAACAAAGGAGTGATTCCATTGTTTTTCAGTTTAGTTAGCATCTTTACACTTTTTGGACTCTGAACACATCAAATGTTGACACTGCTTGCTAATTGCATTGCTCAAGGGGCAGCTGGTCATGTGTTTGGTTCACATGTGAAATGATGACATTATCCAAACTAATGGGGGTATAAGTTGATTTTTACCACTCTTAAGCCACTGTGTTAACGCCATGGTTGCCAGAAAGTACTGATGGTGAGATTTTATGGACAGTGTTTTAAGGAAGAGATCACTCTCATGTACTTTAATAACCATTAGCTTAGTGCTGTTGGCTGCGTTGACTCCCTTTGATGCCGAGTGTAAGTGATTGATCCTGACGGGTGTTTGATTTGTGCTCATACTGGTGGTAGTACTGTTTTAACCATTGAAGCGTCTGTCATGTGTTGTCCTCATAGTTTTGTTCCTTTGTATTCTTTATTTGAGGTATTTGTTGAGATTATTCCATGAAATTAAATACCTACAAATATGTAAAACTAAGTACCCATGAAAATGTCTTTCTTTAAAAAAAAAACAACGAAAATTGAGACCCATGAAAATAAATGATACTACAATACTTGAGACTAGTCCTAAGAGACTACAAATATGCATATTGGATGTTAAAATAAATTGCATCTTTGAAATTACAAATTAAAGCGACTCTGTTGAGTTAAACATTATGATTGAAAATACTCCAAAGTCAAAATAGAATAACTTTCATATTGCTGTTGTCTTTAAAATTTAACGAGTTTCACAACAAAAATTTAATAGTAATTCTGTTGTCAATGTAAACATACAATTCCTTGAACTCCAGTGTGTAATGAATACATGACACAATTTATACTATAATATCAGTAATACATTATCAGTCGCTACTGCATTGCTTACCTTTCAGGGACAGAAATTATCTTCATCCAGATAAGAAAATTCCATGCTCCCATTAGATGGAAAGTTCTAGAAGTCCAGAACTAGAAAGAACACAGACCCAGTCAATCCTGCACATCATAGGCTCATGTGCAGTAGCTGTTGTTTTTCTTATGGACGACATCTTTGTTCAGTTGAATTCAGTCAAAAAATTTGCATTTTCTCGTATCAATACGTGTTCTGGCATTTAAATACAGGGTTTTGTATTGTTAGAGTCCATTTTATTTTTAATTGTAGCTCTCGTACAGTTTTGATTTTTTTTTCTGTTTTGACACCAGTGCCCATTATGTTACTCTTCCCCTATGGCGATAGGGTAGGCCATAATTGCTCCAAATTATATCATTTATTCAATTATTTTGGATGTTTCTAGACTTCTGGGGCAGGTAATCATCTTCCCTTTCATATCCAACATTTTTTGTGACCTCCACTTTTCATCTACATGTATTTTGAAAATATCTGGTTTGTTGGTCCATTAAATATATTACTTTATGAATATTAGATTCTCTTAGGAGGTCTCACACCCTAATTATCATCCAATAATGGAGTTTGGGTGGTCTCACACCAGTCATTATCATTAGTAATGAATATCAGTGGTTGCACACCACTCTTCATGCTCATTATCATAATAGTGTGTTTTGCTGGTCTCATACCACTCATTATCATCAATCCCATATTGAAATGTAGTGTATTGCTCATTTTAAATTGTGTTTGATGGAGGTCTCACACCATTCATCACTATTAATGAACATTTTTGATTATTGTTTCTTGATTCAGAATTTTTCTTTTTGCAGCAATAAATGTTGCAGAGTGTGGGCAAATGCGGGCATAGGAAAGCCCCTTGGGATACACACCCCACCTGCCTGTCATGCACTAGCTGTGAATGTACTGATGGTTGTCCATTCTGTTGTTTTTGGTCAGATGAGATATGGGACCTCACCAAAAGTAGACGAACTTATAAAGGGAGGAAAAAAGGCCCTTCTTCCTTTTTGTCTCAGGAGTACATGGGATCCTTCTCTGAGTCCCTTGGGACTCAGAAGAAGAAAATAACTCCTCGATCCCAGGAGAATATGGGAAGATTAGCTCTTCAGTGGAGAAAAACACTCCTAGATTCCTCCCCCTTAGCCTGGTGATGGTGACAAGCAGATCAAGCCACCTTGACTGGTCAATGGCTGGCCACCGGGCACCGGTCATTAGAGTTCCTTCAGGGACAGGGATCGGGTCAAGGACCCTCTACTCCTCACCAGGATACTGATCAACCTCATTGGGGACAGAGTCTCCTCCTTAACAGAGAGACCTGGGGTTGAAAAATCCTGCCTCTCAGGGTCAAGAGCAGGACAAAGATATCATGTCGGTCCTGGTGGACTCTAATGAGTTCGCCAAAGAACAGACAGATGGCACCTGCTCCTCCCTTCGATTCCCTTACCTCCTCCTACCCATCAACTCAGTCAGAAAAGGATGAAGAGATCTGGTCTTTCATTTACCGCTGCCTTCCCTCGGAGCTGTGTCCCAAGCCTTCAGGCTCAGAGGACAAGAAATAAAGTACTCCAGTTTGGAGAGACCCTTGGTGGCTGCCTTTCACCCCAGACCTCCTCTTACTCCCCCATTTGGCTATATTTAGGGAGTTCTCTCAAAGGTTTTGTAAGGGCCAGGAGTTTGCTAAGCAGCATAAGGGGTGGTCTGTTCCCCAATCTACACTGAGACCTCAGGTCTCTTGACTAGCGACAGAGTGCACCCCTCTGCCCAGCCCCTTATGCCTGCCCCCTTGGATGCTGGGGCATCACAAGTGGGAGTTTCAATGGGGACCTGGGCTTGCCTTCTAGTTAGGATACTGGAAGCGCTGGAACTTGAGACTAGGTTGCTCATCAACATAGCCATGCATGCCGATCTTCTTTCGGCAGCCTCCTTCAGTCTTCTGAATGAGAAATGTCTGTCTCCAACTGTGCTACAGCGCTTGGTGAAGATGGTTGCCAAAACCTCACAGCATGCCTTGTTGATGTCTATGGCGCTTTCAGTGGAGCTGCTCCACCTCCGCAGGGATATTGCCCTGGACACTTCAATAGTTTCACTGGATCAGAGTAAGAACCTTCTTGGGGCCGCTCCCTTAGATGCAGAAACCATCTTCGGAGGTCTTATCCCCTCCGTGGCATCCCAGGACCTAAAGGACCAACAACACTCGCATCCGCTTCTGGTCCGTTGAAACAGGCCAGGAAGTGTATCCATCCTGATCACCTCTCAGGGCCTTAGTGAAGTTCTTTAAATTGATGCAGCTCCAGTCCAGGAAGCAGCTCCAGTTTAAGCCTCCTTCGCGCCTGTCTGTAGCTAGGTGCAGTCGCTGAAGAGCCCTAGTGACTCCGTCCCTCTTCTGTCGTGCATCCCTTTTTTTAAATGATGCACATGGATGTTCAACTGGCCCTCTTTTCAGAGGCCTGATCAAGGATAATGGATGATTTTGGGCCCTCTCTATAATAAAGGAAGAATATTGGTTTCAGTTCTGGGAATATCCTCCTCGGGCAAGGACCTCCATTCCTTTCCACCAGTCAAAACTGATGCTGTTAAGGGAAGAGGTGCACACCCTTCAACAGAAGGGTGTAGTAGAAAGGGTGTTAAACAATCAGTCTCCAGCCTTCTAGTCACGAATTGTCCAGGTATCCAAAAAGAGCAGATAGTTTTGGCTGATTAACGTCTTTCCGCCTTAACTCATTCAGCCCCAGCACTGTTATCAGTAGCACTGCTGCTTGTGGCCCAGAGAGTTTTTACCTATTTAGAAAATTTTGTAAATATCATGCACATGTATTCATTCTTACCTTAATTTCCCTTCTTATACCCAATAAAAATCCATGAAATTTTCACCAATTGTTCCAAAAAAATTTGTCTACACAGTCATGTATTTTTTAAGCTATTTGTCCACTAAAATCATCGATTTGGACAGACCGAAGATGATCGTTCCAGTTTACAGATCCGCAAGAACTGTATCATTGTCGCTATCAGCATCCTCTTCTGATGACGATTCAATATCAGAAACTTCTATGTCCGAGTCTAAATCTCGTAAAATATCCAACTGCCGAACATATCTTTTCTCTGCTTGCTCAATATTTTCTAGATCAAACCCGAATAATTCCTCGTTTTCGCTCTCATCAAATATCACTCTTAAGTCCGCCATTGTTTAAGATTTTTCATGAATGAAACACGTGTAGTAAAACTGCTCTCAATTAGTAACCTTGGCTTATGAATAATTAGGCGGGATCGGGGCCAAATGAGTTTTAAAAAAATTCTCTAGTAGGAACCATTCAAGATGGAGACTACAGCTTAATTCAGGAACTCCATAAGGCCTGGTGACTGGGCAGTGTATATCGACCTTCAGGATGCATGCCTTCACATCCCAATTTTTAATCATCACAGGAAGTACCTTTTGTTTTGTCTGGACCAGGATGTTTTCCAAGTGCACACTCTGCCATTCGGCATTGCATCCACTTCCAGAGCCTTTACCAGAGTGATGGGAGTAGTTGCTGCCACCTGAGGTCACTAGGGATCCCTATCCTCCAGTATTTTGACAACTGGTTGAGCCACAATGGTCTCTTAGAGTCCATCACACAACATCTGTCCCGCTGCTGGTCCATAGTGACCTGGCTGGGACTCCTTCCAAACCTAGAGAAATCAAATCTAGTTCAATCTCCATATTTCGTATAGGTTGGGATGAATTTCCTCACCAACGGGAGATTAGTTTGTGTCCCAATAGACAGAATCCTGGTACTTTTGGAAGTGCTGCAAGAAAAAACTTTGCTGTTGGCACACTTATATCTATCCATACTGGGGACCTTGAGCTCTGCAGTGGACCTGGTTCCCCTAGGAAGACCGCACTTGTGCATCCTCCAGTTTCTCCTTCTGGCGAATTGGAAACTGCACAGGGATCCTCTGACAGCTGATTTCTCTTGGATTAGAATTCACCACCACCTGAGTTGGTGGGCCAATTTGGACTGATTTATGACTAGAGTCCCTATGCACGCACCTAGACCCCACTCCTATCTGTTCATGGACGTATCAGATTCGGGTGGGGAGCTCACTGGAGCCAGAAGGGCTACTTCTTCACGGATCAAGATCTCTGTAATAAACTACCCTCCACATAAACAATTTGGTAATGTGGGCAGTATTTTTAGCCCTACTGGGGTGTGTAAAAAAAATAAGGAGTCATTGTGTGATGGTCTCCTCTGACAAGACGTCGGTGTTAGCATACCTCAGGCAACAAGGAGGCACACATGCTCCTTCTTTGCGTGGAGGTTTGGAACATTTTTTGCTGGGCAACCTTGGAAGGGATTACCCTCCAGGTTTGTCATTCCTTGGAAGAAGAATATTCTGGCTGAGTCTGTCCATGAGAGGCAAGGTAGTCCTCACTGAATGGTCTTTTTACCAATCCATAGCAGAGTCCCTGTTCAGACTGGGGGAGACCCTTGGTGGGCTTGTTCACGACGAGACCAACCAACAAGCTCCCCTTTTACATCTCCCCAGTCCCAGATCAGAGGGCCTGGGCAGTGGAGGCCTTTGTTCTGAGGTGGAATCGTCTGTTTGCTTGCACCTTCTCACTGTTCAGAATGATTCCGCAAGTGATCCACAAAGTCAGGATCTCCACTACTCTGCTCATTTTGTTAGCCCCTCTCTGGCCTCATTGATCGTGGTTCAGTGAGCTTCTCATCCTGTTGGTAGACGAGCTCAGGACATTGCCTCAGAGGAGGGACCTACTGTTGCAGCACAGGTGGGTCTCTTCTGCACAACAGCCCCCCAATTCTCCACCTTCGCGCTTGGCTCATTTCAAGCAATCTATTCGCCACGATAAGTGTTCAAGCAAGGTTACGAATTGCATTGTTCAGGCCAGGAGACAATCCATGTCCAAGGTCTATCATGCAAAGTGGCAAATCTTTTGCGATTGGTGCAGTTGGAAACGCGTTAATCCTAGCTGTCCCTCTGAGCGCTATTGTAGACTTTCTTTTCCTGTTTAAAGAGAGAATATGCTCAGTTTGTACTATTAAGGGCTTCAGGGCAGCCTATCCAACATGCTTAAGTTCTTTCAAGATCTGGCCATTGATTCGGATCCTCATTTCCGATCTTATCGGGTATTTTGAGCTGCAGAGACCGGTTTCCGTCTCTCTAATGTCTTGATGGAATCTCTTGTGCATATTGTGGTCTTTGACAAAACCCTCATATGAACCATTGGGTGGAGCTTCTTTTGAGAACCTTATCCTTAAAACTTTTTCCTGCTCTCCTTAGCGTCTGCAAGACAAAGGAGCAAGCTTAATGCCTTGTCTATAGAAAAAGGTTGGTGTACGATTCAACAGCAATTATGAATCTGTTTCTCTCCTTTGTCAACCTGGTTTTTAAGCAAAAAACCAGCTTCCTTTGGTAGCTCCACTCCCTATAGAGATCCCCAATCTCAGTTGTGTCTGCGTTGAGGATGAACAAGATAGTTTCTTATGTCCAGTTAGGGTTTTACAGTTCTATTTGGCTGCTTCAAAAGGGACAAGGAAGGGTAGGAAGCATATTTTTCTCGTGTTGTGTTGATATTTTGGTATTACCAGTGGATAATTCTCGCGATCAAGAGGGCTTATTAATCCCTCACTGAGAGGGACCTTTTATTCATAAAAATTCAAGTCCATGAAGTCTGAGCTATTGCTGCTTCATGGGCCTATCTAACTCAGTCGTCATTGGAGAATTTTATGAAAGCCACATTTTGGCAGTCACACTCTACTTTCTTCTACTTCTGCGTTCGGGCACACCAGAGCAAAGGCATATTTTCTTTGGGGCCCAATAGTTGCAGCACAAAAAGTGGCCCAAGCTGATACCAACTTAAAGCAGTGGACATTCCTACCGTAAGGGTAAGTATATCCTTTTTTATACCAGTTTTTTAGGCCATCAGCCTCCCACCGCACTGGAGAATTCATCAATGCAATAGTCACAGATAATGTATTACTGATATTAAAATTATATCATTTGCTAGGTACATCATTGGCTGATTAGAGGCTTTAGCCTTTTTCATGAAGAAAAAACAGAATGTCAACATTTGCTGGATCCAGACAAGCACTCACTTTGGTAACGATTAATCCTGCGGAAGAGAAAGCTCTTTCGCTTGGCACAGGCATTGCATGGATGGAAAGATACTTTTTTGTTAATCTAGCAAGGCAAGGAAACTGTGCCTCTTGCACTTGTCACCATTATAGGTGATCAGGCAAATTAACTGACTGGGCGATAAAATGTTTCAGTTGATTGGAATCTTCAGAATTGTTGTTGGAAGTCAGATCCACAATGTTACTCAATATATGCTCAATAACACACTTCTTCTCTGGAGTTGGCATGATTTCTGGCTATGACTTGACATTGATGTTGGTTGCACCCTGTGAAGCATTATCTGTCATCCTGGCTACCAGCAGGTCACTAATATAGGAGTGCAGTTGGTCACATTTACCCTCAGGCAGGAACTTTAGCGATTTATAACACATGTCCGGTGCTTTGGCTAACATTAGAGGCGAAGTCGAAATTGCATCAGTAGGAATTCCATCTTTCCCGATGGAAAATCTCTTCATTAATCCCTTGACAATTGTCTTCTTCAAATCGCTGATTTGAACACTGGAACAATGTGTTCCATTATCCTCAAGAACAAGTATTTTATATCAAGAGTGCTCCAATCTGCAGGCTTTGTAATTGCATCATTAAAAATGATGGAGTAAATATAAACTCTGAATTCTAGTAGTTGCTTAATCATTATGCAACCAGAGTTCCATCTGGTAGCAACATCTTGAACTAGGCAAAGTTTTGAAACCAGCTTTCATCTGCCGATCTTTAAGGGTCTCTGTTGAGTGACTGAAATGTTCAACTTGGCAAATTCCCAGCAGATAATACTTGTGACATTGTTGGCAGTTTCAGTCCATCGTTGATGCAGGGTAGAAGGGTGTGAGCAATGCACTGCATGTCCACAAAGTTAACCTTTCTGGAAGCTACCTCCATATTTTTTGTATTGTCTGTCACCAAGGCGCTGACAAGAAACACCAAACTATGTGAAAGACTTGAAGTACCCTGCAATGTTCACACCTGTATGGTGATCCTCTGCAGGTCTGGTGGCTAACAGATTGGACTTACGATCTCAATTATCACTTATATAGTGCCAGTGTAGCACTACACGTGTCCATAGGTCAAATGTCAGAGAAATAGGTTTGCCCTTCAGTTCGTCAATGAGAGACTGTTTCTCCTCATTGTAAAGTAAGTGGCAATATTTTGATACAGTAGGGTGCGAAGGCAGCTTATACTCCAGATTAAGGGCAGCAACAAACCGTTTAAAACCCTCTCCATTGACAATACTTGTAGAACGAAGGTCAACTGCACAATTCAGTGCAAGCTGTCAGGTAATAAATTCCGGCCAGTCAGCAGATATCTTTGGTCTCTGGAATTGAAGAAAAGTTCTCTGCACAAGCAAAACTTGCCAAATCAATTTTTTATCGCATAGATTCAAACATTTGTGTTTTAGCGTCATCTGATTTCTCATAGAGGAAGTTCCTCCTCTATATGAAAGATCAGCTTTACACAGAGTACAAGTGGTCTTCTTTTTATCGTCTTCAAGCTTAAAAAAAAAATCCAGATTACAGCCTTCTTCGTGTTTTTCATTCTGGCATGTCAGCTAACTTTTGTCAACACTGGCAGTGGTTTCTGCTAAGGGAAGCTGGGTGTACTGTAATTATTTGACATACATAAACTGTCTCAGTACACCTCTAGATAAACAAGCAGTGATACCACAACAATTTGATGATATACTACTAAATTTCAGATTGTTTACAACACAGGACCAAATAACAATATTAATCAGAGTACCTTCCAATGTATCCTTTTGTATCATATCTTAGAATAGCAGATTACAGTACGTGAATAGCACTGGGCTGTATCTGGGGCAGATGTGCTACAATGTTTTAATTCATCTGTAAAGCAACATGTTTTTGAAGGAAAGGCTTGGAGTGAGAAAGTTTATACACATTTTCAATTTATTTATAACATTTAATCAGCTTATTAAATATACTTGGTGATACTAGGCAAAGCGATTAACCAGTTACTGCTAATACTCCAACTGTTAGTGCTTATCTGGGGAATCATTTCAGCCCTAGTTTTATCTGTTCAGTTTTCCTATACAAGCCAAATTTTCAACTTACTATTGACAAAAGTAATACATGGTGATTTGCAAAAAGAATCAGCATACCTGTATTGTTTTTCAGGTTTACTCAGAACTTGTCTCTCTTCCGTCGAGATGTTAATGATTCGCTCAAGGCAGCTGGCAGTAACAGCCCCACATCTTCAACATCGTCGCTTGACATGATGAACTTCAACTAGCAGCTGTTGTGACCACCTAGTCTTTTCAATCAAAATACTGTGATGTTTTTTGTGTGCTTCAGAGGCAAATCCAGGACATTTACAATAGAGAGATTCAAAGGCATCTAACTTTTCCCCTACTTTTCAAAGAAAAGCGGGGATTCTACATTTATCATGTTTATAGTGAGTCTATTGTCAGAGTACACTGATTCATTCTTCATTTTCACGATTTAGTTTAATACTGTCGTTTAACATTACTGTATAGATAATTGCTTTTCCGTTCTCTGTAAATCATTGCTTGAAGTTTAAGTTTTTTAGTGAAAATAACATGCCTGGTTTGTGTATGATTATATTGACATCAGGCTTTGAAACTTATGATAAGATATTGGATAAATTGATGGAAAGCACTATTTGTCAATATTTGACAGAACTGTTACTTGTGGTTAATCTAGAATTTCAAAAGTTCGGGTAAACTTTTTTATATCTGCTTTGATTACCAACCACTGGATTGTTTTGTATGCTTTTTGAGCTGTAAGATTTTCAAAAGTCTGTCTTTATCACATCCTAGGAATGTTATCGCTCACATTTTAGTGTAAGTAGAAAAAGTACTGTTTGTGATTTTCTGGGGATTCATAATGAATTTTTCTGTTTCTACATTACGGGTTTTAGATCAGTGTTTTTACAGCTATAAATACACCATCTTAATCATCATGCAGTTTATTTGACATTATGTATTTTGCCACAAATATAGAACACAGAATTTAATGTATGTAATAATTGTAGTTTATCAGTTTTAAAAAACAAAAACATCCCCAGCCTAGTGAACCTTGATGCAAGTAATGAAAATGACTTGTACATGCTTAAATGTATCGAAAGAAACTTCAAAATTTAAAATGCAAGTTCATTGATGTTTTGGGACAGGTATTGATATGGCCAGATTTTTGTCAGTTATCTATCGGCTAAAATACTTTTAGAATAGCTGGTAAATAGTTTACAGTGGTTGTTACCAAAAATGATGAGTCATCATTCTAAATCGGGCAAAACAAGCCCCATCATTCCTGGCAGAAAGCATGAGAATCATATTTTTTGCAGACAGTGTGATTCTCAAACAGGATATTTTAAGCTTTTGATTAATTTTGTCTTTTACGGTTAAAGCATTTCCAGGTCCAAATTCTGAGAGCAAAACTTAATTTCCTTTTCAGAATTCAGCAAAATGTTCATTAAGTTATTGAAGCAATTTTTTAAAAAAAATTTTAACTTTAAAGTTGTTTTGCACATGGTTGAATTCTTGATTTGAAATTTTATGAAAATAGGAAAATAGTCCAGGATAGTAATTAGGAAGCTAACGAGTTCCTGAAATCTGATAGTGGTGAACATAGTTTTGACCTGTGACTATGATTAAACTTACACCTTTGACCTACCATATATACTTGCTTGCAAGTTGAGTCCAACTGCAAATAGTACAGACCCAAATCTGCTGTCACATAATGTGCCAGTTGATCTGGGTCTATGCAGTTTGTTAGGAGTAATCACAGGGTCTGCAGCAGACCTCAAAAACCTTGAAAACCCTAAAATTTCATTTTGACCTTAGAAACCTAAAAAAATGCCCCCAAAATACTGAAGGAAACCTAAATTTTAAAAAAAAAACTAAAAATTTGAAAAATAGTTAACGGCCCTACCTCAACGCCACAAAAAAAATGCTTTTTTGCACACGTTTTTTCATTAGGCTAGCCTAGCTGTCGAGAAAGTGTGTGAATTATGCAAATTAAAGACATCTGGTCATTTTATTCCATCATTCGTTTGATAGACCCATAATGGCATATCGTTGTTCGATCATCAACAGCGTTAGCATTGCATTCGCTTCAATCTTTGCACAGTTCAAGGTCAGTTTGCTTCAACCTTTGTTCGAATTAAGATTCTTTTACCAGAAGTGTTTTAGGGTGCGGCGACAGAGTAAGGGGCCATTGTGTTGTGGTTTCCTCTGACAACACGTCCATCGTAGCATATCTCCAACATCAAGGAGGCTCAAATGCCCCTTCTCTTTGCGTGGAGGTGGAACCTCCCATACTGGATGCCTCGTAAGGGATAACCCTCTAAACCAGCTACATTCCCCGTAAAGCGCCACATTCCGAGGAAGAAGAACTTATTAGCGTACAGTCTGTCCAGGTCGGGCAAAACAATCCTCATGGAATGATCTCTTCACCACTCCATAACAGAGTCACTTTTCTCTTTATGGGTATATTCAAATTTTTAATAGATGTTATGCTCACTATGGAGATAATCTTCTAACTGCTTTGTGTCTTGAACCTCAACAAAAATTTTAAAACCTTTAAAAAAAACTATAAAAAAACTCACATTTTAAAAGTTAATTTCACTTCTAACCCAGTAATCTGTAAAACAAACAACATAGACCCTGATCTCCTGGCACGTTATATGATGGCAGATCTAGGTCTGTGTTGTTTGCAGTTGGATTCGGATTATGCACAAGTATATACGGTAATTATGCTGGATGTAAAAGGCAGGTTTTGGTGGCAGAAATGTTAGTTTTGGCTGTCACACTTTATGAGACATTTTTCTCAGTTTTAATGGCAACTTGGTGCAAAATAATCACGTTTCATTTCCATCTACATGATGTTGGTTTTGTTGCATTTGTGAAATTAGACACATTTTCATTTCCTTAGAAGAGGAATGTTAAATTTGTTATATACGTGGGGTCACATTTTGATAAAATGGAATTTATATCCGTTTCCAGCATGTTTCTAAATTTTCATTAGTAAGTATTGATTTCTTTAACATTAAGGGACCATTGCTTTTTTAAAAAATTTTTTTACAGAAAATTTGCACATGAATATATACATTGACAAGTAATATTTAATCCAAAGTATTGTATGCAATAATTCCTGACTATAGAAGACTTTGCTATAATTATTTCCTGGATACACCTAAGAATCATCCTGCCGATTTGAATATACATGAATATGGAAAGAAAACTATCTTTAAACAAAACACGTTCAGTGACAAATGATTCGTATATATCTGAAACTGTTCATTATTTATTGTGAGGGATTACAGTATGACCAATCAGACTTCTTGATACAGTATTTGCCTTGTGAAGTATTCTTCTGAAAATTCTAGTAATCAGTATCAATATTTCTAGACATTGACAGATAATGTTTTACAGTGCTTGTGTAATATTTGGTATTGTTTTCAGTGTTGGAATACTTCCAAAATACTTTCAATCACACAATTTTCAGGAGCATAACATTTTGCAAATTTAGTGAGACAGATGTATTTGAGAAAGTCTTGTGTATATTAATAGGAACATAGTTTCACAATATGTCTATTGCCAGTGTCAAACTTGCGGAATTCTTAGTTTTTTTGATGTTAAAATATTATCTGCAATTTGACAGTATTCTTGTAGACTGAGGCGGGAGAGACATTATTTCATGGTGGCCCTAACTCTTTTGTGCTCTCTGTTTGTTTTCTAAACATTACATTCCTAACAGTTATGGAATCAGTAATGTCTTGCAGTTTTATGTACAATAAAAGACGAATTAATTGTGTCCAAACCCATTAACACATGGCTTATCATGATTCCTTAATGTGACAAAACCTCACTTATCAAATGGAGCTGTGGTAGCTCAACGTCTAGTGTGCTGGACTCCCAACCGAAAGGGTGCAGGTTCGAATCCTACCATCAGATGAGCCTCTGTCAGCTGCTGTGGTGTTTCCTTGGGCACGGCACTTAACTCCATTTGCCTTGGTGCTAAATAACCTCTTGTGTTTCTGTGCTGTAAAACACCCAACCAAACCAAGCAGTTATCAGAACCCTTCATGGGAAATGATGATGGTTCAGGTAATTGGCAGTTTGGTAGGGTTCTGACAAATCTTTTGCCCAAAGCCCAGGGTTTTATCAGAATGTTGAATTCAGGGAGCCCAAGGAGCAGGCTACCATGACTCGTAAGGAGAAAGGAAAGTTTAAGAGCTAAATATTTTATATTTAAGTGCCTTGTTGGGGCTACTGAATTTAAGCTTGATTACCAGGTTCTTTTACTGGTAGCCAAGTAGTTTTTAGCTCTACTGGTCATAGACAAGAAGAACTTATGGGATGGCCTGTTGACCTTCGTCCATCGTCCATCCATGCACAAGTTTGTTATTGCTATTCCTCCTAAACTACTTGGAAGATTGCCATGAAACTTCACACACACATTCATCCCAAGGTCTAGTTGGTCTTAAATGAAAATGGTGCTACTCAGATATCCAATATGGCCCCCACTGTGGCCATCTTGAAAATCATGTTATCACTACTTCTCCTGAATGAATGGGCATTTCAGCATGGGGTTTTCACTAAAAGACTTCTTATGATGTCTAGTTGGTTCTAAATGAAAATGGTACCGATCTGACATCTAATATGGCTGCCATGGCAGCCATCTTGAAAATTATGTTATCACTACTTCTCCTGAACGAAAAGTCATATCGGCATGGGGTTTTCACCCGAAGACATCTTATGATGTCTTGTTGGTCCTAAATGAAAATGGTCCTACCCAGACATCCAGTATGGCTGCCACCGGGGCCATCTTGAAAATCTTGTTGTCGCTGCTACTGAATGAATGGTCATATCAACATAGGGTTTTCACCAAAAGATTTCTTATGGTGTCTAGTTGGTCTTAAATAAAAATTGTGCTGATCTGGTATCCAATAAGGCTGCCTTAGTGGCCATCTTTAAAATCTTGTTACAGCTACTCCTTCTACATTGAAAGCCATATCAGCATAGGGTTTTCACCAGAAGACTAGTTATGATATCTAGTGGGTCCTAAATAAAAATGGTTCTGATCTGATGTCAAATATGGCAGGCATCTTGAAAATCTTCTTGTCACTACTCCTCTTAAATCGAAAGTCATATCAACAAGGGGTTTTCCCTAAAAGACTTCTTATGGTGTCTGGTTGGACCTGAATTAAAATTATGCCAATCTGACATCCAATATGGCAACCATGGTGGCCATCTTTAAAATCTTTTTATCGCTACTCCACCAGAATTTATAGTCATATCGACTTAGGGTTTCCACCAACAGAGTTCTTAAGATATCTAGTTGGTCCTAAACGAAATTGGTGCCCCGCAGATATCCAATATGGCTGCCACAATGAACATCTTGAAAATCTTGTCACTAATTATCCTAAATGGATGGTCATATTGGCATGGGATTTGGGTCAAAAGCCTTCTGATGATGAGTAGTGTCTCCTAAGTTAATATGGTGCCAATCTTACATCCAAGATGGCGGACACAGCAGCTAATTTTAAAATCTTATCGCTCAAGAATATCAGAGATGGTTTCAACACTCAGCAGATAGAAGAAGACAAGGTCTTATCTTGAATTCCTGGAAATTCTTTTTGGAGAGTAGAGTGTTAGTCCCTTCGAAAGACTCTTGTTGACATTTGTTATATCCTGTTTGGATAATCGATTCAGTATTTTGTATATGTTAGAAATGTTAAGGAGGCTTAATGCTTGTTAAGATGAATAAAAACATTCAATAATGGAGAACTTACTGTATCAAGATCAGTCTTAACACTTGGCAGTTTGTGATTTCTCATTTTCATATTGGCAATAAGTATTAAGTTTTGTTAGTGCTGAAATGTGAAAGAAAAGAAATTAATTCTGTATGTGTCAGCTAATGTGTGATTGTGTTTGGTTATCTGTACATTTTCATTTATTAAAAGTAATAGAATGTAGAGTGGATTTAAAAGTAAGCGTATCATTGTCAAATATTTGTGGTGCAGGTGAGAGTTACGAGTACCTATTTGTATATACTTGTTGGATAGATGATTAAATAATGATACATAGTGCTCAAAAGAATGTGTTCAAGATTTTACACAACTGTTTTGTAATGCCCAGATTTCTGGGCTTTGTGTGTGTATCCCTCGCAGATTTTAATGTAGAACTTTGCTGTATATTCCTCAGAGAGTAACTTGTGCAGGTTAACAGTTATCCACTTTGACCAAGATAGATTGCGCTGGTGGCCATTTTTAGCTTTACTGGTCATAGACCAGAAGAGCTGATGCAATGGCCTTTCATCCAGCATCCATTAGCAAAAGTTTGTTATCGCTACTCCTAAACTACTGGGAGGATTGCCACCATAAATTAGAGACCCATTCATCCCAAAGTCTACTTGGTCCTAAATGAGAATAGTGCCCCTTGGACATTCAATATGGCCAATACAGCCTAAATTCTGGAAATCTTGTTGTCTAGTTGGTCCTAAATGAATATGATGTTGATCTGATATCCAATATGGCTGCAATGGTGGTCATTTTGAAAATCTTGATGTCACTACTCCTTCTAAATGGATGGTTGCATTGACATGGGGTTTTCACTAAAAGACTTTTATGATGTTGAGCTAGTCCTATCGTATATACTCACATATTAGCGATACCAACTGCAAATTTCCAGTGGATCTGGGTCTATGCAGTTTGTAAGGACTAATCAGTAGAAGAAACAACACAGACTCTGATCTGCTGGCACATTATGCAACAGCAGATCAGGGTCTATGTTGTTTGCATTTGTACCTCCCTCATACGCGAGTATATACGGTAAATGAAAATGGTGCTGATCTGATCTCCAATATGGCTGTTATATAGTTTCAACACTCGGTAGTTAAAGAGAAAGAATTTTTTATTTTAATTCCTGGAAATTCTTTTTGAACAGTAGAGTGTCAGCCCTTTTAAGGGACTCTTTTATTATTATTATTATTATTATTAAAACAGCTAGATGACCCTTTCTCAACACTTTTTGTCTTGCCTGTGAATTGCGAGACATAAATATCACTTTTCTGGCAGGGATTGTACCGTCTTCATCCATGTTTTGACCCTGTGTTTAATATTTGATAGCGATATTTCTTACATTCCTCTATGTGAATGATCGTGTTTTACTACTGTAGAACACCCATGGAGGAAATCTCGATCTTTCATCACATGACTGCTGTCTTAATTCACATGACCTTCTGCTGTAATCATAGTTCACAAAACTCTGATTTCCATCATCACTTGAGCATTCTTTCATAATAAGTTCAGATAAATATTAAATTGCAACAAAATTAAATCCTAAAATGTGCAGTTTGGATGCTGTCTATTGCCATTACTTTGCTGGTCTCGACCGCTGTTAGTTGAATGCTGATATGTGTTTCAGTGCCACTTCAAACTTCCCTTGAATTTTCAATGTAAACCAAACTTTTTGTGCTCCATGTTAAAGAGAAAATTGTCAGCGGGTGTTTTGCTGTTTCCAAGTTGCATCAGTATTCACAATACACCATATTGACTTCGACCCTGATTTTTTGTTGAGGATTGCAAGAGAAATAATCCTTCATTATGCATCAGTGTTGGATAGGAAAAGGCCACCCTAACGATCACAAGTTTGGATCAGACACTCATCAGAACCTTGTGTATGATACAAAATTCTGACCCTCTGGTGAAATTTTCTTATGTTACACCAATGCATATGAAGGATTCGGTCAATCATCTTCATCAGTTGCTGAATTCAGCTGCAGCTCTTGCATAATATAGTACGTCTTAATTTGTATGTAAGCAGAAAACTGTATGATAATGACATTCAGAGCCACGTCATCGTATTTCACTGATCATTTGTGTTGTTTATCCATTCAATCTCGTGAAGATTTATTTGACCTTAGGTTATAAAGAACAGTTCTAAATAATAAATGATACATGTTTTTATGTACAAATGCACGTGGTCTAACAGGTTTCAACACAACATCAGCAAATTTTGATGGCTTCATTCTTAACTTTTCATTTGGTTTATGTCTTGCCTCTGAATTGCAAGAAGTAGGAATACCTTATCCATTCATGATGGTAAGATCAACAAGGTTAAGGTCCTTTGTTTAAGTTTTTAGCTTGCCTGGCGATTAGGCCATGTGAGCTTATGGCATGGCCCTGCCTCTGTTGTGTGTGGTGCATCATGCTTTCGTCGGAAATTAATATTTTAAACTTCTTCTCAAAACCACTGGAAAGATTTTGACCAAATTTGGCAGAGAGCATCCTGGCATGAAGAGCTTCAAATTTGTACAAATGATTCTGATGCACTGTCAAATATAGCCACCATTACAAAATTACAAAAATACCTTGACATGACTTCTCAAAAACCGCTGAACAGAATTTGATCAAACTTGAGAGAAAGTGGGAAGACCTATCAGGATTGTACATATAGTGCCAATCCACCTCCAAATATAGCCACTGTTACTAAAAAAAGAAAAGATCCAGTTACAAAAAAAAACACACAAACCTTTAAACAACTTCTCCAAAACCACTGATAATAATATGACCAAACTTGATAGAAAGCATCTTGGTATGAAGACTTTTCAAGTTTGTACAAATGATGCCAATCCAGCATCAATTATGGCCACTGTTAGTAAAAATAGATTGATATTTTTAAAAAAACTTATCATTAAAAACCACAAATCAACATTTGTCCAAATGTGACAGAAAGCATCATGGCATAGAGGGCTCTCAAGCTTGTACAAATGGTGCTGATCTGCCATCAGATATTTCCAGAGTTACTAAAAATAGAAAAATACTGTACTTGCTAAAACAAGGGAAGTTTGAATGATAACTTAAAAATCACAGGTTTAGGATTATGCTGAGTTCTTCCTTTGATGAAAAAAAACTTGCAACATTTTAGAAAATAATTTTAGGATATAGGATTCATAAATTTCAATAAAACAAGTCATATAAATTAGCAAAATAATACACCTTGTGGATTAAATTGAATGATCTATAATTTAAAGCTGAAGAAAAATATATATATAATAAGTAACACTCTATGTAGATGAAATAAATAATGGAAAAGATTAGCTTGGAAACAGCGGAGTGTATGGAAGCTTTGTAATTATTTTCTGTATTGTGTCCTTTTGCCCAACAAAAAAATCAAAGTCCTTAATATCTGAGTCTGCCTCGGGTGGTCATTGTGTGTCTGATACAATGTACACCAATAACCTCAGTAAGTAATGTGGTCTCATGTTTAGGATTCTGAAAAACTTCAGAACTTAAATCTGGCTCTGCCCAATCAGACCAGGTGTTGATTGTGTGTCTGAAAAGATGCACTCAAATTGTTCAACAAAACTAATCAAAGTCACTTGGCAAAAACACTTCACATTGCTTAGCCCAACCAAACCAGAAATGTTATGTAGATATGAAGCACGTCAGTAATTTTTGTTTGCAAGACACTTGTCTCAATGCCCAACCAACACTAACCAAAGCCTCTAAATACCTCTGCCATATTAAAATGTCTGAAATTTTAGTTGTTTTTATGTTATGTAATTGCATTATTTATTCATCACAAATTATTTTAAATCATATTTTGTATTTTTAGCTTGTAATAAAAACATCCAATGACACAATATACTTTGCTCCTGAAACAATTTCAGATTTAATTACCATCATTAATCCAAATATCTGGACCATCCAGTTTTCTGGAAGCCTACCCTAGAAATTTTTCATCAATAAAAAAAAAAGAGTTTTAAAAAAAGCAAGAAACAGATAAATTTCAGATTTTCTGAATCTTACGACCAGATTACATTTCGCTTAATTTATATGTAACAGTTTTATAACGCTCGTCACGACGCTTACTATTTCTCCCAATATTTTGTAGCACCTACTGGATATTGACTTGATTCAATGTTGGCTACCTTTGCATGGCGTTCACTAATCATGGTTGGTTCAAATTTACAGCAGGTTCAGTGAAATGCAAATTATGATGCTTTTGAGGTAATACTGACAAGGTCTTTTCTCAAAGTAATAAAATTGGGTCATGCAACCTTTGCTCACTTTTGGTCAATCAAGGGGGAAATATGAGATTAAAAATACTTATTCCAACCAGCCAACCCAATTATTTGGCATGAAACTGGAAACAAACTTCTCATTTTATTAGGCCTGTTAGACAGTGTGGCAACTAAGCGCTCTAAAGTTTTCTTTCACACGCTTAAATATGACAGGCTGTCCGGCAAGTACTTTAGTTAAAAGCTTAAATATGACAGGCTGGCTGGCAAGTCTTTTGTTAAAAGCTGTATATATTATGCATCAGTTTTATTCGACTGAAATATTACTACAATGGTCCCCTTCTTTTAAGGCCACCCCTCCTGCACTGAAATCTGGGCTTATAAAAGAAGAGTTCTCTTGTGAGGGGGCCAGAATGATACGATACATACTATTTTGGTGTTTGGCAAGGTGGCCGCTGATAAGGAGTGGCCTCTTTTGACTGGCCTCTAAAGAGGCTTACTATCATATATACTGGGTATGCCTAAATTTTGTACTTCGATATGCTAAGATTCCAGTTGTCTTGCATATGTTGGCAAAAAGCTATAATATCATAACACCCTTCACAGGTAAGACAAAGTGTTATGTGGAATACTGTTCATAGGTAAGACACGGGTGAAACAAAGTGTTCTGTAGAACATTGACTATTTGATAGCTACAACAAAAGTTATCACAGTTTTTGCTGTTTCTGATCTGAAAATAAATTGCCGCATATTGTTTCATTAACTAGAAAATTCTAACTCTTGAGTTTGAATCGATTCATTACAAGTTGCCTAAGGTGTTTTGGATAACAGAAATTGTTGCTGTACAATATCAGACACTGTACATAACTTGTACATAAAAAGCTACAATCAAAAAAAGTAGCAAACTTGCATTTTGAACAAATATGGGCTTAGTAGATTTTTCGCAGTGTAATGAAATGGAATGGTTTTTCACTATTTTTGTACTGTTAAGTTGGTATGTGGATGTATAGATTGTGCTATTAAAATGCTACTGGTATATTACCTTTTGTCATGTTTGGAGAATTTATTCTTGAGGTGAAAGTGCTATTATTTTGAATGTGAGGTAACTGGTGGAAATAAAGACTTGAACACTTGAGAATAGACTTGTTTATTGCATAAATACTTGTACATAAGAGAGTTGGAATAGCTCATTCCTGAAATATAATGGAACTGAGAACACACTATTTCTGCTTGAAGGGATTTCATTCCCTCCACAGTCTATGACATGGTATCTGTTTCATCTGATACTAAAAATAGTTGTGTTTCTGAAAGTACAGGTAACTCGTTTTTTGTATATGCCCACCATGTGGATTATATTATGTTGTGATGTTGTCTACCATCTGCAGTTATTAAACTTTGTGGATAGCTTGCACTTTGGGTAGGAAGTATTCTATTGATTTCGAGCTTAACGGCTTAAAGGTCAAAGTCACTGACCGAGAGAAGAAAAATTGTTTCTGCACAATAACTCAAGTTCTCCATTATATCCAGTTACCAAAATGTGGATAGCTTGAATATGTGGTAAGGAAGAACCCTATCGATTTCTGGGTCGAAAGATCAATGTCACTGTGACGGAAAGAAAAGAAATTGTTTCCACACCATCTACAGTTACCAGACTTTGTGGGTAGCTTGCACTTGGAGTAAGGAAGAATCCTTTCGATTTTGGGGTCAAAAGGTCCAAGGTCAGAATCACTTTGTAGGAAGAAAAACGGTTTCAGCACAATAGCTTGAGTTCTCCAATATCTACGGTTACCAAACTTTGTGCATAGCTTGCAATTAAGGTAAGGAAGAACCCTACCGGTTTTTGAGATCAAAAGTGAAGGTCACTATGACTGAAAGAATAAAAATGGGTTTCCACACAATAGCATTAGTTTTCCTCAACCAAACTTTGTGGATGGCTTATACTTAGGGTAAGGGAGAAGCCTGTTGATTTGGGGTCCAAAAGGTCGCTGTCACTGAAAGAAAAAACAATAACATTATTTCGACATCATGTCAAGAATAAACGACATAAAAGTCAGTAATGTTTGTCTGTGCAGAGACATCTATAACACGTGTTATAGATGTATCTGGACTATGCATGCCAACTAAGAAAAGATTACTGCCCTGTGAAGTTTAATGTGTTGACATATTGATAGGTGAACTTCCGATATTCAGAAGTAGTGCTGATATAAAAAATAGAAACAATTATCTTAGCATATTCAGGTACCTTGGATTTTTCCCACAGGGATAAATGATAGATTGGTTCTAAGCTCCAAATGGTTACATTTCTTTAAAGCCATCACCAGTCGATAATCGATACCTGTGGACCAATGGACCAAAGATGAGGTTTCCAAGTGAAACTTTTTTTTTTTTTTTTCATCGTTCAGTCGACACTCGAGACGGGGTACTTGTGTTTGAATAAAGATTTCTCTCTAATGTTTGGTCAGCTTAAGAAGAGGTTAGTGGTGAATTCTGGGTCTTTAACTATCCTGCTATACATTGTCGTTATCTGCAATACCTGTTTGCAAAGTATTTCGGCGGCGATGTACAGCAATCGTGCTTGAATCAATTTCAAAATGGCGGACTTGCCAGCCCTGCGTGTCTTATGTCGTGGAATTATGCGTTAACGCGAATAATTAAAAATGAATTGTTACATGTTGTGATGTATTATAGAGGAAGAAAAAAAAAACTTTTTGAAGCATTGGCATACCAATTTGATTGACGAAAGTACTATCCAAAATCAGTAATCTATTTAGATTTTTCACGAAGTGATCGATCTGCAGCAAGATGGTAATGACCACTGTTTGGATATTTGCCCCGCCTGTTACAAACTGCATTATTTTTGTTTCAGCGAAAGTTGTCATAGTACTTTGCGATGTTCTATGCCATGAATTAAAAAATAGCCCAGCACAAGACATGACTTCTAAGTTTCTAACATGTTGTGTAAAAATCCACAATAACTGAGAAACCATGTGACTGACTCTTTTAGTTTTGACCATATTGTATCAACATTATACATTTATTACCCTTGTTAGGAGGAGAGATGAAGATTTGTTCACACAAGTTAAGTCGCTTGTGAGCAAATCTGCACCCCCCCCCCACACACACACACCAAATAAGGCCTATAAATTGTTTATTATACCGAATCGAACAAGACGGGGTAAACACGATTGCGTAAGGGAGACTCGATGGTTTGTTCCCTGACGCATTACATTCATGCGCCAATAATTGACAGTTATTTTTATGAGGTATAATAATACTTTCTAAAGCAGACGCGTACTTGAATATATAAACTAATCATAAGGGTTTTTATCTTCTTTTGTGAAGCATCAGTACTTGAATATAGTAGGAGAAAAGGTAACAACAGCAGAAAATTGTTCCAGTTAGGCTTTTCGTTATTGGCCCGAATCACGCCAGAGTGCTAACTAGATGGATGGCAAAAGATGTGGAAGATGTGAAGGGCAGTGGAAAATAAATCAAAATAATTCAAAAACCATGTTCAGTTTTGCATAGTTACTATAACTGAGTCAAATTAAATAGTTTATGCGGCATTTGCATGCATTAGAGAATTTCCATACCTAATTGCAAATATCCCCCTGCACAACACGGTTATTCTGCCATCCAGGTTATGACCCGAATCACCAGTCTTGTGATTATATTACGTAGTGTTTGAAAGGGATAATTAGAGACTACAATGAGGTTTGATTCCTTAACTTTATTTCCTTAAAGCAACATAGATTTTGAAAGATTATTGACTGTAGTGCCTACATAACGAATTTAAAAATTCTACAATTTCCGGTTGGCTTCAACGCATGCATTGTAGATACATCCTTAAATATAGTTAATCCTCAGAAACATCTTCCTCGATAGTCTGAACACAGGGCAGACAAACCATTTTTACAGAGGCTCAAAAAGGGAGATAGTGACATAATTGGCTCTGGTGGGGAGTAAAGATTTACTAATTAGGCGTTTTGTAAAATCTGTAACTATTATGTTTTCTTTACAAATCAAACTTTTACCGCAAAGTTTGCCGAAATGATATCCCCACAAAGGGCATGTGAACACATTGCCTAGATTATATCCCCAACAAGTGGATGCGAGCAAGTTGCTTAGATGATATCCACCAAATGCATGTGAAAACATTGCCAAGATGTTTATCCACCAAGTGTATGTGAACATATTGCGTAGATGTTTATCCACCAAGTGTATGTGAACATATTGCGTATATGATATCAACACAAAGTGCATGTGAACACATTTCGTAGATGATATCCCACCAAGTGCGTGTGAACACATTTCGTAGATGATATCCCCACCAAGTGCATGTGAACACATTGCGTAGATGATATCCCCACCAAATGCATGTGAAAAAGTTTTGATAGAAAGATGGGGAAGCTACTTCCAAAAGTTAATGCTCCATTTAAAAATTCACTATCCAGTCTGTCAATATGATAGATTTACTGAAATATGCCCCAAAATACATTAATTGTAAATAATGAAGCATTTATTTTGTAACGTTTGTAATTTATTACATCTAAGTAAATCATACACGGCTGAACATCTGAGTAATGTATAATTAAAAACAGAAGTTCAAACAGAAATCGTATTCAACATCAAATGAATCAGTATTAGACAAATCCAATATATGATGTTCAACTGAACGCGTAAAATATATATCGATCAGTGTTAACTATCTTGCAGATTGATAGCGCAGGAAGTACAGTCAAATATAACTTCAGAAAACATTATTTGATATTTTGATTTTAGATCTATCACAATCACATTGCTGCTAGTATCGCTCTTTTCGAAGTAGCTCAAGATTTTACCACGTAATAGGTAAGGACAAAAAAGCAACATGTACACACTGGAAAGAAAGCATGTTGAAACCTTTCTGCAGATTTTGTTTTTAAAATCACAGACAAAACAAAACTAAATATTTTTATCCTCAGAAATTAACCTGTTAGACCGGATCCGGATCAGAAAAGTAGACGTCCCGACATAAGTCATGTCAAGTCAGATCAAATCAACTCCCTTTGCCACCAAATGTACAATAATGGCACTTTAAACATGTCATTTGTAAAACAAACAAACAGATTTGTGTCAACCGAAACATACTAATGGTAAATTTGTGTTAAAGTCCTACATATGTAAATATATATATATATATATATATATATATATATATATATATATATATATATATATATATATATATATATATATATATATATATATATATATATATATATATATATATATATATGGCTGTATACGTATAGGGTTTAATGGCACACAAATACAATCCTGGCTATATAGTGTTGAGTAAGGTACCTAAAATAAGGCATACAACAAGCCAATAAAGGACAAAGGGTAAACTTGTCTACATACAAACCTGATAATTTTTTTAAAAATTCAACCGCACTCTTTTAAAAAGTCCAAGACCTTCCCATGTGGAACATTATCACATGGCGCATCCCAAAGCAAAAAGGTTGCCTCCATTACTCGCCACTAACGACATGCAGGAGGGCACACCGGGCCTAGTCTATATCCCTACGCCCGCAAAATTGGGGAGGGGGACGTTATGAAAATATAGCACTTACTCACTATAGGGCACTTCAGTTTGATTTCTTTGGGTTTGGTGTTTTAAGACACAGAAATACAAGCAAGCTGTTTAGTGAAGTGGCGATTGGAGTAAAGTGATGCCCAAGGACACACCACTGTAGCCGCCCATGGCTCATCTGATGTCGGGATTGGAACCTACACCCTTTATGTTACGACTTCTGTACGCTAACCACAGAGCCACCGCGACTCCTTCCTCAATTAGTAGCTTTTTACGATATGTAGGAGAGTGCATCATGCCTATTCTACAACCCCGAATTTGCAGAGGGTGGCACTTAAGTACAACACGGGCACTTAAGTATAACACGGGCACTTAAGTATAACACTGGCACTTAAGTATAACACGGGCACTTAAGAACAAAATGGTTCCTTTTACAAGACAGTTATGGTCATGGATCCCATTTTATAATGTAGTAGCAATATTATATGCATAATGCACCGTACATACTCGCGTCCAAATGCAAACAGCATAGACCTTGATCTACCGTCACATAATGCGCCGGCAGATCAGGGTCTATGTTGTTTGTTCTACTGATTAGTCCTTACAAACTGCATAGACCCAGGTCTGCCGGCGCATAATGCGCCGGCAGATCTGGGTCCATGCAGTTTGCAGTTGGTATCGGATTATACGCGAGTATATATATATATATATATATATATATATATATATATATATATATATATATATATATATATATATATATATATTTGTCAATGTGTTGTAAAGTAGCTTTTTGTCATCCTATGGGAGACAGTTAGGAAATGTAGTTGATCTTCTGGTCCATAACAGCACAATTTTCACATTTTTTTAATTTTTTTTTTAAGTAAACGTCGATTTAGCATTAATAATAAGCAATGCCTGACGCTGTCATAATATCATAACACAGGCGGGCTGCAAACAGTCGTACCCATGTTAGGTCGATACTATGTTTGAACTATATCGTTTGAACAACTGGTGAATGGATGTTAATTGCCTGCCTGCCTGCGCTCCCATATTATGACACAGGCATTAATTGGTCGCACCATTTTCACACTGGCTATATCTTACCTTACCATAAGATATATATTTCTTGTCTCAATCTGTAACTTGTGTGCACATTTCTCATTCCGATCCCAATATGCGAACATATAGTAATGAATCAAGTTCATCGATCCGTCTGGCAACAAGCAACAATTTGGTTTTCACGAATTTGAGCCAAATTTGGTGTGCAGCTTTATACTGATGAAACCTAGGTAGTGTTCTCTCTAGGCCAATAAGTTCTGGGTGGACCCCTAGGTTTCTACAGCTTAACTTCACAAGAATTGTTAGATCTTAACCAAGTTTTGCATGCAGCAAGTGCTGGATTACCCAATCGGCAGACTAAGCACGTGCTTAGGTCAGCAGCAAAGCAATGGCACCAAAAAAAGAAAAAAAATGAGAATTTTTTGTTGTTGTTGTTGTTTTTGGGGGGTGGGTCACCATAATAATCTTTTCAGTGCTTAGGGACTCTAAAGGTCTTAATCCGGTCCTGCATGCAGCTCTATTATTCATCCCGCCTTTGCAGACACTTGACATAGCGATCTCTTTTTCGTCCGTCTCCGTGTACGTGTCCGTCCGTACATCCATCTACACCCAAGATTAAGGTCAATAATAATGTTTCTTGGATTAAGTCCAGTATTAACGTGCTTTACTTTCTAACTAATGAAAATGTGGTTTGGCTAAAAAGGAATTCTCTTGTATTAATAAGGCATTGAATTACTTAAATGAGCTTATTATCACTCTGATGCGATTTTGGAATATTGGCTTGTATCATATCATACGATCTCAGACGAGTTCGATAGTGACGGAGCAACAGTTCGATTTTCACTTACTAGCCCGGCAAGATGATGCCGGGAAAATGGTCATTAAATTATAATTTTTTTAAACACTTTTAATGTATAAATTGGGTTACTTCCTTGGAATTTTATTTGCTTAACAATGATTTCTGGTTGCCTGTGCTACTTTGGCAAGGGGATTATAATTCTCTGAATGAGCAAGATTCAGGCATATTAATGTAGTGATCTTGCATCTAGGTGGCTGAGCTTGTTCCCACCCATTTTTTATCAGACGTGGAATACTGGCTTATATCATCAAGAGGTGGACAAGATTGATAATAAGCGCAATCTGCGTAAAGTAATCTTGCATCTGATTGGCATATATTGTTACCACTCTGGAGACAATATTTCTAATCCGATTTTAATCAAACTTGGAATATGGGCTTATATCATGAAGATCTCAGACGAGATCGATAAATGAGCAAGATTCACGAATATTGATGGGATGATCTTGCATTTGATTGGCTGAGCTTGTAACCTTTTGGTGAGGTACCGGTATATTTCTGATCCGATTTTGATCAAACCTGGAATGTGGCCTTACATCATCAAGAGCTTAGATCAGTTCGATAACGAGCGAGATCCGAGTATATTAATGATGTGATCTTGCATCTGAGTTGTTGAAGTTTATATAATTCCAGAAGCCATATTTCTGATCCGATTTTGATCAAACTTGGAACATAGCTTCACATGAGCAAGATCTTGTATGAGTTTAATAACGAGTGAGATCCACGGATATTAATGAGGTGATCTTTGGACTGTATTTGTGATCTGACTTTGATTAAACTTAATAAATACCTGTGGATTTTTTTATTTTTTTTAAACCCAATTTTACTGATTTTTGTTGTTGGGGGGGGGGGGGGCGCCATTTATGGGATAAAGGTAATTGCATTGAAGGCTTGCTCTATGTAGACCGCACGTTATATTTTATGTTTAAGGTTTAGTGGATGGCTTGTACGAATGAATAATGCATTTTGATTTTCACTTCAGTGCGCTACTAAATAACATGTACATGACCTTATACAGTAATTTTTTTTTATCCAGAAGAGCTTATGCGATGGCTTTTTGTCTGGCCGGCAACCGTTAGTACAAGTTTGTTATCACTGCCACAAAACTTTACACACACATTCATACCAACATCTACTTTGTCTAAATGAAAATGATGCCCCTCTGACATCCAATATGGCCGCCATGTCTTCGCTACTCCTCTTGGAAAGATGGTTGTATCGGCATGGGTTTTTCACTAAAAGACTTCTTATGATGTCTAGTTTGTTCTAAATGAAAATCGTGCCGATTTGACGTCCAATATGGCCCCCATCTTGAAAATTTTGTTACATCTACTATTCCAAAACGGATGATTGTATCGACATGGTGTTTTCACTAAAAGACCCCTAATGATGTCAAGTTGGTCCTGTCTGAAAATGGTGCCCGTCAGACATACCCACGGACATTCAATATGGTCGCCACGGCAACTAGCTTGAAAATCTTATCACTACTCTATCTGAATGGATGATCGTATCGACAAGGGATATCTACAGGTATATTGTAAAACAGGCTAAAGTCAAATATAATACAATAGTTTTGTTACCAGATTTGGTATGTTGGCGTTTCTTAAGAATATTAGAGAAGAAACGGACTTACCTTTATTTCCTGGATATTGTTTTCGGCCCGTAGAGCAGGCCCTTAGAAGGACCCTTGTGTTTTTTTTTTGTTTTTTTTTGTTTTTTTTTAATTTATGAGACAAAGTTACAGTTTGTTGTGTTTAATGTTGTTTGTTTTTTAAGGCTTGTAGGAAGGAACTACGCATTTAAATCCCACTTTTGTGTGTTAAATAGTATATTCCTATGCATTTAAATCCCACTTCTGTGTGTTAAATAGTATATTCCTATGCATTTAAATCCCACTTCTGTGTGTTAAATAGTATATTCCTGACCATGTTCAATACTTTTTATTACCTAGTTTTACTTAATATTTCTTTCTTCCAATTTGTGGGGAAAAGTTGTGAGGTTAAAATTTGCATTTAAGGTGTGCTCTCTGTTGACAGAAGGTTAAAGTTTGTGTTAAAGGTTTTGCTTATAGGAAAGAATTATGTATTTGAATTTCAGTTCTGTTTTTAATAACACGTGCCTGATCTTATTCAGTACTTTTCAAAACCCAATTTTACTGATTTTATATGCCTGTCTTAAGTCGGGTGTATTTTGTTATGGCGTTGTACGTCCATCCATCTGTCAACATTTGCTTGTCCTGCTTATAACTTTGTAACGGTTGCAAAGATTTTTACGAGGCTTTGACCTCTTGGCCAATTGCCAGAGCAGATATATCTACGCCTTCTTGTTAGCATAGCACATCATAAAAATCAAAGTATTTTATGTTGACACTTACCCCATGTGAATTAGTCTTCATTGTTTAGTGCATACTGAATGTTTAATGAAAAATGATTGAACAATGTTTAAGTTAAACCGATTTAAATTTGTATATAATTTATAGTGAAAGTCGGACATTAGGCCTGAATGTCTGACAAACTGCCAGTGCGCCTGCAAATCACGTGATGCTCGCACCTTTGTCAGAGATAGTGTTGATCGTCAGTTCGTGGGTATTAGTACGTGTTAGAGTATGAGTGACATACGTCGATACGTTAATTATATATCATGACTAGATGGTGTGTCACATGCCATAGTCAGGCCCTCTGCCTCTAGGTCAAGGTTGTGACAACAGAAATTTTAATTCTATAACTTGTATCCTTGTCTGAAGATATTTTTTAAAACTTTAGGCAATTGTGTATCATGTACAGAAGATTTTTCTCATACCATAGCCACTCCCCATGCTTCAAGGTTAAAGTTACAGCAAGGGAAAATGTAATTCTGTGATCTTTATCCTTGTCTGCAGCATACTTTTTTAACCATTTAAAATATTTTAATGAAACTTTAGACAATTATATACCACATATAGTCGGCGTGTCGCATACCATCGTCCCTGCTTCAAGGTCAAGGTCACAACAAGGGATAACGCATGTCAGAGCTCTGTTTCCTTATCCAGGCTGTCGCTTTTGATAAAACGTAACCCATGTTCGCATCATAAAATAGTCATGTCCCCAGCTCATAAGTCAAGGTCATCAGCAGGGAAAAGGTCACGAGACGGGTGTATCATGTGGCGTTTGCGGTATTCTTGTTTGGCAATTTATGGGAAAAAGTGTTAGATTAAAGATTGTGTTAAATGTTTTGTTTATTTCTTGTAAGAAGGAACTATGCATTTCAATTTCACTTCTTATTTAATACTTTTTTCACAATTTTACCGATTTTGTTGTTGTTGTTCTCGTTGTTGTTCTTTTTGGCAAATTGTGGGAGAATGTTTGAGGTTAACGTTTGCATTTAATGTTTCTTATATGTAGACAGCAGGTTAACGTTTGTGTTTAAGGTTTGTTATATGTAGACACCCAGTGAAAGTTTGTGTTTAATGTTTTGATCATATACCTAGGCTGGAACTGGGCATTTCAGTTTCGCTTATGTACATTTATAAACATTTTCCGTCCCTTTTGTGTCAGTTGCTAATACAATTTTTACTTGTCTTTATTACAGTTTATAGTGACAAGTATGAGATTATACAGTTGTATTGGATCATGTTTGCTCTATCATGTCAAAGTTGTGAAATCCTCTTTCTTGTTACCTTTGGGCCAACTTTTTGATTGCTTTCTGACTACACAAACAATATTTGCATGATCCGTAATAAATGTTAGGGGAACATTTAGTGTTAGCCTCATCTGCCTTCCCATCTGTCTTCTTATCCATCATACCTACGTTAAGTATTGCATTACTTCCGGTGAATGTTTCATTCGCTTTCACAATGGAGTCAAGCAAGGCTCTGTGTTGGACCCTACCTTCTTCAGTATGATGTTCTCTGCCATGCTTAATGGTGCCTTCCGTGACTATGTCACTGGGACTGACATCAGATGCTGGACTGATGGCAAGCTCTTCAATCTGAGGAGACTACAGGCAAAAAATAAGTTACAGGAAATGACTGTTAGTGATCTCCTGTTTGTCGACGACTGTTTCCTGAATGCCAAATCTGAGTCTGATATGCAGCAGAGTATGGACCATTTTTCTCCAGCTTGCGACAATTTCGGTCTCACAATCAGTATCAAGAACACAGAGGTGATGCACAAACCTGCACCAGGAAAGCCTTACGTAGAGCTTACTATCACAGTAAATGGCCAAACCCTCCTTGCATCGGACAAGTTCACATATCTCGGAAGTTCACTGTCACGTGCAGTCCACATCGATGATGAAACCAACGCCAGAATTGCTAAAGCAATTGTGGTCTTTGGCAGACTACGCGCAAATGTATGGGTGCGCAGAGGCATCAATCTGCAAACAAAACTTAAGATCTACAAAGCCACTGCGTTGCCGATCCTGCTGTATGCATACGAAACCTGGACGGTGTAAAGACGCCATGCCAAGAAGCTGAACCATTTTCACATGGACTGCCTGAGGAAACTAATGAGGATAATAAGATGGTCCCAGACACTGAGGTTCTCACACGGGCAGGCATTCCAAGCATCCATACCATGCTCATGAAATCACAGATGAAATGGGCAGGCCATGTCAGCAGGATGTCAGAGGAGCAACTACCAAACACGATCTTCTACGGTGAGCTGCATGACGGAAAGCGATCTCTGGGTGGTCAGAAGAAACGCTTCAAAGATTCCCTCAAGTCATCCTTGAAACATTTCAACATTGACCCCGTGTCTTGGGAAGATCTCGCACAGAATCGCGCCACCTGGCGCAGTCTCATCCATACTGGAGCTACAGACTTTGAATTGAGGACAATTGCAGAGGCAGTGCAGAAGCGCGAGCAGTGTAAATCTCAGAACTGCAGCACGTCCTCTATTGATCAAGCAGCCCCAAACGGCATCTCCTGTCAAGTGTGCCACACAGTCCGTTCAGAGCACAAATTGACCTGATCAGCCACTCACGTACTCACAGAAACCAAACCAGTTAGTGATGTCATGGTCATCTTCGGACTCAAAGGACGAAAAACACGTTGTTCTTAATGAATGAATACAATTTTCCCATAATTCCCCTTCATACCCATCCACATGGCTATATTATTTGGTCTTGATTCGTGCACTGGAGCTATATCGTGGACATATTTGTTTTTAACTGTCTTTTTGTGATAATAACGCGTTTTATTCTGCGACAAACGACCTAACTCTTTTCGTAATAGTAATTAAATACATAATTCACAATTTGATAACATTACTATAGGAAAAAAAGTTGTTTGTGCTTTTTAATATTTCTCGAATAAATCTGTATTCCTCTAACAGGGCCCGACTTATTAGAAATCATCAACTAACACAAAGTGCTATTCAAGCGGGTAAAGCATCACCGCGTGCTTTCTTTCTTATGATAATGCTCTCACGTGCAATCTTTTGAGGGGTACTTTAATTCAATAGGAAGAAAATACACATTATGTTAATTTATTCCACGTGACCGAGGTGTTGGGCGTGGTTTACAGATTTAGTTTTTCTACGAAAATGTCAAAATCTACGTTCTATCAAGATGGGACCTTTTTGAGAAGTTGGCGGTAGTTGTTCTGAACTAATTTTTGTCACTTTGTTCGATCAGATTACAAGTAAAACGTTATCGTCGAAAAAATGTACACAAACTTTTTGGGCTTATTTTTTTATATAGTACATATACTTCAAAAGAAGCAGAATTATTGTAAATACAATTGTCCCTGAAGGTGGTTGCTAAAATATGTTTTCTTTGAAAAATATTGTGTGAATGCAATATAGCCTTCATTAAGAGAGGAAGACCAGATTTAAGACATATACATTCAGATTTTCCACAGTTTATTTAATTATAATCATGAAAAAAGGAACATTCATATCAATAGAAGTTTGTGTTTTTTTCCTATGAACTTATTCCTTATATCATCACTTCAACCCTATCAGTATTCCTAAGTTTTTCAATTAAGATATATACTCTGTGGTTTGTTTGTTTTTTCATCTGAAACACATGTGTGTATTTCATTTACTTGATTAGGAGAGCAGAGCATTAACATTATAGAAGGATGACAATTAAAAATATTTTAAACAGTGATTCATATGTTCATTACATTGATAATACTAATCGTTCTGATGTCCCGCTTATGAATGGCAAGGTATAGGCATCATGTTTGTCTGAAGATGGCGTCAACAATGTTAAGGTATGATGGTAAAGGTATCGAAGGTCAGACGTCTTCTACAACAGTAGCTATATTTAGCTAAAACTTTGAAAAAGTATTTCTATATTTTTAAGGTTTGTTCCCAATTATGCAGGGAATTTCCGTCACAACACGTAACCAGAAAGATGTCACATAATATACGCCGTTCATAGGCCAATCTGATTAAAATCGAGATCTCCGACATAACGGAGATCTGTCAGGCACCGATAATAGTTCACATGCTCCTGACGTTTGGAATTCCCGGTCTACTTATTTTAAGTAGCCTATCAGACAATGCCTTACATTTCGTGTTAGGGAAAGTCATCGTTAGTAACGATATGTTCCGAATGTCGTTTCGTACTTTCAGCAGTACGACAAGTCCAATTTGATTGGTGAATGAGAAAGGTCAACAGAACATGACCTCATATCAGTGCCGGTCAGATCTACTTATTAATAAGTAGATCTAAATTTAAACCAGATTGTTCATAGGCGAGATGACCGTGTTCCGCAGAATACATGTATATTCAATAGTATAAAGTGCATTTCATGGAATATAAAGTTGAGAGGATCGATGCCTTCACTGGGACTGACATCAGATACCGGACTGATGGCAAGCTCTTCAATCTGAGGAGACTACAGGCAAAGAATAAGTTACAGGAAATGACTGTTAGTGATCTCCTATTTGCCGACGACTGTTTCCTGAATGCCAAATCTGAGTCTGACATGCAACAGAGTATGGATCATTTTTCTTCAAACTTAATATATCAAAATAGGTAAATTTATAGTTTTATTCTTGCCAGTGGCCAAAAAATAAATCTCAAAGTATCAAATAAATTTTACAGTGATATTTGAGCCCATGACCGAATAAACTCAGAATATCATATATACTTTATGGAACAAATAAATATACTCTCCATATTGCATGACTTAAAGACTGGTACCTTGCCTAAAGGGCAATTCTTAGGAACATCTGACATGCCTGCTCATAGCGCTTTTTATGTTTTCGTAGTTTATACTGATGATTTTTTTTACTTTAGCCAACAGTTGCATTCTTCAAGTTTCATGCAATATTATGTACTAGTTTCTACTGTGCATACAGTTATTAACTGACACATCGTCAGGCTCCACTCGTTTTCCACCAGATGTGACTAAATCACTGCACTTTGGACTTCACAATTGACTGCATTCCAGTTTTATTGCAAGCTATGTGCAAATAATTATATAATCTCACCTGGAATGCAATGCCTTTTTCTAACCTGGAGCAGAATGGTTTTCATTGTATGATTTCACTATATTTCATCTAATTTTCATCAGGTTTTATTACAAACTTCTAAGTTATATAAAATTATGTGGTAGTATTTTTCAAGTTGATTTTATAGAAAAATTGTGCAGGTTTGTTATCTCGGTTCTGGAAATCCTCCATATCAGAACAGGAGAACAGATAATAATCCAACAACCACGAGCACGGCCAGTGTGAAGAGATATGCTCCCAGAAGAACCAGATCAAATTTTGTTGTTCCTGTCTTCCCATTCTTTTTCTCCATTTCAAAATGCTTTGTGTCTTGTGGCTCACTGGAGGGTACTGTGTTTTAGAAAAGACAGAATAAAGTTAAACTGGTTTTCATTTACAGTGAATAAAACATATTCCTTCTTATCAACCTTACGATAGAAAATTTGAAGACCCAACTCAATTTCCAAGTTGCGTGAGAAAAAGTTCCATCAAAATTTTGACATGGCCTGGAACTGGACAGAGCAAGAGTAATGCACTCGCTTTGCACCTGTACAGTTCCATGTTTGAGCCTGGTCGCTCGTCCAAGTACGGTGGTTTGTCTGTGTTCTCCGTTTCCCTCTACCTCGAAGACCACCGCTAGCCAACATTGAGGCATCAAGAGTACTTTGTACATGTTGTCTAAACTTCCTATTGTAGGTTGGAGAGCAACATTAGATAATGTACGAAACAACATTCTATGACCGGTTATTATGAAAAAATTCGATACAGAACTCAAACTATTACATTGCAGCAAAGTTCTAAGCATATGATCTGACTACGCTAGAGTAGAATTTTGAGGAATAATGGACGTCTGTAAACCGCTATCCGCACCCCCCCCCAAAAAAAAAAAAAAAAAAAAAAAAATAAGAGAGAGAGAGAGCAACCTGAATTTCTGCATTTCTTGATTTCAAAGAGAAGCTCCCAGGCTAACTGCAAGCCCGTCCACACGGCTATCACAATGGTCCCGAAAATCTTCTGTGTTCCCGGAATGATGTTTGAATTGAATGCAAGGAAGAGGGCCACGGCTGTGGACAGCAAAAAGGTACAAAGTTTTATTGCCTGTAAACCATTTTAAAACTATTATAACTATGATGCTAAACAGTTAAAACAAATCCGAGTTCAGTTTGAAAAAAACCCACAACAAAAAACAAAACAAAATTACGTATGTCTATGGTCAGCATCGCTGAAGTGCTGGCCTCAGCATGTCGTAAAGTTGAGCTTAGACATTTTATCATTGTATTAGCCAGATCTAAAAAGACTTAAATTTCATCTACCGGGTAATCACGTTCGGAATTTACAAACAGCACTCAAGTCTAGACTACACTTGAACTTGAATTAAATAAATTGATTGGATGAAAGCTGATTCTGACTTCAGTTCGACCAATCAAATACCTTAAGTTCTGTAGGTGAAGTTCAGGCCAGATGTTTTTTTTTTTTTTTTTTTTTTTGTCGTTTTTTTAATTATTCATTTTGAACTCATTAGACACTATATGATCCTTCAAAATTACCATTCTAATACTGGAGTATATATGCGTTCTTCATGACTTCTTCGAAACATATTTATGTTCCCCCCTACATAATATTTTCCCAGTTTCAAGACCATCATATTACTGAAATCTAAATGCAATCTAAGAGCACTACTTGAATTATTTGGTATAACTTACCCGACAGAATGTGGGAGGATTTTCCAAGAAACCAATGTCCCCAGTTAAAGGCCGGTCTGATACTGGAGTCCAGACCCGGTCTCAGTAATCCGGCAAGCACCTGAACCGAACTGGCCGCCATGACTGCGATTCCGACGTATCCGTGGGTTTCACTTAACTGTCAATCAGATACATGAAGGTTATTAATGAAGGTGACGGAGAGATCAGTGTGTGTGTGTGTGTGTGTGTGTGTGTGTGTGTGTGCGTTCATTTCCGGGGGAAGGCTGAAAAAAATTAACTTTATTCACAATCAATTACTTTTAAGTGTCAAATTCTTTTCACTGTCACCTATATTTAAAATGTCAATTTATGATCGCAGAAAATGAAGAACATAGTTTTATCTCAAAAACCTCGTGTCTCTTTCTCGACTATTATCAGTGAAACATGCTATTGTGAGAATCGAAACAAGAACCATTTGCTGAACATAAAATATTATCCTCGCAATGGCGTGAAATATGTACGCCCGCCTGCTGCAATGGCAGAAGTATGGAATATATATATATATATATATATATATATATATATATATATATATATATATATATATATATATATATATATATATATATATATATATATAAACTTTTCGAAACTTTCCTTTTTATCACCACATTAACATCAAATAAACGAGGACACGTCTGCATTATTTTCTAAATTCCAAATTTTAGAGACGTTTAGATTTCAACCTGAGGTGTGTTTAGGCGTTTGTGACCAGAAATATGGTTCGAATTAATTACTACTTAGTTTTCTCAAATGACTTTGGTTCTAACAAGTATTCGTTTCTTTTCATTATAACCAATGTCACAATCAATAATGAACAATTACTAAAGTTAAAGCAAATTTCTAGTGACAGTGCCAAAAACTGGTTAAAGTACTAACCTTGGTCAGACCTCCAACATGAACGAAAATGATAATAAAACTGATAGCGGTCAAAGTCCAGGCCAAGACTGCAGCAGCCCTGTGGATCTAAAAATATCGCATGATTCTTTGTTAAATATTGAATAATTAAGTCACTAAACACTCCCTATCCTATTTTGTACAATTAGCACAAACAAACAAACAAACAAAAATCAACAAAAACGACTTCAAATAGAAAAAGGGAGGAAAAAGAACAAATAAAGCTTAATGTTTTTCGAAGAGAAAAAATACCCAATTAAATTCCACAAACACGTTTCAATGCAGTTCTCGCAACTTTTTACAACTATATTTATATCACGAAGTGAACAGTGAGCTCCGGAACGGTTTTAGAATAAAATCTCAGAGACATAATATATCGAAGCCATTTAAAAGGTCCGTGTAGATGGCGTTGTAGCCGATTTCAAACAATTATACATATGCATAGTCAGCAAAAATGGATTCGCATATTTTCAACTTAAAATTTAAAAAAACAAAACAATAGATAGATAGATAGATAGATAGATAGATAGATAGATAGATAGATAGATAGATAGTGTTACCTGAAACCAAATCTTTGTTCCTAGAAGTGTTTTTGACTCACACATGCACTTAAAATGACGAGCGATTACTGTAGCTAAGCCCACAAATAAGATCCATGCTACTATCATCAAGGAACCTGAATAATAGTAGTAGTAATTAATAATAATAATAATAATAATAATAATTACAAAATACACACATAAACTGTGCAGTACCTGTGTCAACGTGTACAGAACCAATTATTTTATGTGTGAAATGGTAAATCAATAATCGAGTGGTCTTGATTCATGCATTTATTCTCTAATGTCTTTTTGAAATATTAAGATACAAGATACTCAACAAAACAAGAGAGATCTGGCCTGCTGCAAATATTAATAATAATAATTAATAATAATAATAATAATAATAATAATAATAACAATAATAATAGAAGGAAAACAGAATGAAAACAATGTCGATGGTGTCAAAGAGGACAAATGATTACTACGATAATAAAAACGACGAGGAAGATGATGCAAATGATGCTTTATCAATCGATACGGGGGAAAAGACGATAAAATAGTCCCAATTAATTTTGCAATGTTTGAAATTACTACGTTTTTGATAAGGTAAATAAGAGCGTATTTCCAGGTGAACTTCCCATTCTATAATGGTATACTGGTAAATGTAATCACCCTGTAATGCGCTATGTCCTAAGAAGTTGATGTGACTGACAACTATGTATAAAAAGTGCTTATTTGCAAAACAAATAAACAAAACTATAAAAAAAGAATTAAAAAATATAATAATAATAATAATAATAATAATAACAATAATAAAAATTTCAAAAAATACGCTAACCTGGTAGCAATTAAAAGCTACTTTTTGCATCCTTGTGTATTAATTGTGAAATTGCATCGAATCAATGGATATTTTTAAGAGAGAGTACTGAAGTTAGTGTGAATCAAATACCTACCATGTACTCTAGTACCTACTATGTACTCTAGTAACTACCATGTACTCTAGTACCTACCATGTACTCTAGTTTTCTCTGGCAATGATGAGCCACGCACAATTGCTGTACTAAGAAAATCTACATTACTGTCAGACACTGCTGGTAGTTCTTTGTGTTTCTCCATTACATTTGTACCTAAAAAAAGGATGAATTACATATTTATAAACATAACATCTGATGTGTTCTGGTATGCTACGTTTAACTTTTTATTTTATCGTTCCGTTGAACGATAAATTTCCATTATAATTTATTACCTCCATTTCACAAACACAATTTCAAGCTAAAGAACTTTAACATGGGCGGTCAGCTGACAGTCTGATTATATATCAATAAGAATTAAAACAATCCGGAACAAAAACACTTATTTGAATGCCGACAGGCTACACAACACAATATTGCAACCATCGTATATCACCCTGTGTTGCATTCTTTGCAAGAAAGACAAATTGGTTCTTGAAGTAGCCATTTTGTTCCCTTCTAAATATAGGTTAACTAAAATGAACGATAAGGAGGACCGAGGATCGAATATCAGCTCGATTTCATCACTTACACTTACATCTGTATCCCCCCCCCCCCCCACCACACACACACAAACAACACCTTGTAATACGCTCTCTACAAAGACTGATTGGTGTGCATCAGAGATGCACTTTATTTTTGGTTTGGTTGGGCTAAGAGGCTTTGATTATATTATGAGAGTAAAGTGTCTTGCCTAAGAACACAATACGGCAGCCTACCCGGCCTGGCCTGGGAATCGAACCCGGTACTCATGCAGTGGAGTCCAGCAAGCACTACGCTACAGCACTCTGTACAAAGATTGGATAATAATTTACACAGCCTATTGTCACAAACGAGAATTTCCTCAAAAGGCACATTAATGCTTTACATTTCAATAAACGAAAAGGCACAGCTTATTTTCTCATATTTCTGCATTTTTGTTGTTGTTTATTTGTTTATTTAATATCATAATTACTTTTGAAATAACACGAAATGTAAGCGTACAAAAAAAAAAAAAAATTACCAATCTTTCGATTCCAGAAAGGAATTTCTACGTCTCATTTGAAACCTATTGGACCAAATATGAAAATTTTAACCACCATTTTTTTAAACTTTTCTAAAGTTTGAAAGGTTCATCCATTACGTTATATTAACTGAATTTGCACTATATGCACACAATCAGTCCTTCTGTTAGACTGGTACAGGGATTGGTACTACATTAGTCATAAAACTACTGTATTAATACTATAAAATATTAAACCCGGATACAGACCACCTGTATGCGATGGGACTCAAATTCGAGGAGGGGGCTATGACATAAGTTTTAGCTCTGATGAATCGTAATACTAACTAACAAAACACCTAATGCACCATATCTACACACACACACACACACACACACACACACACACACACACACACACACACACAGAGTGTTACCGCTGTCCTTCATATATATTTCGCCAGCACTTTCGCAAATTTATTTTGTTTTTTTCCATTTGGATGAATTTTCGCCATCACCCCTTTCAGATTAGTACATTCCAACTTAATATCCGATCGTGAATCTACCACGTGTGGTTGTAAAATAAATAGGTCCCACAATATAAATAGGACATAATATGTTGCCCTTCATTGAAACAACTTGCATGTTAATTTAAAGCAGTTATAATCCATAAACAAAGAACTCAAACATATATTGAAAGAAAAATATTTCCCTTTATATGCTGAGCAGACAAACAATAACGAGCGACCACTGCATCGCCAAGTGAGGTAATATGTTTTACACAATTATTTAATAAAGTACAAAGCCCAAGAAAATTATTGATGTGCATTGACAGCTCGTATACAATTTCACGCATTACTATTTAAGGACCAAAATATCCATTAATGAATACAAATATTTTCTTTCATTTCCTTAAATTAAAGTAGGTGATAATATAGGCCATTCTCACACTGATACTTGCGAAGGAGAGTTGTTGACGAACCAAATTTCCTGAGCGTATTCTACTCACAGATCGCTCACCAGCGATCTGTGAAAAATCCAAATTCACACATTTCATAAGGATTGCAGGAACCCTGATACTTGGTTATTAGAGGTATTGTTAGAATTGTATTCAATTGCACTTTTCTTTCTTTGTCTTTCTTTTTCTTCCTGATATGTATTATTTTTTGAATATTTGGACAAACCCATGTTTGTTTGAATGCCTTTTTGAATGTATTTTATTTGAAGTGGTTATTTAAAAGCCACCGTTTGATTGAATTTTTGAGTTTTGCATGGAAAATTTTTCCAGGTAAATGTTTGAACATTAGTTGGTTTCGATATTCGTTTTCATGTGAATTGAAACCAAAATATAATTGAGACTAGAGAAATAGAATTTATTGCATTTGTGAGACAAACAATAGAATTGTAACAACCAAAGCAAAATGGGGAAAAAATTAGAAGAGTATTTTAAAACCCAGATTGAGAATAATGCAGGAAATAGAGTCCTCTTGGCACACAGGTCTTCTGGGTGCCAAATGTTGGACTGCCAGGATTGGCCGGAAACAGAAAGACCCAGACCTGCAGAAATATTGCAGGAACTGGTGAGGAGAGGAGTACCGGTCGAAGAAATAGGCGCCCTACAAAATGGAGGGAGAGGGCGATATTTCCTATATGGAGTTAGAAATATTCCCATCCTACCAGAAGGAGAGTTCCTCTGTAAGGGAAAACCCATAAAAGTGGTCAGGGCGCCCCCTATAGAGAGAGAAATAGAGGCGAAGATGGTAGAAGTCCATTTTTCTGGACTCCCATTGGAAGTTCCAACAAAGGAACTGACAAATAAATTGGAAACCAAATTCAAAATAATTTGGGAAAAAGAAAAAAGTGCAACCTACTGGGGTTATCCAAATATCGGAACAGGGGTTAGGGTGGTTGTAATGGAGACCGAACATGCAAAAACTTTACCAACATTTTTTTATGTAATGGGTTTCCTTCTAAAATCATGGTACAGGGGGTGTATATATCACCGACCCTGCACCCGATGCAGACAAACTGGGCATGTGCCCAGAGACTGTAAAAACCCGCATGTTGCACAGCAAAATACATATGCCGCAAAAGCAGCACAGGTACCAACTAGTACACCCTCGGGCGATTGTGAAGCCCTTGAGAGTGAAGACCCTGAGAAGGAAGGGGATAATAGTAAAACCCAGGGGGAAAAAAATGAAATGGGAAAGACTGTAGAAGAAGAGAATCAAGGAGAAATAGGGCTCGAATGGGAGGATTTCGAGAATAAGAATGAGCTGCCCTTCGAAATACAAAATGGGAAAAGGAAAATTAAAAATAAAAGGAAAAAACTTCTGAAGCAAAAAAAGAGAGAAATGATTTTGAAAGAACAGAGTAAGGCACCTTACTATCTGTTAGTCGAACCGAGTCTAAATGACTCGGAAGATGACACTGGGAAAACCCAGACAAAAGAAGTGGATGTTGCTCCAAAACACTTTGAAAAGGAAACGGAAGAGCAATCAGTCCACATTACAATGCAGGAAGAGATAAGTCAGAGTGTGGATGGGACATTCCCAGCAACATCCACACCCAAAATCTCACAAAAAAGAAAGAGACGAGTTACGGTCTCGACAGAGCCCTCAAGAGAGGACTCGGAGGAAAAAAGAAATAATTCAAGAACCCCCAAATCAGGGAGATCGGCCTCTCTGCCGAGGGAGGGGAAAAAGGTTGAAAGGAAAAAACGGATTATGATAGAACAGTATAGGGAAAAGACGAAAACCAGTTTACAACCAAAAGAAGAAAATGAACTAGAGAGTGATATAGATATAGACATAGAATCAGAAAGTGACCTGAATGTGACACAGTAATTATAGAAATGTTTTAAAATAAAATAAATAAATTTAACAAATAAAATTGGAACGTTAACAACCATTGTTTTATGGTACCATGGAGGGACAAAACCTCCGTGTGATAACCATAAACATAAATAGAATAAAGGATAAATTAGATAAACTAAGAGAAATTACAAAATCATTTGATATAATTTTATTACAGGAAACACATAATATAGATAAAAAATTAAAAAGGGAAATAGAGGAAAAACTAAATGGGATAGTACTAGAAAATAACAGTAATAATGAAATTTGGGCAGGGGTGGCAACAATTTTACAAAAAAAAGCTTTAAATCTAACATGGGAGGAAATTATAACTGAAAAGAAATTCAATGGGAGATTAAAACATATAAAAATAAATGGCTGGCATATTTTGAATGTGTATGTGCCAGTATCAAACAATATAAGGATAAATATAACCAAAAAATTACAATTTATACAAGATTTAACAGAGTATATACAAGACTTTTCTATGGAAAAATTCATAATTGGGGGAGATTTTAATTGGATAACAAATAATTTAGATAGGACCTGGGGTATGAAAGGGCAAGAATTAAATGGACGAAGGGTGGAAATAATAAAAATCTTTATAGAAAATAATGAGATAGAAGATGTTTGGAGAAAACTAAACCCTGAAAAAAGAGAATATACATATGAATATGGTTTTAGACAAGGGAGTAGATTAGATAAATTTTATATATCTAAAACAGAAACAAATAAAGTTGTAATGTGTGAAATTCATAAGGAAAAAATAGCTGATCATTATCCGGTTATAATAAATATAAACATGGAATATAGAAATAAATGGGGACAAGGATTTTGGAAATTCAACAACTCTATCCTAATGGAAAGTGTATATACAGATAGGATAACAGAAATTTTAAATAGGTTTAATACAGAAGGTTCAAGGGATATCCTCAAAGCATGGGAAGATTTAAAAGATTTAATGAAAAAACTTACGAAGATATATGGTACTATAAAACAAGATAAAATAAGGGGGGTGGAACAAAGGTATAAAAATATATGTATAAATAAAGATGTAAGTAAAGAGGAAATAGATAAATATAAGGAAGAATATGAGAATGTGCAAAAATATAAAAGGGCAGGGAATAAAATTAGAGCAGGGAAATTTGATAGTATGTATATAAAAGCAAAGGGAATATATAGGAGGGAGGAAATAAGGAGGGGAAAAGGGAAAAACATGGAGACTTTAAATAGAAATAATATAATACTTAAGGAAAAGGGGGAAATATTACAAGAAATACACGATTTTTATAAAGAGTTGTATACCTCACAAAACATTAGGAATGAAGAAATAGATAGCTATTGCAAGAATGTACAATTTATAAAAATAGATGAAGACCATAGAAATATATGTGAAAATTTCATAACTGCAGAGGAGTTTAAAAAAGCCATAATACAATTAAATAAAGGTAAATCACCCGGTACAGATGGCCTCACTGCAGATTTTTATAAAAAATTTCAAATACAAATAACTCCAATTTTAGAATATGTATATAATAATATTTTGATAAATAAAGAAATGACAGGTAAAATGAAGGAGGGAATAATTACGATAATATATAAAGGGAAAGGGGATATACAAGATTTAAAAAACTGGAGACCGATCTCTTTACTTAATACGGATTATAAAATTTTAAGTAAAATTATGTCTAATAGACTTAAAATGTGCATGGGTAAAATAATAAATATAAATCAAAGTTGTGGGGAAGAGGGGAGGAGTATTCAAAATAATTTATTAAATATACAAAGTGTAATAGAATATATAGAGAATAAAGGAGAGAAAGGAGCTATGATTCTATATGATCAGGAAAAAGCTTTTGATCGTGTAGAACATAGCTATATTGAAAATATTTTAAAAAATTATGGCTTTGGACCCATATTTTGTAAATGGATCAAAGTAATGTATACGAACATAACATCTGTAGTACAGATCAATGGAGCCAAAACAAAAAGTTTTAAAATTGAAAGATCGGTACGACAGGGATGTCCCCTGTCTATGCTGCTATATGTATTAGCAATTGAAGTTTTATGTATTAAAATAAATAACAATAGAAATATACAAGGTATAAAAATACCTAATATAAAAAAGGAATTTAAAATGCTTCAACATGCAGATGACTGCACCAATTTTATAAAAGATGGCTTTTCTTTTAAACATTTGGAAAAAGAATTTTTTGATTTTGGAAAAGCATCGGGATCAAAAATTAATCATATGAAAACTGAAATACTTTTAATTGGAAATTGGCGCGGGAATCACCCAGGTTTACCACCAGATTTGATAAAACCAAAAGTGAAAGCTTTAGGGGTGTATTTTGGGAAAAACGCGGGAAAAACAAATTTTAATGTTTTAAAAGATAAAGTGCAAGAACAAATTGAATTATGGATATGTACACCTTTAAATATAATGGAAAGAGTACAAGTAGCACATACTTATATATACAGCACTCTGTGGTATATTATGCAAATTATTGATTTTAGGGATACATGGTTAGAAATTATAGATAAAAAGATAATTCATTTTATATGGGGAAGGGGATGCACCTCCTCCAAAGGGAGTGTCTATATAAATCAAAAATAGAGGGAGGAATGGGCATACCATACCTGAAATATAAAAAAAGAGCGTATATTATAAACAGAATAAGAAACCTATGGGAGAAAAAGGAATACGTGTGGGCGGCTTTATATATATATAATTATGGATTTTTAATTAACAATATGCCTGAAATATATAGAAATAATAAACTAATTAAAACAATTGAACCACCGAGGAAACTGATTCCAATAAAAAATGTTATTATGAAATATAGGGGGGATAATAAAATATGGGAAGAAGAGAAAGATATTTTAACGTATATAAATATAATGAAGGGTGTAAACCAACAAGCCATACATAAGGTACAAAAAGAAAATCCGGGGCAACAATGGGAAGCAACATGGAAAAAATGGAAAGGGATTAAATCAAATTATAAGCAAAGTTTAATATATAAATATATTCATGATGTGTGGTTGACAGGAGATGTGGCCTTTAAAAGGCATATATCACCGGTAATAATAAAATGTCCTTTGTGTACAAATGCTTTGTACACAAAAAAACATGTAATCTTAAAATGTAAAGATACAGAACAGGAGAGGGTTTTAATAATTAATATGATAAAAAGGGAAAATGGGGTGTACAAGGAAGAAAATTTATTATATACTCATAATATAAGGAATAAAAAATTATATGATAACATAGTAGAGTATATTACAAGAAATATGATAAAATGTTATAGAGGGGTAGAAGGATAATAGATTAAATTTAGAAATGTATACCATTGTTTTTTTTTAACATTTAACAGGAATTTCGCAGTACTAACATAATTTAACAAACAGATAGGAAACAAAAAGGAAACAGATTTAAATACGGGGGGGGGGGGGGGTTATGTAACTCAAAGTAGGATATGATGACGAGTGATACCGAAGCTACATGGCTAACGCGAAGTAGTAAGGGTCACATCAGAGTACCCGAAAAATGAGGCATAACCGATACAAACATTACAAAACAAGAAAACAAGGGAAAACAAAAACATATACTAACAACTGCGAAATTCGATCATGACTACACGCATCTCAGGCATACAAACCAACCATACTTTTTTTTTTTTTTTTTTTTTTTTTTTTTTTTTTTTTTAATTTTTTTTGAAGCATAAATAGGAAATATAATATAGAAATTCTAAATATGGTCTTGAGCAACCAAAGCAAAAGGAAACAGGGGGTGCACAAGTATGGCCTATGGATGGAGGAAAGGTACTAATAAAATCTACAAACCATAATACCTCCAACATGGGCCAACAAATTTTGCACCACCAACATCCTATTTTTAATCTCCTGAGATTATATTTTGAACTATATATATGTATATATATATTTTTTTTAACTTCATTAAAAGTAATTAACAACTACAACAGAATTTGGAACCTAAAAAGCCAGTCCATACAAGAATACAGGGGTTATAGCACATGATAACACAATATAGCAACACACATATAGCATACATTGGACTTTAAAAGATCCTTGGCAAGGATCACGGATAACAACTTTTATAACATGGCAAGGAAACCAGCCGCAAGGGCAATACCTGAGGAGGGGAGTACAAGCCATGGAGTAAATTCTTTAGGCCTCGGGTGGAACGATTGGGAACCTGGAAAGGGTTTTCGATCAAGTACGCCCTTCAAAAATAATATACAAAGAGGAACCCTAATCTAAAAAGTAATAATAAAATTTTCTTTTCAAAATTCTTTTTGATTTTTTCAAAACCCACAACAACAGACTTTACGGGGGTACAAACAGATATAAAAAAACCTTTAAAAACATTTCGGCACAAAGGGGGACACCTTAAAGGCTGATAGCTTAACATAGCTAGAAGTCTATGAGGGGTCCACAAAAAAAAGAATTTTTTTTTAAAAATGAGACTGAAATGTACTTTATTGTACATTCAACTTTCTTCCTTTATCTTGGTGCTTTCCAATTCCAACATGAAATCTTGAATGTGAATATGTTCGTATCCAACCGCACTGTCTAAATGTAGCAGTACGACACACCACCATGTTTAAAACCAAGCATCATGAACAAATACCAGAAAAGATGGCCACAATAAAGATTGTCAAGTACTTTAGTAATGAATCATTAGACATCCATTATTATAAGTATATGCAATACTAAGAAGATATATAAGAATGGTAATTATTTATCTTCTCCCTATCTGGGATAATTGTGATGACGCTTACTTTACAGCTGAAATATGTTTTGTGTTTGCATTGTTTATCTTTTCAAAAATATAATAGCTATGTTCTGAATATTGAAATATTGAATGTAAGATATCTGTGAATATATATATATATATATATATATATATATATATATATATATATATATATATATATATATATATATATATATATATCTGTGAAGATGTATGTATGTATATATAATAGTGATTTATAAGTTTTACCTGCCTGCCATAAATGTAGCTAAGTTTTACCTGCCTGCCATAAATGTAGCTAAGTTAATATTGTATGTATGCTCAAGGGTCAATGGATTATTGCAATAACATTTCGTAACTTATCATCCATTGAATTGTTTATTACATGCTTGACAAAAAAATTATGTTAACTAACGGAAAATGACAAAGACAGATGTATGACGCCAGCTAACCTTTATAAAGTTTGCCCCAGGCCAGAAATATGTAGTACTTGTTATTCAAGTCGAATGTATATCTCTGTGGCCCAACCCCGTACATCTGGGTTACCATTGGACGGACAAAGCGACAGTGAATCCGTCCGTCTTTTTGTTGGACCTCCATATTGGTTAATTCATTCTGAAAAATATCCATCCATCGTATGGTCATCTCCCTATAAACAATTCCCAATAAGGTCACTAGCACATTTTATCTCGATAGTGGACAGACCTGGCAGTTCAACCTATACAAGGCTACCAAAATTTGCATTTTCAATGAGGTATAAGGAGTCCAAATCAGCATATAAATTCTAAATATATGACAGCAACCACGTTTTTTTGTTCTTTTTATTGATGTATATTTTATAAGATTTTCTTGAGATTATATCTGTTTGATTTATCGACATAAAAACCTCTCGAAGAACCAGTTATCATATAAAACAGTGGAAAAATCAATATGTCGGGTGCTTATGATTGCAGTATTTTTTCCCCAATAATTTCACCTCATAGATAATGAAGCTGGTACATAAGAATTTACAATGTATAGTTCATTGTTGCTATCTTAGCAACTTCATATCCGTTAAATAGAATCTTCCTTGTATGTGAACACCGTGCTATCATATGGTGCGCGCACTGTTGCCATCCGACCACAAAACAAAAGCAAAGTTAGAGGTTAAGTGGAGATGTCTACCATGCGCATCAGGTTTACATGGAAGTTGTTCGTGCTTGAGTTTAAGTACGAAACTTTTCATCGTCGTTATATCGTTCGCTTGTAACGGCTAGCATCTTGATATCCAAATAAAGAAATAAAATCTAGGAAAATCAACTACTTATACCTAAATCTAAAAAAAAAAAACGAAGAATTCCAAATGAGTTCTGAACCTTGCTATAGTTTTGTTATGGAATTATAATAAATGACATTATGAACCTTGCTGCATATCAAAAATTATAACAAACAAAGGATATCGACAGTTTTTACCTTTAAAAATATATAATAAAAAGAAAATCTACGTTTTTTTTTGTAGATATAAGGAAATATTTCACGAGTGTAGTGGAATGATTTTGTATTTTGACGTGTGGCCTTGACACTCGTGACAGTACAATGTTTCCACTTCACTCGTGAAATATTTCCTTACATCTACTATTAAAATATATATATATATATATATATATATATATATATATATATATATATATATATATATATATATATATATATATATTGAAAGCAGGAACCGTCGATTTGCATGGATTTTTCCCTCTTTTCTATGCTAATGCGGTTAACTACTGCATTACAACATAGATAAAAAGAAGTTCAGAAATTTTAAAAGTATTGTAGGACAGCGACCTTTAAAAATTTAGGTCGCACATATAATGCTTCAAATTGTGTATTCTGTCAAATTAAGGATCGTGTCCATATGAAAATGAAGATATTTTTCTTTCATAAACATATTTCTTGCGCGGATTAATACAGTAAACATTGTTGGGATGATGATAATGTAGAAACATCACAAAGCGGTCGTATCCGACAGGCTTCAGAGCGTAACATCTTTAACAAAGTATTTTAATGACTGTGAGACTGCCTATAAGGATTTTGGTTCTTTATTTTGTTTATTTCTGCATTCAAACGTGCATTGTGTGGCCTTGGCAAGCTTGCAGTCTAGTTCAGTAACAGACGCTACATCCAAATTTCAATTGCCGCTTAATTTTGGTTTGCAATCAACACTCATCTACCTCCGATTTCTCCATCGTTTTCAAATATGATTATGATTGTGATGAGAGTTAAAATCGCTAATTAGGTAATTTTATTACTATATTTAATCAAGGGGTTTTTGTTGTACAGTGCAAATGCGTGACACTGAATATCGAATAGAAACAAATCAAGTTCAGTCACTGACAATCTGCACGATTCATGTAGAAAACTATATTTTAAAAAGTGATTACTTTAACCTACTTTAGAGTTCGTTTTTAGGCATTTACATAAATACTAGAGGGTCTACAGTCTGTCTTTACATATTTTAAGATCTGTTAATCTTGATGGAGAGAGAGAGAGAGAGAGAGAGAGAGAGAGAGAGAGAGAGAGAGAGAGAGAGAGAGAGAGAGAGAGAGAGAGAGAGAGAGAGAGAGAGAGAAAGAAGAAGAAAAATGAAATAGGCCTAAATTGGAAATACAAGTTTGGGTAACATACATAAGGACAGATATATTTCCCAATTAGCAAAAGAAAATAGTTTTAAAAGTGATATCGCCACTTTCGCGATATCAGTTTTCTCCCACTGGTATCAATATCTCATTTTGAAATATATAATAAATATAATTATAAGTCTTGTTGCATATGAGGAACTCAAATATAGGCATTTCAAATGATATCAAAAAAAAATTCTTCCAATTTTTTTTCTACTGTAATTATATTCTCTAAATCCAACATTTCCCTTCATTATGGAAACTATATATGATTGAGGCAAAGTATGCAAATTAATATTTTTGAATATAATATAAATTTTGTGACTCTAAACGCTAAGTATGGTCTTTATTAAATTTACCTATCGCTTGTCCACAATCATCAATATCTCAGCTAAAATATCAATCAGTTAATCAGTCAATCAATTATTTTACCGTGCCAAATATACTACATGACTTTGAAAAATTTACATAAAAATATAGTCAAGAAAAACAACAACAACAACAACAACAACAACAACAACAAACACAATAATAATAATAATAATAATAATAATAATAATAATAATAATAATAATAATAATTATTCTGACAACAGGAATCGGAAGCGGTAACGAGCATGATTGGCACCTCTGCGGTCCTTGGTTTGCAATCTGGCTTTGGTGCGTGAAAAAGCATGCAGTGGCCCAGCCACTGCGGGTTAATCATCTGGGTACTGCAGATTCCTCCACGACAAAGACCACATAACGCCCATATCTGACCTGTTTAGTGCGTAGTAAGAATTGGGAAAAACTTGTTGTGCAATCGAGTGAAATAAACAAAGTTTAAAAATTCGAAAGATTTTTCAAAGAAAATGTGCTATCCTATTTTACAGAAGATTTAAGAGTAAATATGTTTGTAATTTTTTAATTTAGCTTGTCAAGAGACTTCAAGCTGTTGTAATATTAAAACATGTTTATAATAAAACCTGATTCAGCTAATATATTTAAATTTTTTTTTCTGCAGATGTTGCAGGAAACTGATTAAACCTCAACTCACCCGATACTGAAGAGCATTGTAGTATAGCGGATTAAAACCGTGTTGCACTGTTAATCTTTCCCCAGCGGCAGTGCAGGAAATTGTTTCATCTTCACCCTGAATAGGAGTAAAGGAGAGTCTCAAAAAATAACAGTATACAATTGTTTACATATTAATTTAAAATCACTACCTGTACGAACTCTATGTTTATCGGAAACTCTTAAAAATTATTTAATTATTTTGTCTTTGTTTAAAAAATTTATTTTTTTGTGGGGAGGAAAACCTACTGATCCAAGAACAAACATATCGGCAAGTAAGTCACTAACAAATCCACCTTCTCAAAAGGTTAAATCGGAAAACAAATTAGGGATCTTCATGTCCCAGTTACGCTGAAATGCAGCTAAGGCAAATGTGTGTTCTGGTGCTGCTGAAACTGAAGAATTACCAGAACCAAACCTTGAAGAGGAATAACATTAAACATTTAAATGTGACCTTACTATGTTGTTTCAAACTAGAGGTAATAAGAACCGATTCTTATCACAGAGATTATACTGTAAAGCTGCCTAAGGCACGAGAATGAGGTTGATTAGTGTAAAAGCAGGAAATACTGGGTCTATTATAGAAGAAGGCACAGTCTGATCTAATTACTTCAATCTGATATGAAGAGATACTGCCTAGAACCAGAAATACATTCAAGAGTCAAAGTAAAAACGTGAATTTCAGTCTATTGACGCCAATGCCCTCTCTGACAAAGACAGCGCTCAATGCATATATTATAGATACATTCGTTTAGATACAGTATTGGATATAAAAGGCATTACTTTCTCATTTAGGTTTCTAGTGCAGATTAAAAAGATATTATATATGTTTACCATCATTTTGTCCACAGAAAATCCAAGCGATACGTATCCGTCTGCTTCAGCAAATAGCTCAAACTCTATTGTATCGCCCTTTTTCCTGAATGATACAGCCGCATAACAGTCACTTCCTTTACACATCCGCGGATACAAAAAGCATCCCTTAGTCTTACCGCATTGATCCCAGGCTATCATTTTCACTTCCGGTGTGATCTGGAAAAAAACAGCACGGATTTTGGGTTAACATTTAATATTTCCGTATAATTTCATACGATTGTGAGACATTGCTTTGAAAAAGAAAGCATAGCAGAACTTTTTTTTATCCGAATCAGATCAAGTTTGTTCAACCCTTTAATCTTCATCAAATGCAAAACTTTATAGACTATAAAGTCTCAGTTTAGAATATTTTAATAAGTACTTGATTTAAACTTTCTCTTTTCAAGCTTGAATCTACAAATTGTCCCCAAACATGTCGAGTCTTAATCTTGTATTCGGTGGTCATAAAACATTTGTTGTAAAAGTAGAATTTACTTTTTTCTCTTTTTTCTTAATAGAAGAAAGGATTAATAGTATATTTTTACAAAGTGTAATTTTCCTTCTCCGTGTGATAATCTCAAAATAAAGTTGGATCATTTTGTGTTAGTTTTACAACTATTTTCTAAGTGACTTGATCAATTTAAAATGCAGACTTTTATCCAACGTCCGGATTCCTTTTATTGATTGTAAAAAATAGTCTGAACGACGTTATCGATCTGTACATCGACGCTCTTACCTGTTCAAGCATGGGTGGAGGTGTGGCGGGCTGACCGGATCTTAATTCAGTTGTTATGTTAAACCAGAAAAGATTGTATTTCTCAACCACAGTTGCTCTAAACAAAATAAAAAGGATGATTCAAGTCATCTGATTTTTAATAATTACATACAAATTTAAACTTTGCAAAAGTTTTAGAGGAGACGTTCTAAGGTTACAATTCTTTTCCAGAATTGCTCCAAATCACTTCGGAATAATAAATGCATTCGTATATAAACAACCCAGTACTAATGCTGTAGGTAGATGGTCGGTTGCTGCATCAATTTTTGTGACAAATGCTATGAAAACAAATCACCCATATAGAGATAAAGACAATGGGGGTTTAAGTTCCGTTTACAGTATACCGACAAAATACCAGTAGGCACAAGAATCCAGATGGTTTACAGATCTTTCCTTTCTGTTCACACAAACAGCATGTCAATCATATTTAATGTTCTCTAATCATTTAAACAAATTACACTACCTTAGCACCAGAAGTAATTGCAATGACTGACCAGTGAGTAATAAGGCCCAGGTACTTAGTCAAATCAAGGCTCTCCAATCGTATACCTGTCTAGTCTGTCTACCAACATGGCGTATTTAATAAATTACACTTTAAAAAAATAAATAAAAACTTCCTTGAATACATAATAATATATTTTAGTTTGTCGTGGTTTGTAATAGAATTACCTGTTTTGAGAAGATTATTATCGAAATCTTTTCTTGCTATTAATAAAGACTTACGGAGATAAAAATTTGAAAACAAAAAACAAAACTTAATCCTGAACGTTCAATATTTGTTGCGTCTTTTCATAAGAACATGTTGTTGACATTAATAATTGACTTTCGCATACTTAAATTCTCTCTCTCTCTCTCTCTCTCTCTCTCTCTCTCTCTCTCTCTCTCTCTCTCTCTCTCTCTCTCTCTCTCTCTCAAGAAAACCAAACCGGTAACCTAACTTTTTAAGAATGTTGCATTCATCTGCCATTGAGCGCATAAGTTAGAATCAAACTGGCAAAACTCACACGAAAATAATGCTGCCAACGTTTTGATCCGGCGCCTTCCAAGTGAATTCCAGCGTCTGAACTTCGTCATTGTTGCGATGTGTGACTATACTCTGAGTTGAAATACACAATAAATTAACAAACCAGTGGATTGCGAGATAAACAGATCTTAGGAACATGAGAGAGAGAGAGAGAGAGAGAGAGAGAGAGAGAGAGAGAGAGAGAGAGAGAGAGAGAGAGAGAGAGAGAGAGAGAAACTATATGTACATTTAGTAAAATACTTGCTAAGTTCCACTTGGAACGATATTCTGTCATATTGTTTCAAGTTTACTGTCTCCTTTTAACACTATACGGAGAACGATTCACCAAAAGCATGTCCAATCAAAAATTATGATATGCCATAATTAGATTTTAATACAGTTGTGATATAGACAAATAAAGAGGGTGTGTTTGAAAAAAAAAGACACTGAAATGTATACCATTTGTACTCACTTATAAGATATGTCAAACTACAAACTGCACAGACTCAATGCTGCCGTTGCATAATGCACCGGGAGATCTGGGTCTCTGCAGTTTGCTAGGAGTAATCAATAGAACAAACAGCTGCCGACGCATTATGCGATGGCAGATCAGGGTCTATGTTGTTTGCAGTCGGACACGACTTATGACTTATATGTGAGTATATACTGTACTTGGAGGGAAGTAGTTCTTTCTGGTTTATTGAGTGAAAAAGTTACAGAGACCCACATATCAATGTCCCCCCGTTGCTAATCCAAATTTCTATGACAGTCTCTTTTTAATAGTGTCGTGCTTACTGTATACATTTTACATTGTTTTCAATATACTTTAATAGAAGAACATACACTTTGTAGTACTTACGTGGAAAAGACCATTGTAGTTTGCCAAAAAAACAAACAAACAAACAATAAATAAAAAAAATAAACGAAAGCAGCACGGTCTGAGAAAATAATGAAACTAGAACATTGTGATCAGGTGACTAATTGACATGAATACCGAAAAGGAAAGACTCTCCAAATCATTAATTGTTCTTCAAGACCTGGGGATTCTTTATCCGTAACTGTTTATTAAAATGTTCTGCCATTTTGTTCTGACCTAGGACAAACAACAAACAATAATGTGCCCCCAATCAATCCTAATCCCAATAAATAAAACAAATATTGATACCTTGGCGTCCGTCCAGCAATCATAAACCTTTGTCTTGTTTTCTGGGAATTCAACAAATGAACCCAGTGACCGCTCAGGATCACCATCCTGTCTGAAGGCCCTTAACTGAATTCCTCTGTAGCTCCTTCTGTCATTAGAATACACCGATACTGTAAAATAATGGACACTATCAATATAAAGCACAATGAAGAAAACGTGTTTAATAGCTGAGACTTATTTATTAAAAGGAACATATTTTGCATAAGCTCAGTCTGAACATAGCTGCCATCAAGGAAAGTTACTTTTTATTGGGAGCTGATTGGCTGGTTTGCCTTGGTACCTACTAACACAGTGTTTAAGAGGTGAAACTTCACACCTGATTGATCACTTATCAGTATAAAACAGCTGTATAGAGTGGTTAATTTGTCTAAAATTCCTTGCTCCTAAAATGCAACATTGCATAGTGTTTATGCTAGCCTGCAATTGTACATTTTCTCTAACATCATTGCATTTAATCAAATGTTTTCGAAGTTGTTATTGTTGTGTGTCAGAAACACACGCGCAATAACTGGTTTTGTTGGGCAGGGCCCGCTTTAAAGTATTTTGCCTACAAGGTTTCTGGTCAGTTCTATTTCTCAGCGGCAACCTATAAATGATACAGTTGGTTTCTCTACTGCTGTATATCTAATGAAAATTGTTATCCATTCGTTCGCTCACAAGGCATCAATATAATAGTCTTAAGATTGTAATGACTTTCAACTTTATATATCTGATGATGATTTTTGAATTTGTGTCGTGTTCGGTCGTTTCGACCATGTGCGACTGAAAAACTTATCTTATAGGCAATTATTTTATATAGTTGAGTATTTCTTGTTATATTTCTATTTTATATTTATTTTATCAGATATAATTTATAATTAAGGGGAATTATTTTTCAACTTATAAATTGTTCCATTTAAATATATGCATCTTGTATTCTAAAATTTATTTTGTAAAAATCTGGTTTGCTTTTTTTTACAAGAGGAAGAAAACCTGTAATTCTCAATAGTTAATATGAGGGTTACTTCCCTTGCTTTCTTTTAGACATAAGAGACAGGCATGTTAAAAGAGTAAACAAATTGGTGTGTTTGGGTTGTATCACCATTTTTCAGCACATGATAGGCTATGAATGGCGGTCTGTATATTTGGTGGAGGAAGAACCCGGGTCAACCAGGGAAGAACCACTGACCCACGGGAAGCTACTGGCAAGCTTTCTCACATACCCACATTGGTCGAGCTGAGAATCGAACCCACGCGGACAGAGGTGAGATGTCAGAGACCCGAAAATAAATTGAATACATAGCATACAAATTGAGAACTACTTCTAACTACTCTGAATTTCATTATTATGTGCAGATCTTGCTCATAATTAAATTCATTTGATATGTTGAAGATATAAGCCTAGTTACTAAGTTTGATAGAAACAGCCGCCAAAGTGCTGACAAGCTCAGACAATTAGGTGTAAGATCAACTCATGAATATGCGTGGATCTTGCTTATAATTGTACCTATGTAAGATTTTGGTGATTTAAGTCTGTTTACCAATTTAACTCAAAATCGGATCCTTCCTATTGAATGTCAACTACAGTAGAGTTCAGAGATGGGTAGAAGAAAACGGGTTCAAATTTTCTAATCTAAAACTGTTTTCATGCACTTCTGCCAATTACATTGAATTCATGATAACCAAAAGGTCTATCGTGATGGTTGTGTTGTTGCTGATCTGGTGGAGACAACTTTTTAGGGTTTATTTTGGACCGTAAACTAACTTTCTTTCCGCATATTAGATACATCAGGAACAAACTTAATACGAGTCGTGGCAGACACAGATTTGTGAACACATTGAAAGATCATGCTCCGGTTATAGTCATTAGTAAACTCTAAACTTGACTATACCTCGACTGTGTACGGATCAAATGAAAAATCTTAACCTGCAGATGCTTGATCCGATACATAATCAGGAACTTAGACTTTGGCTTGCCTGGGTGCATTCAGAAAACCTTTATGTTGAGCCAAACGAACTGTAGCTTTATCTCAGACGAACGAAATTTGCCGATCAGTATACTACCAGACTGTCTTCTAATCCATCTAATCTCGCTTATGATGTAGTTTTTAGGCCCAAATACCCAACCTTGTACGCACAGAAACCACATTTCATTTTGACCTTTTGGCATTCGAATTCACCCTCACTTAGAAACAGCAAAAATCAATGTTGGAAATAATGCAAAAGTATGTGTTCCAAAATCACCACCTTGGTTATCAACACCCCTCAAAATTATATTTTATCTCTCCCAATTCAAAATGTCTTCAAGAAATCCTTTCGTTTTTTTATATGAAATTCAATGAAATCAGAATTTCCTATCGTAGCCATTATGCCCCTGTTCGAAAGATGGAGACAAGATTTGAGCTGCCGTTGCATTACTCCATGGCACCATCTCGAGCCGATTACCGGATAAAGCCTCAGTTTTTACTGTAGACTCGTTAATATCCCAGATATTATTAAAGTACGATTTTCTCACACAATCTGGAAAAATGTTCTGTACACGCTAATATAAAGGGTAATGATAGGGCAGATAATGGAGCCAAAGCTGTCCTGCAATCACCCGTCTCCGAATGGAAGATTCCATATACTGACTACTTGGCAAAATATGTGGAATGAAAACTCCACAAACAAACTTCAGAACATCAAAGCCACTATTGGATAGGGACATCCCTCGTAGAGAACAAATTGCAGCGATAAGATGGTCAGAATCGGCGCGAGGGTTTAAGGCTCCCGGGGGCAATGTTCTTTAATAGCGCCCCTACCGAGGCGCCCGGGGGCAAAGTTCTTTAGTGGCGCCCCTACTTTGCTACAGAGAACAGTTTTTATGTAAGCTGCCAACCTCCATCTAAGACATGAAACCGGGGGCTTAGATGGTGGTGGTAATGGTGGTGGCAAAAAAAGGTACCGACAGCGCCTCTCCCACTCGCCCGGCGCTCAGGGGCAATTGTCCCCCCCCCCACACACACACACACCGACCGCCGCTACTGGAAGTGGTATTGTGCCGATCGAGTATCGGCTACACATACCTGACTCATGCATACCTATTGAAGGGAGAACCTCGACCAGAGTGCAAACCCTGTCAGTGTCCACTGAGAGTGGAACACATTCTTGTCGAGTGTGTCGACTTCCAACCTGTAAGACAGCAGTATGTTTTATGCGCACTCGATGAAGAAATTGTATGATGATGTACCACCCAAGAAAATCGTTAAGCTTTTTGTGGGAATGGGGTTTGTATAATAAATTGTGACCGAATGTTTTAAAGTACGTATATGTTATCGTTATCTTTTATTTGGATAGACCCTTTACATAATTTTAACATATTTATCGTTTATATTCTGTCTTGTTGTACTTCATGCTTACATTTTTGGAAGGGTCTATCTTCTTAGGGTTTATGTGCAATTCATCATTTTTTTCATTTTTCGAATTTTACGTTTAGTTGGCACCATATAACCACGATTGTTCTTAAGTGCCGTTAAAAGCTACTACATACAGACATTCATCAAAAATCGGATCTGAACTAAAGTCTTTAGAGTGACAACGATTACAATCAATCAGATGCAAGATCACCTCATTAATATGTGTGGATATCGCTCATTATGAACATCGTGCGAGATTCTGATCATATAAGCCTATATTCCTGGTTTGATTAAAATCGGACCAGAAATATGGCTACCAGGGTGGTAACAAACTCAGCCAATCATATGTAAGATCATGCCATAAGTATGCGTAGGGTTAGCTCATATTGAAATTCTTCTGAGATCGTGATGATATAAATATATAACCCAAGTCTGATGGAAATCGGACGAAGAACATGGCATCCTGAGTGGCAACAAGCAAATGTTGAGGACGGACGGCGGACACAAAGCCATACCATAAGCGACACCGCAGCAATTCCATTTTCTTTTATTACTATGAATAAACTACATTTCAAAAGAAAACTTTGTAATTTTAATCACAAACACTAGAGTACACAGGTACATCAGAATATAAGTAAACGAAAAAAATGACACTTTAACTATGGCGCTCACTAAATTTCACTGTACGTATTTCTGATAAAGTTGTCGTGCAGGAAATTGTAGCAATAACCCAACTGTTCTTTTAATTTAAATGAAACATTTTACTTTATGAAAAAGAAGCTTTTAAATTTTAACTTAGAGAGAAATTCATAAATTCGACAAAATTATTTGTCGAGAAAAGAAACCGAAATGCCCATATCATCGGAAAATCAACCAAATGAAACACTTGATAGTTTATTTTTATTTTATTTTAATTTTTTTTTTTATTTTTGTTGACCTCCTTGATATATTATGAAAAACCAGAAAAATAACCTTAAGGGCATTATGATTACTTCTATAGTGTTCTTTAAGATTGAAAGAAATTAACTTATTTAGAACACCGTATTTTCGAAAAAAATTTGAAATATCATTATTTGCTCAATTTTCTTTGTGAAACAAAGTAATTTTGGGAAGAAATAAAAATTTTCTTTCATGCTGTTTTATAATAGGGAAAGAAATGGTCCTAATTACGATTACTAATGGAATATATTAATATGATGACATAGATGTTGGAGTCGCAAGTGTTTTCATCATCGGCAGTTCTCTACTTTTCCCACCTTTTTAATCTTCTTGTAATGAAAACACAGCATCGTTGATATTGAAAATGTCAAAACATACTGAAAAACAGTCATGATGAAAGCGACGGTATTTATTTACTTATTTGTGCAGTAAAATAATTCTTGTGATATCGCAAAAATATTGGGAATAAACTAAAAATTTGGATAGGCAAAATATAACTGCTAAGTCGTCAGTTCATTGACAAATTTGAGGTTCGGCTGTGTACTGAAGAGAATTTTTTAAATTCACTATTCACTATTTCATTACTATTCACTATTTCATTACTATTTAACGGATTCACGCGTGTGATTATTTATATTTTAAATTTGTGTACCTACTTACGTGATATTTTAACAAAAACTTAAAAGAATCAGCGGATCAAAGAATACGTGAACGAAAGTTAAAACTACGACGTTTTCTAGCTAGCATGATTGATAAGGCAAGAATTTTTCATAATCTTTTTCTTTTATAATCAATTTCATGAAAACAGTTAAATAATTCAAAATTTAGAATTATGATGTACATAATTGAGCAAAAGAAAAATCATCCCATAAATTACTAACTTGGGATTAAAATAAAAGAACTAATCAGATGAAATTATACTGGTAAAGGGCAAAATTAAAACAAAAATGAAACATTGGGTAATCCAATCCAGCAAATGTAGTTTCACAGCTACGCACTATTAAATGCCATTTACAGCAATTGTGTGGGAAGTCTAAATCAAATAAGCCGTACAAAAGTGATACAATCGACCTGGTACGAAAATCATACAACTCGGCCTGGTACGAAAGTGATACAATTTAGGTAATTAGATATGAAGTGATTCAGAAGCTTTTTACAGAATTAAATGTTGAACTATCTAATCACTTAAAACATCAGCGACCACACGTCCTAAACATAAATTCATGTGTACAAGTATTGCCTGGGGTCATATGAGCAAGTAGGTATAATGACACATTATTTCAACAAGCATTTGCAGCATGTATTTAGATTCCTTAAAACTGTTGTGACACAGAAAACTAGAAGTTATTAGTTCATAACACCAGAAAGGAACTACTTTGTCTTGCGTGCTTTGAGAATATTAGTAAAACATGTTTAAAATAAAGTCCTGTTATCTATTTCTTGAGATTCGTTATTAATATTTATAACTATTTGTAATTATAATATTTTACAGGATCCATGACGTCATGCAGCTTTAAAATCGATTTCAGACTATGTATGAATATCATTCGCTTCGATACAGCCGTTTATGCAGAGTGTGTAATCGATTTCAGACTATGTATGAACGCCATTCGCTTCGATACAGCCGTTCATGCAGAGTTTGTAATCGATTTCAGACTATGTATGAACGCCATTCGCTTCGATACAGCCGTTCATGCAGAGTGTGTAATCGATTTCAGACTATGTATGAACGTCATTCGCTTCGATGCAGCCGTTCAAGCAGAGTGTGTAATCGATTTTCAAACTTCATGACGTCATGAATCCTGTAAAATATGAAGTTCAATTCTTAAAGGTACCTAGAAAAGTAAGCAAATTAGTTGCATTAAAACAAGTTAGTAACCATGAAAGCTTATTATTAAGCAAACAAACAAGTAAATAAGCTGGCAAGTATCAAGCAAACAAGTACGTAACTCAGTAAGCAAGTAAGTACGCAAGTAAGTCAGTGAGTAATCATTAAGCTTTTAAGTAAGCTAGTAATTGAGATAGTAAGATAGCGAGCAAGGCAAAACAAAGATAATGAGAAAGCTGATAAGAAAATAAATGAGGACGGTAGTAAGAAACAAAAAAAAAAAAAAAAAAAAAAGAAAGAAGGAATTGCCATAAATAAAATGAAAAACAGAAAAGAAAAGAAAAATAGAATATCCAAGTTAACCTTTAATGTTTCTTCCAGGAATATAGACTGGAGAGTTTAGATGGATCAAAAAAGGCGATTCGGACGTCTGCTGGTCGGATTTGTGTTTAGGGAACATTGTAAGGCAGGTTGACGCAGGCGCTCCCGCGCCGTACCCATGACTTACTGAAATATATAATATAATATAATATAATATAATATAATATAATATAATATAATATAATATAATATAATATAATATAATATAAATATAATATAATATAATATAATATAATATAATATAATATAATATAACATAACATAACATAACATAACATAACATAACATAACATAACAACATAACATAGCATAGCATAGCATAGCATAGCATAGCATAGCATAGTATAGTATAGTATAGTATAGTATAGTATAGTATAGTATAGTATAGTATAGTATAGTATAGTATAGTATAGTATAGTATAGTATAGTATAGTATAGTATAGTATAGTATAGTATAGTATAGTATAGTATAGTATAGTATAGTATTGTATAGTATAATATAACATACTATAATGTAATATAAAGCTATGGTATAACTTGAACATTACAGTCATTGCGGTGGCGACTGAGTTACCTTTGGCCATGTCTTTGACCTTTTAAGCAGTGATTTCTTAGGATCTGTATTGACCTTATGTGAACAATTTTACCAGTTCTTGTGATGATCCGCTGATTCAAAAAGATATTATTAAACAAGAGTCCCTCAAAGGGACTGACACTCAACTGGCAGAAATAAAAATCCAGGATCCATGGTAAGTCCATATATATATATATATATATATATATATATATATATATATATATATATATATATATATATATATATATATATATATATATAATAGAGATGAAGGCCGTACAACGTAAGTAGAAGCTGGATCGGATCCCATATAACAGTACTAACGTTTCTCAGATCCTGCCACTGGAATTAAACCGTACAGAATAATATATCAAATTTAAACAAAACAAACACACACACACACAAAGAAAACTTTCAGTAAAACAAGAGTCCCTCGAAAGGACTGACGCTCTACTGGCCGAAAAAGAATTTCCAGGAATTCAAGATAAGACAAATACTTTCTTTTAATCGCTGAGTGTTGAAACCATCTCTGATATTCTTCAGCGATAATAAGATTTTCAAATTAGCTGCTGTGTTGGACATATTGGACGTCAGATTGGCACCATTTTGATTTAGGACCAAGTAGACATCATTAGAAGTCTTTCGGTGAAAATCCCATGTCAATATGACCATCCATTCATGGGGATTAGTGACAGCAAGATTTTCAAGACAGCAGTCGTGGCAGCCATACTGGATGTATGATTTTCATTTAGGACCAACTAAGTATCATAAGAAGTCTATTGGCGAAAACCCCATGTTGATATAGCCATCCATTTGGGAGGAACAGAGATGACAAAAGTTTCAAGATGGCCACCATGCTGGCCATATTGAGGGTCAGTTTTCATCATTTTCATTAGGACCAAGTAGACACTATAATAAGTCTTCTGATGAAAACCCAATGTCAAAATGACTTTCCACTTAGGAGGAGTAGCGATAATAATATTTTCAGTACTGGACGTCAGATCTGCACCATTTTAATTTAGGACCAACAAGACATGATAAGAAGTCTTCTGGTGAAAACCCTATATTGATACGACTTTCCGTTTTGGAGGAGTAACAAGATAGCTACCATAGTGGTCATATTGGATATCAGATTTGCACCATTTCCATTTAAGACCAACTAGACATGATATGAAGTCTTCTGATGAAAGCACAATGTCGATATGACCAGCAATTTAGGAGAAGTAGCGATAATAAGATTTTCTAGATAGCCATTGTGTCGGCCATATTGGAGGTCAGATTGGCTCTATTTTCATTTACGACCAACTAGACATCATAAAAAAGCCTTTCGGTGAAAAACACATGCTGATATGACCATTCATTCAGGAGATGTAGTGATAACAAGATTTGCAAGATGGCCGCTTTGGCGGCCATGTTGGATGTCCGAGCGACACCATTTTTACTTAGGACGAACTAGACGATGGGATGAATGTGTGTATAAAGTTTCAAGGCAATCCTCCAAGTACTTTTGGAGGAGTAGCGATAGCAAACTTGTGCTAACGGACGGACGGACAACGGACGACAGATAATCCCATAAACTCTTCTGGTCTCTGGCCGGTAGAGCTAAAAAGGAAATGTAATTGGCAACAGCTAGATCTTCTCATGTTGAAACACATGGCATACGAAAAGCATGGTGCAAGTTCATAACATTGCAATACTGTCAAATCACTGAAATCTGTCAGAGGCATAGCTACAGAAGGCGTATGCATAGTCGTATGTGAATAAGGCAGATAAATTCAAAACCTAACTATAACTCCAACCCAAATCAATAGATCTTTTCAAGATGGCTGTTGTGGCAGTCATATTTGATGTGAGATCTGCACCATGTTCACTTAGGATCAACTAGACATCATGAAAAGACTTTCGGTGAAAACCTCATGTTGATATGACTTTACGTTCATGAGGACTAGTGATAAGATTTTCAAGATGGCTGCCATAGTGGCCATATTGGATGTCAGATCGGCACCATTTATATTTAAGACCAACTAAACATCATTCAAAGTCTTTCAGTGGAAACCCCGTGTTCATATGACCATTTATTCAGGAGGAGAAGCAATAACAAAATTCTCAGGATGCCTGCTGTGGCGGCCATATTGGATGTCCGAGCGGCACCATTTTCATTAAGGACCAAGAAGACATTGTAAGAAGACTTGTGGTGAAAACCCTGTGTGAATATGATTTTCCATTCAGGAGGAGTAGCGATAACAATATTTTCATACTGGATGTCCTAGCGGCTCCATTGTTTTAGGACCAAGTAAACCATGGAATGAACGTGTGTGTAGTTTCATGGCAATCCTTGACGTAGTGTAGGAAGAGTAGCGATAACAAACTTTTGTTAACGGACGGACGGACGACGGACGACAGACGACGGATAACAGGTCATACCAGAAGAGCTCAAAATAAACAATTTTTTTTTTAAAAAAGCAAACAAAGACATAGAAAAACAAGAAACTGGCACGTGGCGGACGAACAAAGTGATTGCCATTTCTTCTTTCTTACGACTGTCTGAGCAGGCGCGAAAGAACAAAAAAACAAAAAAAAAAAACAAACAAAAAAAACAAAAACAAAAAACAACAACATTGTTCTTGCAAATGTTCCACTTTGTCCATCAAAATCTCCCATATAATAATAATAATAATAATAATAATAATAATAATAATAATAATAATAATAATAATAATAATAATAATAATAATAATGAGGACTTTGTATAAGCGCCTAATCTTTAGAAGCTCTAAGCGCTTTACAACATTATATAACACCTAAAAAATAACATACATAATGATATGATTACGAAAAGAAAGAAAAAACAAACACCATGAAATTAGAAAACAAAAACATGCTGAAAATAGTTAAGGTAAGAAAACATTCAGTTTTTAGGTCTATTCTTGCAGTCGAAATAGATTCGTTTTAAGAGCACTCTTGAATGAGATCACCATGTCTTTGTGTCTAAGTTCAGTGGGCAATTCGTTCCACGTTGCTGGGCCCTGGTATGCAAAAGAACGTTGTCCGTATGACTTCATTTTGGTATTGGGAATAATGAGAATACGGGTGTCGGAAGAGGAGCGTAAGTATCTTGCTGGTGTGTACACATGGGTGAGGTGAGATAGGTATGTTGGACTGGTGCCAGTCAGTGAAACGTAGCACAGAGAACACATTTTGTGTTTGATTCTGGATCGAATGGGTAGCCAGCGTAGGGTACAGAGCAGGGGAGAGGTGTGCTCTGTTCGTGGTACTCCAAGAATGATCCGAGCAGCTGTGTTTTGAACTTTTTGAAGTTTCTGGAGTAGATACTGAGATGAACCAGATAGAATTGAGTTACAATAGTCCAGTCTTGAAAGTACTAAGGAACACACAAGTGTTTTAGTGGCATCAACTGAAAGATAATTGCGAATGGAGCTGATCCGTCTCAGCTCAAGGTATGCAGCCTTGCATATGTTCATGACATGTTGGTGCAATGAGAGTGTACTGTCTAGAGTAACACCTAGGTTTCGTACTGACTGTGTGAATTTAATGTTGGTGTTGCTGATATTTATTGTTTGAGGTAAAGGATGTGAATGAGAAAGTCTTTGTGTGGTAATCAGAATAGCTTCAGTTTTATCATCATTCATCTGCAGCTTGTTACATTGGAAATACACCTCTCTACACCTTGGATGGTAGCGTCAACTTCAGTTGGGTGGCTAGATTTGTATATTTGGGTGTCATCAGCGTACAATTGGTGAGACACTGGATGACGATCTATGACACTTGAGAGCGGCTGAGTGTATAGAATAAAGAGAACCGGTCCTAGAACAGAACCCTGTGGAACGCAAAAACATAGATCAACTGGGCTGGAGTGTTTTCCATTTGCGGACACAATTTGTGTCCTGTTGACCAAGTAGCACTTGAACCATAGTAAGGCTGTATCGTGTATGCCAAATACATGATGGAGACGGTGAAGTAATATATCATGGTCTATTGTATCAAATGCTGCAGACAAGTCAAGGAGGGTGAGGACTGTAATCTTTCCACTATCCAAAGCAGAGAGAAGGTCATTAACTACTTTCAGAAGAGTAGTTTCGGTACGGTGGCGAGGGCGATATGCAGACTGTACATCGCTAAAAAGACTGTTTGAATTCAGATGAGATACAAGTTGGGATAGAACAACTTTTTCTAAGAATTTTGACATGAACGGGAGGTTAGAAACAGGGCGGTAGTTCTTTAAATCGTTATGGTCAAGTGTTGGTTTCTTCAGCAGAGGCTTTACAACGGCAGTTTTGAAAAATGATAGGAATTCCCCGGATGAGAGAGAAGTATTAATAACATCAGTTAGTGAAGGCAATATTGGATCTAAGCACTCAAGCAGCAGTGATGTCAGAATCGGATCAAGTTCACATGACTTTGGTGCACTCTTCATCATGATTGTACGCACTAAATCCATAGAGACCGGCTCAAATGCTGCTAACGGTTGCCGCTGAAATTCTGTATCGTAACTGTATGGTGACGACGACTCAATTGAAATTATGTTGTCAAGCTTATCTCTAATGGTTTGTACTTTGTCACGGAAGAAATTTGCAAACTGGTCCGTAAGGTCGACTGAAGAGAAGGTAGTTGGAAGTGGTGTACATTTGTTCCTTGACATTAGCTGGTTAGTAATCTCGAAGAGCTCGTTCCAGCTGGAACTTTCAGTGATCTTAGTACTGTAGTGGGCAGATTTCGCTGCATGGACTATGTTTGTGACATTCTTCTTAGTGGCTTCATAGATTTGCTTATGAATAGTGAGTCTGGTGGAAACCCAAAGCCTCTCAGCCTTACGGCGGTCTCTTTTAGCAGTGCGAAGCTGGTCCCTAACACTGCTATACCACGGAGAACACTTTTTAATTGATACTCTGCACTTGGTTGCTGGGGCATGTTTGTCAAGCATTGAACGCAGGCAGTTATCAAGTTGTTCTGCTGTAGGAGGTAGCAAAGCTGTTAGGATTGCTTGGATGTCATGCATTAGTTGAGTTCTATTTATCCTACGGAGGTTTCTCTTAGTAGCAAATAAAGGTGGAGGATTAGGGACTGATACGTCAAGATGGCATATAATGCAGAGGTGATCTGATGCAAGTTCGTGGGACACCAGTGAGGACTGTAGAATATTATCATCAGGTCTATAAAGAATCCAGTCTAAAATGTGACCATGTTTATGGGTGGGTTGGCTAACTGACTGTTTGAGGTTGAAAACGTGAATGGAATCTAGCAGTTTTGATGTGTATGGGTTTCCAGGACAGTCAAAGTGAAAGTTGAAATCTCCAAGAATAATCAGGTTGCCACCTATCGAATTTCCATATTCAAGGAGATTCGGAAACTGCTCCAAAAAGAGAGATTCAGTCAGTTTGTTTTTTTTTACTAGGAGGAGGGCGGTAGAGGCAGAAAAAATGGACTGACCTTTGTTCCAGTGCGAGTGTGGTTTGGACTAGTTCAAACGATGTGTGGTTGAAATTGAATGTTGTAGTGTGATTAAGACGGCCGATCATGGAGTTCTTTGCGATGACAGCAATTCCATTTAAGTAATGATGAATGTAGTCCCGGGTCGTTTAGTCTAGTGCACAATGTACATCTTGCATATCATAACGAGTTCTTATCATAAATGCATATATACATAAATTAACTATTTCTGTGCGCTTTTCCGGTGGTCCTACTGATTGGGCATTGAATAATGGGATGCGTAGTGGTATCTCTTGGATAGTTGACACAAAGGTTGACGATTTAAGAGGAATTTGAATTAGGTTATCTAAATTAACGGCCGAGTTTTCAAATTGGCGTGCCGGAAATGGCGAAAGGGAGATAACTGGAATTATTCTTCCTGTTCTACGCCGGCCAGCTTTAAAACAACGTTTCTTTTTTCGCTTCCGTTTACATTTAAGTAATGATGAATGTAGTCCCGGGTCATTTAGTCTAGTGCACAATGTACATCTTGCATATCATAACGATTTCTTATCATAAATGCATATATACATAAATACACACTGTGCCAATCTACCTACCTACCCCCACTACTTTTCCCATCTCCCAAACCTACATGTATATATTGTGTTTGTTGTATTATAATGTGTGTGTGTGTGGGTGGGGGGGGGGGGGGGGGTTGAGTGTACTGTGGGCATATCGAATGCTCCATATAGTTACAGCTCCCGTTTTGTCTCGTTGACAATCTGCTTGTAGGCTTGGTCGACATGAAGGTAGGTGTGTGTGTGTGTGTTTGTGTCTGTGTGTGTGTGTTAAATGTAGGTATTGTGAAGAATGGGACACACACATATGTGTGTGTGTGTGTTTACATATATTTTATGATTACATGTGAGTGTGTCAGACATTGTAGTAAGTAAGAGTTTTATTTCGACATAATACGTTGCAGTTAAAGTTTTAATATTGTATTATTTGAAGACTACATGTAAGATTCGTTGATTCTGAACCAAATGTGTTATCCTCAGAAAATAAGTTATTATTATTATTATTATTATTATTATTAATACTACTACTACTACTACTACTAATAATAATAATAATACTAATAATTCTACTACTACTACTACTACTAATAATAATAATACTAATACTACTACTACTACTACTAATAATAATATTATTATTATTATTATTATTATTATTATTATTATTAATTAGAAAAAATGTAAAATATTTAAAATGTTTTTTTAATTGGTGCGCTCGCCCATGACGAAGTTTTGGATACATGTTAAACCATCCGAAATGGTTATGCAAGAAGGGTAGGGCAAAAATCAAGTTGATTAATAGACGGGAGGATAGGTTTGGGAGTGTCCTACCAGGCATATGACATTCTATTAATAGACGGGAGGATGGGTTTAGGAGTTTCCTACCAGGTAGAGTTAGGTACAACGAAAACATTTGTACCGTGGTATACCGCGGTATTTCTGAACGTACCGCGATACGTACTACGGTATAGCGCAATTATATTAGGGACCACAAATTTATATTGATTTATAGCAAAAAAACACCATATTATATCCATTAGATTATTTGAAATCTTTTTGTAAATTGTCTTGAGTTGAAAGAAAGTAAAATATCCCTTATAGTAGATGATAATTGTTGTATCAGCTGTCTTTTAAAAACTGTAACTAAAGTGGGATGATTAAGCTTACATTATAGCTGATACCCTGTAAAAGACACTATACTGACATCAGAGAGCTTGTTAATAAAAGCAGGAAGTATTGACACTGAAGCTTACAATTTACTAGCTACACTATTGATATAATAGGCCGGGAAACTTTGAGTGGGATGCCAACAACCGGGAAAGATGTTTATCAGAGAGGGCCAGTAAACATAAAACACATTGACCCAACAAACAAGAAAATATTTAGTGGACTAGAGAAATTACGTAAAATTCAAACAGAAAACATCTGCTCTTCTGAAAATCTTAGGATAGTTCTCGGTCTTGCAAAAGAATACATGTATTTAACACATTAACATACTCTAGAAACTAACCCCCCAAAATAAAAAAAATTTCTTCTTTTTTAATCCGAAATTCCTCCAAAAGTTGGACTTGGCCCTAATATATTTCACAACATCCCGTTTGGCCGCCATGATGGCATACGTGACACGTGTCATACATGTGATAAAAGGTTCATAAATACAGTTGACCAATGCAACTATTTTGTAAAAAAAAAAAAAAAAAAAAAAAAAAAAAAAATAAATATTTTTGGAATGATATTTCCATGAAAAATGAAAACATAATTAAAATATCATTAAATTCGAAACAAGCTTACTCGGGAAGTTCCGTACATTCCTTACTGACGGAAACTACCGAGTACCACCGGTACAGTGAAAAAGTACCGTGATACGTTCCACCAGAAAAAAACTACCGCGGTAAACCGGTACACCGGTAATACCGTGAACCTCTACTACCAGGCATATGACACTCTATTAAGTAATACTTATTTTTCATATTCAGTTGCCAGAACAAGATTAAAGGACACGTGAGACAATAATATATGTATAGTTTGCATTCCACAGATATATAGTTAAATCCTTGTAACCACACATAAAACAAACATTTACACTTTTACATTGATATATCCTTTAAATTTACGAATCTATCAATCCATCTATCTATCTATCGTCTGTTTGGTAGACCTTGACTGCCCATAAAATTATAAAATTGCGAAAAATACAGGATAAATAAAAAAAAAAAAAATTTTAAGCTTACTTGATTTAAAATGTAAGGACGAACATGTACAGTTCAAAATTGGTAAACTTTAAAATTAAAAAATGTTGTTCTTTGTTATCATCATTTTCATATGCATCTAATACAACTGATTTTTAATATTGTAGTTTTTGTTTTTGTCGGTTTACACGGCACATATTATTGGCTACATCATTATAAAGGAAATGAGAGCTAAGTGCCTTACCGGCGACCTTGGATTACGAGTCAGACGCTCAACCAACTGAGCGACCGCATCTGCCCCCCCCCCCCCCCCCAAACAACAACAACTGGTTGTCCATTGGGAAATATCAGCCAATAACAGGGATTACCCATTCTAATAATAGTAAATAATAGTAAATATGTGATTTCTGTGGGTCAATTGGTGCAATGGTTATTTTAGCGGACAAGGATAACGTGGACCACCGTGCTGTAGTACAACTCCACGAAGACTGATTCAAAGCATATAATATTTAGTGCAGACATTAATAAATCTACGACGCAAGTGCCTGTGATAATGACATATGTTTGAATTTCTTCAATAAAAAAAACAAACAGGTATTTGCGACTCCACTTTTTCCATTTCTGGAACGAAAACTGCAAGTGTAATCTATCACAAGCAATTTTGAAAACAAAATTTTATTTAGTTTACGGTATGAAGTGGCTCTAACGGAGGGCTGAAAAGCCCAATAGTTCGCTAAATGTAAATCAACTAACATGTAACATAAGCAATTTCCAATTCTTAAGATTGTCACGCCCTAGCATATATACATGAAAAAAGGGCATCAGGAATGGCCAATACATACATGTGTGAATCATTTTTTAGGACTCGCTCTAATATACTTTTTTTTAAAATATGGGAAGTATGGGAACCAGTCTAGAACAGAGTGAACATAAAAGAGATCATATGTGGGTTCTGAGGGCCATTATTGGTTGATAATGAAAAAGTTAACTGTTAGTAAACAGAATCATTTGAGAATTTATCCTGTTTCTAACTATAAAAAAAGAGACAAGACAATGTTCAATTGATACAATTTCAGTCCTTTTACAGACTTGACTTTGGCACACTTGCTAACCGGCTCATGTGGTTTTCACCACACAAAAACTTGCATCAAGGATGGGTCTATACTAAGAGGTATAGGTTTCATCATATCTATTTCGAAATTTAAAGCTATTGAATTTGCAATATTATGGTGTTTGCATAGGTTTACTATGGAAGCCGAATTAGTACCGTGAGTCCTAAACTCATGCTACCGCACGTGTAGCCGGATGTTTTACAGGACTTGAGCTGAAATAGCACCTTGAGTCACGCTACTAATATATGGAAAAATGGGAACCAGTCTAGACATGGGTAAACATAAAATAGAGTATATACAGATTTGAAGGAATATGATTGGTTGATAATGAAAAGTAAAATTTTAGTAAAAAGAATCGTTTGAGAGCTTAACCTGTTTGCAACTGAAAAAAATAGAGCCATTTTTCTATTGATACAATTTCAGTCCTTTTACAGACTTGACTTTGGCACACTTAGTACTGAAATTGGGTTCTGATTCTTTAGGTGCTGAACAGTGCCGGCGCGAGGGTTTGAGGCGCCCGGGAGCAATGTTCTTTAATGGACTCCCCTACGAGGCGCCCGGGGGCCATGTTCTTTTGTGGCTCCTCTACTTTGACACTGAGGAACAGTTTTTATGTCAGTTGCCAACCTCCAACCCAACCCTCCAATCTAAGCCAAGAAACTGGGGGCTTAGATGGGGGGGGGGGGGGGGGCAACCAAAATAAAAGCTGCCGCCGGCGCCTCCCCACCCCTTCGAATTGAAAACACAGATTTCAAACACATGTAGATTAAAAAAGTGCACTGGCTCATACGGTTTTCACCACACAAAAACTTGCATCCAGGATGGGTCTATACTAAGAGGTATAGGTTTCATCATATCTATTTCGAAATGTAAAGCTATTGAATTTGCAATATTATGGTGTTTGCATAGGTTTACTATGGGAGTTGAATTAGTACCGTGAGTCCTTAAGTCATGTTACCGCACGTGTAGCCGGATGTTTAACAGGATTTGAGCTGAAATAGCACCTTGAGTCACGGTACTAATTATATAAAAAAATGAGAACCAGTCCCGACATGGGTAAACATAAAATAGAGTATATACAGATTTGAAGGACTATGATTGGTTGATAATGAAAAGTAAAATTTTAGTAAAAGAATCGTTTGAAAACTTATTCTCTTTGTAACTGAAAAAAATAGAGTAAATTTTCTATTGATGCAATTTCAGTCCTTTTACAAACTTTACTTTGGAGGAACAATCAGTACTAAATTAGGTTCTGATTCTTTAGGTGCGCTATTGAAAGCACGTGTTTAAAACACGTTTATATTTTTGTTTTAAAATGCCGCGGGTCATACGTTTTTTTCAGCGCAGAAGCTTTCATCAAGGATGGGTCTATACTGAGTGATATAGGTTTCACCATGAGTATTTAGAAATTTAAAGTTGTTGAATTTTTAATTCAATTTAATAGTTTATAATCATAAGCATTTACATGCTTATAGATTTCATATTACAAGTATTGCATGGTTATCAAATGCTATATATACAACGTTAAACATGAACACAAAAAAGTAATCATCAAAAGCTGGAAACGAGAGGATGGACAAATATACACAATCCTTATAATAAATTACTGTAAAAAATAATAGTCCATCTTTTATTTTAAACGCTTCATAAGCAAATGTAGTTAGTGAACATTCATATTACTAGAAGTTGATAGTTCAATGTACATGTGCATGGATGGTTTATTCCAGAAGTACTTTTTGATTAAGTTTCCACGCAAGTGAGTATACACATGGCATACTAAAAGAAAACGATATTCGTCTTCAATATCATGATTGTTACATAGCATACAATATCTTTCGCTTCTATTGATTCTATTGCTTCCATATCGCCCAGTTTCAATTCTCAGATTATAGGAAGACACTCGGATTTTTGTCAAAGTTGATTGATGTTTATGGTTACACAAGAATTTGAAATAAACTTCGAGGCCGAAGTCAGTTTTGATATGTTTATATAAAGATAGTTTGTCAGAATTTCGTAATTTATAATTCCAGTCTGATAGAAAAGTATCTGTCATTCTTTGTTTAAAAATTGGAATAAACTTGGAGCAATTTACAGAATCAGGAAACATCCACACTTCACCAAAACCGTATCTGTTAGGAGTGTAACCCAGTTGATACTGTTATTTGATTCATTTTCAGCATGATGGTGTTTGCATAGGTTTACTATGGGAGCTGAATTAGTACCGTGAGCTCTAAAGTAATGCTACCATGCTACCGCCCGTGAAGCCATATGTTTAACAGGATTTGCACAACCTCTTGCGGAATGCCTCTGATACTGACCTATTTCAAGGTTCTTGGTTATTTAGAATCCTGGGGGGGGGGGGGGGGGGGGGGGGGGGGGGGGGGGTTAGTAGGGTGGTGTATGGGGGGGGGGGCGGGAGTATAAACCCATATGACTGCAGTAACTTGAGAGGATAAATCTTATATTAAAAACAATGTGTGCACAATCCATCACAATTTGGTAGACACTTGCGCACATTCAACTAAGTGATGTTTTTATCAGTAACCAGCCGTATTAGTACATGTGCGTAAAAAAGAGCACTGTAAGAGTGATATTTGCTACTGTCGCTATTAATGAGGTGTGAATTACATGGGCAATTTAGTAGGAATTATATTTTGATTTCGGTCATTTGTTGGCTTCAATAAAAGTTTAACCACGACCACTGATCATGTCACCTAAGACATCAAGGAAGGTATAGTCTATTCCTCCCCCACACCACCTTCCGCAACCCCCTTCCCGTCCCTCTATGTCTTCTACATTAAACTTGAACTAACATAAGCATTCAAACAGTAGAGACCGACCATTTCATTTTCAGGGGAGGAGGGTGTCTCTGATAAAAAAATGTCTGGCCCTCAAATAGCTTGAAAAATATTCTGCTTTGAGTTATAGAAAAAAGAACCTAGTATAATGATTATATTAGCTGAAAAAGAAAATAATTATCTTGAGGTAAAAAAAAAAAAATCCCCGCTCGAAAGATAGAATCCAGCTCCCTCCCTCCCATTAAATGATCGGTCCCTTAGATGTTCATTCTACATCCTTTTCAGCTGACGTGCACATTGACAGATGTCATAAAACAGTACAATAACAACAACTACAACAGCAACAATGACTTAAACTATGAAAACAAAACAAGGAATGAAGAAACGAATTAAATTGTTATTCTCTCATGTTCACGGTAACATAGAAATGTACTTACTAGATAACGTTGAGAAAAGAACTTGCATAAGCAAGGCACTTCTAACTCCGACCATCGTGAGTCGGTGAGCTATTCCAACTGAATGTGCGGCCGACAGTTATCACACGTGAATGAAAACACTCACGACCGTTTACAGACAATTTATAGGGCAAAGCGAAATGTATGGTTGGTGGATAGGGTAATATGTTCATGGGAACTAGACTTTGTTATACACATGTAATTAACCAATCTGGCAATTCTATGATGTGTTTTTTAAACTCTTAGATGCTGAATTTATTTTCTAACATTTTGGAATTTTTGACATGTTAATGTAAATTTTGACATGTTAGTAATGTAAATTTTTACATGTTTATAATGGAATTTTTTACATGTTAATAATGGAATTTTTAAATGAAGGAAACCTAATTTTAGCAGTAAAACAACTGCTTGAAAATCATATCCTGCATACATTCAGAAAGAGAGGAGAATGAGACCTAAGTTTATTTATCATTTTTACTGTCATATTATAAACGTCTTTCTAGTCGTGTTTATATATATATATATATATATATATATATATATATATATATATATATATATATATATATATATATATATATGTCCGTCTATTCGGCTAAAACATGGTTCATGATTGTAGGGTAAATTTATACAAGTTCAGTTTTTCCTCTTACAACTATAACTGATCGGAAGGGCTTACCATCAAGCATTTCAGAGATATAGTATAACAAATATTTCCAGTGAGGTCGATCAATCCATATCACAGGTACTTGATAGATATATTCCCTACGCCTGACTCTCTTGGTACCAAATATGTGGCCACTGTATAGAGGTGTCGATGACAAAGAGGTTTGGTTAGTATTAGAATGGCCTTATTGAGATCAAAGTATGTGGGCGTTGTATAGAGGTGTCCATGACAAAGAAGTTTGGTTAGTATTAGAATGGCCTTATTTAGATCAAAGTATGTGTCCGTTGCATAGAGGTTTCCATGACAAAGAGGTTTGGTTAGTATTAGAATGGCCATATTGTGATCAAAGTAGATGACCAGTTTGCAGAGGAAGTCAGGTTACAGAAGGCCGATTCTAGTTACTGTTGTTAGTCAGGCCGACTCGAGTTACAGTTGTTAGTCACCACTTGAAGTTTTGTTCTCTATGCTCCCACTGCTTGCAGCTATGCTCCCACTGCTTGCTGCAGAGACACCTTGATTTGGTCATGTCCGTCCGTACACACGTCCGTCCGTCCGTCCCAAGACACTTGCTAACAAGATTGAACAAAAACAACTAAACGTAGGCAAATTAAATTCTGCTAGCATATTTGTATGCATATGTAGATGACTTGCTCAGAGTTGCAGGCCATTAAAAACAAATTTTCAATATTTTAACACACTTTTTAGCTATTGGAACAGAGAATTTGTTTTGACAGAAACCTTCTTATCGCCATTAAGCAAAAACCGCTATGGGCAAGCAACTGAAATTTGATATGCTTTTTTCATATATAAATGACCTGATTTGATTTTCAAGATATTACATAAATTTTTTAACTTTTTTTTTTTTAGGTTACAAGTCTGGAGTTAGACTTATTTTGACACAAACATTTTTATCACAACAAAGCAAAATCACTTGAGCTAGATAAATTAAATTTGGTAGGCATATTTATATGTAGATAACCAGATTAGATTTCAGGAATTATTAAACTTTTTTCACATTTTCTAACCTTTTCGACTTAGACATTTTTGGACAAAAACCTTGTTTAGCATTCAGTAAAAACCATTTGGGGTAGACACATTTTCGCGCAGTATTTAATATTTTTCTATTATTTTAAATTGTTGGGACTTAGACGTTTTGGACTACATATCTGCAGTTTGGACATACGTGTTTTACAAACACAGATCTGTGTTTGTAAAAAAAAAACATCTATTCTTTATTGGATGATTTTCCCTACAAAGGACAGCTTGCGAGATGGTTCAAAGATGGGTCAAAGAGATTAGATATAATTAAAGATATATTTGTTTGGCAATAAACACCTTCATCACACAGATTGAATGGTTTATCTTTGGGATGGGCTAATTGAAACTGGCTAACATGGGATAGGTAAGGGTCAACATCACGATATTGACATCGTTGAACGTGTACAAGGAAGGCTGTTAACATATTTTATTAAATGTACAAAAATATCTATTTTTGACGTCGGTATATTAGGCGAACTTTGAAGAATCCCACTTAAATATTAAAGGTTAGTTAAGTTAGTTAAATATTATTAAATATTATATAGATATTATACTGAGTACTGTATATATACAGTTATTTATTGAAAGTGAATCAAATAATAGTATTAATTGGGCTACATTACTAAAGGATACTTCAAACATATTTGCATTTAGTGAAGCTTTGATGTTTAACAATTCTGTAAATTGTTCCAAGTTTATTCCAATTTTGAAAAAAGGCTTACATGTGTTTTTCTATTAGACTGATATAATAAATTACAAAATTCTGATAAACTGTCAATATATAAACATATCTAAACTGAGTTCGGCCTCGAAGATTATTTCAAATTCTTGTGTAACCATAAACAAAACTCAGCCTGTCTTCTCATAATGTGAGAATTAAAACTGGTAGATATGGAAGATATAGCATCGATAGTAGTGTAAGATATTGTATGCTATGTGACAACTATGATATTGAAGATGAATATCATTTTCTTTTAGTGAGTCCAGTATATATTAACTTAAGGAATAACTTAATTAAAAAGTACTTCTGGGATAAACCATCCATGGATAAGCAGATTAAATTATTAACTTCTAGTAATAAGAAAATAATATGTTCAGTAGCCAAATTTGTTCATGATATGTTTAAAATAAAAGATAGTTCTTAGTTTTACAGTAATTTGTTATAGAGATTGTTTAAATTTGTTCATCCTCTCCTTTCCAGTCTTTGATGTTTATCTTTTTTGAGTTTCTGTTTAAAGTTGTACGTATAGAATTTGATAACTACGCAGTATTTGTATTATGCACTCTATGAGCGCAGACGTGCTTATGAGAATAAACAATTGAATTTAGTAAAAAAAATGAACTTTGTGCGGTAAAAAATAGTCCGTGTACAGTAGCATCACACTGCTTTAGGGAAGTGAAAATTAGAAACTGACCGACGTTAGGATAAGATGTTCCAGGTCAACGTGACCGACACCACGGAGAAATATTTACTGCACCACGAATCCACCATCATCACGATGGCTTACAATTTACACCTTACGTCTTAGAATTGTATCATCTGAAATTATAATATGTATCAGCATTTATGGATTTTCTATTTAAATTTAGGAAAAATTGTTTCCCCAGTCTCTCTCTCTCTCTCTCTCTCACAATTATATTAATATCCCAATCCAAATACATCGACATATCTTTCTTTATGGCATCGCTTTGCCATACAACATACATGTATTTTATTGCCATATTAGTATATATTAACAATCCTATCATAATGGAAACCAGTTTTTACAAGAAAAGTACTCGTCACCTCTGTTACAAACTAATGTCACACTTCACAGATTGATTGATTCTTTCCCCGAAAATACATCAGAGGATAAAATGAGTGAAAGCAAAAACTTTAATTAAAACATTGTATGTATGTATGTATGTATGTATGTATGTATGTATGTATGTATGTATGTATGTATGTATGTATGTATGTATGTATGTATGTATGTATGTATGTATGTATGTATGTATGTATGTATGTATGTATGTATGTATGAATGTGTGTATGTATGTATGTATGTATGTATATATATATATATATATATATATATATATATATATATATATATATATATATATATATATATATATATAAATGGTGCATTTCATCTCCGTCACAACACCATTGCTATATTAATTGTTTAGTTACAATTAGTTTATGTCACCTTCATGGAATATACTACATTTGTAGTTTTTTAGTACATATAAAGTATTATGATGAATATATTTTCTAAATTAAACAGTCGTTTGTACAATAGTTTAATTTAGTTTTCATAGGTCTTATTTTAAAGTATGGTTGTGTGTGTGTGTGTGTGTGTGTGTGTGTGATGCTTCTTGTCTGCTATGAAGCATTCCCTCCGTCGGTGATTTGGGCGATTTGGTATGCCTGTGTTAATAAAACCGTTTGTAATACGCATGTTTTTGCTATACTTGTCCTTTTTATCTATGTACGTGTTTATGTATGTTACATTACTATATGTCTTGTATGATGTGAAAGGCAATATAATTAATATTATTATTAGCTATACGTTTTGGGTAAAACGCTTTGATGATATACTCCATTGACTTTACTATTAATAACATGATATACAGGTTTTGGGTCAATAGTAAGAACATTATATAAAGAAGGCGAACAATCTTTAATGGAATTGTTCGGTTGTGTATCCGTTTTATTGCTTGACTGATCAAAATCCGTTTTGCTCGGTAATTGCAGATCACGTTATGTGCCCTCTAGCGTAGTGCACGGCTAGGTAATACCATTAACAACACAGGTTAAGAGCACGTTAAATCGCCTTTGTAGTACAATGTTTATGGCGCTAAGTGCGTTTAGCACTAATGCTACTGAACAAACTGCCTTTCAGAAACTTGCACTACCTCTGTTACGTAAATCTGTCTATATGTCTGTATCTACATGTCTGTCTATCTATCTATCTATCTATCTATCTATCTATCTATCTATCTATTTATCTATCTATCTATCTATCTATCTATCTATCTATCTATCTATCTATCTATCTATCTATCTATCTATCTATCTATCTATCTATCTATCTATCTATCTATCTATCTATCTATCTATCTATCTATCTATCAGTTTAATACAGACAGGTGTGATATTATGCAGGTTATTATTAAATCCAATAAAAGTTTCTCTAACTACTTAATGGAAGGAAAGAATTTAGAAATTGTTCATCATCATCTATATCTTGGCGTAGAGTTTACTGACAACATGAAGTACTACTTGTACGTCTACAACATAACCAACAACGCATCTAGCATACTAGACTTTCTTAAACCAAACTTGAAACTCGGTCCACCCATGCTAAAAGAAAGAGCATCCCAGATATTAGTACCTCCAAAACTACAAAACTTGAATATGCTTCCACCATTTGGAATTCTTAAAAACGATTATACTACAATATTTCAGGAAGATGCTGATTTACAGATGGCAGTCAATTATGAACACTGAGATAAGTAACAATAATTCAGAGAACAGGAATATCAAAAACAGGGGCAGAATTAAGAGAGATTAAATTACTTATTTGATATGAATAAATAGATACATTTGTATTCAGCTAAATTTACTGCACAAATCAAAGATCTCTCTAGTTTTACATTCTTGTATCTCCAAAAGCGTCGATTTTATTCCTAAACATGGGGACTGACAACACACACTAGACGTACGAGACTGCGGTTACGTATACACAGTACTGGTGTACCTTTTTTAAATAATTTTCCAATCCCGACTCGGAACTTCAGTGTGAAATCTTGCCAAACGTCACGTTAAGACTTCTGCGGAACACGGTTTACTTTGAAAAGGTCTACATTTTATACCGACACAAAAGAAATAGATACTTTGAATGATGATATTAAAGATGTTGAAAAGCGTTTGTCGGTGAAATGTCATTTCATCTATTTTGCAACTAAAAAACGAAATAAGCAGCCTCGTGAATCCAAATAAAAAAAAAAAACAAATCTAGTTGGAGGATGTACATAATTGTATTTCTGACATTAGAAACAAAAGCATGCCTGACGTTTTTATTCAGAATTAAAATGTCAGTAAATCAGAAATTAGGGCGTTGTAAAATGGTCCCAAAACAAATCTTTGGTAATAAATGTGGCAGATAAGGGAAATGCCACCATTGTCATGGACCGAGATCAGTATATTTTGGAAACGGAGCAACAATTAAACGATCTGGAATATTATCAGCCTTTTTCATAGCAAGTTTACAATGATACAGCATTGGAAGTCAGACGCGAACCTGGAAAATTAAGCGAAGGCGGTTTTTTTGGGCAAAAGGGAATTCGACTATTTGATTTGGTACAATTCAAGACCAAGGTATTTTTATCTTCTTCAGAAAATTCACAGACCTGTGGAAAACTGGACTATACTAAGGAAAGTTCCGCCAGGTATGCCCATTGCTTTCAATTGTTCAAGTTAGATTGAGCGTATATTGCCGAATGAATAGATTTACCACCCTTTTGGTTCAGATACAGTTTTTTATGTTAAAGATACAATTGATTTTCTGGAGAAAAAATGAAAAAGATGAACCTCCTATAATTTATTCTGGTTACAGCTTCTGGTTACAGTAGATATTGATGGTCTTTGGTTGCCTGTAGAAAGGTGATACTTGATAATCCAGATCTAAATTGACCGGATGATAAAATTTTAAATTAACTGAAAATCTGTCTTGAAAAGTACGATTTTATTTTTTATGAAAAAATGTTTCTCCAAAGAAAACGCACAGTAACTGAATGGGAGAAAGAAATATTTGCTAAGACCCTAAAGCTACCCATTTACTAGAAGTGAAATGTTGCTTTTTGTACCACCATGCCACCACGTTTTGTGACTAGCAATAATGAAAAGCGCAGAACACTTTTGGGGGCTAAAATTAATAGAGGTTTGGGCCCGGCCCTCCCCTCCTGGGCTGTGACGCTTGGAGTTGGGGCCTCCAAAGCGCGCGGCAACTAGCGTGCAAACCAGCCGGAGAGGGCCTTGGAGAAAGTCCCTGGCGGCTAGCGAGGACGCTGACGCGGTGACTAGCACGCGACCTACATTGCCTCCGCGCCGGTGTACGCGTGCTCAGTGGGTGGCTTGAGCTGCCCTGGGGCGTATGATTCCTCGGTCGCGTCGACGTACTCTATCAGCTTCTTCTCGGGCGCGGAGAAAAAAAATGTCTAAGAGGTCCTTAATTGCGGGTTCTGCGATCTCGTGCCCTCACTTCGCGTTCAATCGGCGGCTGGCATACAGGGACAATAGACGATGGGCGCAGCGACAGTGGTGGTCAGCAGGGCGATGTCGGCGACAACGCCCGCCATGGACACGATGGTCAGAGTGCGGTCCACGCCGTCGACCACGCCAGCGGTGCGGTGGTACTTCTTGCAGAGGCTCTGCCGCTGCTTCGTCTCCACGCACAAGGCGCCCTCCACCTCTATTATTCATGTGAGAGCAAAAGTCTTGAGGGTCGTTGAGAATTTAGTACAGGCTCATAGCTCATCGATAAGCAGGTTGAGGTGGAGTAGAGGCTGAGGGCTGAGGGCGGTCCCGCGCCCGCGGACCTCTAGCTTTTCACTGAAGTTGATGTCGATGTTTTCCCAGACAACGATTTCCCCCGCGATGACACTGTAGTTGGAGCGGTCGCCAACAGGCTTGCCGATGGCGAGAGTCACAGTGCCGGACCTTTAGCGATTGTGAGTGATTTTGTCCGAGGAGCAAGATGCAACACAGCATATCCGTCCTGAAAAAAATGGGTTCTCCGCCATCTGACGCGAGTGAACGAAGGCTCCTCGTCGTACATCCAAGGCAGGGACGACGGCGAGACCGATTTGCCGATCTCCGCGTTATCGTTGTAAAAATAATAGCGCGCGGGCCGCCCCGAAGGAGACACCATCTGCCGCAGCAGCGAAAGCGTGATTATCTCCAGCTGTTTGCGGTTATGCCTCAGATGCTCTGGGTGACCCCACTGCTCGATGTCTATCTGGCCTGTGGCCTTGTCCCACCCAAGGCTGAATCGGTACACGCTGACCCCTTTCTGGCGCAGGTACTACTGCGCTAGTAGCCGGTACTTCTTGTCGACGTCGGTCTGCTGTTTTGCCAGCTGATTCCATACGATGTTGCCCTCGGGGCTGCCAGGCTGCTCCGCCATGGCTTTGTTGGGCGGCCGCGGAGTCTAATTGCGGAGGCCAGCCAAAAATGGTTAAGGTAGCCAAGGCTCCGGAGGCCTGCGCGTCGACGATGAGGCCCGCGCACCGGATGTCGTTCCTCGCGGTTGACCGGGACACGCAGCTGGTCCAGAAGCTGTCGTATTTGATGCAGGCCGCCTGGCCGCCGTTATCGTTTTGCGACCGCATAAAGCACCGCTCACGGTGGTGAAGCACGTTGAGGTGCACCAAGTAGAAACCAGCGCCTGGAATGGCGATGGTGTTGCTGTGGACGAACCAGCTCACATTCTGCGTCGCGCTTCAGCGGTAAAAGCCCGACATGCTTGGCGCCGTGCTCCCATCAACTGCAGAGACGTCGGAAGCACACGCCAGGCACGCCCACTCTCCAAAACCGCTATGTCGCTGGAGGGAGTCCCATCCTCCTAGCCAGTGAGTGTATGTGTTCATTCATGTTTCATGTTTCTCTCCAGCCGGAAGCGTGTGAGTACCACCGAAGGATGATTTTTGTTCCTTAAAACTAATTTCCATATTTTACCGGTTCAAGCACCACCTCCTGAAACCAGGAATCTGCTTAGTTGCCAGCAGAGACACACACAGTGTCAATATCGTTGTCAAACACACTGAGCTGGCCCTTTTTTGTCAGGAACAGAACTCGCCGTAACCATAAGACAGCCGTGGAACCAGCCCAATATTGTTTAAAACCACGAAAGATCTGCCTCTTACAGCCGCGTTCATCATATTTTTCTTGTAACCGCGTCTTGCGGGCCGCTGGAGTTTACCAAATTTACGACCTTGTTCAAGCCCATATTCATTAGGCTAGTTATGATGTGCCCCCCCCCCCCGAAGACCCATCCCGCGTCTTGGCTGACATCATAAGATTCTAAGGGCCCAACGGACTCGTCCAAATAGCTTTTGGTTGTCGTATCTAGAGTTTCCTCGCCGCGTCGTGGGGGGCTGCCAGACCCGTGAGCCTGTTTGCCGCCATCTTCAGCTCGCCGGCTGTGGCGTCGCCGGCCTTGGCCACCCGGTGAGCGACTTGTTCCTCGACATACTTTGTCTCGGCTCATTTCGCCCAATCGCTCGATCGTTGTGTCGAGGTGATGTTTTCGAGCCACGTCTGGGTCGTTGGCGTACTTGTTTGCGGCTGCGTTCTGGTCGTCAACGTACTTCTTTACTTCCGCGTCTTTGTCGTCGACGTACTTCTTTGGGTCTGCGTCTTGGCGGTCAACATGTCTTAAAGAGATTGTCGGTCAGCTTCTCCAGACTGCTGTTGAAGAACTGCAGGCTGTACGCAAACTGCAGCTGGCCCAATACTTCTCCGTGTTGTAGGGCACGGCGCTGATGGCGGCCGTGGAGGCATTCCCGATGGCCTTCATCAAAAGGTGAACGTCGTAGTCGCGCAGATTGTGGAACACGACCGGCACCTTATTTCTCTCCGGATAGAGCCGCAGCTGGAGGTTACACGTGGTGTGGACCGCTCTGTGATATTGGCCCATGATGTGGCAATGGTTGCGCGCTCGTTCCTTTCCCGGAGGTCTGCAACAGATGTGGCAAATCTTGACTGCCTAAAAGACCTGGTGCGGCCGCGTCTATTGCCAGCTTGGCAGAGTGGGCAAACATCTCGCGGATTTCCTCCATCTCGCTCTCGATGCTCCGGATAAGGGTGGAGACCGACTCCTTGCTTCGTGCATCACATGGTCCCTAGTGATTCCGTCGCAGTGAACGACGCTGATTCGCGGTTTTCTTCGTGCCGCATTTATCCGAGTGTTTGGCGGGGCCTTCCACTGGCACGTTCAGCACCTCGAAGTCCGCGTAAATGATGCACGGAGCGCGCATCTGGCGGCAGTAGTTGTACCACAGGATGTTCTTGCTCCGGCATGACTGTCCTCTGTGGTTTCGCGCTCATGCCGACACAGTCGTTCTTGTGGACCTCCAGCAGGTCGTCCCGACTGAAGACGTGCAGGCAACTGGGTAGATTTGCTTCTTGTTTTGTGGCCGCTGTTCTTGTTCACCATCCAGCCCTGGTCTTTGATCCAGGCGTGGTGGCCTTTGGTGGCCCTGCCTTCCACTTCAGTTAGCAGAAGTAAGTCCATGGCATGCGGCCTTGCCTTCCCACAATGTCCGGTTTGAGGCTGTCAAAACGCACTAACGTCAGAGACCTTCACCGGGGAGTAGATTCATTCGATCTTCAGCTCACCCACATGCTCTTCGTACTTGCCAGGTCGATCGACGTGGTCGACACGGGGTGTAGAACGGAAAGGAAGGCCCACTCAAAGCATCGGTTGTCAGTTTTCTTCACGTTTACGACGGAGCGGGACGGCACGCACTTAGGCGTGGGAATGTAGCTCCTCCAAAGGAACAGGCGGTACTGCAATACGTGGAGCTCGAGTTTCACACACCTCTTGGATCGCGGCCTTCTGAAGCTGTGCCGTCAGCACAAGCGAGAACTTGACACCGCCGTGGCCGCTAACTCGGGGGCAATGGCATCAAGAAAGGTGATCGCGTCCGATTCAAAGCCGTGCCAACAGGAAACAGGGCGCGGTAATCTTTTACTATCGCGACGCCTACGTCCCTCCGTTTCACCACAGCGGGACAGGAGCCGGCGACGGTGGCGCTCGCGCCAGGGCTTCCGCTGGGCGCCTAGTGTCTGGCACGGGACATTCGGACCTGGAGTCAGCGTTTGCCATTTATTCTTACGGGCGGGAAATGGCAGTTTGGATGGGGGGAGGGGTCGAATGCAGACCTTGGGTCCCTGGGTCTTGGCGACGACCGGAAACCAACATCGCAATGCCGATCGTATATGTTTCCGCTGTAGCAACTCGGTAAGACCGCGTACCGCTGAGTCCATCTTGTATATTATGCCTGCTATATTCTATAAGTGGGAGAAAAATCAACAGCGCGTATGTGTGTATACTATGCCTGCTCTATTCTCTCACTGAGAGAACATTGGCAGGTGTATGCGGATGCGTGTATCCTATACCTGTGGCGATCTCTAAATTGGTGCGCTCGTCGTACCGTGCGTGCCTTGGCGGTGATATAGTCTTCGTTTAGCTCCTTTACAAAGCGCTACACAAGCTGGGTGAAAACCCGGGCGAACACCTTTTCCTTCAGCGCCATCTTCCGGGTACATAAAGCAGTCGCACTGGTTGCAAGTCCTGTGCTCGACCTGAACGACCGCACCTCCAGCAAGGCGGGAGCTCGACCCCTCTCTTGTACTTGGCGTTATGAGCGTGGCAGTACCTTCCCTATGCAGAACCTGTCACAAAACCCCTGTCTGCCCAGCTTCAACCACGCGCACTTTCTCTGTACCGGCATCTCTGTGTATGCCACGCAAAAGTTTTTTTAAATGCGTATACTTTGCCGTCACCGGCCCTCCAGTCGGTCGCGTGCTAGTCGAAGCCACCGCTAACCGCCAAGGCTCTCTCTGGCCGGTTATCGCGCTTGTCGCCTTGCGCTTTGGAAGCCCAACTTCAAGCGCCCACAGTCAGGCCGGCTCTTCCCGTCTCGGCCTGGCACAAACCGCCAATAATTTTAGTCGCCAAAAGTTTTCTGCTCTTTGCATTATTGCTAGTCACTAAACGTGATGGCATGGTGATCCAAAAACTGCCATTTCACATCTACTCTTTTCCTATGCTAGATTTATTGATGATATTTTCTTCAGTTGGACCATTCGGAAGAATAACTAAAAGACTTTAATGAACTAGATGAATAATCACCATTCATCAATTAAAAATTAAAAATAAAATTAGTCAGCAAAAGTGCAGACTTCTTAGATGTAACAATATAACTTTGCAAGGGGGGATAATCTGGATACTTGGGTGTATTCTAAGGAAACTGACACTCATCAATTACTACATGAAAATAGTTTTCATTCAAGGCATACGTTCAGGAGCATTGTTAAATTCCAAATATTGAAGCTCTGCCATATTTCTAACAATGAACAAGACTTTCGTGACGTTTGTTCATTGCCTTTAAAAGGACTCTGAGAAAAAGGTTGCAAAATTAGGGAACTTAGGAAATGAAAAATGAGGCATTAAAAAAATATATATTCGCAACAAAGCACAAAAATAATTCCGTTCATTGTTCATTTCAAGAGACGTTCAGCCTCTGCATCAAAGTATGCTAGAGAAAAGTTTGATGATTTGCAACCAAACAATTCCTGGAGCGTTTGGAACATGCACTTTGGTTTTACAGCTTACAAACGAAAAAAGAACACAAGGGACATTTTAGTGAGATCAAAACTACGGAATACCGACAAACTTGGTTGTTTTAAGTGTGAATTTAATGGGTGCAAATTGTGTGATTTTCTAGTTAATTCAGAGATAGTAAAAAGCTTTAAAACAGATAGAATTAAAAAAAAATTAACAACACATTTTATGTGATATGCAACATATAATTTATGTGGTGTATTGTTGAAACTGTAAAAACCAGTATGTAGGGGAAACCGAAAGAAATTTACACGTGAGGATGGAGCGGAATTTTTCGGACATACGACTGCAGAGACAAATAAAAAATCTGTCTAAACATTTTAGGACAAACTGCTGTAATGATTATTTGAGAGTGATTGGCACGGAGAACAGCATCTGCTGGTCAAAAGCGGATAGATGAAAAATAGAACAATTATGGGTTAATCGTTTAGGAGCTGAAACTAATTTTGAAATTCCAACATTGTAACCTCGATCGTAGTCTTGTGGATTTTTATTTTTATTTTTATTTGTTAATTTTTATTCCTGTTTTAAAACTGTTTTACTAAATATTATGCGGGATGATTGAGATAGATAGATTCAGTCGCATCTATCTACCGTTTAATATAGGCATGTGTGCCATTATGCAGATTATCATTAAACTCAACAAAAGGCTGTCTAGCTACTTAATACAACAACAAAATTTAGCAATTGCTCATTGTGGCGTGGGGGTGGTTGTGGTTGTGGTTGTCGTTATCTAGAGGATGATCGACCTCGGTGTTATTGCCCGGATCGAGTAAATAATAATATAAATTGGGAAACTTATAGATGGAATGAATAGAGATCTGAGCAGATATATAGAACAGACTAAAACGAGCCCCCGTATATGAAATATAACAATTTAATCAATTACACAAACAACTATGATAATGCATTACATTAGGAAGATACACTTCTTTTGAAATAAATCATTCACCGAATTGTAAACACAAATATACTTACATAAATAGCCGATCTGTTTAAATGATAGAATTAATTCATCATAGAATCGAGTGAACAATCGAAGTCATTGCTTTGTACAGCTTCATAACCTGGTTTCCTTCGGTTCACCGTGCTGTTCAACTGGTTCCTTCGCTTTCTTCTCACTCTGACTATCTTGCCTCTGTCGGCCCTCAAACTTTATGTGGGTAGGTGGATTCGTAGGTATGTAGATACGTAGGTACGTGGATACGTCAGTGGATTACGTCAGTGCGTGGATAGGTAGGTAGGTGGATGGAGCTATTTCCCCTTGTGCTTTCAAGCCTTGTTCGCTTCTACCGCCAGAATTGTGTCCGTCAACTTTCCAGACATCCGGTCCCTTGGACAATTGTTTTACGAGATAATTTCTTGCAAATTCAATCTCGGAGTCTCTTACACTCTCACGGAAAAAACGTAGACTGGCTAAAATTTGCGATGTTTCATATTAAAACTATGAAATTTCGTGTGGGAAACACGCCCCTTATTTAGCGTAGCCAATCAGGATTAAATATATCTACCGCCTTTTATAAATAGGCGCCAAAATTTGCGTTCATCCTGACCCTCTAATTTCCAAATAACTGATTCTGGACAATCTCAACTCTGACATTTTCGATACAAAGATTGAGTTAACCTTCTCCCTTCCAGTTTCTCTGACTGTTAAATAAACGAATGCTTAATTAAAAATCGGTTCCTCTCACAACACAGACCGCAGCATAGCGATTCAATATGCACCCTGTCCTCATAAATCTAATTAATTGTTCTCTGTCCAAGTTAATGTTCTCTTTATAGATCGACAGAAATTTGCACCCTTACACTCATCATCATCCATATCTTTTAGTGACAACAGGAAGTACTACTTGCACGTCAACAACATAACCAACAACGCATCCAGCATACTGGGCTTTCTTAAGCGAAACTTGAAACTCGATCCTTTCACAGTAAAATAAAGAGCATTCCAGACCTTAGTGCTTCCAAAACTCGAATATACTTCCACCATTTCGAATTCTTAAATATAAGTTCCTGATTTTAAATACTGATTTTCAGATTTAAAAAAGTAAACAAAAAGAAAAGAAAGAAAACCAGTAAGGCACATTTACTCTTGTTCAGCGACTCAGTTTAATGCACTGAACTGGTTGACTCACCTTAATCAAGTTAACATAGAAAATGAATTTAAGGAAATACAAATTTACTAGACTGAAACTCAATTTCTCAAGTACTAGCACTGAACATTTTTGAAAACTACACTCCAAAATTTGACAGTGATGAATCAATGAAAAGATACAGATCGCAGTGTGACATGAAATTTTGGCAGAATCAACTAAACTGGGCAGTGTGTATGGAAACATTTGCTTGCGGTATTTCATACTGACATTTGATAGACACACACATACTAGGAACTGTATCGGGCATTGTTCCAGAGTTGGCCAAATCAGTATACAAATTTCACGTTTATTTTCAGATGAGAAAGCTTTTGTCTGAATGTAAGATACATCTGCCTGATGGCGATGTGTTCAAGCCGAATAACAACAAATATATTTGAAACAGTTTCATTTGATCTGCGACAATTCCGAAATTCCGCCACGCCATGACTGAAGACCATCAAGGGCAAAAACAAATACTTGATCGATAATGGACCAAAAGGACATAAAACTACTCCAAGATTGTGGGGTGCCTACATCAGCTGTTGTGTTAGCAGCTTACAAATGTAATTATAATATGGGAAGGTACTGTTGAGTATTTGAGAACATTGCCAGATGATGAAATGAATTATATAACGTTGCCTCTCAGTGGCAAATCTCGTTCCGTATATACGTCGACAGACAAAGAAAAAGCTATTAGTTGGGCATACTTCATTTTGCAAGATAGTAATGGCATTACCGATGAAGGCATTTCAAGTTTAAATCATAGCATCGGATCATATACAATCTGCATATTGGGTGCACAAATTCAAAACAGGCCATCAATTGCTCGGTCCGTTGCGACGGTATCCGATAGTGTTAAAATGTTGATGCAGCTATTAATTCTAGGACGGCAAGGTTAGGACACAGGTACAAAACATCATGGTAAAATTCCAACAATACATAGCAGATTCAAAAGTGAAACTGGACTATACTGTTGGAGATAATGTGATAATTATGGTTATGAAAACGGGTAGTATCTTGGGATACAACAACAATTTGTATACCAATATTGATGGAACTAAGCGAAGTATTCCAAGGCCCGACATACAACCCGTGACAGTACGACAAAAAAAAAACAAACCTCTAACGGAGAAATTGAAGACAAAGTGAGCAACAATTATAAAGAAAAGAAAAAGAAGGACTGTGATGATGATAGCCATACTGTCAGTATGATATTTACATCCGATTATGTGACTTTCAAATGGTAGTTTAGAAATGCCCCAAAACAACATCGACTATTAAATAAACAAACAATCGGTTATTATACTCATGGTTGTGAGAGCTGGTATGGTTTACTTGCTTTAAAAATTAAAAATGGATTACAAACATTTAACTCTTTTAGTTTTTCTTTGTTTACACCACTGACCAATACTACGAATAATCAACCAACTAATGACAAGACAAGTCATAAAACATTTTCCGAAAGGAACGAACCAATTTTTACAGGACTACTAATAAACCGACCTATCACACTACCAATAATTCCAGGAAATGCTGATGCTGCTCTTTTGGCTAAACCAAACAAATAATCCGCCAAATTGTTCAAGCCTTTCTTGATCATTTTTTAAAAAAATAAAAAAATGATTTGCCTATAGTAGGTGAAGCTGGAGTAGAAGTGGTACGTGGAGTAGGAAAAATCAGTACAAATTTGCTATAGATAGAGCAACTGCTGACATTGCCATTGCAATCACGGTAGCTATAGCAGCTATTGTTACGTCGTTTTTTTTAAACGTTGTTGAAGTTTTTCACCTAGTGGTAATTTTCCGCTCACTTTTGAATTGATTTTTCTAATTATTTCTCTGAAACTTCTCTCCATCTATGTTAGATGTCCAACAATTTAGACTCTGTTTCTTTGAATGGTTTTCAACTCTTCTGGTAAAACAGACTTTTTGTTTGGGTCTTCGTCCTTGTTGACGCCTTTCTTAGCTCTTCAATCTGTTTTTCATACGTTTAAAAATCAGGCGTCATGAACTAATTTTTGTTGTTGTTGTTGATTTGACAACGTCTGCAGCATGTACATATCCCCTTAATTCCCTTTCCTCTTCTGTAGAACACAATCGTTTTTCTGCAGATGGAAGTTCTCCATTGCTAATTGTTTTCGTAGAAATCATTGATTCTAGTCTTGCTTCTCTTAATGTCTGGTCAAATGGTTGCATATCTATTTTCTCTAGTACTTGTATTGATTGTCTGATAGTAATTGATGGTTTAATCGGAGATTCTCTTTTAAAGATGCTACGCAATTTAGATTGTGTCTCTGATAATTGACTTTCTCAAAGAGCTTCTGTGTTTCTATGCGTATGTAATTTGTCCTGAAATGTATCTGCTGTGGCAGAAGGAGGAACAGTTATACTTTCGCTAAGACTTTCCCAAGGATCATCCGGTCCCTTTTTAGAATATAATCTCGTCACAAATTCATCGTGTTGGGCGGAAGTGTGATCTAGTTGTTGCAATGGTACATACTCATTTTATGAAACACTTCAACATTGACACTGAGTATTGGGAAGATCCGTAAAGGATCGCTCCACCTGGCGCAGTATCATCCATACTGGAGCTACAGACTCTGGACTGAGGAGAATTACAGAGGCAGTGCAGAAGCGCGAGCTGTGTTATTGATCAAACAACCCCAAGCGGCATTTCGAGTCCAGTATGCCACAGACAGTTCAGAGCACAAAATGGCCTTATCAGCCACTCACTCATTCACGTACTCACAGAAACCAAACCAGTTAGTGATGTCATGGTCATCTTCAAACTCGAAGGACAAACAACAATTTCAATTTGTTAAAAAAGAAAAAGATCATCTGGCGTACTCTCGCTATTGTACTAACTGCTTAAAGTATTAAACCACGTTTCTGACTGATCTTTAGATCAGCTGGATTTCTAAATCTGTCTTAGAACAATATATATATAATCACCCTCCAAAGAGTCGATAAATAATGAATTTTTGTTTGAAAAGAAACGAGGACATAGTTTGCCATATTGCACTTACAAAATGTTTACAATATATAAGCATTCAATGAGGACATTTTCCTTCACATATCATATCCGACCTCCGATGAGGACACCAGGGCTTATTCAGAAATGTATTTGCCTTTGTATATGAAAATAATTAAAAGTTACGTTTCAATTACCGCTCAGTACAAATAGCACACAGAATTATCCTTCAACTTATATTATCAACGAAACAATTAAATTGCATTGATAATTTGGATACGTACTATGGACTACAGTATAAAAGCGAAATATTTTAAAAGAGCGAGATGTTGAACAAACAGTCTATTTGATTTAGATCCACGAGTTAACAATATTTGATAAAATAGCTACGCGTGTCCCTCAGGAGTCCTTCATACACTTAACTGACAAATTATACAGGTTTGTTGTCTTTTCTATCCGCTACACCACCACCATTATATAATTTGTATTTGTACTGAATCTGTTATGTTTACTGTTAGACCTGAGTTGGCAATCAAGTTCAGCCTAGCTCTGTGTCGTTACAAGTGCTCTGTTGTGTCTGTAATGTAACTGTGTAACTGATTTAAGGTTGTGTAAAGGGTACTATGATAGTAAGAATTCATAGTTTAACATATGTGTGAAAGTGAGGCAGAGAAAGAGAGAGAAATCCTAATCCAGTGTACATGAAAGCTACTTGTGTGCTCATTCTTCTGTATGTATTTTCATTAAATATATTTGCATATCGCCATTGTATTTTGATATTATGTTTAATTGGAATGAATAATTAATAATGATCACGTGTATTACGATAACGTATTTCTGCTTGTATTGATCGCTTTCGACAAAAAAATAAAAAGAAAAAGAATGGCATCGGTAAAGACTACATCAATACTGCAAAAGTAGTAAAGTTTTAAAGTAGAAATGCCCTGGTGAGGGGGGAGGGGAGGAGAGGGGATAGAGAAGGGAAGAACGAGTTGGAGAAAGAATGGGCGTTTAAATTAGAGAGGCGACTAAACACTAAAACATGGGAAAGTTGGAAATATTACATCCATAGAGCATTGGAAATGTTTTTCTTACAAAATTCATTTGTTGGGCATATCAGGTGTCCCCTATTTCGAAACGAACGAATGGGCGCAGAATTAGTCACACCCTATTCCATCTATTCGAGTGTTTGTTGTCTGATATACGGTTTAATTGGTCTCTCACTTGTCTGAACGAATACTATACAATTATTGGAAATTTCGTCTGTGCTTCCGTCCAATTATTCATTCGAAAACATCATTATCTGTCCAAAACTCCGCTCATTCGTCCATGTGTTTCTGTGTTCGTTTTCCGTCTCAATCTGACAGTCTGTTTGTCTGTATGGGTCAGTTCGTTTATATGTTTACCCATCAGTCGGCACGTCCTTCCATCCTTTTATTCGTCTATAAGTTTGTCGGTCCATCAGTTCCTTTAGTCATCCGTTCGCCAAATGCCCACCTGTCTATTCGCTCTTTGCTGATCCGTACGTTTGTTTTTTCATCTCTCCGTCTGTCCGCCCGTTCGTCCTGTTCACATTCACTTATTGTTGTGTTTGTCTGCCAAGCTAAACAACCGTTTTTTGTCTCGTCAAAAAGTTGATTGTTTATGTCGTCTTAAAATACTTTTTGTTTCAAGATGTCATTTTGATTCGACAGAAATATGCGTGCTGTCGCTGTCCACTCCAAACTAAGAATAGTTGAACAAAGATGTTGCATGTAACAGCTGGGATTGATTGGTTGGCAAGTGATGTATTAATATAGCTCATGCATATTAATGCAGACTATTTGTGAGAATGGTAGTGAGTGGGTCACCTATTGCCGTGTATAAACTATTCTTAAGCAATCGCATAAGCAACAATTTATGCAGTACAAAAAACAGATCCAATTAACGTTTTATTTATAATTATATATGTTTGTCAACTATTTCAAGTGGTCGGTATATTTTTAACTGTGAAACCGTGACAAAGTTTTGTAAAAATATATTCTGTTAGTAAAAATTCATTTTTTCTATATATGTGAGAGACGGTGAAAACAATCCTATTCCATTGTATGTGTGTGCTAGTTGTGTGTTCATTCTTCTTTATGTATATGCACCGGATGTATTTTGTTACATCACCATTCATGCATTGTATTTCGATATTATGATTAATTGGACTGAATTGCAAAAGTGCTTGTTTTATTTTCTTAAGGTATACACGTTCTCTTAATAATGAATTGTTTATACATTACAATTATAAGACAGTATTGGTTATGTTTCCCGATTCTTCTGTTTCTATATATTCTCTGAGATATGAAAATAAAATAATTTTGGTCAGGTTTTTATTTTGTTTTTTGTTGTTGTACCCCTCACAGTTCATTTTTGTTGAGCCTTCCTTCGCAGAAGCTTGACTTTTTGATCACTTTGGTGTCCGTGTACGTGTCCCGTATCCGTCCCATGCTAACGTTGTTTACCTTCTAGTCAAAGTAAAAGTGGGCTAAAAAAAGTGGGAGCCTCTTGTTTCTTGTCTGTGTGAGTTTTCTCCATACATGGATGCATGGATGCAGACAAGATGAGCCCAGATTAATTAGCAATGTCTGTAAGATTCTCTCTTGACCAAGGATTGTTATGTAATTAAAATTAAATCTTTTACTCACTGATACTACATTTTGCGATAATTATTATCAGGACCAAAATGCATCATTATAAACTCTCTCTCTCTCTGTCTGTCTGTCTGTCTGTCTCTGTCTCTGTCTCTGTCTTTGTCTCTGTCTGGTTCTCTCTCTCTTTCTCTCGCGTACTCGAATGCCTGCACGTAGACTTTCTATCCTCATGTGTGGAGGTATCTTATTACAGAACTGGTGGAGAAAAATGTTTAGATTAGAAGTACTGTGTAATCTATTTGACAATAGAACAGAGCCTGAATTACCTTGCCCAGTTCGAGTCGACCAAACTACCTTTGTCATAGGACTGGTATAATATTAGTGAAATAATAATAATACGTTCACACAGTAAAATTCCGTGTTAATAAAGATGCTGCTTGGAAACCAATTAAATTTTCTGACGGGCAATACTCATATTCTGATATGAATTATTATATTTAAAAAACAAACAATTGAATTGCTGACAGAATAATTACTGCAGGTACAACAATCATTACGATTTAACGAAGATTCAGATATCATACAAGCTATAGCAAGTGATGCTGTAGGAAATGCAGGACAGCCTGGATACATAGCAGCACAGTTTGCTGTAGAAAATGCAGGACAGCCTGGATACATAGCAGCACAGTTTGCTGCACAAAACAAAGATAATTATAGAGTTATACATGTAATAACCAAGATAGTGTTGATGTAAACATGATTAGTATTAAATTCTGCTGGTATGGAATATATTATGTCCAATTATATGATACCATCTAGATGGTGTTACATAAGAGAGATGATGCAGCAAAGTGGTGATATCAAACAAACACTGTATTCCTGGAGAATCTCATCCGGAATCAGCCGGTCAAAACATATATTTATTTATTTACAGAGATCATCACGAATAACAAATGCTGATCGAAGTATTCATGTTTATGATACATTTTCATTAAATGATGCACGCAGTTCATTTTTCACATCAGCTCGTCTGGAGGTTGGGAGTGGTGTCTATTATCCTGAGATTGAATATATTCAAGAGATATTCCCAAGAATTTACAGAGATGTGATTAATTATTTAGGAAAACAAAATTTTCCTGAAACTGGTACCCTGCTCACAACAATAAAGTTTCTTCTGTTATTTGGTATGTTGTATTTTAATTTAACGTATGCACCATAAGATTTTGCATTGATCCTAAACAATTAACGTTACATTTTAAAATTAGCTTAGACCCAGCTGTTAATTAACCAGTGCATGCATTATATGAGGAGGAAGCGGTCATGGAGAAAATCGGACATGAAATAGTTATAGGATTAATTTTAATATAACTTATACAGTATATGACAAATTAGATTTCATTCATCTTAAAATTATCTGACAATCAGAAAGAAAAATTAATTGATAGTCAAAAAAGAAAAAAAAAAAGAACAAGAAAACAAAGTTCAGCTGCCGATTTAAAGATCAGTGAAAATCAAAATAGACACCAAGATGGTGGCTTTCTAGGAGCAATTATGCCCCTTCTAAAGATTGTTGGAATGCCCTTGCTAAAAAAAACAACCGGTGTTCCTTATTATCTGGGACATTAGGTTAATTAGGATCTGTAGTCATGGAAAAAATCATGGGAAAAGTCCAATCTGGGGTGTAATATTACTATTTCGCGAGATAAAATTTTACCTCTATTAAATCTAGATCAACAAGTGAAAGATATGTTAACATCAAGGCACAGAGGCCTCGTAACACATATATTAAAAAATCCTATGTTAATGTCTACTCTTGAAAACATATTAGCAGAAAAAAGTGGAGGAGCTTTAACAAAATTAACCACAAAAAAAAGGGAGCATCTTACCCCTATTAGCATCACTAGGTACCACTCTATTAGGCTGATTGCTTTGCAATTTAATGGGTAAGAGTTTACAAATATATTCTTCACGAAGACAGGATAGGTCTGTTCCTCATATTATTCCGATTGTAGAGGTCGATATCGGTTATGGTTTAAAGGTTAACAGACAGGGTAAAGGTTTAGTTGTAAAAGAAGTTAATAAATAGACCTTTATCAAATATTGATATACAATAGTGGGTTAAGCAGTTAAACATTAAACATTTTAGCGGTGTTTTTAGTAGAGATAATCTACCAAAATAAAACTTTATTAAATGAGTCTGCAATTGTTACTTTAGACTCTACTATAGGTTATGGCACACACTGGATTTGTTATCATAAGAAATATAATGATGTTATTTATTTTGAACCGTTTGGATTGGATCCGATTCAAGAAATTATAAAATATTTATGTAGTTATGATCTCCGCTATAATGCTACACATTACCAGGAAGCACAATCAGTTTTGTCCGGATATTATTGTCTGTTGTTTTAAAAATGTTACAAAATAGTCATCCAGTTTATGATATTTTGTATAATAAATTACAACCTGGCGATTTTTTTTATATAAAAAATTTTGCTATTTAAAAAATATAAAAATAAAACTTAATTGTATAAATGACTAATAAAAAACTAAGACAAAAAAAAAGAAGAAAATTTAAGAAAAAACTAAATGTGAAAAAATTATAAGTAAACCAAGAACTAGCAAAAATTAGTAGTAGGACAGGGTTTGTGAGGAAATGTATTAGGCTTGCCCAGTGGAAACGTCCCATTTTTAGATGATTTATCCGTATTCCATGCATAAATTTAATATAAATTATGAATATAATGTCCCAAGGTTACCATCTGAAAAAAAAAATAATAGATGACGTGAATCTTATTACTAAGATCAACAACAAACAAATGGAAGAAAAATGCAGCTACTCCTTTTGTGTCCGTAAGAAAGCTAAATTCTTGAAAAAGATTTGAATTTTTTAAATTTTATTAAGTACGTGTCAAATATCAAATAAAATAATCTAACATAATCTGATATGACAAATTACTGTATTTGTGAAAAGTTTTTTTAAACAAAAGATGTTGATCCTGTTGTTTCAAGAGGAAAATATAATAGGCTGGTACAACAAAGTACACGTGAATCATGTGGTTTCACGAAAAGTAAATTTGTTAGTAGCAAGAAATGTTTTGGTGGAAATATTGGTATTCATGAAACAAGTATTAAAAAATCTGCCACCAGAGGGCTTAACCATACCAGGATATGGTTATTGTGTATAACGGTCCAGAAGTTAACAAGTTATGTTCAATTTACAAAATGCAGGATCATTGCTATAGTAGTGGTACATCTAAATGTAATTGTGATAAATACATGTTAGATCAACTTGGTTCTCATTCTACCAAACTCTGAACGAAAAGTTATCGAAACAGCTAATTGCAGGGCCAATAATTAAAGCAAAACATATGTTCGGGTTAGGAAACAAAAAGATTACTAGAGCAGATATTCAATATATTAAAGCTTGGAAAAAAGTCTAACTTAATATTATAAGATGTCATATATATTACACAGTGTTAAAGCTAAAGTTAGAAACTATCAACAAATTATTGATGCAATCAGTAATTTAATGAAGGTATCTGAACTAGATCATACTGTTTATTTAATTGTAGAAACAGGAAGAGAAAATGCGATTTTATTAACAAAAGAAGAACATTATTTTTTTAAGAGGTTGGTTGTATGGGAATTAAACATGATAATGATCGTCTTCATAGACATGCTTTTTTGTTGTCCTATATTATAGTAATATTTAATGATGACATTAGCTAAATATTCATAATTTTCAATCTATTAAAAAATTCTAATGGTATGATGACTAAATCATTATGATATAGATATCATTTTCTTAAATATTTTATTTGGCCAAAAACTTTGGGTACTGTTAATAATTTATTATACTGGAAGTATGATTCCTCTATATTAATCAGGTTAGTGATGTCATTCGGTAAATTGTTTTATCTTATTAACATGTAAGTACAATTCACTCAATTCAGATTGTTGTCATATCTCTGCTGGAATTTTAAAAAATGTCATTGTTTGTTAATGATAAGATTTTACATTTTTTTTATTGTTTATAGCAGGGGGTATTGCTCTTATTTTATTCCCACTCAGATTAATTTTTATTAAATTAACTAAATAGTTAATTGATGTTTAAATCTCTTGTATATTACAGTGACCAAGATATAATTGTTCTAGATTGATTAAATATTTTATATCATGGGCTATTACTTTGAGATTACTTTGAGATTATCAACCCCAAGTCTGTAATCAATGCATGTTAAACATAAAGTAAGGATTTTTTTGGGTTTCAAATATCATTCTCAGATTTTGCAATTTCAGTTGCATTTTTTTCATTTTTATATTTATTATAAAGTGTTATCTTTTTAAATATATTCTTTTTTGCAACCTTTCCTAATATCATTTTCAGATTGGTAATTTTTTTTGAAGTAACAAAAAGCGCATAATTCACCATTTAACTGAGATCTTGCAGTTTTAAATATACCTTTGCAAACTTTTTGTACACTTTTACTAAAAACACTGAGATCATGTTCAACTGAGTCTGATGAGTTGAAGTATGTTAGTTATTAACTGTTCAACGTGTTGCTTTTATAACTTTTCTCTTATTTCGCATGTAAAATTGCGATATGATGAAGCTTTTATAGCATTTTTCAGAAAGAGTTATTAGTTTTAAATTTACAATATTGTTATCTAATTTACTATTATTATCATGATCTCTGACAAATTAATCAGGACTCAAGCCGTTAAAACACGATACTGTTTGTTTCAAAATATTTTTTATTTTTAACACGTCTCATGGCACCATATTTATTTCCATCATATATGTTTAAATTAGATGCACCTGAAATTCATTTTCTTGCATAACTATTTCTTTTTTACTAATTTTTATAATGAATGTGTTAAACCTTTATTTATACCTATTTAAAAATGTATTTTTATAATATAATTATATTATAATAAGCGTTAAATCTAAAAGCAAAATTTCATCGTAGTTAGCGAAAGAATTACACAAACAAGCTAGCAGAAATTTTTAAAAAAGATGTGTAATCTTTAATAATTTTTACCATGTAGCGTCTGATCTGATTGATCTTAAAAATATCGCAAAAGACAATGATGGATATAAATTTATTCTCACTCAAATCGACGTCTTCTCCAAATATGCCTGAGTCGTGCCAATCAAAGAAGAAGAAGAAGAAAAAAAAGGAAACAAAATAGTTACTATTTAAAAAAATATTAAATTAACTAATAGAAAACCTAACAAGTTGTGGAAATACCGCAGATTAAAATATTAAAATAAAAACTTTAAAAAATTTATATCGAGTAATAATTTTGAACTATGTTCTACATACAATGAGGCTAAGCCTATTATAGCTGAAGATTTATCAGACCCTTGTAAGAAATAATTTTCTAATATTTTAGAGCAAATTTTACAATTGATGTTTTGAAAGACATTGTGGATGATTATAATCCAACTAAACACAGAAGAATAAAAATTACACCTTTTCAAGACTCTCAATCAGAAAATCAAGTTACTGAGTAATAATTTATACAACGAGGATCAAAAGATAAAATAATCAACATTTAAGTAGGAGATATTGTTAGAATTACACGAGTTGAGAAAGTCTTTGCAAAAGGTTATGCGCAAAATTAAGCAGAGGAAGTATTTACGATATAAAAAATCCGATATACTAACCTAATTGTTTGCGAATTTTTTTTTATATGAATAACAAACAAAATTAAATATATTTTTTATGAACAGGAATTACAAAAGAACTGCTCCATGTTGAAAGTCTCATGGATATTAAATAATAATGAAACCAGGTTGAAATATTATCATCACCTTCTGTTACAAATACTTGTAAACCTATCACAGCAGACAATTCATACAGAATATCATCTTTGACAATTATAACTCATATCAAAATATTATAAATTATTTAATTTATTTATCTATAGCGTGATATTTTTAAAATTATGTTATGGCTAAGTCTAATACTTTTACATTAGCTAGCTGACTAATTTGTTTGAGATCTTTTTATTTGATTAACAGACAAATTTAGTTCCTCGTGAACTGAGTTTCAAAATTCCATCATTAATTTTACCTTGAAGATTATTATTTAAATTTAATTCTTTTAGATTAACTGGTTTCTTAATTTTTGTGATAACTGAGTTTATTTTATTATGTGATAAATTGAGTATCTATAGATCTTTTAACTGGTTGATTTCCTTTGGGATTTTGTTTAAAAACATTTCATTTAATTTAAATTACATATCTCTCATCTTTTTTTTCATGCTGAATTTCTTGTTTCATTTTTAAAAAAATAATTTATTATTATCATTATAGCCATTTTTGTGCTGAGGTGCCGTTTTTAATGCGAATACATGTACATACATACATACATACATACATACATACATACATACATACATACATACATACATACATACATACATACATACATGCATACATACATACATGCAAAACTGCATGCATAAATACATACCCAAATACCGAACTTTACACATTCAGAAACCAAATTTCATTCCCCCTTTTGGCATACCATTTTTGTCTTCACTTAGAAACAGCAAAAAATCAATGTTGCAAAACTACTGCAAAGTTCTGTGTTACAATATCACCACCTTGGTTATCCCCCCTCCCCCCCCCCCCCCCCACGACCAATAATTACACCGGTATTTGACTTTTACCAATTCAAAAAAAAAGTCCTCATCGAATCCTCTCCTTTTTCAGAGTAAATTCAATGAAATCTGAGCTGCCTATTGTAGCAATAAATTTCTGTATACAGATGGTTCCAAAGATGGAGACAAAATTGGAGCTGCCATTGCAACACCCCATGTCACCAGCTCGAGCAGGTTACCATATAAAGCCTCAATTTTTACTGCAAAAAACTGGTCATACTCAGATCTTTGAACTACAATGAAACCTGTCCGGATTTCCTTTCCACACTGAAAGCCTTGCAAAACCTTAAATCGGATAACCTGTAAAAAAAAAAATCCCGGATATTACAGGAACATGACTTGCTTATACAATCTTGAAAAAGTATTATGTACTGTTGGCTGCTTAGTGACATTGGTATTAAAGGTAATGAAAGGGGAGATCAAGCAGCCAAAGCTAGGTGTTATTGTGCCGATCGCATATCGGACACACTGACCTGACTCATGCATACTTCCGGAAGGGTGAACCATGACCAGGGTCCTGCCAGTATCCACCGCCAGTGGAACACATTTTTTTTTTTTAGTGTGGCAACCTTCACCCTGTGAAACATAAGTATTTTGACCTCGACGTGGAAACTTTATGATGTACCACCTGAGAAAATCTTGGACTTTGTGAGGGAATGCAGTTTATATAATAAATTTTGTTAAAATGTTATGGAGGTTTTATATGTGTAACCGTATCTTTTGTTTTGTATTCCTTTTTCGGAGTTTTGGCATATTTACCTTTTATATTTTATCTTCTTGTACATCATGCTTACATTTATGTGGAAGGGTTTGTCTTTCCAAAGCTTGCAATTCATCATATTTACAATTTTAGAACCTTACTATTAATTGGCATCATTATAGCCACTACTGTGGATCAAGTGCATGTTTAATTTCGTCTTGTTATAATCGAAATTGAACTAAGCTTGGTGTGAGCTTGCTGACCTCTACCATATGTACTCGTGTATAATCTCAATCCAAATGTAAACAACATAGACCATGATCTGTCGTCGCATAATGCGTCGGCAGATCAGGGTCTATGTTGTTTGTTCTACTGATTAGTCCTTACAAACTGCATAGACCCAGGTCTGCTGGTGCATTATGCGATGGCAGATCTGGGTCTATGCAGTTTGTAGTTGGTAACGAGTTATACGCAAGTATAGACGGTATGTTTATAAAGAATGAAGAATAGTTTTATATAAAATTTGAAAACTTTGCTTAAACAAAGAAGAATGAATGCTGTCGATGAATTTACATATGCATTTATTTTAATGTGTATTAACTATTCAGGATTTATTCTTGGTTTAAAGTCTGTTATTTTCTTTCTATTTTGAAATAAATAATTTATTTTAAACTATTCCAAATTTAGTACAGAAACCTACTTCATGATAAGCAATGATCAAAGAATATGTAATACTAGCAATAATAGTAGTTGTAGTAGTAGTAGCAGTGGTCATAGCAGTAATATGAAAATAAGATGTTGGTTGGTTGGTTGGTTTTAACAGCACTTTCAATACATTATTGGTTATATCATTCAACAGAAATGGGAGTTAAGTAGGCCTACCCTCGCAAGGACACACCGAGGCAGCCGGTAGGGGGCAGGTCTGGTCTGGTACAGAATAAAAAGAAAGAAACAAACAAACAAAAGGAAAGTACATCTTTTTTCATCATTATAATCATCATCATCATCTTCCTTTTCTGCTTCTTCTTCGATGATGATGGTGACGATGATGATTGTGCTGGTGGTGTTGGTGCTGCTGCTGATTATGTTATGACGAGATCTGTATTAGGTTACATTGTGCTCATGCAGTGAGAAGTGATGACAATTGTTAGGAATTTTAATCATTGTTTCTTTTGCTTTAAAATTCATCATTCAATAATCAGGTGTATATTTTTACTTCTGGACCTCATTAATAATAATAATAATAATAACAATAATAATAATAATAATAATAATAATAATATAATAATGGTTCATTCTCCACTAGCATGAGCTAGTTGGTAAATCGAAAAAATGAAAGTCATACAAGCACTTTTATTTCATCCATTCTTCAAAGCCAATATTTGAATAACATTAATCATTGAATAACATTAATCTGTAACGGCTTTCTCTAGCTTTGCTCTATGATAAACTACAAAAATATATTCAACCTTACCCACTTTTCTATTAAGAATTGATACGTTCGCTCGTCCAATAAGGTAATTGACCCATAATTTCTCGAGAAACGTTTATGGCACCAGAAATACGAGTTTTATATCAATATTGTGTGTATTCTATTTCAAAAACAAAAATATATTTTGTAATTAATACACAAATGCTATTTATTTCATTTTGAAAAATTAAACTACACTCTGTTCAATAAAATTAAAATATTGTGCATCATTTGCATATATTCTGTAATAAATATATCGCTGTGCTATCTCTTAATGTTTGTGCACAGTGTATGTTTTCTATTAATCATGTTGCATTTTGGTCAAAATATCGCAATCTTCGTGATCTGTTTTTGGATCAAGTTCCAAAGCTAAAGGAAACTAATTCCATAATTTTAAATATTATAAAAGTAAGAAAATATGATAACAAAAAGTCCATAGTGTATCCTTGGGCAAGGCACTTCACTTCAATTACCTCGGCACTAGATAACCTACTTGTTTTCCCGTGTCATAAAACACCAAATCAATCCAATCCAAAACCAAATGAAACAAATCCAGTGTGCAAGAAAGTAACATTGATAAAGAACTTGCATTGGTATATGAAAATACCTTCAATAAAAAAGGCAGTACTTACCGTATATACTCGCGTATTATCCAATACTAACTGCAAACTGCATAATGCGCCGGCAGATCTGGGTCTATACAGTTTGTAAGGACTAATCACTAGAACAAACAACATAGACCCTTATCTACCGGCGCATTATGCGACAGCAGATCAGGGTATATGTTGTTTGCGTTTGGACCCGGGTTTTACGAGAGTATATAAGTTAAGATATGCATTGCAACATACTGTTAGAATTACAACCTCTCTGTTCAATAGTTGCCGTTTTAACAGATTGTTTGATGAGATTAAAGGCTCTTCAGAACTGATGTTTATTGTTTGATATATCGGATGTTGAATACAGCTGTTTAAGAGTTAAATCCGATGGACTTGTTTTTATAAACGGGAAAGATAAAGAGTAAATATAACAAACACAGGTTAAATTAACAAAAAGCAGCTTTATTTATCAAGAAAATATGTGTCAAAACAAATCATTGTTTTTGATTTTAAAGAGAAGAAAAAAAAAATGGATAAACAGACAAAACGTATCACATGATCTCATCTCTGCTTGATTGAAAATATATTCTCTTATTTGTTTCAAATAAAATGTTTAATTTTAATGATTAATGCAAGTAATGCTTCGTACAAAAGAAAACAAAATGAGTGTACAATTTGCAACAGTAAATCTTACCATACAAAAGTAAGTGAGATGAAAAAAGTTACAATGTTATAACATAATTGCACATATTACACAGTAATTAACACAAGTTACGTAACTACAATTTTCAGCAAAAAAGTTGACTTTGTCTATTTTCATCGAAAATACATATTAGTACAAAGGAGAGATAAGATTTTCATCGTAATTCCTCTTTTTTCTGAGAAGGCATGAGATAAAGTTGATTTGCTTGTATATATTCGTATCATGACATATGTAACCAATGTTACAGGGCTCTCAAACCATAGAACTTGATACTAAATACATAGTACCATGATATATGGATAGATAGATAGATAGATAGATAGATAGATAGATAGATAGATAGATAGATAGATAGATAGATATATGATTTCCCATGTTTACAAAATCCCATATACTTCTACAATAAACGAAAATATTGTAAATGGTTGTAATTAAAAATTATTAAAGTGATGCCAAAGTGCACTTATCAGGGGCAGAATGGGGGGGGGGGGGGGGGAAACTAGCGCACCCACTCCGCACCTAAGAATGAGCGCAAAACAATCGTAAAGTTGTTTTGAGTAAGTTTTCTTGTTTTCTTTACAGTTAGATAGTTAACATTATGCCCTGGAAACATTTAAAATGCAGGAGCTTCCGGGCGCTTCACCCCCTGTGCTTCCATCATCGGTTCCATCCCACAGACCTCTTGCCTACTTGTTTACACTCCCCTAAATGATATGCCCAGAGTCGCACCTGCTTATTCTTTGTTGTAGAACAAAAAGTTAAATTAATATTCCAATGTAAGTAGGTAACACTTAAATGCAAGCCATATAATATTAACAGATGAAGATGTTATTGGCATCCATTTCAGAGGATAATGGGTTATTTATAAGAAATATTCTCATTCAAGTATCTCTAATATCATCTTTTTATATTTTTTTCTCAAAAATACAAAGGGGTTGATTTACAGTACTTTAATTACTATTTTCATATGTCACTCACATAATTCCACATTTCTTTTTATTATCCTTTTTTCTAAAAGTTATTTACCAAAGTCTAACTAAAATTTAAAAAAAGGTAAGACCACATAAGTTTGTTAAGTTGAGAGAGAGAGAGAGAGAGAGAGAGAGAGAGAGAGAGAGAGAGAGAGAGAGAGAGAGAGAGAGAGAGAGAGAGAATATTCTTCATGTTTTGTGAAAAGTAATAAGCACGATGCTAGTGAAAAAATAATTGGCGAAAACGCAGAGTGAAAATCAAATATCGGTGATTTGGTCAGGATATCTTAATTCAATAAAGGTTGATTTGATGTACATGAATTTCAAAGTGATATAACAATAATATAATGATAGCTGTGTATACAGTTATTATAGCACCATAGACAATTAAAACAATGATTTGAGTGATGTAGTTAGACTTAATGAGTAGGGGACACTAATTATCCGATTGGGAATTATTTTCTACCACCCAACTTTTTGGTTTATATAATACCTTGAGGAATAAAATAATGCAATATTTTGGTAATGGGAGGAATGTTTACTACAAAATGGAAAGAAAGATAGAGAAGATACGATTTGTGTGTTTGTGTGTGCAGAGGCGTAGCTAGAGGGGGGGGGCAGGGGGGTACATATGTCCCCGGGCGCCAAGGTACAGGGGCGCCAAAATGAGGCTTACAACGTTACATTATAATAAGTAAACAAGGGTAATAAATCGGTCACAAGATCGCTGCAGCGGCTCAGCAGAGGTGTCATCTGATACGTCTGCCATCCACAGTAATGATGCTGCCTGCCAACCACTGCAGCCAGCCGAGATACGGATTCTGCGTACAGCTGGTTCCGTCTGCACGTGACGTGTTGAGCGTTGATAAAAAGCAGCATATGTGAGGCACTTGATATTGTGGCAGAAAACAAAGATAGCTTAAACTCTATTAAGGTAAATGTAGGCTGTATGTTGTGTACATAAAGTGTTTATTAAATTAGTAGTATTTGTTCTAGTATAAAGCTGTCCATAACTGCTGGGTAATGTCTGTTATCGTGCTATGATAACAACATGGACACGGCAGTGCTTCTGTTCCGTGACCGGGTGGGCTGCATTTGTTAGCCCACCATACTCGCATCTAGCCATACTTAAAAGCAGGACTAACGGTGGCGGGCTAACAAGGTTTATCTGTAATGTTTTTTTGCATATAGAATAAAATTTGTTATATCGATATTTTTAAATATCTGGAGCATAATCTGCCTTTAGGTGTATAAATTGTACACTTTAATCTGATGTATAGCATAATTATAATGATAACTATTTATTGTAGTAGCACTATACCAGTGCCACTATGATATTGTTTAGGCCTACACTTTTTTTTCACTTCAGACTGAAATCTGACGGCATACCTCTAGCCGACTGTCGGGCACAATGTTATGACAATGCTGCTGTGATGACTGGGCATATATCTGGCCTTCAACAACGAATATGTGACAGAAATCACAGAGCATTGTTTGTCAACTGTAATAACCACAGCTTAAACTTAGCAGGAGTACACTCAGCTAAGCAGGATCCACTTGTCGTCACATTTTTTGGAACACTTGAAAGTATATATTCATTTTTCTCTCATTCAACAATTCGTTGGGAAGAGTTAAAAAAGCTGTGCCTATCACAGTAAAACGGGAGTCTGAAACACGCTGGAGTGCACGATCAGAAGCTGTTAAAGCTATCCATGAAGGACTGGATGAACTAGTAGGACTGCTAGAAAAATTATCGGAGGACTCAACTATGACGCCTGAAACCAGAAGTGGTGCAGAACAGTTACAGACGTGCGTATTGAATTTTAACTTCATAGTTTTATTACATTTCTGGAATGTCATTCTTGGAAAAATCGATCGTGTACAGAAGCGATTACAGGATCCTACTATAAATTTCAAGGAAGCAGCAACTGATATTGAATCTTTGGAGCAAGAATTTGTCAGGCTTCGTAATGATTTGAGCCAATTTGCTGTAGAAAACGCCAAAACAAAATGCACAGCCTGGGGGATTGAGATGGACAGAAGAATTAAACGACGTCGGAAGATGCCTGGAGAACTGGCAAGAGATGCAGGACTTTCATCAGAAGAAGAAATTGTGCGCGTTATGAAGAGCGTATTTGATCGACTTCAACAGGAGATGTCAACACGTTTTTTACGACTAAAAGACCTGAACACAAAATTTGGGTTTCTGCTGGACGTTAAGACTCTTCTATCCGACACAGATGTCGATGCAATTCGTCTAAATTGCACAGATTTTGAAAATTTCTACGACACGGACATCAATGGCCACGAACTTTTCACAGAAATTGGAGATTGCAGAATGCTGCTCAGTAACCGGAATGAAGTTCTACCAGAAACTCCTTTGGATCTTCTTGGTTTTATTGTGCTTTATGGAGACGACATATTTCCGAATCTGCGAATTTCACTGCAAATTTTATTAACAATAGCAGTTTCAATTGCAAGCTGTGAGCGGTCGTTCAGCAAATTGAAACTTATTTTGTCGCATTTGCGTGCGTCAATGAGACAGGATCGTCTCAGCGATCTTGCTCTTCTTAGCGTTGAAAGAGAAACATTGGAAAAAACAGATTTTGATTGCGTAATTGACCAGTTTGCGACAGTGAAATCAAGAAAAATAAATCTTTTGTAGACTATGTAAACCAGTCTACGACAGTGACTGAGTGGGTCATGTACTATAATTTCTATAAATTTGCTTCTTTAAATACAATGTTTTATTAAAATTTAAATTGTTTTCCTTATTCAATGTAATAGAAAAATGTGATTAAACGGGGAGGGAGCTGGGGCGCCAATTTTATAGTTCGTCCCCGGGCGCAAAATATCATAGCTACGCCTCTGTGTGTGTGTGTGTGTGTGTGTGTGTGTATCCCCATTCTAACACGTAAGTGGAGCCGGTAAGGCGCATATTTGCAACAGTTAAACCCACATTAACGTCCTCAAATCCTCAACCACAAGACTTGATATCCCCATTCTAACACACTGTTGAAAATTTTCGAAATATAGCAGAAAGATGTAATTCTCTTTGGCAGGAGGTTACAGGGAGAGTTATGACGTTACAATAGATTCCGAATATACATCATGGATTTTACTGCCGCAAAGTTTGAAGTTTGACCATCAGAAAGTGCGTTACATTCACAGGTGTATTAGAATGTCAGTTTACCTATGCTGCAGCCACCCATGTACCGTATATACTCGCGTATAACCTGATAACTGCATAGCCTCAGATCTGCCGGCGCATAATGCGCCGGCAGATCAGGATCTATGTTGTTTGCATGTGGACTAGTATTATACGCGAGTATATACGGTAAGTCATAAGGTGGTCAGGGATGATAATTTATAATACTGTATGTTACTAATTTTCTCATTCTAAAATTCAAAGTCCAGAAACTACAAATGTTTGAAGAAATTATTTTTTAAATTAAGCATTTTTAAAGTTGTTGCCCATCTGCCAAGCAACATTTTAACCAGCTGAATAAACAGATCCTACAGTGTTGCATAATACAGACATTTAAAATCTATCTATTCTCATAAGTTTCCTACAGACCCTTTTCAGATGATGTCATCACCAGACAAATTGGAGGTCAGCTAACAGATTTTATTGTAAGTTATATTACAATTTCTCCAAACTTACTACAATCTACCAAAAACTTCTTGTTACTTTCAATCAACTGCCAACTTGCCACATATGACTATAGCTTACCAATACGCCATAGTTTATGCATCCAGAAATTTTTTTGATTGTGGAAAACTAAGTAGAAACTATTCCTTACAAGGGTACTCAAAAGCAAACCGTTGGCAAATATAAAATCTTCGACACATTTTACATTTAATAAAACCAACTTGTTGCAAAAAGTTACTTTCCCTTTAAAGTTCTTTAAATAATGTTTTCCAATTTGATTAAGCAGGCAGTTTATACTGAGTAAATATATAAATATATGATACAGTATAATTTGCCTTTGCAGACACCCTGACATAAAGGAAGATATAAAGGACATTTATGAATTTTTGCTCCATCGACCATTTTGCTCTATATCAAGGCCATCTGTCCTGAAAGAACAAATTTTTTTTTATCAATTAAATGTCCTTTATAGACAGGTTTCAGTGTATTATACAAAAACAAAGAAAACTTTGGGGGTTTAGATCTGCTCCACCTGTCATGGCAAACCAAATAAAATGGTCAGTCTTGTTAAAACACAAATAAACATCTACTACGAAACCATCGTGTTAGACCCTGAGAAAATGTATTTTGTGATATATTCAATGATTCATTTCAGTGGACTAAACTTTTGCAGGATGCAGGAAATAAGTTAACAAGTCATGTATCGTTCATTAGTAGTAGAGTTGATGGCACAGACGAGCATGCGTACACTATTTAACAAGTCATGTATCGTTCATTAGTAGTAGAGTTGATGGCACAGACTAGCATGCGTACACTATTTAACTGAGTCTAATATATTACTTTTTGAATGACATGAAAAATGTAACTGAATAAGGCTTTATTTGGATGATATTTCTTTTATGTGGCCGATGTTTTCATATATGGGGTAGTGACAATGGGGTCCTGCGTCAGATAATTCAACTCCGACATTTCATCTTTCCGTCGTTTCTTCTTCTTCTTTTTCTTTCTTTTCTTCTCTTCCATTACCGGGTCTGATTGCGCAAGGAGACTGATTCCAGGCAATACTTTCTTAGATGTTACGCTGCAGGATAGAAAAATAAAAAAATAATACAATGCACAGTTCTTCAATAGAAATGATTAAGGTATACTTTTAAAATAAATGATCGGTATTCTTATAAAATATGTTTCTGATTTAGATTTGGTAACACACACACACACACACACACACATGCACATACACACATGCACACATAAACATAGTGAGAAATAGTTTCAGTAGTTTCTTGTCAAATATGTGCATCACTAACTGTAGAGTATGATATGTTCTAAAAGTGAAAATTTGAAAAAATGACGATAAAACATGTAACGAATATTCCCACCAATGTCGAAATGTATACATAATTAATGTACAGACATCTATTTGACAATAAAGCTATTAGATTTATAAACAAACTAAGCTATTAGAGACTGGTGCATCACAAAGGGCTTCTAGCACTTCAATTTGCTCAGCAGGGACTTAAACAGAGGAATGGACAATCAGGGGCCAAAACTCTTCTATATGATACTGTGGCACAATGTATTTTTATTTTTTTTAATTTTTTTTTGGTTGGTTGGTTTGGGGAGGGGGTTAAACTGATTTTGATAATATAATACTTACCTGTCACTATCCCCTCATCTGAGCTCATAATTCAAACCTCCCATTATATAAAACATTATAGAAATCTAGAACAGAGAACACCCAAAATCAGTCTGACTACCACATAATTGGCTCATGCGGGATACTCTTCATCTTTTACTCAGACCCAGACTAAGCTTGGTCCATCAAAGCGGGGTGGGAGGAGGTAATTTTGTAATAGTGACAGGTAAGTATTACATTATTAAAATTAGTTTTACTCACCCCATCCCTTCCAAAAAAACAAAACAAAAATAAAAAAACAATAAAAAAAACTACATTTTTACTAGCAGTCAGTGCTGGAAAACCCAATAGGCAGACTAAGCACGTGCTTAGGGCACCAGCAAAGCAGGGACACAAAATAATAATAATAATAATAAAAAATAAAGAAATAAATGAGCAATTACGGTTTTTTATTTTAATTGCATGGGGGGGGGGCACCATAATCTTTTCAGTGCTTATGGCCTCTAAAGGTCTTAATCCGGCCCTGCTAGCAGTAATACAATACCTGTAACTATAGCCTTGCTGAATTTGCCAGTTCAGAGGGAGGCTGATGGCCTAAAAAGATGATATATAACTGATATACTTACCCTTACAGCAGGGGTGTCCACTACTGTAAGTTGGCAGCAGATTGAGACACTTTTGTACCATAGCAAGGAAAATATGCCTTTGCTCTGGTGCGCCAAAGATCAAAAGTAAAAGGAGGAGAAAGTTGTGTGAGACTGACCACCAAAATGCGGCTCTCATAACATCCTCCAATGACGAATGATTAAAATTGGCCCATGAAGTAGCAATAGCCCTGACTTCATGGGCTTATCTCACGAACAAAAGGTCCCTCTCAGTAAGGGACTGACAATCTCTCTTAAGACTGAGGACAATCCACCTGGAAATGGTGGATACCGAGATATCAGTGGAGCCCATTTTAGGTCGGACGAGATGCCTCCTACACTTTCTTCTCCCTTTTGAACAGACCAAATAGAACCGTAACACCCTAACTGCAGGAAGAGAAGTGTACCTTGATCATTCCCAGCACAGATGCAACTGAGACTGGGGATCTCTATAGGGTACAGGGCTACCTAAGGAAGATGGTCCCCCCCCCCCCACACACACTCTTAGTTGACAAAGGAGAGAAACAAACTCATATTTGCTGTTGAACCATAAACAGACTTTTTCTATAGACAAAGAATGAAGTTCACTCCTTCTTTTTGCAGACGTTAATGAGAGCAGGAAAACAGTTGTAAGGGTGAGGTTCTTGAAGGAAGCTTCACCCAGTGGTCCAAAAGGGCGTTTTGACAAAGCCCACAACACGCACGAAAGATTTCATCTAGGCATTAGTGAGCAATATACTGGTCTCTGCAGCTTGAAATATTTAATAAGATCGAAAAGATGAGGGTCTAAACCAAAGCACGGACTCTTAGAGAACTTGAGTGTGTTGGACAGGGCTGCCTTATAGTCCTTAATAGTAGAAACCGAACATTCTCTCTCTTCAAACAGGTAGAGAAGAACGTCTACCACTGCTAGGATTATGCATTTCCTACTACACCAATAGCAAAAGAGTCATAACTTTGCATCGTAGACCTTGGACATAGACCGTCTCCTGGCTTGGACGATGCAGTTGGCAACCTTACTCGAAAACTTGTCCTGGTGGATCGATTGCTCGAGATGAGCCAAGCATAAAGGTGGAGAATCTGTAGGCTGTCACGGAGAAGAGATACCCTGTGCTGCGACAGCAGGTCCCTACCATGAGGTAATGTCCTGGGCTGGTCTTCCAACAAGTTGAGTAGATTGCTGAACCACGATAGTTTGGGGCCACAGAAGGGCTATCAGAATGATCAGAGCAGTGGAGATCCTAACTTTGTGGAGCACTTGTGGAATCATTCCGAAAGGTGGGAAGACGTAAGCGAACAGATAACCCCACCTTAGACTGAAGATATCCACTGCACAGGCACTCTGATCTGAGACTGGGGAAACAGTTGTTCAGCCTCGTCGTGAACAAGTCTACCTAGGGTCCACCCACAATCTGAACAGAGATTCTGCTACTGAGACAATTTCGTGAGGACTACTTTGCCTCTCTTGGGCAGACTGTCCGCCAGAATATTATTCTTGCCTGGAATATGTCAAACACGGAGGATAATCCCCTCTGAGGCTACCCAGCAAATGAGGTTCCAAGTCTTCTCGCAAGGAGAAGGAGCATGTGTACCTCCTTGTCATCTGAGGTACGCTACTACCGACGTGTTGTCAGAGCACACACACCTGTAGGACTAAAAATACCGTTCTCATTTCCAAATTGTTTATATAAAGGGTAGCTTTTTTCCGGGACCGCGAGCCCTAAATAACTAGCCCTTTTGGCGCCAAGTGAGCGTGTACAGATAGGAGTGTGGTTCGGGGGCGTGCATTGGGACTCTGACCACAAACGTTCCCAATTGGCCCACAAACTCAAATGGTGGTGATATTCTGACCCCAGCGCGATTTGAGCTGACCGGGGATCCTTGTGCGGTTTCCAGTTCGCCAGAAACTGGTGAGGGCAGAGGTACTGTCTTCCTATGGGAACCAGGTCCGTCGCCGTTCAAGGTCCCCAAGTGGGATAGATATAGGCGAGCTGATAACGAGATCTTGGCTTGAAGAGCCGCCAAAAGAGACAGGATTCTGTCTATCCTGTCCAGTGGAATACGAACTCGTTCAAGATTGGTGAGGAAATTCATTCCCGCGTAAACGAAATCTTGAGGAGGGATTAGCTCCGATTTCTCTAGGTTCGGAATGAGTCCTAACCGAGTCACTGTGGACCAGCAGTGGGATAGATCTTGCAAGAGGGACTCTTTGAGGCCATTATGCATCAACCAGCCATTATGCATCAACCAGTCCTCGAAATACTGTAGGAGGGGGATACCCAGAGCCTTCAGGTGGGCGACAACTACTCTCATCACCATGGTAAAGGGTCTTGGAGCAGAGGCTAAGCCGAACGGCAAAGCTCGAAACGGGAAAACCTCCCGGTCCAGTCAAAACCGGAGGTATCTCCTGCGAAGAGGAAAAATTGGGATGTGCGGGAATGCATCCTGAAGGTCGATGGAGACTGCTTGGTTTCCGGGCCTTATGGCATTCCTGACTGATGCGGTAGTCTCCATCTTGATTGACTCCTTATGAAGAAACATGTTTAGGGTGATAAGATCGATGATAAGATGATAAGCTTAAACCTTCTGCCTTTTTTGAGATCAGAACAATCGGGGAGTAGAAAGCCGAAGAATGGTCATTTTCCACCCTCTCTACTGCGCCCTTCCACAGAAGGCTGTGCCTCTTCCCTTAATTCAGCCAGTTTTGACTGATGAAAAAGAATGGGGATTTTTTGCAAGAGAAGGAATCTCACAGAAAGGAAAACGGTATCCTTCCTTTCGTACAGAAAGGACTCAGGTATCTTCCGTTATGCCCGACCAAACCTATGAGAAGCTGTCTAGCCGAGTGCCCACGCATATATCGGGAAGAGGGATGCACGACAGGAGAGGGTTCGAGTCCTTAGGGCATGCACCCCCTGTTCCCTTGGGAATGGGTGAAGAGTTCACAGGCTTCCTCCCTGACCTTCCGACAGCCTCGTCTAGCTAAAGACGGGCGTGAGGGAGGCTTGAATTGTTGTTGCTGACTGGACTGTTGAAGCTGCATCCTTTTAAAGAACTTTGAGGAAGGCCCTGAGGGGCGGTCAGGATGAGGGTGCTTCTTAGCCAGTTTCGACTGGACAGAAGCGGCAGCTAGGGACCATTGATGTTGGTCCCTTACGTCCTGAGATTCCACGTAGGGAATAAGACCTCTGAAGATAGTCTCCGCCTCTAACGGGGGAGCCCTATGAAGGTTCTTACTGTGATCCAGTAAGATCTTCGACGCATCCAACGCGACGACTCTGCGGAGACGTGGCATCTCCGCTGATAGCGCCAAGGACATTGACAAAACATGCATCGAAGTTTTGGCAACCGCCTCCAGCTAGCGCTGTTGCACGGCTGGAGACAAGGATGCCTCCTTCAGAAGACTGAAGAAGACTGCCAAAAAAAAAAATAAAAAAAAAAAAGATCGGCATCCGAGGCTATGGTTACTATCATTCGTGCTTTAAGCTTCCAATCCCTCCAGCGTCTTGACTGGAAGGTAAGTCCAGGTCACCATCGAAATCCCCACTTGCGATGCCCCAGCATCCTGGGGGGGGGGGCGGCTTAAGAGGCCAAGCAGGGGTGTGAACCCTTTTGCATGGACGTTGAAACCCTCGGTCACAGTGTAGAGGAGGGAACAGACCACCCCTTATGTTGCCTGGCGAATTCCTGGCTCCTCGAAAACCTGTGTGAAAGCTCCCTCACCATGGTCGAATGAGGGGTAAAAAAAAGAGATCTAGTCGTAATGCAGCCCTCAAGAGTCTCTCCAAACTAGAGAGGATTTTCATTTCCTCCATGCCCGAAGGCTTGAGACAAAAATCCTGGGACAGGTAGGAGGAGGAAGGGGCCCCGAAGGGAGGAGGAGGAGGGACTGTCTCAGCCTGTTCCTCGGCAAACTCCTTCGAGGACGCCAAAACAAACCAAAAGGACGTCACCGTCTTGCTACTGAGGGGAGACGGGATTTCCCGACCCAGTGTACCTCTGCTGAGAAGAAGACTGAGGGTAGGGATATCCTCGTCACGCATCACTTCACGGGGAGTGGTGGGACTACCCCATATAATAGGCTTTGAGGAGGACGGGAAACGCTTCTTGTCCCTCGTATATGCGTATCCACGTCCCGCAACTGCTCATGGGAAGTGGCGGGGCTACCCTTATTCGCAGACTTTTCCGGGGGACAGGAATGCTTCTCGTCCCTCCTAGATCGTCTAGTAAAAGGTGACCGGCCCCCCTCATTCTTGTTTGGCTCCCAATGAGCATAAGATGTAGGTCCGTGACCTGTCACATCTGGGCTGGTCTAAGGCCGAGGCATGGGCATCCACAGCGCCATTAATAGGAAAGATTTGCTTTCCCTGGAATAGATATAATCCCCTTCCCTATTATATGCCTACTCCCTATCCCCAACGAAAATGATCGGTAGATTGCTGACGGGGGTTCGGGGGTATCAACCCGATCCCTATCCCCGTACCGCTGATGGGAATCCATTGACCAGTGACCGGTACTCGAAGACCGGTGCCCGGCGCCCAGAACGGAAAACCGTCCGTTCGTATGTACTTTGTACAAGATAAACACGTGAGGTGAGTATCCCCTAGGTTTTTCTAATGCCCACAATTTTGTACATTTTGTGACATTCATTAAAAGAATGTATGTACTGCCTAAGCTAGTAACAGAAAATACTATGCAAATATTATGGATTCGAAATTATACTGCTGAAGAAGCGAAATAAAGTTACTTTAACACAACAGTTCAAATCGTACTTCATCATCATCTTTATTTCCTTCCGTAGAAGATTGCATGATATAACAATAAATCATCTGAATACAATCAATAAATAAGTACTAGAATAAAGAAATGAATACAAAACAAACAAACACGAATTAAAAAAAAAAAAAAAAAAAAAAAAAAAAAAAAAAAAAAAAAAAAAAAAGTGAATCCGGGGCGCCGTAGAACCAACATCAATTACTTCGTACATACAATAATGTCAAGAGATCTATAGTGTGAATATCATAACATTGTTCGTCTATGATATAAAATAGAATACTAGAACATAGATTCTTACAGTATATCCATCATTAAAGTGTTCCTCAGCTGCATAAGTTGCAAGTTTAAGTACCTTATTTGCAGAAGATAGCTGCACACTGCATGACAAAGTATGCTGCATACAGGGCGAATAACTTGCAGTTTTCTTTGTCGATTACACCTGCTGGTAACCTTTTACCTAGAAGATATTGCAGTAGCAGCTCATCTTCTGCATTAAATAACGTAATATGCAGGCTCAGTGGAAATTTATCAGTCAGGAAATCCCAGAAAGAGTTTCTGAAATCCGACATATAAGGACAAGCAACACAACAATGAAGTATCAAGTCTGTATAAACATTCCCACATCGAATACACATATCGAGCTGTGTTTGAGGAACAGCAGCCCATAGTTTAGCTACATATGTAAATACCTTAGTGTGCTGTCTGGTTTTAGCAGACTGCCATACTGAGGCAGGTCGCAAGGATTCGTGTATCGAAGAGAATCTATCAAAATCTGCTTGATTAGACATACGAACTCTCCAGAGGCTATTTTCAAGACCAGCAATTTTTGACCTTACAATTTCTTTCCAATTTTGTTTATCTGGAATTTCGGAATGCTGCAAATAATCAGTTAGATACTCAAGCAAGTCAAACTTCTTTAACGTATAATATAGATTTGAAATTAACCCGTAGCTTGACATGCATCCGCTCAAAATGAAGTGAAATAACGCAACGTTAAACACACGTTTAGTATGTACGTTATTAGGCATCAAACACAATCTGTGTAAAAACATCAATTTTCTTCTATCAATTTCGGACTGAGCTGATGTCCATCCTAACATTCCCAGAGCGATGTTTGATCTTGTATGTGTTGGGAAGCCTTGTAAATGTTTGGCAACATACCTCAGAGTTTTATCCAATGAAGAGAGGTCACTTTTTGAAATATTAAACCATAATTCACTTCCATAAAACATTGAAGGAAAAATTACCTTTTTGATCACATTTGCAGCAACCAAAGGATTTAAACCATTAGGTTTAATGCCAATGCCAAACAGACCGTGAAAAGATTTTTTCCCTTTCTTGCATGCATCGAGTATTGCGTCATGCGACGTCAGCTTTGAGTTAATCCGGTGTCCCAGGTGTGTTGCCGAATCAGTAACCGGCAAACATGACGGCCCAAGATACCATTTCATATTGACATAATTCTTGTATTGGGGACCGAAAATGATAATGTATGACTTTGTGACACTAAGCTCAAATCGCCACTTATTGCTGTAGGCGTATGCTATATCTAACAGCTTTTGTAGATTGCTAGGATATATAGCCAAAAGTGAAATGTCATCAGCTAGGGTTGGATTTCCCACAGCTAAGGATCCAATCTTTGCTCCAAATCCACTATTCTCTAACTGGAGCAGCAAGTCATTTATAAATATTGTGTACATCAAGGTTGATAAAACACCCCCTTGTCTCACTCCTTGGCCAATTGAGAACCAGTCTGAAAATTGCCCATTGACAAGGACTTTGCTCTGTAAATTTATATACATGTTAAAAAATATCAAAAGGGATTTACCCGTAATTCCCAACATGAATAATTTAAAAAGTAACCCTTTGTGCCACACGGTATCAAATGCCTTTTTTGTATCAAGAAAAGCAGCAAAAACCCGTGAACCCATGTTTACATTATATTGTACTGATTGCAACAGCGAAAAACTCGCTGTTGTGCAGCCTAAACCTTTTTGGTAACCATGTTGTTGTGAACTGGGTATATTAGAATTAAAATCTTTGAGCCAAGTTACCAAACGTTCATGAATAATTTTCTCAAAAGTTTTGTAGATAACAGGCAGTAAAGTAACAGGCCTGTAACTTTCGAGGGAGTTCTTTGATTTTCTGTTACCTTTGTACAGTGGTATTACTAACCCTTTTTTGCAGTCTACAGGTATGTAAGATTGATCAATCATCTGAGTAAATAAAATTGTCATACACTCTATGAGGTAATCGCTGCCATAGATCAAATGTTCATTGCAAATTCGATCATGGCCTGATGCTTTTGATTTCTTTAGACTATTAATGCTTTCTCTTACTTCATTTACACTGATACTGGTCTGTAAGGCCTCGATATGGCTTGTTCCATCTTGTAGAGCCCGATTTAATTCACTCTCTATAAATTCATAAAAGTTTTCGTCAAAACTATGGCTAAAATTTGGCGTGTGAATGTCCTCATAGTATCTGGCAAAGCCATTTGCAATGGAAGCATCATCACGGACACAAACTCCATCAGTTGATAGTTCCTGACAAAAATTTATATTGTTCCCTCTCTTAACATTGATCACTTTCCAAAAGTGCCTTACATCGCATTCATGTGCTGTTTCAATTTCTTCATATACCTCACCCATATATTTTTCCACAGCTAGTTTTTGAAGGTTTCTAAAGTCTCTCTTCTTATCTTTATATTCTCTGTAAGAATTATATTGACCACCCCTCGGTCTTCCCTCATTTATCCAAATATACCTAGCTTGTCTTTGAAGTTTATGTGCTTCTTTGAGTTCATTTGACCAGTATGGTTTGGCATGATAATTGAATTTGGACTTTGGAAGCGTGATGTCGCTTGACTGCTGTATTGCATTAACAATGTGCCCGTAAAATCTATCAACATTGTCCGAAATAGTATCTATATCAAAAGTTTTCAGGCGATGGTCCAGCTCAGTTTGATAATTTTTCAATGTATCGGCGTCTAATTTATTCCAAGCTATGTTATTTCTCTTTATAGACTGTCTGAAGTCTCTCCCACAGGTCACTGCACGAAGGGAAGTAAGGATAGGGAGGTGGTCAGATATCACGTGCTCTTCGTAATCTGAAACAATGTGCACACTCCGTAAGCTACCTATGCATTGATCCGACAGTACAAAATGATCAATCATCGTTCTTGCTGGGGTGAATGTATAACGGGAACCAGTGCATATTATTAAATGTCCAGCACTCACTAGATTATTATATCGCAAGAACTCATGAAATACCCTGTCTTTGTAATCTCTAAAAGTGTCTGGTTCAGCTACTGCATTGAAATCCCCTGTAAAATACACGTTACCCAGCTGTGAGTACTGATCATACAGATTTTGAATCAACTCAATTTGCGCCCTGTAACAATCTATGCCATACAGTAGGGTCGGCATATATACACAAAAAATATATACATTTTGCATATCTGGAAATTTGAATTCTATGCCAACAATTCTGTCACTTTTAACGTCATCTATGAAGTTAGCATATCTCATGAGAGAGGTTTTGCAGAAGATTGCAACTCCTCCTTTACCACATTTTATTAACGTGCTATTAGAGGAAATATCCTCTGCCTTAGCGATGCATTTATAATCAGAACGAATAGAATCGCAAAATGGAAGTATGTTCTGTAATAGTTTATGTTCAGTTATGCAAGCTACATCAACATTATATTTGTCCAGCATTGCACTAAAGCTAAGAGCAGAGGACATAATTCCTCTAACATTCCAGCTCAGTATATTAGGATTCATATTAACTTGCAATATAGGCATCTTAATACTTATGCAGTGTGAAAGCATGACTAAAATGACAAAAATGACAAAACACATTAACTTACGACAGTATATAATGGCAGATTTATGAACAATTGACTGTGTCGCCCTAGTCATGGAATATCGCCTCCTGAACCTTCATTTGCCTCCTGATCGCGATTGTTCAACCTATCTCGCCAGGATTGATTCCCATACCACCTCCTTACATAAACACCTTTTGGCCATGTTACATCATTTTCAACAGTGTAGCAGTCTGAATTATAAACAGTCAGCTTGGCCGATAGACAATTACGTCTACTGTGGATTAACTTTATTGATAACGGCTCTATATCGTATTCTTGCAAGAATTTACTGAGGCCTTCAGCAGTAGATTTGACGCCAATACCACCAACATAAAAGCGCCTTGTTCTACGTCTAACCACACCTTCAAATACAACGTTCTCATCATTGTCATAAGCATCCCCATGTCCAGCAATAACATCTGAGTCGATTTCTAAACTTGGTTTACCAAACGATCTAGGTCTTTCTACCTGACCCCCAATGACGGTAGGTATCTTGCTAGGAGGGGTTTTCAAATCAATACCTTTTACATTACTGTTGCTAGCCATCGGATGCCTACCATGCTCTATCCTGGTCGAAGTACCATGTTCTGAAAGCTGTTCGGTGTGGGCTAACGGTTTATTTTGATTCCGAATAGGTGTGCGCGCGGCATTTATCGCATTAGGATGAACATTGGCATTAGAAATCTGTGTGATATTTCCAGCGAAGGGGGCGATATGTCTTCTATCGACAGTCTGTGAAATTATGTCTGAGCTTTTTGAGACCAGAGTTTGCAGAACACTGACCCTCGTCTTTTCCAAAGCTGGTTGGGCCGTTACACCGGTTTGCGACTCCACTGCCGTTAAAACTGGGGAAGAGCCGTTAGCCTCAACCGACACTGGAGACACACAGTTGGACACGGAAGTTCTGTTCTGAGATGCACTTGATGGGCAGCGGTGTGTATCACAACCAGTGGTGTTAGATTCAACCGAAACGGGAGATAAACAGTTAGACACAGAAATCTTGTTCTGAGCTGCAATTGATGGAGAGTGTTGATCACCACAACCATTGGCACTACATGCTAGGTTACTTACACCTGGACTAAGCGTGCGAACGACATCCGCATAAGACATGGGTTTACTCAAAGACTTCATCAGCTCGACACTAAGTTGCTCGGTGATGGTGTGTAGTGTTTCATTTTCTTTCATCAACAAGCTTTGAGTAGTTTTCAGTGACTTAATCTCATTACGGAGCAGTTCAATTGTTTGAGATTGTGCCTGTACCTTATTGTTTAGATCAGCACGGAATGTATTAAGGTCGTTCATTGTCACCAATGTGATTTGGGTTGCCTTCAGAGATATAATTTCCTCTCTGAGCCAAACAACAGTTTGTTGTAGATGACCGCAATCACTCTTGATTTCAGCTAGCGAGAGTCTTGCTGAATTAGTCATTTGTTCTGCTTGCCTTGAGCTATGTTGATCGTCCTGTTCACAATGTTCAGTTTGTACACTAGGGTTTGATTTCTTCTTGCTAAAAATAGAATCGATCTCGCAAGGATCCCCTTTTATAAACAAAGCTAAAGAATGACAATCCCTTGCATATTTTGTTAAACTGCTTACACCATTTCTGTTCTTTCTAACCACCAAATATCCCGATGGAAAGCCAGGAAAACCACGTGCTCTACTAAATAAGACTGTCCTATACCAGGTTACAATATCTTCGCTATCGTGTGCAACCTCTAGCAATTTCTCAATATACATGTCTCTGGGTAGATTATCTAATTCCTGATCCAGTCTTCTAATATAGTCCTGATTGGGAACCTGAGATATGACATCTTGATATGTTGGGCTGTTACAACGGCGACATGAATCTTGGGCATCTCTATCTAAACATGTATTGTAGACATTCTGCGTACTCATGTACTGAGGTTGTGAACATAGATGTGCATCGTCAGGATCCTCACTCACCAAATCTGTTTCATAAAATGCATTTAAACTACAATTACCATGTACAATACGATCACCTGCATTTACTGTTTCCAATTCAGTATACGTTTTCCCGGAGCTAGTCTCAAAGACTGAATTATCCATGATTTGCACATGAGCATTGTAATGTCCATCTGAACAATCCGCCATCTTGCAACAATCAAGGGCACTGCCTACGAGTGCTATTGATTAATAAATGTCCATAATGAGGAACAAAGGGAATTTAAATTCCAAAACCTCAAAAGGGTAGTGATACTTACCCTATGCAAAGAAAATAACAAGTACCGCCAAAGCAAGTACAAAATGAAAATTCGGAACTGCCACACCGGAGGAATTACTTACCCTCACACTGAGTAAAGAAAAGGAGAAAAAAAAAAAAAATAACGGTGAAGAAAACCGCTAGATGACATGGCGCAATAAAGTCCCCGAATTTATTTAACAGAGCTAATTTTGCAATCAAATAATAAAAGGACTGAGAGTATAATCGCTCAATTAAAAGGAAAATTTTAATAATTTGCCGAAAAACGAATCTGAACACAAAAAGGAAAGCAATTTTCCGAGAGTGAATTGCACACCACTTAGCATTACAAGCGTCCGAGTAAGAGAGGAATAGTATCCCGCATGGGCCGATGATACATAACTCATGTAAATGATGTCGTGAAACGCTGGAAATCTAGCTCCTTCATGTCCTCTTCAATATAAAATACCAAACTTAATTGAAGTCCAACAAAACCTTAGTTAAGTTATGCTGATGAAACCAAAGTGAGCAGGACGGGAAATCAGTGGGCATAAGTCATGTAAATGATGACCTGGAACGCTAGAATTAAACTCTTTCAAGGTCTTATCAGTATAAACCCAGTACCAAATTTTGTTCAAATCGAAAATAAATTTGGTAAATTTATGCTGTGGAAACCAAAGTCAGGAGCACGGGATATCAGGGGGTATGACTCCTGTAAATTATGTCTTGAAATGCCGGAAATCAAGGCCTCGTCAATATTAAGAAGCACACCAAATTTGGTTGAAATACAACAAGCATTGTTGACATTTTGCTGTGGAAGCCATAGTCAGTAGGACAGGCAATCAGGGGATATGACTCCTGCAAATGATGCTGTGGAATGTTGGAATTCGAACTCTTTCAAGAACTCATCAATATAAAGGTGCATACCATATCTGGTACAAATAAAACAAACCTCAGAAAAAGTTATTCTGCGGAAACCAATATCAGATGGACGATAGGCAGGGAACATAACTCTTTTAAATTTCTGAATGCTTATAATCAAACCTATATTTCTCAGTATAGACCCATCCTTGATGCAAGCTTCTATGTAAAGAAAACCATATGAGCGGCGGCATATTTTGGATCTACATGTGTTCGAAACCTGTGTTTTCAATTCCGCACCTAAAGAATCAGGTGCTAATTTCAGTAATGAGTTGTACCAAAGTCAAGTGTCTATGAGGACTTAACTGCCATCAATAAAACATTGTCTCTACTTTTTCAGTTACAAATAGGATAAGTTTTCAAAAGGTTCCTTTTACTAAAATTTTATTTTATCAACCAATCATGGCCCTCCAAACCCATATATAATCTATTTTATGTTGACTCATTTCTAGACTGGTTCCCATATTTCCATATAATTAGTACCGTGAGTCCCATATTCACCCTTGATTTACTTGACAGACCTATATGTAGTAGTAGAATGCATAAGTAAACAGTGCGCATTGTTCTGCTTGTCAAAGATTATATTAGTGAATATTAAATTATACTGGAAGTTCATATATTCCAACAATAGCAATGGTGTGTTTCAGGCAACATTTAAGTATTCAGCTTCGTTTAAAAAAATCATAAATAATATGAAAATAAAGCTGTCTGATGAAGAGTTACCTTGTTTGCTATCACCAGTTTATCTGTATTCAATTTGAAATTGAAATATAACATTATCAGTCTTGTCATGTTATGCAATAAATGAGTAAAAGGTCAATGTGACCATCTATATGTGCATGTATTACTTCAGAAATGGATATTGAAATGACAAAAATTACTTAAAATTCATACAAAACACATATAATTTAAAACTAAAGTAAGGTAGGCATAAGCCAATTAAAATGCAAAATATAAATTGAGGGGTAAACACATCATGAGGTGTCATCAGCATAAGCATGGTGGTATATACCAAAGTGATCAAATGTGAAGCGTACTGTTTGAAAACACAGCTAATAAATATCAAATTGGTGACCGTAGTTACTCTATAAATGGTAATCTGTCTAAAAGTTATATATTTGGTTACACAGATATTAACTAAGGTGTAAAACACAGTCAAATGTACACAGTATACCCCCACGCCCTTTCATGGTAACAGCTGTTAAATCTAAATGTGTTTAATATCCCACTGAAAATCATTCTAAGGAAGACAAAAGGCATTCATTTTGCTTGTTTCCATAAACAGAAACAGAATTTTGCATCTATAGCAACTTAATTGTACATGCATATGTGGAACCACTGTAAGGCTATTGCTCTCTATAGGACTCGCGGTATTCATTCAGCTCCCGTAGTAAACCCATGGAAACTCCATTATGTTAAAATTCAATAACTTTACATTTCTGAATGCTCATAATCAAACCTATATTTCTCAGTATGGACCCATTCTTGATGCAAAATTCTTTGTAAAGAAAACCATATGAGCGGCGGTATATTTTTGATCTACATGTGTTCAAAACCTGTGTTTTCAATTCCGCATCTAAATAATTAGGTGCTAATTTCAGTAATGAGTGTTCTAAAGTCAAGTCTGTACAAGGACCTAACTTCTATCAATACATCATTGTCTCTTTTTCGCTTACAAATTGGAAAAGCTCGCAAATGATTCCTTTTACTAAAATGTTATTTTTCATTATTAACCAATCATGGCCCTCTAAGCCAATATATACTCTATTTATGTTCACCCATTTCTAGACTGGTTCTCATTTTTTAATATAATTAATACCGTGAGGCCTGAAAGCATATACCGTGGTAAAACTTCGATAGTGTTAAATCATGATCATATTTGCAAAAATACACGTTTGCGGCCCTTTAATGTAGATTAAGTAAACAAAATACTCACTTCAGGGGTAGATATGGCGGAGGTGTGGGTGACCGTTGGCCATCTTCACTCTTTAGAGCCTCCAATCTGTGTGGAATAATTCTAGGGCTGACCGACAATTCTAATGGGAAGCAAGAAGAGAAAGGAGTCTATCAACAAGCGTCTAAAACACACCTACATGCATGTTAACTTCAATCATACGCCTAGAAATGCAACACATCATCCTTTCACAGACATTTTCGGGAGCTGGATACATTTTGAGATGTGGTTATTGATAATTAGAGGTTTGGGGCCTATGCTATATTATTCATACAGAAAGACGTATCATTATAAATTACAATATATTGAACTATTGTTGATTTGGTGTTTTACGGCACAGCAACACAAGTAGGTTATTTTAGTGCCGAGGCAAGTGGAGTTAAGTGTCTTGCCGAAGAACAAAGCACGGTAGTTGCGACCCCGGCTGATCCGACGGTAGGATTCAAACCCACACCCTTTCGGTCGGCTCGCTAACTTCTGAGCTACAACGACTCCTTATAATTTTAACCATTTTTCCAAATAGATTGAGCTTCATTATTAAGAATATGAAAGATTTTTAAATAAAATAAAGTCATTTATAATATGTAGTGTCCTTGACTTGGGTTAATTTAAAATTTAATTGTTTCAGATTTTCATTTGAAAAAGCGAGGCAACGCATTCTGTGGCCGTTTTTCAACACAGTGACATCTATTCTTTTTGGGTTATTTTCGCCTCTTCCTTCAGTCCAGAAAAATCAGTAATATATCGTGGCATGAGGGAAAAAGAGTTTCAAATATGAATGATTTTTTAATCAAACCTCAGTTTTAAACATATTAAACTAATAAATGATTAACAATTTGACATCTCTGATTAGATTTCATCGCTTAACAAAGGTTATATGCATTCTCTTTCAGAATTAATTGCCCGCTGCTTCATTTACCTCTGTCACTGCCTTGGTGTATTGGATGTATCTTCTAAATTTGTGAACTCAAAGATTTCTCTTTTCAGTCATATATCTCTCTCTGATTTATTTTATCCTTCCCAATTACTGTTTGCTTTGCACGTATAATGTTTAAAAGTTCAAATATATTTCTTATTAAATATTTAATCAACTTTATGGCGGTGTAAATAGCAGTATTGTTGTCAACTTATCCGCATTGCTTTTTATGTGGTGACGAGTCCCATGTCCCAGGACAAACAATGTACTATCCGTAGAACCTTGGTCACAGAGGCAAATGAATTTAGAGCGCAATAAACTTTGGGAGTGAATGGGCTGGACGAGGCCGTTAATCGTCAAACTTGCCTTCTAATGGAGAGATTGGCACTAAGGGGGATATTTCTCTTGATTTCCTTTGAGTCCGAGGGGTAAGAGGCTCGGAATGGGTCATAGTATCCGAATCAAGGGTCTGAACCGGAGATAGATGTAATGACGTTAAGGGGCTCCCTGTTGTTAACGCCCTCTTTTGCATATCGCTGTTTTCCTGTAGAAATAAATATAACCTATTATTAACACGAGCGTCAAACAAAATTTTACCCAAGTAAAAAAAGTCGTCTTATTCAACTGCTAATGTTGCTTGGAGTATTATTTTTTTTAATTCGAAAGACAGAAAATGAAATATGAAAATTATAGTTTGGTTTTAAAAAGAACATATATAGGATATGTTGGGAAGAGTTTGCTTTACCTTTAAAAGACACGCAAACACAGATATGTGTGTTGCGCGCAGTGTTAACGATTAGAGCTGCACAAATAACACACTTTAAGAGGGTTTTATATTCTAAATTGAATATAATGTGAACCGTATTTATTTTAAACATTACAAAGAATCATGCATAGAGCATATGACATATCATGGGCAGGTAATACATGCGCACACTTTTGTGCGGGTCTCACGTTTGAACGCGATAGTTCGAAACTATGCAATAGAACTTTGTTATTTAAGATTTAAAATCAAGTTTAAACAGAAACCGCCATATTTGGTCTTTAAGTGGGCAACTAGGAAACCGATTTACCATATTACTAATCATATCACTGGCCGGAGTGATAAACTGAATTTGGGATCTATAATGAAGTAGACGTCGGGATACCTGACACCTCAATGATTATTTTAAAAAATATCCATTAGCTTCAGAGAAGATTTTACCATTTGAAGATGGTCTGTCACCACTTCAGAAGACGTTGATATAGAATATAAGAACAGTATCAAGCCCAATAGTACCTAAGTTACTGTATATCCCATATAATAAGATTAGGTATGACATTAGTATCAAGCCAATAGTACCTAAGTTACTGTATATACCGTATAATAAGATTAGGTATGAAATTAGTATCAAGCCAATAGTACCTAAGTTACTGTATATCCCATATAATAAGATTAGGTATGACATTAGTATCAAGCCAATAGTACCTAAGTTACTGTATATCCCATATAATAAGATTAGGTATGACATTAGTATCAAGCCAATAGTGTCTAAGTTACTGTATATCCCATATAATAAGATTAGGTATGACATTAGTATCAAGCCCAATAGTACCTAAGTTACTGTATATCTCATATAATAAGATTAGGTATGACATTAGTATCAAACCAATAGTATCTAAGTTACTGTATATCCCATATAATAAGATTAGGTATGACATTAGTATCAAGCCCAATAGTACCTAAGTTACTGTATATCCCACATAATAAGATTAGGTATGACATTAGTATCAGGCCCAATAGTACCTAAGTTACTGTATATCCCATATAATATGATTAGGTATGACATTAGTATCAAGCCCAATAGTACCTAAGTTACTGTATATCCCATATAATAAGATTAGGTATGACATTAGTATGAAGCCCAATAGTACCTAAGTTACTGTATATCCCATATAATATTATTAGGTATGACATTAGTATGAAGCCCAATAGTACCTAAGTTACTGTATATCCCATATAATAAGATTAGGTATGACATTAGTATGAAGCCCAATAGTACCTAAGTTACTGTTTATCCCAAATAATAAGATTAGGTATGACATTCACTACATCAACCTAAATCTTTTTCTTCAGCTGGGACTTAAGTTAACCAATATTCATTGAACCATCATCTTTAATCAACAGTTAAAGTCATAACTAGATCTCAACGCCAATCTGACAAAATAAGTCCCCCATCAACTATGAAAAATACCGTTTTCAGTTAAAGAACAAATCTGCCTTTCGCAAACATATAGAGCAGTGGTTCCCAACCTTTCTGAGTATGAGGACCCCTTTTTAACCTCAAGAAATTGCACGGACCCCACATGCTAATAGTTGTAATTTTAGGCTGTGACGGGTATAAACATTTAGCAGCTTGGCGCGCTAAGTTCGAATATGCCTTGCTCGCAGCGGCGGGGTTAACAGAGGAAAGCAAGAGCTGGCTGGAGGAGCAATACTTGCTGCGAAGCTATGTGAATTCGCGGACCCCTTGGAATAACCCCCTGGTCCGCGGCCCACAGATTGGGAACAACTGATATAGAGAATCCCAGACCGAGAACCAGTGTAAAGATATGCACAGAATAGAAGTATGAGAGTTACTTACCGTATGTACTCGCGTATAAACCGTATCCCAATGCAAACAACATAGACCCTGATCTGCTGTCGCATAATGCGCCGGCAGATCAGGGTCTATGTTGCTTGTTCTACTGATTAGTCCTTACAAACTGCATAAACCCAGATCTGCGGGCGCATTATGCGACGGCAGATCAGGCTCTGTGCAGTTTGCAGTTGGTATAGATTTATACGCGAGTACATACGGTATGAATCTATCTTTCACTAGTAGAAAAATTATTACATGAAGCTCTTAATTTGAGAAACACGAAGATAAGATTATCAAAATTAGCCTATGGTGACTTCACTGTATCAGAAGTTAGGAAGTGGTGATATGAAGCTGTTAATGAAAGACAGAGATTCACTACGCTACAGTGTTAAGACATACAGAAGAACATAGAATACTATGAGACCAGTGACTATCCAACAGGTTTTAAATTCAACAGCAGAGTAGTCAATAAAGGGGTATCTGAATGTTACATGATACAAGAGTTTTTAGGACTTTGATTTTTTTATATTTATATGTACAAGGAATACCTGTTTAATCAAGCATCAAATGATCATATTCAAGACGTTCTTAATACCTTTCCTGGTAATAGAGTTACTACTGATCTTATTCTATATCTCACATTTTTACATATAATTTCTCAATCCATTATCGTTTCTTCAGTATCCTTGGTATATTATCAAAGGTGGTAGATTGCACCTTTAGCTCATTTATCGTCTCAGGAGATGGCAATAATCTCTTAACATTTATTGCGGATTATCTTGTTATTCACACTGTCTAGCTCACTAATATTTATTCTCCTTTTACCCTCAGCAGTTACGACTTTATATCCTCATATCTCGCAGGTTTTTAGACCTTCTTGTTTTATAGCTCCATTCATAGTACATCTGTCATATTACTCCTGTCACATTCTGTGAATAAATAGCCACTGAATTCCATGTATTTAGAATGCTATCGATTTCAACTGGTTGTTACCATACTTCCATATTCTTGGATAGCTCCTTCAATAACTTTAGATGTTTTAGCTAGCATGATATATATCCTAAAGTCCTGTGGCAATGTATATGAATATAGTGGTCCACGATCCCAAGTCTCTGAACATATCAGCAGGACAGCTTTCTTACCAGTATTATAGGCATTAGCTGATCCTGATCTTAGCTTTGTCATCTTGTCACTCATAATTACCTGCGATATCGTATTCCTTTAACAGATTCGGGTTACCATTTAGCTGTATACGCTAGGAGCAAGTTATAGTAGTTAAATTTGAATAGACCATCACTACTATATGCTGTCAACTATGGCCTTGACCTAACATCTACTACATTTTTGACAACCTGATTGTTGGCATCACCTTTAACCTTCTTAGCAAACAAAAGTCTAATGACAGATTGCATAGCTCACCTCTACGAAGCTTTTCGTAGTTCACAGCAGTTTCCAGCAGTCATTGTAAACATGAATTGTCATGCAGACAAAAAATTCAGACTAGAGTGATCTGGCTTTTATTGTTTTTACAATATTTTTTCTTTACGATTTAACTTTTAAAATATTGTAAAAATTAAAAATTGTAACCTTTTAATCGGCACTATATACCCAGTATTGTGTTTGATATACCATTTAACCATACTCATGCATACATACACACTGTGACAGGGTATACAAAACAAAACAATTTAAAACAAACATATTCTTTTCTATGATATCAGTGTAGAGGTAATATGGTGAGTTGATATAAACCAGATATTCATGTTGTTTGTGTATTACTTTTTTAAAACACCAGTTCTTAAAATCCGCTTCAGAAGCTATAATCATTGTTCAGCCCTAGAAACCAGTTTTTATTGGTTGACAGTCATAGACTCTGAGTAAACCTGGAGTGACAGACAGTAGTACAAGCATATATATTGCCCTGATTAGCCACAACTGCTGAGGCCTCAAATGAAAATCACGCACTGCACTCACCTAATTTCTATACTCATTCATATGTACAATACAGCTAACCTGTTGAAGGCAACTTATCATAATATACAATGTAAAGCCATTCATATGGAAAGTTCACGTTGGACAAACCTAATTATTCCCACTTCCAATCTCCCTGCTGGCTCAGAGTTGTCTAATAGGCCTGATGCGTCCTCGGTGCAAGTCGTAAGAGGCGACGGAGTGGAGACATCCCATTTGCCGTAGGTTGCGTCCCATGTAGTTGGAAAAGAGGATCCGGTAGTTGAGTAGAGGAGCGGCCGATGGTTGCCACTCTGATGCAACACGCTACTTCGGCCTGAACTTCAGCTAGACGGGTGATCAGAAGGGTCCTGTCTGATCAATCGGCTAATCAAACCAAGCTCCAGGAGCTATGCTATAGAAAGATTTAGTTTCACTAGCCTCCATAAAGTTAAAAGTTACCACTGTGATTAATGAAACGTGTTGTGCTTAAACCTTAGAAAGGACTTGGGGTCTGAGGACACTGACAAGAGCCAGTCGAGTGAGGTTTCTTCTTTGCTCGAGTATATCATTCTGTGTAACCCTAACATAAGAAATGCAAGAAATTAGCGTCAATATATGTCTCCTTGTAGGGCTCCGAGGCGGCTGGATAGCACGAGTGACGAAACAACATTATTTAGTTATGGGTAAGCCAACAAAACCAACCATTATGAATAGTGTGAGACCTGGTATAAAAAGATCAGTTATAATTCACCCAGCGACTCGAAAGAGGAAACTCGTCCGAGACATCGAACTTGGACAAGATTTCTCAGCATTTGAATAGCTGAAGCACTTCGTGGCTTGGCTAGAGAGACAAGAAGTGTAAAAACAAAAATTAGTTCTGGTCTACTACTTGCTGAGTGTAGCTGCAAAGGTCACAAGGACAATCTGCTTCACTTTAAGCGATTTGTGGAGATACCCATCACGGTATTTCCACATAAATCTCTCCACTCTTCAACAGGTATTGTTCTATCTAGAGATTTAGATGGCTGAAGTGAGACAGAGATGCTCGAAAATCTCAGAACGTCTCATAAGTGAAACGAAGCAACATTCGCCGTAAGGGCAAGTTGATTCCCACAAACACTTACAACGCCATGTTCAATTGCGCCACTTTGCGTACATCGGTCATAGACGGGTTCTTAAATATCACTGTGGACCCTTTCATCCCATATCCTTTGTGGTGTTTCACCTGCCAGAAATATGGCCATCACAAAGATGGCTGCAAGAGGACAACAATCAGCCTCATCTGTTGGCATGCGGATCAGAACGGATCGTCTTGCGCAGAGAAAGTTTCTATTTCAAATTACAAGGGAAACTATTTCTCGTACTCCAGCGACTGCCCTAAGTGGAAATACAAGAAGGAGATCCAACGCGTGAAAGAGGAGAAAGGCACGAGCTTAACTGAGGCCAGGACATTTGTGGAAGCCACAGCTACACTTAGCACAGCTGGCAAAGCCTTCCACAAATACTGTCTGTACCCGGACAGAAATTATATGACCAGAAGGTCAAAGCAAGCTCATAGTCTTGACGCCACCCAAAGCGAGTCTGGAATAGATAACTCCAATAATCAGTGTTTCAGTGTAGCAAATAAGAAACCTAATGCAAATAAAAAACCCCACCTAAATCCAGCTCTCGAAAAATCGCTAGTACCAGTGGTCATAGAAACAATATGAAACATAAGATATTGAGCTCTGCGAGAATAAAACCGGTTAAACCCGGCCCACCAAAAGAGCAGCAAAAACATTTGGTGCCAGTGGAAAATGCATGCTCCAAACAAAATAAAGAAATAATTAAAGAATTTACCAGACTTCCGAAAAGATAGACGATCCTATCAAGCTCTTTAATAAGTTTGGAAGTCTAGAGAGTATGGACACTGGAAAGCCCCTGATATCACACCAGGGAAAACTCCCAGAAGTCCTGTACTTCCACCACTTCCTTAAATATGTCGAACACTATAATAAAATTGAATTGCAGAGTTTAAAAGGCAAATAAGGACGAAATAAGTCTTCTACCCAAAGAACATAACCCAATAGATCTCTGCCCTCAGGAACCCTTTTTCAAAGAGCGTAACTGAGTTAATCTAAAAAAAAGATCACAACCTACAAAAACGTTTTGAGAAATGCTGATAAGGTCGCTGGAGGAGTGTCCATCATCCTAAATAAAATAATCTCCCAGACAAATTAATCTCAATACTACATTACAGGCTATTGCCGCATGTGTGTCCATACACAAACGCTTACACTCTACTCAATATATCTCTCTCCAAACAATCCAATCAATCATTCTGATCTTCACCATCCTATTTAAAAGACCTTTCTTTTTACTTGGCGTCTTTAACGTCCATCATACACTTTGGGACTGTAAAGATATCAGTGAGAGAGGGACAAAAATAGACGATTCTGTTTCAGAACACAATCTTTGCCTTTTTAATGATAAGTCATATAGCTGACATGCATCCTGCCACATAATCATATTCATTTTTAGACCTGGCTATATGCAATCCATCTCTTGTATTTGACTTCTCATGGAAAATTGGTGACGACCTTTGTTGAAGTGATCACTTCCCAATATACTTAAGAAGTAATCATTTGTATGCACTTTTGCTGACTGCACATAATTCATGATGACCCCAAACTCTATCTTGACGGTTCTCTTATCCCTGTAGTGGAAAAAAGCACATTTTCAGGACTTATTTTTGACCTTAAACTAACTTTTCTTCCGCATATTAGATATCTCAGGGATAAATGTTAAACCTTCATTGATTTAACATGAGTCGTGGCAAACACAGATTGGGGTTGAAGACCGGGTGGTCTTTGTCCGACTATACACGACTTTAGTAAGTTCTAAACTTGTCTATGGCTCGATTATGAACGGATCAGCTTGTAAATATAACCTCAAGATGCTTGATCCAATGCACAATCAGGGACTTTGACTTTGTCCGGGAGCAATTTTTGAACCGCCCCTTCAGAAAGCCTCTATGTTGAGGCAAATGAACCGTCACTTTATATCTGACGCACCGAACTGGCTCTTCAATATACTACCAAACTGTCCTCTAATGCATCTAATCCCGCATATGATATCATCCTTAGGTCCAAATACCAAACATTGTAGGCTCAGAAACCAAATTTTATTCCTCCTTTTGACACACGAATTCGTCCTCACCTAGAAGCAGCAACAATTAGTGTTGTAAAATTGCAAACTTCTGTATTCCAAATCACCACTGTGGTTATCAAAATCTTCCAAAATAATATTTGACCCTTGCGAATTTAAAAAGTCCTCAACAAATCATCTCATATTTCAAAGCAAATTCAATGAAATTAGACCCTCCTATCGTGGCTGCACGTCCCTGTATACAGACGGCTCAAAATATGGAGGCATGTTTGGAGCTGTCATTTGCAACACAGCGTGGCACCATCTCCAGCAGGTTACCGGATAAAGCATAAATTTTTACCACTGACATTATAGGCTTAGTCTTATCCTCAAAAACAAATCTTGTTATCTTTCCGGAATCCCTTTCTACGATGAAAGCATTCCAAAACCTGAAATTTGACAACGCGTTAAATATCTGAAATAATACAGAAACATAATTTGCTGATACAATCTGGAAAAGGTATTCTGTACTTTTGGCTGCCTAGTCACATTGGTATTAAGAGCATCACCCATTTCCGAATGGAAGATTCCATATACTGACTTCAAAAAATTATATAAATGAGCATGTACTTCATACTTGCCAAAATATGTGTAATGAAAATTCCACAAGCAAGCTTAAGAACATCAACCCCACTATTGAAGAATGGCATCCCCTTGTATAGAACAAATTGCAGAGATAAGATGGTATTGTGCCGATCGAGTATCGGACATACATTTCTAACTCATGCATACCTGGGTTAACCTCGACAAGAGTAAATACCCTGCTAATGTCCACTGAGAGTGGAACACATTTTTGTTGATTTGATTTTGGTTTATTTTGGTGTTTTACGGTACAGAAACACAAGTAAGTTATTTAGTGCCGAGGCAATTGGAGTAAAATGCCCAATAACACACCAAGGTAGCTGATTCAGGCTGATCTAATAGTGGATTCGAACCCATACCTTTGTGGCCACGGGTCCGGCACTGAGCCACCGCACCTCCCATTCTTGTTGAGTGTGTGTGTGTGTGTGTGTATATATATATATATATATATATATATATATATATATATATATATATATATATATATATAATCCAGAAAGTGATAGCTTGCCAGAAGATAATTTTCGAAAGATCAGAGAGCTTGTGGGAACACGTACTCATTATTTTAGTCATTTCGGTCAGCTTTTTTGGAACAAGTATAGAATGTTGAGACAGTGCATCTTATATGGTTGGTCTGTCAACGTCCGACACTTATGTCTGTGATACAGTAATTAGGATAATGGAAGATGGATATCATTTTATGCCTAAAAACTCCAATATGCATAAAGTAATAGCGTGCTCTTTCTTAATGGAGAGTGAGTGAACCGTGGCTTCCTTATAAAAAGTAATATTTGTTTATTTTGTCGGTTTAACGCCATTTTTCAGCACATGATAGGCTATACATTGCGGCCAGTATATCTGGTGGAGGAAGAACCCGGGAAAACCCCCTGGAAGAACCACCGATTCACGGTAAGCTACTGGCAAGCTTTCTCACACACCCACGTTGGCCGAGCCAGAGACTGGAATCCGCGCGGACAGAGGTGAGATGTCAGTGATCTGTAAAGGCGAGCGCCTTAGACCACCTAGTCACCCGGGTCCCCTCTAACCAAAATCAAGTCCATTAAATGTAGCTCAGGCCTATCATTATAGCGAACCACTTCTTTATTATTCAGATCAAATATGCTACATTGCGGATATGTAAGAAATTAATAAACCCTTTTAAAAAAAAAAAAAAAAAAAAAAAAAAAAATATATATATATATATACGCGCGTGTGTGTGTACGCTTTCTGGATGATGTTCGCTCGGTTACAACGCAGGGTTCGTTATTGTGACGTCACAACTTTAGACCATTAGGAAAAAAAAACTCTAGAACTCTTCCTTTGTCAGTGATTACACAATGACGATGATGATGACGACGATTATATAAACCGCCACCGCCACAACTGTCGTTGTAGCTGCCATCATCATAGTCATCGCTCCCGTTATTATCATAATTTTTGTCGTCATCATGGTCGTTCATCAACATCTGCTACACTGGCATATTTAGAGGAAACACAAATGATGGGGTTACTAGAAAGGGGGGTTATCAAGAGGGAATATAGGGAAATTTCAGTGGGATGGTGGGTGGTGGTACGTGAGGGTCAAAATGCCGATGGAAAGCATTGAAACGGTAAAAAACTAAGTTTAAAAAATTGTGGGAAGTAAAGGTTGCCATTATTGGATATTAAAAATGCAAACTAAATGAAATATTGATGAATTACGCGATGAATATTGTTTTCATTTAACACTGCGTGTGTGTGCGTTCATATATTAATCTATCAAAAGCAAGAGTAAGGACATTGAAAAAAATCCCGGAAATATAACACACCAAAACACAATAAAGCTTGACTAAACTGGACACTCTTGGGCCTAAAAAAATGGTGGCTTTTTGTATTGAGGTGGATAGTATATAGATGTTTGATTAGTATTAGAACGGGACCAATATATATGGCCAGTGTACAAGGTAAAATGAAGTCAGGTGACCGGAAGCAAGTTTCACTGAAGCATGATTGCAATTCTCTGCATACTTGGATTAAACACTAACTTCTCCTTGAAGCTTGATGTGTCGGTTGATTTCTTTTTCCTTATAATAGATAGGTGGACAAAAAACTGCGTTCAGATAAACTCTGAGGAGAAGACGACGAGGCAGAAAACCTTAAGTTGCAGGAATGAATAATCTAGACTGAAAAAGATAGTGCCATTAGGTGGAGAGTAAGAGAGAGAGAGAGAGAGAGAGAGAGAGAGAGAGAGAGAGAGAGAGAGAGAGAGAGAGAGAGAGAGAGAATTAGCAGTAGCAATATACATTTATGGAATATTTCTCACCTGTGGAGATCCTTCTTCAAAGGGTGACACTTTTTTACCGTTTTGACCGAGAAGCTCCTTAAAAGTGTTCTTTTGGTGTTTCTTTTTCTTTTTCTTTTTCACTTGCTCCACCCCTGGGGCTAAAAGTCTCTCATCTATTTCAATTTTGGGCATAGCGCCTTGTCCACTAAATTTATTGTTTTTATTTAGATTAATATTTTCAAGATGGCCTAGACCTCTACTACCGGTACTCTTGGGGGTTTGCATGCCAGAGTCACGTGGAGTAGGACTGTGTGAGATACCCGATCCTGATACTGTTGAGGCATTGTCATCTGATTTTAACAAACGTTTATCTCGTCTTTCCTTGGAAGAAAATAAAGAGGAGAATAATCCTCCACTGCTGGATTTTTCTTTGCTAGGAGTTGCAATGTTGTTTTTCTTTAGGAATTCCTGCCTTCTTAATGCTTCTTCAAGAAGTCTTTGGATATCTGAAAATTATAGAATCCATACTATGAACATACAGGCTATGCAGGCTAGACTCCCCGTTTTCGGTAGGTGATAACATTTTGATTACACGGGTCTTATTCTTCGCCTTGCATTACAATTCTCAAATTCATTTATCATAACATTACCCAAAATTAATCTAGGAAGATCTTGTGAATATATGTTAAAATGTTATTAGAAATAAATATTTAAATCTAAGACAAAAATTGCAGGTTAAATGAACTTTTTTTCACTAACAAAGTCAAAAGTCTAAATGGATAATAACTGAGTCCATCATCCTACTCGTTACGAACGTAGTGACGAAGGCAGGGTATCAGACTACAAATATATAATGAATTCCATATAACATGGTGGATGGGCCGTACTAGTCTCGTTCCGTCTGCGAGAATGAGATTTGTATAGTCTAGAGTAAGAGGTTTTTGATTAGCTGAATTCCCGTAATGACGTCATATTAGAATTATGGTTTTTATTTTTGTATCGTGTATAATTCAATTCCTATCCGTTGAACGTTGCAATTGTGGCTTTAAAGTAGAATGGAGTATATTTTAGTAGAAAGACAGGCAATCTACTGTTCTGTACGACATATAAAATCATATCTGTGAATGGACGAACTCCATCGAGACTTTCATACAAATAATGGGAAAATCTATACAGACTGTGAGCGGGGAATTTGAATACCACAGAAAACATTGAAATAGACATAATTTTAAATTCTTGCACAAAGAAAATACAATAATAGCCTTTTTGTGTGATTTACATGTAATAAAGTGTCACAATGTTTCATGCAATATTTCTATAGATTATATAGAGGAGACGGTCACTGTTATATTTCTTTCGAATATGAATAACTTGTATCTATTTGTACATGTTATATATCCAATCCAGAGAATCAACCAAGCAATCTACTAATCACGTTAGAGTGACTTTATGTGGTATACCATCTTTCAAAAGTGCTCAGTATTATCCCTCAAAGCTCTTGTTTGTCAAATATTTTCCCCAAGAACAGATACAATAACATTGCAATGAAAAATAACTGAATTATTTTACAATCTAGAATGCAATCGTTGCGATCAGATGAATGATGCGGGTGCGTTCTGGCGGTATGTCAGATACCCTTTTTTTTTTTTTGGGGGGGGGGACTGACAATTAGTGATTTTAACATGTTATCGTTCACGAAAGAAAACAACTTTGCTCTGAACGAAAAGGATATTAATTTCCATTAATCACTAATGAATTTAAAATATATTAATTTTCAACTATTTCTAAATCTTTCTTGTAATTTCTAAAATAGAATGATGTTAAAAAGATTATTTAATGTATTTGACAGTGAAATATCTTTCAAGCGACATGGTCAGTGGTCAGTGTTTGCTACCAGGGACCTTTATTGCCTAGCTGCTGTCATGACACGTTCCGTAACTGAGGAAGAAATAGTTTGATGTGTAGTTTGAATGTCCGAAAGTTACTTCCCGTCTGATTGGGTACATTTTCTGAGCCTGGCGATACATCAATAGTTGTTTTTAAAATAAATTTCGGGTAGACGATTGGGTGTCTCAGTACCTAAATAGGTTCATAATTAGTAATTTCTGGTTTATCTGACACCAACTGACCAGTTATCTGATAATGTTAGGTTTTTAATGAATCTGTACTCCAATACTAAAATATCGATTAAAAATCTGTTCGAGGATGTAGTACCCGTTATTATGAAAGATTAGATATTTTTTTTTTTTTTAAAGCAACTGAAAACTGAAAACTAAACTAACTCTAAATAAGGCTTGAGTAGCCCTTTACCTGTAAGGTACTTACGTGTCCTTAACGTAATGTATTTATGCTGTCAACCGAAACACTCTTGTAATCATACACAGACAATGCTACTTTATTCATTTGTATGCGTCTCATGATTGTTTGATCTGAGTAATTTTATCTCTTGATAATTTTCTTTCTCTTCGAAAGACAATTTCAGTACATCTTGAATTTTAAATTCATTTTGATGACGAATGTTTTGAATACTTTACAAACCTTTAACCTTTACCCACAAAACCCTTCAACGGCAACGCCATTCAGCTTATCCTTAAAAAGTCCACGAGCTGTCTAATCATTTGTGGGATGCCAAATATGTTGCTTTTTGGGTAGTCACTCATGTCATTAAACTTGGTATTATACTTCATGTCATTGTAGAAGTTTTCTGTCTCAATATAGATAAAATATAAACCAACACTGGTCATCAACATTCTCATTTTATCACCATATTTGTTTCTCAGCTTGCTGTAGTACAATTTCGTATATCAACCACTTGGATAGCTCACATATTGTAAATCCACCGTAAATTGGTTTAGTTAATTTGATCTGTTTGTTTTTTTTTCTTAGACCTACTAACACTAAATCATAATCAATAATTGTTCTCCTACAAAATGATGGATCTTAAGTTATCTGAAAAATCTGTTTTCGTCTGTACATTTTTAACTGATTTCCTGAGATTGTATCCGTTTACCAAATAAAGCATTATTCATCAATTTGAAAAATCTTTGTTAAAATCATTTCTTGCTTTTTGTCTGAAATTTGTATTCAGTAACATGTAAGATTTAAAACATGATTATTGATCAAACAAGACAACCATGTATCTGTTTTCAGTTTTAAACAAACTTCTGTGTAAAGCTTCGGATTTCTATTGTGAATTACATTTTTCTCTTTGTTTTTTTCATATAAGAGTTGTTATACATTTGGTTTTGTTCCCTTGCAATAGTTTATCAACTTCTGTAATTTTTAAAAATAATTTTCATGTGTAATTAATTTTTCTTGAGCTAATGGGTAGTCTATGAAATGGTTATGCAAGTGTGATGTAATCTCCAAGTCAAATTTTAAGCTACAACCGTCTGATATTTTGAACCAATTTCCTTCTATCCTGTTTTACACTGGTTCCACAATCCAGTTTATTCATCCGTTGCCCATCTGAAGTTTTTACATATCGGTTGACCTTGACCTTTTATAAACAAGTATCATTTCTTATCTTACCATCTTTGTACAATTAGTATTCATAATTTGCTTTGGCATATCGATATGACTTCATGCTAATTCCATCTGTTATTCTACTCTCAATTATCAGGAATATACCATAGTCTATCAATAATTCAAGTTATAAACCTGATGTCTTTAAATTTGCATCAAGTGCTATCTTAAGAGTACTGTAATAATGGACGGTTCTGTGTTCATTATCCAGATTAATAAAATGAATTCTGCTTTGCAAAGCCCGTGCACTGCTCTTGTATCTTCGGCACAGCTCTTCCGTTGTGTATCATTTTGGCTTTACACAGGTAGAATATTTTAAAATCACAATAAGCAATGAACAGAACTTTCAATTGGTGTTGATAGTTTTTGAATTGTAGAACTGAACAAATTTCTGGCTTCATATCTATTTAATTATCTGCATTGTCACATAGTCTTTTGTGTTATGATAATGTTTATTGTGCATAGAAATAAATCAAGCAATTCTTTTACAGATAGGTTGTTGTCCATGATGTATGTTTATCTGTGATAACGCCAATCTTAAAAAAAATTCTCCTGACTTAAATGATACCTTCCATCTTTTGTTGTCGTTAGGATCACCAAACTGAAATATGATTAAAATCTCAACACGTCTTTGTATTTATTTTTTTATTTTAGTGATGATAACAAATTTGACGTAGTTTTCTCACCTGAACCTTCTGTGCATGTAGATCTGCTGTCTCCCTCCTCCAAAAATGCATATAAATTTACGGATATATAAAATTTATTTTCAAATTTCTAAATGTCTTCTATTTTTGCCTGACATCTATAAAAGAAATGGCAGTATATATCTCAATTTTATTTTTATGATCTATCTACGCGGTCACTTTGTGTATTTAACACAGATTTAACAGCATAAAAGAAACTTAATGAATTTGTTTTCCCTATTGATAATACCTTTTTTGTTCTTAATACAGTCAGGCATATATATGAGTTTCCTCTGGGCAGTAGTTACATGTCTATATGTAATGTGAAAATATTCTATCCTGTAAAACATCTGTCTTGTACTTTGGCTTATTTGCTGCCCATATTTGGTATGTCAAACGTCAAATAAACTTTCAGTGACTTTATCCATTTCGCCTCTGTCCATTATTTTAATATTCTGGTTATATGGTAACAATGTGTGTGCTCAACTTTTCTCCTCCTTAATTCGTTTCACAAGTCTTCGTTACATCTATTTGAGCTTTCACAGAAACACATTTTAAAATTTTTCTACTGATGATCTTCTTCAAATATGGTTCAATATGATTTAAAAATTTAATACAAATATTCATTGTTGCCGCAGTAAATTAGGTATTCATTTACATTTTTCTATGAATTTCTAAGTCGTTTCATCACTATCCTATTTAAATTTTGTCCATTCATATGTCTTAGCTCATTTGATAGTCTGAAAACGTATTAAAGGGGGTTGCCAATTTTGTTCTCACCTGATTCGGTATTGGTATATCAAGCCAATATTTATAGGGTGACTATTGGGGGCATTGTGACTATTGAGATAATAATGCAATATATGTAAATACTATCGCGATAGTATTACAATATTTGAGAAACTATTGCAATAGTTATTGCAATAATTTTATTGAAGTGCTGCTTGCTCAATATTAAGTTTACTACAGGTGATTTTTAGTTTTCCTCTTTAGTAGTAAACTTGTACTGTGATAAATAAAGATTTTAGATATATTTGTACAGTCGTATGTGTTTTATTAACTGCATATGAGATGCGCTACAAGAAAATCAGCCTACGGTCCTTGGCCAACATTGTAGACCCAGATCAGCCCGCGTGGATGATAGGTTGATTTGCAAGCTGATCTGGTCTACAATGGGCTCAAAAGGTTCAAAGGCAGATTTTCTTTTGCCCAGCTCATATTAACTAGAACTGTACAAGAACATCACTTGCAAAAGAAAACAAAATTATGAATTCTAAATCACCTGTCAAATCAAACCGTTCCTGACCAGTAGCATGCCATTATACCATAAAGTGAACAAACAGAACAATCATCTCAATCAACAGTCAACACCACTGTCCCTAGGCTCTGACTAGATATCGAAAAGTGAGTTCAGGGTACAAAATAATAACGTCATGCTAAGTTAGACTAGATAGCGAAAGAGCTAAACAATTACCAAAGCCTAAATAGGTTTCTCGTCACACACGCCACAACACTCCAAGAATCTGATTTCTTATTATACCTGTGTATCTGGATTGTTTGGCATATACTAGTGGTGTGGCACCATCCACATCCGGCACATCAGGGTTAGTACCAAGCTTAAGAAGGGTTCGGACACAGTCTGTGTGACCCATAGCGGCAGCCCAGTGGAGGGGAGTCCTAAAAATAGACAGGGTCACAGTGAACCTAATAAATTTGTGAAGACTAACGAATCCATGGGGTCATGGAATGTTCAGCTTTTCTATGCACTAGTTCCCGAACTTGGAACCAATAAAGCAATATTTTTTAAATTTAGAAACATTGAAAACTTTTAAAACCATACAATGAAGTGAAATATTTTAAAATCAGTTGCACGTATTAGACTCATTTGATGACATTAACCATTATGTGAAGGGATTGAAGGTCGTAAACATAATCATTCTAGAAGAACACAGACCGAATGTTTCATCTTTTCTAACGAGATAGACCTTGATTATATTCGAATATGCGGAATCATTATAAAGTTTAATACAGATATATTGGAATATGCGGAATCAAGGATAAAGTTTAATACAGATATATTGGAATGTGCGGAATCAAGGATAAAGTTTAATACAGATCTATTGGAATATGCGGAATCAAGGATAAAGTTTAATACAGATCTATTGGAATATGCGGAATCAAGGATAAAGTTTAATACATATATATATATTGGAATATGCGGAATCAAGGATAAAGTTGAATACAGATCTATTGGAATATGCGGAATCAAGGATAATTTTGAATACAGATCTATTGGAATATGCGGAATCAAGGATAAAGTTTAATACAGATCTATTGGAATATGCGGAATCAAGGATAAAGTTTAATACAGATATATTGGAATATGCGGAATCAAGGATAAAGTTGAATACAGATCTATTGGAATATGCGGAATCAAGGATAAAGTTTAATACAGATCTGGGACTAAAATCAACCTTGAGATTAGTTAATAAAAAAGCTCTCATATTTTAGTGTGTAAGCATTCCCAGAGTATTATACGGTATTACAAGGTAGACTTGATGATTGACAGAAGTACTTAAAGAGTTAAAGAACATAAAAGTTCCAATCTCATAAAAGGTTCTGTAGATGGCATACAGATTTTACATGGACAAACATACATTATAAATAGACATTTGAAGCATGCGTGACATCATACTTAATAGGCAATCCAACCTTCTCTTCTCTCTCTCTCTCTCTCTCTCTCTCTCTCTCTCTCTCTCTCTCTCTCTCTCTCTCTCTCTCTCTCTCTATATATATATATATATATATATATATATATATATATATATATATATAAAATTTATTTATTCAGTGTAGATTTTTTTGCTGAAAGTGTGCAGGGATCGGACCACTAATTTATTTTCTATAGAACTTAGTGTTAATAGAGTTACAAATACAAATAACTTTTGCGTTAGATTGGCATACAAACCATACATGCTTCAATTCATTAGAGTTAGAGAAAACAAAATTCAGTCTTGAAAAACAGGTGTTTCGCAACATTTTGCTTGAGCGTAGTGCTGATAAACTAGGAACTTCCTGGTCTAAACCTAACAACCTAGCCTCGCACCAAGAGTCCATATGATATTTTGTCAGTAGGAAATTAAATACAGGATATCAAAATAAAAGTAAATATTTTGTTGTCAACTATAATACATAGATTGAAGTCTATGAAATGTATAATGGAAGAAAATTAAATCCATTTACAAGCCATTGGGTGCATCTCAAAATAAAAAGTACTCTAGTTTTTATTCCCCCACCAATAGACTGGTTCTCTGGCTGTAAAACAATTAGTGGTCCGATTCCTATACTGAACATCAATTTTGTACATTGTTGTGTATTGACAACCTTAGACACCAAGTAGTATGCACTACGCTAATTTGGGCGGTATTCTAAGCATACACAATGATAATAATCGACACGTATGTAATGCCGTCAGATGATAAGAATGAATGTTGAACTGCAAGAAATGTTTACTATATTCATACATTATAGATGTAGATAACTGAATACATGCAGTTATTTTAATATTTTGTCTCATGTTTTTCTTAATTTTCTGTGTGTCTGCTATACTCATGTGCATACATGAAATATGCACCTATGGGCATCATGCAATAAGAGGTATCAAATTACACAAGCCCCAGTTTTCATGACTTCATGGTGCAAAGATGATATTTTGGATGCCTAAAATGTTCTTAGTTAAAGTTTTTGTTTTCTTTGAATCATATATTGAGAAGTGTTTATGGCAGCTAGAGGTTTAGTTTGCTTTGCATTACTTGTCACATAAGAAATTTATGAATATAAAGGTCTGCAACCAAAGGCCAAAAGTAGATGTGACCAGAATGTCAGCTGATGCTAACTCTCCTTGATGCAAAGAAACATTATAAACCACGTAAACTATAATTCTAACAGTACAAAATAGATACTGCAGTCACACTTTGAAATTCAAATCATAAACTACAGTCATATTATGGTGTCAAAAATGACAAAACTAAAGATGTTATTTTAATAGGAGACACTTTTATTTCAAACTTGGAAATATTTCTCATAACAATGGTGTACCAAGTGAGAAAAATGTAGAAAAGGATGTCACAAAAACACAATATAAAAGAGGGAAAGTACAATCTTGTTGTAAAAAACCAGGTTCAGATTCTGGTACTGGCAAAGAGTTTTGGTGCAGTACAAATTCCTAAGGCAGACTAATACCCAAGAATAATATGTTGATCTGCATGCCAGGGACTCCAAAAAAGGAGGTAAATAAAAATTCATCATTATTTAATTTGACAAGAAAGCATTAGCATTTAATTTGTTTGTTATTTTGCATGTACTGATTCATAGAGCAAAGTAATGTAAGCCAAAATTGAAAACAAAATATATGAATAATAAGAACAATTTCATCACAAATATAGCTGGAAAGATATTGCACAAAAGATCATTTATTCTGAGACAGGGCTATTCACACAGTTCCTAATTGTAATTTAAAAAATGCAAAATACATGTACTATTTTAAGGTTTAGACAGATGGTCTAGGGAAGGTGATCTATTCACTCCAACTAATATCTTGGCACAGAGTGTTGTAAATTAGACTAGAAATTAAGCCATTTAAAACGTACCGTGCAACAAATACATGTTAGATTCTATGTGACAAACAATGTAATACATTCATAAATTTCATGTCAGGTCACGTGATAAGATCATATGCAGGAAAAATATGGCATAGGTCTCAGATGAAATAAGAAAAGTGAATTTGTTGCGAGGTGATACAGAAAATATAATTGGTATTCAATGTGATATGTACAATAGCGCAATGAATTTAGGAGTTGTGAAAACACCATTCCACCCTGCAACTCAGTACTGTTACATTCAGATAGAAAATGTAACTCAAAATAATAAGGCGATTAATGTGGTGACCAAAACCAAACTCTGCCCCTATTGTCAATTTCATACATGTCAGGAAGTTGTTAACTGTATAATAGCAGTTTTGTATTTTTGTTTATATTATTGGTACCGATCTAGGTTAAAACCTTCTATACCCGTTATGATTTGTTTTTCATTGAGCGCGTGTGCATGCGTAATGGGATTTTAAACGCTTGCGTGAAAAGATTTTTGTGTAAGCAAACTGTTATTAATTTTTTTATGTAAACAGTTATTCTGTTCTGCGCGGAGACATAGATGGTTTTCCATTTCCGCCATCACAGTCTCGAACTCATCTGCGCTAATGATTTTATTCTCAATATCCACCAAGTATAATTTACTAAACGTATTAAGACTACTTTTTGCCGCAGCGAGAAGTTCCGAATAGATACGTATTCGCGAATGTAGCTGTATTTAAATTATTTTACTAGCACCACCAGCAATACCGGTTACTATCGATATATCCCCGACAATAATTCCGATTGGTCCACCTATAATAGTTGTTGTGGTCGTGATTCCCGCCACGCCAAGGCCAACAGTTGCTGCCGCAGCATGTCCACAAATAGCATCAACGACCACACACACGTGTTTGTATTTCATAAGCAGCGCGGTTCTCTTGACGACTTCACTCGCAGTTGCAGTTTCGCTTCGATTATTTTTTCACGTCGGTAACATTAAGGGTCTATTATAATTCTTCTATTAATAATGTAATCGCGTAGTACAATTGGTCGACAATCTTGCTTGGTTCAGGTGCAACACGCATACGCACTTCTAACCAATTACCCTTTTTTACTGGTATAACTGCTATACAATCATAGAAAATATCTTCCTGTGGAATATTTAAATCTCCGGCAATTGTGCGTTCTGGGACACCACGTTCACTTTGAACCGTATTGATTACGCCCTTGGTTGGTTTCTGAAACGATTGTACAGGTCTTCGCCCAAGAACTGTTACACGGACAAGTGCGTCCCTGTTGAATAGCAGTCGAGATCTTTCTCTTTCTAGTTGAGTCAATGTCGGTTTAGCATACTCAATGGGGAATTTAACGGGAGTGGAGTCAGTGGTGAATATTACTTCATCGTTATTGAAACAATCCCTGAGTGTTTTTGTGCCTGGCGGTGCAGTGAACGACTGGGTATTTCTACGTGCTAATGCAATGATTCCAATCTGGTTTCGAGTTGGTATTGGTGTATCAGGGTGGTCCCAACTATTAATTTCTTTTTGACCTTTAACAAAATTATATTTCAATGTATACGAAGGTCTGGTAATGTTATAGTTTTCACGCAGATATTGATCAACAAGTGGAACGAAATTGTTATCAATGTTAGTATCACTGATCAGCTGATCCAACACTTTGTCGGTAAATTCTGCAACCTCATCACCACGATCTGAATCCATCACTTATATGCAATATTAAATTTAATCTTAAACACAAACGCAAAAGACGGCTAAGTACCCGACCGGATAAACGTTGAGTCCATCAAACTGAATTTCATTTCCAGCAACTAATGATACTGGTACTGTAAATGTAAAAAGTTCTGCAACAACATCGTCCAGTCTGTCAATGCGTGAAATTGGCGACATCAAGCCAAGGTGACTTTTATCATTTATCAGTACCATCATTCTACCCCACCAGCCTTTAATTCCCGTTAAGATAAACAAGTATGATCCTGACTCACGCACCTTTAAGATGTGAGGTTTAGGTTTACCAATACCATTTTCAAGAAACTTGAAAACAAGTCGACCATTTGCTAATTTTTCTAACTTGTATTTTCCTCTCCTTCTTTGATTAATATTCCATGAATTTGGCTCAATGAAGTTACTAGACGTGGTAGTAAAGGCACGTCTGCGATCTGTTCATCCACGTATTGTTTCGTTGTAGCAGCAGTATTATCAAAGTATTACCCTCGACACACTAGAGTCTCTGATTCACCCGTTTTCACTGATTTCGACAACGTTTTTCTTTTACTACAGCGCCTCGCAGTCTCACAATAACATCATGTCAACGTCGGACGTTTTACGTTTTCCAGCTTGATCTTGGAAAATCACAAGTTCGCCCGGGTCAACACCAACAACAACCCGGGTGGTAAACTCAGTCAAATCCGCTTTGGTGGCAAACCTGGTCAGATCTATATCTGCGCCGCGTCGTCGGGCGGTTGAGCTTCCGTAAATGTTAATAGGCATTTTGTATATTATTAACATACTTTAATGTCAAATCAGAAAGCGTTTGCGGGGTTGGTGAACGCTCGAGTACACGCAACGCTTCAGCAACAAGATCTCCACATATTGGCCCGTCTAGGCGAGTTTGTAACGGCAGCGTTGAATAAAACAGTGGTTGTTGTCAGCCGCCTCGGGTTAAATAATCAACAACTTCACGTGGGTGTGCAGGACCGTATGAGTCAAAATATAAAAGATGTCGAGGCGTTATCACACTAACAGCGCTGGAATGGCCGCGAGAAATGGAAATATTCCACAGGTTTTTTGCATTTGGGCCACCTCTGACTTAGATAACTGTAATGTCAATGAGGTGTTTTTTCGTTTGGCCGCATTGAGCTTATCGAGTTGCATTTGGGTCAACCACACGGGGACAATACCAGTTAACTTTTCCGGAGAAAGCCTCAATGTGACCCCACAATCATGTCTTATTGCGCTCTTTATTTTCGCTTGCTGCTTTGGGCTAATACCAATCTTTACTTCGTGATAGGACATTGTTATTTACAATTGTAGCAGGCTCAATTGTAAATCTGAGAAACCACTATGTGTTTTCTATAGGTGCATCAAGGACCCTCATTCGACCACCTGCGCCCTCCAACAACAGAAACTTATCGGAGAGGATCACAGCAATGTACCTGTAATTGTGAATATTGGGGCGACCGGCTAGATCGGCAACACGTGCATGAAAGTACATGTCGACCACGAATTGCCTGAATAGGTCCAGGTGTTCCAATGAAAAGTAATAAATCGGGAAAATGTACGAAAGACGTGCTGGGAAATCTGCAGACCTGTGTCAATGTGATATACACGTGCAACTTGATTTTCTGCGAAGCTAAGCAAAATTTCTTCGGTGGGTTCCTGATGACCGTTTAACAGGAGAGAAACATCAGACACTCCTAGCTGGTCAAATATCATCGTACTACGGGTTTGGTCGTTAACTCGAGTTGAATCTTGAAATGCCACAAGCACGTTTTGTAGTGCGTTGATGCCATGTTGAGTACTTATTTGCCATGTAAGCTGCCCCTGAGTAGTAATGTCTGTCTTTAATTCTGTGGTGAGTGCGAGAAATGACAGCGTGACGCGGTTCCAGTCGCCATAAACGACAACAAACGCGATTCTGTGCTCAGTGAAGGGATTAGCGCAGGCATTGACAATGTTAATATTGTCGACACAACTTGACCAGGAGCGTCATGCCAAATTGCATCGTTGGAGGCAGCTTTACGGTTAACATGACTGTGTGTTTTGCTCCAAACTTAACCTTGCGAATATGTCTACAACACCCAAATATATGACTGAGAGGAATCACACACGAAAACAACAATTGAGCTACATGAAGCTGTTGTCGACGCTGTGCAAAGCCAAGGTTTAAATTCGGGATAGTACTTTGTATAGGGGTACCGCCAACACCAGGTCTGGCAGGCATACCAGCAGGTTGTGGATTCAGAAAAGCAGCATGGCCAAGTTGATGCTGGATATACGGTGTATGATCTGCATTTTCGTGTTAGTCCTTATAAAACATCATAGATCGGTCAGCCGACCTTCCTTAATTGTCGCTGTATCTGACGAGTCCGAGAATTGTCGTGGCAATGTTAACATTGTCAAGAATTGATTCGATTTGCTTTCCATCGATGGAATAACGTGCGCTGTCAAACAACGCCATGATGCCATAGTTAACAAATCTAACCTTGGCACCGGCGAGATAGGAGTTATTGTTGGCCTGTATCAGTTGTCCCTCAATTTCCAAGAAGGCTTCACATGGAAGAAAATACCGAGACGTATCCTGCACTTGTAATTCTAATTTTAATGGGTGTAGGTCCCTAACCGGGTACGAATAATACTGAACATCTTTGGTGCTGCAATCTACCATCGCAGGCGCGTCCATGTCCCACAAGGGATAGGGTGCATCTTTGAATTTTGCTATTATCACTTATACATTATTGGTTTCGTCCAATACCTTTTGCGCGAGAACCGCAATCCACTTCCCATTGCCAGATTTTAATCATTGAATCAGCTATACGTTGTTGAGTGGCTTCATTAATGCTTTTACTAACCGGGGCTGGCATTGTTGCTGTTGATGGTAATGTAACCGATTTTGGTGGTGCTCGAGTCACTAATCGTCGTAGTCGATTTCGAATCGATTGAACCGCTTGCAAACCTAGATTTTTCAACCGATCCGCAGCAACGTTTTTGATGCTATCAACGACTCGCATTGCAACTTGTTTAGCAAATGGTGCAGCGCCCGAAGATAAAACCACGAGCACTATAGGGGCTCCTGTAAATAATCCCTGGGCAACATCACCAAGACCATTTGCGTAATATGTCATATAAGCAGGTTTTCTCGAGCTGACAACACGCACTGGTATCACACATCCTAGTACAACTGTCATTATATTTAATTATCAGGTCAATCTCTAATGTACAGTTGTATTGTCAAGGTCTCCCCGCGCAGGTCTAACGTGTGCCCGTTCTGGTCCACAAGGGTAAAACGAATATGTGCCAACCGACCATTATGATATGGAAGATACTGAAGCGTCGTTGGAGTAATCGATATCAGATCACAGGGGGGGGGGGAGGGGGGATCAGTCGGGGCAAACCCAAATAATATATAACCCTGCAACGCTTGTGTTGTTGAGGCTGAGGCTTCATAACTATCATTGATGGCGTCACAAGTCAGATTAACCTGAGCCGTGGCTGTGATTCTGACAATGTCTGGCCCAAAATTGTAACTGGTACTGTCAGGTCCTGCACACAAAATTCGTTCGTTTGGAGAAATTTCATTAATATCCTCAGGCCAAACAAGAACTGCACAATATCACCCGCATACTCCCAAGATTTAATCGAGATGGCAGAGCTGAGTGTGGCCTCGTGTTCGCATATGAAAATGTTAGGGTCTTTACCGGTCACCAATGCGATTCTAGGTCGGATTTCATTATTTATTGATTCAAGCTCGTTTGCACCATTGGGACGTCCAACAATATTCCAGGTGGCGCCAACCTCTGACGAAAACACAAATGAGTTATTCGCTTGGAAGCCCCCAAACGGTCGCAATCGAATATTAGGCCAACTGCATTAAACACGCAAACCTGCCAATGTAATTTCGAGTGTGCGAGATACACCTGCGGCAATTGATGTAGAAAAAGTCACATACAATTCTGGTTTCGTCCATGATATTGTTATCATTGAGGTAACGATTGGAGATGTGTTTGGAACAACACGGTGCAACGCAGCATTGATTTCACGTAAGAGGCTAAGTGTTTCAGAACTCATTATCGCGTTAGTCGTATAAATCATCTTCAACAAGTTCATGATTTAGCAAGCGAAACGTCCCCGGGTCCATGATATCATTGGTGAGCAACGGCTGACAAATCGATGCGGCCTCATTAATGACTTCTGGTGTGTTGTTGCCCGCGCGAACTGGTCCCACGAGTGTTTCCAGCCGATCCGCAAGGTCGCAAGGGTCACACGGTCCAGCAAGACGTTCTCCTTTCTTTGGTTGTTGTTCCGGTCTGGGTATACGCCTTTCTTCTTGTTGTTGTGTGGGTGCAAATGTTTGACGTTCCAGTTGGGCTTGGTACAATGGCATATACAGTCTCAGATATTCTCTCCATAATTCATTGCCTTCTTCAGTTTCTCCCCCACCAGTAGACTGGTTCTCTGACTGTAAAATTATTAATGGTCTGATACATGTAATTGCTTTTGCTTCTGTCCCACCCACCCCCCTCCCATAGAAAATATCCACTATGATACATTTAAGACACACATTTACACACCTTCACCTACCTATCATCAATATCCTCAGCATCAAAGATAGTGCTGTCCTGTTTGGACATTTCCAACAGAATATCTGCGTGGCCAGCAGCAGCAGCAAAATGAACGGCTGTTTTACCCATGTTATCTTTGCAATGTAAGATTTCCCGTCTCTTCTTGTGAGTTAAGAATAGAGAACAACATCCTCTGCTGCCATTCTGTGAAAGACATATACATTTACCTGTGTTTAAAGTGCATTCGACATAATCAAAGAATAGATAGATAGATATATAAAAATGTACCGTTATGGACCACTTAAAACATTTTAAATTAAAGTCGCCAGACACAAGATATAAATAAATAAACGAATGCAACGAAAAAGGTTAATTCGATGACTATCCATTTATATACTGATGCAAAAATCACTCGACAACTCATATTTTGTGTATTACAATTTAATATAGGGACATGACATTTCCGGACCACTCATATTTGTATATAATGAATCGATACCCTGGACCCGTCAAATGTTTGTAAAACAAATATACCCACGAGTCCCTGGACGACATAATAATTTCTTGATTGTGCATTGAGTAGAGCGCAATCAGATTAAGAGATTCGACCTAATAGAAAATCAATAAACTTAACGAGATTTGGATATGTGTCCGGTCGCGCGAGCCCCCAACAGAATCAATAAATGACACTGCAGTAAAACAATTATTGCTGTATTTTACTCCAACTGAGATAGCCACATACATTCATACAGTCCCAGAATGTAATATGTCTGCTGTTAATTTAAACATGAATATGGCAAGGACCAACTGTGAGTTATTACGACTATAAATCTTATTAAACTCTGCCCACGTACATCAATGAACAAAAATGATCTCACTTAGAAATTAATTCCAGCGCTGTCTTTAAACACATTTATACCATAATTTTTACTGCCGCGGCTTAAAGGCGAATATTGATGAAATTTGTGTTCTACTTCAATAGCATCAGTCAATAGCTCGTAGCCATCAGGAGACGTTTAAAAGAAAACGATAGAGTTAATCTTAAAACTTTCACAAAGTACAACAACTTTTCAAGAAATACTGACTGCTGGATGAGTGTCCATCATCATAAATAGCAAAAGACCTCACTGCAAATTAATCTCAGTACTACTTTACATTCTATAGCCGTTCGTACACTTTGCTCAATATATCTCCCTCCAAGCACTCCAATCAATCGCTATGATCTTGACCATCTTACTGAATAGTCAGCAACACCTTTTGTTTAACTTGACGAATTTAACGGCCCTTTTCAATGATATGTCGTATATCTGCATGCATCCTGCTATATGATCCTACTCATTCTTTGATCTGAACATCTGCAATCAATCTCATTTACTTGACTTCTCTTGGGAAGTTGGTGGAGACCTATGTGATAATGTCTACTTTCCAATATACTTCAGAAGAAATACTCCCGAAGCTCAAGTACTCGGGCAGAGATGGAAATTGAACGAGGCAGATTGAGAAATGTTTTAATCCCTCTGCGAATCAAATTAGACAGCTGATCGTTTTGACAACGTAATGGATCCAGTGCCCTGATTTACCAAGATACTCCAGGATATTCCTAGGGATACAATATTAAAGCTATCGGCGATTCACAAACCATGGTTTGATGATGCATGCAAAGATACAAAGACGCCATCAGGGAACGGAAAAAGGTATTTAAACATTTGATTGTCAATCAAACAACTGAAAATCTGCATAAATACCTTCTATACGGAACTAATGCTTGCCGTACCACTAGAAATAGCAAGAGGAAAACATAGAAATGCTCTGTCTCTAGGTTGAACTCTGGCTCCTCTATTAAATCAGCATGAAATATGGTACGAACAAATATTTATCAAAAATAAAAGCAGCTGTATCAAATACTTAAAGAAAACTGAAGAAATGGCCACAACAGTACCAGAAATATCAAATACAAAGGCCGAAACATTCTCAAAAAGGTTTCTCTCAATTTCAAATCTGCTAATACTGAAGATTACAATAAACCTTTCACACGCAGAGAACTACAAGACTCTCTTGATCGAGCTCATTACACTTGAGCAGGACCAGCTGATATCGACTATCAACTTTTGAAACACTTACCTGATACAGCTCTCCAAACACTGCTAAATATTTTCAGTACAATTTGGGAAACTAGCGACTTCCCGCAGTTCTGGCGAAAAGCAACAGTGATACCAGTACCTAAACCTGGAAAGGACCACACCGACCCTTCCAAGTATCGTCCCATATCGTGAACAAGATGTATTTGCAAAACCACGGAACAGATTATAAATGATAGATTTCTGTGGTATATCGAATCCAACAAACTATCAGACGTTCAATGTAGATTCAGACGTCAGAGAAGCACAATAGACCATCTTGTCAGGCTTGAAGCTTTTATTACAGAAGCTTTCATAAAGAAAGAACGTATAGTTACTATATTTTTCTACTTTGAGAAAGCGTGTGACACCGCATGGAAATACGGCATAATAGATGAGCTGTTCAACCTGTGTCTAAGAGACCGCCTACCTAACATTATTTCCATTTTATTGAAAAAATAGAAATGTCAAAGTGAAGATAGGCAACATCCTATCTGAAAGCTATCCACAGGAGACGGTGTATCTCGGGGCAGCATATTATTAGTCACTGTTTTCAACAACAAAATTAACAGCATAGTGAAATGCCTTAATTCACGAGCTGATTGTTTATTATATGTCAACGACCTTTTGTCTTATTCCTGTTGTGGAGGAGACCAAATTGTTAGTGCTTATTTTGAACCGTAAACTAACTTTCCTTCCACAGAGTAGATAACTCGAGGATAAATGTCAAAAAGTCCTAGATTTAATAAGAGTCGTGTCAAACACAGATTAGGGAGGAGATCGGAAGGTCTTGCTCCGGTTATGCAGGTCATAAGTAAAATGACTATCGCTCAATTGTGTATGGATCAGTCTGTAAATCTTACCTTAAGATGCTTGATTCGATACACAGTCACGGACTTAGACTTTGTCTGAGTGCGTTTAGAAGTTCCGTTTCATAAAGCATCTGTCTTGAGGCCAACGAACTATCGCTTTATCTCAGACGAACAAAAATAGCTCTTCAGTATACTAGCAAACAATCTTGTAATCCATATAATCCCGCATCTAATGTAGTCTTTTGACCCAATTACCAAATCTTGTACGTTCAGAAAGCAAACTTCGTTCCACCATTTGGTATACAAATTCGTCCTCACTTAGAAACAGCAAACTTCAATGTTGAAAATAATGCAAGTTCTGTGTTTCCAAATCACCACCCTGCTTATCCCCCACCCACCCCCAATAATATTTGACCTTTGCCAATTTCAAATAGTCCTAAAGATCCTCTTTTTTTAAGAGTAAATTCAATGAGTTCAGAGCCTATGACAGTAGCCATATATCCCTGTATAAAGACGGTTAGAAATATGAAGACAAAGTTGCAGCTGTCGTAGCAACACCCTATGGCCTCATCTCGAGTCGGTTACCAAAACAAGAACTTAAACTTTTACCGCATAAATTACAGCCATATTCCGATCGTGTTAAACAGGCAGTGTGGGATTTAAATTTGTTGCACTTTGTGCATTTTCATTGATTTATCTAACAATACAAGTTATTATATTTACTAGCGGTAAAGGTTGTTTAAAGACAAGGGCACTTCGTATAAGTTGTCGTTGCAAAACATTTATTTAGAAAATATTTTGTCAGGTTAAAGTCCAGTTGTTATCAGGTAGTCAATTGTGAAGTGGCTGAAGGAAACAGGAATGATTAGCTTCACAACTTCTCTAATATCGATTGTAGATGGTGGACCAATGGTAAACCTCAATAGTTTTTTCAAAGCATGCTATGGGCAACATTAAGATCAAAGTTTAATGTTGCGTGGAAAATTCTTTTAATATTTTTACCTATGTTTCAGTCGAGATTTGTCGGTTATTTATTACCCCAAAAGATTAAAGTATTCAGCAATGTACATTTCATTTTACTTTTGATTGTGTTAACAATTTTGTCACGTAAAAGTTCATTTGCTTATAGATAGTCGATTGTTAACTAAGAGAACACGGAATGATTAGCTTTACAATTCCTTCAATATCCATGTAAAATGGTGAACCTACTGACATCCTAGCAGTTTCATTAAAAGCATTCTTTGTGCAACTGTAAAACAGATTTAAGTGCTGCACCGTACACAGAATTATAACTGGGTTTCTTGTGTGTTTCAGTTGACATTTCATTATTTATTGCCTGAAGATTTAAAGCATACCGGGGATTGGGTCGTAATAAACTGCTATGGTTAGATTTTTTTGTTGCTGTGATTTAACTGATGGTTCATTGCTAAATCCATCATCTTTTATATTTGGATGTCGAAGACTCTGTGAAGAAGCAACTTTACTTATGAACAAATGACAAAAACAGCTATCAAATAATATATTGTGCCGTTTGTATTTGTTTCATTTGTTTCACGTTGTGAGATTCAGCATTTTGCTTTTTTACCGTCTCTTGTTGTCGGGCATTCAAACATTCTGTTTTTGCTTTTCTAAATGTATGTGAATGTTCACCATGTTGACTACCAAGTTCAACTCTACGTGGACCTTTTACTTGATGTGAAGTTACCTATTCAATTAATTTGCTAACATTAAACTCACTTTGCTTTCTCGTCGCTATTATATACTTATTTGCACTGAAATCTGGAAAGTTAACTAAACATTATTTCAATATATCAAAAGAGGTTAGAAGCAAATTAATTTAAAGTGTTAATTTCAATAGTGAAAAATAATTTGAAATCTAATTTGGGAAACGAAAGAAATGGATTTAGACACGTTCAAAATGTGTAGAAGTTGGAAACATAACAGAGTTCAACTAACACCGTTATTGCAAATCTTGCCAAAAATGGAATAGCAAAAATGATACTTTCAAAAATTAACAAACGAATACCAGAGACAAAACCAACAAAAATATCAAGATAATTAGTATGACAAGTAGAATTGTAAAAGTATTAAGGCAAAGTATTGAATGAGACACGACACTGAAAATACTTTGTGTCCTATCAATTGATGTTTATCGTAGATGGCTAAACTACTAGTATACAAAACCTGAAGGTGTTAGTGATTTAACGACCTTCATATTGATCAAGTTATTCCATGTTCATCATTTGACCTAACCGATCTTGAAGAGCAGAGACAATGTTTCAACTGGGCAAAATACTAGATATGTGGTAGCCAGCAAAAGATTTTCAAAAAAAGATAAAATGTCGTCTAGAAACGACGTAAAAAGAGCTGAATCAATCAGGGTGGTTAACTTTATCAGTAAGAGCTTTTTAACAGTATTGACTAATCTATATGAGATTTCACTGCATTGTAGACAGAACTTCTGAAATGAATATTGTAACAAATGTGTTCAAATGCATGAACAACAAAACAACCTGAACACATTTATTTATGATGTATTTTTTCAGCATTTTCAGATTCCATATTATCATTTTGTGTCATTTTTAAATCTATATGTTTAAAAGTTATTAAGTTAGGATGCTTTAATATTGGACAATAATCTATTGATAAAAATACACTATTTTAAGTACTATTCAGAAATTCTGGTTATAAACTGGGCTCGGACTTTGGAAGCCAATATGCAAGATATATGTACAGAGGTCGTAAATGCGAAATATACATGAAAAACACAGACAGATCTAATAAGATAGATAATTTAAAGCTCGGCAAAAGTGCTGGTACAAACATTTTATCACATAGTTCAATAGATTAGAATGACTTCAGATTAATAAAAAAAAAATCAACAGCACCTTAGTCTTGCCCTGCAACTCAGTTTAATGCATTAAATTGGCTAACTCAAATTACACAAGTTAACATAGAAAATGAATTTACATTGAACGAAAGACAAATTTATTATACTGGAAATCAATTTTACATATAGACCATTAACGCTTATATTGATAGTATCACCACTGAATGAAATCTGTAAATTTGCATCTTTTTTAAACATTGCATGATGTCTTTTTGATGTTTGAAATCGACAGATCAGATATTTTTATTATCTTATATGTTTTTTTATAACACAACTAGCTTTAACCAAGCCTTTTCCCATCCAAACTTGTAAACAAATACACATTATCTCTTGTTACTGATATTGTTGTACTCATCAAATATTTGTATCTTGTTTCTAAATATGTTGAGTTTATCACAATATGATTTTGTGTCGTTATTTCGGTTGGCAAAATAATTCAGATTATTTCACGCTCCTTTCATTGCGTATTCAAGAGATTAGTATGTGCTTCAGGGACTCAAGGGAATTTGGTTTTATAAAAATATGAGTGGTCAAGGAATTCAGGGATATTTTGTTTAAATATGAGCAATAAAAATAATGCTGTCGTATCTTTATCTGAAATTGTGGTACACAAAATATGAGCGGTCTATTGATTTTTGAAGCAGTATAGAAACAGACAGTCCTGGAATTATAATGTTTTAATGTATTTATTTATTTATTTATTTATTGCAATAAAAAAAATGATTTTACAATATTAACTAATATTTTTAAAAGTGGTCTAGGACTTTCTGTTTCTATACTTTCTATACTACTGAAATGAACAGAAATGAACGAAAGAAAGAAAAATAGATAAACAGATCGATTTGCGGATAGACCTAGGTAAAGAAATTAATAGAATCCTTCATGTGCATCGATGTAGGATGGGAAAATTCCACCCGAGGGTCAGAATTATTTGTCAGACACGAGGCTTTGCGGAGTGTCTGACACAAAATTTTGATCTCGAGGATGTAATATTCCTATTCTATACTGAAGCATAATGAAGGATTTATTTCTCACATTTCTGAACGAAAAATGAGGGTCGAAGCTGAAATTGCGCACTGTGAATACGCATATAGCTTTCAAACAGCAAAACACCTATTGAAAATTGTATTACCTTAAGATTGAGCGTAAAAAGTTAGGTATACACTGAAAACTTCAGTGTAAACTTTAAATGATATTGAAACACATTTAAGGTTTCAAAAGAACAGGTTGAAACGGCTATGGCAATGGCAATACACAGCGTCTGAATTGTGTACCGCAGACAGCTTGCGCAATGATACAAATGTGAACAGGTAGAAAAATAAAGTCCACTCTTATCCATAAGATTAATCGAGACAGACAACAAATAATGAAATAGTCCTCGATTCAACTTTGATCTAGAATTGATTTACCCATCAGAAATAATAATGAGAATATGAATTTTTAAAACGTAACAATTACAACAACGGTTTTTTCGACTCGAAATTGGACTACAGATGCAGTACATGTAGTTAGGTCGATCAATGCGAAACGGCCTGTTTGCAGGACACTTAACTTCAACCACTGCTCGCTTTAGGACGTAAATGTGCTGCAATTAATGTTTATCTTGATTCTTGTGAAAGAATGTTCAAGTGATAATGGAAATCGGGACGTTTTTGCTACTTTGAGTGCACTGTGCTAGCAGCAGAAGGGCAAAATAGTCCACAAGTCAAGTCAAAGGTCACGTGTGAGGTAGGATAGAGCTATCCTGCACTGGTGTTTTACACTGGAAGACACGATCATACACACATATAGAAATATGACAAAGATAGATCATACCTGAGCTGCCCAATGCAAAGCCGTCTTCCCGTCTATGTCCTGTTTCAGCACATTGGCCCCGCACTCTAGAAGTCGACGCGCATGCGTCGGGCGGTTATGAAACGCGGCCCAATGTAATGCTGCCATTTTCTGAAGGATAAAAGCCAACTTTTATTTAATTTGGTCGACAATCATAAAAACAAAAATCATTGTTTTTAGTATATCCGACACATGGTCAGTGACCTGGTGTATCCACTTCAAAATACAATCCACACTTTTATCTTGGACGTCATATTTGGTATTAACCAAACGGATTTTTTTTCTTCGTTTATTGAAAATGGTCATTGAGTCTGCATTTATTCTTACAGCTCCTTAACTTCCCTAATACATGTACCAGTATATACATTCTTTAAACAGCCTTGCTTTAATATTTTGAGACTCACATGTCACACAAAAGCATGGAAACATTGATTCCCTCATACTGTCTAAGCTTTTCTTCCGACAGTGTGTGAATTACTGATGTTAAAAATGCTGACACCAGAGTAAGCCGAATGTTTTCACCTGCCGGAAACAATTCTAATGTGTACTTTAAAGTTATCGATTGAAGCTTCTGTGACCATTAAAATGCTTGGCTTGTTTGGTGTTTTATGGCACATCAACACTTTAAAGATTATATCGTACTGAGGCAGGTAAAGTAGAATGCCATGCCCAAGAACATAACACAGTAGCCGATCTGGGCTGATCTGAGAGTGGGAATTGAATCCCAACCCTTCTAATCATGAGTTCAACCCCTTAAACCCACTCAACCATAGTGGCTCTTCTTTTGAACTGTGAATAAACTGATGCCTTTTTTCTATTGTCGACAATATTAACGTGTGGGAAAATAGAACTAATTTGTTGAATAGTCGACCCAGTAATTTACAAACGGATCTTCATTGGAGTGAGTGCAACTTTCTGGAAATTCACAATGGGTGTTTCGCGGATTATTGCATCCACATAAGCGTCCTTAAAGAGGAGCATCAATAATTGAGGTTAACTTAATTAACAGTCTCACGTAGATTGGGACAGGATATTCATTTGTAAATAAAATTAGTACAAGTACAAAGACTACAAATTATAATTTATGTCGCTTGAGCTGCAAACATTAAAAACCAAAACGTCTCTCAGATAAGAAATTCTGTAATTTCTAAAGTATGTGCTGAATTAAATATAATCAAAATCACTTTACCTCATTGTCGGTTTGATTAACCTGGTCTACCGTCAAATTCTGAAGCAAAGTCTCCAATGAACTGAGAATAGAAAAGTTCTGATATTTTTAAATTGTTTATAACTGTACATGTGTACTTACCTATAAATTCCAAAATACTTACTGTGAAATAAATACAAATGATAGGAGCACGACGTGATCAATTTCCAGTTTTAATTTTATTAGCGGCTACTTAATTTCGCGGTCTCCCATTGTCAGGCCGTTTCGCGGCTGGTGAATTCAGAGGATCTGCGACTGCTGGTACTTTTTACATTAAAAAAAAATGCCTGTCGCTGTCTAATTGAGATTTTGCTGATATATTCCCCCGCAAATTCCGGGAAAGTAAATAGCATTCTCCGTTGGACAATAGTACGCGTTAAACAAGTGGCACAAAGGCAAATCGCGACATTCGTATCGGAAAAAAAGTCCCCAAAGACAACTTTTATTTCGGAATTAGCGGTTTAATACTTCTAGAGAAACATTAGTGTATAGTCTATTTTTGTTCAAGTATTGCCTTACTAATATAACAATTTTGATATTGAAAATAATGGTAATCGGAAAATGGAATATATAATTATCCTCTAAACTAAACATATGACTAAATTGTATAGAATAGTTATTTAAAATGCGTTACTTCCTGAAATAAGTATTATCTCGAATTAAAACATTATTGGTCACAAAACAAAGACAAAAGACATGAATAGGTCGCCTTCGAAAAAGAAATAGTATATTTTCGCAAATTATCGGATTGTATCACAGAGCTTTCACGGATACAGTGAGACATTCTTTCAAGGACAATCAAGGGTAAAAAGCAAATTTGTTCCTTATATACAGGTGTTCTTTATCTGGAGAACACTTCCGGAGTCACCATGCTTTTCTTCATTGACATGCACATATCTAATATTTTCCCTTTATTGTGATAATTAGATCTTTAACGAAATAATTTAATTAAAGCTAAAAGAAAGAACATGTTTATAGCAAACACGCGAACGGTACACGATAATTCTTCCATGAGATAGTCTTGTACCCTGATCTTTATTCCACTTGCATCTCGTTCTATTATAAGGTGGAGTACAATTCAGGTCAGGGTATCAGACTATCTCAAGAGGAAAATCATAGCTTAGTCTATCATTTTGACCAGAGTCAAAACTGCTTTGTTAGCAACGAGTGGACATTTGAGACTTATATAAGTGTACCGTATCCGCATCAGATAGGTGTCCTTAAGACAGAAGATGTTTAGTTAATAGAAGGATATTCACTTGGGATTGGAAGGGATGTCTTTTAGGAACAGATGCCCCTAAAAATAGGCCTCCTTACAAGACAATCTTAAAAGATATTCAATTGTGATTCCAAATAGCATCCTATATAAACAGGTGTCCCTTATAAACAGGTGTCCGTAAAGACGTTATTTCACTGAACAAGTATTGAAAATCAGATGTGTTACCCAGGATTCTCCTCATATGTGGCAGCTTGAAGTGGCGTCCTTCCGAACTTGTCACAAATACTCTGGCGGGCGCCATGACGAAGTAGGTAGACAACTCCCTCATTCCAACCCTGTGCATAATAATAATAATAATAATAATAATAATAATAATAATAATAATAATAATAATAATAATAATAATAATAATAATTATAATTATTATTATTATTATTATTATATCAATGCCATCATCTTATTTTAATAACAATGATAATAATGTTTCATTATTATGAACAACTTGTCTACTTGTTGTTGTTGTTATTGTTGTTATTATTATTATTATTATTATTATTAATTCCATTTATATTTTAGCTATCTTTGAACAAATGGTTTTATTTGCAACTTTATTTGTTAGCTCAAGATTATATATATATATATATAATTCAGAGAGAGAGAGAGAGACGTGTTCCATGTCTATCGACCTAGTAATCCCCGCTTCGAATAATTCTGAATCCGCATCTGATATACCAAGTTACACCACGAGCAAAATCAGGTGTCTACAGCATATTATCGCATGTCGAGGTGAATTGTGTGTCGGGCAGAAATATTGGTACATAAAACTAACTATATCGATTTCAATCTCTATCAAAGTATTACATCTTTCAATTATCGACTAACAAGGTTTTTTTATACTTTAATTAAACACATTCGAACACTATCAGACCAGTTCGGGCTGCGACGTAAAGGTGTACTCAAACATCTGAATCGCACGTGACGATTGACTAGACTACAGTTTACTTATCCAGTTATTTTGTTATGGTAAAACTCCTTTATGTAGATCATGCGAAACTGATTTGTTTATGTTTGTGATTAACCGTATTATTCTAACATGGCTTGCTAAGTTCAAACTTTTGCCACAGCATTCATAAAAGTCTTGGAATCCCCCGGTTCAAACGCTTACCTCGTGTGCCGTCAAAAGTTTTAACACAGTAAATGTATATAATTTCTATATTTGAAGGTAGCTACTCGAGGCACCTTTTTGCACATGATGGTACCCTAATTTGACAAAGGGATCCTTAAGTGGAGAGATAGGTGTTTTACCCATAAGCTATCCTGGTATGTATGTCTCAACGTCCAGAACATTTAATCAAATCTTTTCAATTTAAATTTCCGTGGCTATAGAAGACGGAACCCCACAAACGGCGATGGACAATAATTCATACCTTAAAGAAATCTACTCCAATCCCATGTAAATGTGATTGATAGGATTTATGTTTTTTTTTATTTTAAAAAAATTCCAGGGGTGGGGTTTATAAAAAGAACAGAACAATTTGCACAGTGTCCTAATAATAAATTTAGCATTAAGTCATCAACGGCAGAATATAGCTATTAAATTCATTAGTGTGTTTGAAAACGTGATTTACTCGGTAATTTCGAGTTTTAATAATGAATACAGCCGACCGAAAGTGTCATTTTGTGTATTACGCCAAATCTGCACCCTTCCGGTCGGAAGTTCGACACGTCAACCACTGAGCAACCGCTCTTGTCCTATAATGGAGTCTTCTTGATACATCTGAATTACGATACAACCTCACGAGTGCTAAGTAGCCATCTAACGCTACAAGACTATATATGTCTTTTTCTTTTTTGTTTTAAATCAAGCTGGGCGTGGTGTGGGGTGGGGTGGGGTGTCATAAAGAGAAGAACCTGTAAGGACATGGGGCAGCTGTCTGTATCCTAATCCAGAACTGAAATATCATTTAAAACTGTTTTGCTGAAACTCGATGTCAGTATTGCCAGGTCTTCACAATAATTTCAAGAAGCAGCAGCGATGGTCAGCTTTGTAATAGGAGGCCGGTAAATGTTGCAAACCTCACTATTAAAATTGTACTATAACTGGAAAACTTTCTTCAAGATTATAATGAATATAATACAAATACTAAAGAGGAGATATTAAAATTATTATGTTAAACTGTCTGGCAACCAAAAAAAATTAATTTTTCAAAAACGAAAAATCGGGAGCTTAACATAGCTTTTGAGGAGGGCAGGTTAGATACCGTATGTACTCGCGTATAATCCAATACCAACTGCAAACTGCATAGACCCAGATCTGTCGTCGCATAATGCGCCGGCAGATCTAGGTCTATGCAGTTTGTAAGGACTAATCAGTAGAACAGACAACATAGACCCTGATCTATGTTGTTTGCATTTGGATCTGAATTATACGCGAGTATATACGGTAAGTAAAAAACTCAATTTCTGATGATTATCCCGACCCCAGCAGTTTTACCCCCCCCCCCTTAACTATTTTAAAAACAAAAAGCATCACGGATATATAAAATGCACAAAACTTAACCATGTCATTAATCCATTAATAATTTTCTAATCTGATTGTCGCGGGGGGGGGGGGGGGGCTCTAACACTGTCATCTTGTTCGTGTTTCAAACCAAACGGTAGTTCCTTTATTAACACCTCCGCCATATAATCGTGGGAGAGTCTGTTGTTGTTTTTTTCAGACAACAGGAGTGATGTAGTTCATCGTCTTTGATAAGCTCCGAATAATTCCGTAAATTTCCGTAACTTTGGAGTTACATTATTTTGAACCCATGTACGTAAGAGTTATACCAATTGATCTTTTCATTTTGTTAAATAACTTTTGTGAAATATTAAAATTAGGCATTGCAAACATTGGATGCAGACGACACAGTTTTTACCTTCTGTTTATATGTAGTTCAAGAACCTCACCCCTTCACTGAAAATTGACTTTTTCAGGAACCGGAAAAGAACGGTGAACAAGCTGGTTGTTTACACTGAAAACTTCGATTTGGTTTGAAACGCGATCATGATGACAGTGTTAGGGACCCCCTGGCGACAATCAAGTTAGAAATGATAAATGCATGAATGGAATGACTAAGTTATGTGCATTTTGTTATATATATATATCCTTGATGAAATTCGTTGTTTTGTGTGTCTGTGTGTGTTAAATCGGGGTTGGATTGAGGTGGTAAGGTAGGAGAATATTATAGATGTTATTAACTGTAACCAAAAGTCTTAAAAGATCCAACTCTAAACCGCGAAAAAAACCCAGAAGGATTAAAGGAGAGACCAATATAAGTATACATTATACGGGACTAAAATATAAAGTGGCAAATGATACAGCTGAAAACATTACTTATTGTGTGTTCCTCATACTCCGTTATTTCCATAAATATAAAGGACAGTGATTTTATATTGCTATATTATTAATCCTTTTTTGTTTTTCCGTTATATCATACCTGATAGGCGGCAAGTGACATGTATGTCCGTCCGTCTCTGTCCTGAGTGTTAATATTTGCCCCCATTTTGACCAGTTGTTTGACCGTCTGCAACTGCTGTGACTGGACAGCATGGCTTAAAGGCGTGTAACCTGGAGCGGAGAATGATTAATATAATGTACGAGAGAGAGAGAGAGAGAGAGAGAGAGAGAGAGAGAGAGAGAGAGAGAGAGAGAGAGAGAGAGAGAGATATGTCTCTGTGTTCAAGTAACAATGGCCTCCCAAAGAAGCGTCCACATATATGCTAATATGACTTTTTGTGGCACTCTATCATAGACAGAATGACACTAACCATCATTCTTCGCAAAAGACTTTGAAAAAGTTTAAGTATGAGCAATATATGTCAAATACACCCGTCGACTTCAATGAAACTATACATAATCAATGGAGAATTGCAGTTCTTATGGTAGAAGTGTGCTCATAATTGACGACCCCTTTACAGTACGTTTTACGATATAATAACATGGACAATATTTTTTTTAAGTTGTTGAAAGAAAATAATTACATATGGAAAGTGATTTATATATTGAATATTTACATCGTTTTTTTTAAAGTTGTTGACAAAAATTAATTACATATGGAAAGTGATTTATAAATTGAATATTTACATCGTTTTTTTAAAGTTGTTGACAGAAATTAATTACATATGGAAAATGATTTATAAATTGAATATTTACTTCGTTTAGGCGTGATTTTAAGACATTCGAGTCATTTTACGACCTACCGTAAATCGATCAAAGATGAGCGTGGATTTCATACCAACATGTCGTTTCTGACACAGAAATGTTCCATTCTGCTATCAGATTAAGATATTTTGTAAAAAAAAAAAAAGGTTACGAATAAATTCATTCTGAATATAATTGACTGATTGGGTGGCGTGTACCTAAAAAATTTGGAAAATACGATATTGCCACCTCCGTCTTGTTGCCGCTGTTAAGATATCGCCACCTGAGTCTTGTTAGTATTTTTAAGTTCAATTTACTTTTTATTCAAGTTCTGCAATACAAAAATTGCTGTGAATGTATTTCAAGTACCGTGATCTATGCATTTTCATCCATTTTTTAGTTGTTGCAGTCACTCCAAATATCTCTGTGAAGTATTTATGTTGTATAAAAAAGAAACAGATAAAGTATTGTAAGAAACCTCATTCAGGGCAAAATCATATTGAATAATAATGTAAAATGTAATGATGAGGATAATGTGATAAGGTTGTTTATAGTGACAAAACAAATTCGGCGCCCCTCCCCTCACTTGCTCTTTCCACTTCATTTACCATCTGTTATTGTATACGGCTGGTACTCTGATTGGTTCATCTTTAAAATTAAGGAAAACATGGACGCTTACCGTCCTCATCCAGTTGTTCCAAGACACTTGGATCAAGCTGGATAGCTTTGACGAGGAGAGGAATATCTCCCACCGCCGCCGCTCGGTGAGCCGAGACACAGTCCACGTCATTGTCAGAGTCGACCTCTGCAAGTATAAACTAGAGTTAATATCAAGACAAATCTTCACGTTATTTTTTTTTTTTTTTTACATATTACCTAACCCCAACTCTGACCCACTCCAAACCCCTAAGACCGTGACCCATACGTCATAACCTAAAAGTCCGTTACATAAAATTATGTGTCATCCAGTAATAACTACATGTAAAAAGTTTGGTCAAAATATACATAGATATAAATGTCACTGCAATTGCAATTGTTTTATATTTGCTTTTGACCACCCACCCCCACCAGGTACCACAGGGGTTGGACTAAAAAATTGTACGCCTCCCGCAGATGTTTACTATATATGGACAACTTATCTATCAAGTTTCCACCAAGCGGTTTAGAAGGTGAGAGAGCTACGAAAAGACGGATTTATATATAGAGATATCATAATAACTCCGACACTAAAGCAGGATGGTCATGACAACAAAAAAGTCCCTCTTAAAATAGATTTATCACGTAGAATTATGAAACACAGAGGCCTATATCCTTTTTCCGGTTCTACGCAATACTGTAATCATATGTAATTCTCTGTAAAAGGCAAAAATGGCAAACATAATTCTCAGAATAAAAGACAAAATAAGTGCAAAACCAGTACACGGAATCCTCAGAAACCCAGAAGAAAGACAAAATCAGCGGACAGTCTTAATATGTATGCATGGGCGTCCGCAAGGTCCCCACCCCCCGGATTTTTAAAAAAATCCATTGTGCAGTAAATACATATATCCCTTTGATTTTGGCTTTGCCCCTCCCCCGCCCCCCCCCCCTCGGAAAAATTCCTGTAGACTCTCATCCATGAATGTATGCCACATTTTGCCTTTGCAACGAGATTTCTGTGTTCAATTTTTTTTGTTTGTTGTTTTTTTTTTTTTTTTTTTACGGACAAACTTTGATAGTGTGATTTTACCACAGTTGTTTGCTATCAAGACGACGAGTGGCGAACAGTATCGCAATGCTACGTTCGGATCACGTTCTGCAGTACTAGATTAAGGTTACAACACGTATCTGAGACGCTGAAAGTAAGTGTAAATTCTAAGGCAGATTAACAAGAAATATTCACCCAAAAGGTCCTGTTCTGGAACAGCGGGACAGAGCTTTGCTTTCAACATTATCACGGATTTTATCATGTCGTCAGAAATGATATTAAGCCTATGCGAATTCAGAAATGTTAAACAGCATTGCCTAGACTTTGTAGATTTCCTTCATTATGAGAAACGATAAATTATCCACTTGTTTTTGGTGGGCTTAATAGTAATTTCATGATATCTGTTTTCATTTTCTCATAGGGTTTCCTCACGATAGAGATTTAGAATTATTCATCATTACATAAACTCGAAATATGGTGACGTTTCCCAATCGACAACCGGACCAGACGCAGTCATGCAATCGGAACATTAACCGAGTTTCCCCTCCCAGTCTTTGGGAAAAACAGAAATAGACTCCTGTTTCTTCGTCTTTCACAGAAAAAGATTACAGGATAGAGTCATTGACAAAATTAATTTTACAGCTAAGGTTCATGTCTGGGGCTTTCACATCAAGTCTCTCTCAACCATACTCGCTATCTACACCAAACAAGAAACTCTCGCTTGGCATGGATCTCTCGAGGTCGTGCGAGAGTCTGGATAACAATAACTAGTTCACGTTTTGATAGATATGAGGCTTTCCAATTGATTTGAAGAAAGAAGGGAACATGATCAATTATGTTCAAAGAACGAAGCGATTTAGGAACATTTAAGGTGACATTAGATTTTATATTTTAGGGATGAAGGGAACAAGGACCAAAATCCTGTGAACAATTGTTCCCAAGAACATAAGTTCCCCCGCCCCCGTCCCTTGCGGGAGGACCGCACAACTGTATCTAACACTTTACATGTTCTAAAGCGTAAATGATATCAAATCGATTCATCTAAGAAAATCAACGACGTAACTAGCGTGTTGTAGTGGCGTATGTCAGCTTAATTTCAGACACTTTGCGGGAAAGGCACTTAGCTTCCATTTGCTCGGCATGATATAGCCAATAATGTGCTGTTAAAACAAAACAAATACAAATTATTCTGACCGGGAAAATACGAGCGACTTCGTTAGCTTACTCGTGCCATCTCTTCGTAGCAATCAGTTCATCGAGAATCGAACTATTTTCGAATGATAGCCAATTAATCTATAACATTTTCAACGAACGATATGGTTGAAATCCAGTTGTGCTGTGTCATGGCAAAGATCTATCTGAGAATTTAGAGAACGATTGCTACCTCCATATTTAAGGTTTTCTTTTTGAAGGAAAATAAAGTCCATGAAAAAGTTTTCTTTTTTCGAAATTGTTCTATCATTTACATTTTGATTTCTTTGCAAATGATATCCATTATCATGTCCAAAAGTCCATTATAAAATCCCATGTAGACAAATTAATAAATAATTTAGCAGTCATCGATCTGTTGGAAGAAACCGATTGATCATAAAATTAGAACCAATTCCAAACACTACGGACTCTTGTCAGTTGAGATGAAAGACACTTAATCATATTAGCAATCTTTATCGCGAGTCCGATTAAATATTGAACTGACGGTAATCCCCGCAGGGCTCTAATTAAATGAATAATGTTCCAGGAAATCTATTTGTATATGTTAAAAAAAAGAAGAAATTATCTCGAAATGAATAATAATCGTTAAATCTGTGTTTACTTTCAATGACATTTTTAAAGAAGGAATAAACCCACTTGTTTAGTGGCGGATTATTGGCGCCTTAAAAGTTCACAGAAATAAAGCTTTTGTAACGGCGAAAATATTCAGATTATGTCAACAGTGTTTGAATTTTGCAAAATATTGACACCTACTATGTTCATTTCAGTATTTACTGTCTTTACTCGTTAGCTTACACTAGTCAGCCTGTAAATATATGTATATATATATATATATATATATATATATATATATATATATATATATATATATATATATATATATATATATATATATATATATAATATCAATGGATCTGTGGCTAAAATGTGATCAAGAAGAATGAGGTGTGGTAAAAATTAAAAAAAAGATGAATAAAGCAAAATCTGATAATATTGTTTTTGTTAAGGAACAAACGATATGCTTCGCATAAGTACAGGACAGTATAGAATATACACAGTAAGTACTAGGCGGCCCGTGAGTTGTGAACTCTTTCATTGTTTTCTTTTATTTCATGTCGGAGAAATCAGAAAATACAAGCACAGACAAATGCAAACAAAATAATGATAAAAGTATAATATAAAAGCAGTCATGTTAGTTTATAACAATTTATTTGCATGGTAATTGAACAAGAATTGGTACAGCTACATAACCTGTTTTCGATTTGGCCGATTACATATAACAATCATGGTATTACCTGTACTTAAAGCAATTTCAATGAGATAATCCGTGTATAAGTCGATTCGGAGTATAAGGCGAAGCCCAGGCTCGCAGGTCAAAAAGTATTGACTTATAGGCCGGAAAAAATACGGTATATAGATATGGATTGAGAATATTATCATACAAGTTAGAGAAGGAAACAGGTCAAAACGCCCCACTGAAAACTCGCCCCTGACAAAAACGCCCCCACTTTTCACCAAATCGCCTAATTGCAAAATCGTCTCCAATCAAAAATGCCCCATTTTTCACCAAATCGTCCCTATTGCAAAATCGTCTCCAATCAAAAACGCCCCCACTTTTCACCAAATCGCCCCATTCTAGTCAATAATGCCCCATGCGCTTCGTTCTCTGCATTTATTATAACCTAAGAACCTCAGAAACATAAGCGGCTTTAGTAACATTTGAAGATTTCACCAGGCGAACAGGCTAATGTAGTGGTTAAAAATATACTTTTTTAAATAAAAACTATGAATATATAATATTAAACAAACACTTGTAGTTTCTTTATTTACATATTTATTTTGTTAGTGTAACTAGATTCAATATTTTTTTAAAAAAATTGAAGTTATATTCTTTTAGCATACGACAGGATAATAGTTACACGAATCAAAACGATGGCGTATGCACTTGATTAATTACACCTATTTAATTGAACTGAATGAATGTGTGTATGTAAGGCTGGGGGTTGGGGGTATTTTATTTTATAGAAATCGATTTAGGCGTGATAGCTGACCACTCCCCGCAGGAGCACATGTGATCTACAGCTAATTATCGTATTCGATGTATGAATTCGCGCAAGAATCTCTTTGATCCACTGTTTTGTTTTGTTTTGTTTTGAAATCCAGATAAAAAAAAAAAAAAAACATACATCTGTTCGCTTTTGCTGAAACAAAATTTTTTACACAAACAACAAAGAATAGAAACATAAACTTTGATGTGGCTTAATTATATTCAGGAGTGTACTGGGTAAGCAACTCGGCCCTGGACTTATCTGCCGGGACAGGCCCGGGGTTTTGCTCACACCAGTAAAACACCGGTAAAAACGGATTTTTATGCGGCGGCCCACCGGGAATTGTCTCGGTATGCCCAATGGCCAGTACACCACTGATTATATTCATTGCTTTGAATTAAACCTTTGTTTGTGTTATGATTATTTTTGTGCACAAAAAGACAAAGCATCAACAAAGCTTGCAACGGAAAGACCGCAACGAGCTACAAGCCTTCTAAGCCAATTGAGAATTTATTGGTGCAAACTTGTTTTCAAATCAAAAGCTTGGACAATCCGAAAATGAAAATATATAACCTCGTTTCACTCTGTCATCTCATAAACACAATGGCTAGTGACTGTATAGAGTGTAAGAAGACTGTTAGACCAAGGCAAGAAGCTGTCCGGTGTGATGATTGTGAAAACTGGCAGCACCGTACATGCAACACAAATATCTCTATATATATGTATAAGCGTGCGGTCAAAGGTAGTGAGACCTTGACCTGGTTTTGCACCAGCTGTATGCCCAGACCCACCACAAAAAGTACCAGGTTGTCATTCCAGTTTATGCATCGTCTAAAGGTCACGAATCCCGATTTGTTTTTTATATATAATATTATCGACTTTTTTTCCAATACCCTGAAGGTCGAAGCAAAAAACAGTTAACGAAATTTCAATTCGGTAAACATTCTAATTCTAATGAACTAATTAAAAAAGGCAAGAACAAAATCAATCAAGGTTTAATTCAGCAATGAATTATAATAGTTAAAACAATACATTATAATTATCATTAATGATACGTAAGTATTAATTATCGGCAGGTGCATTACCGATGATAAAAAAGATGATTAAAAGATTACATGATGCGAGTTTGAAATGGGGGCGATCTTGTGAAAAGTGGCGGCGTTTTTGACGAGGGCGATTTTGCAATGGGGCGAATTGACATGTATTCTTAGAGAATTTTTAATTCGGACTCTACTGAGATTCGAGACCAGGTCCGCGGGTTACGGCATCCATCGCCTTGACTGCATGCACCAACCCACATACCCTTTTGATCAAGCACACATCGCCCCAAAAAGGATGCTGCAAAGTCGCTGATATAGGCATTCGTGCGTAGCAGACACACCCGCTTATCGACCCAGTAATTAATTCTCATCTAAGTACGCATTCACTCCGGATTCCTACGACAGAAATCAAGGCATATAAAGTTTATTATAGAGAGTTAAAAATATACATCATACAGAGCCGATAGTGCTATCCCTGGATCCTACAGGAAGATGCGTTTTAATATGAAGTGAAATTCTCTAACCTGTAGGATAATATTCTTTCTCCATATTTAAAAATTCATTTCATATTATCATGCATCCTCCTGTAGGATCCAGGGATAGCACTTTCCGCTCTGTATGGTGTATATTTGTATCTCTCTCTCTCTCTCTCTCTCTCTCTCTCTCTCTCTATATATATATATATATATATATATATATATATATATATATATATATTAATGTACATAAAAGGACAGATACAGGGTATAAGCAGATCGCAGGTGGTTTCATTAAAATAAACAAGTATACACGCGGCTGTAAAACTAACTAAGCATGTTATATCTGGCATCCGAGCAATAAGGAAACAAATTAAGCCCCGAAAACACACATGTATTATACATCGACTTAAGCCCCGAAAACACACATATATTATACATCGACTTAGCATAAGACATACAGTAAAAGTCATGAACTATCTGAGTACAGAAATTGACATCGGACTTTCAGTGGTGTTAGAGAGGCATGTAGAGATACAAACAATAACATAATCATCTTTCTAACCTTACAGCAAGAGAAGTTATGAAACATTTTTTTACCATATATACTCGCGTATAATTCAAATCCAAACGCAAACAACATAGACCCTGATCTGCCATCGCATAATGCGCCAGCAAATCAGGGTCTATGTTGTTTGTTCTACTGATTAGTCCTTACAAACTGCATAGACCCAGATCTACCGGCGCATTATGCGACGGCAGATCTGGGTCTATGCAGTTTGCATTCGATATGGCATTATACGCAAGTATGACGGTAAATTGTCGCACAAGTTTAATTCTCTTGCTTGAACAGTCTCCTAACTACATGTAAACGCAGATCTGATTGTTAATACAGGTTCTGCACCAGTGCAAATATTTATATAAACAAAACATTTACTGGCCCAAAATCTGGTTACAGGGGTAATCAGCTCGGCACATATATGCTAACCCTGCGTTACCCAGCAGTTCAAAATTGGACGTGTATACACTGCTCAGGGGTGCGTTCCGGCGCTGTGACCAGAAAATTGGTTCTCCTCTAATTTGTTATTCAGGAATATTAATAACTTTGGTTATAATTAAAAGAAAATGGATTCCTATTTAGAATTCAACTGAACCAAAATCACCAAAACATCTGAGTGGTGATATTGGCCGAATCATATATCTGGTCACAAGCCCCACAACGCACTCCAGATCTTTCAAGCTTATACAGAGTGCACGAACAACTCGTACTGTAACTGTGTTGTTTGTGATTCAGTCAGATTTTCTATTTGCATTTTGCAACTCAAGCCCCTGCTGGTAAATACCTGGACTCACCAATATAAAAAGTTCGTGACTCAGTGAGATTTTCTGTATACTACTCACTAAACACTGTGCCATATGATATGTATTGGACTATAATTAGTCTGCTGGACCCAAGATTTATAACACATTCTCATGCTGAAACCCGGACTTAATTCAGAATTCTGTCATTTTTTCATTACTGAATAGATTCTAATTTACCTTGATGATATAGGTATGCCAATCATGATTTGTAACCATCGACATCTGAGTAAAAAAATTGAATCTTTCAGCTGGAAACTTTTATGAATTCCATTCATGACTGACTAAAATCAGATCATCGACCATGTATTCTCAAGACTTTGTACGCAAGCCAGCTCAAACTCAAACCCCCAAATCACAGATAGGACTTTGATAAAGTACCCCAAATCACAGATGGTACTTTTACTAAGTATACGTTTTTTAAATTTAGCATGCGAAGAGAAGAAGAATCAGAAGAATGAAATGCTCAAGAGTTCAATATTTCCATAGTAAAGATACAGTAAAGATACAGGATATCAAAGACTTTGGACCTTTTGAACCCGAATTCAAGTTTCGTGCTGATTTTAAAAGGAAATGTCGAGAATACGGGGTTGTATCCAGCTTTCTTATCGCATCTCAGCTCTCATTATGTCCTTAACACTCATTTTCAAAACGCATTATTTGAAAAATACAAGAAGAAAAAAAAAGTTACCTGAATACAGGCTGGTTATCTCGAAACGAAAAATAAAGACAATATATCTCTTAAAAATTCAATAAATATGAAATTTATGGGAGGTACTTACTTTGAGTAGTCCACGTACACTGAAATGGAAACGTTTAATGACAGCATGGCTTGGAGTACACATTAAAGTTGAGGACCGACAGATTTAATATTTGTAGTAAAATATAATGACTTAAATTCTGTATCCGTTGGGCACTAAAGCTAGCCTGAAATTGATTTCTCTTATTATGTAACATTTCGTGGCATATTTTCAGTAATATCCATGGTTCCATGTTTTGTGTACAACAACTACAAAATGAAAAGTGTGGCTCGCAGGGGCGGATCCAGGGAGGGGAAGGAGGCGGCTCGCGTCCCTCTTCAAAATGATCGCGAAACGACCGGACTGTTTCTTAGAGTAAGTTTCTTTACCTCTTGCCTACTTGTTTACGCCTCCCCAAAACGATATTCCTGGATCCGCCCCTGGCTCAGATATATAATTTAACCACCCCCACCCCACCCTCGAAAAAAAAAACAAAGACAAAAATGAGAAACGGAGCTCAGAGGAAGCAAAACTCAAGGTTTAATTTAAACCATCTCTGTATGTAGGGAACAATTTTTTAATTCCGAGATTGACAGAACGAATTGGCCAAGAGATAATAGTCTTGGAAGATCCCCTTAAAAAGTGAGAAAAGAAAAACACAAAATCACTAAATAAACCAAACAAAAAAAAAAACCAAAAACCAAAAAAAAAAACCCACATAATTCCCGGAAATAAAATACAAAATAGCGCATAGACTCAGACTGTTCGGCTCAATTTGCTGATTTTGTCTTTTTAACTAGAAACTTAAAATAGTGTGGTGAATTTTAGATTTTAAAAGATAAAAGTTTCTTTACGCGGTATATGTCAATAATGGTGTATCCAATTTCGTCTGGAGAATATCGTACAATTTCTGTTTAAAGATGCTCATACGATGGCTCGTGTTGCAGACAATGTGTGTTTTTATTGAGCAAGATCACGAACACGGCAGAAACATTGTCTGCTCTAATTTTGAGAAACATCGTAAATAGTCAGCGATGTTTGGACAAAAGGCATCAGAGGCTTGATGTTTATGGGCATGCACAGTGACGGCGCGACGGGTGGGGGTCCGGGGGAAGTAACTGCCTCCGGGCGCCGGGCAAGGGGGGGGGGCGCCATCAGGAGCTTTTTTTATAGCTGTAATCGGGTGTAGATGTGGGCGGGGGGGGGGTGGAGGTTGGCAACTTACATAAAAACTGTTCTCTGTGACAAAGTAGACACGCCACTAAAGAACATTGCCCCCGGGCGACTTGAACCCTCGCGCCGCCACTGGGCATGCACCACAGTAAATATTGACCAAAACTTAGTGTAGGGCTCAGTAATTTTACAATTAAAAAGATGCCGACCAAGAAAATATGTCGAGATTAAATGTCAAATCGAAGCGTCCATTCTATAGATTTATGTAAGTGTAGATAATATTTCTGTTTTAGATTCAAGTTCGATTACATTTAAAATATCGATAGACTGAATACACACAGTATCTAAGAAATTAGTTCGAGAGATCCCTAGTTCGAGTCAATGAGATTAAATTTAATTATAAACATTCTGTCGGGTCTTAAACACAAGTAAGTGATCCAGGGTGTTCGAGCCAACTGTGTTTAAACCATTGAGATTCTACTCTACTTGTATACCTAAGTGTTATCGATATTGAATACAGCTATTACAGGCTGTGAATTAGGACTTCCGACTATTGAGGAGTGGTCAGTATGAGCAGGTGGTTCTTATATACAATTAATTATGTACTGATTTGTATGTACATAGGACCCATGGAACTTGTTCTATAGTTTTTTTTGCTGTTTTTACTTGTACATTTTTAGAACTTCAATTTTAATCGGCACTATGTCGCCAGGATTGTGCTGACGTGCCGTTAAACCCTATACATCCATCCATCCATTCATCCAGCCATGCATGCATGCATGAATACATATATACATACATACATACATACGTACGTACATACATACATACATACATACATACATACATACATACATACATACATACATACATACATACATACATACATACATACATACATACATACATACATACATACATAGATACATACATACATACATATATACATAAGAACAATAAGAAACAAAACATAACCATAATGAGTCGAAATTCCATGAATAATACAGAATCCATATTAAGGTATTTCTTTCAATCGAGATTGAATTCTATACCCAAATTAGCAGCAGTTAACAACTATTCTGAGACTAAGCATGTCAAACAACTAATCATCAATAATTAATAGAATATCCATATACAAAATTATCCATTCTGTCCACAGAAAGATTTTTATTTATATCGATGGACAAACAAACCAATTAAAATTATAATAAATATAGTAATGAATGTTTATGACGAAAACTTCGTTTTTGTGAATGATCTCGTTCTGATGGTTGATGGTACTCATGTTCTATTTTTCATTCTCTCCCCCCCCCCTCTCTCTCTCTCTCTCATATATATATATATATATATATATATATATATATATATATATATATATATATATGCGTGTGTGTGTGTGTGTGTGTGTGTGTGTGTGTGTGTGTGTGTGTGTCACCCCGCAGTGCCAACCCCTTCTTCGCTCTGATTGCAAGGGAGCTTTTGCTGTTGCATGGAGAATACTACTTTATTGAATGAAATAACTGTAGTAAAGTAAGTGTAGACTTTGACCTGGCATTTATTTATATTCCAATATTATAAAAAAGATCAAATATTGTCTTTGTAGTATTCTCTCTCTCTCTCTCTCTCTCTCTCTCCTTAATTTGCGACTTTGAAACAAGTTTTTAATTACCTGTTATTACAAAAACAAATTACGAAAATACTGCTTAGGCAAAGGAATGGTTTATACAGTAGGAAAATGACAACAACAATGAAACATCATGGAAAACATTTGAAAGCAGAGAGAACAAATATTTTCAACAAATACTGCCATTCATTTCTGATTTGATTGATTACATATTCCACAACAATTACTTTCATTATTATTATTATTATTATTATTATTATTATTATTATTATTATTATTATTATTATTATTATCAATATTAGCTGCCAATGTTAGAGCAGTTTGGGTTGGAGTCACAGAGCAAGTCAAAATGGAGGTGAAAGCAAACAATTATAACAGGTATGGGTCGAAAATTATATTGACTTTAAGCTGTCTGCATGAAAATATTGTTCTTATATGACTTGGCGCCAAACCATAATTATCATATCAATTTTCAACGTCACTGTGTGTAAATTTAAAGTAAATACGAATACATAATCAAATTAAGAAACCTTTGGAATTGCGTACCGCTTGCTCATTTATAGATCTATTTGGAAAGGTATGAATGACAGAAAATAGAAAATGGACACATTTGAGAACAGTCAATACATATAATACAGTGAATAAATCAATCGACAAACAAATCAAATAATATCCATCCATTTGTCAGTTTTCCGTCTGTCTGTCTATCTATCTAATAATCTTCCTCCATTTTCCGACCATTTTCGTGTTGTCTGCCTACCTGTCCGTTCGCCCGTCCGTAAACCTGTGTCCACAAAATCTCTATATGTTGCTATTTGATAATACATTGTTACACTAGTAGTCCCGATCTTGACATTGCTATAGATAGGGTCAGGACTTTTGCGCGGCTATGGCGGATCACGTACGAAAATCATTGTTCTTTTTATTTTAAAGAGACATTAGCCGTATTTTTCGGCCGACCGAAAAGAAACCTTCGAGACAAAAAGCTTTGATGTTTGGGCATTATTGGAAAAAATAAAGTATAATGTTGAATAGAATTACAATGTAAAAGAATATTAAAATATTTAAATCGGGTTGCACCAATACATTCGTGTGTCTTTTTCCTCTTTATGCCCACTTCTTACAGCGCACGTGGAATGCGCTTTCCGCTACTGGTACGTATGACTACAAATACAAAGCGAAACAGAGGTAGGCCTTCAACTTGTACATCTTTTGAGAACAAAAGAAACGGAAACTTGAATCAGACAGAAGAAGAGCAAAGTGCAGAACCGGTGTGGGCAACAATTTCTCTTGGTGGTAATCACTTGAGTTTATTGGGGTATATCTCATAGTGCAGTTGTGACGTACTTGCTCGACAAGTGAGTGTTCATACATTTTTACACTGTGTTTTTGTTTATATACTGCTATAGACATTTTAAATGAACCCATGAAAATGAAGAATACATTTCAACAGGATGTATGTTTACTAATAAGTTTATTTTTTTCATCTCTAGGTTTTGTTGCTTAAGTTACTCAATATCATACACTTCTTTCTTATATCATTGGGATCAGTAATGCGAAGTGTTAACTGCTTTTGGATATTGGCGTAAAACTTTTAATTAAACAATCCATTTAATTATTCAATCCCAACCTTTGTAAACTTATCAAGTTCTACCACAGGAACACAAACGTGCATCGTTCAAAATTTAAAACGAAGCTGTCAAATAATTTCAGTTTTTTGTTCGCAAGGCTATCAAAATATAGCAACTTTTCGACTTAGTCATAAATTAAATTTGAGTTCAGCACGCACGTAGCAAGTATATTTAGTTGTAAAAACGAATCATGTTTGATACCAATTATTAGTTCTCATTGTTGGATTGACCACTATTATCAAATGTTTGGACATTTGATATCGTTTCATTATAATACAATTTTAGTTTGTTTTGAAACTGGAAAAAGGTTTCCTATGGAATAAAATGATTGATGTGCTTTGATGCAAAATGCAAAAGTAATAAAATCTCTCCCCATAACAAACGAATTTCCTCCCTTCTCCCTCTCTCGCTCTCTTCCTTTCTCTCTACCTCACACCGACCGTCCTTCTTTTTTTTTATACATTTTTTTCTGGAACTCCACAGTGTATGATGTAAACATGTGCTCAACGAATAATGGAGGACAATATGATAACAACATTAACGACAATAACTAATTCAATTAAAATAAAGTCATTTATAAGTAGGACTCACTTTACTAATTCAGCTCCCATAGTAAACCTATGCAAATACCATTATATTAAAAATTTAATAACTTTAAATTTCTGAATGCTCATGATCAAACCTATATTTATCAGTATAGGCATATCCTTGATGACAGCTTCTGTGTAGAGAAAACAATATGAGCCGCTGCATTTTCTGGATCAACATGTGTTTGAAACATGTGCTTTTAATTCCGCACCAGAGTCAGGTGCTAATTTCAGAAATTTGGTTTCCAAACTCAGATCTGTAAAAGGACTGAAATTCCATCACTAAAACATGGTCTCTATATTTTTCACTTACAACTAGGATAAACTCTCAAAAGAATTTTTTCACAAAATTTTTACTTTCATTATCAACCAATCCTGGCCAGCCAAACCCATATACACTCTATTTTATCTAAACCCATTTCTAGACTGGTTCCCCTTCTTCCATATATTTAGTACCGTGAGTCCTATAGAGACGAGTCTGATGAGCACCATACTCTAACTTCGTCTGTTCCCTCCATATTAATACTTTTTTCCCAACAGAGTCTGTATCTATGGTTTATTTACCTCTCACACGCGTCAGATGACGGATACACCTTCGCACGACGACTTCGCGATTTTCCGGTTGCATTATGCACGATGACAAATTTGTGCAGAAATAAATAAAATAAAAATAAAAATTTCCATGTGCATTGCCCACTTACTGATGTTTCTTATTTCATTTTGCTCTAAATATCTTTTTAAAGTATACAGAGAGAAGAAAATTAACATACTATTGTAACTCAAGAAATACGTGTAGTGACTCTTCAACGGGAATTCGGGAAGACACACTGCCTTAGCAGGAAAGTTAAAGGCATACTGACTGGCTGGGAATTAAAATCTGTAAAAACCTGTGAGAAATGGTTATTTTTCTGCAAATTATTATTATTATTATTATTATTATTATTTGACTGCGGCACTCATAGTCTTTTGATCAAACCGGAAGGCTGAATACCTTATGTTTGTGCTCTATCCGTACAGTGGAATAAATCCCAGTACAAACTATTAGAGATGAGATCTTTTTCAGTTCAGCGTTATGCAGATAAATGCCTCAGCATAATATACACCATAGTAAAATGAGCCGGTATAGCATATACTACAACAGAACAAGTTCGCATAAATTGTACTACAGAAGGAAAGGCTCGCATAAATTGTACTACAGAAGGAAAGGCTCGCATAAATTGTACTACAGAAGGAAAGGCACGCAATAATGTCAATGTGCTTAACAAGAATAGCTTCGCATCATTAATGACACACGAACTTCAAGAGTGAGAAAAAGGGGGAATACTCAATGTACAGAAAAAACGACACGGTTATCTAATCATAACAAAATGTGTTTATAGAGATGGATGCGACTAATCTTGGGCAGCTGGCGAACTTTGGGAGATCGATAATTTTGTATAGGAAATTATCAGAAGATAAAAGATAATAAAAACTGGTATTTTGAAAGACAGATTTTGAGATAGATATTAAGATAGCTATAGGGATATGAAGACGTCTAAAAGTGGTAGCATGGTATATTTATTAATTAAGAGATTAGTTCTGTAATTAATATAATTAACAAAACTTAGAAACTCAATAATGTAATAAGGCTAGTTTCTAGGAAATAGGTATGAATGATATATGAATACATTCAACAAGTAAATTAAAGATTTTTCAAAGAGGCGGGGCGTGGTTACAAAATAAATAAAGTCAATCATGTTTCTTTTTGCTTTCTTTTTCCATGGGAATATATCAATATTTACAGCTATAGTAAGTACACAATATTGTCTAATTAACACACCACATGACAATGTGTGCAATTATGATTGCTCAATGCTCCTATCTCGTCTTAAATCTGAAACCCTTTTGTGCCATATGTCCGTACACTTTTCTTCTTCAAAAAATGATTGGTTTTGTGGGGTTTAACGCCATTTTTCAGCACATGATAGACTTTACATGGCGGCCAGTATATCTGGCGGAGGAAGAACCACCAACTCATGGGAAGCTACTGGCAAGCTTTCTCACATACCCACATTGGTTGAGCCGCGACTCGAACTCACGCGGACAGAGGTGAGATGTGCGAGTGATCTGTAAGGGCGAGCTCGTTAGACCACTCGATCAACCCGGGCCCCCTTCAAAATATGAATTAAGTCCTATCTTCTAACAGAAATCTACCACTATTGATGTGTAATGTCCATACAATGCAGGGACCACGTGAGGCATATGGTGTAAATGATTTCATATAGAAATACCGGAACAAGTGATAATAGATTCAGGCAATAAAATGGTTGGGGCTTTTCTTAAAGCTGACGACCTTGTATTGTTCGAACAAATCAGTATGATCCCTCTCATCTTTTTTTTCGGGTTAATAGGCTTGAATTGTACAGCTCAACTTGAACAATATAAAAGGGCGCGTCGAATATACAGGTATATAATTTTAGTAGGTTCACAAATAATCACCTACATCGACACACAGTCCCCCATTTCCAAAACCTATTGTTCAGGTCAGGAATTGCACAACTCAACTTCAACAATATACTAGGGCGCGTCAAATAATACAAGTATGTAATTTTAGTAGGTTCACAAACAATCACCTACATGGACTTGCAATCCCCATATCCAACCCTATTGTTTAGGTCTTTTGATATCCAAATATACCGTTATAATGAGCAGACGATAAACTGCTGAAGTAATTTAAACATGTTACTCCAACTAGGGCGTATTATATTAATGCCTTTGATATACCCTTAAGCATTTATTGTATACAAAAGTTAAGTCTAAAAACATAAAAGTCTACTTTGGACAAAAAAAAAACAAAAAAAAAAAAAACGCTTGACGTAAAAGATGAGCAGCAAGTTGATGAAAGATACAAGGATTAGAATTTGTCTGTGCGTTTTAAGACATTCCATTAGATACATTTAGACTGTAACAATGAAAGCCTGCTCACCTCATATTTGCTCATTCTCTCTGGAAATTTTACAGTCCTAAGAAACCGACCATTTAATTACTTTTTTTTGGGGGGGGGGTGGTGAAGAAAATTTCCGGTCCTCACCTAGCTTAAAAAAATATTCTTGCTCTGATTTATAGACAAAAAGAACCTTACTATATCCATTATATTAATTGAAAAAAAATGTATCCATTATATTAGCTGAAAAAAATTATCTTCAGGTAAAAGAAAATAAAATATCCTGGCAAGCAAAGAAAATCGCAGCCCCCCCCTCCCCCCCCGGAAAATCAAATGAGTTATGTTGTCAGTAGTAAAGGGGAAGATTTATCAATCAATATATAATTTTTAGCTGGCTTACTTCATCCTTTGTCCCTTACTTTTGTATATTGGTATGACGGCGTGCTGTTCAAACTTAAATAGATGTATAATAAATATATTTCAACAAAGAATACTTTAAAAGTTAAAACAAGGGCTCTTTGATCAACGAATAAAACTGAACGAGTTCACGCGAAGCTTCGATCAAAATCTCGTACATTTAAAAATTAAGGCACCAAAGATTTTCAATATTCTTTACCAAGAAATCTTGGTAACTTCAAAAAGAGAAGATATCTACAAGACTACGTATGGGTTCTATTTTACTATATGCATACAACTTGCCAGTATTATCGAACAAATCTGGGTATACGGAGTATCAAACACAAAGGATATCACATTACAAAAACGAGTTACTGAATAGAATTTTAGAACTAATTCATTCTATGTGAAAAGGGTAAAAATTTACCTGGAAAATCCATCAATAAATCAAACTGTATCGTTAGAACTTGAGCCTTATAGTTCGTGTCACCATCTTTCCCGTTTTAAATCCACGATAAGCTGGATTCTGGTAATGTGAGTCTGACGCCGACCTAGCAGGTAAAACAGATCGCACACAGGTGGCCTGATCAATAGATACCGTATACAACCGTTTATAGATACCTCTAATCCGCCTAAGAGTAAAGCCAATAATTTACAGCAAACATACTATGCTAGAGCTTGATATATCGTGACATTGACATAAAAGGCAAGACAGTATGGCGGCCAAATGTTCTCACAGAGGTTTCGCTTACTTTTTATACTATGTTTTAGGTTATGTAGCAACTTATTTAACCTAAATCGGAGCAAATGGATTGGTTTGGTAAAACAAAGTATGGCAGATATTAGGTCTAATATACAAAAACGATAGCAGTTTAGCGTCGTTAGTGAAGCTCTCCGCCAATCAATACGCTCTGAGTGAAAACCAATGTAAAGTTGTCTGTCAGTGCGTCTCCAAACTATGATCAGCTTGTGTGTAATTAGAAACTTACATTAAACCGTGTTCCAGTCAAGCTATTAGTATAATCAAGGTTTATAGTACGTTTGATACCGGCCCCGGGCGGCACTTTCTAGGGGGCGGCAATTTGGTAAGAGTACCGTATATATCATAATATCATAACTAATACAAATAGAGTGGGGGCGTAATTTTGGTAGTTGGCCCTGGGCGGCACTTTGCCTCGTTACGCTACTGACCATGAGTAGATGAAATATCGAGCTGGACTGACCGCCATGCCACTCCCCCAGGATATCGCTGGAAATTTCAGGTCTTGAGGGCGCCTAGAGGACACCATCCCCACCCCTCACCTCCATGGGGAAATCTGCTAGCATCCCGGTGGTCCACTCCTACCCTGGTGAAATGTGAGATAGGGCTTTGACCATGCAAGTTCCAACAAAGCTTGGGGGAATTTTTTTCTATTTTATAATAATCATACCAGTCATACTATATAGCAGGTTATTTTTGCGGAGGATTTATTTTCGTTACATTCGCGATCAATCAGCCTTCCGCAAAAATATGTAGAGTCTTGAAAATTTCATAACATGTAAAGACTGTGGAGTGGCAAAGTGGGGAATAATGTCTAAATTGTGCGAAATCAAAACACTGCAAAAACGTCGAATGGATCGGAAGCGCGAAGGTTTTGTATCGAGAAATAACTCGTTATGCTGTAATTTGATGATATTCAAACGAAGCAATAATCTAATGGATTTCTGTTAAGATTACACACAACGTCGTTGCGAAAATTATTAAACGGACTCGTAGATATAACACAGGAGTCATCTAGAGATAACATATCACCCCGGTCCTCCATTTATGTAAAGACTCCCACTGAAAGTACTCAATGGTAGACACCCAATTTTTATACTACATATGCGAGCAGCCTATAGTCAAATACTCTCATTGTATATACTACATATGCGAGTAGCCTATAGTCAAATACTCTCATTGTATATACTACATATGCGAGTAGCCTATAGTCAAATACTCTCATTGTATATACTACATATGCTATACGTTGTTTCCACGATAACATAAAAGGTATCGAATACACGTCGAAGGTTTCATAAATAGGAAGCTCATATTCACAAAGTATACACGACGTAATAGGTACCATGGATTTTTGCTCCAGAACTGCATGCAGGAATCTTTGATTTATCGAACATGAGGTCACCAGGTTGAGAGACCTGGATCAGACATGTGTGTGTGTTTACATGAACATCAATAACAGCAAGTAATGGTTCTGATATAAATTTGTGGAAAGAGTGTTGTATTTCCAGAAGTTTAAACTGAGACAGTGTGTGTGTGTGTGTGAGAGAGAGAGAGAGAGAGAGAGAGGGGGGGATTGTTAATCAATTCACCAAATGTTTTACTTTTAGACTTGCATGCTGGATCAACTGCGCCTGATACTTTGATTTACCTTGCTTATTTCAATAGAGAATTCCATTAAATCCTCTTTATAATTGATTGAAGTATTGTATTTTTAATCGTCCGTATTTATTTAGTGCTTTTATTTTCTTATTTCCTTTTTGTGAAGTTTCAGAGATTTCTTTGTTTCTTTTCTTTTTTGTCGTTTTTTTATGCTCTCTGTGATCTTCATTATAGCAAAACTGAATTATTTCATACCCCGAATGAACTCTCACAGCCTGTTACAATTATTTCGGATGAACTCAGACAGAGCCTGTTACAATTATTTCGGATGAACTCAGACAGAGTCTGTTACAATTATTTCGGATGAACTCTCACAGCCTGTTACAATTATTTCGGATGAACTCAGACAGAGCCTGTTACAATTATTTCGGATGAACTCAGACAGAGCCTGTTACAATTATTTCGGATGAACTCTCACAGCCTGTTACAATTATTTCGGATGAACTCAGACAGAGCCTGTTACAATTATTTCGGATGAACTCTCACAGCCTGTTACAATTATTTCGGATGAACTCTCACAGCCTGTTACAATTATTTCAGATGAACTCAGACAGAGCCTGTTACAATTATTTCAGATAAACTCAGAGTCTGTTACAATTATTTCGGACGCCAGATAAACTCTGACAGCCTGTTACAATTGTACAAAGAACCGTCATTTACCGCTGTTAGCATTAAACATAGAACCAAACGCGCTATATGTTCGAAATGAGAGGTTAAAGACAGAATTAACCCAAAGAAAATAGCGTGTCCAAGTGAAACCACTCTAAAAAAATTGTCCAAGGGAAATTCGGACAGTTTATATTGTAGAAAATTACCAACATATGTCTGATTGAAAAACACAAACAAAACAACAGCAAAAATTTCATTAAGTTCTTTATTAAGGACAAATTGTAGTTAGCTAAACTGATACAAAAGAGCTGAGAAAGAATGCATGTAATATTTTGTAACAGGCTAATGTAGCGAGTATGAATTCTATCATTTAAATTAAACCCCGCAGTTTGAACATTGTCCACAAAATATCGGAAGACTTCGAGCATATTCGTTTCTGTTTGTTACCAGCAAAAAGTACTGAAACTTTCGAAGATATAGAGCATTTGGTTCTAGGTAATGAGTACTAAAAGCGGTAAAATACGCGCGCGCGTGTGTGTGTGTAACTGCTGCCAAGTGAAGACCAGATGTTGAATACACACCAACATATGGGGATTTAAAAAGCAAGTGAGGACCCGATTCAAGTCTTCACTTGCCAAAATGCGAATTTCGGCTAATTTTGTATGTTTCATGAAGTAAAAATGAAAATTTGGACTGTCTCAGTTGGCGCCACTTTTAAGACGTGTGTAAGCCCGAGTTTACACAAATTACTGTAACCGCTATATTTTCGATACACAGTCTCTTCACACTCCATCGTTCACGCATGCGCGAAAGTGATAATGCTTTAACGCATGCGCTGTTGGATACTGGACAATACTTTGCTGTAGAAGTTGAAGAGGTGGGAAAAAAATGAAGTAGCATGCACAGGAGACACTCGTGTAATTTTGCTCTATTTTATTTAGCAGTCCATTTATTGAGGTGGAATGCAGCTGACGTTTTCATTGATGTGTTACAACTCGTAAGAAATTCAAAATGGCGCATACGATTCAACCTAAAAAATGCAACATAATGAAAATGCAAATGACAAGAAAAAATGCCATAAAGCCAGTATATATGTCATATTCATTGGAAGATACTATTTTTGAAAACCTCAGTCAAATACAATTTTTAGGGGTCAGGGGTCACATAATCACTACTGAGAAGTGATCCGAAATGGAACATTCAAATTCATAGATCTGAACATCCGGGTAATTAACAAGAAGAGTGCTCTCTCTTGCGTAGATATACCAACTTCCGCCTCTCTGTCGGTGAAGCATTAACCTCTCAACCATAATTCGAAGGCAGTTAGACTAGCGGTCAGGTTGTCAATATTGTTGCATTAAGAACGGTGTGCAAATGCCTAAAACTTGTGCTGCTGTGGGTTGCAAAAATCACAACATGATGGGGAAAAAAATGTCATTCTGTACGTTTCCAAAACACGGGGAAAGACGGAAAATGTGGTTGTCAGCACTGAAAAGGACAAGCCAGACGGAAAGCCATGGGAACCAACTAAACACTCAGTTATTTGCGGTGATCATTTCATTGCAGGTACGTTTTTCCTTTGACAATAATTAATTTAATACAGTATAAGCATCTATATGTTTTTATTTTAAAGTCAGGGCTGAGCAAATCCCATAGCCCGACGTCCAGGTCAAGTAAAATTTTCAAGTCGCTAGTCCGGGACAAGTGCTTTTTAAAAAAGTTGGGCTAGTCCTTTTTTGTGTGCTTTAATCACTATATCTACCTTTATTTGGCCAATCATGCCCTCCGGGCGTACTGAATACTTGATTATACCCCTCTTCGTGTATACATTTACATCCTGTTACCGCTTGACTGCATATTGGGCTAAGCGACCAAATTATCGGCAAATCAAAACACGTCAAACAAAAGAAAGCCAGCAGGATAAATTAGTAGTGTTTTAAGCGGCTTTGTTTCATTAAGTTTACTCAAGCCAGATTATCACGAGCGGCTCACTATGATTTTAATCCAGCGAGTCAGTGTGATTAAATTAATGAAAGGTACTTTACCATCATCAGTGTTGGTTTCTTTTATGAACTGATTAAATGACAGTAATGATTCTTTAATTTTTAATTGATTATACAGATGATTAACTTCCACGTGCGATATTGCGTTTGAAGCGAAACAATTATGCTAATTAATAAGCTGTCTCTGTTCGTATTTAAAAGAGAAAATGTATGTTATGATCACTTTAAAAGTAGTTGTCAGGCAAACTGATAGTTACTCTGTGGATAAAACGAGTTTGCTAAATTATTTTCACAAGGAAGGTAATAACGGCGATTCGGAGAAAGAAAATTTGTTTGAAAGTGGAGGGATAAAACGTAAGACTGATACTGAGTGTGTGGTAGCTATTTCTCCAAAGGGACATAAGCAACAATCTGTGGTGGCAAAAAATGTCAAATATGACACTACTAAGAGACAGAGAAATTTTCAGCCGCATTGGGTTGATTATTATCCCTGGCTTGAATGTATTGACTCGGAAGGAAAGATGTTTTGCAGTTAATGCAAACAATATCCAAAACTGGCACAGGTTTGAAATTCACCCAGTGTATTTGTCAGTGGAAGTGACAATTTCAGGATTGAACCAATCAAGTCTCATCACATGTCTGGACCCCACAAGGCCTGTGTAGCACAATATATGCATGACACTAGCCAGCATGTGCAGAAAATCAGTGAAGTCAGAGTTGCCGACACTCCACTAGGAAAGGCCATTTCAAAACTAAATGAGACTGAAATGAGAGCTCTCTTTAACACAGCCTACACCCTAGCCCGTTATGGAAAACCATTTTCTGATATGAAAGAACCTTTGAGATGCTTTAGAGCATTTGACTACAGGCACTTTCCTCATGAGAGGGCAACTCTGATGAAATATGCAGGTTCTTCTTAATCATCTTGAAGTGATTTTCAAACAGGAAGACCATCATGCCATTCATGAGCAGTATCTGGAGTTCAAAGCAAAGATGAGGGCATACAAGCAGTCACCGGATCCACCTGTTGAAATTCTTGGAACACTCTTAGTGAATACTCCACCTAGTCTCAGTCAATTATGCAAACTATTAGAAATCATGTTTGTTATAAGCTCATCCACTGCTGAGTGTGAACGAGGATTTAGTTCAATGAACTTAATCAAGACTTCTTTAAGGAATTCCTTTAACCAAAAGAGTTTACAAATGCTAATGAACATTTCTGCAAATGGACCAGAGCTTGAGGACTTCAACCCAGACACAGCTATCAACTGCTGGCTTAGTGCTGGTGCAGGTGGCAGACATATACATGGACATTTTTCAAATCCATCAGCTAAAACATATATACATGAACATGAAGAAGCCAAATGTATAACAACCAATGTTTTTGAAAAATTAAATTCTTTTAAGAAATAATTATGTTGTATATTATTTCATTTGTTTTTTCTATGGAGTAAGCACATACATCTCATCAAATCTGGGCAAGTGATTACCATTTTGGGACCAGTGAAAAGTAAGGTGGGACTAGTGAAGAGTAAGATGGGACTAGTGAATTTTCTGAAACCACTTGTCCTGGACTAGTGGTTAAAAAAAAAATTTGCTCAGCCCTGAAAGTCTATCTATTACCAGGGCCGGAAGGGGGGGGGGGGGGTCTGCTACCCCCCCCCCCCAAACTTACCAGCACACATACATATACACACACACACAAATGTCATTTGAAATTTGGCCACCGTTTTATTCTTGGGCAAGTTTATTGGGTATTATGCACACTTTGAGTGAACAGACAAACTTTTGCTTTGGTGCCCTTTCGAGGAGAGTCAGAGCTCTTTTGCAATTTGGAAACCACCACCCCCACCCCTCAACGTTGGACCTGATCTGGCCCTGATCAGAGGAAAACAGAAGTTATTAAGCCACACATCATCAGATTTACTGATAATATTTTCCTACTTATAATAATAGTAGTATTTCCCTTAATTTGCATAAAATGTGCAATTTTTACATTGTGAAATTACAGTAAGAGATTGTGATATTATTTTATTTTCCTTTGATGTTATTGACACACACATGCCCACCAATAAACACAAAATATATACTGTGAAACCTTTCTTGCTTGCTACAGTGTATGCCTACATATAACACTAATTTTTAATTAAATATATGTATTTTTCTGTTTTTTTTGTGACATTGAATGTTTCAAGAATGTGACTATTAATATATGTTATTTTGTGTCATGTTTGCAAGAAACTGACACATTTATTCATATATGAATCATAACTCCTGCACTCTGCAACTGATGACTAAGCTTTACTCACAAAAATGTAATCTAGAACCCATGCACCATTATAATTCAAGTACATAAGTATTTAGACAAGTTACTGAATATTTTTAGTCTTATATACTTCATGTCAATGTGAAAATTAGTTACAATAATATTTTAGAAATATTGTGAAATTTCATGAATTATTTGCTCTTTACAGGAAAGCCACAGGAAGATCCAGATCACCCTGATTACGTACCCTCAGTGTTCGAGTTCGCCACAAAAAATACAAAATATGTACAGCAAAAGAAAATGGTACGCTATGAGAATAAAGTGAAACGGAAAATTGAGTTCGAATCGATTGCAACATCAAGCAAGAAGGTGAAGGAGTCTCCCGAGGAGCTGAACACTGCTGTACTAGGCTCACCAACACCCACACAACAAACACCCCAGAAAAATACTTGTGGCACATCCCCAATATCACCCTGGGGCTCTCCAGTTCATCATCAAACATTAAGATCTGCACACAATCGCTGCCACGAACAGTGATGCAACAACCACTAACACAATCTGAACGAGAAAAAACATATACTGAAATGTGCAGTTTGAGAGCAGAGCGAGACAGATTTCAACAACAGGTGCAAGATTTACGAACCAAAATTTAAACAGTTAAGCTTTCATCAAGATTGATTGAAAATAATGATAACAAATCCATATTTTATACTGGAATCAAGTGGGATATATTTTTATCATTGTTCAGTTTTATGCAAACATTTATCAACAGAACACCACTAGCCAACAAATTATCCTTGCAAAATCAGCTATTTGTAACACTTGTCAAATTACGACTTGATATGCCATTTGAATATCTCGCAGATCAGTGTGGAATTCCAATATCAACTTTGCATGACATGTTTTGGAGATGGATAAATATTTTAAGTGCAAAGTTAGATTTTCTTATTCATTGGCCGGACAGGGAAACTGTAAGTAAAACGTTGCCAAGTGTCTTCCGTAACAAATTTCCTAGACTTACATGCATAATTGACCGCTTTGAAATATTTATTGAAAGACCCAAAAAGTTTGATGCACAAGCCGAATGTTATTCCAATTATAAAAAGCACAGCACAGTCAAAATATTTATTGGCTGCAGTCCACTGGGATCAGTGACATTTTTATCTACAGTTTGGGGAGGCAGAGTTTCTGACACAGAGATTGTAAGATCATCAGGGTTTCTTAGTCCAAATTTACATCTTCCAGGTGACCAGATTCTTGCAGATAGGGGATTCACATTACAGGATGACTTTGCAAGTGCGTGTTCAGCAGAACTGATCATACCTGCATTTACAAAAGGCAAGAAGCAGTTGTCTGCTAGGGAGGTAGAGAAGTCACGGAATATAAGTAGTGTACGAATACATGTTGAAAGAATTATAGGTCTCATGAAGAACCGTTACAAAATTCTACAAGGAATTCTACCAATAAGTATGATAAAATCATTAAATGATGAAGCCAGTAACGAAAATCAAGCTCACATTGATAAACTGATTCGTTTATGCGCCAGTTTAACCAATCTTGGTGATGGCATTGTATACAATGAAGATGAGTGACTCAGCTGTTACTAATATGTATTAACCCATTATGTTCTATTAACAAAAATTTCCATCTTGTGGTAGCAACATTATCAATGTATTTCTTTTTTAAGTCACTTTGAAAAGAACTGTGGTAGTTAATAGGTTTAGATGAAATATATTTAGATATATACTTAGAAAGCACAGAGAGCAATAAATGTTTGAAGATAAAGTCATTGTTCAAAAGTTTATTGATAACTACATGTCAAATCTAATGTTTGATAATATATGTTGTACATGCAATAAATGATGTTACCTACAATTTGTACTTTTCATGCAGTATGTTCTGAAAAACTACAAACATTCGGAGTCAAACTAGTTTTTTACACTCCTTGCAAAACCACTGTCCTTTTGGCACACGTTTCATTTTTATACATTTCAGATGGAACCATTGTATTTTGCATTTTGGATTATCACAACCAATCAGATCTGCTTTACCATCATCTTTAGAATGGCATAAACAGTAAAATCTTTGGTCAGTTACACTGCTATGTAAAGTAACTGCACTGTGTTCCAACCTCCTTGTTAGCAGTTCAGGCATAACACAGTTTAAATAGAATACTTTAACTCCATATGTCATCCTAGCTATAAAGTCATTGTCTCTGGAAATATGTAATATAGCTGTCATTCTTAATGTGTACACAACAAGATCACACATTTCAACATTGTGGACAAATAGTTGAAGTTGAACTTGACTATAATATTTATGATTATCTTTCAAGGCCTTTCCATCCTCAGTTAAACATGAAGTGGGGTCCTTGATATATTCTTCTAATGTTGACTCTTTGTGTGAAAATGAACATTTAACTTCTACAACTCTGCGACCATGACATGAACATGATGCCAGAGAATCAGCTCTGGCTGCTAAGAAAGGCAACTTGTCACAGATTAATAATCCTGTTGGTTGCCTTTTAAAATCTTTGTGAATTGTTGCCATTGTTGCTGCATATTCCTCTAAGGCAGTCGCCTCATTTTCCTTTCCCCATCTAACTGCTGGAATATGGTCAAGAGATTTCATACTTGGATAACATAATGACTGAAGTAGCGATGGAGATGGGTTGTCTAAGTTTGTGTGTAAAATATCATGGACTTTTGAAGAGGTTATGCGGCCAATGCGTTGCTTGTGCCAGGTTAAAGATGAGCTCTGGCTTGTTGTTAAATCATGAATATAGCTTATGACCTCTGCACTGATTTGTAAGTTGTTGACCTGATCAGCACATTTCTCTAGCAGATCACCTTTAAATAATGTACAGTTGTCTTGATTATATAGGGAACGCAGACACTGTGGAAGTTTTGGTTCTGGATTTGTCTTCTTTTGCCAATGAAACTTCCCAGAGAATTTTTCAAAAGTACTAAAAACAACAGGCTTTGTTTTACATGCAAACAATGTGCCAAGGAAGTTTTCTTGCTCATGAACTGTAGATTTTTCATACACATGGGAATTTAATTTGTGACTAGTTGCCATCCTATTACGAACCCTAGCTATACTTGTGCCTTTATAAAAGCTAATGTCCTTAATTTCAGCCGGTTGAACTTTCTTCACAAAATCAGAGTTCCACTTGCAAGGTAATTCTGTACATGTCAGACTGGTATAACCTAGGCGTACTGCTCCTTCTATTTTAAAAAGTATTGCAGCTATGTGAGAACAGGATTCAGAAAGCCTGGAAAATAAATAAATAATGATGTGCAAGTTCCAACTGATTTATTGTGTTAAATTTATGATTTAAATAGAGGAACTCTGATTTTAAAAATGGGAATCTACCACACACTACCCAACTCTTTACTCTAACCCAGAAAATAAATTATCAGAAAATTGGAAAGGGTTTTTGTTTCTTAGACTTTATTATTATGGTCAAAGAATTATATTAATATATGAAGCTCCTGAAACGAACTTATAAGTTTATATGTTCATACCCTGCCATGCAGTCAGTGAGCAACAGCTACTGTACCATCCACAGCAAGAGCCACCCAAGGATGATGTGGTTCATCATTTACTCGTTGTGAAGGCATAACATCTGCACGCAGAAGCATCTAAGCACTATTTGGTGGCTTATAGCTCATCAATGTGTGTACCCATCCGGACTGGAAGTAATTGTAGGCCTCAAGACTTTTATAAGCTTTCATAGTCACACGTGTGAAAATACCTATAGACAGGAAAACAGTTTATTATTAAATTAATAGACAATATTGATAGTTATATGGATTAGCTACATAGACACAATCAGATGTGACCAAGGAATAAGAAGAAAGGAACTGGAGAACAAAGCAATAAAAGAACATTCAGTTAAAACAAGCAGTTTGCATTTTAATTTTGAAAACGATTGTCCATTTTTAAATTAGACATTAAAAAATTTTTTTTTTACGTTTTTTTATCTAATATTTACAACTGATAATATGACAAAAATATATAATAGTATGTTGTTCGCCAACTAAAAATGGAAGTAATCTGTGAAAATATCATATATCCTTATGACGCTATAATTTAATGTAAATTTACTGTTAAAACAAATTACTTCGGTATACAAAATGTATTTTTTTTTCTCTCAAACAACGTAACGATATTTACCTGGAGAGTCGATTAGATAGGAATACAGATCACCGTACTGGAGTGGTGGCCATTTGCATGGATCGTTTTCCAAAACAGCTGCTGGAAACTTGTAAGGACAATCATCGCAGTTTATGAAGTCTAATTTAACCTTATTCCGACTTTTTGCTGAATTATCAAGTTGATCAAAATAATTATACGCCATTTACATGATTGGTAACTGATGACTGAAAATTAAACTGGCACAAGGTGTAAACTGGCACAGCGTGTTAAATTTTAAATGGATACTGGATGCTGCGCGTTGATATGAGAGGCTTCACCTACGCGATAACCCGGATGTTGTATCTAAGACCGTTTACGTCACGCCGGATCCATGAATAGAGATAACAACGTAGCCAGGATGCGCTTCCGTCAGCAGGATGCCACCATCTTACTATTTTTGTACAGAGATGGTACCCCTATTTACTGGCCTCCCATTCTTTTAACTCGAATTTGGATTATTTCATGGATGGCGGGAAAATTTACTTCATCGTCTGCGCAAATGAAACCATCTATATAGTATGGGCCCGTTCCATTCTGGATCGTACCTTGGAGTCCCCTATTTTGACGCACATAAGTACTTACTTTCACCTTGTCATAAATATACTCCTTTCATAGTGATACCTCTCATTATATAGAAACATTAGTTATTTTAGCAAAGTATGCATCAAAAATGACATTGATATATTCCCTAATACTCTTCTTTGCATGCTTTGAACCAGACGACCCCTTGTCGGAAAGTTTGTGTATTACGTCACCCATTATGACGCACTTTACAGAAATCTTTCTTTTAGTGACACTTTTGTACATACGGTCAGGGAATAAAACTACATGTATATTGATGAGGAACATCAATAGGACATAGAAAACTTAAGTTTATCGGAAAAATTACAGAAAGATTTTTTTAACTTGGCATTCCTAAAGCTTTTCTTAGATTTATCATAAATGTAATTTTGGTACAGATTTTGTCTCGAAAGCAAAAAGAATCAAATTTTGAAAAAATCATGATGGTATTATTATAAAATCGTGTCATTATTTTAAAATATTATTAGATTTAGCATGTGTCTTTTTTTCCAATACTCAATCCTTGAATGTAAAGTTTTTGGAACATCAAAACTGTTTTGCATCCTTCACAACTTTTTTTTATCCAGAATACAAATAATCACAGACAGACGACATACAGTTACAGGAGGTTTTATTTTCATTAATAATCATTCTTGCCATTATCAAACAAATCTTTAAAAAAATAAATTGGTCAAAATAAGTTAAATATCAAGAATGTCTTAAAAGATTATTGAAAAATCACTTTTTAAATTAATATTGCCTAATTATCAGATAAAAAATCCTAAGACTTTTATTTAAATAAGCAAAAATGTAAAGGATACTAATTTAATTATGAAATATATCGTAAAAGTATATGTTTCTTGTAAATTTCCACAAATTATAATAAGAAAGAACCACCTCTGAAAATCAGTTATGACAGATCCACATCAAACTGTATAACAGTGTACACCTTTCTAAACAGTGTTACTGATGCATTATCAGCTGTGAATCACGTTGCTAACACACACTGAGTAGCAGACTGGATGCCTATTATGGCAGGAAGTTTATTTGTCCCGTCAGAATAGTTAGTAAGGATTTTTATGAGGACTTACTGATTGAAAAAAAGAGAATTAGTGAAATGACGTTTTTTTTCTAGGTATGTATCTTTGTTTCATTTCACAACCGACAAGGATAGGATTTTCGACAAATGTTGTGGTCTGTGACTTGATGTTGATCAGTGTAAATTAATGTTGTGGTTTTGACGTCATTGAAAGATGCGTTCTCTCGAGAACTGGGAGTTTATGACACTGCATCAAATTAGGTAAGCGTCAAAATAGAGTGTGGGACGATACACCACCTTCGGTCTTCGACAGTATTTACCAGGGCCAGTTACTATCTAGCTGAGGATTATTTAATCCCTTTATACCTTACAAAATTTCAAACCAAACCTTGTTCTGTCTGCGCAAACTTTTTTTAATTTCGAAAAATAAAATTGTTAACGGCGAGAGCAATGTTAAAGAAATGTTATTTATAGTACAAGCACGGCCTAATACACGTCGTAAGGTGCATGATAGCGACGCAGATCCTCGCGCAGGTAAAACTTAAAGTCTGTACATTTATACTGTATAAAACGTGCATAATACCATCAGCTGTAATCAGTAAAATTAAAATAAAGGCTACGAAACGACAGTGAAAAAAATTGTCTGAATCATAAAAATGTAATGCAAGTAAAATGTGGACTTTATCATTTCTTTGTTAATTATATGCCAAACATTCCAAAATAATGCAGTTGGAATAAAAATGGCATTATAATATATTTGTAAAAATCATAATTAAGTCCATTTAAAATAGCTAATGATTTATACAGTATTATTATTATAGAAGACAAAAAAAACCCCAAACAAAAACATATACACATGCATGCAGAATAAGTAATAATTACAATAATAATTAAAATATTCAGATGACAATACTTGTTTCCTAGATCAAATATGAATACAAATGAAAATAGAAATAATACTGTATAATAATGGTGATATTTTTTTATCACAATTTTAAAATAAAGAAATTGAATCAGATTGTAAAATAAATAATCTTAATAATAATGATTTATATGTTTATCAGACATTTACACTTATATTTAGGAATTATTTGTATTTTGAACAATATCAATAATAATTATAATTATAATGTCTACATTACATGCTGTTTTTATATGTTTATCAAATTGCTGGCATGCTAAATGCCATGTACATATGAATTAAATATATTTAGATGGTGAAAAGATATTCTTACTGCAATATTTTGGAATGTTTAACATCTGATATAAAAATGATACAAATCTATAATCTAATTATCTGACATATTAATGACTTTGAGAATGACATATGATTTAGAGAATTTTGTTGATGTTGTTTTGTATCCATTTATTGTAGTCATAGTCTTTAGGCCAAAAGAAAAAATATGGTTGGCTCAGGTTACCCGACCGACCCTAGTGTTTAGCCTCCGAGCCTATGTTTTTTTTCTCGCTAAAATAAAACAAAATTTTTTCGCCGAGTCATCAACCCCGTCTGTGATGATGACGATTTGTACTGAATTAGACCATACCAAAGTAGCAATCGGAATACTCTATTTTGTTCGCTTGTTTGCTTGTAAAACGGACATGCGCAGTGATGAACTATAAACAACATGGCATGTGGAAGAAGCGTCCCTTCTACTCTAATCGCTGTGAAGCTTAATAACTGCTGTCCCGGCAACAGTGGCAATTATTTATTGTCAATCAATCATGATTGGACATTCATGGACCCGTTTCAATCAAAACACCCAGTCTTCAGCCCAAAAGAAGACCGGATGCTCTGTTCAGTTTCACCGACAGCGGGAGCCAAGGACGGATATGAAGTTAGAAATGTCTCTAGTATAAATCAAGTCTGAGAGACATGAAGATGGTATTAAGCAAACTAAATTCACCATGCTCATTTTCAGACGTAGATTTGTTTTTCCATGCTAAATGTATACATTAAAACAAATAGCCAGCAAATTAAAACGTATGAAACAGATAATGGTGTTGTTTGTGAGTCGTCACCATAAACTCCATAGGTCCAAATCCACTTGAGCCTGTTTGAGAAAATTGTCATTTGTTTGCAGAAGGTTCATGGTACTACTCTTGAAAATGGACTATGGTCCTCTTCCAACAAAACTTGTTGCCAAGGGTACATAAATACATAGATGCGTCTTAAGGCAGAAAGGTTTACTCACGGTGAACCTTAATTATAGTACATATACATGTATTCATGTATTTTTTTAAATTTTTTATTTAAGCCTACCGACCTACCCTACTTTTTTTGGCTATGTAACCTGAACCACACACACAATTTTTTTTGTTGGCCTTAAAGTAGTAGGCATCTTGCATGGTTATACAGTGTAGATCCACATCACAACCATGCACCTAACAATAAAAGTATCAACTAGTTGATTTTACATTTCTATCTTTATTTGTATTCATCACTGATTTGGTAAAAAAAAAATGTAAAAAATATTGTCATCTGAATATTTTAATTATTACTTTAAATGTAGTCTAAGCACTAACATTTTAAATGCTACTTAATTATGAATGTTACAAAAATCTTATAAAGACATTTTTATTCAGACTGCATTATTTTGAAATGTGTGGCATATAATTAAGAACAAAATGATAAAGTCTGTATTCTACTTACATTACATTCTTATGATTCAGATAATTTTTTTCACTAGTTTCGTAGCCTTTATTTTAATTTTACTGATTATAGCGGATGGTATTTGTGCTCGTCGTTAACCACTTTATTTTTCCAAATTAAAAAAGTCTGCACAGACGGAACAAGGTTTGGTTTGAAATTTTGTAAAGTATAAAGGGATTAAATAATCCTCAGCTAGATAGTAACTGGCCCAGGTAAATACTTTCAAAGACCAAAGGTTGTGTATGATTCAGAATGGACGGGCCCATACTATAGCTTTTCTTTTAAACCATATGGCCCTGAGAAAAGTTTCTTGAAAAATCCAGAAACTGTGTGGATTGAGGATGGTTTCAGACAGGAGAGGCTTTATTTACGTAAATAAATATAATGTGTGGAGAATTTTTGTATGACTTCTCTTTGTTTTGTGGGAATAGAGCTGTATTTTAGGTGGCGCTCTATAGATGTTACGTACAGAGAGAGTGACGTGTAAGGTGAAGTTGTTTGTATTTACAACCTGCACAATGGAGAGAATGTTGACATACCTCTATGATACTTTCATGTAACGGGGCCTGAAATTTCTTTACATACTGTACTTGTGGAAATTGTACATGATCTAAGCTCTAGGGGTGCGCGATAATATCGAATATCGGTATATTGTGGTACTGAACCTGCGATATAAATATATTATATTGGTATAGTACGATATTGACGTAAATTTTGATAAAAAGCTGCAATGAAACTCTGTTATTTTAATAAATTAATATTCGCAATGTTTTACCACTTAAAATAGTTTCCAACTGACAATGACCGATTGAATTCCATACCTGTACCTTCGGTGATCTGCTTCAGTAAGATTTATATTTTGTTTCCCTGGGAAGTTGCATCAATGTTAATCTTCATCCTTCTGAAGCCTTAGCTTCTCTATGTCAACAAATAAGCACCTTACAGACATTGATGACTAACTGACATTGACCTTGAGCAACAAGCGTTTCAATCATGGCTGAGTACGATCTGGTGAAAAATTAGAAAGCACGGTCGGCCACATGGATTCATTTTGCTTTAAGAAAGAGTAAAACGGACAGGAAGATTGATGAGGGCAATTGCTGTGTGCCGATATGTGAGGCTCACGTTAAGTTTTCTGATGGAACCACAAGTCTAACCTACCATATGAACAAGCACCATCCTGGGAAAATTGGGCATTACAAGAAGACAGCCAATAGATCATTGATGTCTACTGATGGGAGTTTATCGTGTGATCACAATTCTGATCTTTCTAAAGCTAAAGTGTCACTGCCAACCGAGAATCTTACCAGGGCTCCTTGGCACAAAATACCCCTCCCATTCTTCATGTGCTTTACTGATAACTGTCAAGGTGTACAGATTCATCATAAAGGACTTGCGTCCATAACGAATAGTGGATTCGCCAGAGTTTAGAGACCTTTTACATAAACTTCTCCCTCGATACAATGTTCCAGGTAGGAAGCAGTTTGCAGAGGTGATCATTCCATTCTTAAATCAATATTTTGCAATAATATTGTAATATTTCACATAATATTGTAATGTATCGCAATATGATTTTCAATTCAATACCTCTACTAAACTCACAGCTAACTAAAATGGCTGCTCCCATGTGCTAAAGTACACTACCTTTAGCAGTTTTTAAAATAGGGAAAATGAATTTTGCTAGAGTAGGCAATACCAGCTTTAGAAAGTGCAATGTATGAATCGCAAAATATATAAAAAGTAAAAAATGTTATCTGCTCGTTTTTTTCTTCATATTTTATCTTTGAAGTCAAGGAAGTGAAAATGACCAAGCGGAGGTGGAAGTTTTTTTTATAGGTGCACATCTGAAGTAAGGCTAAGCTACTCTATAATCCAAATTACACCCATAGATCATACACCAAAAAAAGGAATTACCTTGGCCAGGACCAGTTTTTCTTGATCGTACATAAATATCTATGCGCAAGTTTAATTTATTCATAATCGTGATCAATCATCAATTTGTCAAAAAAATACTTACCTGGCGTAAATGCATGGGTATTTACCTTAGTTTGCCGAGCATATACTGGTTATCCACTGTTGCCTTTGCAGGCGACAATTTATTGTTGTTATCGATCGCGACCTATGCGTGTATGGCTTCTAATCCACATATTGGTGCATTTACGCTGTGGTGCTAATCCTATTGAATCAAAATAAACATTGCCACGCGTATTTATCGCATATGCAACCCAATGTGTTCCAAGACCAGACAAATGAATCTAAATTGGTTATTCCAGTTTCATATTTGTGCAAACATCGATGACAATTCATCACACATGAAAACACCTCTGAAGTGTTTTATTATTACTATTATTATTATTATTATTATACATATATATATATATATATATATATATATATATATATATATATATATATATATATATATATATATATATATATATATATATATATATATATATATATATATATATATATATATATATATATATATATTAGCAGATATGCAACCTTTGATCGACACACAAGCAACCTTTGGGTGACCGCGGTCGCCGAGAGGATATATCTAGTGTCGCCCAAAAGTAAAACAATATTCCTTACTATTTCTGTTAAAAGAAAAATGTATTAGATATTTCAGAATTATGAATGAGATAGTAATAAGGTTAAACCTTACTTTAAAACCAAGTTTATTTGAAAGGATTTGTTGATATTTACATTTTATAGTTTTGATATATATTCGCGGTGCAACCTTCCGGCGACATCATGTATGGATATTTCTGTTGATTGGATGTATATTTACATTACTACGGCAGATTTTAAAATGCTTTTTTATCATCATCGTTGTTACGTGTTGAACCATTATCATAAATAATGTTAAAGTTAAAACCCAACGTATTAGCTAAGTTTAGGCCCACTTCTAAGCTTAACCGCTTTGATCATACATTCTAGTGTGATGCGCATGCTTATAGTCAGCTTCCGGACAAACCAACCAGGATATTCGAAATAATGGCTGCTTTACCATTAAGCCACGGAATGCGCATGGTAATGACTATACATGTAACGGATGGATTCGCAAACGTAACAGCGATTTAGCATTGTAGAGAGAGTTTTCGCAAATGTTGGAGGGGTGGGGTTGATGCTGCCATTTGACTGGCCATGTATGTGTAACTGTGACGTGCTGAAAGTACATTCGATCATCGTGACTCCTGTTACAATGTTGGTCAAAATAACACATAACTTGTATTAGTCTTAGTCGGAGTGCATACTTGAGATTAAAGATTAGTTGTTGTATTTGATCTACAGGTAACTTTGGTGCGGGAGGTACAGGGTGGTGCTGTACATGGTAAGGTTTCCACATGTCAGAAATATGGCAGTATAAATTTTAGCTGAATTTTGTGCCCTTGATCAGGGATATTTTTAATATGGATGAGCGTGGAGGGGATTGAGTAATCTCCATGGCTAAAAAAGGGGTGTTTCTTATCCAAGATTTCAAATTTGCCCTCAATGAAGAATGCTTGGAGTAACCTCTGCATTTATTTAAGGTAACAATGGTGTTTTTTTCCAGTTGTGTACAGTATGCAGTTTCTCAGTGCAGCCTATTTTTGATGACAGCTTGTTCAAGAGAATATTCTTATTTAGATTTATTATGAGTATGGGTGAAACGATACAACTCAATATGATTCACGATACACAGTCTACAATACGATACACATATGAACTTGATAGGTTTTTCATCTTTAAAAGGTCTGTCAGTGGTAGGGTGGTGCCATTTATTGCGTTGACGTATAGGTTATATTTTCAGTATGCGAATTACAGAGACAGAATTCTCATCTGTTCATGTGCCATTCTCATCCTTGACAAGATATAAAAAAAAATACTTCCAAACAGACTACCTGTAAGTTGTCAGTGACTTTAATTCAACTTTTTTGGCCATTTCAGGCTGCTTCATGTTGATCACAGGGGCTTGTATTGTTGCTTACAACTTATCTATCAGTCATACATGTACTATATAATACTACAAGGGATGACACTTCTCTCCCTTCTTGCACGACCTATTTAAGAATCAACACTGATATTTCAAGCTACACTTTGCGTGGCGTAATAAATTTGGTACCAATATTTAGCTTGGGCATTCGACTTTGTATGCCTACACAAAGTTTTACTTACTACCACACCTCTAAGGAATGCTAGAACATTTTACCACGTTACCATGATCAGATAATCAGTAGGCGTAGTACATCATTTTCGGTCGACCAATGGAGGGCCGTATTCCATTCAGCTCGTTGCATTTGCATATTAAGCGGGTGCAATCATGGCCATTTTGACCGTTAGCGTGGGAAAATGATCTGGCATTACTTAAAGGTGTGGTAGTAAGTCACACTTTGTATAGGCATACAAAGTTGAATGCCTGAGCTAAACATAGATACCAAATTTATTATGCTATGCGAAATATAGCTCAAAATATCAGCGTCGATTCTTAAATAGGTCGCGCGAGAAGGGAGAGAAGTGTCCTCCATTATATTATTTATATAGTACATGTATGACTGATAGGTAAATTGTAAGCAACAATATGAGACCCTGTGAATTTGATCAGTGGTTATTAAATTATCAGTAAAGTAAAGTAAACATGGAGAACAAACCCGAAATGTCTTCTTTACGTTGAGATATGTTATTAGTAGCTGAACATGCTGACAATATAAAATAATTAGCATGGAATAGGGGGGAAAGCAGATTTTGGTGTTAATTTGTAGAAGGTGAGTGGCTGTCGTCAATAGTTACTTTTTACTGACAGAAATGAGTGCATATGCCTGCTGTGGCTTTCTCAGATGTACATGTATTCTCAATTTAAAGAATAAAAAGGCAAATGACTAATAATTATTCACTGCTGCTAAAGATTAAAGTAATTTGTATAGGGTAAATATCATTTTGTATCGATTCTTCGCCTCTTGTATTGATATAGAAAATTATTGATATATCAATTAATTGTTTCACCCCTAGGCATGAGCATTGGTATTTATTATAAGTGTGAAATATAGAAAATTACTGGTGAGATTTTTACCATTTCTTTAAAATTCCTATATTTTCACTTGCAAATTATATCTTTATATTGTCAAATGTGAAAATACAAGATTTCACATTGTCATGTGATGTTTTCTAGTGTGTGCCTATAGAAGTTATACTTGCAGTGAGAAAAACTGGCACTTTGTGAGCTTGAGCAATAATAGAAACTGCATTACCTTTCAAGCATGGAAATTATTTATTGCAGAAGACATTTGACTCGCCACTGTTTGCTTCTGTACCAAGTTATATATCTTTAACAGCCTTGACAACAATGTAAACAATTCGGTGTGCTGCATCACTTAATTTGACTTGCTTTTGTGGTCAGATTGGGTAAGAAAAAGGTTACAAAATGTCAAATATTGAATTTATTGAAACAGATTAGGTGATCCCAAATTTGCCGTTCACTTAGATGGCTTATATTTTCTATGATCAGCCAATAAATGTGATTGAAATTTAGGTGAACTTATGAAAAGGGTGGTGGAGGTAGTATGCTGAATAGTGAATTGAATTTTTAAAGCTTCATTTCAGAAGCAAGTTTGATATATAATAACAAGAACATTATTTTTTCCTGTTTATGTACCAGATATATTTCATCTGTTATGGTTAGGCCGGTGTTGAGTTCTAGGCCATCTTTAAAGGACTGACCATTTAATTGATGGGAGGGATGGGATTCTCTTTCGATAGGATATTTTCTTTTTTTTAATCAATAGATAAGTAATTTTTGTACACTAATATAATGGATATAATTAGTTTTTTTTTCTTTCTACAAATCAGAGTAAGAATATTGTTTTCAAGTAATATAAGGGCTGGACATGGTTTTTTTAAACTCCGTTTACCCACTACCACCACCGTCTGAAAATGTAGTGGTCAGTCCTTAATGACCCTAACACTGTTTTTCCTGTGATAGTCCCAGTGGACTAGGTGCATTAACTGATATAAAAGTAGGTGTGGGCTTATCATAGGATATTTCTTTCCTAACATAAACAATTGCTAAAATATGTTGAAGTGGGGATTGGACTTATCAAGTGTGGGCTTATCATTGGAGAAGTACATCAAGTTCATTTGTTTGATATACTGCACAAAAGAAAGTGTGCAGTGTTTCCCCAGGGCTTTTTACTGTAGTGCTCTTGCTACACGTATCAGCCCATGATGCTTTAGAACCAACTGATATGCTTTATTGTTTCCCAGTATCCATTAAAAACCATTCTGTTAAATAAAAATCCTGTCATCTACCGGTAATTCAAAGCCCTATCACTCAAATGACAACTGTTGTTAACCTCTTCTTGTGTATGTACATGTAATTATGATAATCTTTGATAATTACTCACTCGCCTAGCCACTACATGTAGAGATCAGAGAGTTGGTGATTCTGATTCAGAATGGCCCACAGCAGGAGTTCCCCAAAGAAAGATCATAAGAAACAAAAGACGGGTTTAAATAGTGAATGAAAGATTTCATATGCTTGGGTGGAAATCAGTGAATCCGATGGTACATTTTCCATATTGCTAAACTATAGTTTAGATCTACTTAGTTATCAATGGGTGATATGATGGAGTGGTGTGGGTGGTGTACAATTCCTTTGGCACTGTTAGAATCTATTAATTTTTATATTTATTGTAGTAGCAGTAGTAGTTGTATTTGTTATCTTGTTACTTTCTGCAACATGTGACAAGGAACCTCATGAATAAAAATTGCAAGTTACTCTTATATTTACACAAGTATACTCTCAGCAAGAAAAGTTTCATTAATAAATGTAACTCAAGTGGGCATTGTCCTGTGAAATGTATATATTTGAAATATTTCTCCAACAATAAAAAAATAGTTTGCAATTGGAATGTACCGCATTATAAATTAAATGGTGACATTTTTTAATCATTATATTGCTGCATTAATAGGTGTCATCTTTTTTATTTGTGAGAATTGCAGATTAAAGAATAAAATCCGCACCCAGTGGGCTATTTCTATACAATTCATAATTTCCACAGATGAACTTAAAACCACATTATGTCTTTGACATTTGGAATAAATATAACTTCCATTGTTTTATCGTTTATTTAAATTCAAAGACTACTGAGTTTTGACCTTAAATCATGTTATAACTTGGGAAAGTTAAGAATATTATTCAAATATGTATACTTCTTTTATATCTCAATGATATTGATATTTTAACCTTTATGATGATAATGTGTTTTTGAAAACATTTTATGATGCTACCATGCACTTAACCCAATGCTATTAGAAATTTCTGATATGTCTGTGTGTGTCACGTTTGACAAATGTTTTGTCGATGACAAGTCAGGAAATGTTTATTCTAGTAACCTGTGGGGACCGTCTTCATAAATTTTGGGGACATCTGCACAAAATTGGCAAACATTGTAAATTTCCATATTTATATTTTTCTATTTTAGTATATTACAAGACGAGTCATCACTTGATGCTGGCATAAAATGAGCAGTCTCTGCACTCATTTTTAAGTTTTGACCAGAATATCCCAATATCAGTGTGAAATATCTGGTTAGTAAAAATTTAAGAAACATCAATGCTAATGTCAAAATGATTTCCCCAGTGAAATCTAGTGGAATTCAATCGCTGATTACTGACTAGAAATATCGAATACGTAACTATTAGCTTCAAAATATAAAATTTAACTAGCAATGAATCAATGGGGGAAAAAAATACCAGTGTTTAATATAGAGTAAGAATGTGATTATCAGCTTAATATTTGACTAGTTCAGACTACTTACACAAGTCACAAGTACATACTCCTGAACTCAGAAGTAGTGCTTGGAAAAGTACATCGAACAAAACAGTATGTGATCAACTATTGACAGAGGCCTCGTCAGAAGCAATAAAAATTCCTGTCTCGTGTTTAATTGGCCGAGTTCCTTAGCTGGATATTTTTTTTACTTTCCAAATATTATTCAACAGTGTTAGGTTGACCAGATCCAACCGGTTTTCTAACGTGTGCAGATTTTTCAGATTTAATTTCACTTTTAATTTTAGCTTTAGAATTGGAAATAGTAGGATGATGTCGAGTAAGATGGATTCGCATATTTGTTGTGTTCCCAGTATGGTTCATGACAGCTAGACAGACTTTACATATTGTTTTTGTTTTTACTGTATTTCGGACTCCATTCTGCACATATACTGGGTGTCCGAAATGGTCCCACACATAATATGTTGATCCTGAAAATATGGACAATCTCTCCTTCATCACCTATGTTTACTGAAATGTGAATTATTGTTTTTGCAAGGTATTTTCTAATTGGTCAAAATACACCCATGAAAGATCAATTCTCCAATCATTTTACCTGTTATATTATGCTTTTGAATACTCTTCACAATGGAGGCTAACTTGGGGATAAGACTAAACTTCCTACCAAACACGTTTTTTGATGGAAATTGATACTAGTTTGTATGTATCGATACACGAATCTGCGGATTTTAAATCATGATACATTTATGCAGCTATGAATTGTCCTTGCACTAATTAGCATCTTACAGATTCAATGCATCATGCAAGGATGTAACTTTTGTTTTCAGATATAATGATCTGCACATCAGTAACCCACTTTGAAAATGAGAACTATGCCAAGAAAATGAATGGATAAAAATAAAGAAAAAAAATCTGTCTAAATCTCAATTCCCCGAATATAATGCATTTTTACAAAATATTGAAATGCAGTTCACTTGCAAAATAAATCACCATGAATGCCTTCTACATTCTTGTCTTATTCAGATGATACTAAATTTGACTGTCTATGACCTATGACTGTGTTGACTTTTGAGTGGGATTTGGTTGTTTGGTTTGACTGGTGTGGAGGCTTTGCCTACTTTCACAGGGCTCAAAATTAGCGGTAGTCCGCTAGCCCAAGTCTAGTAAATTTCCTTTCGGACTAGTAGTTTTCATAATTTTAATAGTCTGATGGCTAGTAAAGTTTCAGTTGTCACCAGTCAGCATTTATTTACCGTGTCATAAAGTATAATTTTTAAAAATCTGAATGATCGGAAGATGTCACAAGTTGTCTCAGAGCTAATCACATATATTCCCAAAATTCAATTACTCCCTTAGAGGGAACGAACAAATAAGTATTTTACAGATCATATTTCAAAACAAGGCTGTATAAATCTTTACTGGTTTTGTTAGATTTATAAGGTAAAGTTGTATATCAAAAACTGATGGTCTGAGTTTCCTGACCTTTCCTACCCCTTTTCTTTTTGTATAGATATTTTGACATTATTGTTGGGGTGTGAGGTCAGAGTGCATTGCCTATTGAAAAGTAGGAATTTGCCAAAACAATGTGGTGTAGGCATAGGGTAGCTGCTTACTACTGGGCCTAGGAAATTTAAAGAACCTTACATCGAGCTCTCCCCACATAAAATCAATAGCAAGATGATTTATCACCTCAGGAATTGCAAGTAGAACATCTGTTATGTCTTTAATTCGATGACAGACAAGACAAAACTATTGAATTGACGAAATATGACTTGATTCTCACCATTTGCATTGCTAGTCACATGATTACGCAAATCTCGCAGCCTACATATCCACGACATCAGAGGTCCAATAGTCACGTGATACCAACAAGAACCCCTTTCCAATGTTTGTTTGAAAAATTAGAAAATATTAAGTGAAAGTCACATGATGTTTTTTAGAACAACCACCAGAAACATGTCACAGTTGCAGCAACCTGGAAAAAGACCGATTCATCGTGTAGATAGCACATGTCAACACATTAGTCGCGTGATACTAACAAAAACAGCATTGACGTGCTCTCTGTCTGATGAATCTATCAATAAATTAAAAACAATGAATGTTATACTAACAATTTCTGAGAAGATAAATCATCTTCCTGTTGATTTGATGCAGGTAGGGATCGATGTAAGGTTGTTTAAGTTTGCCAAGCCCAGTAGTAAGCGGCTACCAACTTTATAACAATCCATTTTATGTCATCTTTTGTTTTCATATTTAAAATCTAGGGGCCCATTTTTCTTCCCATTTTACTGATCGTATGATTCACTGGTTACTATTTTGTGGAAAGGCTGGGAAAAGTTTAGGTATTTAGTATTTATGCTTCTGAAATGGGTCGGGGTTTGCTGAATTGTTCTGGTCTTTAAGCAAAATTCCAAATTTTGGTTCTGCCTTCTAAACTTAATAGTTTACATTATGATGGACTTCACTCATTCAAACTGTTAAAGACTAGATACTGTACATGTCAGTTGTACTCTTGCAATTTAGGCAATCTCACTGTTTCTTGTTGAGCTATTGCATTGTAATTAATGTGTTGCATGAAGACTAAGCAAGATGCAACAGGCGTTACATTTTTCATATACACTGGGTCTTGCGTAGAATGCATTTGGCAAACATCACAATTCCATGTAATGGGGGCTGCCATATTGATCTTCTTCCAGTCACCCCAGTCCCATGACTGACAGTCATATTACACGCATGTCTTTAACCCGATGACGATGAAACTTTCCGTATTGAAAGTACATTTGTGGTCGGTCTTGTTAATAGGGAAGAAAATTCCTAAACATTCCTAAAATAAATACTATGAAATGGACCAATGCAGAAAATGATGACAAATTGTTGTCACAAAAGCAAGATAGAAATAATATTGTACTAACCGGTAATTTACAAGTGAATTATTGGAAGCCATTTTACATCTCTGTTGGTGCTTTTCACCTTGTGAATGTTTTAACACTGCTGATTTCCCCATGGAGGCCACTGAGAAAAAAAAACCTGTTAATGTACTCCAATGAATGTGTTGTATCATGTTTATTCCATTCCACAGACAGGAAGGCATATTCATGTAGATGGGGCCCCATCTACATGCATAAGCCTTCCTGACATTGGAAAGGTAAAGAAAGGTGTACACCCTATCTTTAGTTTTATTTATTGAATCTAAATGTCCTGTGTCACTTTGGACCAATGCAGAAAATGATGACTAAATGTTGTCACAAAAGCAAGATAGAAGTAATATTGTACCAACCGCTAATTTAGTAGTGAATTATTGGAAGCCATTTTACATCTCTTTTGGTGCTTTTCACCTTGTGAATGTTCTAACACTGCTGATTTCCCCATGGAGGCCACTGAGAAAAAAAACCTGTTAATAATAATAATAATAATGAGGACTTTGCATAGCGCCTAATCTTTAGAAGCTCTAAGTGCTTTACAACATTATATAACACCTAAACAAACATATATAATGATATGATTACGAAAAGAAAGAAAAAACAAACAGAATGAAATTAGAAAACAAAAATATGCTGAAAATAGTTAAGGTAAGAAAACATTAAGTCTTTAGGTCTATTCTTGCAGTCGAAAAAGGTGAGTTTTAAGAGCACTCTTGAATGAGATCACTGTGTCTTTGTGTCCAAGTTCAGTTGGCAATTCATTCCACGTTGCTGGGCCCTGGTATGCAAAAGAACGTTGTCCGTATGACTTCATTTTGGTATTGGGAATAATGAGAATACGGGTGTCGGAAGAGGAGAGTAAGTATGTTGCTGGTGTGTACCCATGGGTGATGTGAGATAGGTATGTTGGACTGGTGCCAGTCAGTGAAACGTAGCACAGAGAACAAATTCTGTGTTTGATTCTGGATCGAATGGGTAGCCAGTGTAGGATACAGAGCAGGGGAGAGGTGTGCTCTGTTCATGGTACTCTAAGAATGATCCGAGCAGCTGTGTTTTGAACTTTTTTATGTTTATGTTTTGCACTGTTAATGTACTCCAATGAATCTGTTGTTTCATGTTTATTCCATTCCACGGACAGGAAGGCATATTCATGTAGATGGGGCCCAATCTACATGCATAAGCCTTGCTGACATTGGAAAGGTAAAGAAAGGTGTCCAACCTATCTTTAGTTTTATTTAATGAATCTAAACGTCCCTTGTCACTTTAGACAAATTCAGAAAATGATGACAAAATGTTGTCACAAAAGCAAGATAGAAGTAATATTGTACTAACCGGTAATTTACTAGTGAATTATTGGAAGCCATTTTACATCTCTGTTAGTGCTTTTCACCTTGTAAATGTTTTTCCACTGCTGATTTCCCCATGGAGGCCACTGAGAAAAAAAGCTGTTAATGTACTCCAATGCTTGTGTTGTTTCATGTTTATTCCATTCCACAGACAGAAAGGCATATTCATGTAGATGGGTCCCCATCTACATGCATAAGCCTTCCTGAAATTGGATTACAACAAACACAAAACACAAGCAATTCACTCTAATACTTATGTTGTTTCATATTTATTCAATTCCATGGACAGGAAGGCATATTCATGTAGATGGGGCCCAATCTACATGCATAAGCCTTCCTAACATTGGAAAGGTAAAGAAAGGTGTTCATCCTATCTTTAGTTTTATTAAATGAATTTAAACGTCCTTTGTCACTTTAGACAAATTAAGAAAATGATGACAAAATGTCGTTACAAAAGCAAGATAGAAGTAATATTGTACTAACCGGTAATTTACTAGTGAATTATTGCAAGCCATTTTAAATCTCTGTTGGTGCTTTTCACCTTGTGAATATTTTAATACTGATCATTTCCCGATGGAGGCCACCGAGAAAAGAACCTGTTAATTTACTCCAATGAATGTGTTGTTTCATGTTTATTCCATTCCACAGACAGGAAGGCATATTCATGTAGATGGGGCCCAATTAACATGCATAAGCCTTCCAGAAATTGGATTACAACAAACACAAAACACAAGCGATTCACTCCAATACTTATGTTGTTTCATATTTATTCCATTCCGTGGACAGTAAGGCACATTCATGTAGATGGGGGACCAATCTACAAGTTTAAGCCTTCCTGACATTGGAAAGGTAAAGAAAGGTGTACAGCCTATCTTTAGTTTTATTAAATGAATCTAAACGTCCTTTGTCACTTTAGATAAATTCAAAAAATGATGACAAAATGTCGTTACAAAAGCAAGATGGAAGTAAGATTGCACTAACCTGTAATTTACTAGCAAATTATTGGAAGCCATTTTACATCTCTGTTTTTTCCTTTCACATTGTGAATATTTTTCCACTGCTGATTATCCCATGGAGGCAAATGAAAACAAAAACGTTGCCAATGTACTCCGATGCTTGTGTTGTTTCATGTTTATTCCATTCCACAGACAGGAAGGAATATTCATGTAGATGGGGCCCCAGCAACCTGCATAAGCCTTCCTGAAATTGAAATGCAACAAACAGAAAACACAAGCAATTCACTCCAATGCTTATGGTGTTTCATGTTTATTCCATTCCACGGACAGGAAGGCATATTAATGTAGATGGGGCCCAATCTACATGCATAAGACATCCTGATATTGGATGACAACAAACACAAAATAACAGAAGCAATGAATTCCAATGCTTGTGTTTTTTCATGTTCATTCCATTCCACCAACAGGAAATCAACATGCATACGCCTTCCTGACGTTCGAAAGGTATAGAAAGGTGTCAAACCTATCTTTAGTTTTATTTAATGAATCTAAACGTCCCTTTTCACTTTAGACAAATTCAGAAAATGATGACAAAATATTCTCAGAAAAGCAAGATAGAAGTAATATTGTACTAACCGGTAATTTACTAGTGAATTATTGGAAGCCATTTTACATCTCTTCGGTGCCTTTCACCTTGTATATGTTTTTCCACTGCTGATTTCCCCATGAGGCCACTGAGAAAAAAAGCTGTTAATGTACTCCAATGCTTGTGTTGTTTCATGTTTATTCCATTCCACAGACAGGAAGGCATATTCATGTAGATGGAGCCCCATCTGCATGCATAAGTCTTCCTGAAATTGGATTACAACAAACACAAAACACAAGCGATTCACTCCAACACTTATGTTGTTTCATGTTTATTCCATTCCACGGACAGGAAGGCATATTCATGTAGATGGGGCCCAATCTACATGCATAAGCCTTCCTGACACTGGATGACAACAAACACAAAATAACAGAAGGAATGAATTCTAATACTTCTGTTTTTTGATGTTCATTCCATTCCACGGACAGGAAGGCATATTTATGTAGATGGGACCCAATCTACATGCATAAGCCTTCCTGACATTGGAAAGGTAAAGAAAGGTGTACAGCCTATCTTTAGTTTTATTTTTCGAAGCTAAATATCCTGTGTCACTTTGGACGAATTCACTTTGGACCAATGCAGAAAATGATGACAAAATGTTGTCACAAAAGCAAGATAAAAGTAATATTGTACCAACAGGTAATTTACTAGTTACTATTGGAAGCCATTTTTCATCTGTGTTGGTGCTTTTCAACTTGTGAATGTTTTAACACTGTTGATTTCCCCATGGAGGCCACTGAGAAAAAAAGCTGTTAATGTACTCCAACGAATGTGTCGTTTCATGTGTATTCCATTCCACAGTCAGTAAGGCATATTCATGTAGATGGGTCCCCATCTACTTGCCTAAGCCTTCCTGAAATTGGATGACAAGAAAAAAAAAAAAAAAAAAAGCGATTCACTCCAACACTTATGTTGTTTCATGTTTATTCCATTCCACGGACAGGAAGGCATATTCATGTAGATGGGGCCCCATCTACATACATAAGCCTTCCTGAAATTGGATGACAACAAACACAAAACACTAGCGAATAACTCCAAGACTTATGTTGTTTCAGGTTTATTCCATTCCACAGACAGAAAGGCATATTCATGTAGATGGGGCCCAATATACATTTATAAGCTTTGCCGACGTTGGAATGAAACAAAGACAAAACAAAAAGCAGCAATGCACTCCAATACTTGTGTTGTTTCATGTTTATTCCATTCCAGGGACAGGAAGGCATATTCATGTAGATGGCGCCCAATATACATGCATAAGCCTTCCTGATGTTGGAAAGGTAAAGAAAGTTGTCCAACCTATCTTTAACTTTGTTAAATGAATCGAAACATACCTTCTCACTTTAGACAAATTCAGAAAATGATGACAAAATGTTGTCACAAAAGCAAGATAGAAGTAATCTTGTACCAACCGTTAATTTACTAGTGAATTATTGGAAGCCATTTTACATCTCTGTTTGTGCTTTTCACCTTGTAAATGTTTTTCCACTGCTGATTTCCCCATGGAAGCCACTGAGAAAAAAAGCTGTTAATGTACTCCAATGCTTTTGTTGTTTCATGTTTATTCCATTCCACAGACAGGAAGGCATATTCATGTTGATGGAGCCCCATCTTACATGCATAAGCCTTCCTGAAATTGGATTACAACAAACACAAAACACAAGCGATTCACTCCAACACTTATGTTGTTTCATGTTTATTCAATTCCATGTACAGGAAGGCATATTCATGTAGATGGGGCCCAATCTACATGCATAAGCCTTCCTGACATTGGAAAGGTAAAGAAAGTTGTCCAACCTATCTTTAGCTTTATTTAATGAATCGAAACTTCCTTTGTCACTTTAGACAAATTCAGAAAATGATGACAAAATGTTGTCACAAAAGCAAGATAGAAGTAATATTGTACTAACCGGTAATTTACTAGTGAATTATTGGAAGCCATTTTACATCTGTGTTGGTGCTTTTCACCTTGTGAATATTTTAACACTGCTGATTTCCCCATGGAGGACAACGAGAAAAAAACCTATTAATGTACTCGAACGAATGTGTTGTTTCATGTTTATTCCATTCCACAGACAGTAAGGCATATTCATGTAGATGGGTCCCCATCTACATGCATAAGCCTTCCTGAAATTGGATTAAAACAAACACAAAACACAAGCGATTCACTCCAATACTTATGTTGTTTCGTATTTATTCCATTCCATGGACAGTAAGGCATATTCATGTAGATGGGGCCCAATCTACATGTTTAAGCCTTCCTGACATTGGAAAGGTAAAGAAAGGTGTACAACCTATCTTTAGTTTTATTAAATGAATCTAAACGTCCTTTGTCACTTTAGACAAATTCAAAAAATGATGACAAAATGTCGTTACAAAAGCAAGATAGAAGTGATATTGTACTACCCGGTAATTTACTAGTGAATTATTGGAAGCAATTTTACATCTCTGTTGGTGCTTTTCACCTTTTAAATGTTTTTCCTCTGCTGATTTCCCCATGGAGGCCACTGGAAGAGAAAGCTCTTAATGTACTCCAATGCTTGCGTTCTTTCATGTTTATTCTATTCCACAGACAGGAAGGCATATTCATGTAGATGGGGCCCCATCTGCCAGCATAAGCCTTCCTGAAATTGAAATGAAACAAACAGAAAAAACAAGCAATTCACTCCAAAACTTATGTTGTTCCATGCTTATTCCATTCCACGGACAGGAAGGCATATTCATGTAGATGGGGTCCAATCTACATGTATAAGCTTTGCCGACGTTGGAATGAAACAAAAACAAAACAAAAAGAAGCAAGCACTCCAATACTTGTGTTGTTTCATGTTTATTCCATTCCACGGACAGGAAGGCATATTCATGTAGATGGGGCCCAATCTACAGGCATAAGCCTTCTGGACATTGGATGACAACAAACACAAAATAACAGAAGCAATGAATTCTAATACTTCTGTTTTTTCATGTTCATTCCATTCCACGGACAGGAAGGCATATTCATGTAGATTGGACCCAATCTACATGCATAAGCCTTCCTGACATTGCAAAGGTAAAGAAAGGTGTACAGCCTATCTTTAGTTTTATTTTTCGAATCTAAATATCCTGTGTCACTTTGGACGAATTCACTTTGGACCAATGCAGAAAATGATGACAAAATGTTGTCACAAAAGCAAGACAGAAGTAATATTGTACCAACAGGAATTTACTAGTTACTATTGGAAGCCATTTTACATCTCTGTTGGTGCTTTTCACCTTGTGAATGTTTTAACACAGCTGATTTCCCCATGGAGGCCACTGAGAAAAAAAGCTGTTAATGTACTCCAATGAATGTGCTGTTTCATGTTTATTCCATTCCACAGACAGCAAGGCATATTCATGTAGATGGGTCCCCATCTACTTGCCTAAGCCTTCCTGAAATTGGATGACAAGAAAAAAAAAAAAAAAAAGCGATTCACTCCCACACTTATGTTGTTTCATGTTTATTCCATTCCACGGACAGGAAGGCATATTCATGTAGATGGGTCCCCATCTACATCCATAAGCCTTCCTGAAATTGGATGACAACAAACACAAAACACTAGCGAATAACTCCAAGACTTATGTTGTTTCATGTTTATTCCATTCCACGGACAGGAAGGCATATTAATGTAGATGGGGCCGAATCTACATTTATAAGCTTTGCCGACATTGGAATGAAACAAACACAAAACTAAAAGAAGCAATGCACTCCAATACTTCTGTTGCTTCATGTTTATTCCATTCCACGGACAGGAAGACATATTGATGTAGATGGGGCCCAATCTACATGCATAAGCCTTCCTGACATTGGATGACAACAAACACGATATAACAGAAAGAATGAATTCCAATGCTTGTGTTTTTTCATGTTCATTCCATTCCACAGACAGGAAGGCATATTCATGTAGATGGGGCCCCATCTACATGCATAAACCTTCCTGAAATTGGATGATAACACACACAAAACACAAGCGAATAACTACAACACTTATGTTGTTTCAAGTTTATTCCATTCCACGGACAGGAAGGCATATTCATGTAGATGGGGCCTAATCTTCATTTATAAGCCTTGCCGACGTTGGAATGAAACAAACACAAAACAAAAAGAAGCAATGCACTCCAATACTTGTGTTGTTTCATGTTGATTCCATTCCAAGGACAGGAAGGCATATTCATGTAGATGGGACCCAACCTACATGCATAAGCCTTCCTGACATTAGAAAGGTAAAGAAAGGTGTACAGCCTATCTTTAGTTTTATTTATTGAATCTAAATGTCCTGTGTCACTTTGGACCAATGCAGAAAATGATGACAAAATGTTGTCACAAGAGCAAGATAGAAGTAATATTGTACCAACCGGAAATTTAGTAGTGAATTATTGGAAGCCATTTTACATCTCTGTTGGTGCTTTTCACCTTGTAAATGTTTTTCTACTACTGATTTCCCCACGGAGGCCACAGAGAAAAAAAGCTGTTAATGTACTGCAATGAATGTGTTGTTTCATGTTTATTCCATTCCACAGACAGGAAGGCATATCTATGTAGATTGGGCCCCATCTGCCTGCAATAAGCCTTCCTGAAATTGAAATGAAACAAACAGAAAACACAAGCAATTCACTCCAATGCTTATAGTGTTTCATGTTTATTCCATTCCACAGACAGGAAGGCATATTAATGTAGATGGGTCCCAATCTACATGCATAAGCCTTCCTGACATTGGATGACAACAAACACGAAATAACAGAAGTAATGAATTCCAATGCTTGTGTTTTTTCATGTTCAATCCATTCCACAGACAGGAAGGCATATTCATGTAGATGGGGCTCCATCTGCATGCATAAACTTTCCTGAAATTGGATGACAACAAACACAAAACACAAGCGAATAACTGCAACACTTATGTTGTTTCGTGTTTATTCCATTCCTCGGACAGGAAGGCATATTCATGTAGATGGGGCCCAATCTACATTTATAAGCTTTGCCGACGTTGGAATGAAACAAAGACAAAACAAAAAGAAGCAATGCACTCCAATACTTGTGTAGTTTCATGTTTATTCCTTTCCACGCACAGGAAGGCATATTCATGTAGATGGGGCCCAATCTACATGCATAAGCCTTCCTGACGTTGGAAAGGTAAAGAAAGGTGTCAAACCTATCATTAGTTTTATTTAATGAATCTAAACGTGACTCGTCACTTTAGACAATCTCAGAAAATGATGACAAAATGTTGTCACAAAAGCAAGACAGAAGTAATATTGTACTAACCGGTAATTTACTAGTGAATTATTGGAAGCCATTTTACATCTCTGTTGGTTCTTTTCACCTTGTAAATGTTTTTCCACTGCTGATTTCCCCATGGAGGCCACTGAGAAAAAAAGCTGTTAATGTACTCCAATGCTTGTGTCGTTTCATGTTTATTCCATTCCACAGGCAGGAAGGCATATTCATGTAGATGGGGCCCCGTCTACATGCATAAGTCTTTCTGAAATTGGATTACAACAAACACAAAACACAAGCGATTCACTCCAATACTTATGTTGTTTCATATTTATTCCATTCCATGGACAGGAAGGCATATTGATGTAGATGGGGCCCAATCTACATGTTTAAAACTTCCTGACATTGGAAAGGTAAAGAATGGTGTACAGGCTATCTTTACTTTTATGAAATGAATCTAAACGTCCTTTGTCACTTTAGACAAATTCAAAAAATGATGACAAAATGTCGTTACAAAAGCAAGATAGAAGTAATATTGTACTAACCGGTATTTTACTAGTGAATTATTGGAAGCCATTTTACGTCTCTGTTGGTGCTTTTCACCTTGTAAATGTTTTTCCTCTGCTGATTTCCCCATGGAGGCCACTGGAAGAAAAAGCTCTTAATGTACTCCAATGATTGTGTTGTTTCATGTTTATTCCATTCCACAGACAGGAAGGCATATTCATGTATGTGGGGCCCCATCTACATGAATATGCCTTCCTGTCCGTGAAATGGAATAAACATGAAACAATACAAGCATTGGAGTGAATTGCTTGTGTTGTTTTGTGTATGTTGCATAGCAATCTCAGGAAGGCTTATGCATTTAGATTGGGCCCCATCTACATTAATATGCATTCCTGTCCGTGAAATGGAATAAACATGAAACAATACAAGCATTGGAGTGAATTGCTTGTGTTGTTTTTGTTTCTTGCATTCCAAAATCAGGAAGGCTTATGCATGTAGATTGGGCCCCATTTACATGAATATGCCTTCCTGTCCGTGAAATGGAATAAACATGAAACAATACAAGCATTGGAGTGAATTGCTTATGTTGTTTTGTGTATGTTGCATAACAATCTCAGGACGGCTTATGCATGTATATTGGGCCACATCTACATGAATATGCCTTCCTGTCCCTGAAATGGAATAAACATGAAACAATACAAGCATTGGAGTGAATCGCTTGTGTCGTTTTGTGTTTGTTGCATTCCAATATCAGGAAGGCTTATGCATGTAGATTGGGCCCCATCTACATGAATATGCCTTCCTGTCCCTGGAATGGAATAAACATGAAACAACACAAGCAATATAGTGCATCGCTTGTTTTTGTTTTGTGGTTGTTGCATTCCAATGTCAGGAAGGCTTATGCATGTAGATTGGGCCCCATCTACATGAATATGCCTTCCTCTCGGTGCAATGGAATAAACATGAAACAACACAAGGAATGCACTCCAAAACATTCCACAACATATCCATTCTAGAGAAGATGTCTGCACTACTAAACAGGCCCCATCTAAATGAATATGCGTTCCTGCCCCGTTTAATAGAATAAACATGAAGCAACATAAGCATTAGAGTTAATTACTTGTGTTGTTTTGAGTTTGTTTGATTCCAATGTCAGGAAGGCTTATGCATGTAGATTGGGCCCCATCTACATGAATATGCTTTCCTGTCCATGGAATGGGATAAACATGAAACAACATAAGCATTGGAGTGAATTGCTTGGGTTGTTTTTGTTTGTTGCATTCCAATATCAGGCAGGCTTTTATTCATGTTGATTGGGCCCCATCGACATGAAAATGCCTTCCTGTCCGTGGAATGGAATCAGCATGAAACAACACAAGCATTAGAGTAGATTGCTTTGTTGTTTTTTTGTTTCTTTCATTCCAATGTCAGGAAGGCTTATGCATGTAGATTGGGCCCCATCTACATGAATATGCTTTTCTCTCCGTGGAATGGAATAAACATGAAACAACATAAGCATACGAGTAAATTGCTTGTGTTGGTTTGTGTTTTTTTGCATTCAAATGTCAGGAAGGCTTATGCATGTAGATGGGGCCCCATCTACATGAATATGCTTTCCTGTCCGTGGAATGGAATAAACATGAAACAACATAAGCATTGGAGTGAATTGCTTATTTTGTTTTGTGTATGCTGTATTCTAATGTTAGGAAGGCTTATGCATATAGATTGGGCCCCATCTACATAAATATGCCTTCCTGTCCGTGGAATGGAATAAACATGAAAGAATACAAGCATTGGAGTGAATTGCTTGTGTTGTTTTTGTTTGTTGCATTCCAATATCAGGAAGGCTTATGCATATAGATTGGGCCCCATCTACATTAATATGCCTTCCTGTCCGTGGAATGGAATAAACATGAAACAACACAAGCATTGGAGTACATTGCTTGTGTTGTTTTGTGTTTGTTGCATTCCAATGTCAGGAAGGTTTATGCATGTTGATTGGGCCCCATCTACATGAATATGCTTTACTGTCTGTGGAATGGAATAAACATGAAACAACATAAGCATATGAGTGAATTGCTTGTGTTGTTTTTTGTTTGTTGCATTCCAATATCAGGAAGGCTTATGCATATAGATTGGTCTTCATCTACATTAATATGCCTTCCTGTCCGTGGAATGGAATAAACATGAAACAACACAAGCATTGGAGTACATTGCTTGGGTTGTTTTTTGTTTGTTGCATTCCAATGTCATGAAGGCTTTTGCATGTTGATTGGGCCCCATCTACATGAATATGCCTTCCTGTCCGTGGAATGGAATAAACACAAAACAACAGAAGCAATCCAATTTAAAGGCTTTCAGAACAATGTCCATTGCAGAGATACTATGCCCACTGCCAAACAGGCTCCATCTCTGTGATTATGCATTCCGTCCATGGAACGGAATATACACAAAACAACACAAGCAATTCAATCAGAGACATTCCATGTTGATGTCAATTGCGGCGATGTGTGCAATACATTTTGCCAAGCCACATTAATACAGCATCCTTAGCATGGAATGGAAGAAACGATATGACAGTGTTAATGACCCTCCACCAATAATCAGGTTGGAAATTCTAAATTGATGAATGAAATGACAAAGTTTTGTGCTTTTTGTTTTACATCCTTGAGGCTTTTCAGATTTCAAATCGGAAGAGAGTACAAACTGCCAGTGGGTTGCCCAATACGAAAATATAAAAAATCAGATGCTGCTTGTAGTCCCGTGGACTTTAGGCCAAAAAAAAAATGTTTCCTATTGCACTGGTTTTAAAATTAGGGTAGGCAGGTATTTTTTTTTTTTTAAAACATTATAGATAAAGCACTTCAAAGTACTGGGCAAAACTGGCTCAATTAGATGCACAAATCAATTTTGGCAATGTGATTTTTTTTATTTAAAAATATATTTGGCGGGTGGGGGAAAAGTGGTAGGGTCGGGAACGAGAAACTGGGACGTTCGGCCGACCGGAAACACACATTTTTTTTTGTTGGCCTTAGAACCTGACAGTTGAGTAGTCTGAAAACAACATTTGGTAGTCCGAAAACAAAATCTGGTACCAAATATATTCAAATCATTAGTGAATTCTGGTCGCAAAGGACACTAGATAATTAAAACTCGTTAGTTGTGCCAGAAAGTTGTTTTGTTTAGATTTTTGTCCATCTTTTACAAATTGAATATGTTGAAACTATGGGTGCAATTGCATCTACTACACCTCCCCCAGTCTATCTTCATGACTTACTTGTAAAAACCAGAGTTGAACTAGCAAACTGGAGTTGTTAGTGGACACGAGCTCACAAGATAATCTCCACTTCTGTGACATCAGTTAGTATCTTTGATTGGCCAACTAACCACAGAATGTAGGTCTCAACAATCCAATTTGATATATGACATAAATGATTTCCCTTATGCACTTGACATGCATGTTTGGTAGTAAATAGGTTAAAAGGTGTTATAATTTGCACACAGACACCATATATAAGTAGTGTTCAGAATCCTGGAAATGTGTTAAACACTTTAATTCTAAGATGCATTCTTAGTGTCCTTTATAGCAATTGGTGAAAAGATACATGTATCAGAATTAGAGACAAAGAGAGATTTGTCACCACTTTTTGTACTAACCAGTAGGTTACATTGATCTAGTGTCGGTGAGTCACACATACCCATCCCATCTCAAGATACACAAAAAGGGCAAGTTTTATATCAATCAATGTGGTGGTGTAAAAATGCAGATGGGTACATTTCTTACAGCAATTTTGAAACAAATCCTGAAATGTATGTTACAGCAGGGAGGACTCCAACAATAAAATGTTGTGGCCACCATCCCTAGAACTTGGAATTTTTAATTGCAAAACAAGTACTTTGGGGAATATTAAACACACAGGCTTATGGTTTCTAACCTCCTAAACCTCAATAATAATTTTTGTTGCAATTTATTTTCAGATGTCCCTTTATAGCAGATAAAAAAAAGTTTATATTATAAACCAAAATTACCAGTAGTTGTATAATTTTGACGTTTGGTAGAGAAGTTGGCTTGTGAAATAGTAGTGGTAGTAGAAGTTGCTGTTGTTGTGTTTTTAATATAAAACAAACACAAATTTTTTTATAACAAAGTCATCAATATAAAACAAATTTACATGTTTATTCATCTAACATAATATAAATTAAGACTGCATTATAGTAATTCTGTTTTACTACTTACATGTGTTATTGAAATAAAGTGCCCTGTGATCATATGGCACTATTAATTTCACATAAAATTAAAGTTCCGTGTTTTAAAAGAAAGGAATCTTTGCAGCATATTTACCCAGCAGACACAAGTCAACAAACCAGAATACTGACCACTATTTAAAATCATATTTCATATTCAACAAAAAAGCATGAAATAAAATGACAAAAAAAACCATCATCTGGTTAATTACAAGAAAAGTAGTTGAAAAGTCCTTTTGCATTTTACACTAGACCAAGCATACCTTGTCCAATCAATCTCAGACCACGTGTTGAATATAAGCAATTCAAAGCAAAAAAAATGTTTGTATCAACCATTACCAATATGTACTGTCAACTATCCAAACTGCTAGTCAACAAAAAATTTATATTTATGGAAGGAATACAGCTATCTGCTCTCTTGGCAGCTTTTCAACAGTGCACATATGTTGGAGAATCCCAATAGTTACAAGGTATATGCTATGAGGCGATCGAGACGAAATAGTCACCTTAGACTTCGTCATTTCACATTGACAGACCCGAAAGATGAAGTTCACTTTGCCTTGAATTGATTTCATGACATTACCCCCACTCCATTTTGTTTCAGTACAATGCAATAATCACTAAAGTACAACATTGACCTTTGTGTCAATTTTACCCAAAAAGGTGAAAAGATAGAAAAAGAAGTCTTATGTCCTGTAGCTATTTTGGTTTACTCACTGCTGAACCTAGAAAGTACTGATGGTGAGAAACCTGATTATCTAGAGTTCTCTGGTCATGGATTTGACTACAATCATAATACTTACAGCCCAAAATTCTCTCTATATAGTCACAATACAGACATACATGTATTTTGTCAATAAGCTGTCCACTTTATGGAAGCAATCCAGCTCTAGAGGTATGTAAAAATTAATATATATTCTTTCTTGCTATCGTTCCATGTGATAGAATAGTTTTATATCTTGGACGTTTCAGAATTTTTTAAATTCCAACTGTCACATAATGCCATGCTATCTGATAGACTATAGTCCATTTCAAGTTAGCCATAGCTAAACAGACAAGTTGAATTCAATTACATGCTGTATGCATTCAATGAGTAGTTTTCGAGTTCTTGCAATCCAGTGCGATTATTCTTGCCCGAGACAGATTCATATATGAACATGGTTATTATAATAATAATCTCAACCAGTTGTTCTTATGAAATGATTTAATGCACAACAAAATCAATTCATGTGCACGAATGTTTAATGTGTATTACTGTATTCATATTTAACTGTACCTCATGTATTAATAATGCAGTATAATTTTTAGCTGTTCAAGGGGAGTCATTGAACTCTGGGGTTTTATGTAACCAGAATGTTGCGGTCATTGGTAACGCTGGTTGGAATGACGGGTCTGGTTTTCTCAGTGCGAGGGGCCAAAGGTTCTGGACCAGTGGGTCTGCATGACAAAGAGGTTCTTGAGGTATCCTTCGGCAGGCTGAGAGAAGCAGACCACATGAGGTTGTTTCTTCACTATTGGGCGAGAGCTGTTGAATCAGAACCATCACATGATCGTCGAGTGGATGCCACAAGATAAATATCATACATTCCACTTTAGAATCAAATCTATTTCAATATCACTATACGAGTGAAAATCATACCTGTTTATAAATTTCATAATTTGATCCTATGGTGTTGACAGATCCACATGTCAACCATACTTTGTGTATAATTCCATATATTAATCATATTTGGTGATATAAGTAATTCCATACATTGATCATATCCGTTCATATACAGGATTATTTGTGTTTATTTGTTGAAATTCCATTCTTTGATTAGAACGATGTTATTTTCTTATATCCACTGTTGAACTTTGTGCACATCATTTTTTGTATCCATTGTTGGACTTTATGTGCACAAGTAAGGTGTCAGATTCCTTTATTATTCATATGCACTATAAATAAACATCTCATTCATGCAATTGTCTTTTGTATTTTCACTATATCTAATCCCATCCAGCTTCAATCCTGTTACGCCAAACTCAAGTCTGTAAAAGGACTGAAATTCCATCAATAAAACATTGTCTCTATTCTTCTCAGCTATAAATAGGATAAGCTCCCAAAAGATTCTTTTTCACTAAAATGTTACTTTTCTTTATCCAATCATGGCCCTCCAAAAACATAAACTCTACTTTATGTTCATCCATTTCTAGACTGGTTCCCAATTTTCCATATACTACCACAAGTCCTAAAAGCAATGCCAAGCTTTTGTATGATTAACACGACTTCTGATAAGGAAATGGTAAAAGTACAGTTCCAATCAAGTAACACATGTAACTGATATGAATGGAATGAGAGAAAAATTCTGGCAAGCAAGTTTTACTAACTTTTGATCGAGATATTTTAAAAATAAAAATTCTGGGTCCGTCAACAGAAATTGGGGCCTCCAGGCAGTCATGATTATTATAGCAGACTCATCCTTGTATAGCAACCCAATTTTGTTTGAAACATGCCCATCCTAATTAGGTTGCACTCTCAGTAGAAGTTTGGTTACAATAGGCTCAGTGTTACTATCACAATCGATAACATTTTTTAAAGCAATTGTTAATAAATTCTGCAAAGGAGGATACAAGAATCCAGTTTTTGTGTAATATGTTGATCTCAATATGCACACATAGTCAAAGTTTTAGTAATTATGTTTAGATATAAAAAGGAGTTAACAGCCCAGACAGGAAGGATGAACAAAATGTTTAAGCAATTTTAATAATAATCTTTTTGTGGTGAGGGCCCTTTGATTTTTTCTTAAATTTCTAGGCCCCATAAATAGCTTGAAAAAAAATATCTTGCTCTGATTTGTAGACAAAAAGAACTTGTTATATCCATTATATTAGTTGCAAAATATATCTTGAGTAAAAAAAAAAAAAAAAAAAGAGGAAGAAAAATTCTGTTTTCAAAGACCCCTCCCCCCCCCCCGCCCCGATTACAACTATTGTAGGAAATATATTTTTAATAATATCTTCAATACAATATAAAAGATTTGACTTAAATTGCCATAGTAGTTTTAAAAATACTGAAAATGTAGTTTCCACATGGCTGATCTAAAAGATAAGTGGCTGTTATGGAGGCTACAAAACACAACCTCGAGTAAAACATTTCCCTACAGTCTGATAACATTCAATGAAGTGATTTTGTAGAAGATGTCAAAATCATGTTTCTCACCAAGCCATCATTGAGACCAAGAGACGCACATTTGTTTGTAGATCATGTCATGCTATTTCCTCCAATTTTTTTATTTTGAGATGTGAAAAATGTTTTTCAACATGGTCAATATACATGCAATATGCAGTTAGTGCCAAATAGATGGGTAGTATATTTAATGATGCCCAGAGGCATTCATCAATACAAATACAGTTGTTTTCATTCTCATTTTAACTACATCTCTGAAGCCACAAGATATATCGAGTTTGGAAGAAGGAAATAAAGTGGACATTTCCAATTTCAACTGGAATACTATTCACGAGTATTGGAAACTTCTTTGGAAAAATTCCTTATTTGGTTTGGGAATTTTAAATTGTTTGGTGGACATGGATCTCTGGTGGGAAGTGTTACCAGATAGCCTATACTGGAATAGTGACTGTAAATAGACAGGAACACTTTTATCGGATATCTTGTACATTCACTTGGCTTTTCTCAAATGGATTCGGTCTTTAACAGGTAATATTTTTAATTTGCCAGCCAAGTTTTCTGTGTTCTGTTTGGATTGATATTAGCCTGAATGCTCTTTCATGAAGATGTGCTAGCTTTGATATAATAATAAGAAGAAGAATAATAATGATAATGACTATTTAGAAAAGGTAACTCAATTAGTTACAGTAGCTAATCTACCTCGACGCCTTCTGTTATGTACAATATATACAGTATATACAGCACAATGTGACAAAAATTTGGCTTAACAGTAAAGAATCAGGTTGTTCTGAATATCGAAGTTTCAAGTACATAATACACAAGCATCAGTGAACATATTAAAATAAATAAAATGTCGTACTGTATTAACAAATTGTCAAAATTATAAACATTTTTGTTTCAAATTATATTAGAACCATTATATCAATACTGTATTAAACAATTCTCAAAATTATAAACATATTTTTGTTTAAAATTATATTACACCATTATCTCATTTCAATACTACCAAGGATTGTCAAAATTAAAAACATTTTTTTGTTTAAAATTATAGTAGACCCATTATATCAATACAAATGTTAAGAAATCTTCAATCCTACCCAGATTTTTGTATTTTGTTCTTTTTTCAAGTTGATTATTAAGCTTGGAGTGCAGATATACTATTGATAACTAGAGAATAATCTTAAAATGGGAAGCTATTTGTGTCAATCAAACTCCTTGATAATGTTGCTGTACATGCAACTAGCAAAAGCCACACCTTTCACAGATGGCGAAAAACAAACATTATACTGATGGTGAAAAACATAATAACCACTATAAACCTTCTTACTCCTGCATCCAGTCACTTTTGTCTCAACTAAAAGAGTGCCCAGAAAAACAAGTTGTTTGCTGCATACTTCCCAGATAAATTATGGATTATCTCTCCATGCCCAACTAAGTACAGTAGAATTCTCCCAAGAAAGCACATTTCACAAAAAAAGAAACTTTATGAATGACTGACATATATCGTACATGTATGCACGGTTACTGTTACCCTTTTGTCTTTGAGAAAACATGCTGAATTGGCAAAGTTCAAAATGTTTCCTGATGAAACTATCATTTTCCTGTTTCCATCATACATCTGTTTCTACTGGCAGTAGGACAAAAATACTGTTTTAAAAGCTGTCTACTGCACATACCATTTTAGAGTTAAATTCTACCACTTTTGAAAAATTAAAGGTTATAAAATATCTATTTCTTTTAAGACAACAGAAGCAGTATTTTTTTTCTCATTCTATCCCCCCCCCCCCCATTACAGAAACCAGTGGGAAGCAGTCTACTGGGGACTTGAAATGCTGTAGCACAATGACTAGTGCAATGAGGTGTGGTTCAGCAATTGAACTAAGGTTAAAAGTTTACTCAACAAACTCTTATTTGATTACATCATTGTTGCAATCTGACAAGTTTAAGACCAAATGGGGGATGTTTTATCTAGTGTACTCGACAAGCTGTCAATAGATTACATTATTATTGTAATTTGGAGAGTTTAAGGCCAAATGCGGGATGTTTTATCAAGTGTTACAAGTAAGAAAGGGATCAAAGGCAGTATATGATGGCTTTCAAGTCTTTGAATAAAGGCAAGATAAAAAATCATTTCAGGAGAAAAACCTATTTTTATTTTTTGTATTGTCTAATTGTTATTATGTTGTTTATGATGTTTTTAGAAGAATATTTAAGGGCAGCTCATCTATTTTTTAGTTCAATTCCTGTAAAAATGCCAAAAACGTGCACTATCTCACAATGCTAAAAAACCACCAAGAAATGAGGCTTAGGAATACATGTACATCTCAAGTCCAACTCATACATGTGGATTTGATCTTTTAAACATTTTTGCAGTGAACTACGAGATATACGACTCATCCTTTTTCATGTAATTGACAATACACTCACTATATTATTACAACATTTTCCATTAGAATCTGTTTGATGTTCAAAACTTGCCGTTTTGTTTTAGAATGAAGAGTACATACTATGGCAAACCCTGCACTTCTTTTTTTTTTTCAATACCCTTAAAACCCCATTAAAAAATTTTGATACAAATCTGCTGATTTAGGTACCAATCTACTGATCAAAATTTGTCAATCTACTGGTTTGGTGTCCTGGTTCTGTCACATGTATGTTTATATACCTTTCTCACATTACAAAATTAGACTAAAATACAAAGTGGGCAGAGAGAATATTTGTCAACATGCTGTCAAATATTGTAAGCAGCACATACAATGTATACCTACTTTGTGCTCTTAATGGAAATTTTAATAACCACACATTTGTAAAATCAATCAATTTAGGGACTGGTCCAAACTTGTAACTCTGAAAATCTGACCAAAATTTTGTACACAATCTTGAAAATCCACTCATTCGCATGTTTGTAAGATCATATAAGCTCATAAATATATCCTCTTCAAAGACAACTTGATAAATCTAGCACTCATCTAAAAGTTCTTTTTTCTTCTTCTCTCTAAAACGTTTTCTTTCTAAGCAGGTTGGTTGGAGACTTTGAAGTGAATTTCTTGAGCCTAAGAGTCAAAGTATGTATTTAATCCTAAGTTATTTTTGTCTTGTCTGCAGTACACCACATGCAAGACATGGATTTTTAATAGGGAAAACACAAGAGAAAAAATACCTCCACCCAGACATGTTCAACCAATCCGCTTGCCCTACACATTGATTTTAAAGCATTTAATTTCTCTATTCTATACTCTAACTTTTGAGTTAAGAGAGTTTGAAAACCATTTGCAAAGTAATGACTAGAGACAGGCTGGCATAGTCTAATTGGTGAATTTGTTGGATAATGATCAAAATGTTTCTCATCCTAATACAGTACTTCAGTTGTTTTTGTGGCCTTTTTTTATTACATTTTTGCAAATTCTCAGAAAATGTGGAAATCGGTGACCAAAGTTAAATGTACAAACTATGCAAAAAATATGGTAATCTCTTGGCATGTCAGATAATCTCTACACATGTGACCGAAATGAAAGCTGGACATATCTGACCAGATTACATGTGGAAAAGTTTATCAGGGATCCTTAAATCCACCCCACCCCACCCCTGAGTTTAACTGGACATTTTGAGAGACTTTTTTTTACGGACTTCATAGACACAGATGAATCTGCTGCTTGTAATATATATTCATTAAAAATACAATGTTTCAACCCCTACATAGGTCTCATCAGGTGGTAGCAGCAAACCACAACTGTATCCCTATCATTTGCTATAGATTTCCACACAAGGTTGTCCTTTTTTTATTTTTAGAAAATGTACTTAACACAGTGTTCTTGTCAGTGATCATAATGTTCCCACATTTGCACCATTGTAAATCCACTCCTAGAAATTTTGTCAGTTTGACAAAAACATTCTCTTTGTTTTCTTGATACAGATGTCTGTTTTGATTTCCCTTCCACTTCCCGACTTCTGGCATCAGATCAAAGTCTTTTATATCAGCAGCAACAAGATTTATTCTCACAAGTTCACCAAGAGTATCAACACTGAGCCTGCACTGCATCTTTGTTCTGATAAATTTGTGTGTGAAAATCTGCACTCACACTCCTCACTGGACACTGGAAGTACATGTGAAATCTCTATAAAACAAATCACATTCAGGTACTGTCCTTTCGTTGGAACAACTTTTGTCAGCAATTCAGCTGCTTGCACTCCTCTACAATTGTTTTAAACAATCTACTTGAAAATCCCCCACTCGTTACTTCATCGGCACTGATGACCAAGTAAAATTCTCTCTCTTTGTCGACCATAATGAGCAATCCAAGTGTCCACGTGATCATTACCCAGCTGTGGCATGTCACTAGCATTTGCAGTAATAGTATTAGGCTCAAACACAGTGAATGCATTGGAAATGGCATGGTCCAGAAATCTATCATGTACGTTTTGCATGAATAATCCATATACACTGTACTGCTTTGGCTGGAAAGTCAGTCATGTGACAAACACTTCAGTTCTATCCTTTTGACGTGACTGCTGTCACACATGGCTGTAAGAAACTCACTGCAGATGATCCCAAAATCAGGTGTACCTCTCTCCAAGATGCACTATTTTCAATGATGTCAAAAATCCATCAACACACTGCTTCATGCTAATGTATGGCAAATCTCTTGTCTGCAAACACTGGCCAAGGGTTACAGTTTTCATCCTTATTATGCTTATGCTTTGACATGGCAAGTAGTGCTCTCAAGCAGTAAAACTGATACTTATTATCGTCTCATCTAGGCATATATAAGCCTTCCAATTAAAAAATAAAAACGTTTAGAATTACAAACATTCATCTGTACTGTGAAGCCAATCTTTGAAATTTAGCACACTATTGCTCACGAAAGAATCAAGTTGCCCTTCTTTACCCCCATATAACCAACTTTGTTAAGGTGTTTATTTGACATTTAAATAGATCAACAAATCGAAAGCAATTTTAAATCGAGGTATTTGGGATAGCATATAACCAATGCATGGTTGCTGAATATGTGCCAGTAAAAACCTCTGAACTGGTTCTCGTATCTGGCAAATACATGGATTTAAGGAAGCCTGATATTAATTTCCAGAACTAATGTGTATACAGTATCCTTCAATAAGGCATTTATATTATAGTCATAAATTATTTTTACTGTAATAATAAATCAAACTTCAAAACTGAATCTGCACCAGGACACAAATTTTGGTTGAAGACTACTTGGTAGTTTCTGCCTTTACAATGTCAATGACATTAGAGCAGTGGTTCCCAAACCCCAGGTCACAACCCTAAACTGGTACTGCATTTTGGGTCGCAAAAGATGGTATTTGGGGTTGCGATAAAAAAAGTTAGACTATTACATCAGGACTGAGCTAATTTTCGAAGTCATGACGTGTATCCAAGTTATTGTTGTTGGAGTTTTGAAACTTTTACTATATAAAATTATCAACCACTGCCTATTTTCACAAAATGTTGGACTGAAAAGGTCATCAAAATCTTCTTAATACCCCTAATAGGAAGCTGCTATAACCCCCAACAGTTTGATTTTGTCACATTTGTTTAAAAATCAGTGCCAGCCTGATACTCGAGCTCACAAACCCTCATATGCACATGAACTTTAAACCTGTAGTACCTCAAAGTTAAAGAAAATTGTCATTTGAACACAAAATTCAATGACCAAATGTTGTTACCGAATCATTATGAATTTTGAATCAATACTGTAATCAAGCAAATGCATCTTATCAGAACCAAATTAATATGATGTGAAAAGGTAGGAGTTTATCACTTTATTGTGAACTTTATATCTGATTTTACATTGTTCCCCGAGTCTAGTGCTTACATTGTTTCCAGTGTGTAGTGCTTTGGACAAGTTTACATGAATGCATCTTTCTTTTATCTGACCATAGATTCACATTCCTTAGATTTTTGACAACTGAAAATGTTCACTTTTAGAATATAATGGAAGCCAGTAATATGAATCAATGTAGAAATTTTTTTTTTTTTATATATATTTAGACATTGGTCTGACCCAAGTGAAAATACATATAGTAAACAAATACAAGATTGAAGTAATTTTTTCCATTCTTGCTATTAAAAATCAACCCAGACAGAATATCAATCACAACTTGAATCTTATGCTCAAGGAGTACATTACAAGCCCATTTCAACCGATTTCAAATCAAGCATCAATATTTAACATGTATTATACAGTCGATTGTATAATGTTTCTGTACCTATCAGGCATTATAAAATTAAGATGAAATATGGACTTGGAAAAGAGGGTAGTTGTCAAAATAAATATTTTCCAAGAAGCAAATGCATACCTACTTTGTGCTCTATCTGTAAACACAATAACCAAACCTTTGTAAAATCAAACAATATAGAGATTGGTTCATACCAGTAACAGTGAAAATCTGACCAAATCCTGCATTACAATTTTCAAAATCAATGTTCATGTGTTTGCAAGATGAAAAATATATTGCAAGACATCTTGATCAATCTAGAGCTCATCGAAGAGGGCTATATTTTCTCAAAGAAAACTGGTTTTCTGAACAGATTGGTTTGGAGGTTTTGGAGTGAACTCCTTGAGCTTGAGAGTCAAAGTATGTATTGAATCCTATCTGAATTATTTTTGTCTTGTCTGAAGTGTACCACAAGCAAGACATTCTTTTTTTAATGGAGAAAACACAAAAGAAAAAATACCTTCATCCAGACATGTTCAACCAATCTTTTTGCCCTTCACAGAGATTTTAAAGCATGTCTATTCTATACTCGAACTTTTAAGTTAAGAGAGTTAGAAAACCATTTGCAAAGAAATAACTAGAGACAGGCTGGCATAGTCTCACTGGTGAATTTATTGTAGAATAGTCAACATTTGTCTCCTAGTAATGCTAAACTTCAGTTGCTTTTGCGGCCATTGTTTACAGCATTTTCACTAATTTTCAGAAAATTTGGAAATGTCTGACCCAAAGTTAAATATGGAAAATAGCCCAAACATATGGCATGTATAACCAATTAATAATTGTGCCAAAACTAATGTGCATACAGTATCCTTCAATAAGGCATTCATATTATAATAATTATTTTAAATATAATAATATACAAACTTCAAAACTGAATCTGCACCAGGACTAAATTTTTTAATGGAGTTTACTGTAGTTTTGCTTTTATGATGTCGCTGACATTAGAGTATATTACATCAGGACTGAGCTACTTATTTGAGTCATGCAGTGTATTAGAGTGATTGATGTTGTAATTGTCAAACTTTTACTATATAAAACTATTAAAGTCCATTTTGAAAAAAAATTGGATTGAAAAAGTCATCAAAATCTTCTTCATACCCCGAAAAGGAAGGTGCAATGACCCCAAACAGTTTGATTTTGTCAGATTTTGTTTTTAAATCAGTGCCAGCCTGATACTCAAGCTCCAAAATATCAAACTTCATATGCACATGAACTTTAAACCTGTAGTACCTCAGAGTTAAAGAATATTGACATTTACACAATTTGAGCACAAAATTCAATGACCAAATATTGTTACCCAATCGTTATGAACTTTGAATCAATGGTGTAATTAAGCAAACATGTCTTACATGTATCAGAACTAAATCAACACAATGTAAAAATGTATGGAGTTTACACTTTCTTGTGAACTTCATCCTTGTCCAATTTAATCCCAACTCTGATTTTAAATTGTTCCAAGAGTGTAAGGCTTTGGACAAGTTTCCATGAATGCATCTTTCTTTGATCTAATCATAGATTTACATTCCTTAGATTTTTGACAACAAACTGAAAATTTTCACTTTTAGAATATAATGGAAGCCAATAATATGAATCAATGTAGAAAAGCCAAATTTTATATATTTAGATATTGGTCTGACCCAAGTGAAAATACATATAGTAAACAAATACATCACTGAAGTAATTTTTTCCATTCTTGCTATTAAAAATCAATCCAGACAGGATATCAATAACAACTTGAATCTTATGCTCAAGAAATACATTAGAAGCCCATTTCAACCAATTTCAAATCAAACATCAATATTTAAAATGTATTATAGAGTTGATTCTACTATATTTCTGCACCTATCTCGCATTACAAAATTATGATGAAATATTGACTTGGAAAAGAGAATAGTTGTCAAAATATTGTAAAGTTTTCTATGAAGCAAATGTAATGCATACTGACTTTGTGCTCTTTCAGTAAACACAATAACCAAATATTTGTAAAATCAATTTAGAGACTGGTCCACACCAGTAACGGTGAAAATGTGACCAAATTCTGTATTACAATTTTGAAAATCCATGTTCATCTGCTATATTTTCTCCAAAAAGAAAAATGTTTTCTGAACAGATATGTTACGAGGCTTTGAAGATAATTCCTTGTGCGTGAGAGTCAAAGTATGTATTGAATCCTATCTGAATTTGTTGTCTTGTCTGCAGTGTACCACAAGCAAGACATGGATTTTTAATAGAGAAAACACAAGAGAAAAAATACCTCCATCCAGACATGTTCAAACCAATCTGCTTGCCCTTCACAGAGATTTTAAAGCATTAATTTCATTTGTCCGTTCTATACTCAAACTTTTCAAGTTAAGAGAGTTTGAAAACCATTTGCAAAGAAAGGCCTAGAGGCAGGCTGGCATAGTCTCATTGGTGAATGCATTGTAGGATGGTCAAAAATTTTCTCCTACTAATGCTGAACTTCAGTTGCTTTTTGCTGCCATTGTTTACAGCATTTTCACCAATTTTCAGAAAATTTGGAAATGTCTGACCCAAAGTTAAATGTGGAAAATAGCTCAAACATATGGCATGTATTACTATTTAATATCTGTGCCAAAACTAATGTGCATACAGTATCCTTCAATAATGCATTTATATTATAATAATTATTTTTAATATAATAATATACTAAATTCAAAACTGAATCTGCACCAGGACCAAATTTTTGGATGGAGTTTACTGTAGTTTCTGCTTTTACAATGTTGCTGACATTAGAGTATATTACATCAGGACTGAGCTACTTATTTGAGTCATGCAGTGTATTAGAATGATTGATGTTGTAGTTGTCAAACTTTTACTATATAAAACAACTATTAAAGTCTATTTTCAAAAACAAAATTGGATTGAAAAGATCATCAAAATTTTCTTCATACCCCTAAAAGGAAGCTGTTATGACCCCCAAAAGTTTGATTTTGTCAGATTTTGTTTTTAAATCACAATGCCAACCTGATGCTCAAGCTCCAAAATGTCAAACTTCATATGCACATGAACTTTAAACCTGTAGTACCTCAGAGTTAAAGAATATTGACATTTGCAAAATTTGTGCACAAAATTCATTAACCAAATATTGTTACCCAATCATTATGAATTTTGAATTAATAGTGTAATTAAGCAAATGTCTCTTATCAGAACTAAATCAACACAATGTAAAAATGTATGGAGTTTACACTTTCTTGTGAACTTTATCCTTGTCTAATTCAATCGCAAATCTGATTTTAAATTGTTTCCAGAGTGTAAGGTTTTGGACAAGTTTCCATGAATGCATCTTTCTTTGATCTGACCATAGATTCACATTCCTTAGATTTTTGACAACAAACTGAAAAGTTCACTTTTAAAATATAATGGAAGCCAATAATATGAATCAATGTAGTAAAAAGACAATTTATATATATTTAGATATTGGTCTGACCCAAGTGAAAATACATGTACTAGACAAATACAAGACTGAAGTAGTTTTTTTTCCATTCTTGCTATTAAAAATCAACCCAGACAGGTTATCAATCACAACTTTAATCTTATGCTCAAAGAATACATTACAAGTCCATTTCAACCAATTTCAAATCAAACATAAATATTTAAAATGTATTATAGAGTTGATTGTACTATGTTTCTGTACCTATCATGCATTACAAAATTACGATGAAATATGGACTGCGAAAAGAGGATAGTTTGTCAAAATATTTTAAAAAAATTTCCAACAAACATAATGAATACCTACTTTGTGCTCTATCTGTAAACACCATAACCAAACATTTGTAAAATCTATCAATTTAGAGACTGGTCCATACCAGTAACAGTGACAATATGACCAAATTCTGTATTACAATTTTGAGAATCCATGTTCATGTGTTGACAAGGCATAGTCTCATTCATGAATTTACTTCAGGATGATTGGATATAATTTTTCTCCTACTAATGCAAAATTTCAGTTCTTTTGTGGTCTTTTTAATGTCATTTTCACTAATTTTCAGAAAATTTGGAAATATCTGACCAAAGTTAAGTGTTGAAAAGAGATTAAAATTATGGCATGTCTCCTGGCATTTCTGTTGACCTCTTGGATGATCTTGACACATGTGAACAAACCTAAAACTGGACATCTCGCACCAGCATAATGTGACAGAACCAGGACATCAAACCAGTAGATTTACCAATTTTGATTAGCATATTGGCTTCTAAACCAGCAGAATTTTTTATCTACATAAATTTTATATGTTTTATGGGGATTGAAAAGTAAACAAGTGTATAGTTTGCCATAATATGTATTCTCATTATACTATAAATAAAACAGCAAGTTTTGAACATGAATCTTATTCTGATGGAAAATGTTACAAAAATAATACAAGACAGTATATTGTCAATGAAATGAAAAAGCAAGAATTGTATATCTCACAGTTCACTGCAAAGATTTTTTTTATAAAATCCACAATCATTTGTTATTTCCCTCTCAAGATCACTGACTACTGACCACTGATGACACTGTGATTATCAAGTTTCACACTTTCTGATCCAGAATTACCCTTGAATCACTTTGCACTTTGTGAAGAATGGAGAACATCCACTCTGTATCAGCATTCGAAAGTGACAATAATAAAACAAACCATGCTCAATCTGCAAAGAAGTTCAAACTTCAGTTTTTCTGTGGCTGGGTTTTGAATCCTGCTAATTGCTCCCCAATACTCCTCCAAGCTAAATTCACCCCAAGCATGAAGCTTCTCAGTTCGACTTAATATGTATTCCTCAGCTTCATATTTCTCAGCTGGTGTTTTTATTGCTTTGGGAGAAAGTGCACATTTCACCATTTTGACATAAAGTGAACTAAAAAATATATGAACTTCCCTTAAATATTCTTCTAAAAACATCTTGAACACAATAATTAAACAATAAAACAATCAAAATACTTAAATGTTTCTGCTGAAATCATTTTTTGCTTGGTCTCTCCATTTTATCTCACCTCCGCCAAAGGTCATTTGATTTTTATTTGAAGACTCAAAAGCCATCCTGTACCACTTTTCATCCCTTTCTTATAACACCTCATAAAACATCCCCCATCTGGCTTTAAACTGTCCAGATTACAACAATAATGAAATCAATTAACAACCTATTGTGTACACGTGTTGGCCTTCTTAATCCGTTCAGCCACACATAATTGCACCGTTCATTGTGCTGTAACATTTACAGTCCCCCAATATACTGGTGCCCACTGGTTTCTGTACGGAGTGGATAGAACTCATAAAAATACCAGGCTTATTACACCTTTTTTTTAAAGTGGTAGATTTTAACTATAAAATGTATGTGAGTAGGAAACCTTTAAAATGGCATTTATTTCCAACCGCCTGTAGAATCAAAGGTATGTACCAGATAAAATGTGGAAAACTATATAGCCCTAACCAATCTGGAATGGCCATCACATTGAATATGACAAACAAAATATGCCATCAGTTTAATGCCTTGTACATATTTTATAGTAGCAGTAGATCAATTATCTAGTTTTTAATAGCATTGTTGTCTAAAGACACCACAACTTGTGTAAATTGTACAATATATACATGTATTTGTAGTAGGCCTCATGGAAGATATGTCAGTTGACCAAATGAGCTTCTTAAATTGTCATGATGATGATGATGATGATTATTATTATTAACCAGAAACTTATCTAATCTAAACAACCTACTGTAAAGCCCTAACTAAGATAGCTAAGTAGTTGCCACTATTCACAAACCAAAGCACAAACGGTAAGAAAAACCAAATCATGCACCAGAGTTGTCCGCAAATAAAAATGCAAAATCATGAATCAAACAAATAAAACCGTATCCAGTGATTTCCTAATTTACTTGTAAGCTGTACATTGTCTCTATCCAAGTCTGATTCCTTACTGTAAATATAAATATTTGATGGGTTTTGCAGGCCCCTACCTATCTCCAACCCCACCCCACTGCCTCCCAGAACATTACCTCCACCCAGGAGTAACATTTATAGCCATTTTACCAAAAATCCTTAATTTGAATGTCCCTACATTAACCTTAAAATTAACACCCCCAGGCATTCCAAATACCAAATGTTTAATGGGTACAGCAATCCTCTAGTACCCACCTATAACCATACCCACTGCCTCCCAGAACATTTCTTCTGTCCATGAGTAAAACTTACCCTCATTTTCTCCCCAACTCCCCAATACTGTATCTACATTACCTTCAAATTAACACTGAAGGCAGTCCCAAAAACCATATGTTTAATGGGTACTGCAATCCCCTAGTACCCACCTATAACCACACCCACCGACTCCCAGAACATCCTCCACTCATGAGTAACCGTTACCCCCATTTTACCCAAATCCCCATATTCTGTATCTACATTTACCTTCAAATTAACACCCCAGCAGTCCCAAATGCAAATGTTTAATTGGTACTGCAATCGCCCTACCAATCTTGAACACCACCACCCACCCACCCGTTCGTCTCGGCGGAACTTTACCTCGAGCCATGAGTAAACCTTTAATCCCCATTTCACCCAAAATCCGCAATTTGTATGTCCCTACAATTAACCTTAAAATTAACGACCCTGGGCAGCTCCCAAATGCCAAATGTTATATGGGTACTTCAATCCCCTAGTTACCCACCTCAAAACCACACCAACCGACTCCCAGACATTTTCCTCGACCCACGAGTAACCCTTACCCCCATTTTACCCCAAAACTCCCCAATTTTTGTTTCCGGTATCTACATTTACCTTCAAATAAACACCCTGGGCAGGTCCCAAATGCCAAATGTTTAACTGGGTACTGCAATCCCACCATACCAATCTCCAACACCCACCCTGCCTCCCAGAACATTACCTCCACCCAGGGAGTAAACCTTTACCCCCAATTTACACCCAAATCTTCCAATTTGCATGTACCCTACATTACCCTTAAAATTTAACACCCCGGGCAGTGCCCAAATGCGAAAAATTGAATGGGTACCGCAATCCCCTAGTACCCACATATAACCCCACCACACACCTATCCTCCATGAACATCCTCTACTCACGAGTAACCATTACCCCCATTTTACCCAAAATCCCCAATTTCTGGTATCTACATTTACCTTCAAATAAACACCCCAGGCCAGTCCCAAAATGCCAAATGTTTAATTGGTTACTGCAATCGGCTACCTAACCCAATCTCTGAACACCATCCCATCCCACCCCAACAACCAAAATTACCACCAATTTTCTGTTATCTAACATTTACTTTGCAATTAAACACCCCGGGCAGTCCCAAATGCCAATGTTTAATTGTACTGGCGCAATTTCCCTACCCATCTTTAAAACCGCCCAGTCACCCAGAACATTTCCTCCACTCGCGAGACTAACCTAACTTACCCCCATTTGTATGTACCTACATTAACCTTAAAATTAACTACCCACGCAGTCCAAAATGCAAAATGTTTAATGGGTACTAGCATACCCCTAGTAACCCACCTATAACCACACACAACGGAACACTGACTACCAGAACATTTCCTCCAATTAATCAACGAGCATAACCTTTTACCCTCATTTTACCACAATATTGTATGTCCCTTACATTTAACCTTTAAAAATAACACAACCGCCAGGCAGTCCCAAATGCCAAAATAAAATGTTTAATAAAATATTTGGGGGGGGTACCTGCAAATCACTCCACCAATCCATATACCCATCCCCCTCCCACCCCACTCCCCCTCATCCCACTGTCTACTCCTCCCCCACATCCCCACCATCCACCTCCCTCGACAATCCTCATCTCCATCTCTCCCCATCCTCCATCTCCCCTCCCCCCGATCCCGTGAATCCCCCACCCCCCCCTCGCCCTCATCCCCATATCCCCAATCCCCTCCCATCATCCCTCATCCCCCTCCCCCCACCGCAATCCACCCCATCCCCTTCCCTCCTTCACATCATTCAACCCCCTCATCTCAGTCCAACTCCTCTCTCCTCATCCTTCCTCCTCCTCCTCTCTCATCTCCAATCTCCCCTCCTCCTCTCCCCTTCTCTCCATCACCTCTCATCCTCTCCAATCTCTCCTCCATCCTCATCCCCTCCACCCATCCGCAGCCTAAATGCAACCTACGATAACTACACCCATTTTACCCCAAATCTCCAATTTGCACTGTACCTACCTAACAACCACCCCCTGTCTCCCAGAACATTACCTCGAGCCAGGAGTAACCTTTAACCCCCATTTCAAACCAAAATCACCAATTTCCTGTTATCTACATTTACACTTCAAGATTAACAATACCCGGGCAGTCCCAAATGCCAATGTTTTAATTGGTACTGCACATCCCCCTAACCCCCATCTTTAACGCAACCACTCAGTTCTCCCCAGCACATTTCCTCCACGTGACCCTTACCCCCATTTTACCCCCAAATCCCCAATTTGCATGTCCCTTGCATTAACCTTTAAAACTAACACACCCCTCCGCGGCAAGTCCCAAATGCCACAAAACGTTTAATGGGTACATGCAATCCCCTAGTACCCAACTATAACCCACAACCCCTCCCCCCTAGAACGATTCCCTCCACCCAGGAGCAACCTTGACCCCCATTTTACCCCAAATCCCCCAGTTTGTATCATACCTACATTAACCTTTAAATTAATCAACCCCCGGGCAGTCCACCAAAATACCAAATGTTTAATGGGT